>OY101448.1:129045515-130358015 GCA_956483635.1 Panzeria rudis
TAAAATTAACTAATTGAAATTTTTTTTTAAGAAATGCCACCAAATCAAAGCAAAAATCAGCTGTTTTCTTGTGTTTTCAAAAAGATAAAATTACACCGAAAAGTAAAAAATGTTGTGGTTTTCAGAACACCATCAAATCACAATTGTGGTTTTGAAATCACAAGTGATTTGAAATCATGTGATTTTCAGATCATGCCTGAATGTTGTGAAATTAGCCTTTTTCGGTATAGATTTAGCAAGAAAATCTTCAATAATTGTTATCGGGTCGTTAAACAACGTTCAGTTGTATAATGAAGCTCCAAATCTCCAACAAATGTTACCCCCAGTTCAACAAGCTCTAAAAGCTTTAAAAAGTGACTCCGCTACAATTGCAACGGCCGTTGCAATTTGGTGTAATTTGTTGAATAGATGTTAGTGTATTCTTACTAAATTTCAAAATGAAACCATTGTTATCACTCTTTTACGTAAGTAATTCATTTAAATTGAAATAAACAATAGAAATTAAACAAAAATATTTTATTAAAACGTTGGCAAACATTTTACGGCTTGAAAATTTTAACGGTGGCAAATAGTAGTCATTTTCTATAAAAAGTGTTGATTCCGTGCTATATTTTTTGTACGGTTGGCAATTTCTCCTTGAGTAGGAATGTATAAATTTTTTTATTGAAGAATACTACTAAAAAAAGTCAATTGAAACTATTGAGTCAATAGTACAGATTCCGTGATAGGTTCAAATCTAATCTAATTATTTTCTTAATAAAATATTTTTTCTTAACTTTTAAATTTATTTATTGAATCTTCCATTGTAAATTGAACTAACAATAAGTACTCAAATCTTAAAACCAAAATTGTTGATGATTTGGCTGGACTAAATATTAGGCTCAACGGTTTCTTCTTTAGATGTCTTGCGTCTCTCGTGTTCGGCTGAGAGCAAGCGTGTCCCTCTTTCTCAGCCGAGTGTGCCCTCTAAAATTAATGATGTTGCGGGCTAAGGGATTTGGATGCGATTCGAGTTTTTTTTTATATATGTTGTCACATGTTTTGAAAACACAGTTTTTACTAATGAAACATCAAGATCTTTATGGATGCGCTGATTTCTGACATAGCAAGGTGCCGCTGTAATCAAACGCAGAATTTTATTTTGTCGTCTTTGAATTTTCTCTATATTTGATGCAGAGGCGGTGCCCCATAACTGAATACCATAGCACCAAATTGGTTTAAGTATTGTGTTGTATAGAAGAAGTTTACAATCTAGACTAAGTGTTGAATTTCTTCCTATTAGCCAATTAAGTTGAACTGCTTTCAATTTCATTAGTATGATTATTTCGAACGTATTTGCTTTGTGAATCCAAATTGATTATTAGGCTAAGGTTCGTAACGTTATATTCAGAAAGAATTCAATTCAATTCCAATTTCATTTGGGTCAGCTTTGAATCTATGTGGATCTTCCATGTTAGACGACAATCAAGGTGAATTCCTAGGTATTTCACCTCAAAGTGCTGCGGTATGATATGGTTATTGATATAAATAGGCGGGCATGTTGCCCTGCGTAATGTAAACGTAACATGTACACATAAAAAAATGTGTCTTAATAAAATGAAAAGTTTTTGTAATTAAATCTGTTTTTTTATTTTTTCTGTGCGTGTTTTTTGTTGGCACATAAATGAAAAAAATTCAGAATCTTAGACTTTCGTTTCAAAATATCAGCTGGCTCCTAACATTTGTCAGAGTTAGCTAAGGCTAAGGGTGCTGTTGGCAAAAATTGTTAGCGTGTTGATTACACAGAGAACTATTCCTGTTCTATGCTAATGTACATCGCAGTTTCCTTCTTCGTCGGTAATGTTAGCAGAATCATCGGCGAAGTAAAACAGTTAATAAAATGGTTTTATAAACACCTTAAAAATGTTAATGCGCCCGCCTTCTTAACACCAGAGGCACAGCAACACTGATAAAAAAAACGCGCAATAGCAGAGTTGTAAAAGAGTTAAGATTTCTTTTCTGCTTCACCACCTCTAAGCAATCAACCACTGCCCGCGATTGAAAGAGTATCCGTAACTATGCCAAAAATATTCTTTCGAGTGCGTGCAGCTAAAAAGTTTTTAGCAGTGCTCAACGTAAATAAGTCTTCTGGGCCGGATGGTATTCCAGCACTGGTCTTGAAGCAGTGCTCTTCGACGCTAGCGCGTCCTCTTCAGGATGCTGGCAAATTTCCAAGGTGTTGGAAGGTTGCCAATGTAACACCAATCCCCAAAAAGGTAGAGGCTAGTAATACTGAAAATTACCGCCCAATCGCGATTTGTTATGCACTTTCCAAAGTGATGGATAGTATGGAGAATTTCCATCCTGTGAGGTATTTGTAGTCCAACTGTTTACTCATCGACCGGCAGTACGGCTTCCGTAGGGGACGTTCTACGGGTGACTTACTGGCCTTCCTTTCGGAAAAGTGGTGCCGCTCCATGCACCATTTCGGCGAAAGTAAGTTGGTAGCTCTAGATATTTCCAAGGCGTTTGATAGAGTGTGGCATGGGAAACTTTTGTCAAAACTTGTTGCTTTTGTTATCGGTGGTGACTTCTCTCGATTTATATCAAGCTTTCTCAGGGATCGTAATATACGAGTTGTTATAGATGGGATCACATTAAATGAGTTCAAGATTAATTCAGGGGTACCGTAATGATCCGTTCTTTCTACCCTATTTCTTATTATTCTTAATGACCTTCTCTGTCAAACTTCCCTATATAGTCTATATACTCTTTCGCAGATCACAGCAGCATTTGCCATTCTTATTCATTCATCAATAGACCAAGCTGGCGGAGGCAAAACATGAATGATACACTTAATCGTGATCTTGTAACATCTCCAAATGGGGTCATGCGAATAGAGTCGCTTTTAACGCTCGTAAGATCTAATGTTGTATGCTTCACAGAAAAAATTATCATAGGTTTTTATTTTAACACACATGTGTTTGAATTTGTTTTTAAATTTTATTATTTTTTTCCTTAGTTTTTAAATATTCCAATACAAAATTTTGATGGAAAAAAAAGCGATTTTTTTCTTATTAAATATTTACGAATTTTAGTGTTTAATTTTACGAATTTTGCGATAGGTCCCATTTCCGTAAAATAAATATTTGAATTTATGAATTTAGTAATATAATATGAACTATAGTTTTTTCTGTGTACGCACAGGCGTATGACCGAACATGCTGATTCATCTGTAATTATGGACGGTATAGTTATTGAGGTATCAAAAGCTCTTGATGTTCTTTGAATGAAAATCCAATGTGATGTTCGATGGAATGATCACATTTTTCAAGTCGCAAAAGAAGCATTCAAGTGCCTCGGATTTTTGAGACGGGCGAATAAACTTATCGGTGACAGCAGGGTAGCCAACTCTATTGACTCACTGAAGCATCGACGATATGTGGGATGTGTTTCGCTGTTCTATCGCTACTACTATGGAATGTTTTCTTATGAAATCAGGCAACCCCGAAACCCGATAATTTTTGCACACACCACGTTTTTCATTAAGAGCACATCCATTTGTGGTCGATCTGCCAGTGAACCGCACTACGCATTAAATAGAGAAATTGTAGTTTGGCCGAATAGTTCGTATGTGGAATAAACTCCTCGCAGAGGTCTTTCCAGTCACTTTCAGTGTGGGAAAGTTCAAGTCGATTGTCCACAGACACTACTCCATCTATCCTTCTTCCCATAACCAACTTTCCTAGTTCCGGCACAATGCATTGCATAAGTAGAGGTCATCCCCTAAATGCTGGTAAAAAAAAAATAATAATTGCCTGAGTGTTACTTCTCTTAAAAAAAGGCCCACAATGTAAGCAGTAACCCCCGTAAAACATTTTTTTTGCTAATGTCGATTTTTATTAATTTTGGCAAATGATTGTTTCGTTTTACTTGAAGCAAAGTATTGTCTCTAATTTTATAGCTTTTCTAAATTGTGCACAATTTAAAACTGTTTGTAACATTTTGTTTAATTTATTTCTTTATAATTAATGCAAATTTTTTAGTAGTTTGCCATTATTATTACAACGCCAATATTTTCCTACTAAACTACTAAAACTAATGTTTTGTTATAAAAGTTACAAATAAAACAAACAAATAAATAAATAAATAAATACTAAGTGGCTTACAAAATTACCAAAGAGAAATTTATAATTGTAGTTACAAATAGATACAAAAATAAATCTTTTATTAATTAAAACAACACAAGGAAAAGTGCTTAAGGATAAAAAGGTCAAGTTTTTAAAAATGCATAAAATTGGCAATGTGAAAGTAATTACGAAATGCAATTGTGAACTCATTTCGTTAAACTTAAAAATAAATAAAAATTGCGTTGCAAATAAATACTAAATTCATTTCAAAATTACAAAATATTTGGCTTTGTTTCTCTGAAATTACATTTACCAAACGGACATCAACTTCTTCCTTTCAACGGCCTAAGACATTTCCGTTACCTAATCGTAGAATTCCTTTTGCTGGAAATATTTAAAAATTTTTAAGCTCAAACTTTTTAAATATGCATAGTATTAGGGTGATTATTTATTTCAAGTACTTTTTTAGTCCCATTTCGAAATTTTTTTTGATAGTTGAAAAATAAGTACCCTGAAAGTTATAGCCCTTACGATTAACTTTCAGTATGGAAAATCTTTTCAGGCTCTGAAAAAGTACTTAAAGTTAGTATTAAGGACTATAAGTTTCAGGCTACTTATTTTTGAACACATCGAACAAAATTTCGGACTGGGAATAAAGAAAAAAGTACTTGAACAAAAATAAAACCGTAAAAATTTTGTACTACTCATGACTTAAAGTCTAATATCGCAAGAACTGTTAATCTAAGTAATTTCGTCTTATAACATTTTTGTGGGAAATGAAGTTACCAACAAATTTTCCGATAATTTTTTTTCGTAAAGCTGATTATTTTGGAGATAACAGCAAAAAATAAGAATTTCAAGTAAAAATCAACTTCAATGACCCCTACCAACTCACCAGTACAAGTTACACTTGTGCCGCCATGGGTTCTTTTACAGATTGTTTTATTCCGAGTAAATCGAGACGAAGCACAATAGCTCAATTCGCAATCTATTGCAAATGGTCTTGCATCGTAGCATTTGCAAACAGTATAGTATATTTATACTCACCACTAGCAATTGTTACGTGGTGAATATCAATATACAATACAATTTTGCAAATGCTACGATGCAAGACCATTTGCATAAGATTGTGAATTGGGCTAATGTAATTCCATAAAGTGCAGCTGAGTTATAGAATTTTTAAGAAAAACGTAAATTTTTACTTGTATTTTGTATGGAAAATCTTTTCACGCTCTGGGAAAGCACTTAAAGTTAATATTAAGTGCTTTAATTTCCAGGGTACTTATTTTTCGACATATCGAACAAAATTTCGGATTGGGACTAAAAAAAATACTTGAAAAAAAAATAATCACCCTAGTATAGTATATACATTTGTATGTATATCAGGGGTGGAATAGTGTTATATGGAGATCCTTAGTAACAAGATTTGGATACGCTAGAACCCATAATTTTGTAAGTTTTAGAAAAATAATGCATGAGTCATAAAACTAGGGTGGTATCTATAAGGGTAAATGGCTCATCATAGGGGAAAACGAGACAAAATCCACAAAAAGCTTCACAACTGTGCCTGAGTCGCTCCCAGAAGGGTAAAGAGGCCACGCTGTAGGACGATCGTGATTGTCACTACTGCAAATTACTTTAATTTACGAAGCGCAGCAGCCACTATGGTAAAAACCTGTCTATATATCAAAAAGATTATAAAAATTAAAAATTTTGTATGAGGACTACCCTAATGCTTGAAGATGGAGGCTAGATATGTTGAAAAAAAATGTAGGGGTAAGAAAAATACTGGGGGTCGGTCATACATTTGACTGCTCCAGGGACACTCTGGGGGTAGTTAGGGTGGTGTGGGCTAATTTTATAAAAAAATATTATTTACTATGGGAGCCCCCTTATGGAGGGCCGATAAGGTATTAATATGCTCGGAAAGGGGGAAA
The DNA here is from genome assembly GCA_956483635.1 of Panzeria rudis. NCBI lineage: Eukaryota > Metazoa > Arthropoda > Insecta > Diptera > Tachinidae > Panzeria > Panzeria rudis. The sequence goes on from OY101448.1 coordinate 129,051,562, forward strand.
ATAATAGTGGGGCTCAGTAGTAAATTTTACCCCTCTGCGAGCGCTTCAGGGACAGTTGTGAAGCTTTTTGTGGATTTTGTCCCGTTTTTCCCTATGTTTGACCTCGATGAGGATTTAGTTACCCTCATACAACCCCAAACCCCATTTTTTGGCTGATGCATTTTTTATCCAAACCTCATAAATTATAGGGTTCTAGCGTGTCGAAATAAAAAAGTCGTGCACTATTCCACCCCTAATGTATATGAATTCTCTTTTCAATAAAAAATTTTTAACATTCTTTCATAGCTTTTATCCGTTTACTCGTTTTAAAAGTGATTATCATTGTTTCCTTTTAGTTAAACATCCTGTCCTAACTGTCAAATCGTTTGAACAAATAAAATTTTAATCGGTGTAAAAAGGTGTATGGAAAACTAACCGCCCACATTTTGTTCAACAAAAAAATTGCATTTCATTTTATGCATAAACTTATAAACATAATCTCTGATAGTTTGCATTTAACATGAAATCCTTGAAGTGTAAACTTTTAAACAAAGTTTAATATCCTGTAGCCATAATAATTGCTTTCGTTAAAGGGTTTATTGTCTTTTAGCAAATCAGGACAGGTGGTAATTCAATATGGCATTAAAAAAAGAAAACAAGTGTAAAATATTTTGAGAGGTAATATATGAAAATTAAAAATATTTTAAATAAACAAAACATTGCAAATGTTTCAATAATACCAGTCTACAGATTTTTAGGTGTTTGTGACAAAATAGAATTCGTTTATTTTCCCAGAAGAAAGCTTTCTAGATATCCGCTTGTTTTTGCGGCATTTGAAGTTATTACCAAAAATCTGAATGATATAAATTATAAATTGTTTCAAATATATTTTTCTACTCTTTTTCACAATACATAGATTCTGTAAATTGGATCCGCACAAAACCATAAATGTGAAAATAAGGCCAAGTTCCTATCCAATAATTTCGGCCGTAAAAAGTACTGAGATTAAATTAAGGACCAAGTTCTTTGTAGGTTCAATACCATCTCATTTCTAGGCATTTTGTAAGCTTGGCAACATTTTTCCCATAATTCTTTACCATATTAGAAGCTAACAGGTGGCCTAGAAATGAGCTAACAGGTGGCCTAGAAATGAGATGGTATTGTACCTATAAAGAACTTGGTACTTATTTTAATCTCAGTACTTTTTACGACCGAAATTTTTGGATAGGAACTTGACTTTATTTTCACATTTATGTTTTCTGCGGATCTCAGATGTTTTTTCTAAGCTTTATTTGGTACAATAAGTGCCCCATATAAATAAGGGTCACCCTAACCTCCCCCCGCCCTAGATGAAACATTTTTGTTTTCACATTTTCCCTAGTGTTTTCCTATCAAGACCTACCTGTGCACCAAATTTCAGCTTTCTAGCTATACTTTAAGTGCCACATACAAAGAAGGGGCACCCTAGTCCTCCCAGATGAAAAGTGCCAGTTTTTAAATTTGTTTCGTTAATTGCTCGTCAAAGAGGGGCACGCTAATCCCCCCAGAGGAAAAGTGTCCGTCGTAAAACCTTTTTTCTTAATTGCTCATCAGGACCTACCTGTGTACCAAATTTCTGCATCCTAGCTACTGGAAGTGCCACATACAAAGAAATGGTACTCTAATCTCCACTAGATAAAAAGTGCCCGTTTAAACTAATTGCTCATCAGGGCCTACCTATGTACCAAATTTCAGCTTTCTAGCTACACTGGAAGTGCCCCATATAAATAAGGGGCATCCTAATACCCCTAGATAAAAAGTGCCCGTTTTAAAATTTGTTTTCGTTACTTGCTCATCAGGGTCTACCTGTGTACTAAATTTCACCTTTCTAGCTGTACTGTAAGTAACCCATACAAAGAAGGGGCACCCTAATCCCCACAGGTAAAAAGTGTCCGTTTTCAGATTTTTCTGGTTAATTGCTCATCAAGACCTACCTGTATACCAGTATTTTCAGCTCTCTAGCTATAGTGGAAGCGCCTAATAATATTGATGAGTCAGTGAGTCTGTGAATATGTACTAAAATATGCACTTTTTGCGCCTTAATATCTCTGGAAGCTTTTACGGCGGAACTTTCAAATCTCACCAATAAGGTTACCTCTTTATGGAGACCTTACACAAAAAAAAAAAACTAAATTTAATTTTCTGTAAAGAAACTCAAATAGTAAATATTTTGCCTAGGAACGGACCTACAAGCAAATTTGTAAATATAGACAAAAATATCTCAACAATTTCATTAAAAAAACGTTTTTTTTTCAGTTAACAAATTGCTTAAATCTATGAAACAATTTGTCTAAAAATATTTAAAAATTGTAAACAAATTAATTTACTAAATCAAACAAAAAGATTTAATGGTGTTTCTGAAAAATATCAAACAATATTTTTTTCTGAATTTAAAAACAATTAGTCTAAAACTACTAATAAATATTAAACAAAATAGTTTACTTAATCAAACAAAAATATTTAGTGGATTTTTTGTAATATATCAAACACAATTTTTGTCTGCATCATCATCCTCCATTAAGCATTTATGATATTTTACTTTGTTAAATGTGTTCAAGCTGAATGTTTTATCTAAAGACTCTGAAAAAATGAATGAGAATTGTCGCAACGACATTAACGAATTGATTAACTCAAAAATCTTCAGTAAACAAACTTGGCATTCTTTTTGCTATCATTGTTGTTGTTGTTATTTGTATGTATATTGTTTGAAAATATTTTGGTGAGATATATTTCCGTGTATGTTTCAAGTTTAATTATTTTATGATCAAGTGGAGCAGAGTTATGAAGGGGGGTAAAAATAGCTCGAATGGTTTCGTATAAATACACACTGTGTGGCCGGAACTTGGTTTGGCGCACTACTGTGCGCCTAGATTATTTTCCCAAAAAGAAACTTTTCTAGATATCCGCTAAAAGACTTGTTTTTGTGGCATTTGAAGTTATTACCAAAAATCTGAATGATATAAATTATAAATTGTTTCAAATATATTTTTTACTCTTTCTGACAATCCATAGATTCCGTAAATCTGATCCAAAGCCTGTAACTTGGCTTTGCAAGTTGTAAAAGTTTTTAATTTTGTAAATGCACTTTTTTATTTTCAAGGCCTGTAACTCAAAAGATTTTGACCCGGTGAACACAGTCAATACATATCACTTTACACTTGAATTGAAGCATGGAAAAGTTAGTAATAGTGTCTCTGTACTAGGGATGGGCAAGTGAAAAAAATATATCGATATATGTCGTTATCGATATATTTTTAAGTATCGATCGGCATCGATATACATATATGGAATCGCATGATTATTCATTCATAGTCCCAAATTTTTTTTAAATAAAACAAATAATTCTGGCAAAAAAACAGACTTCAGTACAAAGAGCGATATACTTGATGGCCTTTCATATAAACAATTTTGAAAATCGGTATGCAAATGGAGGAATTGTGCTCTAATAAATATTTTGGGTGGAGGCGTGGAAGCAAGACTTGCCCCACCGATTTTCGTAGAAAAATTATGCAACCAAACTCTAAGCAGACCATTCCAAACAAAAAAAGAATTTTGAAAGTCGGCCCATAAATGGAAAAAATTTTAACAAAACTGTAGTCAAACCCTTTCAAACAAAAAAAAAACAATTTTGAAAATCGGTTCACAAATGACAGTTATGCATGGAGGGGAGCAAGTTTCTCCCTCCCATTTTCGAAAAGAATTATGGGGCCAAACTGATAGCAAACCCTTTCAAACAAAAAAGAATTTTGAAAATCGGTTCACAAATGACAGTTATGGATTTGGCGGGGGGCAGAACTTTTCCCTCCGAATGCAGAAAAAAAATTGTGGAACCAACTTCTAGAAAACTCTTTCAGACAAAACAATAATTTTGAAAATCGGTTCACAAATGACAGAGTTATGTATGGGGGAGCAAATTTTCCCCACCGATTTTCGACAACAAATTTTGGGACCAATTTTTGTCAAACCCTTTCAAACAAAACAAGAATTTTGAAAATCGGTTCACAAATGACAGAGTTATGCATGGGGGGAAAAAATTTTCCCCCTCCGATTTTCGAAAAACAAATTATGGGACCAAACTATAGGCAAACCCTTTCAAAAAAAAAAAAGAATTTTTAAAATCTGTTCACAAATGTCAGAGTTATGCGTGTACAAACATAAAAAAGTAAAAAGAGAACGTACATCCGAATTGATAACCTTCTCATTTTTGGAAGTCGGTTAAAAACTAATCTGAAACGAGTTAATTTCCAACTTCCTTACTGTTTCACCAATATTTCATGGACCATGCATCAAAAAAATTATACTCAATTAAAATATTTTATAAATAAAACAAACGATTTTGCCGGTAATATTCTACTTGGTGAATATTGTGTCGAAATTTTTAAAAATTGCTCGAACAGCGTTCGTAACCGCAAGTCTTCCAAACGGCCCAACCGATTTCAGTGATTTTTTATATTGTATATGGTTGGTTCCATATTGCAATATAGCACATTTCTGGAACCGATAGATGGCGCTGTTGTCGAAATCTAATTGTTTTCAGCGATTTATATATATATATATATATATATATATATATATATATATATATATATATATATATATATATATATATATATATATATATATATATATATATATATATATATATATATATATATATATATATATATATATATATATATATATATATATATATATATATATATATATATATATATATATATATATATATATATATATATATATATATATATATATATATATATATATATATATATATATATATATATATATATATATATATATATATATATATATATATATATATATATATATATATATATATATATATATATATATATATATATATATATATATATATATATATATATATATATATATATATATATATATATATATATATATATATATATATATATATATATATATATATATATATATATATATATATATATATATATATATATATATATATATATATATATATATATATATATATATATATATATATATATATATATATATATATATATATATATATATATATATATATATATATATATATATATATATATATATATATATATATATATATATATATATATATATATATATATATATATATATATATATATATATATATATATATATATATATATATATATATATATATATATATATATATATATATATATATATATATATATATATATATATATATATATATATATATATATATATATATATATATATATATATATTCGGGCTCCTCATGCAAAAACACATAAAATACCAAACTTTCAATGTCCCACCTACTCAATATTTTTTATCTGTGGCAGAACGTCTACATTATTAGCTTGTCGACCTTGCTCATATCTGTGCAAGTAAAATTTTTTACTGCACTTATCAAACTGACAATTGCAATATTTGACATGACACTTCTTACAAGAATCAGACAGAAACAATGAATTCAATGTACAACACTTACGTTTTGTTATTATTTATTCACTTGCTATCATGATAGGCCGAAAGTTACGAGCTGTGTACAAGTTTAAATGAAAACACACAATAAGTTAACGACCTGACAGTGATCGTGTCATGAATTTTTAATTTTCTTTGGCAATTCCCTACTATTAGCTGATGCGGCTAATTAAATTGTGTAAACAAGTTTACTAATGTTTAAATGAATTACTTTTATACACATATCTGTTAGTTTAGTCATTCGAATAAGAATTATTTAAATATTCGAATAACATATTTTTTTAATTTTTGTTCGAACGAATAAAATGTTTCAATTTACACCCATATTCTAAGCCTTGTGACAAAATTAACCTTATAACAAATGACAACTTTTAGTACATATATTAGTTTGCAGAGTATTTTTCAAGTCGACTTATGACTTATGTATTAATATCTGACTCACATTTGTAGTGTAACGGAAGTTTGTGGCAAAAAATGAAAAAACATTTTTAAAATCACTTACAGTACTGTAAATGGATGCACACAGTTAGCCAGCAAACATGCATGTTTGATCCCAACTGATAAATGATTTAAAATCAAACTACTTCTCAAATGTTGGAGAGTTTTCCATTTTGTTTTAATACGAAAATGCTACTTTTATATTTTCGTTCCCAAAATCTCTATATATGAAGATGTTTTCCTAATTTATCTGGGAGCAGCAGATAAAAATGACTGGCAGCTGTGTTTCTAAAATGTTTTCAAATATGCAATAAATGAGGAACATAGGTAATGTTAATTTGTGCCAGTGTAATTTATTTTTTTTAATTTTCGTTTTGAAAACACTCCAACGTCCGTGTTTGTACGATCGTAGCTCCCAAACTGCCGAGGAGATTTCATGGAATCTTAGATATCGATCAAGTTGCTTTTCTAATAAAAAAAGAATCTAAAATTCGCACAGAGGCACACGCTAAACTTGTAACACCACTCCTTTTTCGTCCTTTTTAATATACCGGGTAAAATTAAAAAAAATTGACATAGAATTAATTTCCTTTTTTTGTTGCGAAATATTAAAAAACTTGCACACAAAGTTGCGCAAATAAATTTTTTTTTAATATTTTAAAAACTGTTTTTTTTTAATAGACATTAAAAATGGTAAAAAATGTATTTTAAGAACAATTTTGTCTTAAAATACAGTTCAAACCTGTTTTATTTCTTATGAATAAGACATTTAAAGTTGAATTTAGTGTTACTTTAAAGTTTCACAGTATACTATACAATTTGAGAAAAAGATTTACCTAATATATCCAACTGACAACATAACCATCCGTATTCTAGATGTAAATAATACCGTGTGAAAAATTTTAATTTTTCTATCTGGCAGAAATACCACTATATATATAAAGCCATTAATTTAAAGACAAAATATAGTCAAACTGCGTACTTTGTTTTTCATTTTCTCATCTTTTGTCCTTTTTAAAAGACTTAACAAGATGTCCTGAAAAAATATTTTACAATATTTCCTTCAAAATATTTATTTGATTGTTTTGCAAAATATATAAAAATATATATTAACATTAAATAAACTCTAAAATGCACAACATTTCACGATTTTATCGCTCTCGGCTCAAAATTAATGTTGCCTTTTATAAATTAATTTTCTGCATACAATTTTTATAGAAATTCATTTTGAGGCTAAAAAAAAACAATTACAGCTTTTGAACTAAGATACATAGATAAAATCATAAAATTTCGTAGTCTCATAGAGTTGATTTAAGGCTACAACATATATTTCTTAAAAAATTTTTCAATGAAAAATTTTTTAAGGATATGGAAGGATATCAATTTATAAAAAATTATTTAAATATATTTTTTTATTTCAAATATATTTTTTAACAAGGAAAAATATTTACAAAAGGTTTACGTTACTTTCGTAAATTCAAAAAAATATTGCCTAAATATTTGTTCATCAAATGTACGAAAGTTTCGTATATTCTACGAAACAAGTCATTACGAAAGTTTTTTTTTCGTAAAATGTTGCATGGACTATTTTCAGTGTATGTATATCAGAAAAAAAGTGAAATTCATTCAATAGATATCGGAGGCAAAAAGCTATAACTGACTGCCAGTGTCGGTGTCAAGGAAAACTTTTCTTACAATTTCCTTCGATATCGATAAACAGGGTATAATAATTTGGTAAATTTTTCTATAGAAATGCTCACCCTCATACGAATACTGTTTGATTTTGAAGGTAACTTCAAATCCTTAAGATTAATAAATTCAAATGTAGTATTGAAGAAAAAAATCAGCACTATTTTTGGCACTCTCAGGAATTTCAGAATTTATAGACTGAAATTTCTTGCATTTGGACAAATATTCAAAAAGAATGAAAGTAATATATATATTTTTTGGCAAATAATTTCTGAAAGAAAGCTAGTTGATTCCACAAAGGCTTTGCCAATTTTAGCAGAGTTTATGAAACAAATTATGCTTCTGCCACATTCATCTGAACTAAATATTTTCCCACACAAAATGGGTAAAGTTTTCTTGAGCTTCTCTGCAGAAACAACCAGAGACTTGGCAAGAATCGAACCTACGTCCTTCCGCTTAATAGCTATTCACCTACAGTCTAGCTATTAAACTATAGTGTAGCAGACTTATCGCTACAATACGGGGGTAACTAAGTTAAATTTCGATGTTTCGTAGAAAATTAAGCTTTAGATGGCATTCTTTATTCCAAAGATTATTTGAAACTAATAAAACCAATAGTTTTGACTATGATAAATTCGGAAATGTTTTTATTCTGAAAATCATTTATATTCCATGGAATGTATTTAAGCTTGAAAAATTATTTTTATGTTATCCGTTTACGTTTATAAAACACATGAAATTATTGACGATTGCTATTTTTAGTTTTAATAAAAAACACAAAAATTGCTTAGTTTTATTTATGCCGATTTTCTTGTCGAGTTTTCTAATTGAAGTGCCGAAAATGCCGATTCCCCCCAAAGTGCAGATTTTTTATCAAAATTAATTGGCAGCCCTGGATAGAATCTATTTTATTTTGAGAACATTTTTTCTCATGCTCTCAGTTTTACCCACTCAGTGTTGCCATATTTTTTTTACAAAAACTGACAATTTCCAAAAAAAGAACTGTTTTTATGAAAAAAAAACTGATCCTTAAAAAAATTATAAACCATAATTGTTTATTTTTATTCATTTTTATTGAAGCAAAAATAAACAATTGTTTTATTATATTATATATAAAGAAAGAGATAAATGGCTCGATTATCGATGGCAACCGAACTTCAGTTGCGTTGCCAGCCGCCAACTGAAAATTTTCGTTGCCAGAAAAGCAGTAAAAAGCAACTGAAATTGACAACTTTCAGTTGCCAGTTGCCATCCGTAATATGATTTTTAGCAACTGGCAACGCAACTGAAGTTCGGTTGCCATCGATAATCGAGCCATAACATACATATAAAATTAAAAGTAAAAACATAACATAAAATATTTCATTTAATTCATCACACATAGAGATCATAGTAAATTATTTAATTACACATATTAGTTGTACATATTTTTATTAAATTTAATTTCCATGTCTTTTGTTTGCACAAAATTTGTACAATTAAAATAATTTTTTTTAGAAAGTCTTTGGTCCGCAATAGTCCACATAGAGTGGGAATATCTAAATTATTTCTTGTTTTGGTTTTATTTATATTAATTTGAGAAAATATCCTCTCAACGTTCGCTGTTGGCACTGGTATTGATAAAATTGCATAAATTAATTTTTTTAAATTCGGAAATGGTTCTGAACCATCACAACATTTTGTACTAAATATGACCTGCCAAAATTTTTCAATACTTTTTTCTTCTAACAAATTATAGTCATTAAAATTACAGTGCAATAATTCGCGCCATTCATCATCTATGCTTTGGATATGGTCTAAGTCCACGACATTCGGTACAAAATTAAACAGTTTAGAAATACTTTTCATATTGCCTTTTATTACATTAGCTGGCGCTAATTCTTCAACATATTTTAGAAAATCATTGTCAAAATCAAATTTTTCTAATAACCGATTACAGAGTCCTACATAAAATTTGGAACAGTATTTTCGAAAGTCGTTTTCGTCATTCTCGGCTAATTTGTGTGTTGACTTTAATGCTATAGATACCTCAGCCCCTAAATATATGTCTTTGAGGTCTTTTAAATGCACGGGATTATTTATGTCTATTTTTTTGAACATTTCAATACTAATAAATTCATCTTTCACAACATATTCAAATATTTTGAGATACAGACGTCTTATTTCACTATTTAGCAAGTGAATTTGAGGGCTTTCACTTTGGAATAAACGGTTCAACTTATTTATATCGTTGAATATAAATTGCAAAAATAATAAGTAGAGCTCAAATTCTGGATTTTGTAAGTAGCTTATGATTCTCTGCGTCGCGTCGAATTTTTCTAAATTTTCATGCAAAAAATATAACTTTAGAACATCCATTCGACTCAGAAGTTGGTTAACTGTTAGTTCTAGGGAAAGACACCGTGTTTGTGAAGGGTGTAGCATTTTTCGGGGTTTGAAATCTAATAATATTTGCAGGTCTGCAAAGAGATCAATTCTTTTTGTGCTATTCTGAATAAAATTGTAAATATCCCTTGCACCACCTTCAATATAACTTGGCAAAAAACCTCAAGCATAATTAGCACACAACGAAAGTGAATGACAAACGCATTTAAATATAATCAGGTTTGGACAATCACCTTTCAATAGTCTAGCTACTGAATGATAAGCACCTGTCATGGTATTTGCTCCATCCGCTCCAAAACCTATTAAATTTCGTTTGTAATCAATACTTTTTTTGCTGCAAAAGGTTTACAATTACTTCATAAATTCCAATTGCGCTGCAATCTCTTACTTTGACTAGGAAAAAAAAGTCTAAAATTTTGCCTTTGATTTCCATACGCACTACTAAAGATAGCAACTTAGTTTTAGATACGTCCGTGGACTCGTCTATGCACACGGAAAATAATTTTTTTTAGCATATTACAAAGCTCATCATGATGGCTTTCTCCTAATACATTTTTCACGATTGCTGTTGCTTTAGTTCTTGTGCACGTTGTTTTTCTTATGAGTTCCGAATCTTCCAAAGTCTTTTGTAGCAACGGAATCAAGTGATCCATCGCCAAAAATGAAATATTATGTTCGGCGCAAAAGGCGGCCAAGTGTATTTCAATATTTTCGACTTTGGCATTATATTTTGTTTTATCCGTAAATATTTCACCGGATCCTGCATGTAATTTAATTGCCTTCGTCTTTTCGATGTGTTTTGATGTCTTTGCGTGAGCTTTTAAATCTGTAATTCCGGCCATCGCTCTTAATTCACAGTTACAAACCTTACAAAAGGCCAAATTGTTTTCGCTCTTTTTAACCACGGCTTCAATAACACATTTTCTTCCCACGATTTATTGTAATCGTTAAGTTTTCTTTTTCTTGAATTCGTTGCGTATTGTGAAGGTTCTGCAATCTGTACTGCTGGCATTTCATCATTGTTTTCTTGATTAGAATCTGGTAAAATCAATATTAATTTGTTATTTGGGTGAACAAAACTAATTTGATAGCAAATTTACTATTTCTTCTTAGATATTTATCCATTTTTTAGAAACTTTGGTACAAAATTCACACACATATGAAGAAACACAATCAAATATTAAATATTAAATTATTATTCGAATAAAATTGAAAAAACTGCGGTGATTAAAAAAAATGTTTTTTGCAAGACAGTTTTGCACTTGAAAAAACTGTAAAAAAACAGATAAATCTGCACATTTGGCAACGCTGCCCACTCATTCTCTCAACAATGCTGCAGTGTTTTAATAAAATTTCATAAATTTTTCATTCGAAATATAAGAACAAAAGAAAATAAACAATAATATGAGAGAATTTTGAAGCTACTGCCGTCGATTTAGTTTTGGGCCTGTTTATTTGGCAGCCTTTTTGCCTGAAGTTGCAGACTTAGCTCTGTATCATCATTTATTGTTAGCTCTGTCATAGTAATGATGATAAGTGTACATCAATGCAATGTCATGTTTTTTAACTTTTTAAAAAATAAAACAATAACATTTGTATTAAAACTCAAATTACAAACATTATAACATTGTTTACTTATTTGTTTTATACGTATTTTACACTTTAACATTATTTAAGAAGTGACATCGTATTGATGTCATTCCACTCACAGTATTGATGGCACTTAAATTATGACAAAATTCTATGATGACGTTTGTCATCATATTGATGCGTGTTTTTGTTTTTTTATGACATTTGTCATATCATTGATGTCAGAATTCTGACGATAGCGCGTAATCAATGCGATGATACATTTTTTATGAGATGTGCCAATAAATATCTTTAAAATTTTATATGTTTTGGCAAAATCGACTCTACGATGTGAGCGTAAAATGCATGACAAAAAATCGTCTTGCCTATTAATTATACAGAAGATATCAAACAGTTTGTTGGGTGTAAGCCCACATACATACTTATACGATATGTATATGTTTGTGTGCGTATGTATTATTTCATTCATATTTATCACATTATAAATTTACTAAGTTGCATATTTTTCTTCTTTAAAATTTAATATCTTTTCTTGGTCTCAGTTCCTTTTGTACTTTTGGCTTCAGAACAGAATTATTGTATTTAATATCTAATCTTATCCCCACACAACAAAGCCAACCGTGAAAGAACAAGTACGAATATCAGGGATGCAAAAGTTGTGCAATTGTACTTTTTTAGCACTATTTGAAAGTCAAAAGTGCGATAGTACCCCAATGACTAATTTAGCACGATTTCAAATGTTCCTTATTTACTTAAAATTCTGCGAAGTTTTAACAGAAAAATTTGATTTTAATAATGAAATGCTTTTATTGTTTAACAAGTTTACGTCAGAAAATGTTGTTCCAGGAAGAACTTCTTACCATTAATATTAAAAATGCTTCCTAATTAGAATAAAAATATTGAATCTATAAATCGTGCGCTGATGGATGTAAAATTATTAAGTTGAGTGTTGTGTTTTTTTCGACGGGGTTTGTTTAAATTTGGAACGGTTTTCCGTCATCCCACGTTAAATTTGGTTGATATACAGACCGATTTCGGATATGTGTCATCTTCAGTATTCTCTTCAATACTCAAGAGAAAGTCTGTCTTCAATATAATTCAAACAAAGGATTTGCTGCAGTCAGCTAATTCCTGCTGCCGTATTAATAAAAAACAAAATAGGTTTGAAATATGTTTAAAAGACAAAATTTCCATAAAAAGTTTTCTTAAAAAAATACATTTCAAATCCACTTAAAATTTTTACGAATACGGCAGTTTGAGTTTATTTGTATGGCCGCATTGAAACGACGGAAATAAAGAAGTAGATCCCAAAAAATCCTTTTATATTCAGATCTCAGCAACTTATAGTATTTTGTGTACCTTTGAAAATAAACATTAATATTCATTGTTAAGTTTATCTACATATGTGGTGATCCTGATGAGAAGAGATCGAACCTTCCTAGCAAAAATTGTGTGAGCCCCGAATTTACTTAAAAAGAAATTTTCCCCAAATTCTACATTTAGAGAGAAAGGGACTTTAACTTCCCTCATATGAAATGCATTGGGGAAGTTAGGACCCCTTTTCCGAAATGCTATTTTTATACACAAGATTTTATGCTTTAGCTGATCTTTTCACTCGAAGAAAAAAAAACGGAACAATACAGAGTAAAATGAATTGCAGATTTGAAAACTAGACAAAAATGCTAAAATATAGAACTACCTGTTTAAGAATTTGTTAAGTGGTTTTATTATTGCAGAAAATCTTGCACAATATTTCCAAACTTTATCTAGTTTTAGAAAATGTAGATTACTCAATTTTGGCATCCCATAGATAAGGTCCATTTTTATCAGGACCATCAATGAACTTCAATGTGCCTTTTTGTTAATTGTCAAATTCTTTACGCACATGCAAATTTGTAGTACAAATGAGTTTTTAGGTCAATTCTTTAGTTAATTTTGAAAAAAATATAAAAAGAGAATTTAGTACAATCGGACTGAAAAAGTACACTTTTTCTTGAAAATTAGTACAATTAATAAAATTGCATTTTGCATCCCTGACAAGTATACATAGGAGAAGACGAAATGTTGTACGGATATTCTGCATGTCTGTTGTGTTGAGTATCAGTTTACACCATTTTATTGCAACATATTCTGCAGTCAGTTTTGCTTCCATTCTACCTGTCAACATTTAGAATATATATTTAAAAAAAAATTTACAATATTTGGCCTTTTGTATAGTTGAGATGTTTTTTAAAGCAGCAAACAGACAGACCAACAACTTAAGCCTATTCATTTTATTTCGGATGAGAAGTTAAGAATAAATTTCTTTTATTCCTTTTTCCCTTATTAGAGCTGCTTTGGCTTTAACCAAAATCTTCGTCTTGGGCACGTTTATGGCTGTTAGGTAGATCGTTGGTTGGTTGGTTGGTTGACTGTCTTCCTTCATTCATTGAAGCCCTTTTCTCTTAAACCTTTTTATAGTTTATTTACCTTAAAAATGTGTACTTCTTTACTTTTCTTTGATACACAAAATAAAATAAAGAAAACAAATTTTCCTTCTGAAGTTTTTCTTTAAATTTTGTTCCTTAATGTTTGTTTGCTTGGTTTTTCTCTGTCTAAATAAGTATGTGTATGTTTTTCTTTATCACTGCATTTTTTCCATTTTCTAACTTTAATCCATGTTGTTGCAGCCAAAGTCACTAAATATTCGAAGTTTTCGCACGACTTTCTTCGCTATTGCCATTGTCAGAAAAGTTGAAAGCCAAACACACTGTCAGACATGCTGACATGTTTATTATACTTTTCACAGCATGGCAAAGAATAATTGATACAAAAATCTTTTATTGGAAATAGTAGAACGGAGTGAGTGATTGGTTGGTTCAGGTGGGTACTTGCTACGCGCAAGCATTCAAGTAGAATCTAGAAGATTCCGTTTTGACAGACCGCTCCACTCGTCAGTGTCCGGATTCAGATCTCGGATCTGAGAGTAGATGCTAGATCCAACCCGTCGTATTGAGATACCTGATCTGGTCACCCAGACCAATCTCGTACAGCCACAATAAGCTGTTATTTATCCATTACAGAAGTTTTTAATCCATTTTCTACCGCATATTTTTGCATATTTTTCTCTTAAAAGCATATTTATGCATATATTGCATATAAGAGCATTTTTTCCCTTAAGTGCATTATATCGTAACTTGAAATAAAGCGAAATATGATGAAAAGTCGCCAAAAATTTGTTGAGAACTTATTTCATAAACGGATTTTGCGAAGTTATTTTAGTATGAAACGAGGCCCTAAAAATTGAGATAATTCGCCCCCAAAAAACAACTCCAAAAAAATCGTTGTTGTTGCATTTAATTTTCGTTTTCGCTGTACTTTTATACTATATCTATTTTTTTAATGCGTATACATTAAGGTTGTGTGATAAAATTTCTGGTTTAATTTAGTGAATCGCAATAAATATGTTGTCCCTACATTTAGGATAAGAACCTATATGATGATGTCTTCGGCAGCTTAGTCCATCATCTCCACTAGGACTGATATACATTTTTGACCTAGAACAAAAACGGCTAGTGGAAGTTACGACTTCAATGAGCAGTCACCTACATTGATTATTCGAAAAATTAGAATTAAAAAAATATAGATGGGATACGATTGACCTTGCAGGCCAACTTTTCAAGCTGGAACAGCTACAAAACCTATAGATTTTTGGAGTTACTTAAAAAAAAAGAATTTTTTTCAAATTTGTCGAAAAAGATACCTGTAGAACCTCTTAACCGATTTAGATCAATTAGATGCTTTTTAACAAGTTCTAAAAATTTTCTGAATATAAAAGGTCTATTTGACAACAACTTGAAGTAATTACACTTAAAATAAAGTGATTGGTAAATCTAACCAATTTAAATAGTTAACCTGTTGTTAATGTAAATTTTTGTTGACATTTTTTTGAAATAACCATTTTCATAAAAATGGCAATGTCTACGGTTACTTTTTGCTATCGTTATTCAACAAGATGGCTTAGCTGAGATGGTAAAGGCGTCCGGCTCATATGCATGAGGGCCTAAGTTCAAGACCGAAATATTACATTTTACTGAATTGTAAAATATAAATTTGTGAAAAAACGACGTTTGAAGATTAAAATTATTTTTGATGGATACAATTACTGATTTAGTTTTTAACAATTGTTGTGTTTAAAATAACCAATTTTTATTGTTAAAATTATCAGTTTAAAATAATAACAACGAAAATAGTTATTTTACAAAAATTACTGTGGTTGGGTCAAAGAAGTCACCACATGTCTATGTATACTCTGTGCTGTCGTTATTGAACAATATGACTTAGATGAGATGATAAAGGCGTCCGGTTTATAAACATCAGTAAACTTGTGAGAACCTAAGTTCAAGACAAAAAAATTACAAGCAAAAAAAAATTTATTTTTTTAACAAATACACTTACTGTTTAAGCCTTGGTAGGCATTGAACCTGCGACCTTCCGGTTAGTAGTTTTACGCACTATCAACTAAACTACAATTCCATTGGTTGGTTTTTACTGTATTTTATGGGTTGGTGCAATTCTAATCTATGAAATTGGTTAGATTTACCAATTTTTTATTTTGAGTGTACAAAGTAAGTAAAAACTGATTTCGAAAATTTTATATTTGGAATTCGAAAATTCTCGATATCTAAGTTGAATCGGTTCGCATTAACACTTTATCTAAGTTTAGCCAAAATCTTACGAATGGTGAAAATTTTGTTGTAAACACATCCAAACGGTGATAATTGAGATCTGCTGAAAATTCGATTTTCGAAAATCGGCACGATATCAGTAACATCTCGTTTTTTATTGCGGGAAGTTAATAATAAAAAATTTTAATAGCTTCAAAATTAAATGCTATATATTGTGTTTTTAACAAATGTTGTTTGTAAACACCTGATTACAATGTTGCATTTATTTACTGTCCAACTGTCATTAGTTAACTAGAAACAGACGTATTTAAAAATTATGTAGAAAATGACAAGCGTGAAACTATGACGTTGTATACAATTAAGAAAAACTCCTGGAACTTTGTAATTTTATCTTGAAAAGCTTAAAGGTTAAAATAGTTGCGATAAATTCATTCTCACCAGCAGCTAGGAATTCGATTAAAAATGCAATAATTTTGGTTATACTCGTATTTCCCAGCAAAAATTTTTCCAATCGGTAGTACTTTATTAATGAGTTACAAAGTAATGAGTGGTACTTATTTATCTTATTATTATTATTATCTTATTATACGTATTCTTCTCATTATCTAAAAATAGTTCTAATTTGTTGTTATGTATTAATAAGATAAGTAGATAACCACTTTTGAAGTCAGCATGTGTTTGTAAATGAAAACTAATTTTTGTCGCTTAAACTTCCCAGCAAAAAGTTTGCTTACTGGTAGGCAAAAAAGTATATGAGGATTTAATTCGTAACTACTTACAATTTGACTCGATAACTACTTATTTTTGTTTGAGAATTCCAAAAATTAAGGGGTACCCCTTACAAAAGTATTTACATTGTCACAGCAATTAAGTAGTTATTATTTTGCTTACTTGAAGCTAAAAAAGTGGTAGTCAAATAAACAAATTAAAATTAAAAAAGTTTTTATACACGTTATGTTTTATTTATATATTTTCAATTTTATTTTTTTATTTTTATTTTTATTTTTTTGGCCCAGCTGGGATACAAACCTGTGCTCGCTCAGACATGAAGACAAGCACTGTACCCACTAAGCTATTGTTGACTTAAAAGCTTAAGCGACTAAATTTAGTTTTCATATAAAAACACTTTTTGACTTAAAAAGTGGAAAAAAGTAAAAAAAAAATGAGAAAAATACGTACTTATTTTACTGAAATCTACACAGAAAAAACTAAATTACATTTTCTGTAAAGGAATTTAATGAAATAGTAAATATTTTGTGTATGAACAGACCTACAAACGAATATGTAAATATAGACAAAAATACCTCAACAATTTCATTGAAAAAAAACCTGTTTTTTTCAGTGAACAAATGGCTTAAATCTATAAAACAATTTGTCTAAAAATATTTACAAATTGTAGACAAAACAATTTACTAAATCAAACGAAAATATTTACTGGATTTTCTGAAAAATATCAAACAATGTTTCTGTCTGAATTTAATATGCAATTAGTCTAAAAATGCTAACAATTATTGAGCAAAATAATTTACTTAATCAAATAAAAATACAAATAAAATGTTTGTCTGTGTCATCATCCTCATCCATTAAGCATTTATGAGATTTTACTTTGTTAAATGTGTTTAAGTCTGAGTGTTTATCTAAATACTATAAAAAAATGAACGAGAATTAACTCAACGGCATTAACTAATCGATTCACTCAAAAATCTTTTGTAAACAAACATGCTACAATTGCATTCCTCTTGCTATGATTGTTGTTGTTGTTGTTATTTGTGTGTATGTCGTCATCGGGGTGGTTTTTACGTCACAATTTTAATTGTTGTTTTTGGTGTTTGCCTTCTAAATAAAAGTCAAACAAACAATTGGTAGATTATGGACAGAACATCATTTACTGAAAATTAAATTTATTTTTAAACAAACTTTTGTTAGAAAATTTTTTGGTGATAATTTTTTCTGTGTAAGTAGTATTTTTAATTTGAAGCGTAGTAATAAGATAAACAAGTACCATTCATTACCATGTAACCCATTAATTAAGTTTTACCGATTACAAAAATCACAAAAGTTTTTGCTGGGTTATAAGTCAACAATAGCTGAGTGAGTGAAGTGCTTGTCTTCAAATCTGAACGAGCACCGGTTCATATCCCAGCTGGGTCAAAACAAAAAATTTTTAAAAATATAAATAAAATAGAATGTGTATAAATTTTTTTTTTAAATTCAATTTGTTTATTTGACTACTTATTGTGTAGCTTTTGCGGAGTTATACGAGTAGAAATGAGAGCCGCTTTTTTGTCTTATTTTATCAGTGACAAAAATTGTGACTTCCATACATCAGTAAGGCTCCCTCCTGTATTTTTTGTGCGTGTGTGTGCTAGTGTTGTATTGTAATCGCCATTTTTGTCAATTAAGTATCGTCACTTGAATGTGGATTAATCTAGTACATCGACTTGAATGAAATATGACTCGATTCATTTCTAACCTATTCAGCTTTATGTGTGTAGTAGGGTATTCATTTTACTCGACTTTTCCATTGTTCTATTAATCAATTAATCGAAAATGAGTTTTAAATTAATCGAACAATCAAGTAATACTTTTATTTCGTTTGAGTTATTCGAGTAAGCTTTACTGCTAAAAATTATTCGAGTTAATCGAAAAATGTTTAAATTTACTCGGTTTTTAGCACATTTTTGTGTACAAAAATAAAACGAATAAAATTTTTTTTCGCGTTTTATGTATTTTAATAATGAAAACAAAAGAACAAAATATTTCTACATAAATTAGATCATAAACCGATTATTTAAAATACATAGTTTTTTCACTATTCAAATGTTCCTTTTTGAGAAAATTTTGCATCAGGAAATAATGAATAATATTCAGACCTGTTCTGTATTCAATGCGAAATAAAAATAATCATAAGCATTTTTGTTATAAGTATTAAATTGTAATAGCATAGATTTTACAATTCCGAACATTTTTATTTTTCATACAGAACAGAACAGGATAATTCACTAAATAATCGAACAAAATCAATAATACATGTAGTTCTAAAATATGTCATGGCCTTTCTTTATTTTATAAATATTTTTCGATTGAACATTTCTCACATTACTAAGAATGATCTTTCACCAATCGTAGACGCTAGAGAATTTGAAAAAAGTGAAGTAAAAATAAAAAGCATTTCCAATTCATCCGATCAATTCTTTGTTTTTTCGAGACGCATAAGTAATATTTTGTATGACAAATGTAATTTTTTGCTCTCTGATTTTGTGAATGCTATTAATTTTTTACTGAATTCCACCGTTAGATTGCCGATGGGCTTGGCAGCTAGTGCTAGCAATATATATTAATTTTATATTTATATAATTTTAATATCAAGTAAATAAATAATAATAAATAATAAATAAATAAAAAATTTAGTTAACTAGTTGCTCTTGAAAGCTCTTCTTTATTTGAAATAATTTTTGCTGGATATTTTCGAATTTTTGTACCAGATAATTTACTTAATTCTTTGATCATGCGGCCTATTAGTATGAAATAAAGTTTGAATTGAATAGAAAATTATATTTAATTTCAAAAATTTATTAAGAAATGGTCAAAACCTTAATCAATAAAAGGAATATTTTCATAAAATTTTAAGTCGAGTTATTCGCTTAATAGACCTAAACTACTCCAATAAATTTTTACTCGAAATTGTATATATTTGACTTCAATTATTCGATTAATCGAGAAGACATTATTCGAGTGAATACCCTAGTGTATAGCATAAATGGAACATTTTTGAATTTTTAATAAAAACTTAGTTTTTTGTCTTGAAAGTCAACAGTCCATTCCAAAAAAAGCAATCAATAAAATGTATTCAAATAAGACTCTTTTATCGATCTGTGAAATACTTAAAATTTTTGGTTTACATTTAATCTATTTATAAGTAAGCAGCAAGTACTACGTAATATTGGCATTACTTTCTGAACTGGAATTTATAGAAATTTAACTTCTTGAGTGACATACTTAAACTCAAATATACTACCTATGAGTATTCGCAATTACCTTATAAATATTATTTGTATGTAAATTTATGACAGGAGTCATAAATTTCACTTTAGCATGAAAAATAGAAATGAGGTTTGTCGCATCGCAAAAAAAATTAAATGTCTCCTCATGTTCGTTTACCTTAATTTATGTTTTCAGACACTTTCAATAGTTTATTTTGTGTGTACCTGTTAATATTTAGTGGATAAAACGAATTATTTTTATATTGTTTATATAAATGAATGTTCGTTTGTATGACGGCACGCATAATTTGTTGGCATCTACTAGATATAGACGCAGTAAGGGGCAAATTAAGAGCAAAGAGCATCTTTATTAAATCATTTATTGAAATCATTTAAAAATAAACCATAGACGAGACAACACCGACTAATAGAATACCATTTAATCTTTATTTTGTTTAAATTTCAATATATATTGGTGTAGTCTGTGTAATAAGGGTCTATTCACATATTACGTAACGCTATTTTCGGAGGTTTTGTACCCCGCCCCCCCTTCGTAACGCTTTTTACAAAATTTTCTGTATAAAGTATCTAGTCCGTAACCAATCTTTAACTCCCCCCCCCCTGGAGCGTTAAGTAATATGTGAATATCCCCTAATACACTACCTTTGAAAATTTCTAGTGTCTATAATTAAGTGCCTGTTTATTACATTCATATTTTAACATGTTTCATGGCTCACTTTAGAACTTCCTTTAATTTTTAGTATTTCTTGTACATAGTTACACATAACCTGTGACAGATGAGACGGACATTGTAACGAAAACAATAGGGTTCCTTTTCACCATTAGTGTACGGAACTCCAAAAACAGTAGGTCTCCTTTTAAACATTAAAGTACGGAACCCTAAACAAATGTTAAATGCCAAAATAAAAACTTTAAAAATCATTAGTAGGGAAACCGCAAATATGCAATTGCATGATTTTTCCTATGCGATGTATTTAGCCACAAATAAGATATTTGTACATTTTAGAACTTTTTAAGAATTTTGGCATTGATATGCACTAACATATATTTGCATATTTTACCCTTTATAGCATGTTTTTGCATATTTCAGACTTAGCCACATATTTAGGGCATTTTTCTATACTCAAAATATTCTGTACTTAAAATTAACTGAAATTGTAATATACAATAAATTAAAACTCAATTAAAAAGCGGTCTACTTATTTCTCATTTAAGTTTAACAAAAAGTTTATTAAACTTGTTATGTTAAAAAGTTATGTTAAAAAGTTAACAGACCTAAAACCATAACAAAATTATTGATTCCTTATTTGTTTGGATCAATTTAACTGCCAAAAAAACTAATACCAGCTTCCGTAAAAATAAAAGAGGTTTTCTTTCATGCTGAATCTTGTAAATGGAAATGTATGCTCCGATTTTCTGTTAAGTAATATATATTTTAATGTTCCCCAACGCTCATTACGATCTTGTGATCTACTCCACGTCAAAACTTATCGTACTAACTATGCTATGGCTGATCCATTGAGAAGATTATGTTGTTGTTTTAACGAAATGTCTAATTTTATAGATTTTTCTTTAAAATTGTATATTATAAAATGCAATATCATTGCGCATTTGAATATGTAAAGGTTTTAAAATTATTTACCTATTTTATCCTAATAATTTATATGAATTGTAATATAGTCTGTAAGGAATATTCTATAGACTTAATAAATAAATAAATAAATAAAACTTGTTTCTGCTATTTTTACTGTTAAATAATCAACCCCAAGTTCAGTAAAAATAACCGATTTTTTCTTTATTTTTAAATGTTAGAGGCTTATTATTTCGTATCATTAATTATCATATAATTTAATTTATATTTTTACTCATTGTTTGTTATGTTAACTTCTACTGGGATCGAACTACGCTCGTTCGGGTTTGAAATCCGACGTATCAACCATCTGGCCAAAGCATAGTATTTAAATTAGCTGTACGAAGACAACATAAACTTATGGCGTTTTCTTTTCTAGAAAAAATTTAACATGTTCTTACTTTTCATTAAAAATATCGCTATTTAGCGTTTCTTTAAAGCAACAATTTATCTTCATAAGGGATGTTACAATAATTTCTAATAAATTACCTTCTACGAAAAGTGATTATATTAAAAAATTTCATTAAAAAGTGCAAATAATGCACAATTTTTTTGTAGAAAAGAAAACGCCATTACTTAATTTTATGCATTTAACATTACAAATTATATAAACACACGCATGGTCTTGGCTGAAATTGAACATGTGACCTCCCGTTTAATAGTCCTAACGTAAACGAAATTATAACGTTTGTATACCCTTTTAAGTGCATATTTCTTCAAGTTTTTAGAGCATATTTTTGTGTTTTGGTGCATATTTAATGCGCATACAACAAATTTTTAGGGAATATATCCTGTTTCCCTGATCATAAGAAACAGAAAAGTTGCATCACTCACAAAATGCACTAATATCTTAAAAAATCGTTAATATTGTAAAAACATGTTTAAATACGTTAAAACATTTCAATTAAAAGAGTAATATTAATTGTTTGTATTAGTAGCTCTCGTGCATACAAGTTAGGGATGCCAATTCCGAAAATCTCGCGATTGACAAATCCCGGGATTCGTAAAAAAATCCCGGGGAATCCCGAAATATCTAAATCACGTTTTTTAAGTAAAATTTTTGTACAAAAGACTCTTAACGAAAAGTAACAATTGTAACACTAATTTATGAATTTAAATGTATTATGGTTGTCAAAGGGTATCCTCCAACCCCACTCCCCTGGTCGTTCGTAGTGAAAGTGGGTATGAACTGAGTGGATACGCCGATTATGGTAACTGGAAAATTCGGTTGTGTTCTCTCAGGCGTTATGAATGATGCTTGTGCTCTACTTTACTCTTGGGTGCCTGGATGAAGTATCAGCCATAAAATTTATACAAATATGATCTGTATCAGAATTATCAAAGCATTGTTGTTGGAAATTATCATTTATAACAACAATGCTGTGACAACTCCGAACACTTTTATTCCGCAAGTAATGCCTGAACATCAGACCGACTATTACGTACGGCCCGATTGTGCATTCATCGATCCTGTGTACAATATCTTAAAGAGAACTACAACCTATGCCGAATGACAGCATAAACCATGAACTGAGGCTCGCCAAAATATGTCACATTTCCGCTTAGGAGACTCAAGGCTACTTGTGAGGATGTGGATTCACCTGTGGGTTCCAGAAATATACGGTGGTTTGCGGATAGATCCAAAATCCCGCACTGCTGCGTGAGTCTTTGGAACCAATGTTAAAATATATGTTTCCATGTGCAAATGGCCTACGGTATTTTAGGCGGAAATTAAGAGAATTGCAACATGTGTCGTCATTATATTCAATAAAAGTCCTAAGGGCCCACATAAAACTGTCTTTTCGGATACCCCAGCAGCTCTGAAATCTCTCCTTTCATGGAAATTATCATTAAATTTATATTTTACTATTCAGTAAAATATTAAAATTTGTATTAAAATACATTAAAATTAGCTTTTTTTCTTAATTTTTTATAGTTGTTATTAAGAATCAAGGTTGCCAGAATTCCTTCACCAATAATGGTTAAATGTATATAAAAAAATGGCTAAAAATAGCCAAAAATTGGAAAGATTTTTTTAAGTAAATAGAACCCCTATGGATTGCCATTATTGCGCTCACCGAAGTTTTTTTCTTTTTATTAGCAAAATTTTTTGCAGCTATTTTTGTCAATCTTAAACAGTTTGTTGGGTATAGATTATTAATGCAAGTATTTCAGATAGTGACAACTCCTGTTTCTGAATTGTATTTTTGCCGCTTATCGATTGCCATTCATTAGCGATTATTGCGCTCACCGATGATTTATATTTTTATAAACGAAACACTTTTCGGTGAAGTTTGCTGGGTATAACTTCTGAATGCAAGTATTTCAGAAAGCGACAACTCCCGTTTCTCAATTGTATTTTTGCCCCCTATCGATTGCCATTAGCTCTTATTGCGTTCACCGATTTTGAATGCAAGTATTTCAGAAAGTTTCAACCCCCTTTCTGAATTCTATTTTTGCCACCTATCGATTGCGATTAGATATTATTGCGGTCAACAAAGATTTTTATTTTTATAAACGAAACACTTTGCGATGATTTTTTGCCAATTTTTAAAAAGTTTGTTGTGTATAAATTATGAATGGATGAACGAATATGAATGTAAACAAAACAGAATACCTTGTTTTCATCTCTGAAAAATGGTTTGAGGTTTTACCAAAGTTTGTTTTCTTCTTATGCGTGCGAAGACAAAACATATTGCTCTGTTGTATTTTTTGGTAGTAAACAAGTGTTCCTTTGTTGCGAGTTATAATTTTTTTTATGAAAAATCGGTAAAAAATTTCATGTATGCAAAAAAATGGCTAAATTAAAATAAAAGTGTTTAAAAAAATAGCTAATGGCTAAATTAACTTTTCTTCTGGCTAAACCCAATGCAAAATGGCTAAATTTAGCCAGAAAATGGCTAAATTGGAATCACTGTTAAGAATATACAAATTGAAAATATTTTATTTAATAAATTGAGCGTTTTATTAAAAAAGAAAAATCCCAGGATCCCGAAAAATCTCGTGATTTGTAATTCTGAAATCCCGAATCCCATGATTTACAAAAAAAAACCAGTCCCGTTTGGCATCCCTAATACAAATGGACGATATCCCCTAAGGCAATAGTTAAGCAATATCCCAAATTGTTCATTCAGAAAAAAGCAATCAAAGTAAATGAAGTCTATTTGCTGTTAGTTAAGCATTGTCTATATGCATTTCATTGGTGCTTTACCAAATCGTCAGTAGACTTCAGTCACAACTTTGAAAAGTCACAATCTTGTACACAGACTTTCAAAACCAAATAGACTTCATTTAAAATAAAATTATGACAATATGTCAAATAATAAATTTCCTAAAGTAATCAAAGTAAGACATTGCCAGTTTATCAACTAGAATAATCGTTTATTAGAGTTACCATCGAGACACCTTTCTTCCCGAAGGAAGCATCTTCCGCAATACGAAATCGATGAATGCCGCAATAATATTTTTCATCCAGGCAATACGTCTGGCAATATATATGATGTATTTTTGCGTTTGCTGGGTCGTAGAAAATTAACAAATAATTTCTCCCTATCAAACATTATTTCCTTTCACTTCATTGCGTTTTTAATTTACAGCAAAGGAGAAATTTTTGTCTAAATAATATATCATTATTTTGACCACAACTGTCAATGAAATTTCTGACGTTATGCTGTTAATGTTTTTGTCACAGTTAAATTGGTTTTTTTCGTGGTGACGACAAAGAAAAAACCACGTCCGTCCGTTTCAACGTCCCTTTGATTGTAGACAACATGAACTGACACCACATAAAAACATCAGTTGACATGATATTGCAATTTTGCCGTTTTTATTGTTGTTGTATACTTTTTATTTATTTTTTTAGTGGTTTAATGACCGGCAATCGTTACTGCTTGATAGCTATTTTCGTGAGTGGCTTTCAAACACATGGATTTATACTATGTAATATATTATATTAAAACACACTGTAATATTTTTTATACCCTACACCACAGGTGGAGTTTCTGCCATATGAATTTTTATATACAGTCGGGTCGTGTCAACTTAAAGTGGGATTATACTAGAGATGTGCAAATGTCGTGAATTTTTCGTGATTGTGATTAAATTAAAAAATAATCACGCAATCGTGCGTGATCGTGATTTACACATTAAATACCGTGCGTGATTTTAAAAATGTAATTTTCACGCACTCACGAAATTACATTTCGTAGCTTGCTGAAAAAATTTCCTCCTTACTCCTACAATATTTTGATTTAATTTGCGAATTTTATACGACATTTCTGATAAGTTTCTAATTTTAGATCCGAGTTTTCTGCGACATGTCGAAAATTCCTTAAAAGATTCGTCACAATTCGTAGATAGTTTCGGCAAAGTTTTTAGAATTTTCTCAGACAAAGAGGTTCGTTTTCTTGTTAACCACTCATATGGACCGTCTTCGAATACGAATTCGGCATCTTGTGCAGACTTTCTGCACTACTTCGGACCGAAAGTACGTGTGTCGACAGCAAGAGAAACCCAGTGAACCTTTTATGCCGAAATGTCTGACATCAGGAAAATATGTTTGCACTCGTAAGCTGAAGACAACCCAGCACACAAAAAGTCAAAACGTTTGAAATGCGATATATCGCTTATTTACTGAAACAGCGGACACAAAGATTTTGTCTGCTATGATATTTCGCACCACGGCGTCACTTACTAAAGATTCTGTGTAATACCAATTTTTACGAACTATTTTGCGAATCTGGTACATATACTAATATTAGAAGCTACATAACTTTTATATTTAATAAATGACAGCTTACAAATATACACCAAATGGAAGCTTGGAAGGTTCCCTATAAATTAAAATATTGAGTACCGTTATATTGTCCAGTCTAATATACCGGTGTTTTTACGTAAAAAGCCAGACGAAAAATGCTTAAAATTCCATTTGACTCATAATGGGTTAATGGCTTTGAAAATATTGAAAGTATTTCTACAATAAACGCATACATTTTAAAATGAAATCTACTCCAGCATGATTTAATATACTATTTAATATATAAGTAAAGGTACATAAGCTTTTTTAATGTAATGCTGACGATTATGTGTTAAAAATAAAGAACGAAAATACTGTTAATACTCTCTTCATACAAACTGATGTATCGGAATTGTATGGTGTTTTGCATCAAATATTTGAAAAATAATAGGAATTATAACTTTTTTAAGAAATTGTTGTATTTCGCAGTTATCTATATTGAGCGTTACTCGTTTTTAGCATGCTTCAATATTCAGTTTAATTAATAAAATAACAACGTAGGGTTACACTTCAAAATATTTAAAAGTTTTGCGAACTTTGTTAAATAGTTTAAATTGCAAAAAGTTTCATCAATCAATAATATTGTATTGTAGTTTTTCAGTTTAATTGATAATTTTAGTGTGTAAATAAGGAGTTTATGTTAAAAATTATCGAAGATTATGGTTAGGTTATCAGGTCGCTGGTGAAAATTATAAAGAAAGGGTTCCAGCCCACTTGGGTCCAATAATAATGGTCCCTTTGTGATCGAAGATTATACATCTGAATTGTTTTAAATTCAAAATATAGTGGGTTCTAAAAAAATATTAAATTCGTAAGAAAATATATTGACCATTACGTTAACAAAATTCTTAAATATAATTATCTATAAATTTTAGGGTGGTAAAAAAAGTTAACAGCAGCTGAAGGGCAGAAACGATATGGAGAGCATCATCCGTTCAGAAATTTCTTATTTGCTTTCAAAAAGTCATTCCTAGAACAACCGTGAAAGCAAATGTAACGCTCAATCCACAAAAATTAAAACAAAAAATCGAAAAATGTTATTTTATATTAGGATCCATTGATTGAGGCGAAAACTATAGCACCTTCTCATATTTCTATTAATTAAATTAATAAAGTTAAAAAAAGAAAATGAAAAACCCAAAATGTACACTAACAATGAGAATCCCCATGGATATTATTTCAAAAACTCCTTTTCATATGAACACTAAAAAATTATTAAAAGTTTAATGTTCGATTTGTGGTTTTGTGAGATATAAAAAAAATAAATATCGTGAAACCTTAAGCTTTTGTCGTGCGTGAGCGCGTGTGATAAAATGAAATTTGATCGTGAGCGTGCGTGATTGTAAGAGTCTTAAAATTTGCTGTGCGTGAGCGTGTGTGAAAAAAATATTTTTTTCGTGATCGTGCGTGATCGTGAGCGAAAACTCACTCACGCGCACATCTCTAGTTTATACTATCTGTGTTCTACATCTGACTTATCAAATTTCCCACAGCAAAAGCTATAAATGCTGTGTAAACCTTTTGAAACATTGTTATATGAAATTTACAGAACTAAAGTTAAGTGACAACATTTTCAATTAGAGCGTGTTCTATTTTCATCTGACATCAGCTGTTTTGAATTAACAACTGTGTGTTGGCGTCACTTAGAGGTTATGTCAGCTGTGATTATATATGTACGTGTGAAAGCAAAAATTACAAATCGTCTGTAAATTGGCAATTTTGATAGACACGAAAAGTGTCTGCATGTCGGTCGCAAAACTCAGAAGTCAGATGAAAAACACAGCTTATATAAAACCACGTGTAATGATAAACGTCTATCATAGCTCTGTATACAAAAAAGTCGCACTTTCATTCATAGAAAAATATTTCGCAAAAATCGAATCTTAACCTAAAAAATTGTCAACTCACCAAAAATCAAATTTTGAGCAAAAAATAAATCACCTAAAAATCAAAAATTTCAACAAAAATCCAAATTTCGCTAACAAATCCAAAAGCTAATTTAAAACAAAATCTGAATTTCACAAAAAAGAAAAAAGGGTTTAACTAAAGAAATCTAAATTCAAATGCAAATTAAAAAAAAAATTTTTGGGAATAAAAATAATTGAAACAAGAAGGGACTACTAGCAACTTATGGTTAAAATTAGAAAAACAAATGTGAAATCGCACGTTTTTATTTTGTTCTTGTTGAACAGGTTTATCATTTTTAGCATCCGAATTCATAGGCACAATTGTGAAAACGATTCAGAAGTCAGATAATAGGCGACTGCTTATTATTAAAATTGCTAAATTTTACGCTGGAGTCTTTTCATCACATTTTTTTTGTGCTTCATATTAGTTTAGGGGTATATAAGATGCGACCCAGCCGAATATAGCCCTTTTACTTGTATTGTACCACATTTAATTTTTTATATCTGTCACAGATGTTATGCATTTGTGTCGTTGGAACTGTTGTTCTCGAGCCTTCTTAAAGACACAAATATTGTTGTAGGTCGTGTACTAAAAGGTAGAGATGTGCGCGTGAGTGAGTTTTCGATTCACGCGTGAATCACGCCTAACACGAAAAATTCTCGACATTTGCACATCTCTACTAAAAAGGTTGCGAGCGGTCAATATTTGTAAAACTTTTAGTTATAGTGTTTTCTTTTTCTTTTATTGTTGTTTAATTTTCAAGACACTGTTTATCTTTGAGATGCAAATTTATTTAAAAAAAAAACCATTGAGAAAAGTGGGGAACTGATATAAAATTATTAAGCTGATGCTATTTAATTGTGAAATAAATTAACTGTTAGCGCTATTACTTTAAGACAATGAACTATAAATTCGCATAATTTTTAACCAAAAAGTTAAGCAAAAAATTATTTTTCTCAAAATCCAAATTAACTAAAATAAACTTCCGAGGTAAAAATCCGTTTTGGGTAAATCTTATCTACAAATTTGCTTTAAATCTTAACTCAGCCGAAAAATAATAGTAAAAGTTTAATAATATAAAGGAGTTTCCCGTTATGGCCACACAGAAAAAAATAGACAAGAATTATATTCAATAAAACCATGTTATTAAAAAAAATATGAATTTCAATAACATTTATCTTTCACATAATAAAATATTTCGTTGTAAGTATTTCTTTTCCATGCCGGTTATTTCTTTTCTTTTTAAACATAAGTACTTAAAACAAGTTGTATCCCATAAAAAAATAAATGGGATATGGCTCAGCTAGAGAGTGTATGCTTTACGTCCGGAAAGCCCGGGTTCGTATTCCAGCCATGTCAACATTTTTTTAATATATATATATATTTTTATTTTGAAATAATTTTGTTATCAATTTGGGGAATTCTTTATCACAGGAAATTTGAAAAAAAAATTATTGAATACCGGGATTTTTGTTATCAAAAACGAAACTTATTTTTTTCTGTGCAGTTGATGTTGAGATTTTCGGCCATGTCACAAAGTTGTATTCCGGTCGAAAACGGAATTCAATCCACACCATTTTTATAGCATCTAGTGTCTGAAAAATAAAACGAAAATACGGAAATGTATCAGGTGCGTCCAGATTGTTGGCGGCGCTGGTATGCTGGTGTATGCCCCGGCAAGGTTGCGCCGTCTTTGGTTGTATTGAATTCCGTTTTCGCATGGTATTTGAAAGGATTTTTTTACATGACATAAACTTGGAATTCGGAAGAACTGATTTAAATGGTTCATATAAATAAATTGATTTTTTATATATTAATAAATCCTTTTAAAGCAGCATCGCTCATACTGGCACCAGAGTTCCGAACATTATTCGGCTCGTATATGTATACAGCTGAATGAAAACCAATGTTCTCAATAAAGAGTAAAAAATAAATAACAACTTCATACAGTTGTACAAAAGCTTGTTGTTTTTTTACGTTGTTGTTTTTCTTTTTAATAGGCACACAGTGGAACACTACTAACACATACTCATAAGCACTAATACTAAATTAAAAACTCATTTCTCTCGATGGCCAGCACTGTTTTAAAGTTATCAAATGAAAGTAATTAACTAAATCAATAAAATACTTTATTTTAAATTGATATTGAAAATTTTACATACTATACATAATTAAATATGTATTTCATTTTTCTACTTTCAGATAATCATTGCAACGGTAAGTTAAAAAATATATATTTAGATAGTTCGCAGTACGACTCCATGAAAAATATCTGCAATGAAAAATTACCACCAACTGACAAATAGAGGCTTGCTGTACAGAAAATGTTGATTGCTCGAAATAGAGATAGGCGCGTGTCGACATTTTCCAACACGACACGAACACGAATCCCGGATGTCCAACACGTGTGAAACACGCACGCCGAAAATTTTCAAAACACGAACACGGCACAACACACACGAAATTAAATACAAAAACAAAAAAATTAAATTTTTTATATTCCAGGACATATTTTTCTTAAATTTTAACGTTTCATGTTCTATTTGTATTTTGTTTACATATATTTGTTGAGAAACAGTAAAGTATCAAGATTTTGGCTCAATAATCTTCTGCGGCAAGCATCTGCATTCATTCGTATTTTAATCTGAAAATTGTTTCGTGTTTTTTCGTGTCAAGTTTGCTCAACAAGAACATGAAGGAAATCAGATTTTCTCTCACGAACACTTCGTGTTGAGTCGTGCGTGTTTGTGTCACGAAAAAAAACACGACACGCGCCCATCTCTAGCTCGAAATACCATGCATAGTCGGCCAAAGGCTATCTGCATAGTCGACCAAATGCCGAAAAAAGAAGTTTTTAACATTTTTGGTTGAAGCTCTGCGAGCTCCGTGATCATAAATTCATAGGAAGTATTGCATAAAAAACATTTCCGCACTCATGCATGTAAAAAGTATACTTATGTACTAGCATATATAGGGTTGCCAGGTGGGCTGGACTTGGCTGGATTGTCCAGCTTTTTTGATGCTTGTCCAGTTTCAAGCTAAAATGGAATTTTTCCAGCTAAATAGGAATTTTCGAAAAAATATCCATATTATCAATTACTTTAAATTTATAACTACTCTTATTAGTTGGTACACAACAATAACTCTTATAAATGTCGTCATTTTCATTTTCTCTTTGAACTGAAAGCGTTAAAACATTTACTGCCAGACCCACTATGTCGGCACGATTCTTTCTGTAGTACAATTAAAGTCTAAAGTTTTATTTTTGCTTTCAATTTAATTGTGCGAAAGATAGAATCGAGTCGACATGTAGGGGGGAAATATTTGTGGGGTCAGTCTTACATTTTACCAATCTGGGAGCGACTCAGGGACAGTTGTGAATCTTTTTGTGGATTTGGTCTCGTTTTCCCCGATGAGGAGCCATTTACCCTAATCCCATCTCCCTCATTTTTGGCTCATGCATTTTTTATCCAAATCTCACAAATTATGGGGTTCTAGGGTATCGAAATAAAAAAATCGTACACTATTCCACCTCTAATGTACATATCGGCATATTTCAGTATATATCGGCATATATCGGTATGGACGATATATTTATTGCCGATACAACGATAATTTTGTAAGTTTAATTATGAATAAACGTTAACAGTAGTCAGTTGTTGATACTGCTTAACTAATATCAAGGCTTATTTTTCTGCGTGACAACAACTGAGAGTGATTTGTTACAACAACAAGTTGCAGTACGAGCTTGTCTGTCTGCCTCGTATAAAATACAAGGTAGAACTTACAAGGGAAAAATGGATAATGATGGAAAAGATGGTTAAAATTTAGCGTTACTTAGAATAGGTTTCAAAGTCAATTAGGAAAGCCATTTAGATCATTTTTAAAAAATATGATAAATCTATGAACAGGAATAGATCGAAGTCGCAAAAATTAGTAACTGTCTTGGCATTGGTTGTTAATGAAATATTTGACAGTTTGGTAATGAAAAATATTGTTTATCCTCAGTCAACTACTTCTATATAAAAAAATCTTCTTATGTTATTCCGCAACTATTGCAAACACGGTCACCTCGCACAAGTTCTGACAAGTCTTCGAGAAGTAGGCTTTGAAGCATATGTGAAATTTTTATAGAATCCAAGGAAGATGAGCCCCTTCATTCTAAGCCTTAATTCAGTAAAGAAGAACGCAGATCCGCTTGTTTTCTGGCGCATTGACTTCATATATCCAAATTTTAAAACCATCGTGCAGCAGCGCGTTGGTTTTCATATGAGTTTTGTCTCTTCTGAGAGATTATTTTGGAACACAGATCTTAATAAAAACAGACTTCAGAAATCGTCTTTCTACGCAAAATTTAAGAATGACTGAGTTTCAAAACATCAAAATACATTGTAGTGATACAAAATCTTACTTGCTTTGTTTTTGTACACAAAGCAAAATCGCATCACTACAATGTATTTTGATGTTTTGGAATTCAGCCAATATGTACTTTGTTTTTTAAATAAAAATCGGTACTTTTTTTGAGTATTGGTATCGTATCGGCCAAAAGGCGTATCGATGCTTCCCTAATAACAATGCATAAAAATAGCAATTTTCGAATGTTCAGGTTTTTGTTGGTTTGTCCAGCTTTTTTAACCCCAATGTCCAGCTTTTTGCGAATCTGGATCTGGCATCCCTAAGCATAAAAGTCGTAACAGCACACAATTTGGCAAAAACTAATTATAAATGCACCTTTATAGAAAAATATTAATAAATGGGTTATTCTTCTACTTACAGCTTAAAAATATGCAAAAGAATGAAAAAGAAAAATTAAAAAACTTTTTGCCTCAGAACTAGTGTTTTTCATTCGCGATTTCCCCGGAAAAAATTCCCGGGATCCCGCATATTTTTCGGGAAATAAATCCCGGGAAAATTGTGCGGGAATTCCCGGGATTTTTTAGATATTATTATGATAACTTTTCTTCTTTGTAAGCACACATTTTTAGTGCTGCTTTTATTTAGAAAAATATGTAAATAAAAGAAAAAATTTTGTAGTTTTGAGCACATTTTATTTGTCTCCATTTTTTCATATTTTTCTAAGAGCAGCACTCAAAAAACATATTTCGTGAAGAAATGAAAATAACAGATTGTCACTAAGTGGACATAGCGAAAGTGGGCATAATAAAGAAGTACTGCCCCCTATTCTGTAACTCGCTAAAGCTAAATCTCTATCGCTAAAAATCTATACGGTCGATTTATTAATTTTCCTCTACGAATACAATTTTGTAACGTGTATTGCTAAGTTATGGAATGTCTTAAAAATTTAATCCACCGAAATTTTAGTGTTTTATGTCATCGCCAAAAATGTTTAATTTTGTATTTGCTCAGTATCACGAATCACGGAATAAGGCGGCTGGTCTATATCAAAGCGTTCTGTACAACAGGTTCACACAGGGTCCAATTAAAAATCGATACAAACAAAAAATAATGTAATTTTCAGGTGGTCACTTTTCCGCCACTTAATTATTTCAATTCAGTTTTGCTTAGGAGTATGAAATGCTCTTTAGTGTCTTATGAAATAAATCATAAATCATTGTAATATCTTTTCTACTTAAGAAGCTACGGAAATTATAAAAAAGTATGAAACTAGTACATTTTTTACTTCGGGGGGCTACTAATCAGAAGTTATGCAAGAAAAAATAAATTTTTTTAATTTAAATTAAAAACCATACGGCACGGCTAAAGACCTCAAATTTTATAATTTTTTTACTTACGTTTAATGCATCCATAACTTTATTTAACAGATCTCGTGAATTGGTATTTGTTTTTGTTCAAATAAATTAAGTGAAATGCTATTTGGTATCGTTTTGTACTGGGCGGCAATTCCCGGGAAATCCCGGGAAATTGAAAAATCAATCCCGCTTTCCCGGGAAATGAAAAAGTCCGGGAAAAGAAAAACTCTACTCAGAACATACAAACATACAAATCATTAGGGACATCATTGCACAGAGCAAAGTAAATATTTAACAACGGCAATTTTCGAAAAATAGCATTAAATTCAATAAAACTTGTACTTGATTTAAATATACGGGTATTGTCCTGAAAACTATTTCGTTTTGAAATCACAAAATTTCAAAAACGGAAAACAATGTTCTCTTAATCGGGCAATTTAGTGCATTCGAAATTAAGTTCGGATAATACATATATCTCAAACATCTAAAACATAAAAACCACTTAAAAAGCTGCAATAAAAAGATTTTCAGTTAAAATCTTTCCTGTAATTTGGCGATTTCAAAACGAAATGGTTTTCAGAACATGTTTGTTGAGAATACAGTTTCTTAAAAAATCATTAGGGAAAAATTAAAATATTTTCAAAAAAAATTTTTTTTATGAAATATAGTTTTGTTCTGTGTGATGAACTGAGCTAAACAAGTGCGGATCTAGGGGAGGGGAAAAGGGATATTTCCTCCTCCAAAACGAATAAAATAAATCACTTTTCTATAAAGTTTCTAAAAGTAATTATAGCAAACAGTACGTTTCATTTAAAAGTTCTCCAAAACGCTTAAATTGGATCCGCTCCTGGAGCTCAAAGTAGTTCTATTTCTGGTGAAACAAATGAATTTAACACGTTGTCATAGGACGTAAATGATCCAAAGCGCTGAATAACATTTGTAGAATATTAAATTCACTACTTGTACCTCTTGGTATGCAATAGAAATTCTCTAGCTTTGGAACAATCACAATATTCTGATAATGATATAAATATGTGCTTCATTTCCAGCAAGTCATTACTGTGTGTAGGGAAATAATGAGTGTAAATAAGTACCACATATTACATTGTAATCCATTAAGAAACTATTAATCATTACCGAAACTCCCAAAAGTTTTGCTGGGCAGCAAAAGAAGACATTATAATTTTATAGTTGCATGCCCTGGATGTCATAAAATTACCAGAGATGAGACCATAAGTGCTTCACAGCTCATCAACATTCACGCTCGCGAAGTGTTAATTCAGGGTTTCTTTGTTCCTTTCTTAATAAAAGTAATTAAACCTTTTTTTTTGTTGTTTGAAAACAATTCTTGACTTAATTTCTGGAAATTCGGTTTTGCATGGTCTGTACAACTGCCTAATCGTACGTCTTCACGAGCCATCGACTTGAACAAGACATGAACATGACGCCGCACAGTGGAAAAAGGTTCGAATTACACCAAAATTTTTTTTATCGAAAAGCTAAGATATCGAACTTAATAATTTGAGGAAAATATTTGATGTTTGGTCAATAGCAATACTCGGAAATAAAGACCGTATTCACATCTTTTTACGACAACGCTTTATAACTATAAAAATAAAACGTATTTCAGAGCATATTTTTAATATAATTCACATTACAATTAAGGAGTTGTATACCTTGGAAAGGTGATTTAATGTAGATTCCGATTTTATAAATAGCGGATCAGGTTTTAGTGAAAACGTTTGAAATTTTACAACATCCATCATAGACAATATATGATTGTTGCGTGAATGTCAAGAAATAAACAAGAAAAAATGTAAATATGTGCACTAGGGTTGCACTAGGGTTCCCAACATTCTAGCGATCAAATAGAGTACTTAACAAAAAGTTTTAAACAAAAGAAATTGTGAAAAGTATATTTTTGCATCTTTTAATAAATTTTGGTCTGCAATAAAAGTTTCATATCCTTTATTACATTAAATTTTCCGATTAATTTATATCAAAAGCTCATTTTTTATTAAGTCTATACTTGCTCTGTTTCTCTCCTCTCGCCATTTCAAATTCATAAGTACCGGTCCACAGGTGCAATTTTCGTTGCAGCAATTTTTAAATTTGTGGGAGAGTGTTGAAATAGCAACATACACCTCATCTATTTCTCTCTCGCTCTTTCTCACTAAAAAAGAAAAATTACTGCAACAAAAATTGCACGTGTGAACCGGGACTAACCGAAAATATCTATTCTGTGAACGCTGAAGTGGTAGGAATAGAGAGCGGGTATGAAATTATATTAATTATATTTGGTAAATTCAGGGGCTCTGATGTACCAATTCTGTTTTGTTTGATCCTATACAGGACGAAAATACCTTTAGTTTTTCGAGGTGACTCCTTAATTTGACTTTATAATGATAAATGTAGCGAAAAACGGCTTTCTTAGAGTTTCAGATTTAAACAGTCATAACTTCATTATTTTAAAACGGATTTTTACGAAATTTCTCAGATACGATTCTTATATTTCAAATAACTCATGGATTTTGGAAATCGGTTAGTAAATGGCTAAGGTATGGTGGTTTGTTTAAGTGTCAAAAAGGCTCTAAAGCTTAATTCACACTATGACAGTAATCACGATAGTTGCTGTCACCACACCAAAATCCCTAAATCAAATCAAACGGTGCATTTTGTGTTTTGACTTTTTGTTTCTTATCTGGAAATAGAGCGGTCACGCTAATATATTTCATCATAACTCGAGATCGGCTTAATCGATTTAGATAAATCAAACACAAAAAGATGCGGAATAAAAATAAATAATTTTTATATTTTTAACTGTTTCAGAGTTATTCCGAAATTAGCAACAAAAAAGTTGTTTTTTTCATACAAAAATTCATAACAAAATTTAAGAGGGTAAACATTCGTGCTCTGTAATATATACATAAATTTTTAAAGTCGGCTTAATACATTTTTGCCGAACTTTTCCCTATTTCGCGAACCAGAAAGGGGAGCATGCTAAGATTTTGCACTAATACTAGGTCCAAGGACAACTGGTTTGTTGGTATTACTTGTTTTGACCCATATCATGTCGATTTGCGGGGGCTAGGTATTCATTTTAGACCTATGGTTTTTTGCGAAAATGTTTACTATATATTTTTTCAACAGTATATAGTACGCAAACCAAAAATATAGTACAATACTATATATTATAGTACGGTTGGCAACCCTAGTTGCTCCCTCTATCTGTATGGACCAAATTGTTTTCGGATTTAGACTGTAAATCCTCCTGGAAAGGTCTTTTTAGTAAAAAAAAACTGATCACGTAATGGGAAGGCGTGCCGTATATAAGAGGCACTATCCATGTTCTTGATATGTACAATATCATCATTTTTAGGCAAACTGCTTTTTGGCAATATTTTTCCACATTTCTAATATTGGGAAGAATTATGGAGAAAATGGTGCTAAGTTAGTTTAGAAATAGGATAGTATTTTTAACGGCCGAAATTTTTTCGATAGGAACGTGGACTTATTTTCAAAGTTATGTTTTTATGCGTATTTATATAGTATTTATATAACTGTTAACTTTTTTTCAAAAAAACCGGTCGACCGGTTTTTTCTGAACTTTAAAAACCGTAACCGGTTTTTCTAAAATTTCAAATAGTCG
Source organism: Panzeria rudis (assembly GCA_956483635.1). Classification (NCBI taxonomy): domain Eukaryota; kingdom Metazoa; phylum Arthropoda; class Insecta; order Diptera; family Tachinidae; genus Panzeria; species Panzeria rudis. The sequence continues at coordinate 129,089,545 of OY101448.1, forward strand.
AATTATTCGAAACCCGGTTTCTGGAAAATGTCGAATAATCGATCACCCTAGTGTCAATAGAGCGAAAATGCAATTCTCTTGAATATAGATACTGTAATTTTATGACGAATATCAACTCAGTTGAAATTGAAATTTCAGGATATTGATAATAAGTATTCAAATGCATTTTATTATTTCATATTCCTTTAACAATCACAAAAAATCTCAATATCTATGTCTGCCATTCAGGGTTATAAAATTCTGGCATAATATCTCAAGTTATTTAATGGGATGATGATATTAGGGATGTAACGATACGCCGATTTGCCGATCCGATACCGATACCGATATTTAAAAATAAATATCGCCGATACCGATTCCGATACCGATACGAATATTGAAATTGAGTTCAAGTTTAGATTAACAAAACTCAAGTGCAACTTTTTTATTATACAAAATTACATTATAAGAAAGAATATTTAAAATTGATAAAACATTGGAAGTAATTTTTAAGGAGCTACATTTTCTTTGCTTCCAAAAAATCTATTTTAAAAATATGCAGATAATTCGTAGAAAAGCAAGAAAAAATTTTTAATTCCTTTATAATTTTAAACAATACTCGCCATGCTTTTTAAAAAATCGATTTTTTTAAAGGACATTTATCAACTAATATTCTTCTAAATAACTTAATAGCTTAATTATTAAAAGACTTCTAAGTTTATATTTATTCACTTAAATTTACATGAAAATGCAGTTCTGAGTTTAAATTCGCATAAAAAAAAGTTTGAAAATGGGTAATATTTTATCCTTTTTCCTTGAGGAAAAATCATTAAGAATACCGAAAAAGAAATTTGTCCTAGCATCGCTTCCAATTCGGTGATTGGTAATCGAAAAACAGAACTTCTTGCAATGGCAAGGATATGTAAAACAAATTAGAAATTATTCAAATTTGCAATACTTCCAGATCGCGAATTCTACATTTTCATGACTTCTTTGGAATAAGATTTAAAAAACAACGACTTGAATTTGAATTCATGATAAAATTAACAAAAAATAAATAATTTTTTTTACAAAATAACAGCATAAAATATTATTAATTTTTAAAATTGATACTAATAAGATTTAAAAGATAACGAAGTGAATTTAATTCATGGTAAAATCGAACAAAAATAAATTACTTGTTAAAAAAAAACCCTGAAAAATTTTTTGAAAGTATCGTCGTATCGACAGTAAAATATCGCCGATACCGATGTATCGGAAAATCTGAAGTATCGCCGATATATCGGTATCGGTATTCGTTACATCCCTAGATGATATTAAAGAAGATGACTAAGAATATTATTTTTGCAAGCAAATATCTATGTACATAGTACACATATCGTCATATACAATGCAGAAGGGCCTATCATAATTTTTAAAAATTTTCATGAGCGATAAAAAACTTAATAAAAAGCAAACTATTGTGATGCTGGCTAGTAAAAAAACAGTTTTTTTATCACAATAGTTTTCCTTTATCTTTAAAAAATATGATAGCCTCTTTTGCATTTTTTGTGACGATATCTCCATATATATTTAGCCATATTGTTACAATCTTTGTCTCAGAATCTTTGATGGTTGTTGTTTGCATTTCACACCCATATGAGGCCAGACTCTGTAAGGACACTCGGTTACACAATAAAACAATGTGTGATTTTTTTCTCCAATGATGACTATGATCTAAATTTAAGAGTTTGTCGTAAAAGATACATACAATGTGTTTCTTAGTTTGTTTTATTTCCTTTCACAATTGTGTTATGATTGAGTGAGTAATGAAGCATAAGAAAAAGATGACATGCCAGCCAGGCTGCCATACGCTGATGGAATGTGTATTTTCCAGCATGTGCTGCATACATACATATGTATGCTTAGCTCATATCTCTTAACAAATAAATTGTTAATTTTATAAGTTGTGAATTGGGAGCGTATCATAATCAATACAAATTAAATAAAACTCATATTGACTCCCTCCCACTAATGTTTTATCTATTGATATTATTTTCAGAATCTAAAGATTTTGAGAAATATAGTTTAGAAACGGAAATTTTTTAAAATCTGAGTTTATCTACAAGGTCATGGCAAAATTTGCAGATGCAATTTTTTTTTCTATCTGCACTAGGCTGCCGCCACCCTTAATTCATCGAGAGAAACCTAACGCCAGTTTTTGCATAGTATTTAAATATATATGTTCATTGTAATTAAATCAAACTTCTGTTTTTCAGTCGTATTTAGTTGCTCTTATTTATTTTTGACAAAAATATGTTTGCACCATAAAATATCATAATTATCCAAAAAATGCAGCTGTTCAACATAAACAAAGAAAATTTCTTATGCAACAAATAAGAATAACGATGAGTTGCTGCAACGTTTAAAAAGAATAAGAACAGCTTACAAACTGACAAAGAGAGAAATATATATGTATATACAAATAAAGCCCAAATTTCATACCAACAAAAGTTGAATTGCGGCCAAAAAATTTTCATTTGCACAAAAAGAACAAGCAGTCAAAATCATATGGTAATTTATAAAACTTAAATCGGTTTTAAATGTACAAGATTGGTGAATTAATTTTGATTTAAGTGTTTAGTAGGGTATTCCACTCGATTAATGTTTGCTCGATTAATCGGACAATTGAAGTCAAATAATGTTCGATCAAACAAAAATTTCTAATTTCGAGTAAAAATTTGTTCGACTAATTTAAGTCGATTAATCGAATAACTCGAGTGAAAAGTTTTATGTAAATTTTCTTTTTTTCGAATGAATCTTTCAAGATTTCTTAGCCAAAATAGACAAAATATTTTAATTTCATAAAATTTGGCATTCAATTCAATCGTTCTGAGATACTATTGGACCGCTTGATGTATATATTAAGGAATTAAGTGAAATATACAGCAACAATATGGGCGAATGAACAATTTTTGTTATCTTATAGCAAAGCAATAATTACATATATGAAATAAAGAAAATATTTCGATACCAAGTAATTGGTATAGTAAATTTAAATGCTAGTGTTTTCGATTTTTTTATTATAGCATTTTCCGTTTCTGTCCGATTTCGGTCCAATATGGCTTAAAATATTTGACATCAAGCGGGCTATTCAATAAAATTATAAAACTGTGGACTTTGTTATTATTTGTTATATAAAACACCTTCTGAAATGACAACAATTGCTGATAATCATTAAAAATTTCACTAAATTTTAAATTTGATCCACTGCAACTCAGTCGCTTTTTATCCGATCAAAGCAAATAAGCGACTATTGGACGCGTAATTTAATAGCTTTTAAAACAAGATATTATTTTATTCGAACCATCCGTTCACGCTGGATGGAGATTTAAAGAAAATCATACATCGAAAAACACAAATTAGCGGCTGTTTTCACGTTCAGCGCAACCTTAAAAAAATGCAATGCAAACTTTAAGCACTCAAAAAGTAAAAATTTGCAAATGAGTGTTATTTAATGAATTACCCTGCATAAAGTGGGACGAAAATATGATCATAGAATTTTTCCCAAAGCAAAAACTTCTCAAAGCGATGCATTTAAATAGCGTATTATTTTAAATGATCAACTGTTTTCATTAATAAAATATATAACACGGCAATAAAACTTGATTTTTTACATTTTTCCAAACAAAAATTAGAAAAAACCGAGTAAATTCAAAAGGTTTTCGATTAACTCGAATAATTTTTAAACGAAAAATTTACTCGAATAACTCGAATAAAATAAAAGCTTTACTCAATTGTTCGAGTAATTTAAAAACCTCAATTTCGATTAACTGATTAATCGAACAATTGAAAAGTCCATTAAAATGAATATCCTAGTGTTTAGTGAAAAGAATTTTATATTTAAAACGATTTTAAATGACATTTAAAATCAAAGTTAAAAACTGGCGTTCCGTTATAGTGATTAAACGAGATCTATTACTAAATTTATCTTGCATGTACTTTTATAATCAAGCAATAATTTTTCTCGGCTTAAGAGAAATGGCACGACTTCAATTTCATACAATTTTTATTGAAATTTCTGTATAAGTTTAAACCGTTTACATTTTTATTTTATGTTAAAAAAAATTTATTGACATTTTAGTGCCTGTTTATCGATGTCGAAGGAATTCTTTCTTCCTTACACTTATATTTGAAATAAGGACAAAGTTTTAGAATTTGTTTTTGTTTCAAATGAAATTATAAGAATGAAAAATGTACTTTGACAACGATAAACAGGCATTAAAATGTCCATAGCAACTTTAAAGGAGAACTTAAACAATTTGATCGTGTAAATTTAGTCGTACAGTTAGTCAAACGAACTTTTGTAATATTTGAAAACATTGAAAATTTTGATATAAAGAAAAACAGCATTACAATAAAAATTTCTTATATGAATCAAAATAAATTTGCCGGTCACTTACGAAATTTTATAAATATGTATGTCAAAAAAGTCCATATACACGTATTTATGAAATAACGTGTACTTTTTATTTACCGTTTTACCGGGAAATTTTTTTGAGATTTTCCCGGGAAAACGGGAAATTAAAAGTAGACTTTCTGGCAATTCCTGATTCCCAAAGCCTGATCATGATGCATTCAAACAAATGAAATTCATCAATTGAAACAACATTTTAAAATAACCTTCTGCAAGTAGGAAAAATTTATGTTTATTAAAATTGCTTATAATGTAAAATCCCCAAATCCATCCCCACGAAAATCTGTCCCCAAATAGAAATTGAAATTCCCAATTCGGGGACAAATCCCCTCATCTGGCTACTCTGCTTACACTTTGTGTATCAGTGATGTTATATACTTTTTTGAAAAATCTTTACGCAGCCCGAAAAAATCGCTATTTTTGCTTTCCCTACGCGCTCAAAAAATTGTCCACAAAAATTCCTACAACTATTAAATAATAATGTTAAGCCCTATTTTCGATTTAATCGTAAACGACATGTTATAAAACATATTTGAATATAATAAAAAAAAAACTTCTCTTGAAAACTTTAATTTTTGTCGCTTACGATTAAATCGAAAATAGGGCTCGACACATCAATGCAAATGAAACCGTTGTGTTAGGTTAGGTTAGGTTGAACAGGCTGCCGGTTTCTAACAACCGGCCCACTTGGGTCCTTTGGTCCCTTTGTGATGCCTGGGATGGATAGTAGGGAAGTTCAGAGAGGTGTCCCTCCTATCCCAGAGGTTGGGTCGGTGTTAAACCAACCCGAGTATCTTATGAAAGAATTTATACCCCTAACGTCGCATTCCCCCAGGTCTGCTAGTTCGGGTAGTGACGGATTTCCCAAGTATGACGCCCTATTTCTATATAGTGCTGGACATCGACAGAGGAGGTGTTTAACAGTTTCTTCCTCCTCCTCATTCTGACAACTTCTACAGAAATCATTAAAAGGAAGATTTAATCTTCTGGCATGGACACCAATAAGACAGTGCCCTGTTATGACCGCTACGAGTATACGCAGCTGTTGACGAGGGAGCCCCAGTATGGTTGCAGATCTTGCGAAGTTATACTGGGGCCAGATGGATCTGGAAACCTCACAAGTGATTTCATTTGTCCATCTGGTTTGCGCCTCTCTAAATAGTTGGCGCTGAATTTGTATCTTACAGCTTTTTAGTGGGACACCTACTAACCAGTCGATGTCATTTTCATGTAGGCGGGCACCGGCCTTGGCTAGACCGTCCGCAATAGTGTTACCGGGCACCCCCGCGTGACCCGGTACCCAGAAGAGCCCTAGGTTCGCATGTCTCGCCATCTCATTCAGAGATGCCCGGCATTCTTTAACCAATTCCGATGTTGTGTAAACACCAGATAGAGCATGTAGTGCAGCCTTGCTGTCGGTACAAATTCGGATGTCCTGATCGAATATCCTGTAGTACCTTAACCAGTTGGCTGCCCTTTTGATTGCTGATATTTCAGCCTGAGTGATGCTACATTGGTTTGGTAGCCTAAAGTTTATCCTACGTTGCATTTGTGGGATATAGAAACCCCCGCCCACTCCGATGCCCGACTTTGACCCATCAGTGTAGATCTCGAGCACATCCTCATATTGGTGTATGTGGTTTGCCTCAGAAGATGTGTCCGAGAAGTCCACCCGGAATCTTTTGTCGGGCATCAGAGTAGGCGAGCAGTAGTCAGTGTGGTCGGGAAGATCTGAGATTTGCCCTAATATCGTCGCATGGCCTACGTTACCCCGCTTCCATGCACCTGAGGCATCGAGTCTAACCGCCGAGTTCATGGCCAGTTGTTTGATCATGAGTTCAGCAGGAAGCCAATGCAGCATGGTGAACAGTGCTTTGGATGGAGTAATGCGAGGTGCACCCGTAATCAACAAAGCAGATGTTCGAAGTACCTTTTCTATTATTTTAGAGTATGTGGCTTTATTTAAGGAAGTCCACCAGACGACAGACCCATACATTAGTATGGGCTTAACCACCATTTCAAAAAGCCAATTGACGTTTTTGGGACTTATGCCCCACCTGTTGCCAATCGCCCTTTTGCAGGTGTATAGAGCAATAGCAGCCTTGGCTGCCCTAGCTTGAACGTTGGGGTACCATGAAAGCTTAGAGTCCAGTATAATACCGAGATACTTCACGCTGTCTGATAACCTAAGGGTGACTCCGTTGAGAGTCGGTAACGTGAAAGTCGGAGTCTTGTATTTTCTCGTAAAGAGAACAAGATCCGTCTTTTGAGGGTTAGCATTAAGACCACTTTCAACGCTCCATTTACTTATGATACCTAATGCCGATTGAAGACGTTGAGATAGAGTATCTAGAAATTTACCAGATATTGCTACTGCTACGTCATCCGCGTAGGCTACTGATTTAAACCTCATAGAGTCTAGTTCCACCAGTACCGAGTTTATGGCGATATTCCATAGGATAGGTGACAGAACACCTCCCTGGGGAGTACCTCGCTTAACCGTTTTTTTGAATAGTCGTTTGCCCCATCGTGGAGGAAATTACCCTATTCGTTAAGAGTCCTCGTATGAAGCTAATTGTTGACCGATCAATGTTCAGTCTTTCTAGTTCCATAATGATGGATTCAGGTCGTACATTGTTAAAGGCACCCTCTATATCAAGAAAGGCCACGAATGTATATTCTTTGTTTGCCAGGGATTTTTCAATGAATCCTACAAGCGAGTGAAGTGCCGTCTCAACTGATTTGCCCTTCGTATAGGCATGTTGGGAGGTTCATAGGAGGTTCGGAGAAATTGTTGATCTAAGGTGTGTTAAATGTATGTAAAATTTATTAAAAGTTGTTATATATAATATTTCTTGGAAAGATCCGTTCCCTTTTCATCAGGATCATCACATATAAAGATATACACTTTTATATGAACTACACCGTCTTACAAATTTTTATTTGTGGAAACATGATTATTTTTTTTTCATTTCGTTCAATGAATTATACATCTACTAAATTACGCGTCGGATAGTCTCTGATCGGACAAAAAAAAAAATACTGAGCTATAGTGGATAAAATTTAAAATTTTAGAACATTTTTCACCAAATATTGTCATTTCGGAAGCTGTTTTGTGCCGCAAATAATACCGAAATCGGACCAAATCTAAAACTGCTATAGCGAAAAAACGAAAAACTAAAATTTTTAAAAATCCCCATATTTTAATGATTTCAGCAAATCTGTCCTTTTTTCCCTATGCTCATTTTTGTTTTAAGGCGAAAATCCCTACGAATAGTAATTTTTCCCTACGTATAACATCACTGGTGTGTATCATGATTTTGTTTAGTAAAATAGCTTGATGTTTTAGCAGAAGCCAACATAAATTCATATTAAGGTAATTCTCATTTTATCTTAAATAGACGAACACATTTTTGTAGTCGACATCATCATTATTACATTGAGCAGCGTAAACACCAGTAATGTTATAAGGTGGGGCATTAATGAACAACTTAATAGGCCTCATAAAATTACTTAAAGGAAAACATGAACATACAATTTGCAAAGAGTGTGGAAGAGTCAAATATGACAGATAATGCCAATGAACTTGACATTAATAGGGCTTCTTTCTTTCTTTTTTTTCGTTTATTTTGTTTCTAAATATTTTCCTTTCGCTATTTTATTGCTGTTGAAGTTCTTTTGAATTTTTTTTTTGTAGATAATTTTATTCTTAAGATGTGTTTGATTGTTTGAAGTGGCATCAAATGAGTGTCAAGATTTTTCATGCAAATGTCGTTAGTTGAAATCATATTTGCCAAATACAAGCCAAAGGGTATCGCAATTTGTGATAGTTTTCTAAAATAAAAATATACTATAGCGCGCACAGTGGCTTAAAAACCTATTTTAAATACCAACAATATGTTACAAACATTTTGTTTTAATACCAAAGCCTAGCTAACAAATTTATTTACGACCACAGCATTAAAAATACATACGCCGAATATATTCTCCTAAGAGGAGCATTAAGAATGTTTTTACTATATTAAACTTTTGTAGTGTTTTTGCTGTGGCTGCTATTAAAAATATCCAGTAAATCAGTTCTACCACTACTGGCTTTTGTTACTAAATAAGGAAAGAAAAAAAACTGGGTAAATTATAAAAAAATGAAACCAAATAGACTTTTTCTACATGCTTCATACACCAACAAATGGACGAAGTACTTCATATTTTTGTACATAAAAACGGCGGCAAAATGCCAGAAATAGTTGTGGCAGTATTTCCATGTACTACCAGCAGTGCTTAAATATGCCACATTGCAACTTATGTCGTCAGTTTAGAAAAAAGCACTCACAAATATGTGGCTGTCTTTACTTAGAATTAGGAAGGTGAGGCTTTACAAAGAAGTGAGCTATGATGTGTATTTATACTACCATTTATAATAAAAAATAAAAACATAAAACTAGGGAAAAATAGTAGAAACGTAATTTTTGTCCAACTTAGTAATAGACATGCGAATCGACATGCGGGATGCTGTTAAAGCGCTGTTAACATTTTCACACAATCTATACCAAGTATGAAATATTTTTGTATAGCAGAGTAACAATACCATCGTCTAACCTTTTAATTGTAATAATTTCTGCAAAAACAGCCGACTCCAAAACAGAGAGACGACGCACGTTAAGAAAAACATAGTAAAAACTAGGGATGTAACGATACGCCGTTTTGCCGATCCGATACCGATACCGATACTTAAAAATAAATATCGCCGATACCGATTCCGATACCGATACGAATATTGAAATTGAGTTAAAGTTTAGATTAACAAAACTCAAGCGCAATTTTTTTATTATACAAAATTACAGCGTAAGAGATTATTAATATTTAAAATTGATATTAACCCAGTATAAAAAATTGCTAGTATTTTTTAAGGAGCTACATTTTCTTTGCTTCCAAAAAATCTTTATTAAAAATATGCAGATAACACAGTGCAACAGTCCAAAAAACACACGGACTTGACAGTATAGATTCGATTGTACTACCACGGGGTAGTAAAACCCTATACTTAGCTTGGCGAATTTGGTGACCAATTTCGTTTTATGGACCTCCAAAGTTTTGGAAAATCAGCGGGCCCTCAAAAAAAGGTGTCATCAACTTTTGACCAACAGAAAATTCAAACTCGGTGATACCGCTTAACTATATATGGCAATAATGTAGCTAAGAGTTCGATAAACAGATTTTATTACCATTTTACGCCAAAAAATTATTTTTTCGTGCACCTTTTTTGAAAAATTAAGGAAAAAAATTTGTTTTCACTTTTTCCAGAAGAACTTACAGGGACTCGTAATTTTTTATTAACAATATTTGGCAAAGTTGTAGCTACGGTAAAGCTGAACAACTTTTGTGAACATTTCAATACAATCGGAATATATCTGGGCACCCTAAACAGCCCAGAAAAACTAATTTCTACCTTAAAAGTTTTCGTTTTTTACGAGTTAGGCTATATTTTTATTGCATTTTTTTTTTGCTTTCTTTGTTATTGTTCCACTTCTTATGTTGCTGATTTTAGTATTTACTATTTTTTATTGTTTGTTGTTTGAATAAAATAATTTTTTAAAATTTTTTTCAAAAAAAGTACAGGAACATATTATTTTTCTGGGCACAAAATATTAGTGAAACACAACAAAGAAGTATGCACTTGAATATACCATTTTCAAAAAAAATTTTTTTAGCATAAAAAATAGTGAAAAACTAAAATTTTTGAGGTAAAAAGTGATCTGTGTGAGCTATTAGAGTGTTTATTTATCGCATAGTGTAATTAGCAGAAAAGCAAGAAAAAAATTTTAGTTCCTTTATAATTTTAAAAAATTCTCGCCATACTCGCATCAAAAAAATTGTGAAAATGGGTAATTTTTTATCCTTTTTTCTTGAGGAAAAATCATTTCGATTACCAATCACCGATTGGTAATCGAAAAACAGAACTTCTTGCAATGGCAAGGATATGTAAAACTAATTAGAAATGATCCAAATTTGCAATACTTCCGGATCGCGAATTCTACATTTTCATGACTTCTTTGGAGAGTCTTTTTTTGCTGGAATAAGATTTAAAAAACAACGAATTGAATTTGAATTCATGGTAAAATTAACAAAAAATATATTTTTTTTACAAAATAATAGTATAAAATATTATTAATTTTTAAAATTGATATTAATAAGATTTAAAAAATAACGAAATGAGTTTAGTTCATGGTAAAATTAACAAAAAATAAATAATTTGTCAGAAAAAAACTCTGAAAAAATGTTTAAAAGTATCGTCGTATCGACAGTAAAATATCGCCGATACCGATGTATCGGAAAATCTGAAATATCGCCGATATATCGGTATCGGTATCGGTATTCGTTACATCCCTAGTAAAAACCCTTGCATTGGAGCTAAAGCAAAAGTTACGGGCATTATTTTTCTTCATTATTTTTTGAAATCTAGATATATTGAACATATGAAAAACATATTTTTGAAGTCAATTCACCCCTCTTCGTTTGGTCTACGGCCTCACCATCATGGCACTCAAAAACAAATTTTAAAATTTTTTTTTAAACTATTTTTAGTGTTGCATTGAAATTAATGTGGAGTGGGTATTTATCTGCCGAATGAAATGAGTTTTGGCATTCATAGTAAGCACAACCATATCATTATGCAGCAGTTAAAATTTTGCGTCTACTGTTTATATATCCGAAGATATAAACAATTGAAAAATATATTATATTTACGGATATTTCAATATTTTTGTGGATTTCTACACAGTGATAATGCTGAATGCTTAACAAAAAAGTTGCACCCATTTTTCCTGCGCCTTTTCGAGATTTTTCGGTCTTATTGTGTTGTTATGCCTTTTGGAATTTTCCTACCCACTAAATAAAGTAAGTATCGTAGAACCAGCGCTGCCACATATTTTTTTAAAATAACTTTTTATTCTAAAAAAAAAACTTTTTTTATAAAAAAAACTTTTTTCTGCAAAAGTCGTAAAATTTTAAAGAAATACACAAAAATGCGTTCGGAAATGATTTTATTTAAAAATATAAAAAATAAATAGAACAGCACCATCTTTTTTTCTTTTTAAACAAAAAATTACTTATTAAAAAAAAAACAACATAAAAAATCATAAATGGGCAATTCAAAGTGGTGCCATATTAGTTCTATTTTTCACATTTCATATTATTTTATGTAAGCATAAAACTTTATTGAAAATTTTCAAACAAAAAATGTGGCATGTGTTTTAAAAAAATTTTATTTCATATTCTATATTTTCTTTAAAATTTTGATGTTTAAAATAAAATAAATTAAATTGTTGAAAATAAATAAGAAAACGTGTTTGTGAAAAATAAAAATAAAAAAGACATCGCAATTTAATAAGTGCCGATTTTATAACTAACTTTGCGGGAAAAACTAAAAAAAATTATAACCGTTATGAGTATAGATGGGGAAAGGCTAAATACTAAATTGGTAAATACCCGGTAAAAGTAGTAGATTGGCTAAAAATGGGTAAATAATATGGTATATACCCAAAGGCTGGGAATAAATTTTCTTGTAGAGAATTTAATAAACGAACACATTGCGCTGCAAATTTTATAATTAAAACTCGCTCAAACTACTAGGAGTGTTAGCCCCTCGGTAAAAATCGCGAAAATTACGAAAATTCGCAATAACTATATGAAAGATTACAATGTTGCGACAATTAAAATGTTAAGAAAACCAAAACCATTCGAAGAGTTTCACCTATAGCGAAAATTCGCGAAAAATTGCAAAATTTTAAACAAGCTAAAACTGCAAAGAATGCCAAAAATTCGGAAAAATCGCGAAAATGGCAAGAATTCGCAAAAACTTGCTAACAGCGGCATGATAACAAAGTCTAATATGGTTTAAAAATCATGTAAACTGTAAAGAGCCTGAAAACTTGTAAAAATTCGATTCTATCCCGAACATTGCAAAAATTTGCGAGAAGTTTCACCATCGGAAACAAGCATTAGTTTTGATTAGAAACCTCTAAAACGGCGTATTCATGAGAAATCGCTAACTTTATAGAAGAAATCCCTAAAATTGTAAAGAATAAAATAAAAATGTTTATTAAACGTTTATTAAAAGAACATTGTTTATTATTATTAAAGTATAAAACCAACTCTTGATTCTTTGATTGCTTAAAGTTTGTGCAATCGCTGTTACTTTTTTGTCATAAAGTCAGCCCAGGTGCTTATATTCGCCCCTTGTAATTTGAACCATCCATCCTCCAATGTCGGTAAATTTTTTGTCATCCCCAGAAGAAATACTTTAAGTCAAATTCTCATGCGACCACTTGGTATGAATTCGCCTCGATTGTCAACGTACAAGAACGGTACATAATTGCACTCAAGACGAAATAAACACTGTTGCAGTAATAAGGGAATGGGAATATATAAAGTCATTTCATTGCATATCATCCAATATACCGCTAAGTTGAAACTATATATAAAAAAAACTTGAAAAAACTTTATATAAATTTAAAACTTTTTGGCACCTCAATAAACTTGCAAATGGCAACGCTGCGTAGAACTAATACATAGAGCAGGCTAAACTTGAAACGTCAAATCTTTCTAAATTATACCTCTAATATAAAACTCTAAGGGGTTTGCAAACTTGACCAGTTTTCTTAAAAAATGAATAAAAGATACACTATTACTCAAAAGTAGGGCTTTTTTATTCCCGTACTTTTTTGTTTCCCGGGAGAGCCAGAAATAAAAAGACATTCCAGGGCTCCCGGGAATTGAACGTAATAAAATATTTAGGAAAAATGTTAATTACCGCAATCCATTGATTTTTATATGAGCAAAATCATTTAATCATTCTTTATTTTAAACTGACCTATATTTTAAAAGAATTTCACATTCAAAACAGTTTCTAAAGAAATAGATAAAAAGGCAATCAAATAAAAAGATTCAAAGTAAATTACATAAAAAAGAACAACATTTGTATCGAAATTTTAATCAAACTTCGTACTTAAAAACTATTTTTAGAACCAGCAAAAAGAGAGCATACAAATCATTATTAAAATCACTGATGAACTGCAATCAAAGTAGTTTTATTTCTGATAATTCATCAGTGATTTGACAAAAGCAATTAAAATGTTGTCTAGGATAAATGTTGCTGACAAAGAGCAGTCTTATAATATTAAATTCAGTCCTTTAGTTCTTGGTATGATATGAAAATTCTTTGCCCTTAGAAAATTTGTATTTTTATATCTTTTGTTACAAATGGATTTTTAAAACAGGCAATACGCGGACTCAGTGTTTGATGCAAATCGTCTTGCGAAAGTGCAAATGCATAATATCGCAGCTTTCTTATAAAATTTAGTACAGTATTTATCGCTTATATGCACGTCGGTTATTTGCATTTAACATTTATATGCATCCCAACATGAGCAATTTTCTATTTGTATTTAAAAAACCGTAATTATTTTTCGTATTTGCATTTCTCTTATATGCATTTCTCGCTTTTATGCACCGTAAAGAAATATAAATCTTTTTAAAGTGTATTAAAAAAATACTCATATATGCATATTATGTACATTTTAAAAAAATTTGTGGAGCAAGTTTTCAACCGCAAACAAAAAGTTCAATCTCAATTTTGATTAAATTTACATGTCTGCGTAAAATCAGCTGCTTCATTCAATCAAGAAAGCTAATATGATGCTGCTGTGGCAAAACTTATATATTAATATTTTATTTACTTAAAAACCCGAATTTTATTTTCAAAATAATTGATTAATATTAATATATATTAATATATAAGTAAAAGATATATTAATATAATATTAATATTAATATTAATCAATTATTTTGAAAATAAAATTCGGGGTTTTATTTACTCATTGTAATTTAGTTTTATACAAGCACCGCTGAAGCATATAAGCGATTCTTTCTATAAGCACTGCCGATGCATATAAGGGAGTTTTTATAAATGCATTTCTCGCTTATAAGCACAAAAAGTGGTGCAAAATTTGGAATGCATATAAGCGATAAATACTGTAACCCAATTCACAATCTTGTGCAAATGGTGGTGCATCGTAGTATTTGCAAAATGGTATAGTATATTTATACTAGGGTGATCGACTCGGTTTTTCAACCGGTTTTTAAACTGGGGTTTTCCGTAATACGGTTGTCGGTTTTTTCAAAATGTTGATTTTTCGAATGTCGAATAGTCCGGTTTTTTTTAAATTAAAAAGCCGGTCCAGTCGAATACTTTTCGAATCGTATATTTTATTAGTTTTCACTATATTAAAACTTAGACAAACTTTTACTGTTAATTTTCCTTATTATTTTTGTTCGAGAGCATTTACTGAAACGCAATTAAGTGAAATAATTTAATAAGGTGGTAGCAGAGCGAATTAAATTGGCCTTGTAATGTAAAATGTATGTAAAACTTTATATTTTATATGGACTTCGACATCCATCATAGACAAAAAATGCTTGTGTGTGAATGTCAAGAAATAAACAAGAAAAAGAAGAAATGTAAATTTGTGCACTAGGGTTGTTCCCCCTATATGTCGGATTCGGATTCGGATTTTCATTGTAAATCCTCCTGCAAAGGTATTTTTAGTAAAAAAAAAACTAAGCTGGTCACGTAATGGGAAGGCGTGCTGCATATAAGGCGCACTATAATGCGCAATTAAGAAATTATGGGAAATTACAGCGATGGAAATTATAGTGTTGTACCAAACAAAAACTTGGAAAAAAGAAGTCAGATCCACACAAAACATTAATGTGAAAATAAGGCTAAGTTCATATCCAAAAGTCACAGTAGTTAAAAGTTCTGAGATCAAAATGAGGACCAAGTTCTTGATAGGTACAATACCATCTCATTTTTAGGCAACCTGCTATTTGTAAATATTTTTTCACATTTCTAATATGCATTAGGAAGAATTATGGGCAAAATGTTTCCAAGTTAGCTCAGATATTAGATGGTATCATACCTATCAAGAACTTGCTCATAATTTTGTTCTCAGTGCTTTTAACGGCCGAAATTTTTGGATATGAATTTGGCCTTATTTTGAAATTTGTTTTTAAGCGGATTGTATTTACAGTCTTTTTTTTAAGCAAATTAAAATCAAAACTTTTGTATTATAATTTTCTCACAAAAAAAACCGGTCGACCGGTTTTTTCTGAATTTTAAAAACCGTAACCGGTTTTTCTAAAATTTCAAATAGTCGAACTATTCGAAAACCGGTTTATGGAAAATATCGAATAATCGATCACCCTACAGCCGCTTTAATTCGAAGATTTAGTATCATATCAGTAGCTATTAATAGCTCCCGGGATATAGATTGTAAAAAAATTTGATCAATTCGCTAAGGAAACCGCGGGATCCTTATTGCAAAATATGGATTGAGATACATGTCGCCAACTGAGCACAAAGTGCTAATGTATGGGCGCTGCCATGATAAAATATGCAATTTTGCCTTTATATTGTAAATATAGAAAACTCTTAACCGATATTTCAACACACAGTGCACAGTGGGGGATTTAAAAAAAAAGGAAATTAATTTGCAGTTTCTAAACGCGCAGTCCGATTCTTACAAAATTTCATACGGCACTAAGCCCCTATTATAATTCACAACTATAGTTGAGTCGTAGTTGTCAAATTCTTATTATGGATTACAACTTTCATCAAAATGAGACAACTGTTTTTTATCAGTTGTGTTTTGGTTTTTATTTCGGCTATTGTGTTACTTTTGCTTACTTTTAAAATGGTGATTTTAGGCGCCAATCTATCCCATTTTTCAACCAATATTGTTGCCATATCTATAAAACACAAAATCTCAAGAAATACTTACTCCATAAGAGCTGCCTGACTATCGGAAAAATAGCCCATGCTTAAATTAATATGAACAGTGTTAGTGATCGCCAGTATTTCCGCCTGAAATACGTTAGGCCATTTGCCCATGGGCACAGAGACTTTCACGTTGGGTCCACAGTCTCCGGTGCCAAGTCCATCTTCCGTTTTGTACCCATCCGTATACCAGCATAAACTTCTGGAATCAACAGTGGGACCGTTTTATTCCCACGATGCCCTAAGGGGAATTGTGACATTGAATCTCCTGCCGAACCCATGTTCACAGTTTAATCCGTCACTAGGCTATCCTACCGACCCTTTGCAGGGCATAGTACTCAGTGCAAAATACTTAATTATAGCCTGATTAGGCTTTATTCATGTAAAAAATCTTATTTTAAGTACGAATATGTTTATAAACTTTACACACAGTCGTACTCGTACTGTGTTGGTGTTTGTTTGCTTGATGATAGCCACAATTAACTGTTCTTGGTGTTGTTTATTTTCATTGCTCGGACATAGCCGACCAGTAGCTGTCAAACGTCGTATTACATGCTTGATTCAAGGCCGCTGTATACTTGAATCAATCCCGCAGCGTACTTGAATGAATCCTACTGCGTACTTTAAGCCATTCCGCCGCGTACTTGAATCAAGTCCGAATCAGGCTTACTTTTACTTATTTAATCCTGGAACAGACTTGAGAACTTGTATTTTTGCTACATACTTATTTAAATTTAATATCTTTACTTACTTGTTTTAATTTTAAACTTATTTTTGTTCATTCCTGGTATGAGAACTTAACTCATCATGTTTGTAAAGCAACGCCTTAGACAAATCAGCTCAATCAGTACATGAAAGAACGAAACCAGCAGCATGTAATACGAATTTTGCAGGCTATTAGTCGGCACTGCACTAACAAACAGAATAACCAACAACAAAACAACAACATAAGCACAACATGCGATTGAAGCTGTCAACAAGCAAACAAATACCAACACACTACAACTGTGCAAAAACTTTATACTAATAGTAGTACTTACAATAAGAATTTGTGTATTCAATTTAAGAATTTCGTTATTGATTCAAGATTTTTTACATGATTATGCCATTTTCGGCTTGATTTAAGTACATTTTAGTGCTATTCGTACTTAAATTTTTGAGTACGACTCGTGCTCAAAGTAAGTAGAAAATATTTGAATTTAGTACGGCGTTTTTCTTTCTGTGTAACTACTTTCCGATAATGAGATAAATATGTAAATACATATTTTATTAATTGCAGATTAGTCGTTTTAATTTGGATCTCAGTAATAAGATAAATAAGTACCACTCGTTACTTTGTAGCCCATTAAAAAGTACTACCGATTACAAAAATTAGATTTTAATACAAAAAACAATATCAACAATAAATGTAACAAATTTTAAAATTAAAGGCAATAAAAAATATAAGGAACTGAAAATTCTTATATTCAGTACTTGTGGTTAAAAATAATGATTATAAATATTCCTTTATGAATTTCATTTACCCCGTGTGGTAATTAACAGCAAAATTTTATTCATTTTATACATAGCTGTATAGTTGGTTGTATCTACTAGTTTATATGTGTGTTAATCTTAACCTACATTTGCACCTTAGAGTTAAATTACAACAAAAATTGCAACAAAAAAAAAGAAAAACAAACTAAATACAAAGTAAACAAAAAAAAACAATATAATAAACACGCAATTGCATTGAAATAACCAAACAATAAAATTAATTAACCGTTTCATAGACTGTTAAGGTAATTTTGGACAGTTTGAAAGATAATAAGCGGAATATATAGTATACCAAGCAGGGTGTTGGGATTACAAAAGCACTGTTTGCTTTTAGGCGACTTTAAATTACTTTTAATTACAATAAATAAAAATATTAAACGGTAGGGCATTGCTAGTTTGAAAATTGTTGCTAATTTTAGGCTCTACCTCAACATCTTTGCGGGATTGGAAAAAATACATTGTTATTAAGGCATTCATTGTAGAAAAATCACTACTAATGTGATACAAATTTGATTATTTTATTCTATTTGATTATTTATTCCATTAGGTTCTGTAGGGAAATTCACTAACTTTTAACGCTTAAATAAAATGTAATTTTGTCTCCAATAATTACTGTTTGCATTAACGCTTATTTGATTCATTAACTTTGTGTTATGGCCTTTGTTAAAACTTTATATCACTTTCCAACACTACTAAAATAAACGAAAAGCACAAACAGGAATAGAAAAAAAAAAACAAATGAATTTATCCTTGCACACAAACATATTTTAATGAATTTCTTTAATTTTGAGAAATAAAAGTTAAATTAAATGTTTAACGGCCCTTTTTATAATGTATGATTAAAAGTTAACGCGGGCTTTACGGCAAGTTTTGTATGCCAAACTTGCCATTAAAATCCTCGTTAACTCTTAATAGTACATTGTTAAAAGGGCCGTAAATACTATAAATTGTATTATTTATATATAAAAGATTTCATATGTGTGTATATTGTTGTCGAATAATTATTTGAATTTTGCCAAAAGATAACGTGCTTTAACTGAACAGATGGCTGTTGTATACTCAGTTACACCACAAAAATTATTGCCGTTTAGTTAACGCAGCTAGAAGTGCGTAGAAGTAAAAGCAATAATTTTGCTGTTAACTTCTTTAAACGCTTTGTTTAGCGCTAAAATAAGTTTGTGAATTGCACTACTTTTTTTGTTATATTTATTATTGTATCTTCAATAAAATTGAACTAACAATAAGTAATCAAATCTTAACTCTAAAATTTTAATTTTTAAGTGCAGCCAATGCCAGACAAATAAATTTTTTTTCAGCGGTTGGTTCTTTGGTTGTCTTACGTCTCTCGTGTTCGACTGAGAGCAAGAGTGTTCCTCCTTCTCAGCCGTGTGTGGCCTCTAAAGTTAATGATATTTCGGGCTAGGGGATCTTTGTGCAACTCAAGATTTTTTATGTATCTCGTCACATGTTTAGAAAACGTAGTCTTAACCAGCGGCACATCTAAATCTTTATGAATTCGCTTGTTTCTGACATACCATGGGGCTGATGTAATCGTACGGAGTATTTTATTCTATCGCATATGAATTTTTTCTACATTTGATGCCGAGGCAGTGCCTCATAAATGGATACCGTAGGACCATATTGGTGTTAGAATGGAGTTGTATAGGCTTAGAGTAGAGTGCCTTCCAACGAGCCAATTCATTGGGGTGACCTTATGTGGGACTTCCATGCTAGACGACGATCAAGTTGAACACCGAGATATTTTACTTCAGATTGTTGAGGTATAGTTTGGTTATTTATTTGTATAGGTTGGCTGGTTTCTCTGCACAATGTAAAAGTAACAAAGTGATTTCAGATATGCCACCTTTTCTGCAAGTTAGAACACTACCTGGGGCACCATTTCTATGTAGTGAGATATCTGTAGAATTTACCCTTCCTCCATAGTGACCACTAATCTTCACAAGAAAACATTTAATTTAAAAACATTTGTTGTATTATATTGCATACATTCTTAGAGTGCCCTATTATCATAATTTCATAAGCATCTGTTGGACGATATTTTCCATAAACTTTTTAGTATGGACCTGTTCCCAATTCCTCGATTTGGCCTCCTAAATTCATTTCATCAAATTTTACTACGACTGTTAAGTGTTTAACAGTGCTCTGTTAACTGCAAAAATGACTGCTAAAAAGTTTGGTTTTTGTCTCCGCTAGTTAAATTTAAATTTATCTTCACACACATTAAAAAAAGTTAAAAATTTTATAAAATTTTGAGTTTGATCCATTATAACTCCGTAATTTTTTTCCGATCAAAGCCAATTAGCCAATATTTGACGCGTAATTTAGTAGATATATAACTCATTTTATTCGAAGATGCCTTTGAGTCTGAGTGGCACTTTAAAGACGAATGTGCATCGGAAAACACAAATGTACCGTCGTTATCTGGGCAATGGCCGAAAAGATTTTTTCGTGTTTATATATCCTAATTAGTAGTACCTTTAAAAATGCATTAGAAAATATAAATTTTCCAAAAATAAAAGTTTGTAAAACAGTGCAATTCATATAAAATTGTATATCTTTATATGTGATGATCCCGATAAAAAGAAATTTTGTCTTCCGTAGGTCGAAAGTTAGCTACATTTCCTAAAACTATATAAAATTCTGAAAATAGTGCAATATTTTTACCTCGAAATTCTAAAAATTTGTGTAACAACTTTAAATAAAATTTATATTTCAACGTCTTAACATAAAAAAGGCGTATCTCGATTTTTTCGAAATCGCGTTTTTAACGTTTTCTAGTAGTCAACGTGGAAGTTGCAGCTTAGTTGTTTCCTTCTCCTGTAAAATATCGAAAATTCAAGACAAACGTTTTTCGTACATTAACACAAACGGGCTTATTTGCATTCATATATTATCATTTTAAAGTTGTAGGGATTTTTGTAAAGATAATATTTTGGGTGCGTAGGGAAAAGTAGGGATTTTTTTCTGGCTACGTAAAGACTTTTCAAAAAAGGATATAACATCACTGGCCTGGAGCATTTTTCGAATTTAAGCCCGCAATACAGTGTTCAATCTCACGAATATGGAACCTCAGAGCATAGCGAGGACTGGTGACAGCCCAAATATAGTATCAGATTTGGAGTAAATACTTTCTGCAAGTGGTTTACAAACAGAATACCTTTTTCAGCGTAAGTTCTTGCCCAGTCTCCATTCTAAGCTCGCAATGGAGGCGTTCTTTTGTAGAATTGAAAAGCGATTTTCAGAAGGTGCCGCATCAGATTTACCATCTTTGGACATTTTCGCCACTGGAGCGTGGTTTTTGATCTTGGACTTCTTTTTCTTTTATTATTTACAACTTCAAAGTAACGATCAATACCCATTTGGATTTTTTGCTTTTCTGTATCATTTTCTAGAGGGCCACTTCCTGTCGTTTTTTCTTTTTAGGCTAGATTGCACTACTGAAATTAATTTTAATAAACAAAACTTGTCATATAACTAGTTATAAAGTAAAGCATGTCGGTTCGAGATCTAACCCTTTATGTGGAAAGAACCCATCATTTTCACAAGGCGGTGACAATTGAACATTTGCCCCAATTTTATTCTGAAGGAGGAAGTCCGCAGTAATGAAAGCCGATATGAAAACCGGACATCTGGTGGGTTAAAGAAGATATTAGGACACATCCGATTTTGATGTTGCATAGGCGGGCTCAAATAATCGAGTGAAAGCTCGTGACTATAAAACGACTTTAGAATTCCAGAATATTACAATCTATGTATAACTCGACTACTTTAAGGCAAGTACTCTACCCACTGAGCCACATTCTACTTATTTTTGTAATAGCTAACAATTGGTTTTATACAAAATCGGATACCTGAAAATTTTGTCATTTTTTGACTAGTATCGTTACTAGTCTCGATACAACTAGTAATGTGATTGTTCTTTTTTGACCAGTAACGTTATTACTCTTGTTACAACTAGTAATATGACTGTCGTTTTTTGACTACTACCATTGCAACTAGTAATATGACTGTCCCAAAGCGTTACTAGTTGTAACTTTAGCTGCTGGGTAATAGTCCTGCATGGAAACAAATACATACTACTAAAAAACGATAAGAACATATATGTGATTGTGCTGGCTCAGTGGAAGGTACATAAGAAAGCTTTAGAGTTTTATACTACTCATAACTTAAAGTCTAATATCTCAAGAAATATTAATCTAAGAAATTCGGTCTATTTACCTTTTTTGTAGAAAATTAAGTTTGCAACAAATTTTAGGTTTAAAGTTTTTTTTTCAGTTTGCGTTTGAAAGGGTTAAAGAATGGGTGACTTAACAAAATGTTATGCAACTGAAGTTACTGAGGAGTTTTAAAACACATTGGCACCGGTTGCAAAGATTGTATAGCTGACAACCTTCTCAGTAATAAATTGCCTTAATGGAAAAAACTGCAATTTTAAATGACATTGAGTTTCTGTTGCGTTGATTTTTCTTTTGTAAATGTTTATGTAAATAATTGTACAATTATACTCGAACTGAGGTGTACTTACAAACGAAACTATTTATTTATGATCAACCTAAACTGAAAAATTACAGCCGAAGAAATATTGAAGTGTTTGAATTTGAAATAACGTATTTCTTGTTCTTTTAATTTGTTTTAACTGAAAACTCTACTGTGATTTATTTAAGATGTTTTATAGTTTCTAGGAATGCCAATCCCGATCCCAAAAATCCCGGTATTTTTCTGGATTGATAAATCCTAAATCCGGCATTTGTCAAAAAAAAAATCCCGGGGAATCCCGAAATATTTAAATTACGCCTTTTAAGTAAAATTCTTATACTAAAAACTCGTAATGAAAAGTAACAATTGAACACTAATTTATGAATTTAGATGTATTGTGGTTGTCAAAGGGTATCCACGTTCGTAGTGAAATTGGGCATGAACTGACTGGATACGCCGATTATGGTAACTGTAAAATTCGGCTATGTTCTCTCAGGCGTCATGCCTTGTGATGCTTGTGCTCTACTTCATAATTAAGAGAAAACTCGATTTTGGTATAGTATCGTTAAATGGGGACAATATCCCTCATTCAATGGATGTCAGGTACTTATGTGATTTTCTTGGCAGAAGGCTAGTTTGGAATATCTATGTAAAATTAGTTATGTAAAAAGCCTCTAGAGTTGTGCTGAGTCCTAAAATTATCATGTAGATTTATGAAATTATACGGGTATGTTCTGTATCCATGCGAAAAATGTGCCCGCCCGCTTCGCGCGCTTAAAGTTCGCTTTTTGACTATAAAATATAATAATATATCGTTCTTTATATATTGTTTAAAGTTCCCGTTATGCAAAATAAACAGTAAAAAAAAACAACAAAATTGTTCTAATTTCCAACAACATTTATATAAGTAAAATAGGGTACATTTTGGTTTTTTTCTATTTTAACTTAGAAATGAGTTATTTTATCGCGGTAAAAAGTACCCTGTGATTGCATTAGGACTCTAAAGTACCACCATACCAAATTTCATGAAAATCCATTCAGTGCTTTTTGCGTGAAGCGTGTTCGGACAGACAGACAGACAGACAGACAGACAGACAGACAAAAATTCCAAAATTTGGTGTTTTGTTCTCTACATCGATTACTGTTTACGCCACCATAAAAATTTTCAAAAAATATTTCGTGTACAGACACGCCCCTTTTACAGTTGTATTATATGATAACAACAATGCTATGACAACTCGGAACACTTTTATTCCGCAGGTAATGCAGAACATGGCTGAATATCAGACCGTCTGTCACGTAGGTCGCGATTGTACTCGTATAGTGGCCGAGAACTCGGCTCGTTGTAGAAGCTACTAAGCCATGCAAGGTCAAGATGTTTGCATATCTTCTTGCTACCGGTGTAATGAGTATATGTCTAGCCTTTCATTGGAAATTGGGACAATTCCCACATGTGCGTCATTATTTTAAATAAAAGTCCTAAGTGCTCACATAAAGCTATTTTTTCGGATAGCCCAACAGCTCCGTAATCTCTCCTTTCATGGAAATTATCATCCGAGCTTGTGCTAGAGTACTTTGACTAACTACAAAAGCTATAAATAGGTAACAAAACTTTGATTTGCTGATTAGCTGGTTATAGTGGCGTCATTTGTGCAACGGATATCTCAGTAATAGAGGGAAAGGAAATTTCAATCGGGAGAAATATCATTGTTTTATCTAATTTATTTTCTAAGATCCTAGTTCACTGAATTAGTTTTGTAATTTTGTAACGTACTCTTTATAATTTATATTTTGCTATTCAGTAAAATAATAAAATGTTTATTAAAATATACTAAAATTAGCTTTTCTTTTTTTAATTTTTTATAGTTGTTATTAAGAATACACATGATGAAAATATTTTACTCTAGAAATTGCGTGTTTTATTAAAAAATAAAAATCCAGAAATCCCGGGATCCCGAAAAATCCTAGGATCCCGAAATATCCCGGGATTTCAAATTCTGAAATCCCGAATTCCGGGACTTAAAAAAATCAGTCTCGTTTTGCTTCCCTAATATTTTCATAAAGGTAGCAGAAAAAAGTAGTAGTAAAAAAGTTTAGCTAATAGAGAAAAAGATGTTTTTTATTATTAAGAAATATAGTTTACAACAAATTCAGTAATACTCGTATTCTTCACGAGGGGAAAAATCATTGCAGTAGCATGGTTCCGACAAATATGTTTTTTTCTCAGCTGCATACATATGCGATTGTGGCAAACAAATTATATTTAGGACTTAAATATTTTCAACATTAATATTACTCTTAGCTATGTTTGAAGAAAATTGGTCCATTCATTTAGAAGTTATCTCCTCTTTTCAAGTTTTACCCTCTTGACAGCCAAACGGCTAGACCAATTTTAATTAATTTTATTTGAAAGGTGACTTGATACAATCTTCTAGCATATGCTTGAAGATAATCGGTCCAGCCGTTTGCAAGCTATCATCCATTTTCTTCAGAAGTGTTTAAAATTTTATATTTAATGAGATCTTTTTATTATTAGATAATTTCGTTTCGAATTTTCGCACGCTTAATTCTTTTTGAGTATATCCCCCTACAAAGCAATTTCATTGAGCGTAAGACTTAACTACAATAGTTTTATTTATTCACATGACGTACAAAAAACTTTATTTTAGACTTATGTACATTAAAATAAAGAAAAACTAGAAAACTTAAAATGAAACTTGAATTACACTAATCAAGAGGCAACGAAAAAAAGAAACAAAGTAAAAATCTCCTCTAAAAAACATATTATCTAATTAATTTTGGTATGCCTAGTTAGAGATTGGCAAAAAATTAATTTGCGAGTTTGAAACAAAAACGAGTTTTTCTTAATAGGAAGTGATTCATATTTTCTTAAACAAAAATAAAAACCTAAATTTTATCGACAACTCTTTAGTATCATATAAAATAAACATTTCAGACTTTAAAATTTTTAAATATTATATTCTTCTATGCGCTTAACATAGTCCATTATAATGTACGAATTTTCGATGACAACTTCGACCATTTCAATGATGCAAGTAATTTTGGCTCATGGTATGTTTATAGACAGGGCTACCAGATACTTTTTATCGCGCTAGGCAAATTTGAAAAAATATTTCCCCGAAAAATCCCCTGTTAAAAAAAAACCCCGAAGAAAATCCCCACACACAGAAAAAAGGAATGTAAAATCAACATGACGCAATTGTGATATGAAATCATATTAAATTTACAAGCAATAATTTGTCATTTAAATAAGTGTGTTGGTGTTTATTTGCTTTGTTCATTACTACAGCTCACTGTTGTGATTAGTTGTGTGACTTGTTGTTGTTATTCTTACAAGTGTCGGCTATGTAGATGACATAAAACGAATTACCAGCGAAAATTTACTGCTGCTGCTTCAAAATTACCATTGTTCCATATAAATTTTAAATGAAAAATTATTAATCTAACTTTAAATCTCTTTGATTTAAAATATTTCACTGTTAAAATAAATTTGCTATAAACATTACATTTAATTTTAAATCAACATGACTATACACACAGAAAAATTTCCATGTAAAATCGTCGAAAACTAGGTTAACTTAAAATTTTTCGGTAGTGATTGTGCTTCATATGTGTTTCATGTTAAATCAACATGATTTACAATAATCTTGAAAGAAATTTTTTCCTTTTGAATTAACTATATTTCATGTTGATTTAATATTCCAGTACAGTTAAATCAAAATGAAGTTGATATCATATTGAATCAAAGTAATTTCGAGTTGAAACAACGTGAATTTGATATTGGAACAACACGAAGAATCATGTTGAATCAAAGTTATTTCAAGTTGAAACAACGTGAATTTGACATTGGAACAACACGAAGAATCATGTTGAATCAAAGTTATTTCAAGTTGAAACATCATGAATTTGAAATTGGAACAACACGAAGAAACATGTTGAATTAAAGTTATATCAAGCTGAAACAACATGATTTTATTATAGCTGTTTTATTAATTATTTTACTTACGTGATAGTCATCAGAAAACTTTTCGTTGTAGCTGACTGCCCCAGCCAAGATTTGAACTCGTGCCACCAGCATGATAGTCCACGCGCTAACCACTGCAGCCACAACAGCTTCAAACTTTTATTATTTAACATAAAACTTATTTGAAATTAAAGTTATAGTCATGTCGATTGAAAATGAAACTTAACGTTTATAACAAAATTGTTTTAACGGTGGTTTAAGGTTAGATTAATTATTTTCCGTTTAACATTAATATGAAACAATGGTAATTTTAAGCCAGCAGCAGTAAATACGACACATGTAAGAGAAACAACAACAAGTCACACAACTAAGCAGAACAGTGAATTGTAGCAATGAACAAAGCAAGTAAACACTAACACACTCAAACGACAAATTATTTCTTGTAAATTTAATATGATTTGCAATCAAAATTGCGACATGTGGGTTTTACATTCCTTTTTTTCTGTGTGTAGCTTCAATTTCGAATAATTTTTATAGTAAATAATCATTTAAATCATGTTAAATTAAATTGAAATTAATTTTACATACGACGGATATTTATTTAGTGTATAGCTAAAGTAAAGTTTGAAGCTGTTGTAGCTGCAGTGGTTAGCGCGGACTATCATGCAAGTGGCACGAGTTCAAATGTTGGCTGGGGCAGCCAACTACAACACAAAGTTTTCTGATGCCTATGCTAATAACCATCACGTAAGTAAAATAATTAGTAAAATAGCTTCATTAAAGTCAAATATCAAATGTACGTTGTTTCAACTTGAAATAACTTTGATTCAACATGATTCTTCGTGTTGTTCCAATATCAAATTCACGTTGTTTCAAATCGAAATAATTTTGATTTAACATGATTTTTCATATTATTTCAATATCAACTTCATTTCGATTTAACTGTACTGCAATATTAAATCAACATGAAATATAGTTAATTCAAAAGAATAACCCCCATATGCAAAAAAAATAAAGTGTCTTTGAAATGTATGTTAAAACAAAATTTCCATAGAAAAACCGGTTTTAACATACATTTCAAACACACTTTATTTTTTTGCATATGGGGGTAAATGTTCCTTCGAGATTATTGTAAATCATGTTGAATTAACATGAAACGCCTATGAAGCAAAATCATTACCGAAAAATGTGAAATTAACCTGGTTTTCGACGATTTTACATTGACATTTTTTTGTGTGCATGAAAAAACATATTTTGTAAAAAATTTCTGAGCTTACACGATGAAATTTCTTGCATGCAACTTTTTTATGGTCAGGCAAGAAAGTCGGGTATAAAAAGTGATATGAGATGAACGTTTAGATGATTCTTGTCAAGTGAAAATTATTTTGTAATAAATTACACTATGCAAGTCTCAAAGTTTAACAAGTTGGGCACCCTACTGTTAAAGTCAATTCGAGTATCCTGAATTCAATGGCGTTAGCCGTTTTTCGAAGTTAGCGATAGATTTTCTTATACTTTATAAGCGTGTATATATCCATGCAACTTCATTTGTATTAGTTAAAAAATATTTTGTTATACGCAAAAATTCGTTATAAACGTACTAGTTAATTTCTGTGCAATATTAATGCAAAACGGCTGGGACCGGAGAAGTTGTTCGTTTTACGAGATAATTCGTTATAACTGGTGTTCGTTATAACTAGAGATGTGCGCGTGAGTGAGTTTTCGCTCACGATCACGAACGATCACGAAAAAAATATTTTTTTCACGCACGCTCACGCACAGCAAATTTTAAGACTCTCACGATCACGCACGCTCACGATCAAATTTGATTTTATCACGCGCGCTCACACACGACAAAAGCTTAAGCTTTCACGATATTTATTTTTTTTATATCCCACAAAAACACAAATCGAACATCAAAACGAGTTTTTGAAATAATATCCATGGGGATTCTCATTGTTAGTGTACATTTTGGGTTTTTCATATTCTTTTTTTAACTTTACCAATTTAATTAATAGAAATATGAGAAGGAGTTATAGTTTTCGCCTCATTCACTCATTCAATGGATCGTAATATAAAATTGATTGAGCGTTACATTTGCTTTCACGGTTGTTCTGGGAATGACTTTTTGAAAGCAAATAAGAAATTTCTGAACGGATGATGCTCTCCATATCGTTTCTCCCCTTCAGCTGCTGTTAACTTTTTTTACCACCCTAAAATTTATAGATAATTATATTTAAGAATTTTGTTAACGTAATGCTCAATATATTTTCTTACGAATTTAATATTTTTTTAGAACCCACTATATTTTGAATTTAAAACAATTCAGATGTATAATCTTCGATAAGTTTTAACATAAACTCCTTATTTACACACTAAAAAATTTCAATTAAATTAAAAAACTGCAATACATTATTATTGATTGATGAAACTTTTTGCAATTTAAACTATTTAACAAAATTCGCAAAACTTTTAAATATTTAGAAGTGCAACCCTACGCTGTTATTTTATTAATTAAACTGAATACTGAAGCATGCTAAAAACGAGTAACGCTCAATACACATAAGTGCGAACCACAACAATTTCTTAAATAATTCCTATTATTTTTCAAATATTTGATGCAAAACACCATACAATTCCGATACATCAGTTTGTATGAAGAGAGTATAAACAGCATTTTCGTTCTTTATTTTTAACACATAATCGTCAGTGTTACATAAAAAAAAGCTCATGTACCTTTATTTATATATTACATAATATATTAAATTATGCTGGAGTAGATTTCATTTTAAAATGTATGCGTTTATTGTATGAAATACTTTCAATATTTTCAAAGCCATTAACCCATTATGAGTCAAATGGAATTTTAAGCATTGTTCGCCTGGCTTTTTACGTAAAAACACCGCTATCTTAAAGACTGGGCAATATAGCGGTACTCAATATTTTATTTTATAGGGAAACTTCCAAGCTTTCATTTGGTGTATATTTGTAAGCTGTCATTTGTTAAATATGAAAGTTATGTAACTTCTAATATTAGTTTATGTACCAGATTTGCAAAATATTTCGTAAAAATTTTGTATTAGACAGAATCTTTAGTAAGTGACGCCGTGGTGCGAAATATCATAGAAGACAAAATCTTTGTGTCCGCTGTTTCAGTAAATAAGCGATATATCGTATTTCAAACGTTTTGACTTTTTGTGTGCTGGGTTGTCTTCAGCTCACGAGTGCAAACATATTTTTCCTGATGTCAGACATTTCGGCATAAAAGGTTCACTGGGTTTCTCTTGCTGTCGACACACGTACTTTCGGTCCGAAGTAGGGCAGAAAGTCTGCACAAGATGCCGACTTCGTATTCGAAGACGGTCCATATGAGTGCTTAACAAGAAAACGAACCTCTTTGTCTGAGAAAATTTTAAAAACTTTGCCGAAACTCTACGAATTGTGACGAATCTTTTAAGGAATGTTCGACATGTCGCAGAAAACTCGGATCTAAAATTAGAAACTTATCAGAAATGTTGCATAAAATTCGCAAATTAAATCAAAATGTTGTAGGAGTAAAGTGGAAATTTTTTTCAGCAAGCTACGAAATGTAATTTCGTGAGTGCGTGAAAATTACATTTTTAAAATCACGCACGATCACGCACGAAATTTAATTTGTAAATCACGCTCACGCACGATTGCGTGATTATTTTTCAATTTAGTCACGATCACGCGTGAGTCACGCGTGAATCACGCCTGACTTGAAAAATTCACGATATTTGCACATCTCTAGTTATAACCAAACAGCACTGTGTTAGGAGTGTCAATACCTCGGTAAAAATCTTATATAAGAAATATTAGAATGTTACGACTGATTAAATTAAAAGTCCCAAAAATGGAACAAAACTAAAAACTTTTGAAAAATTACGCCTATCACGCAAAAATAGTGAAAATTCAAGAAAATTGCAAAAATGTAAACATGTCATTATTTGGATTAAAAATCGCTTAAAATGTAAGGAATGTCAAAAATTCCGAAAAAATCGCGAAAATTTGCAAAAACTTGCTAACAGCGGCTTGATAACAAAGTCGAATATATATAGTTCAAAAATCGTGTGAACATTGCTAAAATTCGCGTGAAGTTGCAACTTCGGAAACAAGCCATTGTTAGGAACCGTCAAATCTAGATTTTGAAAAAAAAAAACGCTAACTTAACTGAAATAAATGCCAAAATAAATTTCCAAAAAAGGGATATATCTGTGGTCACAAGCCTTAACCGCCTAAGTCGTTTCCAAAATTTTTCGGGAGAGCTGTTTAAAGTATCAAAAACTAGCTTCCAATCAGTCGTCAGTTTGCTTTTCTTTAACTTATTTATAGATAATTGTCGTTTTAAAAAAGTTACATACTTAAAAAATTGGTAGCAAAAACTGAAAAACATATAAATTTTAGACAAGCAGTGCTTGTTTGCATTGTGGAAACAACACATTAGACACGAATACAGTCCATCACACCAAGAAATAAATTTTGTCCTAACTCGACTCAGTCGATTAAGGGTTGTGACCACAGATATCCGAGATGACATAATTGGCGCCCAGAATTTGATGTATAATTAAAAAGCCAACAGAACCAAAAATTAAGCCAAAGTCAAGCCATATGTAATATGATGAAATCGGACTTCAAATGGCGGCGCTATATATAAAAAATAAAAAGTGCAGTATTTTAAGGCGAGGTTAAAAACAAAATTTGCCTTTTTCAGAGACGTCATTGACATATCTTTCATTCTTGGAGGTGATTGCTGTAACTTTTTTTCGAAACACCCACCCTACTCGTATAATAGTACCAATATTTGAAAATATATAAAATTTATAAAGTGCAAAATTTAAATAAAATGCAATATCGCAAAAAGTTAAACTTGGATGGAAATATAGACATTCTGCTCTTTATTGTGTATATAATAGATATGGCGAACATTGGGGATCTCTATAACTTTTACGCTTTTGAAATATTAAAATGTAGAAAATACAGTATACAATTATACCTTTCATATAAACAAGAATCTGACCATGAATGAACCATAATATTAAAAATATTTTTACACAGATCCATTATCTAAAAATCATACCAATACAATGTGAAAACAAAGTAAAGTTATTTTGTTTAATGAGAAACGTAATTTTTTTCATGTCAAACTTTTATATTTAAAAAAAAATTTAACACTTTGAAAACGAAATTTTTTACTTGACTTTTGACTATAACCTGGGATTAAAGAAAGACATTTAGAAAAAAGTTTAGAACAAAAGTTATATAAAAAAGTGTTCTCTTTCAAATGAAATTTTTTTTTAAATCCCATTTTTAATTTTTGATTTATCGCGTGAACTCCCCATATGTCTGACCCTAGACAGAAAAAACTATCACCAAAAAATTTTCAAACAAAAGTTTGTCTAAAAATGAATTTCATTTTCAGTAAATGTTCTTTACATAATCAATGAATTGTTTGTTTGACTCTTATTTAGGACGCAAACACCAAAAACAACAAGAAAATTACTACACAGTTTTTCTTGTTCTACAGTGTGGACTCTACACTATTCCTTTCCCAAAAGGAGGTAACACATTAATTTGTTAACTAGTAATCATTAATTGTCTGAGTGAGTTACTTCTCTTTAAAAAAAATTTGCCATCGGTTCCACTGTACATTTCTTATTATTTTTTATTTATTGTATGTACTTCTACGTGTTTTAATTATAATCTAAATATGTATTTGATTTCTTTTAAGTCATTATTTTATGTTGTTGTGTTGTTCTTAGAAAAAATTGCTGTAATATTTTGTTAAATATTCGTTAAGAAGATAAACTTAATTGCAGCCATAAGTTTTCTGTTTTCGTAAAATTTATTTATTTATGCAATCATTATAACCTCGCAATGTAATTTAAAGATTTAACACATTCGTAATAAGATTAGTTTGTAAAAAACTTATAATAATATAATAATAATAATATAATAATAAAAAACTTATAATAATTTTGAAAACTTTTTTCTCCTGCTGCATTAACTGAATAGCCATGCTGTTTAGCTAAGCTTTTTTTTTTCTCTACCATTGATTAAATTACAATTGTTTGCTGTTTCCTAATGTAATCTAATTGTAAACGTTTTTACGCTAAATTAAAGTTTTTCTCTACCCCTTCAACCACCAACAGAGATTACCTGCTTTTTACTACATGATTGTTAGGGGTCTAGATAGATACTCCACTATAGTTTTCACCAGCTTCAAAGCATTTACGCTTCCATAGTTTTCCATTCACGTACATACATATATTTATGTACGTATTTCATAAAAATTATTTTTCAACTTAATTTATTTACTTAACAAAAAAAAAATTAAGTATTTTACACGTTATAATTACTTGATTAAAAAACACAACAATAATTGTTTAAAAAAACCAGCATTGTTTAATAATAGTAGAAAAAAGCTATGAAAATAAAAATGTTAACATAACTATTAACACATTTAAGTCAATATTGTTATTTAATAAATAAATGTATGCATATTTGTTTTTAAAATTGGCTTCTCGACAGACTCTTTTTGTTTAACTGACCATAAATTAATTTTTGATTTATCCTCGCTGAGTGTTTTCAAATAACTTGTTGAAGATTTATATGCTTTAATGATTACTTAATACTTTTTACATTCAAAATTAATTATGATAAATAAAAGATAAATATTTATTTATAAATTGAGTTATTTTAAAAGAAAAATTGATAATGTCTCAAACAGGTTTTATATGAAAACTTTTTATTTTGACTTATCGAGCTTATAGACGGACTAGGTAATAAAGAGTGCAACTCTTTAAGTTATCAAAGAAAAAACTAAATTCAATTTTCTGTAAACGAATTCAATGAAGTATTAAATATTTTGTCTAGAAACGGACCTACAAACAAATTTGTAAATATAGACAAAAATATCTCAACAATTCCATTGAAAAAACGTGTTTTTTTTTAGTGAAAAAATTGAACAATTTGTCTAAAAATATTTACAAATTGTAAACAAAAGAATTTACTAAATCAAACAAAAAGATTTACTGAATTTTTTTTTGGAAAATATTAAACTATATTTTTGTGTGAATATATAAAGCAAATAGTCTAAAAATAGTAACAAATATTAAACAAAATAGTTTACTTAATCAAACAAAAATATTTATTGGATTTTTTGTAATATATCAAAAAAAATTTTTGTCTGGGTCATCATTATCATCATCCATTAAGCATTTATGAAATTTCACTTTGTTAAATGTGTTCTAGTCTGAATGTTTATCTAAAAAATGAATCAGGATTAAGGCAACGACATTAACGAATTGATTCACTGAAAAATCTTCAATAAACAAACTCGGTACAGTCCCATTACTTTTGCTATCATTGTTGTTGTTGTTATTTGTGTGTATGTCGTCATCGGGGTTGTTTTTTACGACACTGTTTTCTTGTTGTTTTTGGTGTTTGCGTCCTAAATAAAAGTCAAACAAAAATTTAATTGATTCAGAAAAGAACATTTACTGAAGATGAAATTTATTTTTTAACAAACTTTTGTTTGAAAATTTTTTGTGATAATATTTTCTGTGATAGAGCAATGTGTGTGGCAATTTTTTATTTATTTTTTTTATATAAAGAGAAGCAACACAATCAGGTAATTAATGCCTACCAGTTTATTACTTAATTTGTTACCTTCTTTGGGAAAGGGATAGTGTAGGGAGAACAGGTGGTGAAGTTTAAATTAATTTAAAACTCTGCTATTACGGGTTTTTTTGTTGAGCAGTGTTGCAAGCCCCTGTGGTGTCAAGTAGAGGCATTGAGTTGTTTAAGCTGTGTAGCCATTTTATAGGCTATTTTACTTCGCCGACGGTTCTGCCGAGGGTGCTAATCGCTGCTGGTACTGCCAAAGTGATCAGAGCTATGCCTTCATCACCTTAATAGTCCAACAACAACCAACAAAATAACACACCAATGCACATGAGAAAAATGCATGATGTTGTTGGCTTGCCTGAAACTAGTTTTGAACTAAAGACCTCAGGGTTTATAGTCAAACGCGCTAACTACTCAGCCAACAGCACCCTCATTTTAGCAATTTTGTAGCTAAATTTAACATTTTTTGATTTTGATTTAGCTGCAAATTTTTCATATAGCAGTTAGCATTATTTGTAGCATTTTTTAATTATTTATTTGGCATTTTCTAGAATTTTTTGCCCAATAAATATCAAATTATCGGCCATGTCACAGAGTTCAATTCCGTTCGAAAAATGAATTCAATTCACTACAAGATATCAAGCCCTAGCCAGAGCATAACCCTGCATACCAGCGCTGCCAACAGTCTGGACATACCTGACAAATTTGCGTAGTTTAGTTTTCTTTTTTAGACACCAACTGCTACAAAAATGCGACAGATTGAATTACGTTTCCGAACGGAATTGAACTCTGTGACATGGCCGTATATGAAAATTTCATAGAAAAAATATTCAATTTAAATGGAAGAGCAATGACAAAAACAATGTTAATATGATTGTATAAACCAGAATTCAAGTATTGAGTCCTGGGCCCTATTTCTTGAAAATACAAGCTACATACCTACAAATAAAATAGCTACAAAACAATAACACTTTTACAAAATTTATTGTTGCTTTGTTGTAGGTTTCGAGATATGGGTCCTTGGACACACATATGTATACAAGTGTATAACCAACTTTAAAAAACGGAGGAGATTATCAATTCGTTTGTATTTTTTTTATACGTTTGTTCACTTATTAATGCTCCATCGATGTGGAAAAATTGTATTTCATATGAACAAAAATACTTCCAGATTCTGTAGATAGGCAAACGGATAGGAAAGATGGCATTAAGTACTTCAATTTCATGAAATTTCTGTGCACATTTCAAACGTTGTCAATTTTGTATTGTATAACTGTCGCATTGAATTGAAACTTTAAAATATAATAAAAAAAAATCGTCGCGCAAATTTAGGCCCCTATTATGATTCACAACTAAATTGATAGTTGAGTCGTAGTTGCCAAATTCTTATTATGGAATACAACTTCATCAAAGCAGTTGTTTCAGTTTTCTATCAGTTGTGTTTTGGTTTTTATTTCGACTATTGTGTTATTTTTAATTACTTTTAAAATGGTGCTTTTAGGCGCCAATCTATCCCATTTGTCAACCCATATTGTTGCCATATCCATAAAGTATAAAATCTCAAGCAAAAATAGTGAGGCCAAAACTAAAAATATTAAAAATATTTTGTGATGGCTACTATGGTTTCAAAAAACAGAGAGTATACATAAGAACCTTTTTTCGAACATTTTTTCGAAGACAACTAAAATTAGTTGTGAATCATAATACAAAAAATGGTTGAGTTGGGTCGTAGCATTGATAACTCAACCTAGTTGAGTTGTGAATCATAATAGGGGCCTTAGTTTTCGTTCTTTAAAAATTGGTATTTTAAAAGGCTCAATCACATCAAATAATTCGTTAGTTATCCTTACAAAACGTCAATAACTTTTACAGATATTCAAATAACATTTTGAACTCTTTACTGTGAAAAAATAAGGAAAACTAAAATAAAATTTTCAGTGCACTCAAGAATATTTTTTTCATTTTAGGCGTTATTGCAACAGAAAGATAGTTTTTTTTTATTAGATATACATATATTTGAGTATAGTATACCTAATTCTTTTCGCATGAGGATGATGCGCTCTATAGCATTTGCACAAGATTGTGAATTGGGCTAGTATATAATTCAACTATGTGTAATTAGGTAATGATACATAGTTACTTTCCTACTGAAATTAATTAAATTCAGTAAAGTGAGATTTTGGCTCGCACACAATGGCTTTCGTTCGAATAGCATATGCATAATTCCTCTTTTCGTTTTGGCGATTTTTGCTTGTTTTGGGGACTCTTTCGTTCTGAGTTTTTTTTAGATTTAGCTTTTTTTGTTTTTTGACGATTTAATTAGTTACTGCGATTTTTTGTTTTAACAATTTTTTTTCCTTTTGACGTAATTTTTTTTTGAACTGAATAGGTCTGAAATATTACTATTTCGGCTTTTTTAGTTGAATATTTGAATTCATGTAAATTCAAATTATTTTTATTAAGAGTGGAGTGTTGGAATATTCAAATCAGATTAGCACAACGGATCAGTACTACTGATTTGGACAGGCCGCTACACCGTCTCATCAGCGTTCTTGTTCACTTTTACCACTTATGAAGATGGATGCTTTTTACAAGGAAACATCGGCTATTTTATTGCGACGCAATAAAATTTAATGCAAGAATTTACATGAAAAAGTCTTGTATTCTATTTGCTGACAAAAATTAGTTATTTTCAAATTGTTATTGTGTAGCGGCACACAGTGATTCCAATTGATAAAAAGGGTAATAAATCTGTATCTTTGAAACTTGTCATCCAATTACAAAACGATGTGTGTAAAAATCATGGAGAAGGAACTAAGCTTTCAGAATGATGAAACTTGGACCACCCTGTTTAAACACACGGTGAGCTACAGGGTGTCAAAGTTGGCTATCGTGCCGGAAGAAATTGATGCGATTGTAATCGGCACACAGTGGTTCAAATTGATAAAATGGTAATAAATCTGTATCTTTGAAACTTGCCATCCAATTACAAAACGATGTGTGTAAAAATCATAGAGGAAGAACTAAGCTTTAAGAATGATGGAACTTGGACCACCCTGTTGAAACACAAGGTGAGATACAGGGGTCAGAGTTGACTATCGTGCGGGAAGAAATTTATGCGATTGTAATGTATTTAAACTTGTTAATAGACAAAGAAAATACGAGTACTCCTTATTTCAATAAGATATCTATAATATTTTCAGGGATATTTGGCTATTGAATTTAAAAATATTGGTTTTTGGCCGCGACTTTGTTCCCGATTTCGTGCATATCTCCGGTAATAGCCCAAATTTTCAAAAAAATGTTTTATGACTTTCAACAGAATCCTTGATAATATGCAGAATATATTTTCAAGTTATCTCAATTCATGTAGCCATGAAAAAAATGAAAGGCAAGTTTCTGAAATTGAGGTGGAAAATGGGTGGTCCAAGTTTCATCATTATTAAAGCTTAGGTGCTATCTATGATTTTTGCATAAATCGTTTTGTAATCAGATCAGAAGTTTCAAAGATACAGATTTATTACCTTTTTTTCCAATTGGAACCACTAGGCGGTGTAGAAAATGTTGTAATACTTACGCTTAAAACTTCCAAAACACTGAACCGATTTAAATAAAATATAGATGGTGATCATCTGTACATAAATGACTTTAAAATTTTATATTTTTGCCTGAATCGGCTTGACTATAAGAGCAGAATATGATTAAAAATATCGCCTAATCATAAAAGGAAATTCCACTCATTCTGAAATTGTATTACTAGCTTCTGGCTATTTTTTATACACACAGAAAATTTTCAATGTAAAATCGTCGAAAACCAGGTTCATTTAGTATTATTTTTCGGTTGTGGTTTTGCTTCATAGGCGTTTGATGTTAATTCAACATGATTTACAATAATCTTGAAGCAGCATTAATCCTTTTGAATTAACTATATTTCATGTTGATTAAATATTGCAGTACAGTTAAATCATAATGAAGTTGATACTGAAATAATGCGAAAAATCATATTAAATCAAAGTTATGTCGAGTTGAAACAACGTGAATTTGATATTGTAACAACACGAAGAATAATGTTGAATCAAACTTATTTCAAGTTGAAACAACGTGAATTTGATATTGAAACAACACTAAGAATCATGTTGAATTACATTTATATCAAGGTGAAACAACATGAATGTAGCTATTTTATTAATTATTTTACTTAAGTGATGGTTATTAGCATAGATATCAGAAAACTTTATGTTGTAGTTGGCTGCCCCAGCCAAGATTTGAACTCTGGCCACTTGCATGATAGTCCGCGCGCTAACTAATACAGTCATAACAGCTGCAAACTTTACTTTACACTAAATAAATACCCATCGTATGTAAAATGAATTGCATTTTAATGCAACATGATTTAAATTATTAGTTAACCTAGAACTTATTTGGAATTAAAGCTATAATTATATTTATTTAAAATGAAATGTAACGTTTATAAGCTGTTTCAACAGTGAAAAATTTTAAATCAAAAAGATTTAGGGTTGATTAATAATTTTTCATTTAAAATTAATATGAAACAATAGTAATTTTGAACCAGCAGCAGTATATTTTCGGTGGTAATTTGTTTTTTTTGTCGTGTACATAGCCGACACATGTAAGAATAAACAACAATAAGTCACACAACTACCCAGCAGCTACATTTACAACTAGATACGCTTTGGGATAGTCATATTACTAGTTGTAATGTTACTGGTCAAAAAAGCACAGTGATAATCGTAGCTATTGCAAGACTAGTAACGATACTAGTAAAAAAAGAACTATCATATTACTAGTTGTATCGAGACAATAACGATATTAGTCAAAAAAGGACAAAATTTTCCGGAATACGACTTGTATATAAAACATATTTTTAGCTCTTAACAAAATAAGTAGAAAGTGTCTCAATGGGTAGAGTACTTGCCTTGAAATATGAGGAATGTGTGTTCGTACCCCGCTTGAGCCAAAGTTTTTTTAAGAATTACAAAATCTAAATAAGTAAACTAGAAAGAGCACTAGTTTACAACAATTAGGACTCCAACTGCGATATAACTGTATACAAATAAACTAGTTGCACTCCTATGACAACCTAATGTTAAAATCGATAGTTCGATATATGAAAAAAGGACAGATAGGCAACTAGTTTGAAGTAAAAAGCAACTAGTATAGTTCTAACTACGTACTAGTTACTTAGTCTGCAGGGTAAGCACAACAGTGAACTGTAGCAATGAACAAAGCAAATAAACACTAACACACTTAAACGACAAATTATTTGTTATAAGTTTAATATGATTTCAAATCACAATTGCGTCATGTTGATTTTACATTCCCTTTTTTTCTGTGCATGTAGGGGTAGTCAATGCACTATTATCGTCTTTTTTCTTAGAATTCTAAAGTAAGCTTACTAGTGAATGATTATATCCAAAGTATCTTATATAAATAAACACATTTATATTGTATGTATTTAAACTAGGGATGTAACGAATACCGATGCCGATATATCGGCGATATTTCAGATTTTCCGATACATCGGTATCGGCGATATTTTACTGTCGATACGAAGATACTTTTAAACATTTTTTCAGAGTTTTTTTCTGAAAAATTATTTATTTTTTGTTAATTTTACCATGAACTAAACTCATTTCGTTATTTTTTAAATTTTTATTAATATCAATTTTAAAAATTAATAATATTTTATACTATTATTTTGTAAAAAAATTATTTATTTTTTGTTAATTTTACCATGAATTCAAATTCAATTCGTTGTTTTTTAAATCTTATTCCAGCAAACAGAGACACTCCAAAGAAGTCATGAAAATGTAGAATTCGCGATCCGGAAGTATTGCAAATTTAGATCATTTCTAATTAGTTTTACATATCCTTGCCATTGCAAGAAGTTCTGTTTTTCGATTACCAACCACCGAATTGGAAGCGATGCTCGGACAAATTTCTTTTTCAGTGTTCTATAATGATTTTTCCTCAAGGAAAAAGGATAAAAAATTACCCATTTTCACAATTTTTTTAATGCGAGTATGGCGAGAATTTTTTTAAATTATAAAGGAATTAAAATTTTTTCTTGCTTTTCTACTAATTACACTATGCGATAAATAAAGACTTTTGGAAAAACATAAGAACTGGACAGTACAGGTTCGATTGTCCTACAATGGGGTAGTAAAACACTTTACTCAGTTTGACGAATTTGGTGACCAATTATTTTTATGGACCTCCAAATTTTCTAAAAATCAGTGGGGCCTCAAAAAATGGTGTCATCAGTATTTGGCCAACAGCTAATTCAAACTTTATAATACCGCTTAACTGTATATGGCAATAATGTAGCTAAGAGTCTGTTTAACAGATTTTTTTTTAATTTCATACCAAAAAATTTTTTTCGTTAAATTTTTGTTGACAAAATTAAGGAAAAAAATTTTTTTTTCACTTTTTTCAGAATAACTTACAGCGACTTGTAATTTTTAACTAACAATATTTGGCAAACTTATAGTTACGGTAGAGCTGAACAACTTTTGTGGATATATCAATACAATCTGCACGTATCTAGGCACTCTAATAGCTCACACATACCACTTTTTACCTTAAAAATTTTAGTTTTTCACTATTTTTTATGCAAAAAAAATTTTTTTTTTTGAAAATAGTATATTCAAGTGCATACTTCTTTGTTGTGTTTCACTAACATATTGTGCCCAGAAAAATTATATGCTCCTGTACTTTTTTTGAAAAAAAAAATTAAAAAAAATTATTTTATTAACTTTTTTCAGTATAACTTGTAGGAACTCCAAATTTTTCATTACCATTATTTGGCAAAACAACAACAAACAATAAAAAATAGTAAATACTAAAATTAGCAACATAAGAAGTGGAACAATAACAAAGAAAGCAAAAAAAAAATGCAATAAAAATATAGCCTAATACCGTATTTACACTATGCAACTTTGTTGCATGCAATTTTCATTTTAAGTGAGAGTGTTGAAATAGAAATGTACACATTTTGTATTTCTTCTCTGTCTTTCTCACTGAAAAAAGAGAGTTGCATGCAACAAAGTCTCATAGTGTAAATATGGTATAACTCGTAAAAACTTTTAAGGTAGAAATTAGTTTTTCTGGGCTGTTTAGGGTGCCCAGATACATTCAGATTGTATTGACATGTTCACAAAAGGTGTTCAGCTTTACCGTAGCTTCAACTTTGCCAAATATTGTTAATAAAAAATTACGAGTCCCTGTAAGTTATTCTGGAAAAAGTGAAAAAAAATTTTTTTCCTTAATTTTTCAAAAAAGGTACACGAAAAAATTATTTTTTCGCATAAAATGGTAATAAAATCTGTTTAGCGAACTCTTAGCTACATTATTGCCATATATAGTTAAGCGGTATCACCGAGTTTGAATTTTCTGTTGACCAAAAGTTGATGACACCTTTTTTTTGAGGGCCCGCTGATTTTCCAAAACTTTGGAGGTCCATAAAACGAAATTGGCCACCAAATTCGCCAAGCTAAGTATAGGGTTTTACTACCCCGTGGTAGTACAATCGAATCTATACTGTCAAGTCCATGTGTTTTTTGGACTCTTGCACTGTGTTATCTGCATATTTTTAATAAAGATTTTTTGGAAGCAAAGAAAATGTAGCTCTTAAAAAATACTCGCAATTTTTTATACTGGGTTAATAACAATTTTAAATATTAATAATCTCTTACACTGTAATTTTGTATAATAAAAAACTTGCACTTGAGTTTTGTTAATCTAAACTTGAACTCAATTTCAATATTCGTATCGGAATCGGTATCGGCGATATTTATTTTTAAGTATCGGTATCGGATCGGCAAAACGGCGTATCGTTACATCCCTAATTTAAACTTTTAATTTTTTTAAAGCAGCACACTATTTTTTCCCTGATCTTAAATAGCTCCAGTTGATCTAAAATTTGGATTTAAATACATTTTTTATAAGTTTTACGATACAACACCTTTCGCGTGTGCTAAAACAATTGCTTGAAATATAAAAAAAAATAATTAGTTTTTGGCGGTTTTATTTAGCTCTTGATTTAAACCAAGATCTAATGTAATAAATGAATCAATCAACTTGTTGAATGTGTGTGTAACAGTCTAAAAACTATCAGTTAATACGAGTAACAAATTAAAAAGTTGAAGTAAAGTAAATTACATAATTTTGAAATGCTTTTGATAAATGTTTAAAAAATTAAAAAAAATATATATATAACAGTAAATAAAGTTGGATCTCTTTTATGTCTGTCGGTTAAGTGTAATATGACAGCTTCATGGAATCTTCACATACTCGTAGACCCAAAAATGATCACTTCAAAACACGCTAAAAGAATGTTTTCAGCGTGACTTTTTATTGCATTAATACAAAATAAAATTATAATCATAATTATAGATGTTGAACATGTAGCAACAAAAAAAAACTAAAAACACACTGTTGCTAGCACAAACTTCTGCTAGACATGGTCAAAAGAATTGCTAGACAGACATTCATTCATGTTTTATATTTATAGTGTTGAAGTCGGCATACAATGTATGCATTTTTGTCTTTGTGTAGTTGGCGTTAATGGAAAAAAGTCGTTTCTTCTTGTGAGGTCTGATTTGGTCGTGACGTGCAGTACAGTTAGAACTACTTCTGTGTTGTTATATGTGCCAATTTTTTTGTGTTAAAAGGAAGTACATAATTTTCTTCGATGTTTTTTTTTTGTTTTCTTTCTTTTGCACTACATTGTACATATATGCATGCATTGTACATTAGAAATTTCTTTATAATTTGTGTCCCATAATTTAATTATCTGGAATAGAAATCAATTGTCCATAAAAGTTGCATCATAGACAAAAAGTGAATCAATTAGAGTTGTGCCCTATTAAATGATTTTTGTGAAGAATATCATCAAACAACAAACATATGCAGCGAAAATTTTCATCGAAATCTTATTTATTCGCTCTCCAGGTTTTCAATTACTGAAAGTCAATAAATACAGCGCATTAGATAAATCACGAGGGCCACGTTTTCTGACAGTTGGGCGCCTCCATCGCTAAGCAAGCGTTTTTGGGTTCATGTTTAATTACTCTTAAGGGTTATCTTTTGTCTGACACAATTTCTAAAATGGGTTGAATGTAGTTTCAAGTAGACAGCCAACATATTGGTCAATAGATCGACAAAACTTTTTGGGTAAAGGTTCCCTGACGATTTGCATTAGCCCCAATGAAATGGCCATAGGAACTAGTTAATACCCCTCCATAATCAATTTCAATGTATTTTAATAAAAATTTTTTATTTTACTTAAAAAGTAAAATATTAATTTGGAAAAAAGCACGTTAAAATTAATGAATTTAATAATTCCCAAAAAAAAGAACCTTTTAAAAACTCCCACATATTATTTGTTTTGGAGTAGTAAAAGGTGAACCCAGCGAATTGATCCAAGTTGAAGCATCTTTAGATTCATCTTCAGACCACTCACCTACTATTGTCGCTATATATATGTTCGTTTAACTAACATGGGAGCATATACTATATACTCTCATAAAACTTCATCAGCTACTTGTGTTTTAATGACGATATCAGTACATACTGATTGAAATATAAAAAAGTTTGAGTTCCCATTCCACGGAAAACATGCCGTTGAACACACCTGCTGACATGATGAAACTTTTATAATGTTTAAGGTAAACTTTAAGCAAGCTGCTCTAAATGCTACTACAATAAAGTTCATTCCGTACACCTAGAACGGCTTTTATGTGGAAAAAAGAAGAGTTCGAAGAGAATAGCAACGTTGCAAATCCTCTCACAGAATAAACAAAAATTCGTATTCTATTACTGAATTCATAATTTCAAATATTATTTTACGGAAATATGACTAAGGATGTGTGCCAAACGGTAGCAAAGTACTACCGTAAGT
The DNA here is from genome assembly GCA_956483635.1 of Panzeria rudis. NCBI lineage: Eukaryota > Metazoa > Arthropoda > Insecta > Diptera > Tachinidae > Panzeria > Panzeria rudis. Next base: position 129,133,397 of record OY101448.1, read on the forward strand.
AAATTTTTGACACTTCTGAGATGAATAAAATTTCACTAGCCCAGGGGGCTAGTAGAAATTTTGACACAAGAGATACATTTTTCACAGGCAGAAATTAGAATCATGGTATCGTAACAAGGTAAAACCACCGCCGTAGTTTTTTGGAAATTCGAGCCGTCGCCCAATACATCGATTTTTGCGTCTCTTAAATGTAGTTGGACTGTGAAAAATGCATTGTCTATATTAATTTGAGAAAAATTGTACATCATATTTTGGCTTGCCACCCGTACTTTATAATAAAGTATTGTACGTTATTTCGGGTAATTGTACTCTATACTTTATGAGAACAATAAAGTACGCGAAAATACTTTATTTCGCATGATTTGATTATTTAGAATTCAAAATAGATTCAGGTTAAACAAAGCATACATTACTCCAGTATACTGGCACAGACAAGTGTAGTTGAATCGTGCTCGAAACACATACCATAGAATCATACTGATTCAATATTCATTTCTTTAAAAATATTGTACGGATGAGTTGTTGTACCTAGTGCGCACCGCATTTATTTTGATATTATTTTGAAAATAAAAGAAAATTATAAGGAATGATTTGATTTATTTCAGAAACACTTTACAATATATAGTTTGTTCCTTTTTTCTTAATTTATGAGTAATTTATTCAATTAAATGTGTTTTATCCCTTACTCTTTGACAACTTTTCTCAACTGGGCTAATTTCACAATACACAATACCACAAACTGGTACCAACCGAAAAAAATCAAACTCTGTTTGACATCGCTACAGCAAAGCGTACAATCGCACCAAATTGCCATACATGACCAAACCACTGGCGCCAACACTTGATTGCGCTGCATGCTGGTGTAGTGTATGCACTATAATCGAACCAGGTTTTGACTCTGGGAAGTATATGTAATCTGGAAATAGCCGAAATGATTTTTTTTACTTTTCTCCTGTTAAACATATCCGAATCTAAAAAATGCATCAGAAACTTTACACATTTTGCTTGTAAAGCAGTGTAATGTTGTTGGCTTGCCTGAAACTAGTCTTAAACTTAAGACTTCGGGGCTTGTAGTCTAACGCCATTCAGCCAAAAAAATTAAACTGTTGTCTCCACCGGAACTGACTAGCGAAATTAAAAATTTTTTTTATATTATTTATTGGTAAAGCCTTAAAGTACCTGAATAAATGGTTTGATTTTAAAAATACAAACTTGTTATTTACAATTAGCAATATAAATTTAAAAAGCAATGTTGATGTTTATGGAAAAATTGCGTTATTAAACAAACTTTATGATCAGATATCCACTTCTGAAGGTTTTGCAGAATTATCTACTGCAAGTAAATATTAGCTAGCATTTAATAAAATTGATGATAAATTATCAAATTTGTATAAAGTTATTTCACTTTTACTTTCTATTCCTGCCACGTCAGCATTCACGAAAGAGCCAAAGCATCTCTGAATCTGATAAAAAATGAATTAATTATGTACTCTAATTTAAATATAGACTGTAAAGAGGTGTACAATTATTTAAAAATGAAAATTATTTGATAAAACTGGCGAAAAGAAATAAAAAATACGTTTTTAAATATAACAATAAAAAGAAATAAATTGTACATAATTTTTATGTGTACTTTTTTTTCTTAACCTTTAATAACCAATGTACTTTAATTGGCAAAAAAGTGGGAACCCTAATCATATTGTAAAATTTTTCGCTACAACAGAGAATTTTGTCTTATATGTATAAATATGTTCTTTTAAAAATTTGTTGGTAGCCGGCGGCTTGTAGGAAATTTTTTTGCTTCGCCGCCGCAAAATTTTATATTGTCAACAAAGGTATCATTTCATACAGCTGAAACATGAATGTTCTAAGGGCATAATACACAATCAATCAGCTTGATGTCAGATTCGTGTACGTGTGCTTGACGAAAAATCAAAACCAAGTAGATTTTCCATCAAGCGTCATCGGTGTCACAAATACTAACGAAATTTCACACATACTATTACCACGCTTGTCAAGGATGTTGACTGTGTATATTGCCCTTTAAAGACGTCAAAATTTTATATTGTCAAAAAAGATATCATTTGGCACAGCAGAAACATGAAATTTTTCCCCCACAGGCAAATATTTTCTTACCATAGTACTTTTCTACCATTTGACACACGCCCTTACTACAAAATTCGTAAAACTAAACACTAAAATTCACCAGTAAAAATGTTGCTGGCAAAGTAATGAGTTAAAATGCTAATAAACATACCATTCACTACTTCCACTTTGACATTTTAACCAATTACTTTAAAATGGCGATGTTATTGGAGACAAGTACTTACCACATTTGATTACAAATAACAAGTTATAAATTTCAATATTTAGAAAGCATTGAATACACAAAACACAATACAAATTAAATGTCTCTGCTAAGCATTGAACTCATGCCGTTTTAAGTTATGATGCTATTTTATGCCAAGTCTTGTAGTTACTAGGCTACTGCACAACTATTTTGTCACGGACTTAAATCTTGTTTTCACAAATATGAACACAATTAAAAAAAAAATTAACTTTCCCTCCCCAGGGTTTGAACTGTCTATCGTCTGTATGATAAGCAGGTATACTGCTACTCTACGAATAAATGGCTTGTTTAATTACTAGTAAGTAATTGTAAGTAATTATTCGGTAATGACCAGTCATTACTACGTTTTTGCTGGGTCGTAATTATTTAATTTAAAAAAAAACATTTTTCTGTTAAAATATTGTACTGGAATATTTGAAAAAAAAATAATAATATAATTCAAAAACAAATTAAAACTTATATGTGTTAAAATAAAAACCTATCATAATTTTTTCTGTGCTCAGATAAAACTTATGATGAAGGAATGAATATAGAGTAAAATCAAACATTTTCGACACGGTCTGGATTTTTATCCTCTCTCATTTTAATGAAATTCTTTACATATATTCCATTGTTGTGTGCGCATCACATACGAAAAAATTAGTTCGATACCTCTTATGGCTTGGGCTACATGGGCATCTTGACCATTTTGGAGAAAAGTTCGTCATTTTGAAAATTGAATAACTATAGAACGCGCACTAAAAACAAACAAATTTTCATACAAAAATTTGTTTTATAAGCCTCTTATTAATCAAAAATTTTTTTATGAATTAGGTTGTAAATCTTTATTTAAAATAAAATTGGGAAAGAACATCTCTAATAATAAATATAATACAGGTATTTTCGTTTTTTAAAGTCAAGTAAAAATACATTAAAATAAATATGTAACTAAATGTTAATCCTATCGGTTAAAAAGAAATTATATTCATATCGTTTATATTGATGGCAAATTGTAAAAAAATTTCCAAATGTAAATAAAACTCTTGGAGATCGTAACTCTAGAGTTAAAGGAGAATATTAGAATATGTTTGCATATATTTGCTCTACGCAATGGGGTAAATTAAAAATATTGCGAAATCAATAATGTTAACGACCCAGATTTAAGGCTTCTCTACCCGACTGCTCGACGCAAAGAAGCGTATTGTGTTTATCATCCTATGTATGTATGTATGTATGTATGTATGTATGTATGTATGTATGTATGTATGTATGTATGTATGTATGTATGTATGTATGTATGTATGTATGTATGTATGTATGTATGTATGTATGTATGTATGTATGTATGTATGTATGTATGTATGTATGTATGTATGTATGTATGTATGTATGTATGTATGTATGTATGTATGTATGTATGTATGCATGTATGTATGTATGTATGTATGTATGTATGTATGCATGTATGTATGTATGTATGTATGTATGTATGTATGTATGTATGTATGTATGCATGTATGTATGTATGTATGTATGTATGTATGTATGTATGCATGTATGTATGTATGTATGTATGTATGTATGTATGTATGTATGTATGTATGTATGTATGTATGTATGTATGTATGTATGTATGTATGCATGTATGTATGTATGTATGTATGCATGCATGCATGCATGTATGTATGTATGTATGTATGTATGTATGTATGTATGTATGTATGTATGTATGTATGTATGTATGTATGTATGTATGTATGTATGTATGTATGTATGTATGTATGTATGTATGTATGTATGTATGTATGTATGTATGTATGTATGTATGTATGTATGTATGTATGTATGTATGTATGTATGTATGTATGTATGTATGTATGTATGTATGTATGCATGTATGTATGTATGTATGTATGTATGTATGTATGTATGTATGTATGTATGTATGTATGTATGTATGTATGTATGTATGTATGTATGTATGTATGTATGTATGTATGTATGTATGTATGTATGTATGTATGTATGTATGCATGTATGTATGTATGTATGTATGTATGTATGTATGTATGTATGTATGTATGTATGTATGTATGTATGTATGTATGTATGTATGTATGTATGTATGTATGTATGTATGTATGTATGTATGTATGTATGTATGTATGTATGTATGTATGTATGTATGTATGTATGTATGTATGTATGTATGTATGTATGTATGTATGTATGTATGTATGTATGTATGTATGTATGTATGTATGTATGTATGTATGTATGTATGTATGTATGTATGTATGTATGTATGTATGTATGTATGTATGTATGTATGTATGTATGTATGTATGTATGTATGTATGTATGTATGTATGTATGTATGTATGTATGTATGTATGTATGTATGTATGTATGTATGTATGTATGTATGTATGTATGTATGTATGTATGTATGTATGTATGTATGTATGTATGTATGTATGTATGTATGTATGTATGTATGTATGTATGTACGTATGTATGTATGTATGTATGTATGTATGTATGTATGTATGTATGTATGTATGTATGTATGTATGTATGTATGTATGTATATATGTTTTTTTTTTCATTTGTGGGATGAAAATCATCGAAAGACTGTGGCAGTGGTGGTGTTTGCCAGAAGTGCGAGATTTTAACACGCTAAAAACACCCCTTCACACTGACTCAAATGCTCCCCGTGGTACTACCGCAAGGCTATACGTCACGGGGTGGGAAAGGTCCTAGACCCTAACTCTAAACTACATGGATTCTTCTGCGAATCTCTTCTAACCTACGAAGTTCTAACAGAACCAATTTTATAAAATTACATACATACGTCCAGTTATACAAAGATTCCAACATGATTGGAACGATGTTGTCCGGCCTAATACTACGCCCTAAGACTACTTCTAAATACGCTCTACCACTTTCAAATCGTGGACAGATGAGAACACATGTTCGGCATCTTCCACGACATTGCCACCACAACTCGGACAAAACGGAACACTGTCATGTCATAAACGGTACAAGTACGACCTAAAACAACCATGTCCAGTCAAAAACTGTGTAATGTAGAAGTTCAAGTCGCCGTGTCTTCTTGATAACCATACCCTAATTTCAGGTATCAGTAAGTAAGTCCATCTTCCGTTGTCAGTCGCTGTCCATCGTTCTTGCCACTTCCGTAGACACATATCAGTCACACCATTCGTACTGTCCGAAACAGCTTCTAGCTCGATGGGTATCATGCCGGCAATGACAAAGGCGGCCTCGTCCGATACAGTTCGGAATGCGCTACATACTCGCAGAGCGGCCAGCCTATACACAGGGGATATCAGATTCACATATGTAGAGTATTTCAGTGAGCCTGACCATATAGGGGATGCATATAAGATAATGCTTCTTACTACACTGGTTAGCAATCTCCTCTGTAGATATTTTGGACCTCTTGTAGTCGGCATGATCCGGCATAGCGCTGAGCAGGTTTTTGATGCCTTAGAACCTCATGAAAAGACAGACGAGTGTCAATCATGACTCCAAGGTATTTTAAACATTCCTTGGATTCTATGCTACACGTGCCAATATTTATCCTAATGGTTTCCCTATATTTCCGACTACTAATCAGAATCGCTTCTGTTTTATGGTCAGCTAGAGCTAGACCCATTGATCTCAACCAAGACCTTACGATCTGAATACTGGCGTTTGCAATGGTTTCCGCCTCTAGTAACTCTTTTGCTTCACATACTAACGCTATGTCGTCTGCGAATCCAACTATCTTTACCTTCTCCGACAGGTTTAACCTCAATACTCCATCGTACATGACGTTTCACAGTAGTGGACCAAGTACTAATCCTTGAGGCACCCCACCAATGATCTTTCGTCTTCTAGCACCCTTATCAGTATCATAAACTAGCTCTCTATTTCGGAAATAGTCCTGTATAATTGCCAGTAGATATCCTGGGATGTCTAAACTGACTAAGGCATCAACAATATGCTCCCAGTTTTCCGTGTTGAAGGCATTCTTTATGTCTAGCGTTACAACTACACAATACTTTTTTGCTCCATTTCTCCACCTCTTCCCTTGGATAGCCTGAGCAGCAGTTTCTACTACAACTTTGATAGCATCTACTGTTGACCTTGCTTTCCTGAAGCCAAATTGGTTATCTGATAAACCGCGGTTAGCTTCAACACAACCTTCCAATCTTCTACAGATTATACTTTCTATCAATTTCCCACTTGTATCTATCATACACAGCGGCCTATAAGAGGAAGGGTCGTCTAGCGGCTTATTATCCTTAGGTAACAATACTAACTTTTGTCTCTTCCACATTGTTGGAAAAATGCCCTGGCTCAAGCATGCGCTTATTACTTTCAAAAAATAGTCAGGATGGAGTTTAACAGCTTCTTTTAGTATCATATTCGGAATGCAGTCTAAACCTGGTGCCTTCTTGTCTTTAAATTTTGAGACAGCACCTTCTATCTCGGCAATCGTAACCGGAGGAATGTCGAAAACTTCAGCCGAGTAGCTGTGTTGCCATGTCGGAGTTTCCTGTTGGGGAAAGAGATGATCTACAATTCCCTTGAGGATAGGCTCTTCTCTTGGCGGCGATGGACCAAGACATTTAAGTTTCTTGGTTACCAATTTATATGCAAAGCCCCAAGGATTACTATCTACTTCAGTACAAACATTAAGAAAACACCTACGCTTGCTCCTACGAATTGCAATCTTCAACGCTTTCCTTTTATCCTTATATATTTGATGGTGTACACTATTGTCTAAACTACCTCTCGTTCGTGTATACTGCCTTCGGGCACTTATACACTCCGATCGCAAGCTAGCAATTTCATCATTCCACCAGTACACCGGGGGCTTATTTGTCAAGCCTCGTGCTTGTGCAGTCACACGGGGCTGTTCATCTTGTACATCTATGATTATAACGCTATTATCGCTATGAGTATAGATGTCGGATATTCTCCAGTTCACTTGGCTTGTGATGCTGCTACTGACAAATGTAATGTCAATTACCGATCCAGCATCACCCCTTCTGAAAGTTTGTTCAACTCCATTATTAATGAGTACAACACCCAATACAGAAAAGGCTTCCAAGAGTACTCTACCTCTTGTGTTTGTCGAGGGGCAGCCCCATTCAACAGCCCACGCATTGAAGTCAGCTGCTATTATTACTGGATTTCTTGTAGCTGCATCTGTTACTATATTGTCAACTATTACTCGAAAGTCCTCTATAGAATACCTAGGGGGAATATAGCAACTGTATAGTGTGATGCCAGAGACAGTGGCTCGTGCATATCCACATTGTGATGTTATTTTATCTCGTATTGTTAGCGTGCTGGTGTTCCATATCGCCGATGTGTCCGTATTATCGGAAACCCAATTTACAGATCCCATGTTCCGATATGGCTCACTCAGCACAGCGACATCTACATTTAAATCTCGAACGCTTTGCTTAAGAAGCTCTTGGGCTGCCTGGCATTGGTAGAGATTTAACTGTAATATACGCATTTTGATGCCTTAAGTTTTGCTTTAAACCCTAAGTTTCTGTCGAGCTCATCTGTAGTATGGACAAACTGCACATCCGGTGACATGGTCACTAGCGTTGTTTGTTCCATTTCTACAAAGCAAGCACGACGGTTTATTGGAACAAGTTCCAATTTTGTGGCCAGTTTTGCCACACCGTAAGCAGTTTTTAGAAAGGTCCTGCCCCCTACAGTTTGCTGCTCTATGTCCATAATCAAGACATTTATAGCACCTTCTTGGTGTTACCTTTTCGCGTATTCTGCAAACAACCCAACCAATACGTATCTTCGCCATCTCCATAAGACGGCAAGCTAAGTCAGCACTTACGCCAATGGTGGCAGTTTGCGTTCCTCCATACGCTCTCCTTAACGATTTAACTGCAGCAGGCTGCAGGGATTTAATATCGGATTCTTTAATGAGGGCTTCATAGACGTCCTCCTTTGTGGTTACCTCATCTATATCTCTAATCTCGATCCTAATCTCATGGGATAGTGCTCTAACTTCTGCGACCTCACCTAATACCTCTTCTACCGTCGACCTGAACTCACTTGTATTCTGAATAGAGGGTTTACTCAACTCTAACAATAGTTCACCTTTCTCAGTCTTTCTGATATTTTTTACGTTTTGACCCAGATTATCCAGCTTAGGGTCTTTCTTCACTTGTCTGAGAATATCAGCATAGGAAGCATCCCCACAAGTTTTAATAATCAAAGCATCTGGTCGTATTGTCTTTTTTCTATTTCTAGCTCTTGGACCAACTTTAACCCAGTCAGGATCTTTAACATTCTGATCTGGTTTACCAGCCGTGTTTATACCTGTCTCCCTGGGTACAGTATGTTCACTTTTCTTCAATGCCCTATTGGGGGTTGTGCCCTTCTTCCTCTTAGATTTGTTACCCTTTGGGCTAAGAATATTATCATCTCTTCTGCGCTTTGGGGTTCCACCTTGCCGGTTCGTCTGTCTGCGTTTGTCTGCTAGTCCGCCATTTCTCGTCACTACTAACACCTCCGCTGCTCAATTCATCTGAAACCTGCATATACAACGCCTGTATCTCACGGGACATTGTCACTATATCCCTGTGCACGTTTGAGCGTGTCTTCAGAAAATCTAACAACTCTCCTATTTTCACTCCTAATCTCTTCACACTGTTACTGTGGCCCTCATTACTATTGTCGACGGTATTTGACACTGGAACAGGTCTACTACTCACTGCTGTAGGAGGCGATCTCGTGATCACCGACTTCCTTGAAAATGGGTTTTCAACATCTCCCATATTTAACTCATTGTTACTTCGATTTTTATTTTCAAAATTCATTCTAATGGGTCAAACTCAAAGCCGCTATCTCCGTTCGATGTGCAGTCACGTTAAGACCCCATGGGTCCCTTTGCAAGCAGTGAGGTCCATGCGAGGGTTGACGAAAAGATCTTATGGATCATCCCGCAAGAGCCAGATCCGTGCTAACCGGGGAACGACATCCGAACCTGCACCAACAACCTAATGATGACGAACTTCAAACGTACTTTGAGACTTGCCAAGTTTTAATAGGACGGAGGCAGTTGTGGCATTAGCCTGAGAGCCATTTCTGTAAAATTTCACTCCTACATACTCAAGTCCCAGAATACCACAACCGTCAGCCCAGGGTTCTAACAATTCAAATTCGTATGTCCAGAAATGCCATAATTAAGACCGTGCTGGACTTGGTCTTAATGCTTTTCAGCGGTGCGGAATCACAGGTTTTTTAAGGATTTCTACCTAGAATGCCTTCAAACCTGTGATAACTCAGGGCCCGCGGGGTCGTCAATCCCGTTATCCTCATAAGAAGATACCCTTGCGGGTATGTAAGTATGTGTGTTCCTTTGCGGCACTATATAAACCGAACGCGTAGACCGATTTTCACGATTCTTACGTCAATCGATTCGTCGAAATCCGGGGCGTGTCACTAAAGATATGACAGTAGTGAAAATTCAATATGGCGGCCAACAGACGCTATTTTGTTTATACGAAAGAAACAAAAAGTTGGCGAACTATATCAAAGTGGGTATTAATTGACAGGTATTTGAAAATTATCTTCAGGTTTCTCTTATGATTTTTAATTTCGAATGACCATTTAGGATCTGTTACGGTATAAAGTTGTTTTCTTTTATTTTTTTACGCAGTCGGGTTTTTTGATTTTTTAAATTTATGTCTTGTTAAACTTTAGAAATTGCATGATGAAATTGTAGGGTCCATTCGTAAATTCAGTAATTGTGCAATAATCAAAGTCCTACGTTCTGCAACTAGCATTTGGTAATACTTTTCTTTCGATTTCAAATCGGCGCCGACTTCAAAAACAAATTCTACTAAAATATGACTTATTTACACCTTTTATTCTTTGCAAGGCTTAGAATATTTTATTCGATTATTATTATTTTTTTGATATAAAATAAAAAGCGTAAATAAGTCGCCTTTCAGTAGAATTAAGTGGACCGATTTCCATCACATACCAGAATAATTACTAAAAAACTTACATTAATTATGCAATTATTAATATAAAAATTATAATTTATTATAATTTGAGTGTACAAAGCTAGTTTGGACATACTTATTGTTACTTTAATTTTAAATTATACATAATAAATGTAAAAATATATTTCACTTCCAGATCAAAACGCGCAACGCCCACTAAACATATACATACATATGTATATCTTCGTAGCTTTTATTTTCAATAATATTTGATTTGTTATTTATCTCTTTTTATAAAATTTTTTTTAAAAAGGACCATATATGTTGATGTTTTGTTTTTTTTTTTTGCTTAAGCACGTGTCTGCTCTTTCAAGTATCAATACCAAACTGAAAACAATAAAAAAAACATAAAAAAACCATCTAAAGAAATGTAAATTTCATTCAACTAAACAAAATAAATAAAATTAAAAATAACAATACAACTTTAAACCGCAAATGCATCATTTAATCCGGTATCAGCAACTTTTTTTTTAATACAAACGTGTATAATTATGATTTCACTGGTTCAAATGAAGTGTAATATACTCATGCACCAACCAACTCACTCACCTAATTTCTTTACTAGTTTCTTACGAAGAACATAATTCGATTAAAGTGATATTAAAAAATCATCTGTGAAACCTAATAAATTTTATAATCGAAACATGAATACGAATATAGAAAAAAATAAAGTCGTACTACTCTCCCAACTCCACTTATACGGGCTCAAAATGGTAAATATGTAGTTAAAACCAAACAAGTCAATGATTTTTTTTTGTTCTTCACTTTTTTGCACAAATTCAAACCAAAAGAAAATAACCTGAAATAGTAAACTCAACATTTGATTGCGGTGCGTATGTATGCACCTCTGCTGTTGAATCGCCTATATTTGGTGAATATATTCACTATATTCAAGATATGGCTAAACCTAAAACGGCCTTGTATTTCTATTGGGTGTTTATGTAGTATTTTTGTATTTAGTATGAGGTACATACACTTGTCCCCCTATTGGATTATGACAGCTTTAATGAAAGTGATTTCTAACATCCAAAACATCGACTTGCTATTGACTATAACAGCATCAGACAAGACAATAGGATGCGAATGGGATCGAAATCGTATTTATTTTACTCGTGCAAGGTATCTGAATATTATCATGAATTCGAAGCTTGTACATACAGTCGTTTTAAATTATTTTTTTAGGGTTCTGTACCCAAAGAGTGACGACATTGTTTTCGCTGCGCTGACCGTCTCTTTGTCTATATGTCTATAAGTCACAGTTTTCTATCTCGAGAACCGTATGAGGTAAAGACCTATAATTTTCACAGAATATGTGTAACTTACCGCTACAACAACAAATAATAATTAAACATTTGGGAAAGTTGAAAATTAAAGGCAGTTCTAAAGCGAGCAGCGTAACATATTGACATTGTACTGTATATTGTGAAACGTTATATATGAGTTCCCTCACTTAATTGTGAATAAAATCTAAAGTTGTTAATCGAATTTAATGATATATGGCTTGTTTTGATTGGAACATGGTAACCTCTGTATAATGTAATAGAAAAATAACAAATTTTTTTACGTTTACCTTATTTTAGATATTTTTTATGAATGTTTACTAACAAAAGTTTGTATAAAATTTTCGTTTTTTGGACAAGGTCCACAATATCTCTGAAACTACTGAGCAGTCAAAACAAAAACAATGTTGTTACGGCTTAAAGATAATATTGTTGTCAAATTTAGATATTATTTTTTAATTGCATAGTACAAATTGCTATGCAGTATATCTTTTCAACTAGAACCAATAAAACTCATCCGAGTGCATATCCGAATTCAGCACTTAAAATTATATACAATACAACTTTCAGTTGCTCCAGTCCAAAACCTTGTAAACTTGTGTTATTATAGAAACTACAACATCAAACAAAATATAATATTACTAGTGGTTATCTCTTCAAGTAATTCAACGAAAAAGACGAAAAAAAATCGCCAAAATTAAAAACTATTGCCAAACTTATAAAATATCGCCAAAACGAAAGAAATCGCATAACTGGGAAAAAAATCGAGAAAACCAAAAAATCGCAAAAACAAAAAAAAAAAAGCGCCAAAATAAAAAAACGTTAGTTAAAACGAAAAAATAGCAAAAAAAAAAGTGTGGGACACGGTTTACCTTTCAGGCCATATCTAAAACCTCCTGCTAATTTCAAGCTCAAAGCGATGGAAAATCCATAGATTTTTCAAGTAGTTTAAAAAAAGAAGTTTTTAAGTTTTCGAAAACTATAATATCACTTAAACCACTAAACCGATTTATACACACAGACAAATTTCAATGTAAAATTGTCGAAAACCAGGTTAATTTAACATTGTTCGGTAGTAATTTTGCTTCAAAGGCGTTTCATGTTAATTCAACATGATTTACAATAATTCATGTTGATTTAATATTGTAGTGCAGTTAAATCAAAATGAAGTTGTTACTGAAATAATACGAAATATCATGTTAGATCAAAGTTATTACGAGCTGAAACAACGTGAATTTGTTATCGGAACAACACGAAGAACCTTGTTGAATCAAAGTTATTTCAAGTTGAAACAACGTGAATTTGATATTGAAACAACACTAAGAATCGTGTTGAATTGTAGTTATATCAAGCTATTTTATTAATTATTTTATTTACGTGATGGTTATTAGCATAGACAACAGAAAACTTTGTGTTGTAGTTGGCTGCCACAGTCAAGATTTGAGCTCGTGCCACTTGCATGATAGTCCGCGCGCTAACCACTGCATCCACACCAGCTTCAAACTTTACTTTAGCTATTCACTAAATAAATACCCATCGTATGTAAAATGAATTTCATTTTAATTCAACATGATTTAAATTTACTTAACATAAAACGTATTTGAAATTAAAGTTATATTCATGTTGATTTAAAATGAAATGTAACGTTAATAGCAAAATTTTTTTTAACAGTGAACATTTTTAAATCAAAGAGATTTAAGGTCATGTTAATAATTTTTCATTTAAAATTAATATGAAACAATGGTAATTTTAAACCAACAGCAGTAAGTAATTCGTTTTTTGTCATCTACATAGCCGACCCATGTAAGAATAAACAACAACAAGTCACACAACTAAGCACAACAGTGAACTGTAGCAATGAACAAATCAAATAAACACTAAAACACTTAAACGAAAAATTATTTCTTGTAAATTTAATATGATTTCAAATCACAATTGCTTCATGTTGATTTTACATTCCTTTATTTTTCTGTGTGTATACAACTTGTGGTATTCGACGCAGTTTTTCAACTCCAAAAAAGTAAAGTAATTCGCTAAAGCTAAAGCTTAATTTCGATCGCTAAAATGCTGAATGAGTTTGAAATAAAAAAATTAATAATTGGCATAAAACGCTATAATTTCGACGAATTAAGTTTTTAAGACATTGCCAAATTTAGCAACGCACGTTGCAAAATTCCATTCCTTGCCAAAAATCGGTAAGTCGACTATTTAGATATTTAGCGATAGAGAATTAGCTTTGGCAAAATACATAATAAGGGTGCAGAAAATTGATTTGACAAGAACTTTTGGAGTTATTAAAATAAATCTCTTTTTTCGAAATTTTTCCTCAACGATATCTCTCGAACGAATCAGACGATTTTAATCAAATTTACAGCTCTCGACGTTGTTTTTCGAGTTTAAGAGCTGATTACATTTTGGATTCGATCCGTTTAGTATTTTAAATTTTAAAATTTTTTTTCGAAAATTTTGTTTTCGAAATTTATCAAGATCTACCGAACTGATTGCGTTCATTATATCACGAAATCAAAGTGAGGTCAACAATGTCATATAATGTTGTAAATTTGGTTCCGACCGGTTGAGCCATTCTTAAGTTATGAGAGGCTTACATACATACACCCTGCAAACATTTGCTATCGAAACTGTCACTTAAACGTAACAGCAAAAAGTGCAAAACTATCATTATGATAATCCTTTCTTTTCATGATAGTGTCACTGCTCGGGAAGAAATGAGCAACTACGGTTATACCTACCAGACGAAACTATTTAGTTGAAGTGTTCTTTACATTTTGTTTTTATTGCTTAACAAATTAGTGTGTCGCTTTTGTTACATTTTGCATAATCTTATAATTAACTCTTCGATGTTGTCGCCGATATTAAAATTTGTGGAAGGAAGTTTAAAGTTCGATACTAATATATTTGTTTTTGTAAAATTTTCCAAATAACATCGACCCCTTTGCGCGAAATTATCGTATGTTACAAAAACCAAATTTTACAGGACAGCTATTTTTCTACTTTTCTCTGCTTTCGCTTGCAATATCAAAATGAAAATATACATGTGCTTAGATAATTAACTAATATAACTACACCTAAAAGTATTCCGGTGGAAAAGTTCAAGTTTTCCGACAAAAACGTATTTTTGGCACATACGATAATTTCATTAATAATATTTCGTAGATGCGTGTGTAGAAAATGGCACTTACGATATCATTTGTCAGTGTTAGAAATAAATTGAAACAAAGATTTATATGTGGTTTTATGTATTTGTTCATTATTTTTTAACTTACAAAGTAATAAAAAATTTAATCAATATTTAACAGAAGCATGAATTCATTAAAAAAAAAATAAAAAAACCAATAATAATAATAAGTGAGTTAAGCTTCTTCGTCGCTTTCATTTAACATGTCTTTTTCGCGTACGGAATATTTAAAATTTAAATACTCATTGTGGTATTTTGACGGTATGCTATTTTTTAAACATAGATTTTTCAAATCATTGAATTTTTGCAAAGAGATACACAAAGGTGAATTGTATGTACAACTTTTGTAACTTAAAGGTAAAATTAAAGTTATTTATAGTTTTTTAGCGGAATTGTCGGAATATCCGTAAATGAGTTAAATTGATTTTGATTTTTTGTCTAATAAAGCTATGCGAACTATATTTATGTTTAGTTTAACTTTGTTTGATAGTAACAGATTTGCAAAGGACTTCCAGTTTTCAAACTCTGAGTGGCCTATTTCAATACAGTTGTACCCCGATGGATCAGATCGTGCATTGCGAATAATTGTGGGCCATTCACTTGGCGCCAAAATGGTACGCCTGCGTACAAATGATTCAATTGTGCTATGCACAGAATCAACTGGCATCATTGTATGACCGGGAAGTAAATATGTTATTTTAATTTTTTCAACGAAGTTTGAAAAATTTGTCAGCATAGCTACGATTATTAAATACTTATACAGGGCTGTGGAAATTTCATTGCAGCCTCGCTTACCATCACGCTCACCCCACAAATAACAATAGCCATTTCTAGTGCCGTTTTCATAAACGCTGGAATTGTAGTAGGCGTACTTGCGTGAGTAAAAAAGGGTTATATTATTTCCGAACGGAGTATTAAAAAATTTTTGGCACAAACAAAACTAGAAACATTTTTGCTTTCATTTTGATCTCTTAAAAAATTAGCCTTGGCCTCATCTTTGTCTCTTATATGCATCCTATACTCATCGGAATTCTGCAAACGATTTTTTTCCTCTTCATCAAGATGTTTAATATTTTCGCAACTAGTGCACTTATCTCTTTTTGGCAAATGAAATCCTATATTAAAATTAGGGATGTAACGATACGCCGTTTTGCCGATCCGATCCGATACCGATATTTAAAAATAAATATCGCCGATACCGATTCCGATACCGATACGAATATTGAAATTAAGTTCAAGTTTAGATTAACAAAACTCAAGTGCAATTTTGTTATTATACAAAACTACATTATAAGAGAGAATATTTAAAATTGATAAAACATTGGAAGTAATTTTTAAGGAGCTACATTTACTTTGCTTCCAAAAAATCTATATTAAAAATGTGCAGATAATTAGTAGAAAAGCAAGTAAAAATGTTTAATTCCTTTATAATTTTAAAAAATACTCGCCATGGTTTTTAATAAATCGATTTTTTTTAAAGGACATTTATCAACTAATATTCTTCTAAATAACTTAATAGCTTAGTTATTAAAAGACTTCTAAGTTTATATTTATTCACTTAAATTTACATGAAAATGCAGTTCTGAGTTTAAATTCGCATAAAAAAAATTTTGAAAATGGGTAATTTTTTATCCTTTTTCCTTGAGGAAAAATCATTATAGAAAACCGAAAAAGAAATTTGTTCTAGCATCGCTTCCAATTCGGTGATTGGTACTCGGAAAACAGAACTTCTTGCAATGGCAAGGATATGTAAAAAAAATTAGAAATTATTCAAATTTGCAATACTTCCAGATCGCGAATTCTACATTTTCATGACTTCTTTGGAATAAGATTTAAAAAACAACGACTTGAATTTGAATTCATGATAAAATTAACAAAAAATAAATAATTTTTTTTACAAAATAACAGCATAAAATATTATTAATTTTTAAAATTGATACTAATAAGATTTAAAAGATAACGAAGTGAATTCAATTCATGGTAAAATCGAACAAAAATAAATTACTTGTTAGAAAAAAAAACTCTGAAAAATTTTTTGAAAGTATCGTCGTATCGACAGTAAAATATCGCCGATACCGATGTATCGGAAAATCTGAAGTATCGCCGATATATCGGTATCGGTATTCGTTACATCCCTAATTAAAATCTTTTTGGAAAACCTGTCTGAAAACGCAATTCGACACAATGCAGTTGCTGAGGTTCTTATCGTTCATATATTGAGTGTAGCACCTATAAAGGGTTTGCTGGTTTCGAAATTCTTGTAAATAAACTTTAGTACGGCACAGCTGGAAGTTTTTCAAGATATTGTTTTAGAAGCGTTATGTTTTGCTCATATGTTTTATTATGAGGCCGAACCTTAGCTTTTGGCTGAGCATAATTATTTTCCCTTAAAAGATATCTAAGCATCATTTGAGAAATATTTAAAGTTGCCAGCATGAATTTTTGATAAACTTTAAAAATGATCCCTTTGTGAGTAAAATTATATTCAAAAGAATTGTTTCGTCTACAATCTAGTCATTAATTTCTCTGTAGACAATGTTTTACTTGGAGTGGCTTACAATAACTGATTACCTCAAACACATGCATGCTAAATGCTTCTCTTCAACTTTATTATAGCCTTTTCAGTAAAATTAACGGTAAAACGAATAGAGGCAAAAAACAAAATAAAGCGAACAATTCGCTTTACCTTCTAATTCTAACTTAGAAAGAAATATGTAGTAAATATTGTAACAACTACAATATGCAAAATAATCATCATTGGCAGATACGATAAAATCGCTCACAAAAAAAAAATGGAGTGTAACATACGATAAAGTATTCAATAAATTTTTGAAGCAACGTAGTGGAATTCGCCTACAATATTTTGTCAGGTGACGTCTCTTTGAATGTAGAACAAGATTGCATCAAAAACTCAATTAAAAAAAATTGGCATATACGATAATTTCCAGCAAAGGGGTCGACATTTAGATGTGTTAAAGAAGCCACTTTTTAGAAAATGTATCAGAAATAGCACTTCCAAACAGGGTTGTCAGATTTTTTCCGATCTATTTCGCCAAATTGGTTTTAAAAACCGCCAAAAGTCGCCAAAATAAATTTTATGTAGTTTTTCTTAATATATATTTGATAATAAATTTGTTTTTACATAATACTTTTTTTAACATACATTTTTATAAAATGCTCGTATAAAAATTTAGCAGAAAATCGCCAAAAGTAGAAATAAAATCGCCAAAAATTGTTTCTTGCAAATTTTTCTCATCCAAATTCAAAAACCCAAAAACCCATTAATGATAATATAAGAAAAGCCACCAAAATCACATTGTTTTAATTTCTTGCAGACGAGTTTTGGTGGGATTTTTTTTAAATACTCTTTAAAACAAAGTAATTTTCCCGAATTATACAAATTTTTAACATCAATTTTGTTTTAAAAAAATAGCCATAAAAATCGCCAGTAAATTTATTTATCGCCAGAAAAATCGCCATGTCGCCAAATCAAAAATTTAGACGCCAAACAAGTTGAAAAATCGCCACGTTTGGCGAGAAATCGCCACATCTGACAGCGCTGCTTCCAAATGTTGGCAGGCATACATCCATACCAGTGCTGGCCATCGAGAGAAATTATTTTTTAATTTAGTATTAGTGTTTATGAGCATGTGCTATAGGCACATGCCTGTAGGCACACAGTGGAATACTAATATATTAAAACAAAAAACAACAATGTAAAAAACAACAAGCTTTCATACAACTGAATCAAGTTGTTGTTTATTTTTTACTCTTTAGTGAGTACGTTGGCTTTCATTCGGCTGTATACATATACGAGCCGATTGATATTCGGAACACTGGTGCCAGTATGAGCGACTATGATCCATACGGAAATCAACGTGAAAATAGTCAGAATAGATTCCCAGTAACATCCCATTTTTAATAGTAGGAAGTTAAACAAAAAACCGAAAAGTAAAATAAACTCAACCCCCCTGTTGTCCTTCTCAACTCAACTCAGTTTGGTCGTCTGAGAGCGTTTTATTTCCTTCAAATTTCACACGAATTTGTTTGCTTTTCTGTCAAACTTGATATTTTAAGTTTGTAACGTAATAATAACTTCAAATAAAACTGTTGTGCTTCAAAATACTAAAAAAAATGTGATAGCATGAAAGTTGGTTCGACTTTCAGACGACGTAACTGAGTTGAGTTGAGAACGGCAATAGGGGTATAAAATAGGTTTTTACATTGGAACGACGGAAATAAACATATGTATACGCCTAACCCATTTTCTCTGGGAGCAACTATTTAATCTAAATTATTGCCAAAATTTTACTTTGTATAGCTTTTTTCATAAAATTAACTAAGTAAGTATGTTTCTTATTTAGTGCTCCTCTTCTTAAAATTAAAAATGTTAACACAGTTCAGATAGGCCTTAGTGTACTTAGAACGAATTGTAGTAATTTAAGCCATCTATTCATACAAGACTGGTTAATTATGGCATAAGCTGTGTATGTCTGTCATTAAGTCTCTTTGTGTTTTTTTTTATTATTTTATTTATGCTGCTCTTGTTGACTTTTTTATATAATTTTTTTCTATATTTTAGATTTTTCTTTTATACGAGTAGTTTGCTGTTTATTTATTTGATTTTGTTTAACATTTATGGCTTAAAAGAGACAGTTCAGAACGTTAAAAAAGTTTTACGTTTTAATTATATTGATATTATGTCAATAGTTATTTTCTTTATTAATCATTACAATATGCAACAAAATTAAACTTTTGTGATGGCCTTTGATCAGCACTATATTTTTTTTGATGTGTGACGGTCCTCTAACTACAAAAACAGTCCAAATTTAAAATCTATCAATACGACTTTTAATTTTATTTCTAAAATTTTGGATATTTCAAGAGGCTGCTCCATCGATTTCAGTATAACTTGGGAAGGGGTACTACAATTTTATTACAAAAAACACTGAAAAGCTTTAAACAAAATTATATTTAAGCCGTTTTAACACTCTTTTTTTATATACTCAATCGTTTCGGAGTTAGTCAGACCGCAATTATGAAAATAATCGGCCATGTTCTGTATTTCATGTGGAATTAAAATGTGCGGAATTATCAAAGCATTGTTGTTGTAAATTAATATTTATAACAACAATGCTTTGATAATTCCACACATTTTAACTCCACATGAAATACAGAACATACGCCAATATATTTTTTATGCAAAATTGGAAATTTTGTTTGAAAATATGAGATGAATTTTTTTTTGAAAATAATACATCAAATGAAAGCTTGGAAGTTTCTCTGCAAAATTATATACATGCTTAAGTACCGGTATATTGGTAGTTTATTGAGATTGAGGTGTGTTTACGTAAAAAGTCGTTTTAAAAAATTTTTAAATAGTATTTGACTCAGAATAGGTTAACAGATATCAATGGGTTGACGGAAAAGAGACAACAGCACTTGCACAACACATACTCGAAACAGGACACACAGCTGATTTTGAAAAAGTCAAAATACTAGATAAAGAAAAAATGATGAGAAAGAGATATACCAAAGAAAGTGTACACATCCAAAAGAAAATAAATAAAACTATGAATCTCAAAGAAGATACAGACAATATCAACGCTATCTACAGAGTTGCGATTAAATAAACAGTGTTACATAGTTTAATGTGCTTTAAACGTTTTTGCTTTTATTTTGTTTTAAATGTAATTTAACATTAAATTTTGTATGTTAAAACATTTCTTAGTTTTAAATATGTACATAAAAACTAAACAATTATTTTATATTATTTTTATATTTTGAAAATAAAAAACAGACATACCCCTGAAGAAGTCGACAAATGAGTAAGTCCACTTGCAAACACCGCTATGTTAATATATCGAAATTTGTAGAAAATCGATTAAAACTTCAAACAACAAATAAAATGGCGGCTTTTAGCGACTTTATATTTTTTTCGACTTAGCGGTGTTTGCAAGTGGACTACTCAAATAATCGACGAAACGTCGGGAAAATTTTTAATTATATTGTTTAATTACTTGGAAACATAGGCCTTATTAGCTTAAAAAGTTTAGAAAATCAACAGAAAAAAGTCATATTTCATTAAAATTGATACGGATTTTATTTACAATTTGAGGAAACTCAATTGATAAAAATCACGATTTTGATACAACTCATACACATGCACACACACGCACACACACATACGCCCACACACATACACACAAACATTAATTGAAATGTTACTATTCAATAGCACACTGAAGATGACACATAGCCGAAACCCGTCTGTTTTTCAACCAAGTTTTAACGTGCGATGACGGAAAATCGTTCCAAATTACAACAAACCCCGTCGGAAGAAATACACAACACTCAAATACCAACACACTTAAACAAACAAATTATTTATCATAAATTTAATATGATTTCCAATCAAAATTGTGTCATGTTACATTCACATTTTTTCTGTCTGTTCTAATACTCTTTGCATTTTTCTTGTTGCATAGTGTTGTCATATAAATTTATATATATTTTTATGGTTATTATTAGTGTAAGAAGTCACAGATTATGGGGGACTTTTATAGTATACAATTTCATTCTTATTTTTTTTATTTTAATCAAGAGAAAGAGCAAATATAATTTGATTTTAAACATTTTTTAAATACTGCTTAACACATAAAAAATTCTGGAATGATGCCTCTTAGGAATATCACATACAATATTTAAAAAACACATTAAAACAATAACATTTAATACGATCTTCTTAAGAGGCCTTAACAAAAGCTGGACGATTTTTATTTATGGTGAATTCCATAATGCATCATTCTAAATTATATTGACAAATAAAATAAATTGGGCCGGCTTAATAGCACCTTTATTTTTAAATTATTTTTCATATGAAAAATATTAATTCCTATTAAAGCTTTTATATAATAAATTAAAACTCAAGTGCCTTTAATGCCTCCATTGATGATAAAAAATGATGATTGTTTGTGCTTTATTTAAGCACTCTACACTTGAGGTAAACAATTACGAGTACTTAGAATATTAGACTGTCCCTTTTGCTGTGGAACTCTTTCTGCGCACTTTTTATTTTATCGCTACTCTGGCTATGTGAACGACTAGTGGTCTATTAGTCTGCCGGATGGCTTAAGGCGATTTTCTGATACTCTTTCACATCTGATTTACATTCATTTCTTCATGCTTGAATACGTGATTGTATTGATGATAAGTTTTAATTTAAATTGATTTTAATTCATTTATATTTTTCTAACTTTAATTTCATTTTTATTTTATTTTTGTTATACATATTTCATAAAGTTACACTAGATTTAAGAAGAGTTTGTTTTGCTTCTTTATGCAGTGGCAGTTTATTTAATGAATGAGCTGCAGCTGCTGCGAATAGTGTAGCTTCCAGCTCCAGTTCAATACAAGTTTTCATCAACATTGCCCTCAGTCAGCTAATAATTATTTACTTTGGTATTTATTTATTAGCCAAAGTAATGTAGTTTTTGGGTTGGGTCTTTATGTTTTAGTTGCTAATATTTGTTACTATATTTTTTCTTTTAATAATAATCTCCCCACCCAGAAGCACCCAGCGAAAAATTAAGACTTCCAATTAATTGTTCTATAAAATAAAATAAAAAAATCTGTTTTCAACATTTCGTTCTTGAAAGAGGCAACAATATTAGGAAAAATTTAACTAAAGGCTATTGCTACTTATCCCCTCCCAAAGCGTTAAAAAGCTTAGTTTTAATCAGAAGGATTATATAAAAAAAAGTAATTTACGTCTTCGGCGACATTTAGATAAAGTTCAAAACAAAAGAGATATGTAAATAGTTTGGAAATTCCAAAAGTGCACACCTCATAATCTTAATTAGACCGTGAAATTAAATAGGCTTCTATTCCTTATTATACTGAAGCGTAAAAAGAAAAAAAATGATTCGATTAGTGAAGTCTTTCGGTCGTTATCGTGACCACATACAGAATCCCTACATGTAGACAAACGGACGTCCAAGACAGAACTTTTTTAAACAGTTTTTTAATTAGTTTAAATAATAAAAATGACATTAAAAATGGCATGAGTGTTAAAAATAATATTTTTTCTTTACAACTGCAATATATGATAATAATATAGCCATTTTAAGTTTGAAACATCAGTAGTTTCGCGTGAAGTGAGAGTAGTACCCACCTCAACGCTTCGCTTATGAGGCGTGCAATATAGAAGCTTTTAGTCAGCCATTTATTTCTGCATATATCTCTGGCTGCTTAAGAAATCACTGGGCACCATCAGAAGCGAATCACGAATCGATCACAGATCGAAGTACTAACCCGACATTATTCATTGAACTATATTCCCTAAGGTTGCCCCGATTTCCATTTTAAATAAATGTTTGATTTCTTAGGTTTCTGATAGATTTAAAGCGAGGCCATGAAAAGTTGCAATATTGAAAAATTACACAAGTTTGGGAAATTGGACGCATAATAGAATATGTAAAATAGTTCATAGCCTGGACTTTTATGGCTCTTTGGCAATATCATTGCTATATCTTTCTACGTCCCATTCATTGTATTATAGCTGCAATGTGTAGTGGTAGAAAACCAGGCAACAAGCAAAACAAAAAGGTTGGAATGTTTGAATAAATTATGAGATTTAGAATTTTATACTAATCTGAGATTTAACTAAAAAATATTTCGTTAAATAAATTGGTTATAATGTTGATGTTCCTACTCAGTAGTATCCACCGTGATAACTGGTAAAAATGAACAATCAACGCTAATGAGACCGCCGTCGAAAGCAGCAGTACTGATACGTTTTGCTAGTCTGATAGGATATTCTAAATATTCCACTGTTAATAATTTGAACTTACATTAATTCAAATAATAGACTTAAACCGAAATAATATAACTTTCAACTTAAACATATTGAGTTCAAAGAAAACTAAGCTAAAATATATATTAAAATAAAAATTATCATTAATCTTCTTACTTTTTATGCTCTATTCGACTATTTTATGGAATTTTTCCTATATGCTGATACACCGTCAATTCTGCTTTGTAGCCACCAGACCAAAATAACAAGTACAATTCACGGTACTAAACCTTGTTAGTGGTCCTCTAAACTCTACTGTAGTTATGAACGCTTATGATTCTGCAAACACAACTGGGAACTCAGCGTTTACGAGCTCGTAATTGTCGCCTTAGTACTTGGCTAAAGCAAAGTTTCCTAATTTTTCTAATTTTTGATCAGGTTGGTTCTATAATAAAAAGTAATTGTTGCACTAAAAGTTTTATAATTAATATTTTATAATTAAGTATTTAAATTTAATATATATTTTGCTGGGTTATCTACCTGTTAGCTGAAGCCAAGTAAAGGCTCTTTATTGATGTTAATTTAATACAAAGTTTATGTTATCATATTTGTAGCTCTAGATTAGTGTACGACGTATAATTTGCAGTTTACAGAATACAAATTGTTAGTTGGCCAACAAAATAAATACAAAAAATAAAATACAAGAATCGTGTACTAAATGTGTGAACTAGAAGGATGAAACTGATAGAACTAGTAAAGTACGATGATTTTGTACATATTGGTTGGGATCTACCCAGTGTAAAGTAATTTATATGTGAAAAAGAAAAAAGAGGCGCAGTTTTTGGTCCTGACATAAAAGTGAGTATAGTAAAAGCTAGATATACAAAGTTTTAGAAGGGCTTTCTTGTCACGTGCAAAAATTTGACGTTAGTAGGGAAGGATCCGAAATGGCGTAAGTGGCACCAAGAATTTGATGTCGGATTAAGAAGCCAACCGAGGAAAAAATTAAGCCAAAGTCAAGTCAATAAGCAACGATGTACGATATGAAAAGACCAGACTTTAAATGGCGGCACTATATATAAAAAACAAAAAGTGCTGTATTTTATGGCGTTGTTAGAACAATTTCATATCTTTCACAACTTTTTTTCTTGTATGGGGACCGACCCGATCTAATGAAAATGTAATGGGACTGGTAGCACTGGTGCCTGATAAATAAGGCCTTACAAAAATCCTCTTTACTCCTACGTTTTACCGCTGGGCAGTGTTGCACTGGTGTCTCAAATGTTTCGTTTTAACCAACATAAAATGTATATGTATTGGGAGTTTTTTATTGAGGTATAGAACTTTAAGTTGGCATCACTTT
This sequence comes from Panzeria rudis, assembly GCA_956483635.1. Taxonomy (NCBI): domain Eukaryota; kingdom Metazoa; phylum Arthropoda; class Insecta; order Diptera; family Tachinidae; genus Panzeria; species Panzeria rudis. The sequence goes on from OY101448.1 coordinate 129,158,416, forward strand.
TTTAACTGGCGACCATTTTGTCAGCTGTCAAGTGATTAATATTTAGTTTGGTTTGCCATTTCATCATGAACAGGTTGACAAAAGAACAACGCTTGCAAATCGTGCAAATTTATTTCGAAAATAATGGTTCAGTTCGCGAAGTTTACCGCAAGCAAAATCGCAAAATTTTGTTCAGTGATGAGGCTCATTTTTGGTTGAATGGCTACGTCAACAAGCAAAATTGCCGCATTTGGAGTGAAGAGAATCCACATGAGACCCTTGAGACGCCATTACATCCACAAAAACTGACTGTTTGGTGTGCTCTATGGGCTGGTGGAGTCATTGGGCCATACTTCTTCCGAAATAATGCTGGAGAGTCAGTTACCGTTAATGGAGACCGGTATAGAGCCATGATAACCGACTATTTTGTTCCCGAATTGGATGGCATGAATGTGGATGAGTAGTGGTTCCAACAAGACGGCGCTACATGCCACACAGCGCACGTCACAATCGATTTATTGAAGGAAACATTCGATGAGCGCATAATTTCGAGGAATGGACCTGTCAATTGGCCACCAAGATCGTGTGATTTGACACCATTGGATTATTTTCTTTGGGGATATGTGAAGTCGCTCGTCTACGCCAACAAACCAGAAACGTTAGGGGACTTGGAAGCCAACATTCGTGGCGTTATTGCCAACATACGGCCCCATATGCTCGAAAAAGTGGTTGAAAATTGGACCTGTAGAATTCGCTTTATTCGAGCCAGCCGCGGCGGCCACATGCCCGAAATCATATTTAAACATTAATGGCATAAAATTATCCTTCCAATAAAGCCAAATTGATGGACATTAAAACGATTTTCTTGTGTTTTATTTCAATTCGAAGTTCTATACCTCTAAAAAAACACCCTGTATCTGTCCGATTTTCCCTACGTTCCTATTTTAATGACTAAATTACGCAGTCGGGTTTTTTTAATTTTTTAAATTTATGTCTTGTTTTCTTTTTAATCTCAACTATGTCATTTGTTTTTGTTTTGTCATAAAAAAGCGACGGCGACCTGCTTGTTTGAAAGCTAGCATGCAACTGAATGAAATTATAATTCCATACACTCTTTGTAGTGAGTTACGTTAACATTCGTGTTGTATATGTGAAAATGACGAAACGTATTCGGGCACCGGTGGCTTAGCATGGTGATGTGTCTTATAAAATGTACAATGTTTATAGTAGCACAGTAGAAATAGTGGATATTTTCGTCGTTTTTGACGGTAGGGGATATGTTTTTTTCTCTAACCTTTAATCCGCGCCTGAAAGTAAGTCAGTAACTTCTTAGTTGGACAAAATTTCGGTATCAATGCTGGGATACTGCATTTTTTTTTAATTTTCCACAAAAATAGGAAGTTACTGATTTCACTCCGATATCGATTTTTCATCAGACCTTGACGTTTTGAAGTCATGGAAATCTATTTTGACTATTTTTACGATGAAGTTCGTATTGATATGTGTGTGCGGGTGTGTGTGTGTGTGTGGGCGGGTGTGAGTGCGTCTGTGAATGGGTTTGCGTTTCATAATTTAGTAATGGCTTAGCCGATCAAATTTACGACGTTCTAAAAATATTGACCTAATTTAGATTTCGATTCGGTAGATTTTGGGAATTTTTGAAAAACAATTTCATACATATTTTTAACTATGTACTCGACTATCAGCTAGACTGCTGCAAATGTGATTAAATAGATCGATTCGTTTGGGCGATATATTGAATTTTTTTTGTTGGAAAATCGCGCTTTATTTTAATAACTTCAAAAGTTCTTGTCAAATTATAATAAAATTTCTCGTAAATTTGACTTTCATGATTCAGCCGAAAATTGGATCTAAATCGGTAAATTGGTTTAAGAGATATCGTTGTCGAATAGGTATATTAAAAAACAGTTTTTTGTTGCGTTAACTTAGGTAGGTAACAATATGAGAGTTGTAATAATCGAGGATTTGTGTTTATCGAGTGTTTTTTAAAAAGTAAAAGTTTTAAATTTGCCCTGCTATTTTCATTGTCTCTAGAAATACGAAATTTGAAACGTTCCCCTTCATAAAATTCAATATATCACAGACAAAACTTTTCCTGAAAGATTTGATTTTTTCATGTATCAATAAATTGAAGAAAAAAAAAATAGAAAATAAAAATTAAATAAAACCAAACAATTCATAAATATTTTTTTATATATATATATTTTTATTTTCGTTGCAGATTGATGACTTGAAATGTTGGATACTTTTTGAAACCCCTTCCCCGAAAAATAATGAACAACAACAAAACTATACGGAACGAAAGAAATAATTGCATTTGCATATTCATTTGTTAATATTTTGTATATTGGAGCTTGTGTTTGCTGCTGGTGTTTTTTTTTTGAACCGACAAGAAAAAATGCTTGAGTGCACAGCTGCATAAAAGTTTAAAATACAACAATAATACAAGAAACAAAAATATAAAGAAAAATAATCATAAATAAAAAAGCAACAAATATTATTGAAGAAAAACAAAACAGAAAAACAACTGCAACCGCCAGTCAGCCAGCCAGCCATCCAAGTAAATTGTATCTGGTATTGTGTTTCTGTTTCTGTTGTAGTTTTATTGTTATTGCTGCTCTCATTATTATTAATGTTGTTTTTTATTGTTGTTGTGTTAACCCCAAAACTCCCCTTTTTAACAGTCTTCTGACAAAACACAACAAAGCAAATCGTAACAGCAACAAAGGCTACAAAAGGAAACATACAAACAACAAGAAAAAAATGTCTCAGTTGCAATAATAAACAACAATATTAACAACAACAAGCAACTTCAAATGCAAACTATTCTTTGTAAACCACCAGGCCAACAGCAGTAGCCAGCCACAGCAGCCACAAACAGAGTCGTTGTTCTCCTCCTCTTACCCATAAACATAATATGTACAGGAGGTTGGTTACCCGGCGCCTTCTGTATATTTTAGAAATTAATTTTTAAGGTATATTATTATAAATAAATAAATAATATGTACATATTCTCAACAAATGTCACAAGAATACAATTTACATAAAGATTATGTAAAAACGGAATAACAGCGACAACTACAAGAATAAAAAACAAACAGCAGAAATTATACAGAACAAATTAAGTGTAATAAAAGCAACTAAAACCAACAATAAAGCCAAGAAAATGTAGAAAATTAAGTCAACATTTGTGTTTTTGTATTTGTTTTTGTTTTTATCGCCATTTTATTTACAATTAATAAGCAAAAACAGAACAAAAGCTATAACTGCAAGCGAAAATACTCACAGTATTTTAAGTCAACAGAATCCAGAAGTGCAGTTGGGATACAAAAAGACAAACGAGCAAACAACAAAATCATTCCAGGAATTAAAGTATTTATATTGTTTTATTTAAATACATTTAAGCCAACATTTATTTACAACAACAAAAACTACAATAAATAGATAAAGGAAACAAAAAACAACAAAGTTGAATTAAAAGGTGAGCAAGTTTAAGTTTAAATAATGATAACAAGTTTTTACACCTTAAAGTTTTGCCATTCAAGAACTCTAGTAGGATAGAATATATTTTTATTAATATTGCGCTTTTAAAAAGACTGCAAGTTTACATGTAATTGTATAATTACAATTTCATAATATTTTAGAGTTGGAATTAAAAATAAAGCCAATTAGAACTACATACATATAATTGGCTTCGTTAAGTAAAAATCACTCAAAATGAAGTTTTATGAAATTTTTTAATTGAAAAACTTGGAAAAGTATCAATGTATTTAAAATACACAAGTATATTTCATAATTTTCAATTACTATTACCTACACTCTAAAACATTACTTCAAATTTACGATCATATATTGTCTAAATTTGTGTTGAAAATTTCTCCTTGTCTAAAATTACATCGATTTTGTAGTTATTTTATTAAAGAAAAAACCTTTCAAATTAAACATATTTAGTCCAAATGGAAAAAACGTAACTTAAAACTATAATACGGCCATGGCTGAATGGTAGATACGTCAGACTATCAGTCAGGAGGTCGCGGTTCAAACCTACACGCAGCCAATCGCTTTTTTTAGTAAAAACATTTTGTTGAAAAATAATGCCTGTGTAATTTTAGGTCGATAATAATCTGTAAAGTGTTGCCGACTATTATCGACCTAATTTTCAACAAAAGTGTTTTAGAGTGTATCATTGAAATTGATTTTCCTCAATTATATGTATAGTATGCAAGTTTGTAATTGAACCCAAGTCTTGTGTAACTGTCAATTTTAATTTGAGAGATAGCAAAAAGATTATTGCCCAAAATAGTCCCCAACAAACAGGGTTGTCAGATATGGCAATTTCTCGCCAAACGTGGCGATTTTTCAACTTGCTTAGCGTCTAAATTTTTGATTTAACGACATTGCGATTTTTCTGACGCTAAATGAATTTGTTGGCGATTTTTCTGGCTATTTTTTATAACACAATTTAAGTTTTTATAATTGAGGAAAATTACTTTGTTTAAGGAGCATTTTCAAAAATAAATCCCACCAAAACTCGTCTGCAAAAAATTAAAACTGTGATTTTCATGATTTTTCTTCTTAATGGGTTTTGAATTATGATGAGAAAAATTTACAAGAAATAATTTTTAGCGATTTTATTTCTACTTTTGGTGATTTTCTGCTAAATTTTTATAAGATCATTTTATAAAAATGTATATTAAAAAAAGTATTATATAAAAACAAATTTATTATCAAATATATATTAAGAAAAACTGATTTTGGCGATTTTTAAAACCAATTTGGCGAAATATGGCGGAAAAAATCTGACAACCCTGCCAGGAAAGGCTGAGTACTACCATATTTACAATACGCAATGAGAGAGACAGAGAGGATATCCGCAATAGACCCTGGGTGCTTTCCACCGACAAGCTAAATCGCAGCGGGGGTTATGTTTGTGTGTGTTGTGATATTACAAATGTGTTGTCGTGCTAGAAATATCGCATTATTTGTCCATCTGGTTTGTTTAGTGTCATGAAATACCATGAAAGTTTGGAGTCCAGTATAATAAAGAATTACTTCGCGCTGTCAGATATTCTAAGGGTAACTCCGTTAAGAGTCGGTAACTTTAAATTTGGTCTCTTGTATTTTCTCGTAAAGAGTCGGATACGTCAATTTGAAGATAATTTCTTTATTTAATGAAGAAAAATAAGCAATTATGTGTTTATATAATGTAATACATATTTCATTAAAATCGATGCACTAGTTTAGATTTTAGTCACAAAATAGTAACAGAACTTAATTGACCAACATTTTTATTTTTATAAAATACATAGTGGGACCGATCGCAAAAATAATGACAATAAGTTTGTATCTTCTAAACTACTTATCCGATTATAAAATGATGTGTGAAAAAGTGATAACAGAAGTCTTAAGCTTTCTGAAAATTTCACCTATTTGAGCACGCTTTTGAGCGAAAGAAAGCAGTTTTGCGACAAATAAAAATTTGTAAAACTGGGTCTGATATGTTTCTTTTGCTTTTTGATCTACAAATCACTATTTTCGATCAGTGTGGGATGTTTTATGGTGCATACATTAACCGATTTAAAATGTTATTAGCAGGGCTCGGACTTTCATGCAAATGCATGTTTTTTGTGGTGATAGATAAAGAGGTAATGATGAATTATCTATGCGAATCATCAAGTTTTAAGTAGATTAGCATCGATTTGTAGTGCATATTTTGGTGGTAAGTGCAAATTTTTGCATATTTGGGCAATAAATGCATATTATTGGAGTAATAAAAATTTTGTTAATGCATATTTCTCAATTTTTGTAAAAAATATTAATAGGCCGATTATGGATGGCAACTGACCCTCAGTTGGGTTGCCAGTTGCTGAAAATGCTACTACTGATGGCAACTGACAACTGAGAGCTGTCAATTTCAGTTGTTACTTAGTGCCTTTCTGGCAACCATTAATTTTCAGTTGCCGACTGGCAACGCAACTTAAGTTCGGTTGCATTAAATAATAGACCAAATTAAGTTTGTTTCATGTTTGTTTTTCTCTAATAATAATAAAAAATTAAAAAAATTTTTCTATATTATTTTAGCTTTGCTACTTTGTTCGTATGAAAGTCCGAGCCCTGGTTATTAGTAATAATTTGTTAATCGTGTTCTCTTCAATTAATCGGATTTCTGTTTTACGATTAAAAGTTAACGTGAACTTCGACGGCAAGTTTTGTATGCCTTTTTCAGGTTTTCTCTATTGTGCCATTAGAGTTTTGTTTGGATTTGTTCAAGTTCTTAACACTTCCAAAATTTTCGGTTGATTCTGTTAGAATACAGGGTTCATATAGGCAGTATTATAGCATAGTGCAGCACTGAACAGTCTACAAAAGAGCTTATTTCCAAATTTCCTGGTTTCTGTTTTTGCACTGCATTAAAAAAACTGTTACTAGATGGAAATATTCCTGATTAGAGGAATAAAATAAGTGTATTTAAGATTTGAATTCGTCTCTTCTTAAATCAAAGTTTTTAATTAAATAGTTTCCAATCAAAATCGTTTCATCAAATTATTAATCAAAAATTTTAAAATATCCTCAAATTCAATTAGAGTTAAAGAATCTTTATTAAATTCTTTTTTAGCCACGTCCAACGATTTGTATGAAAAAAATATTAATTTCACATCACATATCGTATGTATATAAGACGAAACACATAATAATTCTTGCAAAAAAAAACCGACTGCAAAATAGGTGTGGCACGCACTGTCCCGTATTTTATCATAATGTGCTTTTACGAGAACTAATTGTGTGTGCGGAGTTTCATAAGAATCGGTTAAGTAGAAGTAGTTAAAATGCATATTTACTTTTCATGGGCGTGGCACTGCCCACTTTTCTAAACATAATGTATCGTGACGATGCGAAGTTTCATAAGAATCGGTTAAGTAGAAGTTGTTAAAAATAATATTTACTTTGCATGGGCGTGGCACTGCCCACTTTTTTTAAACATGATGTAGTATTCAAACAGAAAATTAATGTGTGTGCAAAGTTTCAAAGAATCGGTTGAGTAGAAGTAGCTGAAAATTAATATGAATTTACTTTGTACCGGCGTGACCCTGCCCATTTTTCCACAGGACCAATCTAGAAGCACATCCTTTTAAATAAAGAGAAAAAAAATCTGAAATCGCTTCATAAGTGGAGGAGTTTTTAGCGAACATACATAAAAAATATATGAAGAATTGATATGCTTCTCCTTTTTTGAAGTCGGTTAAAAAACATGATCAAATGCTAAAAAATAAAATGTTGCTTAGTCGGTTAATCGAATGAAACTAACCGATTTAATGGTTAATCGCAAATAGCTTATTTTCAATTAATCGAACAGTTAATCAATCGGGCAGTAATTAATCGTTTAATTTTTTTTAGTTTTGGTGCTTTTTTTCCTTTAAGCTTTTTTTTTCATTTTAGCGTTTTTTTCGTTTTGAAATTTTGTTAATTTTGGATTTTTTTATTTTTAACGTTTTTAAAAATTTCATGTTTCTACATCCTACGGTTTCAAAGATACAGTATATTGTCTAAATTACATAGTCAAAATTACATTAACTGATAGAATACCCTTTAATTTTTACTGTTTTAAATATCGGTGTTAATTGGTGTAGTCTATTATACAGACTACACCAATTAGCACTTACTTTGAAAATTTAAAGTGTCTATATATAAGTGTCTTCATATTACATTAGTATTTCAACATATTGCGTTGCTCGCTTTAGAACGCCTTTTAATTTTTAACTGTCATATATTTGTTTTTGTATCGGCCAAAGTTTTACATATTCTGTGAAAATTTCAGGTCCGTAGCTCCTATGGTTCCCAAAATACAGCAGATTGTCTAAATTACATAGTAAAATTACATTAACTGATAGAACACCCTTTAATTTTTATTGTTTTAAATTTCGGTGTTAATTGGTGTAGTCTATTCTACAGACTACACCAATTAACGCGAACTTTGAAAATTTAAAGTGTCTATATATAAGTGTCTTCATACTACATTAGTATTTGAACATTTTTCGTTGCTCCCCTTAGAACACCCTTTAATTTTTAGTTGTCATATATTTGCTGTTATAGCGGTCAACGTTTTGCATATTCTGTGAAAATTTCAGGTCCGTAGCTCTTACGGCTCCCGAGAAAACATTACATTAGTATTTCAACATTTTTCGTTGCTCGCTTTAGAACACCCTTTAATTTTTAACTGTCATTTATTTGCTGTTGTAGCGGCCAAAGCTCTACATATCCTGTGAAAATTTCAGGTCCACAGCTCTTACGGTTCCCGAGAAAACAGCCTATGACAGACAGACGGACAGACAGACGGACAGCGTAGCGAAAACAATAGGGTGCCTTTACACTTTTGGTGTAACGGAACCCTAAAAAAGCAACAAAAATAAAAAAGTTACTGGCTTCAATACTTCATTTCAGCTGACACAATTGTCACAGTTGAAATTTGCATTAACACAACAATATATATTGCCCTTGGTCGGCATTGTTGTTGTATGCTTTCATAAAAGGGAACAACAATTTTGGTTTTTTCATAAAATCAAAAGCAATAAAAGAAGAGAACAATTCATTATGAGCACCTCACAAACTGAAGTTTTGTGCTCACATTTAGAATATACTATGTCAACCTTCAACAGCTAAAAAGATCTCACCAAAACTAAAAAGATCGGGAAAAAAAACTAAAAAAACGTCAAAAACTGAAAAAAGGCGTCACAACGAAAAAAGGACTACAAAATCGCTAAAACTAAATATGTCATCAAAAAATTAAAAAATCGCCATAAATGAAAAAAAATCACAAAAACGAAAAAAAGCGCGAAAATCAAATAAAGCGCCATAACAAAAAAATTGTCAAAAACCAAAAAAAAAATCGCTAAAACGAAAAAAACTGTCAAAACAAAAAAAAAATCGCTAAATCTAAAAAAACAAAAAAACCGAAAAAAATCCCCAAAAACGAAAAAAGCGCCAAACCTGAAAAAAATCGCCACAACTAAAATAAATAGCTAAAACTAAAAATTTTGTAAGAAAGTGAAAACGTTACAAAAATACCATAACCAAAAAATCGGCAAAACTAAACTAATCGGCAAAAAACAAAAAATTGCAAAAAACGAAAAATCGCCAGAAAAAAATTAAAAAATCACGAAAATTGAAAATACGCAAAAACCAAAAAAAAAAAACCCAAAAACAACGAAAAATAATTAAAAAATAAAAAACTAAAATTAAACAAGAAAGCATAACGAAAAAAACTGCCAAAATGACGAAAGGGGCAAAAAACAAAGAGGGATATACATATGTGTTTTCGTACGGAACCCTTCGTGTACGAGCCAAAGTCGCACTTTACTTAATTTATTTCATAATTACAATCACCCCTTTTTACGTTTGTTTGCTCATTCTAAAAAATATAATGGCCCTTATCGTGTTTGGCGATTTTCGTCTTCGACTACGCCATTTTTGTAACAGATTAAAAAAAATTTACCGTTCTGTCTTTAATCTATTACAAAAATATCGTAGTCGAAGGCGAAAATCGCCAAACACAATAAGAGGGATTGTTTATCCACAATGCTTGATAGTCGATAGAAAGAAAAAATATTTCAATTGCTGTCGACTACTTCTACATCAAAAAATCAAACTATTGAGTTACTTGTACTTGACCTTAATGCAACTCTACATTCCACAACTTTTGCAAACGCGGTCACCCCCGTCAATTCTAAAAAAGAAGTGGAAACCTGCCGAAGACATATTAATATATCTACAGACGCAGTTGCACTTAAATATTTTCTGGCACATATCGCTTCTTTAGTGGAACGTAGTCATATCTAAAAAAAATTGCAAAATGCGTTTAAAATTTTAAGAATGTTTTTTAGCAAGTAAAAAAAAATTTTTTGAATGGCGTGAGAAAAGAAAATTTTAAGTACTTTTTAAATAATGCACAATATCTCTAAAACTAGAGGTGCTAGAAAAATAATAAAGATATCGTACACAAAAAAAAAATTTGTAAATACAATTAATTTTCTTGTTATATCAATTAAATTATTAATTGATTTTGAACCTATATTGTAAATACATTTACGAAATAGTAAGTTAAAAGAAGCTCAGAAAAAAAATTTTAACAATCTTTTTTGTTGATATCAAATTTATTCCAATTAAGATTATTGTTATATCAACAATGTGAATTGTTGATTTTCCGAACAAATTTTAACTATCATAGTTGTTGTATTAACAATTATTTGTTTATACAATCACAATCCTCGAAGCGACTTTTTGCTTGTCTGCGAAAAACACTAAATGTCTTTGGGCGGAATCGAACCGGCGACCTCTGGACTAATAGACTAACGTTCTTACCTCTCAACTACAGAGCAATTCGTTATTAAATACGCAAATAATGAATACAAACAAAACGTGATTTGCTTTGTTTCATCTACGTGTGTGCATTCATTTGTTATATCAACAATGGTCACTGTTAATTTTTTTTTCACAATACATAGCAAAAAACTTGGTTAGTTCAGTTTGTTGAAAAAAATTTCTTGATTTGCTTTGTTTCATTTATATGTGTGCATTCATTTGTTATATCAACAATGCTGATTCTTCATTTTTCTCACAATACATAACAAAAAATTTGGTTAGTTCAGTTTGTTGAAAAAAATTTCTGTGTTTGTCGTATCAACAACTAAATTTGTTGTATTAACAAAATATATGTTTGAATTTAAGTAACATATTAATAATTGAAATTTTTAGTTGCAGTTTGATGATATATTTTTCTGTGTAATCAGCAGGCAAAAATACGTAAGGATCAGTTTTATTAATTTTCAAAAATTTAATAAAAATAGTTTTAAGGACTAAACGAAAAACACAATATTTTTAACATCCTTGCAATACCAGTAAGATATATTCATCAATGTGACTCTACCCAAATGAAATACACTTTTGTGTAGATTAATAATCCAGAATGTATTTTAAAGTTTGGAAGACCATTCGTGAAATATTAAGTGAATAATACAAAAAGTGGTGTAAATTATGCAAACTTTAAAACCAGAGCTGCTAGGGAAAAACTAATGACAACACCATCGTAATCAGGAGATAAAAATACATAGAGAACAGCTATTTTTATATAAACAACACAAAAAAACCTCAATTTTGTTGTGCTGTGTTATTTAACAGAAATTTATTTGAAATTAAAGTTATAGTCATGTTGATTTAAAATAAAATTTAACGTTAATAATAAAGTTGTTTTAACAGTGAAAAATATTAAAGCAAAGAGATTTAAGGTTAGATCAATAATTTTTAGTTTAAAATTAATAGGAAACAATGTTAATTTAACATCACCAGCAGTAAATGTTCGTTGGTAACTCGAACAGTCACACAACTTAAGCTGTGTTCTCACTATGTGTATTTGACATATGGAATGTCACATTTTCACATGGTAAATTTGTACATATAGTCTGAAACCCTTGAAACAATAGCCTGTGTTATTTCTCTGTGTACAGTACACATGATTTAGAACGAGTTCTATTTTGAAGTGACAAAGCATCTGACATCAGCTGGTTTTTAATAAAGCAATTGTTTGCGGACGGGAAAATAAAATAATCATTATATTTATAAAATATTAAATTAAATACAATAAGTGCAAAATTAAATAAGAGAAGTATATATAACAATAAAATATGTATAGCCACTCGGCTGTTTTATGATTGTTTTGCTTTATAGGTTATGTTAAATGTACGTAACATACCAACAGGTGAACACAAAAATTATAAACCTTGTGTAAACCGCAAATTTTGACATACACATGAAATTACATGTGTATAAAAAAGTGACATTCCATAAGACAAATACACATAGTGAGAACACAGCTTTAGCGAACACTGAAATGTAGCAACGAACAAAGCAAATAAACACCAACAAACACACTTATGCTTTAAATTATGTCCTATAAATTTAATATGATCTCCAATTAAAATTCCGTCATATTGATTTTACATGCCATTTTTTTGTCTGTGTGTATAGTTCTGTTCAGTAAAAGAAGAGAACTGAAAAATTACAAGAGTGCTGAATTTGCCAACCCTGGGGATCAATTCTTGTTCTGTGAAACAGTGAAATGAAAAGATTTTTCAACTTTTCATAGTAGTTTTGATTCTCGTTTAATGAAAAAATGAAAAGTAATGTCAATATTTTTTCATATGAAAAACATTGGAACGAAACAAAAGTTTTTCACAATTACACATCACTGCGATTCTTGTTTTGTGTAGCAGTGAAAATAACTGTCAAAAACTTTTCACATGAAAATTTATATTACACAGAAAATTTATAAGTGAAAAATAAACATTTGGAGAATAGTAAGGTCAAACTTACAAGGGAATAAATGTTTTGAGTTTTATAATTCGTTTATTAATTTATTAAAGGATGATTTTGATCTTCTATAAAAATCTAAATATAAAAAACACAAGAAGTTATATTTCCGCACACGGACAGACACACATGTACACAATTCACACTGCAAACGCTCTGTCGGGGGTTAAAAACAAATAATACACATGTATTTTTTAAAATTTTCATTGCTTTATTGTAAAGAACACAAAAACTATTATTAAAACATTTTTTTTAATGAAAACCATAAAATATAAATAATTACAATATTATATGTACAATTTCATTTCTTTGTAAATATTTCATTTTGATTTTGACACTTGATAACATAGTACCAGCGTTGTCAACTCGATGCTTTTCACACCGTTTTTAGTGCTTTTTCAACATTTTGAAGCAAAAAATGTTCAAGTTAGTGCTCGATGCTTGTTTTATTTAACTTTTTGTGCTTTTTATTTGGGAAGGTTGCACTAAAGATAAAATTCAAAAATAAGTTTATTTACCTAAAAAAATGTTTCAAGTAAAATTCTAATGCAACACATACTTTTTTGCCGCCTTGTAGAAGAATAAACAAATATATTTGGTTTTGCCCAAGCAAAATATAAATATTCAGTCGATATAAGCCTGTTTGAGTCATTAGCAAAAACTTTCATCAAACTTTTGTCTCTTCCTTAGTCTAGGTTCACACACCACAAGTTTTTTGCGCAAGTTTCTAATTTGTATGTAAAAGATGAAATAAAAATAAATACAATTTGTAATACTTTCTCTTTTTTTTCTTCTCTGAACTAAAACTTGCACAAGAAAACTTGCTGTTTGTGAACCTAAACTTATTCAAACGCAGAAGTTGCACGCGTTCTTAGCTTGATGAATCTATTTAAATGAGTCTAACAGACGTATCAGAATGTTCTTACTGGGGGTCTCCACGAGCAATAAACTTGGAAATAATTATGTTCTCATCTGTCAAATTCTATTTCCAACATCATATGTTCACGTGTGGACCGCAGAAACATTTATTTGCAAATAAATTGCGACATAATTGTTCAAACTTATGTTCAAGAAATAATGTTGAACATAAGCTGTCAAATTTGATCGGCATTTGTTGTTTGCGTGAATTAAACAAAAGAAACTTGTAGCTGTGGTAAAAATACAAAGTTTTTTAAATAAAATAAAGCAAATTAAAATAAAGTAGTTTTAAACAAAATTTAATAAATTAAAATAAAGACAAAAAACATCGATCCATTCACAGTGAATTTTTTAAATTTATGTCCAATACCACAATACGTGTTCTATAGCTCAGAACATAAGCCTATACATGAACATATTTGTGCTGTTATCCTGCCGACGTTATTTCTTATGTTCGGAAATAAATATTGCGCGTGGAGACGTGCAGTTACACGCTTCTTCCTTGCTTCACATAAAAAACGGCATGAAGGGAGAAAATTCATGTTGTGAAAACTATGATGTGCCTCGATTCAATTACGCTACGCAAAAATTAAAATGCTTCGAGATCAAAATAGCAGATCAATATACATACGGGCAAATCCCAGAAATGGTCCACCTATGGCAGAATTTTCGAGCTGTTAAAACTGTTTATATATGTTGATGGAATAATGTGTTATATATTTAGGGTGATATTTTTTATGTATTTAGTTACACATGTGCCCGTAAGCTTAAGTTTGAATTTTCGAGGTCGGAGGTGGTCAGGAACGCCACCTATGTATCTCGAAAATAAGCGAGTGACTATTTTTTAGATTATCTCGTAAACTATAAGGAAAATGTCTGAAATTTATTAATCACAAAAAAGTTTTATATTTTAATTTGTGACCGAATTACCGCATTTGTTATCGAGTAGGCTTTTGCATCGAATAAAATTTCGTCATGTGTCGAATGGATGGATTACCGGATTCGAAAAGTGTACATGCAAAGTTTGTTTTTCACCGTTTGTTGATTCGACTAAGAATTTGTAATACATTAAAGGAAAATTTTATGTTTCTTTAAGCTAGTTCCATCCTTTTTTTGCAAAACATACAAATAAAAGAAAATATTATTTTCGATCGCGAGTGCAATTTAAGCAGCATGTACTCGATTATCGTATGGCGTAGTCCCAAAAAGAAAATTTTTGAACAATTTTACTCGATCACGTATGCGGCCCCTGAATGTAGCGTTCGTTAGGTAGGATTTGCTCATATGTATATTTTTATCCGCTGATTTCAGAAATGACCATAAAGATTTACGACAAGCTCTAGTTTCAAATATGTACTTTTATATTTTCATAAATTACAACAATTTTGTTCTTTTTATTTATGTGATTACTCAATTATATCGCCCATGCACTTCAAAAGTTGTACAATTCAAGGAGTGCGTTTTTAGAGTCAATAGTGCAATATTAATTGTTATATTGCTTTTCATATAGCATAAAGATCATACAAATATGTATCTTGTATACTAAATTCTTGAGGAGAGAATACATTTATATTTTTCCATGAAAGTGTGAGTAAATTAAAAACTAAATCAGTTTTTTTGAGTTCTGTCAGTTTTTTTGAGTTCTGTCACTTTTCAAGTGCATGTGCGATATGTCCTTTAATACATCAAAAATTGTGTATTTTACTTTATGAAATGATAAAATACATATTATTTTTAAATAAATGAAAAATTTTTAATTTAGTGCGTTTTTTCCAGAATTGAGCGTTTTTATCGCGTTTTAGTGCTTTTTGAAATTTAAAAGTTGACAACGCTGCATAGTACCAAAGTTTTCACAGGTACGTGTGGAATGAAACATTTTTTCATAATTCAAACGAGAATCAGAAAATGTGGAATTGTGAAAAGATAGAGTGATAAGTAATGATGAAAACGAATATGAAAAGTTTTTTTTTTCATTTCACATTATCACAGAACCAGAATTGAGCCCCTGGTATCAATAATAAATAATATGAAATTTTTTTTCAGAGAAAGTTCAATGAATATCTGCTTTATTATCTATATGCATAAATAATTTTTGGCGACAGAATGTCTCTGCCTAAAAGAAAAGACACGTCCACAATACATATTGTAGAACTAAAAAAAACAAAAGCTTTCGATTTAATACAAGTATCTATACGATAAAGCATGACCATGAGAAAGTGAAATGTAGAGAACATTCAGAGTATTTTGTCGCCGTATTTAAAATATAAGCACATAAAAACATATATATTATTTTTGCTAATAAATATTATTACTCGTAAAAAATACTTTCAATGAAAGGTTGGTAAGACTGGGTTAATAATGAATAAATTTTGCATTTTAAATTAACTGTTAAAACATATATTGAACTTTCTATGACAAATAAAATTTTGCTATTAAATCGAAGCAATTTCTCTTTTATGTGGCATATTTATTAAATAAAAATTTATAACTAACAGGATGAAATGAAATAATTCCTAATGAAATTGGTTAAAAAAGACGTGCTAACAATATTTAATAAAAAAAAATTAAGCAAACATAATTTTGGCAACTCATTCGACTTAAATCCAAATAAAAGAAAGCCAAGAAATAAGTCACAAAAATCTAAAAATTATTGATTCTAAAAATCAATGTCGCGCACTAATTTTTAGTTACACACATTCAGTTTATTTATTACAAGCCCTAATAAGTTTTCTTTTTATTTCCTTTAATTTGAAACCACATTCTTAACGAATTTCCTAATTTGTAATTAATCTTATTTATTACCATTCTTTACTTCTTGCCGCTACTCTTTAATTCAATTAGGTTTAGCTTATTATATTTATTACGTATGTATGTATGTATGTATATTCTATTTGAAATTTAATTATGCCCCTACAGCTCCAATTAAATAAACACCTTGTGGGAAAATTCCTCAACACCAACATGATTTCAATTAAACTAGAAAAGTATTCAATAATTAAAACTAAAAAAATTTCAATCTAATTAATGCGACTAGACCTTGCACAGACAACCCACAAAAATCATTTAAAGCGAAATAACTGAATTTATGAGCAACTAATTCGTATTAAGTTGTCATTTTTAATGAGGATTAGAAAAATTATGATTTCTTAAGAAACTGGTCAGGCAGAAAAAATTACTAAATACTGTCATATAAATTGTTTGTAATTATTTATTTATTATTTTTATTTGTCACTTGCATGTAATAATAATATATTAAGGTATGTTTACAGTGGGAGTATAAAAAAGTAATTTGTAAGTTTAAAAGTTTGAGCGCAATCTAAGCTTTAGCATATCAAATGTATTTCAGAAAAGGATTTTCCAAAAACACATGCGATACAATGAATATTAATATTTTGAAAAATAAGAATCGAAAAAATTACAAGACTTCAAAAAAAGATTGCGACTAAATCTTCTTCTTCTAATTTTGAAGACATTCTAAACAACATAACATTCGATGCAGCCGAACACTGGACCGCCAACTTGTAATACAAAATAAAATAAATAGTGTAAACTACGTAAGATTTTAGTTAGAAAGAATTGGACATGCCAACACAGGATCCAGGGAAATATTTAACGTTAATTAATTAATTAAATAAAATAATCAAGAGATTCGTAAGATTTTAATTTGAAAGATTTTAATTTGAAAGAATTGGACATACCAACACACAGAAAAATAAAGGAATGTAAAATCAACATGAAGCAATTGTCATTTGAAATGATATTAAATTTACAAGAAATAATTTGACGTTTAAGTGTGATAGTGTTTATTTGTATTGTTCATTGCTACAGTTCACTGTTGTGCTTAGTTATGTGACTTGTTGTTGTTTCTTTTTACACGAGTCGGCTATGTAGACGACAAAAAACGAATTACTAGCGAAAATTTGTTTCATATTAATTTTAAATCAAAAATTATTAATCTGACCTTAAATCTCTTTGGTTTAAAATTTTTCAGTGTTAAAAGAACTTTGTTATAAACGTTACATTTCATTTAAATCAACATGACTATAACTTTAATTTCAAATAAGTTTTATGTTAAATAATCATTTAAATTATGTTGAATTAAAATTAAATTCATTGTACATACAATGGGTATTTATTAAGTTTATAGCTTAAGTAAAGTTTGAAGATGTTGTGGCTGCAGTGATTAGCGCGCGAACTATCATGCAAGTGGCACGATTTCAAATCTTGGCTGGGGCAGCTAACTACAACACAAAGTTTTCTATTGGGTATACTAAGAACCATCACGTAAGTAAAATAATTAATAAAATAGCTACATTAAGATCATGTTGTTTCAGCTTGATATAACTATAATGCAAAATGATTCTTAGTGTTGTTTCAATATCAAATTCACGTCATTTCAACTTGAAATAACTTTGATTCAACATGATTCTTCATGTTGTTCCAATAACAAATTCACGTTGTTTCAGCTAGAAATACATTTGATTTAACAGGTTTTTTGTATTATTTCCGTACCAACTTCATTTTGATTTAACTGTACTGCAATATTAAATCAACATGAAATATAGTTAATTCAAAAGGATAAATGTTCCTTCAAGATTATTGTAAATCATGTTGAATTAACATGAAACGCTAATGAAGCAAATTACTACCGAAAAATGTTGAATTAACCTGGTTTTGGACGATTATACATTGAAATTTTTCTGTGTGAAAGATCATGGTAGGCAGAACATAATACCGTTGTTTTCGAAAGTCGCAACACCCTTTCGAGAAATAGCAGGTTATTATGTTCTTCCTTGTATGGTTGGAGTCAAGTTTCTTTTCTTTATTCTTGAGAAATTATCTTCACAAATTCTGTTTTAATAAAGATACGAACTTTACGTTAATATATAAAATTTTATTTTATATAATAAAACCTAAAGTTCTAAAGTTCCAAATAGGAAGCACATTAATGAAAATAATTAAATTCCTTTATGCATATCGCATTTTTGTGTTCCATTTAATTATTTCCCACGTTGTAGTCCGACAACCCACTGTGTTCAATTAGCTACGAATAATCATCTTAACACCCTAAATATTAAATTTACTCAACAAACGCAAGAACAACTCAAAACCCGTCCGTTTTAATGTTAACATGTTTAACATCATGAACATGAATTAGACAAGAAAACAGTTTGTTAAGATTTATTAATAATTATGATGGTAACAACAAGACTTGTACATTTAGCAACAGCAACATTTTCATCATTATCATCAACTGAAAACAACAATGACAGCAATTGCAACAGAAACCCACATTTTTATTTGCTTTTTGTTGTTGTTGGTGTCGCTGCTGATGTTGTTGGTCGTTCTCGTTTTCATTTCTGGTTGAAAAGAACCAAAAGACTTGTAATAAGAACTTGTAAGAGTATTTTTGTTTTCTATTTCTTTATGGGACGGATGGTATGGTTGTTCGATAGATTATTTTATATTGGACTTAGAGTTGAGTTTGCACCAAGAACTTTTAAATAATATTTACGAATTTTTTTAATGTGCTGTTTTTGGATGAGCAATCGAAAGCAAAGCTTGACCATAATGAGACTTATCGAGTTCAAAAGTATTATATCTTTAAAGTTAGCTCCTAATTTTATTTACAATGCACTATGGTTCAGACGACCACTTTCTTTGGTCAAAACTATTTTGGGGCGAAGTTCTTTATCGATTCTTGTGAAACTTTATAGAAATATTCCCTTCCTGTGAAAAAGTGGGCAGTGCCACGCCCATTCAAAACAAATATTCTTTTAAAACTATTTCTACTTAACCGAATCTTATGAAGCTTGGCACACACATTAAGCTCCATTATAAATGCAATATTGTAATTAGAAAAGTGGGCAGTGCCACGCCCACTCAAAGGAATTATTATTTTTCAGCTAGTTCTACTCAGCTAAATCTTATGAAACTTGACAAAAACATTAAGATCAGCAGAAAGTCCAATAGTATGACAACAAAAGTGGCCAATTTAAAGGAGTCCTTTCATTCTTACCATTACTTTTTTCATAATCAATTAATTTAATTTTCTTCAACAGTAGAAGAAGGCATGTAACTTTTTACAAATTTAAAAACAAAAAAATTATTTTTTTTATTTCAAAATCACAAAAAAATCCTATTTTTATGCAAAAATACCGAATTTTTATGCACGTTCTTCTTCATAGTTCATAGTACAAGTGCTAACTGACCTAATGTTCCAAAACACTTTGGTGTATCAGTTGCGTATGAGCCCAAATATTTTTCACAAAACGTAACAGAAATATGTAAGATATTTATAAACTTCTCGTATGGGGGTGAATATAATATTTGTCCGCCCTTTAGTTTTATGTTTTAATTATTTCTTGAAACATGTTGAACATTTTTAGCGGAACGATTATTTTTAAAAAAGTTTTACTTTCTCGAAAATCGCAAAAAATCGCAAAAAACGAAAACTGAATTAAAATCCTAATACTCCAATTTAACAACTTCTGGGAGTCTTATGGTAAAAACTTGTGGCAAATTTTTGAAAACCAATTGTCTTGAACGCACTTGTCCTATGACTGGTGAAAATGGGAATGTCACGAAATGTTTCCGAATTTTAGCAAAATACATTCGTTGTACAATCAGATTTTTTTCAAATTAAAAATATATGTTTAAAGTACAGTAGTTTAACTAGCATTAAAGAACCCATCACACGACAAGGAGCTTAAGTTTTGGCCTAGAACCTATCACTAAGTGTCTTAATTATATCAATTGGCCCCCTCCAATGACAACACCATGTAAAAGTTACCGGTCCCTTTCATATAAAGTTCCGGAACTCGAACCGGTTGCTAGCACTTGGGAACCAGTCACGTGATCTATCTTGCGACAGGTTCTTTTCCCTCTCGGGTCGTTATTAAACTACACTCAAAAAAAAGTTAACTAAATTTAAGTAAATTTAACTTAATTTAAGGGCATTTTGGGAATGATTTGGCTCCAAGGAAAATTTAACTTAAATCAAGTATACAATTTTCATAAAAATTGGTAAACAAAAGTTCTTTCATAAACTAAAAACGAGTAAACCTTTTCTAGATAATAGTAATATAGGACTTTTTACTGATCAGGAATTCCTACAAATAAGTGAACTCGCTACTACAATCAAGTATTTTTTCCACAAATTAAGTAAATTTGTCTTAATATGAAGTTAAAATTTGTGGATGTATTTCTCTTATTAAGTTAATTTCTCATAGTTTCGAGTATGCCTCAGACTAATTTTTAAGAATAAAAGTCATGACTTCAAGTTAATTTTGAACTAAAACTTAGGAATTTAGTACAAATTTCATTGGTAATTTTAATAAAATTTTACTTGAGCAAAGTGAAATATTTACTTAAAACTAGTTCATTATTCAACTGATTTAAAGTTAATTCTAGGAATATTTGACTAAATTTAAGGAAATCTATATATATATATATATATATATATATATATATATATATATATATATATATATATATATATATATATATATATATATATATATATATATATATATATATATATATATATATATATATATATATATATATATATATATATATATATATATATATATATATATATATATATATATATATATATATATATATATATATATATATATATACATATATGTATATGTATGTATATACATATGTATATATATAAATATATATATATATATATATATATATATATATATATATATATATATATATATATATATATATATATATATATATATATATATATATATATATATATATATATATATATATATATATATATATATATATATATATATATATATATATATATATATATATATATATATATATATATATATATATATATATATATATATATATATATATATATATATATATATATATATATATATATATATATATATATATATATATATATATATATATATATATATATATATATATATATATATATATATATATATATATATATATATATATATATATATATATATATATATATATATATATATATATATATATATATATATATATATATATATATATATATATATATATATATATATATATATATATATATATATATATATATATATATATATATATATATGTATATATATATATATATATCATGAACTAGTTTATAGTAAGTTTTTCTTCTGTATCAATAAAATTTTACTAAAACTAAGTAAAATTTTTCTATAAAATTGGGAATTTTTAGATAAAATTTTTTCTTAAATACAAGCAAATTTTTACTGAAACTCGACAACCATTTGGATTTCAAATTAAGTAAGTTTCCCCAAGTTTTTTTTAAGTTTATGTATGACCTCAAATTGAGTAATATTTTACCAAGTTGTAGTTCATTATATTTTGCATATGTCCTGAAATTAAGTAAATTTTCTTAACTTCTAGTACATGTTATATATATTATAGGATACTTATTTACTTATGTATATTATTATTGTTAGCTAACTTACCAAACATATAATTACCTTTGAGTATTGAACCAGCAACCTTCCGACTGATAGACTAGCACTCTAACCACTAGCCTAACAGGGTACCCCTTCATAAGTATTGAAATTATTTTGTTTTACAATTTTATTTGACTTGCAAAAAAAATATTCCTTGAATATAGTAAAAATTTACTTAAATTTTAGTACAAAACTTTTCTGATATAATATTATTATCTCCATCAATAAAATATACTTATTAAGCAGTGTTGCCACGAAGAAAAAAATTTGTAATAACTATTTTTGAAAAATGTTGCAATTTGAGAATAAACATATGTAAAGATGTACTGTCCAACCATTAGGATCACGTAATAAATAAAGTAATCTGAACTTTTTTTAGCTATATAATGGAAGGGATACTATATGTGACACACGGCTTCTCTGGCTAAGGACCACTAAGTTTCCTGTGGCTTCCTTATTTAACTAAACAAAGTCGATGCAAAATACAAAAAGTGAATCAATATGTTGTTTTATCGTCATCTAAAATGGAAAATAACGTATCTTCAAATAATTGAACATCTCTTTTTTGATCGATGAAGCTACACGTATTTAAAAAACTTTATGCATCTGCGTTGAAAAATAACGTATCATAAAGTGTGTACATTATTTTCATGAACCAAAAACATATCACCGCATTTGTGTTTTTTAATATTTCTTAACGAAGTAAGAATCCTAGATCTTTCATTGTTTGTGGCGGCTCATTTGGTCAGTTTGCAAAACAAAATCAAAATGGTTAACAGTTAAAAGTTTTTACAGAACACATTTTTCCAGTAAAAACCAGTAAGCATGATTATATTCCTACGTTAATCCGCTTCTTAATAGAACATTCAATTCTGCTGGTCTTGTGTAGCCCATGACATCTACCTAATTACTATTAGTTTCTTCTATTTATATTAGTTAATATGTAGTAATTATGTAGATGTCATTCTTCAAAAATATATTGATTATCGCACTTTTAGCTTATATTTTGCATTTTACAACATTTTTTGCTTCTCCTGTAGACTTTTGAAAATTTATGTTAGGTATATTAATTTGCATTTTAGCTTAAAATATGTATATTTTTATGTATTTTATGTAAAGACGCACTTTTTTAAATTAAGACAACAAACAATATTATTACGATCCAGCTCAAATTAAAAATTTATTTGTCTTGTTATAATAAAACAATAATATATATTTACAAACAAATTTCTATTGTGTCTTATTCTTAAGAAGTTTTATAATAATAATTATAAGTAATATATTTTTTTGCTGTAAGTTTGTACTACGAAGAGGGTGGGTTATTATGTATTTCGATTTGGAAGAAAATATTTTCAAAACACAATGTCCATAAAAGGTATACATCTAAACATCTAGAACATAAAAGTTTTACTGGTTTTTTTTGAGTGATTTAAATACAATTTTTACATAAATATTTTTCATATGAGTTTTACATAGTTCATGAAATATATGAAGGTTTTTAATTATTTTTTGTTATATTATATATTTTCATATATTTAAAAATTGAAACGATGTACTTAATTTGTTATAGCGTAACAAGCTGGGTTTATAAACCACTTTTATTTTGGTCTGTTAAATGCTATCGTATATTTACTTGTCATACTTGTGACATTCGCTCATAAGTGAAATAAGTGAATTGTATTTAAATATAAAAGAAGTTTTATAGAACATATGTATATCCCGTAGACTTAAATGCAAATCCACTTACTCTCATACGAGGTTATAAATGGCGATTGATAAGAGCAATTCTACTATGGCCTGCATCTACAATCCTTTAAACCAATAACTCAATGGCGTAATATAAATTCCGAACCTTACAGCAAACAGCACCAATTAAAAAAGAAACAACATTGTTACACAAAAGCTCAACTATTTGAATCGTTAAACATATGAAAATTTTATTTTCCTTTTCCATTTACTTTCAACAATAAGAATATATTGACCGTTGCGGATAAGATTGTAACAAGATTTTTAAATTTATTTTACAAGTTTAAAAAATAATAAGATGTACTTAGGATAACCTACAGCCAAATAACTTTGGGTTGTTTTGTTCAGTTATATACTATCGTATATTTAACAGTCACATTTGTGACCTTGGCTCATTGAAATAAGTGGATCACATTTAGATCTAGCAGGTAACTTTATTCGACAAATTGAACTGTAAAACAAATGTCCCATAGGCTTAAGTGCGAACCGACTTACCCTCATGCGAGATTATAAATGGGGATTGATAAGAGCAATTGTACTATAACCTGCGTCTACAATCCTATAAACCATTAACTCAATGGCCTAATATAAATTCCGAACCTTACAGAAAACTGAAACAATTAAATACAATCCATCATTATTCACTGAAGCTCAACTGTAATATTTGATAGACTTGTAAAAATAAAAGAAAACAATTTTGTGGAAGTCAATATATACATATATATATACGAGTATATAAGTATATACATACATATATTTGTATATGTAACTCAAATGAAAAATTATGCAAAAACAGTCCATCATTTGAAATTCTATTCTATTTCTATTTCTTCAGTAAAAAATACATTCCTAATGTTTTTACTAAATTATATCTTAGACCGAGTGCCTACTTCAATAAATAAATTATCTTGTTTAAAACTTTAACTAAAAACAAATATTGGCAAAAAATACGATTAATAGTGATTTTATTTGTACAGCTCTAATGCTGGAATGTCACGCATGAACAACTTCTCCACTCTTGTAGAATTTGGACAAAATATGTAAAGAAAAGTTATTTTAATTCAATCAAAGAAATAATATGTAAGAAAAAATTTGACTAAATATGGAATGTCTGTCAACGCCTTTAAAAAGTCGAAACTAATGATAGTATATTAAAAATCGTGGCCTTAACGTGATTATTCGAATAAAATTTTTTATTCCTTCCAATACTCGAATAAAAGTTTAAAATTATTCGGCTGTTCGACCAAGAAAAAAATTATGAAATTTTATTCGAACGATTACAAAACGCAACGAAATAAAAGTATTTTAGAGTTGTTTAAATAAAAATAGCTGATGAAAATACATAAGGATCAGATATTTTTGTTAAGCAACAAAATCAATGTTCCGTTCTGTTATAAAATCTTAAAAATTTACAATACTTACATATAAACGAGTAATTTGTTTAACTCGTACAGCAATTTCAAATACATATGTTCATAATCACACACATATGTTCATAATCACACGCGCTACAAACGAACCTTTTTAAATTACGCACATTTATTTACTAAAAATATATCCTTACCAAATTTAAATACTAATGAAATAAAAAAAATAACAACCCGTATTACTTCTAAACGACTAGCAAATATATTTTTTACTGAAAATATTTTAATTTAAAAGTCAAAGCATACTTCTGTAAATACAAAATTTGAAAATTTTCACTTAAGTGAAAAATAATTTTGGTTCAAATTAAAAACTTAAGTACATCAAGTACTAAAGTTTAGTAAATAATTATTCAAAAATAGTAAATTTTTAAATATATTTTTTTTCATTTAACTAGATAATATTTCTGAAATAATATATCCTATATTTTAGTTAAAAAATATTTAAAACTAGTAAATATTTTTCTAAAATTAAATTTATTTTTACAAATCCCAATTTTGAATGCAATTAATTTTTTTTTAATTTATCTGAACTATTTTTAAGGAAATTTTGCTTTAATTTAGTATATTAATTCCTATAAATAAGGCAAATTTTACTAACAATCAGAAGTAAATAATTTCCTAAACCTTAAACTTATAAACCGTTTTCTTATTTTTAGTAAATATTTCCTTGAAGTCAGTAAATACACCCTTAAATTTAAGAAATTTTTTTCCGTACCTTTTTGAACTATTTTTCAAGATATGAACTATTGCTATTTTACTCATATCAAGTAAATTTTATTAGTTTCTAATAAAAATTTACTTAAACTTAGAAACCTTTTTGAAGTAATATTATTACCTAATTTTAGTATACGTCGTTTTTAAGTGAAGAAAATGTATTTAATTTAAGTAAAAATAGTTAAAGAAAATTAAGGGTATTTTTTTAGTTTATTGGAATAATTTGTCAGTGTTCTTTTGAGTTACTTAAATTTCTCATATTAAGTTAATTTGAACTTGGTTCAAATAAATTCCAAGAACTAAAATTAAGTTCATACGCAACTTAAATTTAGTTGATTGTTTTTTTTTTCATTGATATCTAGGAAACACATATTCTTATTTAAAATATATATTTCTTAAATTTTAGTAGTCCATATATTATGTATAACTGTTTGAAATCAAGTAAATAGTACAGAAACCAAGTAAATTTTCTTTATTTTAAAGAAAATTTGTCCATACAATCAAGAACTCGACATACTTCTTTTAAGTTAATAAAAAAATTTTAACTATATATAAGGAAGCTTTTTACTAAATTTCATTTTTTCCATACAAAATTAAAATTACTTAATTTAAAGATAAAATAGCTTTACTTTTACGAGGTTTTTAGTGGATGTATGAAAATTTATAATAAGTTGAGATAATTATATACATAATTTAAGTAAGGATAATTAAGAAAACTTGTGTAATTTTTTCAAGTTTATGAAAATTTTCTCTATACTTCCGAGAAGTACAATTTCTTTGTTTTAAGTTAAAATTCTTATTTTTAAGTTAATTTTAACTCAAAACAAGAAAATGTCATGAACTAAAATTAAGTTCATGTCTAACTTAAATCTAGTTCAAACTTTTTTTTGAATGTATTTCTTTTTTGTTTTTATTGAGTACCATCATGGCACAACACATTCATCTCTACAACAAAATTTATTGTAGAAACTACTCTAGTAGTTTTTAAAAAACGTTTAAAGACGGGTGGAACTATCAGCGCACTTGGCTCTTGTAAGGAAATGTCAAATACCGGAAGGAAGGGAATCTCTATATTTAAGAGTTTGAAGGCGGTGATGACATTATGGTAATTTTATCACTTGGAACAAGTTTGACGTTTAATAGAGTAATGTTTGGTGTTCTAGTGATTTCACCTCTTAGATACACCACGCGCGCTGTTTATCATTATCAGCTGCTTTCAATCTTTTTGATTTGGTAGCACTAATTTTAGTACAGCGAAAACAAGGTTGTATTTCATAAAATCTACTTAAAACCAAAGTAAAAAGGGTTTTAAGATGGTTTTAACAAAATTATTTTGTAGGAAAAAAACAGGTTTTAATGATAGGTTTTAACGTTAAAAACAAATTTTGCATTAAAACCTTGTATGTGAAAACTCTATTTTCTCTTCTCTTTCATAGTATTATTTTTTTAACTTGTGTACCTGTTTAGCTAATAAGTGCTGGTAAAAGTTTCAAAAAATCTTATTTTCCAATTACAATTACAACTTTTTTAGAAAAAGTCAAACTTTGATGGCTTATAGCAACAGTCCAAAAAACACACGGACTTGACAGTATAGGTTCGATTGTACTACCACGGGGTAGTAAAACGCTATACTTAGTTTGGCAAATTTGGTGACCAATTTCTTTTTTAGGACTTCCAAAGTTTCTGAAAATCAGTTGGGTCTAAAAAAAGCGGTGAGTAATGCTAACATATCCTAGTGCACTTCACAGCACCCTCCTTCGTCGGTATTGTAGCAAAACCGTCGGCGAAGTAAAAGAAATAAAATTGCTACACAGCTTAAAAAACAACTCAATGCCTCTACTTGACACCAGAGGGGCTTGCAACACTGCTCTACATAAAACGCGCAATAGCAGGGTTGTAAATGAATTAAGCTTTCTATCTCTCTCCCACTTCACCACCTGTCCTCTCTACACTATCCCTTTCCCAAAGAAGGTAACACATTAATTCATAAACTAGTAGGCATTAATTGCCTGATTGTTGTGTTAACTCCTCTCAAAAAAAAGAAAAAAAAGGTGTCATCAGTTTTTGGCCAACAGCTAATTCTAACTTGGTGATACACACAGCAAAATTTTAATGTAAATTATCGGAAAACATTTTTCGATAGTGATTTGGTTTCATAGGGGTTTCATGTTAATTCAACATGATTTACAATAATCTTGAAAGTACATTTATTCTTTTGAATTAACTATATTTCATGTCGATTTAATATTCCAGTACAGTTAAATCAAAATGAAGTTGATACTGCAATAATACGAAAAATCATGTTGAATCAAAGTTATTTCGAGTTGAAACAACGTGAATTTTATATTGGAACAGCGCGAAGAATCATGTTGCACCAAAGTTATTTCAAGTTGAAACAACGTGAATTTGATATTGAAACAACACTAAAGCTATGTACAGACGATTGCCAGATCTTACAATATTGTAAGTAATATGTGCTCAAAAGTTGTTACAATCGTTTGAAATGAAAATTTTTGTCTGACAACGTTGGCAGAAAAAGCATTGTCAGTCGATTTTAATACTACCTGCTGGCAAAAAATTATCAGACATCACACAATCGTGTGACCACATCGCGTTGCCATTGTCAGATTATTGTCACACATATATTAATTGCCAGATGTGCGAAGTTTCTGCATCTGACAATGGCGTCATTGTCAGAGACTTCTTTATATTGGCAGCACTGCACACATCTCATTTTTTTAGCGAAAAAGGAAAATAAAAGAAACTATGCTGCTAAAATAGTTAAAATTGCTTCTTTATGTTTAATACTAATTTATATTTTCACTTTTTAAAGTTAACACAAATGATCTGAGTCTGGCAGCGCCAAACCACAGATCTGACAATTTTTGCATCTGACAATCGTGTGAACTGCCAATTTTTTTACTGACAATATTGTCAGATAAATTTATTGTCAGACAATTGTCTGCCAATAAATTGTAAGCTTTTCTAACAACTCTGATACAACCGTGTGAACCAGTGATGCCAACTTAGCCATTTTCTGGGTAAATTTAGCCATTTTGCATCCGGTTTAGCCAGAAGAAAAGTTAATTTAGCCATTATCTATTTTTTTAGCCACTTTTATTTTAATCTAGACATTTTTTAAATACATAAAACCGATTTTTCATAAAAAATTTAAACTCACAACAAAGAAATACTTATGTACTACCAAAAAATACAGCAGAGCAATATGTTATTGTTTTCGCACGCATGAGAAGAAAACAAACTTTGGTAAAACCTCAAACCATTTTACAGAGATGAAAAGAAGTTATTTTGCTTTTTAATATGATTATTTCGAACGTATTTGCTTTGTGAATCCAAATTGATTATTAGGCTAAGGTTCGTAGCGTTATATTCAGAAAGAATTGGGCTTGATTAATATTCCAAGGAATCAGGGAAAAATTAACATCAACTAAATTTTTGTTTGGTTTACATTCATATTCGTTCATCCATTCAGAAGTTATACACAACAAACTTTTTAAAAATTGGCAAAAAATCATCTTAAAGTGTTTGGTTTATAAAAATAAAAATCTTTGTTGACCGCAATAATATCTAATGGCAATCGATAGGAGGCAAAAATAGAAATCAGAAATGGGGGTTGAAACTTTCTGAAATATATATATATATATATATATATATATATATATATATATATATATATATATATATATATATATATATATATATATATATATATATATATATATATATATATATATATATATATATATATATATATATATATATATATATATATATATATATATATATATAATATATATATAT
The DNA here is from genome assembly GCA_956483635.1 of Panzeria rudis. Lineage (NCBI taxonomy): Eukaryota > Metazoa > Arthropoda > Insecta > Diptera > Tachinidae > Panzeria > Panzeria rudis. Next base: position 129,187,901 of record OY101448.1, read on the forward strand.
ATATATATATATATATATATATATATATATATATATATATATATATATATATATATATATATATATATATATATATATATATATATATATATATATATATATATATATATATATATATATATATATATATATATATATATATATATATATATATATATATATATATATATATATATTTATATATATATATATATATATATATATATATATATATATATATATATATATATATATATATATTATATATATATATATATATATATATATATATATATATATATATATATATATATATATATATATATATATATTTATATATATATATATATATATATATATATATATATATATATATATATATATATATATATATATATATATATATATATATATATATATATATATATATATATATATATATATATATTTATATTTATATATATATATATATATATATATATATATATATATATATATATATATATATATATATATATATATATATAAATATATTTATATATATATATATATATATATATATATATATATATATATATATATATATATATATATATATATATATATATATATATATATATATATATATATATATATATATATATATATATATATATATATATATATATATATATATATATATATATATATATATATATATATATATATATATATATATATATATATATATATATATATATATATATATATATATATATATATATATATATTGCATTTTTTTACTTTCTTTGCTATTGCTTCCACTTCTTATGTTGCTGATTTTAGTATCTCCTATTTTTTTATTATATGTTGTAAAATTTAGAGTCCCTGTAAGTTATGTTAAAAAAAGTTTATTGTTTTCTATATTAAAAAAAAGTGCAGGAAAATATTATTTGTTTTTGTGCACAAAATGTTAATGAAACCCAGCATAACACAACAGAGAAGTATGCACTTGAATATACTTAAAAAAAACTTTTAGCATAGAAAAATAATGAAATATTACCATTTTTAAGATAAAAAGTGGTCTGTTTGAGCTATTAGGGTGCCTAGACACGTTCAGGGGTCTAATCACCGCATACGATATCGAGCAAACTTTATCGAAACTTTTCATTTTGGCATCATGCCATTCGATATCGAATAAAAAGTATCGTAATTTGAGGTTATAGAATTCGACATTGAGTAATCAAACATCTACATATATCCAGTTGTCATTCGATAGCTAAGAGCCTATCGTGTACACAATAATATAATATTTAGAGGCAAAAATATCTAAGAATTCCTAGTTTGCAAGTTTATTTTTATAAAAAGGGGACAAAATATGTAATTTTAATTAATACATGATATGTAAAATAAAATTAATAATAAATATTATTTGTACAATACAATGCAAAAGGAGCTGCTAATGGTAAAATTTAAGACCCACACACAGAAAAATGTCCATGTAAAATCGTCGAAAGCCAGGTTAACTTAACATTTTTCAGTAGTGATTTTGCTTCATAGGTGTTTCATGTTAAATCAACAGGATTTACAATAATCGTGAAAGAAAATTTTTCCTTTTGAATTAACTATATTTCATGTTGATTTAATATTCCAGTACAGTTAAATCACAATGAAGTTGATACTGAAATAATACGAAAAATCGTATTGAATCAAAGTAATTTTGAGTTGAAACAACGTGAATTTGATATTGGAACAACACGAAGAATCATGTTGAATCAAAGTTATTTCAAGTTAAAACAACGTGAATTTGATGTTGGAACAACACGAAGGATCATGTTGAATTAAAGTTATATCAAGCTGAAACAATATGTCTTTAATGTAGCTATTTTATTAATTATTTTACTTACGTGATAGTCATCAGAAAACTTTTCGTTGTAGCTGACTGCCCCAGCCAAGATTTTAACTCGTGCCACCTGCATGATAGTCCACGCGCTAACCACTGCAGCCACAACAGCTTCAAACTTTTCTTTACTTATACACTAAATAAATACCATCGTATGTAAAATGCATTTCATTTTAATTCAACATGATTTAAATGATTATTTAACATTAAACTTATTTAAAATTAAAGTTATAGTCATTTCGATTGAAAATGAAACTTAACGTTTATAACAAAATTGTTTTAACGGTGATTTAAGGTTAGATTAATTATTTTTCGTTTAAAATTAATATGAAACAATGATAATTTTAAACCAGCAGCAGTAAATATTCTCTGGTAATTCGTTTTTTGTCGTATACATAGACGACACATGTAAGAATAAACAACAACAAGTCACAGAACTAATGCTGACTTTAGACGACATGTATTTTACATCTGACTTGTCAAATTTCCAACTGGAAAAGTGATACATGCCGTGTGAAACATATGAAACATTGTCAGATGACATTTACAGAAGCAAAGTCAGATGAAAAATTTTCAATTAGGGCGTGTTCTATTTTCATCTGACAAGGTATCTGACATCAGCTGTATTAATTAAATTATCAAAAGTGTGGTTTGGCTGAAAAAACATTAAAAAGCAAAGAGCGCTTGATATATTTACGAAAATTGTGCAAAAACTAAGCTTTTGTGAACACTCAGAGTTTATGTCAGATGTAATTGCACATGTACGTGTGAAAGCAAATATTATAAACCGTCTGTAAATTGAAAATTTTGACAAACATGCGAAGTTACATATGTCTCACACACCTAACAAGCCATATGTAAAAAACATGTCGTCTAAAGTCAGCATAAGCAGAACAGTGAATTGTAGCAATGAACAAAGCAAGTAAACACTAACACACTCAAACGGCAAATTATTTCTTGTAAATTTAATATGATTTGCAATCAAAATTGCGGCATGTGGATTTTACATTCCTTTTTTTTCTGTGTGCAGCATTCAAAGTTGACCAAAATTATTTTACCACATTATGTTATGTTAAATGTAACTTGCAAAGGCTATTCTGAATGCTTCGTTTATTAATCTCATTCTTATTTATTTATTAATCTCATTCTTATCTTATAACAAAACAAAACGGCTGCTGCCGGCGAAGACAAATAGTTATTTTTATCTCTTATTTCCTTTCTAATGCGTATCACAAGTTGTTCTCCATTTTTTGGTGAAGATAATTCATCTTTAAAACACTTTAATTTTATTTAAAAACTAATTTTTTCACACACGATTTCTGTTTAAGTTGCTTGTAGTATCTTTTTTTTCATTTGTTTACATTTGGAAATCATATGTTCGTAAATCTATTACAATTTGTTAGAATACTACGATTCGATACATATCGTAATCGGTGATTAGCTTACTCGACACGTATCGAAATATTATTCGATCGATATCAAATGTCGTGATTAGACCCCAGATTGTGTTGAAATGTTCACAAAAGTTGTTCAACTCTACCGTAACTATAAGTTTGCCAAATATTGTTAGTAAAAAATTACGACTCCTGTAAGTTTATTCCGAAAAGTTGACGAAAAAAATTTTTTTGCCATAAAATGTTCAAAATAATCTGTTAAGCGGATTATTTGCTACATTATTGCCATATATAGTTAAGCGATATCATTAAGTTTGAATTAGCTGTTGGCCAAATACTGATGATACCGTTTTTTTAACCCCAATTATTTTCAAAAACTTTGGAGGTCCATAAAAAAATTGGTCACCAAATTCGCCCAACTGAGTATAGGGTTTTACTGCCCCCCGTGGTAGTACAATCGAACTTATACTGTCCAATTCTTTTGTTGTTCCAAAAGTCTTCATTTGTAGCATAGTGTAATTAAACAGTTAACTAATGTCGACAAAAACAAAATGCATTTTTAATTGGTAAGAAGTGGGGCCTACTAGATTGCAATAACACATGCATCAAAAAAGAACATAAAAAAAATAGTATTGGCCAAAGAAATTGGTCGTCTGAAGCATAGTGCATCGTTCAGCATGTCTAGTTAAAGTAGTTTTTTCGAAAATCATTGACAAACTCAGCGATATATGTATGTATAACGGGATAAACCTGAACTACAAGGTATCGTCTAGATTGACGCCGAGGTTGCTCACAATCTAGAATAAATCTGTGGTTCTCTTGAATAAGCGTGTGTGTCTAAAAACCAAAATTTTCAGGAGAGCCGGAATACTTTATTTTTAATACTAAGAACTCTGTGTGATTTTTATCACACTCTTCTTTGAAACTTGCGATCCGAATACAAAACGATGTATGTAAAAAATGATGGAGGCGGGAGGACGTAAACTTTAAGAATGATGTACACTAAGACCTCTATCAAATTTGACAATCTCGGGCATGATCAACTTTGTCGGCATCATAACTTTTGCAAATATTATCCGATTTTAATGAATTTAAACTGTGCTCTTAGTGTCTTTTATTCGGACGCCAGGACCTCATCGCTGAAAACAGTGTTCTCCGCGTGAAGACTGAGGTTGGCATTTATTCTAGCGAGGCTATAGGTGACGCATCTAGGACTTTGAATCACTGTCGAACTTAATCCTGAATTAAAAATTTTGAGGATTAAACCAATACAGTTCGAAGAAATCATGGTCCCATTTCTCAAAACTACGAGCAACAAATGTATAAGTAGAACACCTACAAAACAATAATAAATTTTGCAAAAGTGTTATAATTTTGTAAGTATTTTACTGGTAGATTTGTTTTTGGTCAAATATTAGTTCTACAGGACTGAAATGCCAACCAATTTTTAGTCGATTCGGAAATGAAATGTTATTATAGACCCTTGATGTAGAGCATAAAATGATCGACTATGGCCACCTTTGACTTAGTTATTTCCTTTTTGTTTTCATATTATCTACAATTTTTGTTTTCTTGTTGTTGCTTTCTATGCTAAATATAAAATGACAACAAATTGTCTAGAAGTATAAATATAAAAACTGGGTAAAGTGGTTTTAGTTTTTTTTTTACTGAATTCTGTTTTATTTTTGAACAAAAATGTAACGCACTTGACTGTTGCACTAAAAATAAACTAAAATTAAAGAAAAACATTTTAAATTAAAAAATAAGTAGCATAATATTTATAAAGTACTTTTATTTCAAATATGTAGTTCAAAATTACATCACAAAAGAGAAGTAAATGGGTCGTATATTGGCTCCGCAGTAAAGGAAAATTCAACGGAAAGAAATATCGATGGATGTGCAAATTGCAACTATGCATTCCTGTGGTATACGTTTTACGCGAAATTGATTTTAATTTATTGTAAATTGATTTTAAATCAATTTCACGGAAAGCTTTGCAATTTGCATAACGATCTTTCCGTTGAATTTTCCTTTTTTGCGGAACCAATAATACGACTCAATATATTTTAAAAGATAATGCTAAAAATAAATAATTCATAGACAGAGCCAGAAAGGATTAAAGTTATTGATGAACGTAAAAAAATGTATCGCATTTATCGTCCTATTCGAATATGTCACTGAGTAATCGTAGTTTTTTTTCGGAAACTTTTTATTTGCAGATGGGAAATGGGAAAAAGCATGTAATTTAGAAATTTGGCAAAAAGTCCTTTAAAATTTCATTTATGTACTATTTTTTCTATACTATTTATCTGTTTACCACTCTAATTAGCAAATAAGAAAAGTTACATGCAATAAATTTTATGTAAAAAAAAAGTGCTAGCTCTTGGAATTCGAGATAAAAATCTGAAATTTTGTATACGCGTTTTGTTTGGCGTTCTATAAAATATCTTAAAATTTTCATATAATCTCGTCTACTCGTCATGAAGTATACGAGGCCACAAAATCGTTCTGTGCAAAGATGTCGTAGCCCTTTCCGCTCTATCTAAAAAAGAGTTGATTTTACGGAATATTGCTACAAAATTTGTAAGAAAATGTATTCTCTACAACTTTTATAAAAACATCAAAGTCGTACTTACAACAAAACACAGGTATTAAAAAAAAACTACGATTTTTGTGACCTTTGACCTTAACGACCATAGGTCGAATATTTTCCATAATCAATAAATTTTATGAATTTCAATTTCAACTGTACATTTTTCTTGTTCACACATCTCACGAATTGCAAAGGAACACTATGTAGAAATTTTACGCAGAAAAACTAGATAAAGAAATAAATGTCATAGATGAACTTAAATCACAATAGTAAACATTTTGAACAAAAACTACAACATATGTACATATTTTTGGTTCTGGCTTTTATCTGTTAGCTTATCTTTTGTTTTTGTTTGCAGGTATCTTGCTTATCTAAACTAAATAAAAAATACAATGAAAATAAGAATAAAACTGAAGAACGATCATGCAATTAATTTGTCATTTATTTTCTTTTACTTACTTTTCCATTAAAATTTCCTCTAATTTTACTCATTACTTTAGAACCAGATAAGATAAAGTTTTATTTAAAAAATAAAAACGGAGAATGTTTACACTTTTTCATTACACTGAACTCTCAATAATATGAACTAATAAAACAAAAGCAGTTAACTTTTGATTAAACTTTACTGGAATATTAAATCAACATAAAATATAATTATTTCGAACGGAAAAATGTTTTTTGAAGATCATGTAGAATCAACATGAAACAAATATGAAGTTTATTTATTTTTCTGTGTGTAGGGTACGCCGATGACATGGTTGTGATGCCAACTGGCTAATTCGGCGACGTTCTCTCAGACGTCATGAACGATGCTTTGTGTACTGTTATGACATGGTGTGGGAGACACGGCCTGTCGGTCCACTCTGACAAGACTGTTCTGGTACATTTCTCTTTTGGAGAAAACTTGGTCTGGGGACATTTTCCTTGAATGGGTGCAATATTCCTTATTCGACCGACGTCAAATAGTTGGGGGTTACTCTTGATAGTAGGTTGACTTGGAACCATCATGTTGAATGCATAACAGAGAAAGCCACTAGGGCGATCTGGGTGGTGAAGAGTTGTGCCGGGTGCACCTGGGGCAGGAGTCTAAAAATTATCATGTGGATATATACAATGATTGTTAGGCCAATCATTACGTACGGCGATATTGTATGGTGGCAGAAGACACAACAGGTTGCGGTGACAACCAAACTCTGCAAGGTTCAGAGATTGGCGTGTCTTCATATTACAGGCGCAATAAGGTCATGTCAAACCTTGTCCATTGAGGCCTTGATTGGATTAACACCCCCACATATCGTTATAATTTCCTCTGCGGCAATGGCTGCTTATAGGATGGGCCTCGAGAACTCTGCCCGTCGTGTCGGCAACGAGCACTCATTGATTCTGAGTACTATGCCCTGCAGAGGGCTACTAGGAATGCCTAGTGACAGGATAAACTGTGAACTTAGGTTCGACAGGAGATTCAATGCCACAATTCCTCTTAGGGAAGAAAACTGTTCCAATGTGGACTCCAGAAGTTTATGCTGGTATACAGATGGACCCACAACGGAAGATGGAGTTGGCGCAGGAGTCTGTGGACCCAACGTAAAAATATCTGTGCCCATGGGCAAATGGCCTACGGTATTTCAGGCGGAAGTGCAGGCGATCACCACGTGTGTTCATATTAATTTAAGTAAGGGCATTAAGGGCGCGCGTATAGCTATCTGCTCTAATAGGCAGGCAGCTCTTACGTCCCTCTTTAGTTGGGAATTCCATTCTAAGGTGTTTTTAGAGTGCTTTGACTCACTACAGGAGCTATCGATACGTAACAAGGTTTCCATTTACTGGGTACCTCGGTAACGAGGAGGTGGACGAATTGTCCAGAAGGGTCTCAGCTGCTCCTCCTATGGGTCCAGATCCCGTTTGTGGTGTAAACTGGTTGACTGTCAAGACGTTAATCAAAGGAAATGACACCGACCGCAAAGGAAGTGTAGCTGTCTTGTTCTGGTTTAAGGCAATTCAAAGCATTGCTGCAGCCATCTTCATATAGTAGTGGCATCCTGAATTTCAACAGGAATGATTTACGGCTGATTACAGGCTTTCTCTCTGGTCAATTTGGCCTGAACTATCATCTGTGGAAAAGTAACCAAGTTCGTTCACCCTTGTGTCGTTTATGCTTGGAAGAGGACGAGACAACGGCGCACATTCTCTGTGAATGTATTGTCTTATGTAATAGTATAAGGCGTGTTTTCTGTTTTGAGTTTCTGTGTTTGGATAATATTAGGAGGTCTTCTCCTATCCCTGTGCTAACTTTCATAAAGAGAGTCATGCAGAGCTTGATTTAATTTATAGATCTATGGCACGACAGATGCACTAGGTGTTTGAATGCCGTTCCTTGGACCAGATTTTTCCCCTATTCTATTCTAAAATATTTCTAGAAACTAGTTTGGCTTCAGTTCGTTTTCAATTTAATCTTTCGATTAAATTATTTATATTTGATAAAGAAATTCTAAAGCATGTAATAATTGAACATTAAAAAAAAATTTTTTCTCTACGGAAGGTTGAACTGGCATCAGATGTTCCGAGACCACTACAGCCTTCTGATCAGAGTTCTTTTCCACATAGACGACACTGCCAGCGAAGGCAGCCAACAACCAACGAGCGAAAATCCTATTTACTTTTTTTTTACCAATCAGCAGATAAGTCACCATTATGTGACTTCTCAACTTTTATCCACCCAAAGGGACGGACCTTTATTATGTTTCCTGATAATCCCAGCAAAAACTTTTGTCATATTTGTAATCGGTAGTACTTTATTAATGGTTTACAATTTATCTTATTACTATGCCTCAAATTAGAACTACTACCTAGTTTTTAATAAAATTAGTACGTATTTTTCTCATTATCTGAAAGTAGTTATAATTTGTTGATATGTATTAATAAAATAAGTAAAAAAGCAATTTTCAAGTCAACATGTGTTTGTGTATGAAAACTAATTTCTGTCACTTAGACTTATAAGTCAACAATAGCTGAGTAGGTAAACTGTTTGTCTTCATATCTGAACGAGCACAAGTTCGTATCCCAGCTGGGTCAAAAAATAAAAAAATAAAATGGAATAAATATAAATAAAACATAATAGCGGTATTCACACCGAACTTGTTAATTTGTTACTCGGTAGTTTGTTAATTTGTTAAAGTTACCAACTGTGAACGACCCCCTTTTTAAATCTTTGTTAGTCTGGTAACTTTCGTAGTAAAACAGCTGGTTTATTGTTCTGACACAAGTTATTATTCTGAAGAAAATAAAACATGCCACGAGAAAGTGTAAAAAAAACAATTGTAAAGCATTTAATTACTCATGCTTTGACACAAGTAACGTTTGCTGACGGTAAGTAGACAACATTTATCGAAGTTTAATAGTTTAATTACAAATAATTCATTATGCAGAAATTTTCCACGATGATGAAGATGAAACCGAAAATGTACTGGATGAGCTGTATGAAGATTTATATACTGTCATGAAGTGTCGCAGAGGAGTTGTGTATGAAGTTCCAAAATCAATTCATTGGCGCGAAGATGTTTTGTCTTCAATGGATGAAAATCGTTTCTGCCAGATGTTACGCGTGAATCGCGAGCAATTTGCTCATATACTATCACTCATATGTAGAGACAAAGTTTTTACCAAATGTGCCGGCAAGCAGTTTCCAATAGACTTACAACTCGCCATAGTTTTGTTTAGATTAGGATCCTCTGGAGAAAGCGCATCAATCGCTAAAATTGCTACATTTTTTGGAATCGGTGACGGCGGCACACTTCTTAAAAAAGAATTTTTAGCGCTTTTTTGAAATTAATACAGCAATATATATTCTGGCCAGATTCTACAGAACGTTCGGAAATAGTTCGCGAAACATTCAGTGAACTACCGTTTTGTATTGGTTATGTGGACGGAACTGAAATCAAACTTGCAGAAGCTCCAGTAAAAAACCACGTTGACTATTTTTCAAGGTGCCATATATATGCAATTAAAGCACAAATTGTTTGTGATTACGAACTTAAAATTCGCCATGTAGTTACAGGATATAGTGGTTCAACCCACGATTCAAAAATGTTAAAGAATTGTTCACTTTATAAGGAGCCAAGCCAATTTTTTTCTGGACAGGAATGGATTGCAGGTGATTCTGCTTATCCGTTAGGTAATACTATAATTACTCCATATAGAAGCAATGCTCAACACCTTGATGCAATAAAGAGAAAGCAATTCAACCTGCAGCATAGTAAATTCCGAGTAAGAGTTGAACATTGTTTTGGTATATTAAAAGGCAGGTTTAATAGTCTTAAAGAATTAAGAATGCGAATTCATAACGAGGAAAGCCATACATTTTGCAACGATTGGGTTTTAGTGTGCTGCATCCTCCACAATATTGTCGTTGGTAGTACTGACATAGAGCAATTTGAAGAGGTGTCACAGAACCAAAGTGCAGTTGAAGAGCAATTGGAAGAGTCAAGTAGAACTAGCTTTGAAATGAAAAGACAAATGTTATACCATCTTATGTTTCCAGGCACAGTTTGAAAATAAAACTAAATCATTTATTCATAAAATAAAGTAATAATTCATCACAAATACGTTGCGTACTTATTTTAAGAGATCAGGTAAACATTTTAGTTTCGTTTTATAAAAAAAATAATAATAAATTCATCACAAATACGTTGCTTACTTATTTAAATAATTAAGGTAATAATTTTGGTTTGTCATTCTTTGTTGTATTTCAATTTCAGTTCCATTATTGCAAGTCTCTCGTTTTGCTCCAGTTCCAATTTTCTAATTTCAAACTCTTGTTCCATTCTACTTTTTTCCAAATCAACTTTTTGTTGCTCAATGCAAAGCCGTTTTTCATAAAATGCATCTCTTTTTTTTGTATTTCCGCCAGTTGGCTTAAGCTGCTTTTCGGCATGCGCGTTTTAAATTTTTGGCCTAGTGACCGGTTAATAATTGGAGTTGATGTAGATGTTGGTGTCTGTGGCATGGGTTCAAATGAAACCGATTCAGCCTGTTCATCTGAAGGGGAAAATATGTCTGTAAATGAGGAATCTTGAAGTATCACATCTCCATCTTCCTCTATTATACCTGGCACATTGATATCTATATGGTACGTTGAAGATTCCGTGACTACATTTGAGTTAGTTTTATTGTGAAAAAGTTCCGCCAGGCGATCATAATACGGGCACATTTTTCGTAGTTTGTCTGCAAATCGTTAAAAAAATGGTGAGAAAAGCAAAATTATTATAATCGAACGAATTACCCTTTATAGTGCTACAGTCATCATTTACATCAATTCCAGCACCAGTTGACTTTCGCCACTCTTCAGCTTTATTAAATGTAGCTTTCCAGTATCGAACTTTGCATCGCAGCATTTCGCATGTTGCGTCAATTTTGGTCTGGTCCAAACATTTTTGATAGTAGATTGTACTAGTTGGTTTCTGAAAATACATACATATATGTCATTGACATAATCTTATAAACATATACAAAATAGTGCTACATTACTTCAATGTCCACATTTTCCAACACAAAATCCAACAGCAATTTATGCTCCACTTCACTCCACTTTTTTTGCATTTTTGTTCGAATGCGCTTTTTCTTTTGGTTATCCACTATAAGAACAGTTTATGATTTATTAAAATAAAATAAAAAATCATTTAATTAACATACTTACTCTCAACGTACACGAAAATTGCCAAAACACAAATATTTTTTTAGAAATGTATCACAAATGACTTTTTTATTATATTTATTTAGAAACTACAACAGCTGATTGAGAGTTACCAACTAACAGCTATTTTATCAGGGGTGCCGTGTCGTTAATTTGTTAAATGTTAATAAGGTAGTGCGTTAAATATACAAAAACAAAATGCGTGTAAAAAAGTAACGATTAACGACTAACAAACTAACAAGCTCGGTGTGAAAACCCCTAATGTGTATAAAAATTTTTTTAATTTTAATTTGTTTATTTGACTACTTATTTTTTAGCTTCAAGTAAGCCAAATAATAACTAGTCAATTGCTGTGACAATGTAACTACATTTGTAAGGGGTACCCTATATTTTTTGGACTTCTCAAACAAAAATAAGTAGTTATCGAGTCAAATTGTAAGTAGTTACGACTTAAATCCTCATATACTTTTTTGCCTACCAGTGCAAAGTTTTTGCTGGGATCTGTTAATTTGTAAAAAAAAAATAAATAAATAGAATTTTCGCTCGTTGGTTGTTGCTGCCTTCCGTCTACCAGGTCGTCTAGGTGGAAAAGAACTCTGATGAGAAGACTGCGGTGGTCTCGCAACATCTGATGTCTGTTCAAACTTCCGTACAGGCAAATTTTTCTTTGAATGTTCAATTATTATATACATGCTTTAGAATTTCTTTCTAAAATAAATCTAATTTAATCGAAATATTAAATTTAAAACGAGCTTAAGCCAAACTAAGTAAATAACTTTGTATAAAAACCATATACTTCACCTAAATTCATAGCTTAAGTGTTATTTCTAGAAATTTTTAAATATTAGTACCATTAAATTTTGCTCGCTGTATATAGTTTTGATAGAAAGGAACGGCGTTTAAATTAGTGCATGTTTATAGCAAAAAATAAAGTTCACATTACCACGAGTTTACTGTAGTATATTTAAAATGAATTCTTTTTAGAATGAAAACAAACTTTAGTCTTATTTAATATTTTAATAACGCCACAACAAAAAAAAAAATATATATATATTTCATATTAAACTAGAACGTATAAAGTTTAAAAACTATTCACATTTCCATCGAAAGAAAAAAAAAATTATAAATGTACATAATTGTTAAAATTATTAATCAGTGCTAAAGATCATTAGAACTTTTAAAAGCTACCAAAGCGTCTGACTGCTGCTAGAAAACCCCATTTGCTAATACACGTAGGAATCTGTTAAAAAAATGGTCAATTCTATTCAATTAATTGTTTGCGATTAAGTAATTGATGATTTTATTGTGAAAAGAAATAGAAAAAAATGGGAAATCACAATCGAAAAATGTGAACAACGGCCACTCAACTTTTATTAAAAATTAACTTTTATTATATCAATTATTACAAAATTTCTTTTCTGTACTAAAATGTAAGTAATTATATTAAAAAAAATAAATACAAAATAATGGTCACGTTAAATTGTTTGAAATATGAAATTGCATGTTCACAAGTAGTGTCAGGACAATAAAAAATTTAAGATTTAATCAAACGCTTGTTTGGGGTTAACAACCATTTAATTACTTGACAATTATTATTCAGAATATTAAAGGTGCAAAATCTAATAAATTTGTTGTAATATCAAATTTCAGTTTAACATGATGATCTTGGCAGTGAACCTGTTAAACATTTTTATTTTATTTTTATAGCAAAATTGTCTTTGTGTTTTAGAAAACAGTTGAAAATTACACTGGAAACTGATTAAAAATTGTAGATTTAATTACATTGATAAATTTCGAGTTAATACAAAAAAAAAAATTAAACTAAAAATTAAAAAAAAACCGGAAGGTACGGCGCAACAAGGTTACTTTTCTACATTCGCTTTGATATTTGAATTGTGTATTTGAGAAACTCCAAGTCACGTTCAGGAATCCCATAACTCAACAAACACACTTAACGAATTTTTCAAGAGACTTTCGTATCCAATAAAATTTTATCACGTATCGAATGGATAGATTACCGCATTCGCTAACTTATTGAAATTTGTAAAAAGTGTACTAAGTTTGTTTTACATCGGTTGTTGAATCGACTAAGAATTTGTAAGACATTAAGGCTGAGGCCACACGGGCGTTTTAAAAATGCGGCGTTTCTGCTTTTTATATTAAATTTGAAAGTTCTCAATTCTTTAAAACTTCAAATTTAATATAAAAAGCAGGAACGCTTTCTTTAAGCTAGGTCAACAACCAAGTGGATTCGATGACTTTAAGAAGGTTTTTGGTAATGTGCCATGCTTTTTGCAAAACATACAAATAATGTTGATGTTTTCGATCGCTCTAGTGCAATTATGATTCATAACTTAACTTGGTTGAGTTGTCAATCTGGTATGTAATGGAAATCGACTGATTTAAATCGGCGCCGATTTCAAAAACAAATTGTGCTGAAAGATGATTTATTTACCTTTTCTATTGTTTTGTATCGGAACAAATATTCAAATAAAATATTCTAAGCGAAAGGCGTGACTCGATCTTTCATTATTTTACAGGAGAAGAAAAAACTGAATAAAAACTAGAATACTTACATACAAAAAATAATTTTGAAGTGGTCATAAAACCATTGTTTTCAACGGTAGCTTACTAAGTTCTTTAGGGAGGATGTATTTAGAATTTGGATACCATCAAGCGTTAAAATCACGCTTACGAAAAAATCGAGACACCTTTTTTATATTAAGCAATCGATATGTATAATCTAGCTTTAAATTGGCCAAAAACTTTACGATAGTCTTAATTTTGCCATTGGTTTGTGGTTATTAAGTATTTTTTATATTTTTAATAAAAGAATTGAAATGGTACTTTCTGTAGAAATTGTTGTTTTTCTCTATAAAACAATGTTGCTGTTTTTTTTATAAAACAATTGATTTTTATTGTGACGATTTTTTGACGAAAATTTTCGAAAACCTTTACGATTTTGACGATTTTATTTCTCAAATTTGACGAATTTTTGGAAAAAATTACTAACAGGACTGTTATTTCGCGTTTTTTGTAAAGGAGTGCTGCAAGCCCCTCTAATGTCAAGTAGTGGCAGTGATGGAGAATTCGGTAATGTACTATTTTCAGTACTTTTTCATTGTGGAAATACCTCAGCACCCCCACGACATAAAAAGTAATTTTTCCAATTTGTAAAAAAGACTTAAAATTTCTTCCGGATTATTAATTTTCAAATCATTCTATTCAAAAACATATTCCAAAAATTTTGATATCTTAATTTGAACAAAAAAACTGTTCAAACGGAAGCTATTAGAAAACTATTTAACTGGTATAAAATTCATTGCTACATTAGACATTTTAAGTTGCACTTTGCCGATTGGTCCTTAATCAAATTTGAAATCCTTAGTACTTTCATTTCGACTGAAATAAAATATCAAATTGTTATGGGCGCAAATGCAGGAAGGCTTAGTGATGAAACAGAACACGACTGTAACGGCGACCGAAAAGCATACAGAGAGCAACAAAGCCCATAACAAAAACGGCAACCGAAAAGACAAATTTCTCATTAATGTTATCAACATTTTTTCTTTTCGTTTTATTTTTATTTTTCTTCACTCAAATCAAATGTTTTGTTTAAAAAAATAAAGAAAATTTATGAAAATATGGTAACTTTTTGTGAGAGTGAAACTTTTAAAACAAAAGTAAATGAAAATACGTTATCAAAATAAAATAAATTCTATTTCAAAACTGATACAGTCGACGTATTTACAATGTCAATTTGTATGAAAAACCACGTTGCGCCGGAGTTTTGTTTCATCATTTAAGCTGTCATATTACACTGTCTGTATTTCGCCAATAAAGAAAAAAAAAATAATGAAAAACCAAAAAATTACTTATTTTTCGCGAATATCTCGGAAACGCGCATTAAGAAAAATAAATTAATTTCATATTTGCGACCTCAAATATCCTTAGAAAAGGTTTTTTTTTATTTTAGATTTGACAAAGACTTAGGAATTCAAAAACTGTCCTCATAACTTCATCTTAAATTTGTCTAAAATCTGACCTTTTATGTATAATAACATTAAATTACAAATTTTAAAAACCCCCGAAGAAAATAGATGATAACTTCAAAACGGCTGGACCAATTTTCTTTAAACATAGGCTGGAAGATTTTGTATTAAGTCACCTTTCAAACAAAATTTCCTAAATTGAAATCGCGCTAGCAGTTTGGGAGCTACGATTCAAATACACACAGATTCGACAGGATACATCTAGAAAAGATGTGATATCTTCTAAACGTCTGGACCAATTTTCTTCAACCATAGCTAAGAACACTCTCGATCAAGTCACCTTTCAGACAGAAAAAACTAAATCAAAATCGGTCCAGCCGTTTGGTCTGTACGAGGGTTCGTACATGCACACTGATACACAGATACACAGACACACACTACAAACTTATAACACACCTCTTTTTTGTCGGGGGTTAAAAATAGTAGATATTTTGAGTGTAATGTGCAGGGAAACCGAAAATATACCCTAAAAAAATGTGTTGTATGCGCATTAAATATGCAATAAAATCAAAAAATACGCTCCCAAAATTTAGAAAAATATGCTCTTAAAGCTTTATAATTTCTTTTATAATTTATATAATATTCATTTCTATCCCCACGAATTATATATGTTCACATATTTAAGACGTCTATAGTCATTATTTCCACCTCAAAAAGCAAGTAATGTTCATTGGTTCATCCAGAGGAGAAACTCCTTAAGCCCGCCAAAAAGCCAGCTATGCAAACTATCTTTACTCTGCAGTACCATTGACATGGACTTTATACGCATTTTTTATGGATATTATTTGCTTTTCAAAAGTACATGCTTCAAACTTTTAAAGCTGTCGATAATCTGGGAATAAAGCAATTGATTAGGAAAAATTTTAAGAAATTGAGGTAATAAGAAATTAAGTAAATTTAAAATCACAAAAATGATTCTCTAAATGTGAAGAAATTTAAAAATTTTTCGATAACAAAAGTGATGCAATAAACACATTCACCACAGGAGGCTACACGAATACACGACCCAAATGTCGCTAGCTTCATTTGTCGCCGTGTAGCCAGCTACTTAATTATTTTGAAAGCGGCAGAGACATCTTACCAGCTGACATTTTGTTGTAGAAGTACATATTTCAGTGGTGCCACTTTGAAATGTTTATCGTGTATAAAAATAAAATCGCTTATTCAAAATATACTTAGATGTCGCAAATGTAAAAGCAAATAAATTTATTTCATTAAGATCTCGTTATTCTTATTGCAATTTTAATACTTAAATTTTAATGTTCTCTTTGTTAAATCAAATAGACTATTGACTAAAGGTACGGTCACACTTGCAATTATTTACCCAAAAAAACGTAACCACTACTTTTGCCCATGGTTAGTGTGATTTAACTTGGTTTTTATATCACAAAATAAAGTCAATTATGCCGGAGAATGCTATTTTATATTATTTTTAATAAATGCGAACCCATATTCAAAAAAATATTGGAATTAAAGAAAATGCAATTTTAGCATGTCTGTTGGTCACGTTTTTTCAGCAAAAAATAATGACGTAGTAGCCTTTTTTAGCCAGTGAATTTTAAATGATTTTTGGCTCTGGAGTTACGGGGTTAAAAACTTTAATTTTTGGTAATCATAACTCCTAGAATTAAGAACAGATATAAGTGATATGGGTGTCACGGTAAAGTCCTGTAAATTACCTTCCTACTGGTGTATAAATTTCTGAAATCTATTAACCCATTGCGTGTAAAATTTTGATATCTGACTTTTCACGCAGAATTACCGTTATCTTAAAAACTAGTCGGTACAACGATACATAACCATGTATCCACTTTTTCTTTATTTGGTTCATTATGCTTTTATTTGGTGTATTTTTGAAACTTGTTACCAATGAAATAAATAAGTTATTGTACTTTAAAAATAAGTTTATTTTTAAAATCTCATTTTTATAATGCCATAACTTACAAATTACATCGATGACAGCTTCCAATTATATATTAAATTAAAGCTTGGAAGATTCTATATTAAACTAAATACACGCTTAAGTACCGTTGTGTCGGTCAGTTTTTAAGATAACTGTTCTTTTACGTAAAAAGTCATATAAAAATTATTTTAAATTCCATTTTGCTCGCAATGGGGTAATGGATTTAAAAATGGTTTACACCAGTGCAAAGATATTTCAGAGCTCTTTGTAATGACACCTGTATCGTTTATATCTGTTCTATATTGTAGGAATTATGATCAATAAAAATTTAACTTTTGAACCCCGTAACTCCGGAAACAAAAGTGGGCGCCAAAAAAATCATACTAAAGTTTTTAAGTTAAAAAGTGCTATTACCGCTAATTTTATTTTTATTTTTAGCAATGTTGGTATTCTTGACTTGTTTCAGAATAAATTTATTAAGCTCCTAATTATTTCATATTTCTCATTATGGCAGCACTAATTTGTTCATTGTAGCCCACAAAAATAGAAATTAACTTCGAGTATGATGTGGAAAAGTACATAAACGAGATTTAGCCGAAAAACATACATGATTCCACACATGTACATGAACTTACCTCAATATAATAGAAATACAATTATTTATTTTGACATGTGTCTGACAATATATATTTAATTATTTAAAAACTCAATACATATATATTGTAACATTTAAATTCTGTAATTTTCATTTTTATTTTATAATAAAAATAATTTCTAAGCGCTCATTTGCTTTACATATTTTATTATATTGTCAACACTGTTTTTGTTTTGTAGCCAACAAAAATAGAAATAGTTTAATTTGACTACGCGACAAAAGTAAGCATGGACAACAACCTGTAGTCGTGTAGCCGTGAAAATAATCATTTTCATATACACACATGTATTCTATTTTTGACATTTTGTAGTCGATAGCCTGCTGTGGTGAATGTGTTTAATGCATGATTTATTTTGTTTTTTGTAAATAGGCATATTAACATTTAAAAAAGCCGAAAAATGCAGGAAAAACAACAAAATATGCCAGAACAATTAGAAAAATGTCCAAAATATGCGACGAAGAGGGAAATATGATGTAAAGGGTGAAATTTGCAAAAATATGCACTTACAAATCGATGCCAAAGTTCTTAAAAAGTTCTGAAACGTATAAATAGCTTATTTGTGCCTTACTTGAGGGTGCTGTTGGGTGAATGGTTAGCGCGTTTGACTACAAACTCTGAGGTCTTGAGCTCGAGACTAGTTTCAGGCAAGCCAACAGCAAACATCATGAATTTTTCTTAAGTGCATTGGTGTGTTATTGTGTTGGTTGTTGTTGGACTGTTAAAGCGATGAAGGCATAGCACTGATCAGTACCGGCAGTACCGGCAGCGATTAATATTAACATATGCTAATGCAGTTCACAGCACCCTCTTTCGTCGGTATTGTAGCAGAGCCGTCGTCGAAGTAAAATAACTAATAAATTGCTATACAGTTTTAACAAATTAATGCCTCTACTTGACACCAGAGGGGCAGCAACACTGCTCTACAAAAAAACGCGCAATAGCAGGGTTGTAAATGAATCAAGCTTCCTATCTCTCTCCCACTTCACCACCTGTTCTCTCTACACTATCCCTTTCCCAAAGAAGGTAACACATTAATTAATTAACTGGTAGGCATTAATTGCCTGATTGTGTTACTTCTCTTAAAAAAAACATACATACATACATCGCACAGGAAAAAACATACAATTAAGAATTATTGAATTCTCGTATTCAATTTTCACGAAAAAGTTGTATATATAAGAATTAAAATCACATTCAATAGAGCCACCTGACAACTGGTGATAAGCAAATACACGTGAGCACTGACGATGGAAGTGTAGCGGCTTCCGAAAGTGGCGCTACTCTGTTCTGCTGTGTACGTTGAAAAATTAAGTTGATGTTCATTTTTCCCTTTTTCCTTGGAATATTAATCATGCCCAATTCTTTCAGAATATAACGTTTCGAACCTTACAATAATAATCAATTTGGATTCACAAAGCAAATACGGTCGAAATAATCATATTAATGCAATTGCATATGTGGGGTTTGCCTGGTAATGAGTTACAATAACTATAAAAAAATATTTAATGTTGCACCATGTTATGTTTTAGAAATTGCTCGATTTGATCTCATTTTCAAAATCTTGATGCTGCGGCAGGCGGCCGGTCGCAAAATTTTTTTCATTATTTTTCAATGTATCTGAAAATAAAATTCAACGTATTTTTGCTATTCGAAATTGAAATTCGCAAAAAAAAAAATACTGACGCTCTACCCTAATGTACATATGCTCCAAAGTTGGTCTGGACTAAACAAGAATTTTTATTATGCAATGGGTAAAGATCGGAATTATATGTTTGTACACGTTTCGATACGAGTGTATATTACATTTGCTCCGCTGCCTCTCCGTTAGCATATTTCAAAATATTTTGAACCATTAAGGTGCATAGAATGAGCTACCATGGCCACTAACCAAGAGTAATAAAATAAAATTCGAAGTTAAGTTACAAACTAAATATTGTACAATGGTACATAAATTTTTAGATGCTGTTTTCACTAATGTATCTTGTATACATTTTGCTACTAAAGTGTTCGTAGTTTCAGTTTCCATTTCCAATTTTAAGACTTTCTGTTGTGAAAAATTTTATAACTACTGTTTGTTACACTCGTACATTTGTACAAAAATTATCGATTATTGTTTTTAATGTTTCACACTTTCCCATCTTTAGTTAAAAAGAAAAATCCAAGCTTCTGTTTTATTTCTAATTTTGTTTTGGTTTCTTTTCATTTCACACGTATTTTAATATTTTTTTTGTAAAAGTATTTTGTTTGAAAAACATTTTTTTGTTGTAATATTTTTTTTGCTGATAATTTTTTCTTGTTGTTTGCAGTTAAAAAAATCGTGTTTTAAAAAATCAATTTCATATTTAAAGATAACAAAACTAATTAAACAACAACATCAACAACAAAAATAAGTGCTTGTATGATAACTGTTAGAGAGTACCCTTGTCGAGCGTAGAGTACCCTTGTCGAGCGATACCACAATAGCAATTCTTGACATTATTCCCATATTTTAAAATGGCATATATTAAGTTTATTATTATTATTGTTAGTTGCTGTAGCGCGGATTATTGTCGTAAAGTGCCATAGTAAATTATTTCCAATTCTGCCGAGTATTTGCTGTAGCCTTTACTCGAGACCATGTTAGATGTTTATTCGTCCTTTCAATATCTTCTGTTAAGCTGAGTCGCCAAGATCCCCTAGAGCGGCCTCTTTTTCGTTGTCCTTGTGGATTTCAATACAGAGCCATTTTACATATACCAGTAGGGTGGTTTTCGTAGGGCATGCTCAATCCATCTCCATTTTCTTTTCCTAATCTCTAGGTTTATTGGTATTTGCTTGCACCTTTGATATAATTCTTCATTAGTAATCCAAACCGCAAGCATCGGTTTATAAAGGATTAAAGTTTCCTACTGATTTCTTCTGATTCCAGCCAGGTTTCGCAACCATACAGTAACACTAATTTTACATTAGAATTAAATATTAGGATCTTTGTCTAACACTTCATCTACTACTACTAAAAACATTAGTGAAGACAGTATACATCCCTGGCTTACTCCGGCATGTGTATCGATCAGCGTTGTCAACTCAGTGCTTTTTGCACCGTTTTTAGTGCTTTTTCAACTTTTCGACGCGAAAAATTTTGGAGTTAGTGCTCGGTGCTTTTTTAGTCTAACTTTTGGTGCTTTTATTTTTTGACGGTGGCACTAAACCCAAAATTCAGAAATTAATTTCTTTATCTAAATATATTTTTCAAGTGTAAAATTCTTTGCTAATGCAACTACATATTTCCCGAACACGTTTTGTGCAGTCTTGCAGAAGAATGAAAAAATTGATTCGAGCTATCAGTGGTGCTTCATCTTTTATCTTTTTTTGTCGAACCCCATTAAAACTAATTGTCGAAACACATTAAAGCTAATTTTTGTAAGTATTTCGTTTGACATACATAAACATATGTATGCATATTCTACTCTTACGTGCGCATCACGTGGCGTAAGAACTCGCCCGATACTTTTTATGGTTTCTTTTTATAGGCGTCTAAACTGGGGCATCTCGGCCATTTTTTGAGAAATGTTCGTCATATTCAAGATTGAATAATTTTAGAGAGCGTCATCGGATATGAATAAATTTTGTCTCATTCGAAAGGTTTCAGTATCCTCCTAATAAGTATTGATTGAAAAAATTACATAGCTTCTCGCTAAAAAGTCCTCTAAAATGCCAAACTATCCTGAAAAATACATTTGTAATTTTCTTTATTTTTTAACCGACATCAAAAAAGAAGGAGGTTATGAATTCGTGTGTATATTTTTATGTTGGCATTGACAGAACTCTGTCATTTGTAAACCGATTTTCAAAGTTCTTTTTTTTTGTTTGAAAGGGTTTGCTTGCTGTTTGGTTCCACAATTTTTTTTCGAAAATTGGTGAGGAAACTCGCTCCCGCCTATCAAAACTCTGCCATTTGTAAACCGATTTTTTTCTTGAAAGGGTTTGCCTGCAGTTTTGTTTGCATAATTTTTTTCTCCAAAAATTGGTGGGAAAATTTGCTCCACCAAGTATAAGTCTGTCATATGTGAACCGATTTTCAAAATTCTTTTTCGAAAATCTGTAGGTCATTCTCCCCTCCCCCGGAAATATTGATTATCGCATAATCCTCCATTTATGAACCAATTTTCCAAATTACTATTTTTTGTTTCAGATGAATTGATTGCAGTTTGATCCCATAGAAGTGAAAATCGGGCGGACAAAGTGGTGACCTGATATATTAATTATCACATAACTCCGACATTTCTTGACAGATTTTCGAAATATTTTATTCAAAAATTACAGTTTTTTCTTTCATTTCTATGAAAAACCTATATTGAATTAATATCGGATATGATATATTAAGCTCTAAAAAATAGAAAACTACAAAAAAGTCTGAATTTTTTTGCTTTTAGTGGACTTAATTTTTCTAAGACGATTCGTTTTAAATCGCCTCGATTTACAGAAGAGGCAGGTATATAACAACTTTTTTAAATAAAACTAAAAAAAATTCAAATTCAGTGCCTTTTTTCAAGAATTACGCGTTTTTTACTTGTTTCAGTGCTTTTTGAAATCTAAAAGTTGACAACGCTGGTATCGATATTAAGTTTGAGAGAGTAATTTTTCTATAGTCTTGAATAAAGTCTGCTATGCTGTCGTTACTTATATCAAATAGTTTATTAATAACTTTAGTAAAGTCTAAATGTTTCGCTGTCTATAGTATCGACTCTGAGCTGCACTAAATAAAGTTCGACTGTAGCAAAAAAAAAAAATAAAAATCTCCCAAATAGAGTGTTCATAATGTCTTCTTATACCAATATATGACATCTCAATCAGTCTTTTCGTTTCTGTCTATAAACCAAACTAAAGAACTGATTGCTAAAGTACTCGTACTTGATTGAGTCTAGTGAACTATTTATTACTTTTGAACGGTTTGTCATCAAAAATTGTATTCGCATTTAATATTTTACGTATTTTCTTTATTCGTTTCACAGTTTTGCTCTACTTTAGACGTTTTTCGCTGACAAAAACTTAAAAGAAAAGAATTGATTTTGTAAAAATAAAAGATACATTTTCCGATATTTGCAACGTATTGAAAAATAAAATAGAATAAAAATGTTTTAATTGCTAAAAAGAATTTATTAATCGGATTTACTCAATGTGTTGAAAGCTTAAGTAAAATTAAAAATTAAACAATAAAACTAAGCCGTTGGTTTTTTAAATAAACAAATAAAACGAGGTTTATTAAAAACAACAAAATGGTAAATGGAATATCTGATAATTAATTCGTATAAGTTTGCTCCTTCAAAGATAAAAATTGTGATTTTTAGCTGATTCATAACAAAGTATTTACAGCGGGGTTTAGTTAAGCAGAAAATACAAATAGTTATTTTATTTCATGTGTAAAATTCATTTAGAAAGGGATACAACAGCGGGGTTCAGTGTTTGATGCAAATGGTCTTGCGAAAGTGCAAATGTAAAATATTATTGCTTTTTCTATGAACTTTTGCATTTGCACTTTCGCAAGGGGTGATTTCATAAATGCAGTAAATTTGTACAACCGGTCTGCAAACTATTGCAACAGGAATAAAAATGCTGCCGCTGTTGCAACAATCTGGGGCAGCACTGTCAAATGTTTGTATAAAGAAAGTTTTGACAAAAAAAGGTATTAAGAAGTGTTTGATTTCGAGCGCAGAACTTTGATTATTGCACAATTACTGAATTTACGAACGTACCCAAAACCATTTGCATCAAATACTGAAATCCGCTAATGTACTTATAGTGTTCCTAGTGTTTTCTACCCCCTTTATAAAAATTCAATTCCGTGCTAGAATCATAAAAGTAGTGAAAATGTAAAAATGCACTTTTTGGGTTGTGAAATACGTGAACATCTGCACATACGGCCGGATCTGTAGAAAAGGACTTATATTTTTTTTTATCGAAATGTTGATTTTTTTTCGTTTTGCCAATCGAAAGAAACAATCAACACAATCAATATTTACTATATGTAATTTTTCCGCAAAACTAATATTTAACGAAATATGATGATAAATATTAGGGATGTAACGATACGCCGTTTTGCCGATCCGATACCGATATTTAAAAATAAATATCGCCGATACCGATACCGATACCGATTCCGATACCGATACGAATATTGAAATTGAGTTCAAGTTTAGATTAACAAAACTCAAGTGCAATTATTTTATTATACAAAATTACAGTGTAAGAGAGTATTAATATTTAAAATTGATATTAACCCAGTATAAAAAAATTGGAAGTATTTTTAAGGACCTACATTTTCTTTGCTTACAAAAAATCTATATTAAAAATATGCAGATAACACAGTGCAACAGTCAAAAAACACACGGACTTGACAGTATAGATTCGATTGTACTACCACGGGGTAGTAAAACCTTATACTTAGCTTGGCGAATTTGGTGACCAATTTCGTTTTATGGACCTCCAAAGTTGTGGAAAATCAGCGGGCCCTCAAAAAAAGGTGTCATCAACTTTTGGCCTACAGAAAATTCAAACTTGGTGATACCGCTTAACTATATATAGCAAAAATGTAGCTAAGAGTTCGCTAAACAGATTTTATTACCATTTTATGCCAAAAAATTATTTTTTCGTGCACTTTTTTTTTAAATTAAGAAAAAAAAATGTTTTCACTTTTTCCAGAATAACTTACAGGGACTCGTAATTTTTTATTAACAATATTTGGCAAAGTTGTAGCTACGGTAAAGCTGAACTTTTGTGGACATGTCAATACAATCTGAATGTATCTGGGCACCATAAACAACCCAGAAAAACTACCTTAAAAGTTTTCGTTTTTACGATTTATGCTATATTTTTATTGCATTTCTTGCTTTCTTTGTTATTGTTCCACTTCTTATGTTGCTGATTTTAGTATTTACTATTTTTTATTGTTTGTTGTTGTTTTGCCAAATAATGGTAATGAAAAATTTGGAGTCCCTATAAGTTATACTGAAAAAAGTGAATAAAATATTTTTTTTTTCAAAAAAAGTACAGGAATATAAAATAATATGGGCAAAAATGTTAGTGAAACACAACAGAGAAGTATGCACTTGAATATACTATTTTTTTTCTTGAAAGGGTTTGCCTGCAGTTTTGTTTGCATAATTTTTTTCTCCAAAAATTGGTGGGAAAATTTGCTCCACCAAGTATAAGTCTGTCATATGTGAACCGATTTTCAAAATTCTTTTTCGAAAATCTGTAGGTCATTCTCCCCTCCCCCGGAAATATTGATTATCGCATAATCCTCCATTTATGAACCAATTTTCCAAATTACTATTTTTTGTTTCAGATGAATTGATTGCAGTTTGATCCCATAGAAGTGAAAATCGGGCGGACAAAGTGGTGACCTGATATATTAATTATCACATAACTCCGACATTTCTTGACAGATTTTCGAAATATTTTATTCAAAAATTACAGTTTTTTCTTTCATTTCTATGAAAAACCTATATTGAATTAATATCGGATATGATATATTAAGCTCTAAAAAATAGAAAACTACAAAAAAGTCTGAATTTTTTTGCTTTTAGTGGACTTAATTTTTCTAAGACGATTCGTTTTAAATCGCCTCGATTTACAGAAGAGGCAGGTATATAACAACTTTTTTAAATAAAACTAAAAAAAATTCAAATTCAGTGCCTTTTTTCAAGAATTACGCGTTTTTTACTTGTTTCAGTGCTTTTTGAAATCTAAAAGTTGACAACGCTGGTATCGATATTAAGTTTGAGAGAGTAATTTTTCTATAGTCTTGAATAAAGTCTGCTATGCTGTCGTTACTTATATCAAATAGTTTATTAATAACTTTAGTAAAGTCTAAATGTTTCGCTGTCTATAGTATCGACTCTGAGCTGCACTAAATAAAGTTCGACTGTAGCAAAAAAAAAAAAATAAAAATCTCCCAAATAGAGTGTTCATAATGTCTTCTTATACCAATATATGACATCTCAATCAGTCTTTTCGTTTCTGTCTATAAACCAAACTAAAGAACTGATTGCTAAAGTACTCGTACTTGATTGAGTCTAGTGAACTATTTATTACTTTTGAACGGTTTGTCATCAAAAATTGTATTCGCATTTAATATTTTACGTATTTTCTTTATTCGTTTCACAGTTTTGCTCTACTTTAGACGTTTTTCGCTGACAAAAACTTAAAAGAAAAGAATTGATTTTGTAAAAATAAAAGATACATTTTCCGATATTTGCAACGTATTGAAAAATAAAATAGAATAAAAATGTTTTAATTGCTAAAAAGAATTTATTAATCGGATTTACTCAATGTGTTGAAAGCTTAAGTAAAATTAAAAATTAAACAATAAAACTAAGCCGTTGGTTTTTTAAATAAACAAATAAAACGAGGTTTATTAAAAACAACAAAATGGTAAATGGAATATCTGATAATTAATTCGTATAAGTTTGCTCCTTCAAAGATAAAAATTGTGATTTTTAGCTGATTCATAACAAAGTATTTACAGCGGGGTTTAGTTAAGCAGAAAATACAAATAGTTATTTTATTTCATGTGTAAAATTCATTTAGAAAGGGATACAACAGCGGGGTTCAGTGTTTGATGCAAATGGTCTTGCGAAAGTGCAAATGTAAAATATTATTGCTTTTTCTATGAACTTTTGCATTTGCACTTTCGCAAGGGGTGATTTCATAAATGCAGTAAATTTGTACAACCGGTCTGCAAACTATTGCAACAGGAATAAAAATGCTGCCGCTGTTGCAACAATCTGGGGCAGCACTGTCAAATGTTTGTATAAAGAAAGTTTTGACAAAAAAAGGTATTAAGAAGTGTTTGATTTCGAGCGCAGAACTTTGATTATTGCACAATTACTGAATTTACGAACGTACCCAAAACCATTTGCATCAAATACTGAAATCCGCTAATGTACTTATAGTGTTCCTAGTGTTTTCTACCCCCTTTATAAAAATTCAATTCCGTGCTAGAATCATAAAAGTAGTGAAAATGTAAAAATGCACTTTTTGGGTTGTGAAATACGTGAACATCTGCACATACGGCCGGATCTGTAGAAAAGGACTTATATTTTTTTTTATCGAAATGTTGATTTTTTTTCGTTTTGCCAATCGAAAGAAACAATCAACACAATCAATATTTACTATATGTAATTTTTCCGCAAAACTAATATTTAACGAAATATGATGATAAATATTAGGGATGTAACGATACGCCGTTTTGCCGATCCGATACCGATATTTAAAAATAAATATCGCCGATACCGATACCGATACCGATTCCGATACCGATACGAATATTGAAATTGAGTTCAAGTTTAGATTAACAAAACTCAAGTGCAATTATTTTATTATACAAAATTACAGTGTAAGAGAGTATTAATATTTAAAATTGATATTAACCCAGTATAAAAAAATTGGAAGTATTTTTAAGGACCTACATTTTCTTTGCTTACAAAAAATCTATATTAAAAATATGCAGATAACACAGTGCAACAGTCAAAAAACACACGGACTTGACAGTATAGATTCGATTGTACTACCACGGGGTAGTAAAACCTTATACTTAGCTTGGCGAATTTGGTGACCAATTTCGTTTTATGGACCTCCAAAGTTGTGGAAAATCAGCGGGCCCTCAAAAAAAGGTGTCATCAACTTTTGGCCTACAGAAAATTCAAACTTGGTGATACCGCTTAACTATATATAGCAAAAATGTAGCTAAGAGTTCGCTAAACAGATTTTATTACCATTTTATGCCAAAAAATTATTTTTTCGTGCACTTTTTTTTTAAATTAAGAAAAAAAAATGTTTTCACTTTTTCCAGAATAACTTACAGGGACTCGTAATTTTTTATTAACAATATTTGGCAAAGTTGTAGCTACGGTAAAGCTGAACTTTTGTGGACATGTCAATACAATCTGAATGTATCTGGGCACCATAAACAACCCAGAAAAACTACCTTAAAAGTTTTCGTTTTTACGATTTATGCTATATTTTTATTGCATTTCTTGCTTTCTTTGTTATTGTTCCACTTCTTATGTTGCTGATTTTAGTATTTACTATTTTTTATTGTTTGTTGTTGTTTTGCCAAATAATGGTAATGAAAAATTTGGAGTCCCTATAAGTTATACTGAAAAAAGTGAATAAAATATTTTTTTTTTCAAAAAAAGTACAGGAATATAAAATAATATGGGCAAAAATGTTAGTGAAACACAACAGAGAAGTATGCACTTGAATATACTATTTTCAAAAAAAAATATTTTTGTAGCCTACAAAAATAGTGAAAAACTACAATTTTTAAGGTAAAAGGTGGTCTGTGTGAGCTATTAGTACCTAGATACGTGTAGATTGTATTGATATGTTCACAAAAGTTGTTCAGTTCTATCGTAACTATAAGTTTGCCAAATATTGTTAGTTAAAAATTACGAGTCCCTGTAAGTTATTCTGAAAAAAGTGAAAGAAACAATTTTTTCCTTAATTTTGTCAACAAAAACTTCACGAAAAAAATTTTTTGGCATGAAATGTTAAAAAAAATCTGTTAAACAGACTCTTAGCTACATTATTGCCATATACAGTTAAGCAGTATTATAAAGTTTGAATTAGCTGTTGACCAAATACTGATGACACCGTTTTTTGAGGCCCCACTGATTTTCAGAAACTTTGGAGGTCCATAAAAAAAATTGGTCACCAAATTCGCCAAGCTGAGTAAAGGGTTTTACTACCCCATTGTAGGAAAATCGAACCTGTACTGTCCAGTTCTTGTGTTTTTCCAAAAGTCTTTATTTGTCGCATAGTGTAATTAGTAGAAAAGCAAGAAAAAAATTTAATTCCTTTATAATTTAAAAAAAATACTCGCCATACTCGCATAAAAAAAATTGTGAAAATGGGTAATTTTTCATATTTTTTTCTTGAGGACAAATCATTATAGAACACCGAAAAAGAAATTTGTCCGAGCATCGCTTCCAATTCGGTGATTGGTAATCGAAAAACAGAACTTCTTGCAATGGCAAGGATATGTAAAACTAATTAGAAATGATCCAAATTTGCAATACTTCCGGATCGCGAATTCTAAATTTTCATGACATTTTTTTTTGCTGGAATATGATTTAAAAAACAACGAATTGAATTTCAATTCATTGTAAAATTAACAAAAAAATAATTTTTTTACAAAATAATAGTATAAAATATTATTAATTTTTAAAATTGAGATTAATAAGATTTAAAAAATAACGAAATGAGTTTAGTTCATGGTAAAATTAACCAAAAAATAAATAATTTGTCAGAAAAAAACTTTTAAAAGTATCGTCGTATCGACAGTAAAATATCGCCGATACCAATGTATCGGAAAATCTGAAGTATCGCCGATATATCGGTATCGGTATTCGTTACATCCCTAATAAATATATTTTTTTACTATGCACGATGTGTCCATTTTCAATTTTAGTGGCAAAAATTCAAATGTTTAACATTTGCTATTAAAAAAAAAAATTACGGCTCAATTCCTAACACTTCGACGACATAAATGCCAAAAATTTATGCCAGTTGGGAATTCAGTTTACATAGAAACAGCTGTGAATGTTAACATTTTTTAAGGGCAATATACACAGTCAACATGCTTGACAAGCGTGGTAATAGTATGTGTGAAATTTCGTTAGTATTAGTGACACCGACGACGATTGATGGAAAATCTACTTGGTTTTGATTTTTCGTCAAGCACACGTACACGAATCTGACACCAAGCTGATTGATTGTGTATTATGCCCTTTAGTTTTTAACCAATAGAGCTTATGTTCGTCGCATTTCTTCGAGGAATGTTGCATATGTCGTCATTTGTGGGAAGTTCAGGCTTCATGTCACACAAAAATTTTATGCAGCTTCTTGCAGCTAAGGAAATAACTTCCTTTTTCCTAGAAGCGTTGAACCTTAAAAGTGGCGGAACTTTAGATTTATGGATCAAGGAGAGGGATATGAAAGGTATGCTGAAAGTAAGATTTCAAATGACATTTCCGATGATATTAAAAAAACAATTAGCGAAAAAATAGAAAATTTGTACACACTAGGGTATTCACTCGAATAATGTTTGCTCGATTAATCGAATAATTAAAGTCAAATAATGTTCGATCAAACCAAAAATTTTAATTTCAAGTAAAAATTTATTCGAGTAATTTAGGTCGATTAATCGAATAACTCGATTAAAAAATTGTATGTAAATCTTCTTTTTTTTTAATGAGTTTTTGTAGATTTCTTAATAAAAAGTGGAACAATTTTTAAATTTATATGAAATTTGCCATTCAATTCGAACGTTATTTCATACTAATAGTCCGCATGATCAGAAATTAAGTAAATAATGTAGTAACAATAATAGGGAGAAAGAAACAGACATTTCAAATGTCTCTTAGAAAAATTCGGAAATATAAACATCAAACAAAAATTATTTGAAATAAAGAAGATATTTCGAGAGCAACTAGTTAACTACATGTTTCGTAAACTATCGACTGTAATGTTCGGAATTATAAAAGCCTTAAGGTAATGTTGGTCACACTTGCCAAATATTTGCCGAAAAAAAAACCTAACCCACAGACAAGTTAAAATTGTATTTCCTTTAATTACAATATTTTTTTTAATATGGGTTCGCATTTATTGAAAATAATATAAAAATAGCTTTTTGCAGCATAACTTATTTTTTTTTTACATAAAAAACAAGTAAAATCAAACTAACTCTGAGCAAAAGTAGTGGTTAAATTTTTTTGGGCAAATATTTCCAAAGTGTAACCGTATTTATATTTATAACAACAATAATGTTATGCCAATTCCGATTATTTTTATTCTGCATTGTATAAAGGACAAGTCGGAATGGTATTAAATATATCCTGGCGCAAAATTTTCTCAAGATCAGTTTATGATATAATTTAGGTAGAAATGTTGTGTTTTCTTTTGTTTTTATTATTAAAATATATAAAAACGCGAAAAAACTTGTTTTGTTTTATTTTTGCCCACAAAAATGTACAAAAAACCGATTAAATTCAAACATTTTCCGATTAACTCGAATAATTTTTAGCAGTAAAGCTTACTCGAATAACTCGAACGAAATAAAAGTTTTACTCGATTGCTCGAGTAGTTTAAAAACCTCAGTTTCGATTAATTGATTAATCGAACAATTGAAAAGTCGATTAAAATGAATACCCTAGTACACACGCTTTAAATCGCAATGGAAAGATTTACACAGAAAAATCTAAACTTTATTTTCAGTGAAGGAATTCAATGAAATAGTTAATTTTTTTTCTAGAAACGGACCTACAAAAAAATTTGTAAATATAGACAAAAATATTTCAACAATTTCATTAAAAAACGCGTTTTTTTCAATGAACAAATTGCTTAAACATATGACACAATTTATTAAATCAAACAAAAAGATTTACTGGATTTTCTGAAAAATATCAAACAATTGTTTTAAATGAATTTATAAAACAATTAGTTTAAACATACTAACAAATATTAAACAAAATAGTTTATTTAATCAAACAAAAATATTTACCTGATATTTTGTAATATATCAAACAAAAGTTTGGTCTGGGTCATCATCATCATCCATTAAGCATTTATGAAATTTCACTTTATTAAATGTGTTCAGGTCAGAATGTTTATCTTAAGACTCACAAACTTGGTACAAGTCATTGTTGTTATTGTTAGTTGTGTGTATGTCGTCATCGGGATTGTTTTTTTACGACACAGAAAACAGGGTTTTCATTTTGTTTTTGGTGTTTGCGTTTCAAATAAAAGTAAAATAAAATATTCATTGATTCAGTAAAGAACATTTACTAAAAGTGAAATTTATTTTTAGACAAATATTTGTTTGAAAATTTGTTGGTGATAATATTTTCTGTGTAAACTTAGCGTAGATACATGAGATTTATTTTATTGTTATTTTCAAAACTGATTAAATCAAAAACCTATATTTTTTTTTGCTGAATTTTTTTTATATAATCAACCGGATTATGTATGTCGAAGTCGATTTTGTGACTACAAAAAATTTTCCTAGAATAAAGAAAAGTTTTCTTTATTCTATGATAATTTTTCGTAGTCACAAATTCGATTTCGACATACATAATATGGGTGAATATCTCTAAATGTCCTTAAAAATTTCAAAAATTTTTAAAAAGGTGTTTTTTTAGACATGACAAAAAATTTACTTTTTTAACAAAAAAATTTCCAACATAAAATTTCACCGAATAAACAAAAGCACAAATTTGTCAATGTTATTACTTTTCTTCCTTCAAACACTTTAAATGAAATTAAATTTAATACATATTGCTCAAAATTACAAATTTAAATTATTTTTGATACTATTTTGTTGAAGGTTACGACAGAAAAAAAATCATATCTCAAAAAGAAAAAAATCACCTTCTCAAAATGTTCAGCATTTGTTAAGGACATTAGAGGTATTATATAAAAATGATTCAGACAAAAAATATAGGTTTTTGATTTAGTCAGTTCTTAAATTTTCAAAACTTTCCATATAAGTAATTTTTCCAAAAAATTTTTTTGCTCTATATATTTTTTGTAGCCCCAAATATTCTCTTTAAAATGTCATACAAACCATCCTTGTATATAAAATAGTTTTCGATATATTTAAAAACTAAACTCAACACATTCAGTAAATTTGGCGAAATAATGACATTTTGAGTATGTCGTAACTTTTGAAATAAACATTTTTAATTTTTTTCCTTTTGCATATATTCGTTATACACTGGATAAAATAAGTAATAGTACCAACTTTATTTTATTGACTGCACGAAACGTTTTGGTAGGATATTGCTCTTATATAGTTTAACTACCCAGCGGCGAAAATTTCGATTACAGAAGCGATGATCCGATGCACACATGTAAGACAGTAATGCACACCATCTCATATACGAACCTAGTATACATTTTCAAATACTTTGCCGCGTTTGTGGAGTGAACGCCTTCCACATGTACACAAAGTAAGCGAGATACTGAAGTGTTCATCCAAGAAGACATTTTGAACACTTCTTCGAACACATTGTAAGCTGGCAGTAGGCAACTCGAATACAATTTCGCTTACTACTACATTTACTACAAAAATTAAACAAACAAAGCTAATAGTATTAATAAATAATTAGCTACAGGCTTCAGCTTTTCACATGTTCATATATATGTTTAAGTATAAAATCAAACCAAAAAAATTTGTCTTGAGTAGAACAAAAAATCAGACAATGGGAATGAAGAAAAATAAACCAATGGCAACACTGAGAAAGTCCAGTTTAATATCAACTTAAACGTAATTTAATTCTCGTATTAAATTTTCAAGAAAAAGTTATATATATATATATAAGAATTGAAATTGCATTTAGCAGAGCTACCTGACAAGTAGTGATAAGCAAAATACACGTGAGCACTGACG
This sequence comes from Panzeria rudis, assembly GCA_956483635.1. Classification (NCBI taxonomy): domain Eukaryota; kingdom Metazoa; phylum Arthropoda; class Insecta; order Diptera; family Tachinidae; genus Panzeria; species Panzeria rudis. The sequence goes on from OY101448.1 coordinate 129,221,479, forward strand.
ATGAAAGTATAGCGGCTTCTGGAAATGCCGCTACTCTGTTATACTGTCTACGTTGAAAAATTAAGTTGATATTAATTGAGTGTTGTGTTTTTCTTCCGACGGGGGTTTTTTTTGAATTTGGAACGATTTTCCGTCATCCCACGTCAAATTTGGTTTGTAAACAGACCGGTTTCGGCTATGTGTCATCTTCAGTGTTCTATTGATTTAGTATTCAATAGAACACTGAAGATGGCACATAGCCGAAACCGGTCTGTTTACAAACCAAATTTGACGTGGGATGACGGAAAATTGTTCCAAATTAATATTAATTTTTTCTTTGTTCCTTGGAATGTTAATCATACCCAATTCTTTCTGAATTAAACGTTACAAACCTTAGCCTAATAATCAATTTGGATTCACAATCAAACACGTTCGAAATAATAATATTAATAAACAAAATAAAATTAAAAAATAATAATTGAGTTATGAATTTTTAGTCGAACTGTATGGTTTTTATTCAAAGTTATTAAATTAGTTTGGCTTAAGTTCATTTTTAGTTTAATCTTTCGATCAAATTATTTTTTTATTTAAGAAAGAAATTCTAAAGCATGTAAATATTGAACATTCAAAGAAAAATTTTGGATGTACGGAAGGTTGAACTGACAGCTGTTTCGAGACTACCAAGTCTACCCATCAGAGCCCTTTACCTACACTACCAGTGACAGTAGCAACAACACTGTAGCGAAAATCCTACTAATTTTAGTAAGCTCAATTAACAGACTTTCGCCATCTCACGGCGAGTGGCACCTATTAATGATATTTTTTCTAAATGTTCGGAACTTCACATTTATTACTGTAGTTAATATATTTAAACTACAATATAATTAAATTTTTTATTTAAAAATAACCTGAGTCTTTATTCAACAAAATCTTAAATTCGAAAGAATATTATTGATTATTAAAAACTTGATATGAAGATATTAAAAATGAATGAAAGGAAAATATGTACATTCAGAACACAATTTAAAAACAAAGTAATTTAAGTGCAAAGTACCTGCAATTACGTTTGTCGCTCATTTTAATTTTAATTGTACAATAACATTTAAGACAAATTTTAATTTAGTGGAATATAAAGAGTGGTACAAATGACAGATGTGCCTCGCAAGCAAAAAAGCTTGGCGAACGCTGTTATACAAATTTTCTATTACGCGGCGATCTGTATCGCGCTAGAAGCTTCACTAAATTGAAAGCGTATAAAAAAGAACAGCAAAAACATTGTAAACGGATTTTTGCAAATTGTTTGACACAATTTTTGGTTTACTCATAGCTAAACATACTTTTTAAATAAATCAATAAATGTTACTGTTCTTTTATAAAATATTGCGTAAAAACATCAAAAATTTTAAAAATGGTGAAATAATAAAAAAAAGTTTGTTTGTTGGTGAAATACACACAGATTTTTCAAAGTACCTTAAAAAAATATATACCCTTTGAAAGATCTTAGCTTCTTCTTTCTAAATCCGCTCAGAAATTTAAATTCGTTTGCTAGTTCACTAAATTCCTGGCTTATAAATGTATAAAGATACCAAAAACAGGGGTTTTACACGTAACTCAAGATATTGGAGGTGTTTAGCAAATATCAAAAACAGGTTCTTATCGCATTCGACAATACCTACCAGAAAAGTGGTATCACTTCCCAGATATTACTACTTCATTCTATTTTGTTTCAATGTGTTATCATATACTTGGTTGTACCGGCCGTGGCGGTTATTGCTGCCGTGGCCGTCAGGTCTAACCGGTAAATAACTCTGATAACAAGACTGGGCGATCTCGAAACATGTAAGTTCAGCCTTCCGTTAAGTCAAAAATTTTCTTTGTCTAATCAATTATTACATGGCTTAAAATTCCTTTCTAAAAATAATTTAATTGAAAGATTAAATTAAAAACGAACTTAAGCCAAACGAATTAAATACATTCAGGGATGATTATAATTGGTGTGGCTATAGAACTTGCCTGAACCTTAAGATTAATATTCTGTCAACAGTTAGTCTAAACGATGAGTGACTTAAAAATATGTAAGCATTTTAACAGGTAGACAGACTCTCCTCTTGTAGAATGAGTACACCTTTATCAAAAATATTTTATAATATATGTATGTAATTTCATTTCTTAATTTTTTAAATAACATCTCTTTTATTTTATTTTCTTCCCATTTCAGACATCTCTAGTGCCAGAATTGCCAAAACATTTTTTCTACCGTTTTAATCGTCAAAATGGAGAAACCCATACAACAGCCGGTCGGTAAAGTTTCGCAAATAGCGAATCTATTTCAGCGTAAGCCAATTGAAATACAACCCGTTGAACAATTAAGTGCTGCTGCAGCAGCAGCCGCTGCAGCTGCTGCCGCCGCCGCGGCCGTTAATGCCACCACAGGTGCACCTGTAACAGTTGTGCGTACAGAGTCCCATTCGGCTCGGTTTAATAACGCACGTGCTCTTTTCGAAAAGCTCGGCGTAGAGAGCAATTCCAATTTAAGTGTCAAACGTTCCGGCTCGCGAGAAGACAATCTCTGTGAATTACAAAATCATTCCGATCGTTCTTCGTCACGTTCCTCAGATCGTTCCGTTTCACCACCTAAAAGGCGTTCACCATTTCCGTCCGGCTGCCAAGTGGCCGCTTCGATGGCAAACAATAATTGTAATCAAATGAATGGCGGACCAAATTTGGCCAATTCCAAATTCATAATGGAGCCTAGTCCGAAATTTCAACACAATATTTCACGTTTAAAATCCGAAGAAAGTATATGCTCTTCCTCAGCCACGACTGCGGCAAATGTCGATAAACCGGAGAAGCCCGAAAGAAAATTTAACTCACGTGAATTAATTGAAAAACAGAAAAAGTGGACGTCACATTTTACCAAAACTAAAACCACACGTTCTCATAGTGATCTAAATCGTTGCGATATTATACGCACCGGTCCCGGTACAGTTTTGATACCCAGTTCGGTTATACAAAAAAAGGAAACTTCACCCTTGAGCAATCACAAAATGAAAAATTTTATGGAAACACGTTCGCCCATTTTAGCCAGTCTAGCTCATGAACAGGATAAACCACCTAGTCCCCCCGTACGACATTCAGTACAACCGCCCGAAATAAAACCGCGCAGTACTAATAAAATTGGTAGTCCAGTAAAATCACCACCACTGCCACCTATACCAGCGGTTAAGCCAAAAAATATCAGTCCTGTCAAACTCAACCCAGAGCGTGTACGTTCTCCCACAAAAATCTCCGAACCACCACCACCACCTCCACCAGCCAAATCGTCTGCCGCAGCAGCCGCCCAACAGCGTTCAATTGATGAACAGAATGGCATAACTTCGACGCCTCCGATACCACCGGAAAAGTCGCGTAAAAAATCTTTGGATCTAATAGAGATTGAAAATGAGCGCCAAACGCCCTTGTCTCCAAGCAAACAACCACCATTTGTTTATGCTGCCAAACGCGCCTCCATCGATAGTCTCGGCAATAGCAATTCCACAGCCAGTGGTAATGGCCTATTGAGTGGCAGTAGCAATTCGGCTGCCTCGCCGGCGGCTAGTGCTTCGTCGGGTCCCTCCTCGCCAGTTCATACTGAAGATGAGAAACAGGAAAATGAATCAACGGAAAAGGCGGAAATGCAACAACAGTATTATCACAGTATGCCACGTAGACGAAAGAGCGAAAATGAAGGTGAGTTAAACAAATTTTTACATCCATATTTTTAAAAATAATCTTAAAAATTACTGGAAAATGAAATGTTTTATATTCATAACCAAAAGCTTAAAAAACGTGGCATTAAATGCTCCAAACCCAAAAGAAACTTCAGAAACAAAAAAACTTTAATACCTGGGGCCGAATCGTCGCTTTCGATATCGAGCAGATTCGATCGAGTTTTCTTAGTTTGAGATTATGGCATTCGCTATCGAACAATATAAACACATTGTTCGATATCGAATGTCATAATCTCAAACTAAGAAAACTCGATCGAATCAGCTCGATATCGAAAGGGACGATTCGGCTTCTGATATAAAAATTACATAATAATAAAATTTTCAATTATTAAAATTTCAAAAAATGTTAGAAAACTTTTGGTAATTTACAAAATAAACAATATGATATTCAGTTTGAATTGGCTCAATTAGCTATAGCTAAATAGGTTGTTCAATAGTTGAATAATACCCAGGAAAAAAATATCATGTTTGTGGAAGCAGTAAAAAACTTTCATGCCTTCCACATGCGACCTTTTGAAGCGCTTCAGAGTATGCTCAAAAAGAAGGCAGAGACCTCTCAGTTTTCATAATGTTCAAATTACGAAGTTAGTCAGCATTTTACATTTCTTCAACACGAACTCCAAAATAAACAAAATCATATTCAATAGCATTGTAGCTTTCAACAATATATGTAGGTTCTAAAGAATTGTCGCACGCATTGTTTCAAATAAACACTAACACATTTCAAAACTCAAAACCCATTTAAAGTATGATCTCTTTCTACATTTCCCACCTATTGCATGGAATAGTGAAATATATAATATAACGATGATAAAATTAGACATGATTTTAGAGCATTTTCGATGCTCCGAAAGAAGCGCTGTTTTATATAAAAAACAAGAGTTCCAAAATGGCACATCGCGAACAAACATCATGCATGTTCGAAGCGCTTTTCGAAGCAGTACACTAGTACTCCAGTTTAAGTTGCAATTAAGAAAATAAAAAATAATAGCATGTGTTCTAGCATCTAAATTTACAAGAAAAAATTTGGAAATGAACGATAATTTTTGTTTGATATTCTCGTTTTCACTTTTGAGCAAACAAACTCGTTTTCTTCTCACTTAAAAACAGTCTTGTGAAATCAAAGCGAAACGAGAATATCAAAAAAATTTTAAATCGTCCGTTTTCACAATAGTTCTTGTGAATTCTGCTGCTAGAACACCTGCTATTAATTTTTCTAATTAAATAAACATATTAATTTAGCAATTAATCGGTTAACCGACTAACGGTTAGCTGATTGAATACCATAGTACCTAGTGACATGCGCATGCAAGGAAGGGAAATTGACTGGTTACTAGGGGTACCACTGAAAATCTGTAAAATAAAAATTCAGGTACAACTATTTACAGAAGCACAAACGAGAAGGACTATTGAAATCACATGTGAGGTTTCCAGATCCATTTGGACCCAATATAATTTCCCAAGATCTGCAACCATACTGGGGCTCCTCGTCAACAGCCACTCATACTCGTAGCAGTTCTAACGGGGCACTGTTTTATCGGTGCTTATGCTAGGAAATTTAATCTTCCTTACAATGACTTCCGTAGAATTTGTCACAAGGAGGAAGAAGAAAGGGTGAAATACTTCCTCCGTTGATGGCCAGCTCTGTCTTGAATTAGAGCGTCAAACTTGGGAAACTCGTCACTGCCCGAATATGCATCTCCTTGGAAATGCGATATAAGAGCCAATAAACTCATATATTCGGCACTCGGGTTAGTTTAATACTGACCCAGCTTCTGAGATATTAAGGGAATTTTCGTAAAATCTCTTCGTTACCGTTTTAGACGTTTATAACAAACAAACGAAACAAATATAAACATCCCTCAAGTATGCTTTGAAATTTGTCGCAATAAATTTTAAATTTGTAGCAATATGGCCAGGTAACTTTTTTTCTTCCGCCAAAAATATTTAAAAACCCCCTAAACTGCCAACTATGATTTGTAGTGTCGTTTCTTCCGTTTATTTGTAGCCATCCATCCCCAACGTCTCATAAAGAATATACATACATAGTTATAAAAATAATAATACTTTATTACAAAATTAATACACATTCTGATTTACATATCAATCTTTGTAATGTTCCCAGTCTTTAAACAACTTATTTCAAACAGTTTGTTTAATTCTCTTAAATATATAGAAGAATTTTTTAATTTTCGGCCAGTGTTTATCAGGTCAAACATTATTTATTATTCAACTTTTTGTATAATTTTACTTAAAAATTATTTCAATCCGTTCTCAAATGGAATTTTGCATGTGCTTAACATTTTAATCATATCAGAATATTCGTATGTATTTATTTTTGTTGCCAGCCAGTCAGTCTGTAACGCATCATTACAACAGCATGTTTACATTGGTTGTTGCAGTTGTTGGCTTTTCTTGTAATTTCGCATTAATACACTTTTAACAGCATTAAAATGTTAAAGAACAAAACCAAAAGCTCGATAAAATAAATTCAATGATATAATTTTAATACGTAAATACAACATGTATGTATGTTCTCTTTATGTGTGGATATTGTTTTTAGTATGCTTACCGACCGCCCATCTGTTTGTGCTGCATACCACATTGGAAATGAATTGCGCTTTAGATTCATTAAAAATTGCAGTTAGTTGTTCTTGCAATCTACTGCCATGTGTAAAAAGGTGTCAAAAAGTTGTGTTTTGGTTAGATATTATTATTTACAAAAACTGGGAATTACATTGGCTTGCTTGGTAAATAGCTACTTCAAAGTCGATTAATTTTTTTTGTATGGGAGCCCCCTTAAGCAATGGAGATGGGGGATAGGTATGTATAGAAAAAGTGTTCAAACTAGAAAACTAATGGGAGCCAGCTATACATTTGACCCGTCTAGGGGCCTTCTAGGAGCTTCAGGGGCCAAACTTAACAATTTCATTAAACCACTATATAATACATACAACAAAATTTCTCGCCTTTGAACTAGCTATTTACCAAGAAAACCAATATAATTGCCATTTTTTTAAAATAGAATTGTGAATATCTAATCAAAACACAACTTTTTGACACCCAACATTTGTGAAAAATAGAAATTTTAAAAAATCGACACGCCCTAATAGTGGTGGCTAAATTCGTGAAGCGGGTGTTAAAATGCAAACAGTATACATTTTTCGAAAAAAGACATTGCAGAAAAATACATACACAACATTCCAGTACCTACGAAGCTGTATCATGTGTATCTGGTACTATTTCGATACTAGAAACTTTTCTAAAGCGGTTAAATATATAAGAGTCTGTAGACTTTTACTGATTTTATGGTCTAAAGTAAAGCCGTGATTGATAAACCATTTTAGCTGATATTGCTTACACTATGCTTACAGTATGAATGATATTCCACTCTTGACTGCAAACTACCGACTTTGGTCAAGTGGTCGCGCAGAAAAGAATTCTGAAGAGATTACGGGAGCTACCGAAACGTCAGTTCAACCCTCCGTTCAGTCAAACATTTTCTTTGGCTATATGCTTCACATATATCTCTAAATAAAAATGTGCTTTAATTGAAAAATTAAATTTAAAAAACCGAACTCAAGCCAAAATAATTAAAATTTCTTTGGATGTAAACTGTTTTGTTTAGAATTCGTAAGTATTTTTAGATAAATTGTTTTATAAATTCGGACAAAAATATTGCTTGATATCTTACAGAAAATCCAGTGAATATTATCGCGTGATTCAATAAATTATTTCGTTTAGAATTTGTAAATATTTTGAGATAAATTGTTTACTGAAAAAACCAGGTTTTTTAATGAAATTTGTGAGAAATTTTTTTTCTGGATTTTACAAATTTGCTTGTAGGCCCGTTCCTTTGTAATTGAAAAATGTTAACATATTCTTAACGACCAGATTAAAAAAGGATCTTGCAAAGAAGTCAATAAAATGCAGAACTTCATCGTTTAAATTATGAATTTTATTTTAACACTTATGTACATTCATGAACAACGCACGCACAAGTATGGATTTAATTTTGCAATTCAATTTGTTTGTTTGCAAATTTGATTTTGACAGAAATATACTAGGAATAATACTAGGAATGAACAAAAATAAATTTTAAATAAAAACAAGTAAAAAAAACTTTTAAATTTATTTAAGGAGTAAAAATATAAATTCTCAAGTCTGTTCTGTTCAAGGATTAAATAAGTAAAAGTTAGCCTGATTCGGGCTTGATTCAAGTACGCAGTTAGGATTGAAATCAATCCCATAAAAATGATTGCAATCAATTTTTTAAATTAATTTCTATATTAATTGATTGCAATCAAATCCAGTGATTGCGATCAAAATTAAATCAGAATCAAAATCATCGTTCTCTTCAAATCATACTCCTTCTTCTATAAATAAAGCTTACTCTGATAATAAAAAAAATGCATGAAATGGCTAACAAACCTACGTTTTGCTACGTTTTTATACTATTTTGTTGGACTTTCACTATAGTTGTGATTTCAGGGGAAAATCAGTGAAATCGCATTGATTTCAAGAAAAATTTTATTGTAATCAAATTGATTGCAATTAAATTGATTGCATTCAATAATTTCCAAAAAATTGATTTCAATATGATTGCAATCACAAAAGATAACCACCCCTATCGTGAATATTTTTTCCCTCGAAATGTTTTCCCTTTCCCTTCTTTTACGATCGTGAATAAAAAGTTGAAAAATTCCCCTTATCATAAATGATTTTTTTCACATGGATTTTTTCCCCTTTTTCCGTGTTTCTGTTCACTTTATTTTTGCAGGCGAAATGGATAAATACATCATGTAATTGCTATTTTACCCTTTCAATTAATTATTAAAGCTTATAAATTTTTATTTTCGGGATAAATTTTGTAAATATTGTTCATTTATCTTAATACTAACACATTTATCTTGACACTATCTCCATGCAACACCTTCCCGGCACACATGAACTAAGTTTCGCGATGATGGAATAGCAATTAATTTTTCCGCGTCTGAGAGAATCATTCATCGCGTCCAAAATATATAAAAACCCAGTTTTACTTACTCTTGAGAAAATTTAATTTAATACCAAAAGACTATTTGATTGAATTAGGCTGCCTGAAATGGCTCGGGTACTCCAAGGCATTGGATGCATCTAGCAATTCTGGACGAGCAATTCGATTTTTTTAGATTCCTCATGGAACAAAAAGATAATTCCAATTCTTAGCACTGCAGTTTTTTTTTTATTTTTTAACAAAAATTTCTTTGATTTTAAATTTATTTTATTAAGCTTCTTCCTTATTTACATTCACTAAAAACTGATAGCGGGAAAAATGTTCACAGGAACTTCACGATAGCAATGTTCCCTCGAAGGGAAATGAACATTAAATGGGAACATAAATTTCACTTGTTATTCGCGATAGGGGTGAACAATTTTTACAATATTTCATTTTGAAATCTGAAATCATTTTGAAATCAAAGAATGAAATCAATTTGGTTAAAATCACTTTGATTGCAATCACAATTGATTGCAATTTTTTGCAGCTCTGTTATCTAATAATATCAAGTATACCAAGAATCGAAAATTAGAGTTCTTTTTTTGAATTTTTAGTTTAAAAAGTTGGATGCAAAGAATTTGTCTATGAAATACTAATATTAAACGACTTCTTTTCGAAGTCTACATATAATAGTTATTTTTTAAAAATATTTTTCCGGTCACTACTCCATCTTGTCACAATTCTTCGATCAATTTTACCACTTGTCAAGATGGATACTAGTGAGCAGATATATCAACTATTTCACCAATTTTTCAACAAATAGAATACGAGAGTTTACTTGCAACTTCTTATATTCATTTACAAGTTAAATAAATTTTGTATTTTGTAATGTGATTATTTCGAACTAATTCGCTGTTTAATCTGTGACGCGTTTTAATTTCCCAGCTCAGGGAGGTATGCTCAGTCCGTCTGGATTCTCTAAAATGTTGCTTCCTTTGTTATAAATAAATGACCACTATGTTGTCTTAGTTGTACATTACAATTAATAAAAACACAAAGAATACTATCCGGCAAGATAAAATCTTCGGCGCTTGATCGGCTAAATACGCTTAATTGAAACCATACAACACGTCGAGATAAATTCTTCAGCTCTCGATGGTTTAAATACGACAATCAAATATTACAATCAGACAAGATAAATGGTTCGGCACTTGGATCGGATAAATACGTCGAGATAAATTCTTCAGCTGTCGGTCGGTTAAATGCTTCTGCACTTGATCGGCTAAATACGGTTAGTTGAAAAAACGTGCAACACGTCGAGATAAATTCTTCAGCTCTCGACCGTTTAACTACGACAAGCAAATAATATAATTAGACAAGATAAATACATCGGCTCTTAATGGGATAACTACAGTCATTGACTTGTGGTCAATAGAAAGAATCTTGGGCTCACTTTTGCTGTACTCTATTACCAGAAGGCAACATATAGCAGCTTGGGTTTCGCGATTTTTTTCGCCCCGTATTTGGTCAAGTTTAATTATTCTAATTCTTACATTAACTGACTGAGAACTATTACTTGGTGATGTATACAAATGCGAAACCTACTGTTAGTTTTTGTAACGTCACGTTGCCAATCAAAATTTTAACGTGTATTTTTTACTAAATAAGTATTTTTAACTTTTATTTTCGGCCAATAAAATATCTGTAAAATTTTTTACTTTTCTGTCTGAGCAAAAAATATCGGTCAAGCTTTAACTTTTACTTTTGACCGAAAGTAAAAAGTTGAAAAAACGCGCAACACGTCGAGATAAATTCTTCAGCTCTCGACCGTTTAACTACGACAAGCAAATAATATAATTAGACAAGGTAATACTTCGGCTCTTGATGGGCTAACTACAGTCATTGACTTGGGCTCACTTTTGCTGTACTCTGTTACCCGAAGGCAACAAATACCAACTTGGGTTTCGCGAATTTTTTCTCCCCGTATATGGTCAAGTCTACTTATCCTAATTCTTACATTAACTGACTGTGAATTGATACTTGGTGATGTATACAAATGAGAAACTTTGTGTTAGTTTTTGTAACGTCACGTTGCAAATCAAAATTTTAACGTGTATTTTTTACTAAATAAGTATCTTGAAATTATTTACTTTTATTTTCGGCCCATAAATATCTGTAAAACTTTAACTTTTGTGTTTGAACAAAAATATCGGTCAAGCTTTAACTTTTACTTTTGACCGAATAATTTCGAACAAATTTTTCATATTTTTTTACGGAAAAACTAAGGGTAACAATTGGACTGGTATTTTTTAATGAAAAAATATCGATAAAATCTTACTGTTATTTTTTAATGAAAAAAAAAATAACGATTATTTGTTAATTTTTTTGAAAGAAGGGATAACAATTGCGGTCCATAAGATATACTTCCCACTCTGTTAGTATCTAGTCAGTTAATAGTTCTAGTTGCCGTTGTAGTTTTATTTGTTTGTTGTATTTTTATTATATTATTATTTTTCTATTTATTTTATTTATCAACAATAAGTCGCTGTTCTTGTCATCCATCGTCTTCTTTGCTGTCGCGCTGCACAGTGGTTCCAATTGCAAAAAAGGGTAATAAATCTGTATCTTTGAAACTTGCGATCCGATTACAAAACGATGTATGAAAACAGCATACAGGAAGAACTAAGCTTTCAGAATGTTGAAATTAGGACCACGCTGTTGAAACACATGTTGTGCCACAGGGTGTCGAAAGTTGACTACCACGGGCATGACAAATCTTGTCGACATCATAAGTTTTACAAATATTATCAGATTTTAATGAATTCAAACCTGCTGTACAGTTTATAAATAGATACAGAAAATACACTCTATTAAGATATCTTTAATATTTTCAATTATATTTATTTGGCTTTGAATTTAAAAATTTTTGTTTTTGGTCTCGACTTTGTTCTCTATTTCGTCAATATCTCCGGTAATAGCATATCCAAAATTTTCATAAAAATATTTTATGATTTTGAACACAATACTTAATAACATGCAGAAACGATTTTTTATTTATCGCAATTCATGTAGTCGTGAAAAGGAATCCAAGTGAAAACTTTGAAATGAGAACTTAATTGTTTGACGTTTTTCTCAAACAATTTTCAAAACTAAAATTTTTTATTTTTACATTTTTAAAAGAATAGACTTTAAAAATGACTGCAGTTGAAATTTGAAATCGATTAAAGCCAGAACGCTACATTCAGCATTGGACGAATATAGTGAATTTTTCTACGAAATTGTAAAGCGCTTCAGAAAAAATCTTCCATCGATTTTTTCAAACTTCCTTACAAATATATCTTAAAGTAAAGTGTATTTTCTTTATCTACACACCGAAAAATTTCAATGCAAAATCGTTGAAAACCATGTTAATTTAACATTTTTCGGTAGTGATTTTGCTTCATAGGCGTTTCACGTTAATTCAACATGATTTACAATAATCTTGAAGGAACATTAATCCTTTAGAATTAACTATATTTCATGTTGATTTAATATTGCAGTACAGTAAAATCAAAATGATGTTGATTCCGATATAATACGAAAAATCATGTTGAATCAAAGTTATTTCGAGTTGAAACAACGCGAATTTGATATTGGAACAACACGAAGAATCATGTAGAATCAAAATGATTCCAAGTTTAAACAACGTTAATTTGATATTGAAACAACACTAAGAATCATGTTGAATTATAGTTATATCAAGCTGAAATAACATGACTTTAATGTTGCTATTTTATTAATTATTTTACTTACTTGATAGTTATTAGCATAGGCATCAGAAGACTTTGTATTGTAGTTGGCTGCCGCATCCCAGGTTTGAACTCGTGGCACTTGCATGATAGTCCGCGCGCTAACCACTGCAGCCACAACAGCTTCAAACTTTACTTTAGCTATACACTAAATAAATACCCATGGTATATAAAATGAATTTCATTTTAAATAGTAATTTAACGCAAAACTTACTTGAAATTAAAGTTACACTCATGTTAGTTTAAAATGAAATGTAACGTCTATAACAAAGTTGTTTTAACAGTGAAAAATTTAAAATCAAAGAGATTTAAGGTTATACTAATAATTTTTCATTTGAAAATAATATGAAAAAAATGGGAATTTTAAGTCATCAGCAGAAAAATTTTCACTGGTAATTCATTTTTTGTCGTCTACATAGCCGACATATGTAAGAATAAAAAACAAGTCGCACAAATAAGCACAACAGTGAACTGTAGCAATGAACGAAGCAAATAAACACTAACACACTTAAAATTATTTCTTGTAAATTAATATGATTTCAAATCACAATTGCGTCATGGTGATTTTACATTCCTTTTTGTTTTCTGTATGTATATACCCAGGAAACAATTTTGGCCGACATGTCTAACATCAGAAAAAATCTGAGACTTTACCAGACAATCAGCCGAGTTGTCTGAAATTCCCTCAGACATTTGGCGGAGCCGTTGGCAGTTTTCTGGTATGACGTTTCTGCACATTGTCTGAAATATTATCCGATTAATATCAGAATAGTCTGCACATTATCCGAAGGCAATTTAATTTCCTTTAAGGTATTTAACAGATTAGTCTGCACATTTTCTGATCTACATCTTACGACTTTTAGCATTCACTTCTGCACATTGTCTGATTTTAGTTTTCAATTCGCACAAATATCTGAGTTTTTAAACTTATAAAATATGGGTAAATGTTTGCTGATGAGTTGCCATAAGCAGCACAACAATGCATGGAGAATTTCAAACGACATTTCTGATAAATTTCTAATTTTAGCTCCGACTTTTCTGTGATATTAATACGCCAGGGCGTAAAACGTATCAGATAAATCAGAAAATTTTCTGATGTTTTGTCAGCCATTTTTCCGACATTTAGAAGATATGTCGAAAATTCCTTTAGAGTTTCCCTAGGAACTTCGTACAGAATTCTGTTAGACCTTTCGGTATAGTTTTTAGAATTTCCTCAGGCAAAGAGATCCGGTTTCTTGTGAACCACTCATATGATTTTCGGTACGTTTTCTGACCGACATCGGATACAAATTCGGCATCGTGTGCAGACTTTCTGAACGACTTCGGACCGAAATCGGTCCTTCTCTTTGACTGTTACACACATTGTTTTGTAATCGGATCGCAAGTTTCAAAGATGAAGATTTATTACCCTTTTTTCCATTTGGAACCAATGTGCGCTGTTTTTAACTTTATTGCAATTTATATGATTCTGGTGTGCTGTTGCAAAATTTAAAATGATGATTATGAAATTGCTGATGATGTTTGACCCATATTGAATACAAGTTCTTCTGCCATACTGCATGTCACGATTTGTAGTTGTTTTTTTATTTGATTCTATTCAGTTCTATTCTTAAAAATGCAACAAAGAGAATAAAAATAAAAAATTCTTTAATGAAGGTTAATGCATGTGTTCGTTCGTTCGTACACATAAATGCTAGTAAATATTTAGACAACGAAATTTTTATTCTATTAACTTCTAAGGTATCTTATTGAGTAGATGAAGTCTTGAACAACAGCTTGTTGTGGTCACAAACTATTCAATATTATGACACCTTTTATTGTTTAGTTTGAACTTTTGACTTTTGAAAACGTAGAAGTTTAAATTGTGGCATGGTGAATTGGTGAATTAAAATTATTGTGAAAGTTAAAGAATTACGAGTTTAAAAAATAATCAAATTGCTCCACCCACTTCTAAACTCAAAATAAAATTAATAGTTGATCCTTGAACAAATAAATGAACGATGGCAGGATATTAGACGCCTTTTTTCTCAGTATTGTTTATCAAATGTCATACATAAAAATGTAAATTGTACACAGCGGAATGAGATAAACGATACAAATGTTTGTTTATTCCCCAAAAGGCATTTTTATATCATTAACGCGTTTTTTGTGTCGTTGTTATTATTTTCACTTTTGTGTCATCTAGGTAAATATATTTTATTTATTTTATAAATTTCTAATACTAATGCTAATACTTTTTGTTTTTGCTGTTGTTTTGAAAATAATGACGCCAATCCTGTTGTTTTATTTTTGTTTGTTTTATTTACCATTTTTGATTACTCTTATATAGTTTGCGTTAATTGGGCTTTGAGTAAATTAGATATAACATCACTAAGGTTCAATAGGGCCACGATGGGAAGAGTTATAATTAAAAAAGTGGCAAATCGAAGTAATGATCTGTCTATTGTTTTCTGAGAAGTGGAATTTATAGTGCTTATGCAAAAGTTAGATTCCAGCCTCTCCATCGGCGGCGGCTTTTCCGTTTTTTTGAAAAAATTCCATTTCTACCCCCTGTATCCGCGGCTGATCATAAGTAACATGAATTTCATTTTAATTCAGCATGATTTAATTGATGATTTAACATAAAATGTTTGAAATTAAAGCTATAGTCATGTTGATTTAAAATGAAATGTAACGTTGATTTTTCATTGATTTACTAAAGTTAATCCAACTATAATTTTGTTTTAACAGTGAAAAATGTTCAATCAATATAAACAACAAGAGCACAACAGTGCGTTGCAGCTATGAACCAAGCACATAAACGGCAATACATTTAAACCACAAACTATTTTTCTACTTTTTGAAAAATTTAATAAGATTTCAAATTAACACTGTGACATGTTGATTTTACATTGGATTTTTTCCGTGTGTAAGCAATAAAATTAATAAAATACATTAAATTCATGTTGTTTCAACTTGAAATAATTTTGATTCAACATGATTCTTCGTGTTTTTTCGGTATCAAATTAACATTGTTTCTACTTGAAACATTTTTGATTCAACATAGTTTCGTATTATTGTGGTATTAAATTCACATTGATTCAAATTTAAATAACCTTGATTCAACATTATTCCTCGTATTATTTCACTATCAATTTTATTTCTCTCTAATAGTGGATTTAGACGAAGACTTTTTAGCGTAATTTTGTTAAAGTTTATGGTCAAACGGAGTATATATAAATATAAGGGCGTTTAGCGGGATACCAAATCCAAAAGAAATTGACTTTTGGACTTTTCACTCTTTTAAATGTATCTTTACCCCGTTCGACTATCAACTTAAAAAAAATCAATCTAAAAAGTCTTCGTATAAATCCCGTATAACTGCACTGGAATATTAAATCAACTTGAAATATAGTCATTCATGTTTAATTAACACGAAACACCTACGAAGCAAACTCACTACCCAAAAATATAAAACTAAGCTTGTCTTGAACGATTACTATGAATATGTTCTGTTTGTAGGCATTGTACCATACAGCACTTGGTCTTGGCCGACATTTTTGGCTAGCAGCTTGTTCTTATTTTCACATATGTGTTTTTGTGAGAAATTGTACATAAAATGAAACATTTTAAAGATTTTCTTCTTCGTTTTGCAAATAATTACTTAGGCATTTACACACGCAAAAAAATTCTTAGCAAAATCGACAAAAGGTTAATTTTCATGTTAATTCAACATGATTTGACATTAACATTCAAAGAACATTTTTCCTTTTGACAGTATACTGTTTTTATATTATATTTTTCATACTCTGAAAATAATCCATACAACATTTTACGAAAAAATCTTTTGTGGTTACTTTTTTCGTAGAATATACGAAACTTTCGTACATATTACAAAAAATTGATATATGCAAAAAATTTTTTTTTAAATTTCGAAAGTAACGAAAATCTTTCGTAAATATTTTTCCTCGTTAAAAAATATATTTGAAATAACAAAAGATATTAAAATTATTTGTTTTAAATTGACCTATTTTCAAAGTTTTATCACTTATAAAATAAGTAGAAAGTGGATCAGTGGGTAGAGTACTTGTCGTGAAATATGAAGATTGCGAGTTCGTTCCCCCGCTAAACCAAACTTTTTCTTTACTTTACTTTACGAAATATTTCGTAATATGTACGAGCGTTTTCGTTCATAAATAGCATAGATTTTTTTCGGTGTATGTTTGTTTAGTGGATATACAAATACATTATCCCTCGATTTACGTCGCGATTGGTTCCGGAAAATGGCGACGTAACTTGAAACAACGTAAATTGAATTTGATGTTGCACATAATAAAAATTGTATTTCCATGTATTTTTTCTTTTTATAAATTTCGCCGACCGCATAAAAACAACGAAAAAACAAAGATTTTAACTAAACACTGGGATTCGCCGGGTTTTGCTAATAAGTTGTAAGCAACTGAGGCGACTTAAATCGAATGGCGACGCAAATGGAATTTGGAGACACCAAAAATTTAACGACGCAAATAGGATGGAGACGCAAATCAAATTTGATAGCTGCACAAAATTTTACGACGTTAACCGAAACAATGTAAATCGAAGCGATGTAAATTAAGGGATTACTGTAATAATGTCGCTTTTGTGAACCTTTTTTCATAAAATATTCGAATGTTTTATGCACTAAGCCCTAAAGTATTTATTATAATTGGGGATTCAAACGGTTGTCATAAAGTCATATGTCTTAAAATAATAACACGAAAAAATATGACTGGTGTGAACACCCCATCATAATTTAGTGTGCTATTTCAAATTTGAGTCAGCTGATTAAAAAAAATTTTATACATTTGGAACTAAGATGCCAAGAACAAGCGAAAAAACAAAAATAATAGCCGGTTTGTGCGAAAATTACATATTGAACATTGTAATATGGCAGACTCAAGTAAATACAGACTCAAGTAAATAAATAAGACCTTACCTGATTATCGTTTAAAACAAAATTCTTAACTAAAATCTAGATATGTTTCCTTCGTACATACAAAATTAAATTGTTAAAATACATAAACATAAACAAACCAGCTGTTGTTCACTAAGCCGACTAATTTTCCGGACGGCTGCTAGTGGAAAAACGATCGGTGGGCGCCAGAAAGCAAAAGTATACAAACAGAATTTTGACTATGACAATTTGATGTATCTTGGAAACCGTAAAAGGTTAAATTTTGAAATAAAAAAAAAAACGATAAAAAAATTCCAAAATTAAAATAATGTCAAAACGAAGTGGTCAAAATGGAAAAAGCGCTTAAAGAAAAAAGCACCAAAATTAAAAAAAAATCGCTAAAACGCAAAAAATCAACAAAACTAAAAAGATCGCCAAAAAACTAAAAAAAAACGCCAAAACCCGAAAAAGTCGTCAAAACGGAAAAAAGCATTAAAACCTAACACAGTCGCTAAAACTAAAAATATAATAAAAAGGAAAAAAATCGCTAAAAATGAAAAAAAACACCGAAACAAAAAACAAGTGTCAAAACAAACAAAACAAGCGGCATTACAAA
Organism: Panzeria rudis; assembly: GCA_956483635.1. Classification (NCBI taxonomy): domain Eukaryota; kingdom Metazoa; phylum Arthropoda; class Insecta; order Diptera; family Tachinidae; genus Panzeria; species Panzeria rudis. Next base: position 129,239,522 of record OY101448.1, read on the forward strand.
AAAAAAAACCCAAAAACCGAAAAATCGCCAAAACCAAAAAAAAATCTCTAAAACTAAAAAAATCAACAGAAACCGAAAAAATCTCCAAAACCCGGAAAATCGCTAAAACTAAGATTATCGTCAAAAAGCAAAAAAAAAAAACGTCCAAAACACAAAAAATTTCAAAAGTGACAGATTTAAAGTATATACCAAATTAAAGCTTGGAAAGTTTTCTATAAATCTGTATACATGGTTAACTACCGTTATATGAATCACTTTTTGAGATACCGGTGTTTTTACGTAAAGAGTCGGGCTAGTTTTTCTTTAAATTGCATTTGGTTCACAATGTGCTAATGGATTTAAAAAGCTTATATACAAGTAGAAAGGTATTTTAGAGCACTTTAAAATTATATACATATAGTTTATATCCGTGCAGAATTGTAGGAGTTATGCCCAGTTCAACATAAAAGTTTTGAACGCCGTAACTCCGGAACCAAAAGAGAGCGCCGAAAAACATTTGACAAAAATTGTTGTTCTAAAAAGGGCTATTGCCTCCTGATTTTTTATTTTCATTTTCAACAGCGTTTGTATTCTTGACTTAAGCCAAAAAGAAAAAAATTGCAGAAAACGAAAAATCGCACAAAAAACGAAAAAAAAATCACAAAAATGAAAAAGCGCCAAAACCAAAAAAATCGTCAAAACAACGAAAAAACTTAAAATTAAACAAAAAAGCAACACGAAAAAATTTCCAAAATGAAAAAAGGTTCATACGGAACCCTTCGTGTGCGAGAAAAAGTCACACTTTACTAAATTTATTTATTTTTACCTATTTAAAACTTATAAAAATATAAGTATGTAGATATGTATGAACATATAAAACTGTGAACAATTTTCAGGAATACTTACATATTGCATACATACATCATATATCAATAGCGCCGGCTTGTAAATATTACCACCGGCTCCACTAAAGACTCGGTCGTTCGGCTCAGATTTCTACTGTGTAGTTATGACAACACAATAAACCAGCACACAAAGTCTTATTATATTAGGACTTTTTTGTTTGAAACACAACAACAACGTTTTAAAACTATTGTAAAATATTAAGACATTATGACAATATGACTAGATAACACACCCGTTTGAATCCCCCAAATGTTTTCTACAATTTATTTTTGTATTTCCTTAAAATCGTAAAATATTTTTTTATTTTTATTTCATTAAGTTGAATGAAAATTTAAGCAAATAAAACCCATCCAATCAATATACCCAGCAGGAAATGTCGATAGTAAAATTGTACTGAGTCACTATTGACTTTGTCACCAGTACTACTGCCTAATTATAACTCAGACAATGCTCTGTGCTACAGACATTCAGCATGTGCTTGAGATTCCACTAGTGACCTCAAAGCTATTGACTTCCTATGGACTAGGTAGGTCTTATGGGACCACATTGAGACATTGGCACCAGAGATTCACTATTGCATGTTAATGATTCCAGTTAACACATATGAAACTTTTTACTAAATAACAGGGTTCCCAGTTTTATTTCACACCTTATCCCCAATTCTCGATTTTAAATCCCCAAAATAGCTATTTTGTCGTCCCCAAAAATCGCCACAGTACCTTTAAAATAAAATCATATTATTTCAAAGGATAAATATGCGTAAAATTATTTATTTAATTAAATCTATTTACATAATATTATATTGAATATTTTTAAAATTACTTTTACTAACCCTCGACCAAAAAAGAAGGGTGTTATAAGTTTGTAGTGTGTGTCTGTACGCGCCATCGTACAGCCCAAACGGCTGGACCGATTTCGATTTAGTTTTTATTGTTTGACAGATGACTTGATCGAGAGTGCTCTTGAACAAAATTGGCGCCGCTTAGAAGCTATCTCCTCTTTTCTAGCTGTATCTTGAATCTGTGTGTCTGTGGCAACGTATCCACAAACGGCTAGACCGATTTGAATTTAGTTTGTTTTTGTTTGAAAAGTGACTTGATCTAAAATCTTCTAGCCTATGCTTGAAGAAAATCGGCCCACCCATTTTCTTCGGGGGTTTTTAAAATTTTTAATTTAAAAAACACACAAGAATAACACAATTGGATTTGTATCAGTGTTTATCATTTCAAAAACTTTAGAATCAAAATCTTCTGAATAATCAGTTAAAGCTACTTATTTTCTTGTACATGTTGTTTGTATTAAAAAGTTTTAGCATTTGTGAACAAAATTGAACTATTTTTAAATGGTTTTTTTTTTTGTATGAAGCGATTCGATACATGTTTGTGTGTGACTGATTCACTATGTCTCTTTAGGTTTTGTTTTCTGTGACCTCTAAGATGTATAGTAAGCCACACATCAGACCATATTTGTAGGGTATCTGGCATCTTTATATGATTTTGGCGAAGAAGAAATATATTTCAAATCCCCAGCGAAAAAAGTGCTTTTCTCCTAAAAATCCCCTGGAGATTTTCACGAAATTTGTATCCGCAATCCCAAGAAATCCCCCATATTTGGGGACAAATCCCCAAAACTGTGAATGCTGCAAAATATGGCAATTAAATTAGATTTTTCATAAACATTTTTATTTTTACGTGCAGAAGCATGTATTTTCAACACAACAAAATGTGATAGTACGAAATCGTTTTGTAGCTCTCTAAAAAAAGTGTAGACAATGTCACCAAAAAGTCACCAAACTTGTCGACAAAAGGGGTGACTTGGAGTGGCCACTTGGTCCCTGGCTTCCTTCAGGGACTAACTGTATGCGCCTGTATTTGTTTTTGCTGACTAAAAAAAAAACAATAACATACAAAAGAATAGTAAACCTATGAATAAATATTGAAATTCAATTTTATTCCTGAAAAAAAAAATCCATTTGCTTTTCATTATTGATAATTTGATAAAATTATTTATCTATAGATATTTGTACATAATATGTATGTATGTGCATAAGTGTGCATATAGATATATTTAACTACATCTATACATACGTATGAACGCAGCGAACCTTTTTTACTGAGTTCGGCCAGAATTAGTTCAAAAAGTCTTTACAAGTTACCGAAAATTATTACAGAATTCGTACAAAAAGCGAAACGAAAACTATATGTGTGGTTGACAAGAAAGCGAAATTCTTTACCTAAGAAGTTGTAAAAACTTTTACGACATGCCCTAGAGAATTCTATATGAATTCTGAGCAGTTTCTTAAGAAAATTCTAAAAATTTTTTTGACGTTTAGGAAAAATGTCTGGAAAAGCATTAGAAAAACATTGGATTTTTCTTTAATGTCGGAGAATAAAAGGAAATTAAAATTCTTTCTCATGATGTGGAGACTAATCTTAATCGACAAAGTTATGAGAACTCGACTGGTTGCATGGTAAAGTTTCAGATAATTTTTGAAATAGGGAACAAAATATTCGCTGGGTAGGGTAAAGCAAACACATGCACGCTGAGCACTCAATATTAATGCATACATTTAGTTCTCAATAATGTAAATGAATATTCCAGCAAGTGCATCTACAAATATTTGTACATACACATATTGATTGTATTTTGTGCCTACTCACTTGACCAAAACTTTTGTGTATGACATTACAGAGACAATATTATTATCAAAGATATTTTAAATAATCAAACATTTGTTAAGCCCTTATGATACTTCATTTTTCTTGCATTGTTTTGCTATAGAATTGAAAGAAAGAAACAGCAAATGATAGAAAGAAACAACTATACAAAATGTAAACAAAACTTAAAGATTTCTTTAAGTGCTGCCTACTCTTTATTTATAATAAAACGCCAACAGAAGAAAAAATTTAAAAAAGAGGCGCTAAATAGTTGAGTTCGTGAATGAACCACTAACTTGGCAACCCTTTAATGCTTCAAGCTTGAAACGCCAATTTTAAGTTGAACATTTTTACATATTTTTTGACAGGCCCTCATTTTTTATCAATAACATTAGTAAAAGCTTTGAAAATTTGGTATTTATCTTAATATAGCTGAACTCTTTGCACCTGGTAAAAATTCCTATCATATTATATTTGCACTTCTCCAAAACTTAAACAATTAAGAAAAAATCTAGTGTCTAAGGGCTTTAGAAATAAAATTTGTTTGCAGCAAATATTTTTTACTGCACTACTACGCTACAACTTTTTGTTTCCCATTAATTTAGGGCGCAAGTACTGTTGATAACTTCCTTTAAGATACTCAAAGTTTTTGTACATAGTCCTATTTATAGGCAGATTTTGTAGAAGATTCGTTTCTACTCGTTTCAAATTTCTATGAAAAATAACGAAAATTTGTTTCAAAATAAAAATTTTTTCATACAAATAAAAAAAAACGTTTCAATTTACAAAATCTGGCCCTTATAGTGTGTGTTCTTCAATCCAAACAGTTGACTGAGTAGAAAATTTGTTTAAAATCACCCAAAATCACCCATATAAATTTCTAATCAAGTCAACAATGTGTATTCTGAAAACATCATGTAATGCCGCTTTATGTACAATTTTTGGAACAATAGAAAAAAAAATCGATTTTTCCACAAAAATCTATTATTTTTATTTTATTATATATTTCTAAAATCAAGTATTTTTCCCAATCCCGATCTTCAATTCAATTTATATTTTTTTAATTTATCTGAACTAGTTTTAAGAAAACGTTTCCTTTAGTTTAGCATGTTACTTCCTATAAGAAGGGAACATTTTTACTTAATCGAAAAATTTATTTACTCTTTCGTCTTTAATTTTATTTGAACTAGGTTTATGGAATCTTTTTCTGAAACTTTATGAGCTATTACTAAAACTACACAGAAAAAGGAATCACCCAAAAATTTTTAACCAAACGTTTGTCAAAAAAATTAAATTTTCAATAAATGTTTTTTACTGAATCAGTAAATGTTTTGTTTGACTTTTATGTTGGATGCAAACGACAAAAAAACAACAAACAAATAATTTTGTGTCGTAAAAAAGCAACCGCTATGACGGCATATACATAAATAACAAAAACAACAGCAATGATATCAAAAGGAATGGGATTGTACCAAGTTTGTTTACTGAAGATTTTTGAGTGAATAAATTTGTTAATATTGTTGCATTAATTCTCAATCATTTTTTAGAGTCTTTAGATAAACATTCAGAGTTGAACACATGTAACGTGAAATTTCATAAATACTTAATTGATAATGATGATGACTAAAACAAAAAGTTAGTTAGATATGTTACAGAAAATCCAGTAAATATTTTTGTTTGATTCAGTAAACTATTTTGTTTAGTATTTGTAAGTACTTTTAGATAAATTGTTTTATGAATTCAGACAAAAATATTGTTTGATAATTACAGAAAATCCAATAAATTTTTTTGTTTGATTTAGTAAATTATTTTGGTTGACTTTTTGTTTGGCTTAAGGACCTTAAGCCAAAAAAACTATAGTATTAACAAAAAGGTCTACAATATACAATACAAGTAAATTATTTTGTTTAGAATTTATAAATATTTTCAGATAAATTTATACAATTTGTTTACTAAAAAAATATTTTTTTTTTCAATAAAATTGTTGAGATATTTTTGTCTGTATGTATTTACTAGGGTATTCATTTTAATCGACTTTTCAATTGTTCGATTAATCAATTAATTGAAATTAAGGTATTTAAAGTACTCGAGCAATCGAGTAAAACTTTTATTTCGTTCGAGTTATTCGAGTAAGCTTTACTGCTTAAAATTATTCGAGTTAATCGGAAAATGTTTGAATTTAATCGGTTTTTTGTACATTTTTGTAGACAAAAATAAAACAAAACAAGTTTTTTCGCGTTTTTATATATTTTAATAATAGAAACAAACAAAATCACAACATTTCTATATAAAATAGATCATAAACTGATCCTTTAAAATATATTTTTTTTTCACTATTCGAATGTCGCGCTTTGAGAAAATTTTGCGCCAGGAAATATTTAATACCATTCGGACCTATCCTGTATTCAAGGCAGAATAAAAATAATCGGAATTGGCATAACATTATTGTTGTTATAAATATAAATACGGTTACACTTTGGAAATATTTACCCAAAAAAACGTGACCACTACATTTGCTCAGAGTAAGTTTGATTTATTTAACTTGTTTTTTATATCACAAAATAAGTTATGCTGCAAAAAACAATTTTTATATTATTTTTAATAAATGCGAACCCATATAAAAAAAAATATTGTAATTAAAGGAAATACAATTTTAACTTGTCTGTGGGTTACGTTTTTTTCGGCAAATATTTGCCAAGTGCGACTGTACCTTAAGGCTTTTATAATTCCGAACATTACATTCGATATTTTACGAAACACCTAGTTAATTAGTTGCTCTCGAAATATCTTCTTTATTTCAAATAATTTTTGTTTGATGTTTATATTTCCGAATTTTTTTAAAAGACATTTGAAGTTAATCTCTTTCTCCCTATTATTTACTTAATTTTTTGATCATGCAGACTATTAGTATGCAATAATGTTCGAATTGAATGGCAAATTTCATATAAATTAAAAAAATTTTCCTCTTTTTATTAAGAAATCTACAAAAACTCATTAAAAAAAAGAAAATTTACATAAAATTTTTTAATCGAGTTTTTCCATTAATCGACCGAAATTACTCGAATAAATTTTTACTCGAAACTTAAATTTTTTGTTTGTTCGAACATTATTTGACTTTAATTATTCGATTAATCTTGCAAACATTATTCGAGTGAATACCCCAGTGTACAACAAATTTTACAAAAATCCATGCAGTCGTTTTCGTGTCATGTGTTTTCTGACACAGGTAGAGGGACAGAAGTGTTCAAGATTAACGTCAGAACCTGCCCTTCGCCATAAACTTTCATCGCAGTTAACACCATGTGAAATTGTGGCAACCTGGCAGAGCTGTGAAAGATTGCTATCAATTTAATTGCAATCACATGATTTCTTAATGATTGCTAGTTTTTGATTGCAATCAGAATCGTAAATTTGATTTCATTATTTCAATTTTAAATCATGAAATTAGCTCAATAAAAATTATTGCCGTCAATTTTTTGAAAATAATTTCTATATTAATTGATTGCAATGAAATCCAGTAATTGCAATCAAAATTAAACCAGGGCTCAAATCGTCACATCCGTGAACGTACAACTCGTCACGTAAAAACGCCATTTTCGGATTATGACATACGTGAACGTACTGTAATCCCATACATTTTATACGATTGACGTGTCACGTAATTCATTTTAGTACGATTGCCGATACGATCACGGATGTGACGATTTGAGCCCAGAATCAAAATCATCGTTCTCTGCATATGATAATCCTTCTTCTAGAAATAAAGCTTACTCTGATAGTTAAAAAAACTGCATGAAAGGCTAACAAACCTACGTTTTGATAAGTTTTTTATACTATTTTGTTGGACTTTCACTATAGGGTTGATTTCAGGGGAATTGATTGAAATCATATGATTTCAAAAAAATTTTGGTTGCAATCTAATTGATTGCATTCAATGATAAAAAAAAAGATTTCAAAATTATTGCAATCACACAAGATTACAATTTTTACAAGATTTAATTTTTAAATCTGTAATCATTTTGAAATCTAAGAATGAAATCAATTTGGTTGAAATCACAATTGATTGCAATTTTTTACAGCTGTGCAAGCTGGGTAAACCTTGCAGGCATCTATGTGATTTGTAAGGAACACACAGGTTGCAACTTCCTGTGCATGGACCGCATCATGCATTACCGTCTTACTAGAACGTTCACATATTGTAAATTTTCGGCAATTCCGCGGAAGTTTATTTTCGAAAAATTATCAAGAGGTTCTTTAAATTCGCGACCATACATACTCATACACTCTAAAACGCTTTTGTTGAAAACTAGGTCGATAATAGTCGGCAACACTTTACCGATTATTATCGACCTAAAATTACACACGCATTATTTTTGTTGATTTCGCAACAAAATGTTTTTACTAAAAAAAAACGATTGGCTGCGTGCAGGTTTGAACCGCGACCTCCTGACTGATAGTCTGACGTATCTACCATTCAGCTATAGAGCCTATTCACATATTACGTAACGCTATTTTCGGAGGTTTTATTCTGCTGAACACATAACCCTTTCTTTAGACGCTGCCGTAATCGGGTAAAAAATTTGACTTGGTGTAGTTTACCCCCACCTACAGATATGTATATATATACAAATTTAGTAAATACTTATACACATACATATGTATGTATCTATGTGTGTATAGATATTTTATTATTTTCTTATGTTATTTTGTTGTTGCTTTACAAATACCGGCAGAATGCAGTTTTCTTCTTTTTTTATCAAATGCAATTCCCACTCTTTGTCAATCTACCACTAAGTTTTTGATAAACAAAGCAGGGTTGCCGGTTTGGTCTGATGAGACCAAAATGAGTAGATTTTTCCCCGAATTGGATATTTATATTATATGGAAAGATATACTTTCCTTATTAGACGGAGAGATAGTGAAAGTTTGATTAACGGTCTCTGTATAAGGCTGAAAATTATTCTGGCAGGTATCAGTAAGTCGTTTCATTGAACCACACAGAAAAAAAATAAGTTTCGTTTTTGATAACAAAAATCCCGGTATTCAATAATTTTTTTTTTTCAAATTTCCTGTGATAAAGAATTCCCCTATATTGATAACAAAATTATTTCAAAATAAAAAAAAAATATATATATATATATATATATATATATATATATATATAAATTAAAAAAATGTTGACATGGCTGGAATACGAACCCGGGCTTTCCGGACCTAAAGCATACTCTATAGCTGAGCCATATCCCATTTATTTTTTTATGGGATACAACTTGTTTTAAGTACTTATGTATAAAAAGAAAAGAAATAACCGGCATGGAAAAGAAATACTTACAACGCAATATTTTATTATGTTAAAGATAAATGTTATTGAAATTCATATTTTTTTTAATAACATGGTTTTATTGAATATAATTCTTGTCTTTTTTTTTCTGTGCAGATGCACTTCAACACAGGGATGCAAAGGTTGGTACAATTGTACTATTTTTTGGCACTATTTGAAAGTCAAAAGTACAATAGCACCCCGATGACTAATTTAGCATTATTTAAACATTTTTGATAGTGACGGGGTTTGTTTGAATTTGGAACGATTTTCCGTCATCCCATGTCAGATTTGGTTTGTAAACAGATTGCTTTCGGATATGTGCCATTTTTAGCGTTCTCTTGAATATTCAATGACAAGGAAAATCGTTCTAGGTCTTTAAAAACGGCAACCTTTTGGTTGAATGTATAAATAAAAAATTGGCTAAATAAACTAATATTTACTGATATTTCAAGAATTGCTAGAGGAATGTTATCCATGCCACATTCATCTACAAATATGGAAAGGATATCAAAATATAATAAAAACCAAAGAGAGTTACACAATTTTTTCCAAACAAAAGATTTGATGAAGTCATCTAAGTCGTGCTGCTACAATTTCTAAATTACAGAGTTTGTTAGCAAGAAGTACATATATCCTAAATAATTATTTTATATTCACATCTCAACAACTTAGTATTTTGTATGCCTTTTGAAATTAAACATTAATATTATTTGTTAACAAACATACATATCAAGGTGAATTAATTTTATCAGGTGGTGTTGATTCTAAAGCAACTACAACATTACAATAACATTTGACATCTCAGCCCCTATGTCAGCATATGCAAATTTTGATATGCGAGCCTCAAATTTGCGGAAAAAAAGTAGAACAGCTGTGCTTATAATATCACCTGTATAAATCCACCTTGATACATATGTGATGATCCTGATGAAGAGGGGCCATATCTTCCCAGCAAGAATACTTAATAGAGCCAAAATAGCTGTTTGAGTAAATTTTTACGATTTTGAGATTATAGTTGGCAACAATCCTTAAAATTTATTAGAAGTCACCAAAACTGTTGAAAATAAAATAAACTCGGTAAGAACGCAAAAAATTCGCAAGTTCGCGAAACATTTTCAAATGTATTGAAGAAATCACTAACAAAAGAAACACAGTCCCAGAAAACTAGATAATCGCAAAAATATCGAAAATTCTTAAACAATCGCAGAAATTGCAATGTTTAGTAAACGTTTTTGTTAATTTTGATCTCGTAATAAAATCACATCGCTACAATGGACATTTTTGATATTTTCGAATTCAAATCAAAAAATCAAATAGTTTGTCGTCGTTCGACGACGTAAGAAATAGAAATGAACCTATCGCAAGTTCGTTGCGCACGGCAACTTTCGTCCAACGTACTGACTGTGTGTACTTTCATATACAGAAAGTGTTTTATTTCCTAGGACGAATATTCGTAACGAAAAATTCGTCGCTCGCCCCAGTTAAGCAACAGTGAGTCTACACCTGATAAATTTTTATCATGATAAATGTCAAATCGTTATCAAGTGTAAAATTTATCAGGTATAGCCAAATTTGTCTTGATAAAAAACGTCAACAAACTGTAATTTTCTTGTTGGCGTTTAATTTATTTAGAAAAAAATTAAATATTGCTTAATTTTTACAAAAAAAAAATTATAAATGAAGTGTAATATGCATGTGTTTACTAAATATAAGAATGTTAATAAGGAAAAAAATTAAATACAGCATACTATACCTGAACCTGTACAAAAAATTGTGATGTGGCATAACAACAAACAAAAAAAAAAACAATGTGTTCGCATGTATGCCGATGCTGACAAAAAATTGACAATGGCTCTTCCGACATTTTGTTATTTGGTATGTTGAAGTGCATGCGGTGCAATAAAGCGACTACCGGATACATACCAGACTGTGGTTACTATGCTTAAAATTATAAAAATCGTGGCAAAAATTTCCAGATCTACACACAGACCGTTCGAAAAATTTTCACTAGCTCTTGGCTTATATTCAATGTGAATATTTTTCGAACTGAATGCGTTATTAGTTCAAAGTGATTATTATTAGGGAAAACATATACATATATAACATATACGGCAGAACATAGTAGTGTTTTGTGTATTTCCCGTCTTTCGACACTGTTCAGGTATTTTATTTTAAATCTTATTTATAACAGTCATGACTGGAAATAGAATATGAGAACAGTATATATTATTCTATTGCAAACTCATATCCACCATTATTGACAAATTCAAATTTAACATCAATAAATTAGCCTTAAGCGGCCCAGCGACTTATCAAACTCGCATCAAATGGTGCTCCAAATTCACCTTTTTTGTCATTGGGTTAGTAAAAAAAACTCACCCATATGGTTTGACGAAAAAATCTAAATGGGATTGATTTTTCGTCAAACTCACCTCAACCAATACATACATGAGTCTGATCAAACAGTTTGATAAGTCGCCATGGTCTTTTAGACAACACATTGATACGCGTTGGTTCTGCCTCTTATGCCATTTTGCTTTTATCTTCAGTAAAATTTAATTATGTACGTACTAGAGATGGGCAAGTAAAAAAATGTATCGATATATATCAATATCGATACATTTTTAAATATCGATCGGCATCGATATATATATGGAATAAAAAATATCGATATTTTTCCAAACATGATTATTCATAATACCATACATTTCTTAAAATTAAACACAAAAATAACTCTTTTTATAAATAATTAACCCGAAAAGAGTCAATTTCTAACTTCATCATTGTTTCAACAATATTTCATGGAATGTACACCAAGAAAATCATGCTCAAAGAAAGAAAAATTTCCGAATACACAAAATATTATAATTAAAACAAAAGATTTTGTTAAGAATGTTCTATTTAATAAAGATTGTGTCGAAATTTTTTGAATAACTGAATGAAAAAGAAAAGCAAAGCTACACAAATATCGAAATTGATACTGTCGATATATTTAGAAAAAAATATCGATATATCGATATATGGCGATTAAAAATATCGACGATATTTGTATATTAATATACAGTATTTATCGCTGATATGCACGCCGGTTATAAGCATTTACCGCTTTTATGCACTTGTTTTTATGCTTTTGTTATATAAAATACACCCAAATATTTTTATATAAGCATTTCCCGTTATATGCACCAAAAATCGTGCAAATTTTGAAATGGTATATAACCGATAAATACTGTATTTTTAAAAATATCGATATATCGATTTATCGATATTTTTGCCCATCCCTACTACGTACTTACATACGTTTTTATTCTTTCGTGGTCTATTGATGTATTTGGTAACCATTTTAAAGTCTGTTAAAAATATAGAACAACATATTGTTTTAAAAATAATATTGTGTTCGTTATCCTCAAATCCTTAAGCAAAAATGTTTATTCTCAATCACAAAAAATTTCGCCAATTTGTGGATAAATTCGGGGGACTGGAAACGGAAACACTGCTATTTATTGTTGCAGTCAGTTTGCGAAAAAATTTTTTTACGTTTCTTTAAAGAAAAAATTTCTGAATACAAAGTTAGGAGAGCAAACTTAATTTCAAGTGTCTTTCTGTTCCATTGTTGCCAGCTGTCATGCCTTTTTATTGCTCAATTCTAAAGTACGATTTAGTGATTGATAGAAGAACATGTTAACAATTAAAATAAGCAATTATGTGTTATTTTACTCATTTCAACAATTCTTTTTTCGTAAAAATACAGAAGTTTTCTATAGAAGTGCTACCAAGTTTTTGTATTTCTTCTATGCCGTATAAACAGTGATTTAACATATTTGCAAGTAATTTTATTTGCAAATAATGTGCGTATAAACTTAGTAATATATGACTAAAAAATATCGCTAAAATTTTAACTTGCCCAAAAGAAGTTCGGTCAAGTTAAGTCCTGGCGTCAATGTGTGGGCCCACCTTTTGCATATATCTTGTATACTGACGTTATCGATTTATCAAATTTTGTCTTTTTTTTATAAAAATTATCTGGCAACATGTGCCGCTCAGCCTATTTATGTTGCTCTTTGATGTTTACAGTGTTACCATATGTGAAGATTTATCTTATTTTTTAAGTTTTTTGCTGGGCCGAAAAGATAAAAAGATTTTTACTCTTAAAAAAAGATTTTTAAATATTTAACATTTTTACTCTTTCTGCCTCAATTGGAGTTACTTTTAGGAGATCACTGTGATAATACATTCATTCCTCCATTTTCACGGTATACAAGCGAAGAATTTGTATATTATCTCGATATAAGTGTTTTTATGAATGGAAATATATAAGCAGTACAATTAAGTTCGGCCCTTTTTCAAGGCAAGGCTAAATTAGTCCCAGGCAATTTGTAATCAGGTCAGTTTTTCAGGTTTGAAGGAGGTCATATGCAAATTGAACTAAAGGGATTGTTGCACAGTTTCCACATAACAGACGGTCGACTTGAGTAGAAACTTTATTATAAAGGCACTAAATTTTTTGAACTCAAGTCGACCGTCTGTTATGTGGAAACCGCATATATTCAATAAATCTAGCCTAAGGTGATTTGTTGCCCAGTAGAAACTTTTGATGAGATTACATCAGATTCTTACAAATAACATTTGATGGATTTGAACTAGGAAGCTGTTCGGAAACTATTAACTAGACGCTATGAACGATCAGTTCATAGTTTCTTTTTTAGATTTACTCGATTTTTCATTAGAAATTATCAAAATATTTAAGATGCACCCACGTATTTTATATAATATAAATTTAACTGAAAGAGAATTTTTGAGGGAAAATTAAGATTTTTATTTTGTATTTAGAAGATTTTCGAGAAAAAATGTGGCAATACTGGCTCTTTATGAAAACAATCAAAAAAGCTTCCATAATAAATTTGCAACAACAAAGCTTTTTTAGGTTTATATCTGCTAAAGCTTTGTAAATGTGTTATAAAATTTTACAATAGAGGTCACTGCTAAAATAATTTTGTGCTTTTGCATTGAAATATTGCTGTATGTATTTGAACTGTATGTTCGTACATTCATGTAATCTTACCGCAACTCACAAGTGTTCATCTACTTTCAATCTGCTTGTGTTTAGTTTTAAGTTATAAAATTGTCATTAAAGGCCCTTTCACATTGTAATACAAGCTTTGAGGTTTTTACTAGATTTTGTAAGACGATAATCATCAAATCAAAATCAGTCTGACTGTCAAAAAATCTTAAAGAAAATCTTCTGATTACAATTTGTCTCCACCCTATTACATTTCAAATATAACTTAACATAAATAAATTGCAATAAAGCAAATTTTTTCGTTTTTTCTTTATTTATGCTGGCAAACAAATACACAACTGTTTTTGTTATTCTTCTATTTGTTTGTGCAAAAGACACCCAGATAAAATGAAAAATGTTATTTATTGTTTAAGCTGTTTTAGACTACTATAAAAGCTGTTTGACTGCTACCCTGATATAATGTGTTGTTATTGCTTTTTTAAAACTTTCCATAAAATCCTTAGATCCGAGTTGCATTTTCTACAGAAGTCGAACGGCTTGTGAGATAGTGTAAAACAGCTATTAGAAAATGTCCTAAAAATTACGAATACCATAATGCTGTCAAATTTCTTTACGTATTATTTGACAGATCATAACAATTTGTTTTCACACTATTGGATTTTTACTTAAGATTTGAGGTTTTGACAACTATTAATACTAAATCTAATAGACTGAATGAAGGGCGCTTAAGCCCTTATGACACTACATTTTTCTTGCATATTTTTGCTATAGGATTGAAAGAAAGAAATAGCAAATGATAGAAAGAAACAACTATACAAAATTTAAACAAAACGTAATGGCTTCTTTAAGTGCTGCCTAATTTTTATTTATAATAAAACGACAAAAGAAAAAAATGTTGAAAAAAAGAGACGATAAATCGCTGAATTCGTGAATAAACCAAACCGCTAACTTGGCAACACTTTAATGTTTCAAGTAGGGATGTAACGAATACCGATACCGATACCGATATATCGGCGATACTTCAGATTTTCCGATACATCGGTATCGGCGATATTTTACTGTCGATACGACGATACTTTAAAAAAATTTTTCAGTTTTTTTTAAACAAATAATTTATTTTTGTTCGATTTTACCATGAATTAAATTCACTTCGTTATTTTTTAAATCTTATTAATATCAATTTTAAAAACTAATAATATTTTATGATGTTATTTTGTAAAAAATTTATTTATTTTTTGTTAATTTTACCATGAATTCAAATTTAAGTCGTTGTTTTTTAAATCTTATTCCAGCAAAAAAAAAAGATACTCCAAAGAAGTCATGAAAATGTAGAATTCGGGATCTGGAAGTATTGCAAAGTTGGATAATTTCTAATTAGCTTTACATATCCTTGCCATTGCAAGAAGTTCTGTTTTTCGATTACCAATCACCGAATTGGAATCGATGCTACGACAAATTTCTTTTTCGGTATTCCATAATAATTTTTCCTCAAGGAAACAGGATAAAAAATTACACATTTTCAAAATTTTTTATGCGAATTGAAACTCAGAACTGTATTTTCATGTAAATTTAAGTGAATAAATATAAACTTGGAAGTCTTTTAATAATTAAGCTATTAAGTTATTTAGAAGAATATTAGTTGATAAATGTCCTTTAAAAAAATCGATTTTTTAAAAAGCATGGGGAGTATTTTTTTAAAATTATAAAGGATTTAAACATTTTTTATTGCTTTTCTACTAATTATCTGCATATTTTTAATATAGATTTTTTGGAAGCAAAGAAAATGTAGCTCCTTAAAAATTACTTCCAATGTTTTATCAATTTTAAATATTCTCTCTTATAATGTAATTTTGTATATTAAAAAAATTGCACTTGAGTTTTGTTAACCTAAACTTGAACTCAATTTCAGTATTCGTATCGGTATCGGAATCGGTATCGGCGATATTTATTTTTAAATATCGGTATCGGTATCGGATCGGCAAAACGGCGTATCGTTACATCCCTAGTTTCAAGCTTGAAATGTCAATTTTAATAAAAACAAGTAATTAATTGTTTGTAATATAAAATGAGAAAAGCAATAATTAGTGCAGTGTTTTTAATTAATAAAAACCCATCTTAGAGGAAGGAGATAAAACTTTATTATATATTTAAGTATTGTTGCATACATTTTCACACTTATATCTGAAAAGTGATCACATCAGGGATGGCAAAATTGGTACAATTGTACTAATCTTAGTACAATTCAGATTTTAAAAGTACAATGGTATACCAATGGCTTATATATTACAATTAATAAATTAATAAGTGAATGCGACTTTTTATATGAATTATACTTTAGCTTTGCGAAGTATTGAAAACAAAGTTCGCCTTAAAAATAGAAAAATTGAAAGTGTTCCAATAATGTTATCTCACGAAACGTAGCCTCTGCTAATATAAAGGTCTTGCTGATCGTGATACATATGAGCAATTCAAAGCAAGCTTGCATATTGTTCTATCCCGTATTTTGTATTTATAGAGTACTTGATACTTTGAACAGGTTATTTTTTCCCCCCGAAAAGTTCATTTTAAAATTCGCTCGTATTAAATTGCGATATATTTTACACTTTTATCTTTCATTTTTATTTTATACATTTTATTTTAATTTATTTTATCTTAAACATCAAAATTTTAAAGAAAATCAAAGAATATGAAATAAAATTTTTTTTAAAACACATGCCATTGATGTGTAAAATTTTATGAATTTTTTGTTTGAAAATTTTAAATACAATTTTATACATGCATAAAATAATACGAAATATGAAAACTAGGACTGATATGGCACTACTTCGAATTGCCCAGTATTAAAGTATGAAAAAAGTCATAAACGCTACAATGCATTGCATTGATGCAACTTTACATTGTTTACAACAACAAAGCACATAAAACTTTGCATCAATGCAATGCATTGTGGCATTTATGAAATCGGCCACACTTTCATTTTTACCACGGATATATGTATAGAAAAGTGCTATATTTTCTGTACTTAATACATGTTTCTGGTGTTTTGGGACAATTAATTTTTAAAAAGTACTATTTTAGACAGCAATTGGTACAATTTTAATATCTTATGTGCCATTCCTGGTTCACTAGCTTTGAATTTCGTTTCAATTTAATGTCATTTTTCTAGTGGTGACACCAAAATTATCGGAAAATGTAAGATGATACAAAATGAGATAGGAACATCTTTTAAAGATGTAGAATTATGTTGATTTTTATCCCTGTATAATTCTTATGGGAAAATTTTGTCATCTTCGCAAATTGATGGTAGATGTTAGATGTTGGCAAGTGGAAAAAGGCTATAAACCAACATTAAGCTTTCCAATTTCCAGGAACATTTTATATTAGTAAAATTGCGTATTTTTGCTCTTTTTCTCACTAAAATTATCCTAAGTTCGAATCAGGGCTCTAAAGTACCTCTATACCAAATTTCGTGAAAATCCGTTCAGTGGTTTTTGCGTGATGCGTGTTCGGCCAGACAGATACAAAAATTTAAAAGTTGGCATTTTGTGCTATACATCGATTTGCTGTTTACGCTGCCTTAAAATTTTTAAGAAAATATTTCATGTACGCCTCTTTTACAGTTTTATTATATGTATGTACTATGAATAGATATTTTTTTTATTTCTTGTATTGATTTTTTTTTAAGTTTGTGAACGGTGGGTGGTTTTCTTGTTTGCGGAGTTTTGAAATATATTTTAATGATTGATTCTTTTACATTGTTTTAATAGCCCTACGCACTTTTGTTTTAAATTTTCTTTTTGTCTTTTCGAGTTTAGTAATAAAAAATATTTGAGATTAGTAACAAAATGCATCTCTTCAAAAAAAAAAATAAAAATATACATGTATATTAGGGCTTCTTTATTTATTTTTTAAGATGAAATATTTTTGGTCTCGCCCCTAAAAAGCTGGAGGCTTGAGGCAAATATGACGCTCAAAAAATTTCACGCCCATGGGACCACGCTTTTCCGTGCCGACTTGCAGTTCAAATTTGATTAAAATACATGTATACGGCATGATGACCCACAAGCAGGGTTGTCAGATATGGCGTTTTCGCGCCTAACGTGGTGATTTTTTAAGTTGTCTGGTGTCAACATTTTTGATTCGGCGACATGGCGATTTTTCTGGCGATAAATTGATTTGTTGGCAATTTTTATGGCTATTTTTCAACAACCTTGAGCCAAAAATTTTGATAATTCAGGAAAATTACTTTGCTGAAATAGTATTTTCGAAAATAACTCTCACTGAAACTTGTCTGGAATAAATTAAAACAAAGTGATTTTAATGCTTTTTCTTCTATTAATTACACTCATTAATGGATTTTGAATTTTGATGAGAAAAATTGAGAAGAAATAGTTTTTGGGGATTTTATTTCTACTTTTGGCGATTTTCTGTTACATTTTTAGGCGATTAATTATTTTAAAAAAAACTATTATATAAAAAAAAATAACTATAAAATATTTATTAAGAAAAACTGGATAAAACAGAATTTGGCGACGTGAATCTAAATTGATTATTAGGCTAAGGTTCGTAACGTTATATTCAGAAAGAATTGGGTATGATTAATATTCCAAGGAACAATGGAAAAATTAACATCAACTTAATTTTTCAACGTACACAGCAGAACAGAGTAGCGCCACTTTCGGAAGCCGCTACACTTCCATCGTCAGTGCTCACGTGTATTTGCTATCACCACTTGTCAGGTGGCTCTGTTGAATGTGATTTTAATTCTTATATATACAACTTTTTCGCGAAAATTGAATACGAGAATTAAATCACTCTCAAGCTGATATTAAAGTGCACTTTCCCAGCGTTGCCATCGGTTTATTTTTCTTCATTCCCATTTTTCTGATTTTTGTTCTACTCAAGACAAACTTTTTTGGTTTGATTTTATACTTAAGTATATATGAACATGTAAACATGTGAAAAGCTCAAGCCAGTAGCTAATTGTTTTATTACTTATGGCGATGTTTCAAACCAATTTGGCGAAATAGGTCAGAAAAAAATCTGACAACCCTGCCCACAAGTCGAAAAATATGACCACATCATGAAATATTTTCTTCTAAAAAGTTGTTGTCTGTGAAGTTTTCAACAGTTTTTGGTTTACTGACTTTTATCTAAATCGTATATAAAACAAAATAAACAACAAAATATCAAAAAAGCCCATAACTATTAAAATAAAAAATAAACTAAAAAACCATAAAAATTGCAAATTTCGGCAAACTTTCTCGTTTCCTAGGAATTGAAGTATTAGCCCAATTCACAATCTTGTGCAAATCGTCTTGCATCGTTGCATTTGCAAAATGGTATAGTATCTTGATACTCACCACTAACAATTGTGTAGTGGTGAGTATCAATATACTATACCAATTTGCCAATGCTACGATGCAAGACCATATGCACAAGATTGTGAATTAGGCTATTTTCTTTAGTTATTTAGGGCGCTGAACGTGAATGTGAACTCCAATTTTTTTTTATCAGTTTTAGTTTTCGAGATATACCGTTATTTCGAAAATGAAAGCACTTGCACGACATATATTGACATAACTGGAGAGTGGCTTGCCCTATTTAGAAAAAAAGAAAAATCAAAATTCGGCAACAAATTTATCTTTAAGCCTAACGTTAACCGCTCATTAGTTTCAGATATATCGTTAAAGTTTGAGCATAAAAATTAAAAATTTCATAAAAAATTTTAAAATTTTTGTTTCAAAAATTCAAAAAAAAAAAAAAATAAAAAAAAATAAAAATAAAATAAATATTATTCGGAAATTTAATTGTAACAATTGCGTAATTATTGAAAGTTTATTTATATTTTTTATTGTTACCAATCATGATACAATAATAGAAGGTAAAACTGTCATCGCAGCTGTTGATGTGAGTTTATATTTCCCAAATGTCAAACTCACTATCAGAAAAACAAGCTTACGAAAAATTTGCGGCGGCGGCTAAACAAAAGAATTTAATACAAGCCGCCTGTTACGAATAAATTTTTATATGAGCGTTTGTACATGAAACATAAAATTCTCTGCTCTAACACCCCGTCTTCTCAAGACATAATTTTGTTCTAACATTTGTCAAACTTTATACATAAAAACATCAGAAAAATGTTAATGCTATTTTTCATATCGACTTTGACTTTTATCAAGACAAATCAATGGCTGGTGAAGAAGCTATGTAAATACAAGTTTTATATCACATTAAGTACATTAAAATAAAGAATGCATTTTTCACAGCCTAACTATATTCAAGAATCGTAACACCTCGATGTATTTGGCGGCGGCTCGAATTTTCAAAAACGACTTCGGCGGTCGACTTTAAAACGATCGACTTGTTTCTCTATTCTTGACACTTAGGAAACATTTTACACTAACAAAATGCCTGTTGTTTTTGTATTGTTGTAGTTGTTGTAGGGACAGTTCTACCTGGTTTTATTGTATCATGTTACAAATGCAAGTAGAAATTGTATATTATTTTTAAGCATATCCTTTGATGGGAATCGAGCTGACGGCCTCCGGAATGAGAGTCTACAACACTACCCACTCGGCCCAAGAAATTACGGTGGTATGTCATATTGTCCAGTGACATAATGTCAATGGACATTATGTCACTCCAAAAAGTGTCATGACGTCCATGGACATTATAACACTTTCAAAAGTGTAATAATGTCCATGAGTGCAGTGTCGTACAGTCCATAGACATTATGACACTTTTCAGAGTGTAGAGATTTTTGCACCGTTGCAACGGTGCATTTTTTTTATCCAGTATCATGTAGCTTAATATATTCCAAAGAAAATGAGCCCTTTTTAGTTGAAATTGTTGCACAACTTCTGATTTTGTTCACATTTTAGTGAGACAACTTTTAAAACTTTTTATGAAATTTTTAATATTTAGGCTCAAACTTTTACGATATCTCTGAAACTAATGGGCGGATTTCGAGAGAATGTTCGCTAAGCTTAAAGATAATTTTGTTGTCGAATTTTGGTTTTGGGAGCTCAGGTTCGCGTTCAGCGGCCCAAATAACTAAGAAAACCACTTCAATTTCTAGGGAACGAAAGAGTTTACCGAAATTGGCAAATTTATGGTCGTTTTTTTGGTATTTTAATAGTTATGGGCTCTTTCGATATTTTGCTGTTTATTTTGTTAAATGGACGATTTAGATAAAAGTCGGTAAATCAAACTCTGTTAACTTCATAAACAACTTTTTAGAAGAAAATTTTTCATGATGTCATATATTACGAGTTATGGGCCATCATGTAGGCATGGCCTCTACTTTTTGCGGGATGAGACTTGAACAAAACCATAAAAAAATTTTTCCCATACAAATAACGGCGACACCCTAATTTATATATATGTATTTGTATAGATTTATAAAAATTCATAAAGCATATAGCCATAAACGCAGAAATACGCACCTATCTACTACATATTGATGTATCCACAGGAAAGTTAAATTTTTTGTCACGTGCGATATCACGCCTTTAAGATTGTATTTCAGAACCATGTAGTTCCATTTTTCCTAAACTTTTATTTAATGTAGAGCTACTTACGGTCTACATAAATATATAAAGCAATAGAAAAAAACTTACGTTTTCTTGAAAAAACAAGCATAATTGCGTGGTGTCGCACGTGACAAAAAGTGGACTTTTCTGTGGAAATGCCCATATATTAATGAATGCTGAATATATTGATATTAAATATTTTTCCATTAATTTATTTTAATCTTCATATTCGGAACTTTTTAGCTTTGTTTTTTAGCTTGGCAAAAAAGTTCGGCTGACAAACTTCAGATGCAAAACTTTCAGCCAGATTCAAGAGGATACCGCTACTGATTTTCTTTAAACATAGTCACACTTAAAAAAAATTAATCAAACTCAGTTCAGCCGTTTAGGCTCTACGAGGTAACAGACAGGTACAAAGATACACACTACAAACTTATAAAAACTACTGTTTAGATTTATTTGGAATTTGGCATGTCAATAGATGAGGGGCTATAATTGCACAATATAGCTTGCTAAAATTTGCAGAATATGTACTAACGACTCTACAGTGGGCTAAAACTAAACGCAACGCATGTGGAAAGCTGTAAAAGTCTTATAACTTTCGCAAATCACAACCGATTTTAAACGTTTTTATACACTTTAGCTTTGAAAAAAAATAATAAGATACTAAAACAGTTACATGAAGAAAAACGCGAAAAGTTATGGCTAAATGTGCAAAATAAATTTTTTGCACTCAAATATCTCTTAAATTAGAAAAGGTAGCAGAGTATAATGTTCAAGATTTTCATATTTTTGAGCTTAGAAAAATGCATAAAAAGTTTTAAAATTGGTTTAAATTTGCGAAAGTTACCAGACTTCTAAAGTTTTTCACATGCGATGCATTTAGTTTTAGCCCACTGTAGAGTCGTTAGTTCATAACCTGCACATTTCTGGAAGCTATAGCGTGCAGATATAGCCCCCATCTATTGCTATGTCAACTTTCAAATAGCTCTGACCAGTAGCTTAGCAGTTATATAGTTTTAGCATTTATTTTGTAATGCACTGGGAATGTGTCGTATGGACTATTTTACATTGAAATTTTGTGTAAAGAAGTTTTAACTTTTCCAATTCCGAACTGACTTTAATAATTTAGGGCTTATTGTAATCGTTATAAAATTCACTTTTTAAGAAAAAAAAAATGAATAGGTTTTTAAGCAAAGGGTTGTGAAAAATACGCAAAATTTAAAAAATCGGAAAAAAGTAAAACAAATTTGTTTTTCTTTCGCTGATATATCCATGAAATATAAGTCAAAATAAAATCTTTTAAATACACAAAATAAAATCTTTTAAATATATTCGACACCGTTTAAAAATGGAAAATCGGTCCAGAAACAACTCAGTGAAAATTTTTTTGGCCTTGAAGTCCCAAAAAATCACTTCATTCCAACTTTTTAAAACTTGCTATTTTTTAACAGCGTTTAATTATGGTACCAATAAATACAATATTATTCAACTCTAACAATAAAAAAATATGTTAAATATGACCCGTACTCTTGTTGTTCTGTTTAAATAAGTGTGTGTTTAATTAAAAATATATTTTCCTCTTAATTTTGTACAAAAACTACTCGCAAAAACAGTTTAAATCTCACTTGTCTGTAAAGTATCTACAGAATAAAATTAATAAATATTCATATTAGAATACGCCTTCTTGTCTAGTATATACATATGTATGTACAGTCGAATTCGGATAAGCGAAAGCTGTTTAATTGAAAAAGTCGGTTAATTGCAATTAAATATGCTTATATATTAGTTTACGTCAATTTTTGAAGCGCTATTGTTCGCTTAAAAGAAAATCCGCTTAACCGCAACACCGTTTAATTGAAACATATTTTGTTTGAAAATGCTCTAGTTTATACGAAACAAACAGCACATAAAAGAAAAAAATATACTCATTTACCGGCGATGAGATATCTTGTAGCGCCGCGTCATTTTAATCTTATCATGTTTTTTAGTTTGTAAAATAAATCTGCCTTCGATATCTTTGTTTTATAGAGCAATTTTAAAAGTGATGAATAAACCCAACAAAGTTCCTGTAATTATCCGTTTTCGCTTAACCGAATTCGACTGTATATAATTGGAAAAACTCAAAAGATCTTAAGTTTTCTTACACTCGTAACATCACAATCACTATTATTTTACACTTCTTGTGTAGCAAAAATAAAAAATAAATAAAAAATTAAAACAAAATAAATTGAAAAGAAGAACAATAAAATGCGAAGAAATAAGCAGATACAATATGTTTGTGTTTTCATGTATTTTAAACTTTAAAAACTGTGTGCTGATCATTTTATAACATTTCCTCTCCGGATTTTAATGAAAACAATTTTTAACCCTTAATAGCATCATCTTTTCGTAGTTAGTACTAAATAATACTGATTCTTCCTTTATTTTTAAGGAAATTAGAGCTAATCATAAACTAATAACAATACTAAAGGTTGTGGAAAAAATGCAAGCTATTATTTTTTAATATATCGTCAGCTTGTTATTGTTTTGGCGCATATGCCACAAAGTTGGAATGGAAAAAAAGAACAAAGAATTTTTACATAGAGTTTTCTGAAAAATAGTCGATAGATTTTTTTGTTGTAATTTTTATCATTTAAGCTGGTATATGTATGTTTCGAGCAAACAAATTTTTATAAACTTTCATAAATATAATTAAAAGTTAATAAACTTTTACTAAAAACTAAAAACCATATTTTTTGCTGCATATAAAACTTTTTTTCAAATGTTTCCCTTTTTGCTGCATATCCATACAAACAGATGTGAATTGTTATGGAAACATCTAGAATACAAAAAACGTTTAAATATTAAACAAGAAATATCAAGAAGTATAAGAAAATATGGCTGGAAAATATTGTGTAATTTTTTCGGCAATCTTCCTTTGTTCCGGAAGTACAGTGCTAAATTTTTTTATTTTTAATAGGTCATAACTTGTTAATATAGCACGGATATCAACGATAAGTATTATTTCAAAGTGCTATTAGATAAGTTTTTAATGGTGTGCAAATTTTTGACCCATTGCGAACCAAATGTAGTTTTTATAATTTTTGACCTGACGGCATAAAAATTCAGTTTTCTTACAAACTGATAGTTATAACGATACTTTTTTATGGAAACAATTTTATTGCTTTACCGCCGCAATCTAAATTTTATTATTGCTCACTGCAATAACCCCACAGATAATAAAGCCAAATGGCCGTATTTCTTAACTAATTGGGAAACAAGGACGTAATTGCAATACACTGGGTGGTATTAACACCATACGGTCTTATTTCGTAATTAATTGAGAAATAAGGCCGTTTTGTTTATTACTTATGGTTTTATTGCAGCGGGCCTACGAAAATCTGTACATTGCGACGATAGTGGGATCCTAGCTTAAGGGAAACTGCCTGATAAATCCTACACAGAAAAAACTAAATTAATTTTCACTAAAGAAATTCAATGAATTAGTAAATATTTTGTCTAGAAACGAACTTACTAACAAATTTGTAAATTCAGACATAAATCTCTCAACAATTTCAAAAAAAAAAAAACAAATTATTTTACCATGACAAATAAATCCTTTACTGATTTTTTACAATTTATTAAACAAACATTTTGTCTGAATCTGTAAAATAATTTGTTTAAAAATATTATCAAATATAAAAAAAAAAAATAAAAAATAAAAAAAAAAACATATACTGAATCTAATGAAAATATTTTCAAAATTTTTGTAATAAAAAAATCAAATAAACTTTAATTTTTGTAATAAAAAAATCAAATAAGCTTTTTGTCTGAGTCAGTAAAAATTATTTTTTTAAACATTTTTAAGTTTTACTCAAGCTAACAATAACGTTTGCTGATTTTTTTTGTAATATATCAAGCAAATTGTTTGTTTTAATCTATAAAAATTGTTTAAAAGTATCCATGAATGAAAATTTTCAGAATTGTCATAGCTTCCCAGGAAAATTTTTGATGGCAAAGTAATGAGTTAAAGTGCTAAAGAAACAAACATACCTTTCACTACTTGTACTTTGGCATTTTAACCAATTACTTTAACATGGCGATGTCATTGGAGGCAAGTACTTGCCACAATTGATTACAAATAACAAGTTATAAATTTCAATATTTAGAAGGCATTGAATAAACAAATCACAATAAACAAAACACAATAAAAATTATTGTGTTATTTTATGCCAAGTGTTTTACTCACTAGGCTCCTGCACAACTATTTTGTTATGGGCTTAAAACTTGTTTTCACATACATGAACACAATTAAAAAAATATATTTTGCTTCCTCAGCGGTTGAACTGTTTATCGTCTGTTTGATAAGCAGATACACTAGTACCCTGCCAATAAGAGAATATATTGCTTGTTTGATTACTAGTAAGTAATTGTTCAACTACTGTAAAGTAATTCAGACGGTATGTAGTTTGTGGTTGAAAAGTATGTTGTTCGGGAATGACAACTCATTACCAATTTTTTGCTGGGTTGTTGTGATAAATATTACTTTGTAATAATAATGCTTTGATAATTCCGAACATTTTGATTCTGCATGGATACCAGAACAAGCCTGATAAAATTTACCTTTGTTAAGTCGGTATAACTCTGTATGTTTATATAAAGACTAACAGCTACATTCATAAAAAATTCTTATTTTAGGTTTAAGACTCACAATTGTTATTGAACAGTTTCACGCTAAAAACTGTTTTATATAAAATTGCATTCATAAACACTACAATAGACATTAGCTCTGTTCAATAACTGAAAATTGTTAACAATTGTTAATAGTTATTACTAGAAGTATTCGGTACGTGAACACTTTTCAGTGAAAACTATTAACAATTATTAACAATTTTCAGTTATTGAACAGAGCTATTGTGTGTTTTAAGGAATTCTAGATTTCGATACTGGCAACAGCACCATGTTTTGTAGTTAGTGTTGCAATAAAAACAATATGATTTCATCCGGATATTGAAATAAACGAATAACTTTTTATCATTTTCATGTAAGTTAAGATTTTTTCAACTCTCTTAATAATATATTTCTCAACTTATTTGATACGAGTTTTCTATGAAGTAAAAGCAAAAAATAGAAATGATTACAAAAGAATTCACACGATTCTTTAAATCATGTATGCAAGAGGTACTCGAATAACGAGCCTGTTTGTATTTGTGTTGATTGTTTCTGCATCACTAACATTTCTTTTTGCTTTTATGTGTTTTGATGGTGCTTTTTTGCTAATTTTGTTGCGAATTTTGTTTAACTTAAATAATTTAGTGGCATATTCTAATTAGAAGGTGCATACCATCTTTAAACCTATTTTAAAATTTTCATGTAATAAAGATTTATGAATGCAATTTTATGAAATTTTGCTTAAAAGTAGTTTATTGCCCTGTTTTAAATATTAATGAATATAGCTGTAAAAAAATAAATGAATTACTGCAATACCATTAAAAGGGTTGCTGATGTTTACAGAGTGCAACGTATTGATGCACTAAGATATCTTCAGTAAACAAACTTACTGATACTAATTGTATGAATTCTGACATCGCACTCCTTTTGCTATCATTGTTTTTATTGTTATTTATGTGTATGTCGTCATAGGCAGAGTTGTCAACTTTGAAATTTAAAAAAGCACTAAAAAAACTAAATTTAAAAATTGTTTTATTTTTCAATTTATAATTCAATGCAAACAAAAATTAATAAAACAGATCTTGAAAATATTGATAACGTTATTTGACAGTGAAAACATAATATTAAGGTTAAATTTTTTTTACTAAAATCATGTTGATTTGAGCAATTCATATTGATTTACACATGATTTACCGTATATTTTTCGTACGACCAAATCTCCTCAAAGTAGTTGATTTATTTTAAGTTATCTCGAAAATATTATTTTTCGAACTCGATTTATCTATGCAATCCATCGATATTGATTGATAATTTCGAAAAAATACCTTTGAAGAGTATTTAATTAATTTTAAATGGCAAACTTTACATGAAAAAGTTGAGCTCCATACCTAATAAAGTAGCTGCATCATTTGACTACGAAAATTCGAACACCACATCACTTATAAGCTCTGTGGTAACGTTTCAAAATAATTTACATAAATCTAGTTGATTTTAACTCGGTGAAGACATAGTAGTATTTTGGTCGGTCAGCTTCTCATGCAAAATTAAATTAAATATGGCACTACGTTGGGCGCCATATTACAAAACCGTTTGCTTGCACCGGAAGTAGCAGGTCTTACTTCCTCTGACATCATAGAGCTAGTTGGGAAAGGATTAAAAAATCGCCGGCATGAAAACAATGGGTTTTGTAACAACTTTATACTGGTTAAAGTTAGTCCTTGTCTATAAACATTGGTAAAGCTAAAATATTTTTGAAAAACTTTTAATATCAAACAGTATCAAACCACTTTTGTAATGTGGAGATAATAACAATACAATTTGGATATATAAAATTTCTAATTTTCTGTTTAGGTTCACTTGAAACATGATGTATAAATAAATGTAGAATTAGATTTTATAATATAGTCTGCAAAAATTTGTAGTTTAAGCCAAGAGAGCTAAAACTAAACTGTGAAAAATTGTTTGTGTCTTACAACCTTCGCAAATCTGTGAAGTTTGAGCAGTCCATTTCTATTATTTTAAATTAAGATTTGGTGCTACCGAAAAAAGTAAAAAGCACTAAAAATGAAAAATAAGAGCACCGAACACCAACTCGAAAATTTTCCACGTTGAAAAAAAAAAAAACACTAAACACAGTGCTAAAAGCACCCAGTTGACAACGCTGACAACGATACAGAAAACTGGGTTTTGCTGTTGCTTTTAGTTTTTGCGCCCTAAAGAAAAGTCAAACAAACAATTCACTGCTTCAGTAAAAAACATTTTTTGAAAATTATATTATATTTTAGATAAACTTTTGTTTGAAAACTTTTTGGCCATAATTTTTTCTGTATTCCCAAAAACTTTTCGCTTGAAAGTTTTTGTATTTATCTGCAGAAAGTTTCGATTAAATTTTATTGGAAATTTTTCGTTTGTGATTAGTTTTCTATATAAAATGTTTGTTATCGATAATTTGTCTATAGAAAAATTTTGTTATTGAGAAGTTTTCTTTATAAAGTTTTTGTCACTATAAATTTTCGTTACACATTTTTTATTATAGACTAATTTTCTGTATGTAATTTTTTATGGATTTCCTGGGGCAAATTTCGTACCAATTGTCTTCAACGTACTTGTCCTATGACTGGTGAAAATGGAAGTGGTACCATATGTTCCCGAGTAGTGAGCAGGGAAAAGTGACCACATTACTTAACTGGAACAAAAATGTTAACGATGACAACGTCATGTGAAAATGACAGGTCCCTCTCATATTAAGTTCCAGAACTCTAACTGATTGATTGTTCTTGGAAACCAGTCACGTGACTTGTCTTGTGGCAGGTTCTCTTCCCTCTAAAGTTGTATTTTGTTATTGAAAATGTATCTAATCGATCAAATATTCACCTTTCTATCGGAACAAATATTAACACTTTCAAATACTCGTATGAATTTCAATTGGCAACAGTCTAAAAGTATTCTGCATAAGACTTGATTGTTTTTCTAAGGGTTAATTGTCTAAAACAATTTCAAAATGCTGAATTTTCTCTGCAACTGTCAAAGATCTTGAAATGTTTATTTTTGTTATATTTTCTTATTTCTATATGCCGCAGAGCAAGTAAAGAGAACCTAGAGAGTGAGAATAATTCATTATGAATTATTTAGTATGACGTTCATAAGTAAACGGGCAGACAAGGCAGAGTTTGTTCCTTTAATTCAATGCGAATACCACTAAATGGGCAATATGCCAAATTTTTTACGGAATTAATGAAAAATGAGCATCATTCTCCCTCCACTGCTTTAGTTTCTTTTCTTAAATTTGTATTTTTTATTTTAATTTGTGTGTACTTTTCTTTTTAATGTTTGAGAGCAGCAGTAGAATATTTAAAATTTAAACGATACTGATGGTGATGATGATCATCATCACAATGTCATTATGATCTTAAAAAAGAACTTAATGCCGCTTTTCCATTTTAAAATGTCTAAGTATGCAATATTTTCAGTTGTTTTGTGACGGTTGAATTTAAAACGTTTTTAATTTTTGCGTACGCTATAAAATTTAATTTAACAAAGAAATGAAAATTCTTTATTCTCTGTTAAAGGGTTAAATAAAAATTAAAAACAAAAAAATCGAAAGTGAAAAATTTATGAATTGAAATTAAAGTTAAATGAATAAAATTTTAAATGGTTTTTTAATTAAATATAAATAAAATTTTTATTAAATTATTTTAAACTTGTATATATCAAAGAAAAGTGTTTATTTAATTTATTTGCATTTTCTATTGTACCAGAAAGTTTTTTTTTCATCTATTTGAAATAAATTGAAAATATGTTTCAAATAAAAGTAAAATTTTAATTAAATTAAGCGAATGTAAAATGTGTATTTTATTTATTTTATGAATGAAAAATTATATTTTGTTGTATTGTAAACAATATAAAACAAGCTCAAAAAAAAAATCAAATAACAATAAAAAATACAGCAATATATGAGTGTATAAAGCATTTTTCGTTTTGTGTAAACTTTAATATGATTATATTGTTCTTTGTTCTAAAAAGTGTGTATTCATTCAATTGCGTGGCAACTAATAAAAAAAGTTGAAAAAATCTGCAACAATTTTGATCAAATCAATGCAAAGTTCGTATATTTTGTAGATAAAATAAAAATTGGAGTTAATTTTTAAAATTTATAAATATGCAACAATATTAGAAAATAACCTTTAATATAGGTGAATTTACCAAAAAATTCAAAAAGAAAATAATATGTAATATACAGGCGTGGATCCAAGGGAGGGGAAAAGGATGTTTCCCTCTCCAAAACAAATAAAATAAACATAATTTCTATGGAGCTCCTTACAGAATTTTAAAAAAATGGTACGTTGCATTTAAAAGATTCCCTCCAAAAAGCTTAAGCTGGATCCGCGCCTGGAAATATGTAAAAAGTGTACTATCTTACTATCCACCATATGCATTCGACGAAGGCAAACACAGCAAATATTCTTACAAAAATCGTCGAAAACAAGTGATTTTTCTTTATAGGTGTTTCATGTTAATTTAACAAAAACCTTCAAATAAACTTTTTCCTTTGGAAATAACTGTATTTCACATTGATTTAATATTCCAGTACAGTTATATCAAAATGAAGTTGATACTGAAATAATACGAAAAATGATATTGAATCAAAGTTATTTCCATTTGAAACAATGTGAATTGCATACGGAAATAGCACGCAAGCAATCAAGTAGAATCAATAAAATTCCGTTTTGACAGACCACTCTACTCGTCAGTGTCAACCTATGTAGGTTCGAACTCAGATCACGGATCCGGTAGTAGGTACCAGATCCAACGCGTCGCATTGAGATACCTAACCAGGTCACCTAGACCAATTGTTGATAGCTCCGATATTTCGTCTAGTATATTTCTCCCCAAGAATATGTGTCTCGAGAGGTGCAAGCCCGGGCACTCGCAAAGAAAGTGAAAAACTTTGATCCCGGCAGCCACGGTAGAACGCATTGTAGGGAAGGCCTATCTACATAGCGTATCTACCAATCGCCCAGTGCCCCGCCACAGCTGCGACAAGCCTCGAGATATGTCCCTACGTTTTCTACTGGCTAGTTATGTTGTGCAGAGCCAGCCCTAGCCAACTCATCCGCATGTTTATTGCCAAGGAATTTGCTGTGTGCGGGATTCCAGATGAGGGTAACATCTGTCTGACCACCTAACCTGGATAGCATATCCTTGCACTGACTATTTTAAGTAGAAAAAGTAGTGTGTGACCTTAGAGACAGAAGTACTGCTGTCTGACTGTCGACGAATATGCCGACTCCCCCTTGAACACTGCTGTCAATCAACACTCTGCCCGCTTCCCTTATGGTCAATATTTCAGCCTGAAATACACTGGCTTTGTTGGGAAGTCAGAGGGAGAGTCTTACCGCAAGGTCATTCAAGAAGGCTCCAGAGTGAAGTATTTTTCTATGTTACCTCCCTTCCACTCCCGTCTCGATGAAATAAGGACTTCGAAAGTGCTATCGAAGTACAGATGAGGTACCATGTAATCAAAGGGCTTCATCAGTGTCGGTGGTAATTGATCTAAGATTCTGGCATGGTCATAAGTCCTTGATCTCCACCTACCAGATGCCACTAGTCTTGCCGCACTGCTCGAGGATACAACTAATACATGAAGGTCAATCGAAATTACGTTTAGTATAGCATTCAGACCCTCTGAAGCATTACAGGTTGCATAAGTACTAAAAAACCTGTAGTCCCGATGCAAATACATCTCTTTATTCTGTATAATTGGTCTATCACGTATTTCTTGCTAGTGGCGGAACACAATACTACCGATCCATAAGCCAATAATGGACGAAAAATGTCTATGTACATACGTTTGAGCAAGCTAGGGCTTAAACCGCATTTGGAACCAAACAGTCTCTGACAGGAGTAGTAGGCAACTGTGACCTTTTTAACTCTGTGTTGAACGTTTAGTATTCACGATAGCTTAGAGTGCAGGCTAACTCCTAGATATTTTGCGTTGTCCGATAAGGACAGTACCTGATTCTGTAGCCGAGGGAGTCCAAAGTTCTGCACTTTGGTCTTTGTAGTGAATAGTACCGGTTCAGTTTTATTTGGGTTAACTCCTAGACTACAACCTGCAACCTATTTGTTGAGTGTGCCCAAGGCGTTGGACATGATGACGCTTATCACGTCCGTGAACATCCCTGAATACCATTAGCTCCACATCGTCCCCGTAAGCCCCAACCTGGACTTTCCACACCCTGTAGGGCTCCTCTGTTTGCCCATTTTGATTTTTCGCTGTTGCCTAGTTTTGCAGTGACGTTTCTTGCCCTCAAAATGGTGATAATCCAAATACTGATGTATTCCTCAACATCGACATCCCGGATAGCCTGTTGAATGGCTGCCACTGATACATTATTAAAGGCGCCTTCTATGTCTAGGAAGGTAGCCAGAGCATACTGTTTAATAAACAGTAAACATAAACAGTGTTTATGTTCAAGGAATCTCTCTATGAACCTTACCACTTCGTGTAGTGCTCTTTCAGTAGAGCTTCCCTTATGGTACACATGCTGACTGTCCGAGAGTCTTGACGATCCTACAAGTAGATGCCTAATATCAGAGTCTAGTAGCCTTTCCACCGTCTTTACCAGGAAAGATGAAAGGCCGATTGGTCGGAAGTCTTGCATCCTCGTGACTTCTCTTGCTAATTTTTGGAACGAAATCTAGTCTGGTCTTCCTCCAGCTGGGCGAAACGTATTTAAGAGAGGCAAAGTTTATAGAATCGAAAAAGCTAGGAGATGATAGAGCTCTTCGCCCTCTGTAGCATCTTTCTCTTCAGGAATACGTAGCTACGACGGAGGGTAACTCTTCTTAGTTTTCGTTAAAGGGTAGGAAATCTCAAAGTCTTTGGTTATAGTCTTGTGACCGTACAACCGAAAAAGTGTGTTTTAAGAAGTATATCTAGTGACTCTGCAAACGATTCTGACCAAGATCCACCCGTCCTTTTAACGAGGGTTCGACAAGAGCGGTCAGAGCCCTACTAAGCCTTGCAGAATCTCTCACAGAAATTCCTCCATGAGTTTTAGGGCTTTGTGTAAGCTTTTAGCTTGTCGCGGTAAGGTTGCCACATTTTATTCTCGTAGCAAGTGTTGAAGGCTCTTCGTGCCTCCTTAAGTAGCTTAGAGAGTTCCGTGCACAACGACGGAGGGTAACTCTTCTTGGTTTTCGTTAAAGGCCAGGAAATCTCCTTTGGTTATAGTTTCGTTGAAGATTTCCACTTGAACACTTGAACACACCTCATCAATCCTATTCTCAATTTCTGGTACTCTTTTTAGTTTATGTTTCAGAATCCATTTGAACTTATTTCAGTCAGTTCTCTTCGGAATTCTGAAGCACTCTTTTTGTTTGTTTTGTACTCTAAATTCGGGGAGTATCCGATTATGATCCGGGAAGGATCTCTTATGGGATAACCCCCACTTGTCGATCGGAAACCTAAATTTTTCGTTTACGAGGGTATTGTCCAGAACGTCTTCCCACCCACTAAAACTGTCCGAACTCGGAAAGATAAAAGTCGGCGAAGTGCCGGAATTACAAATAGTTTTTTAATGTTAATGAAATCTAAGATGTGCCCACCTCTGTCATTGATTTCAGTGCTGCCCCATATTGTATGCCCAGCGTTGACATCACCACAGAGGCGCCAATGGTTGACATGACATCTTCCACTTCGTCTGGCGGGGCTGGCTTGTCATGTGCCATGTAGCAAAGGGCTGTCATACGTCCTGGTTTTTCAGGATTGTCCTGGTTTTAGACAAATTGTCCTGGTGTCCTGGTTTTTTGATACAGGTCAATGCAGACAAAAATTTAATTTCTGCTGATTTTTGTTATGAACAGAGGTTAAGCTTTCTGTTATAACGCTGTTTACATGACACAATTTTACCAGCATTTCGTCACCTTATTATTGGTTTGACCCATAAACATAGGAAAAAGCATTAGAAAGCAGCAAACCAATAATAAGCTGACCATTTGTTGCCTGAGGTCAGGGCTGCCAAATGATTTTGATCAAAAATCTGCGCTTATCGTGAAAAAAATCGGCATTTTCGGCACTTTAAATCGAAAAATCGGCAAGAAAATCGGCATTAATAAAGCTAAACATTTTTCGTGGTTCTATTAATTTTTATTAATAAGAACACACAAAAATAGCAATCGCCAGTAATTTCATGTGGTTTATAAACATAAATGCATAAAAAAATTATTTTACAAGCTTAAATATATACCATGGAATATAAATGATTTTCAGAATGAATACATTTCCGAATTTGTAAGTTTTGCTAAATCGCTTTTAATATGAGTAACAAAGCAATTGGTTTTATGAGTTTCAAATAATCTGTAGAATAAAGAATTCCTTCTTAAGTTTAATTTTCTAAGGAACATCGAAATTTAGTTTAGTTACCCGCGTACTAAAGAGTGTGCTAGGCTATTAACTGGGAGCTCGCAGGTTTGATTCCTACCAAGACTCGGGTGTTTCTGCAGAAAAGCTCAAAAAGGCTTAATCAGTATGTGCGTTTTTTAAATTGACGGAGCTAAATATTTGTCCGATATTTACAGGCAAATGTGGGACAACCATATTTTTTTTTTTAATTCTGCTAAAAGTGGAAAAGCCGTTGTGGAATCGCCTCGCTTTATTTTAGAAATTGTTTGCCAAAAATTATATAAATTAATTTTAGTCTTTTTGAATATTTGTTCAAATGCAAGAACTTTCAATCTATAAAATTCTGAAATTTGTAATAATATCAAAAATAGTGGTGATTTTTTTTTAATTACGATATCTGGATTTATTAAACTTAGTGATTTACAGTTACTATCAAAATCAAAGTTTTCGTATGAAAGTGAGCATTTCTATATAAAAATTTACATAAAGCCTGGGGCTTACGTCTTTCAACTACTCGACGAAATAAATACAGGTCGCTTCGCTAGGCCATGTGTTTATTTTCGCCCCTCGTAATATTAAATGAATTTTTGGTTTTTGTTTGTTGCTTTTTATGTATGAATTACATGTTAAGTTTTGTATCTATTGCTTAATTGTTGGACTTCAATTTGAAATATGTATATGGTTGATACATTTATCAAAATAAAAATTTGTTGCGGTTCATTTTTATATCATTAGTTCTTGGAATATATAAGCTTTTGTTGTACATTCGTTTGTGGTATGTGTTATAAATGTCCTGGTCGACGGGTTCAGACTTCTGGCAGCCCTAATGTAGCATGATGCTATGAGGAAGCTCTTGCCATCTGTCAAGCTCAACCCTCGCAACTGTAAGGTCTTCTGAGCTAAACTGATCTGGGCTTACCCTTACCTTTGCTACCCGTGGCTCCTGCACCACGCATATGTCCAGGTTCTCTTCAGCTAAGAGGACCTTTAGATTATCTGATGCACACCTCAAGTGCGTCAGATTTATTATTATTTTACTTTATTTGAAATTAATGTTATAGTCATGCGGATTTAAAATAAAATGCAACCAAAATGAAATTGGGACAGATAGATCTGGAAACCTCACATGTGGTTTCATTTGTCCATCTGGTTTGTAATTCCCTAAATAGTTGCTGCAGAATTTTTATTTTGCAGCTGGATTATTAGCCAGTCAATTTCCTTTCTTATGAGCGGGCAGCAGCCTTGGCCAGCTCGTCCGCAATAATGTTGCCAGGCACGTGTGCATGCCCTTGTATCCAGAGAAGATCCATGTTGGAATGTGCCGCCTTCTCATTTAGAAATACCG
This sequence comes from Panzeria rudis, assembly GCA_956483635.1. Lineage (NCBI taxonomy): Eukaryota > Metazoa > Arthropoda > Insecta > Diptera > Tachinidae > Panzeria > Panzeria rudis. Next base: position 129,275,347 of record OY101448.1, read on the forward strand.
GCACTCTCTAACCAACTCCGATGTTGTGTAAACATCGTTGCAATGTTGTCGACACAATTACGGATGCCAATCGGGACTTGTTTTTGAAAATCCCAAGATGCGGATATGGACATACATTTCGGTATTTTTGGTTATGGTCCACTATCTTTTATGTATAACATCAAACATTTTTGTATAACATTTTAACCTTCTAACTCTTCTCGGTGTGGGTCTTTTTATCCCTTTTTTAAAATAAGGGGAAAAAACCTTCCTTCATCGTGATGTCTTACGTAAAAGTGCTGAGCACATCTTGTATATTAAAATGCAAGGCCTGCAAGATATTCTATGCCGAGTCAGTATAACTATGTGCAAAAAGGGGAAATTCAACTTCCTATAAAATGAATCCGAGAAGTAAACTTTCAAAACGCCGATACACGTGTATAAAATATTGGTGCCCTCTATTAGAATCAGTCGATGGAACCTTGTTATAAAAAAAAAATATTTTGATGCACAGTCCTAGAAAAACTTTTGGCATTTTTGTAACCGGTAGTACTCTTGTAATGGGCTACAAATTAATGAGTGGTACTTATATATCTTATTACTATGCTCCAAATTAGAGCTACTTATTAATAAAATTACTTCGTATTTATCTCATCTTCATATACTTTTTTTTTACCTACAAGCAAGCAACGTTTATGCTGGGGTTAAAATTTTTTGCAAAAATCTGGTGACTTCACTTTATTATGACTAAAATTGTCAATTATCGATCGATTTTCGTGTAGTACACTCTAAAACATTACTTGAAATTTAAGATCATATATTGTCTAAATTTGTGTTGAAAATTTCTCCTTGTCTAAAATTACATCGATTTTGTAGTTATTTTATTAAATAAAAAACCTTTCAAATTAAACATATTTAGTCCAAGTGGAAAAAACTTAACATAAAGTATAGTACGACTATGGCTGAATGGTAGATACGTCAGACTATCAGTCAGGAGGTCGCGGTTCAAACCTGCACGCAGCCAATCACTTTTTTAGTAAAAACATTTTGTTCCAAAATCAACAAAAATAATGGTTGTGTAATTTTATGTCGATACAAATCGGTAAAGTGCTGACGACTATTATCGATCTAATTTTCAATAAAAGTGTTTTAGAGTGTATACCATAATTCAATTGAGTTATATGTAGCTTCATGATCCAGTAATACAAATGGTAATTTTTTGCCATTTTTGATTTGTTATGAATTAAAAAAAATATATGGAATTTTACAAAAAAATATTTTTATTTATTTTATTATTTCGTTCCGAATAACTCCGAAATCTTTACACATATAAAAAAATAAATAAATATCATAAAGACGGCAGCTTCCCCTAATTCATTTTTTTTTGCAAAATTAATTTAATTTTGCTTTATTGTGATTAAAATCAATATGTATCCATCGATTTTAAAAATTATAACTTTTTACCATTTTCGATTTTTTATAAATATTGAAAATTAAAATTTTCGAAATATTGCAAGAAAAATATTTTTTTAATATTACGGCCTATATGATTTCGAAACCGTTGAATGAATATGTAAAAAATATAATATTAGAACGTAAAAGTAATATTATTTAATTTTTTTTGTGTTTTTTGTAATAAAATTATGATGAAATCGGCGGAGCAGCCTCTTGGAAAATCTCAAATTTTAGAACAAAATTAAAAAACCTATCCACGAAATTTAAAATTTTTGTAGTTAGGGGATCATAACACTTATAGGTCGATTATGGATAGCAACCGAACTTTAGTTGCGTTGCCAGCTGGCAACTGGAAATTTGTGGTTGTGATAAAAGCACTAAATAGCAACTGAAATTAACAATTCTCAGTTGCCAGCTGCCGCCCGTAATGCCGTTTTTAGTAACTGACAACCCAACTGAGGTTCGGTTGCCATCAATAATCGACCCATTAAAAAGAATAATGGTGGTCATGACAAAAGTTTCTTACATAGTGTTATAGCACGGTTCAGTGGATGTTGGGCGATCTTAAAATAAGTCAAAAACGAGAAACTGACATTATCCTTTACACTTATAAAGAATGACCGAATAGTATTTTTTGTATGCAATAATACTAAATTTTCCATGCCTGTCTTTAAAATATACATACATACATACATACATAACTTTATCTCCTTGGATTAAGGAGAGTATTAAAGAATTTTCCCTTAAATATAAACCAATATTAGCAAATATGTTTTGCAAAGTGTGTTTGTTTTTAAATGACTTGTGAAAAAGAACAATACTTCATTATTGTTTTCGGATCCATAACCCACTAACATCGATTTTACACATCAACAACAATGTGTTTTCTTTCAGAGCAAATATCAACAATTTCTCACATACATAAACGCGCATACACTTAATAAATATTGCCGACCGCGTGTAAATTTTGTGCATAAAAAATTAGATCAATTTGTGTGTCAACAAAATCCAAATTGTTTGCACTACACCCCATATTACAGCGGCAGAAGCAGCAGCAGCGCCACATAATTGTATTCCATTCAACAACAAACAACACACATTCGAGCACTAAGTATTAAATTATTTTTAATGCATAAAAATAATTATTCACGTTTTGTTTTAATAATTAATTTAAAAAAAATATTAAAACAATATTTAGCTGTTACAATTAACGCTTCCATATAAATTCAGTGTTTTTTTTTCATATTTAATTTATAAATACTTTTGTTTGTGTTTTTAATCAATTTGATATATGAGTGTTTGAAAGCTCCTTGAAATTTTCTAAAAAAGAAACACAGATACACTGTTTAGACTGAAATACATATTTCTAAAATTATTGTTCCAATTTTATCTTTTTGTTTATTTTTCGGTCAGCTTTTGAAAATTTTGCCATTAATATTTTGTTTGTTGATTTTGGAAATATTTTAATTGAATTTCAGTTTAACATGCTCTGGAGAAAAATAGATTAAAATTAATATTTGCAATATGAGTAGTGAGCGTCATGAAACAACTCTTCGCAAAATGATTCGGGGAAGTAAGTTATTATAAAATAATGCCCCGATTTGAAAAGTCTCTACCGATATGCAATAAAATCTCAAATAGAAACATAATAACATCCCACTATTAGTATTTTAATTCGGAATCAAGCAAATTCCCTTTGAAAATAATTATAGCAAAAAAGAACTAATTTAAAAACAGCGGGACGGACAGACGGACGGTTAAAATAAAATTTAATACATACAATACAAATTTTCGAAAAAAATCATTAAATACGGTTGAACATGCAAGCCATCCCTGCTACTTACTACTCGCTAATTTCAACATATCGCTCATTTGCTGCAACGTCGTCATACTTCAAAAAAACTTAGTTTTACAGAAAACGAGTTTAAAGTTTGCAATTTACACACAACTTAATGGAGAAATAAAATTTCATTCTTCTCTCAAGAGTTGAATATACAAGATATTTATATAAAATTTTTACACAATATGAAGAACGAAATGGCGAATAATTCTGCATTATTAGTTCGAAAATCATAAATTTTAAGTTATGACGACGTTGCGGCAAATGAGCGATATATAATTTCAAAACATTAAAAAAATTCAAAGACTTTTCGAGTTATTAGTTTTTTTTCGAAAACTCGACTCGACAAAAATTTAAATAAAGTTTACAGCACTAAACGCGGTTTTCTAAGTGCCTAAAAGATGAACGAATGAAGAAATCGAGTGGACAAGAACTTTTGAAGTGATTAAAAAAAAAAAAATAAACACATATACGAAATTTTTTAACAATGATAACTATGAAACGTATCAACTAATTTTAATTAAATTTTAGGTTAGAGCTGATTAGAACGGGAGCTTAAAATTTATTTCGAATTAGTTTTATGGAAAATTGTCGAACTTTATTAAGTCGAATCGGTTTATATTTTTACTGTATCGAAGTGAAGTCAAAATCTGTAGATTGCTGCAAATTTGGTTCCGATAGGTTCAGCCGTTCAAAAGTAATGACGGGCTTACATACATATACACTTACGCATATACACGCATATATGGACCAGAGCTTCAATACGAGTAGCTGGCAGCTGCCGCCGGTCTTATTTTAATTCATCAAGTCGCCGCCTATAGATTGAGCCGAGCCGACTACAAAAGTTTTTGTTTATTTGTAAAAAAAACTTGTTATTTTTCCATAACCTTAAGCAATTTTAAAACAAGTTTATTTAAAGGCAGGCAAACAATCGATAAAAGGGTTACAGCTGAAAAAATCATTATTGTGTTCAGCGGACCCAAATTAAATTTTCGTCGGCTCCTAACAATTTTAAGCTTCATATGCCCTCCATGAAATTCTCTTTCACTTAAATGCTTAAAAATATTAATAAAGTAATTTTCCTCATCTTAATTGAGCCGAAAACATCGGGAAATGTATTTTTTTAAATTTCAACGTCTGTAGCTCAATAGATTTTGGTCCGATCAATACAAAATATGTCTTGAAAGAAGGAAAGAATGAAAGAGCGAATCAATGGCGTTAACACAATGTAAAATTTGTGGCGTTCAGGTGAGACATTCTTGAGATATTTGCCAATAACCAAGGTCGATTTATACAGGTGGTCTTGTTACTAAAAGAATTAAAACATTACAATAACAACTGACATGTCAGCCCTTATGCCAATATATAAAAATTTTGTAGAAAAAGTAGAACAGCTGTGCTTATAATATCACCTGTTTTAATCCGCCTTACCAATGACTGAATAAAATTGCATAAAAAATAGTTTTTCCCGGATATCTCGAAAACTGTTTCACGTAATAAAAAAATAAATTCATATTTTTGTTTAGCGGACCCAAATTAAGTTGCTTGAACAGATTCATCAAGATTCCATAAAATTTGTGCTTTTCAGAGCAAACGCTAATTTTACTCATACATACGAGTATATTGTGCACCTTTCAAACAGTCTGACGGGCTTTAGCGACTGATGAAACAGTCTGGCGTTTGTTGTTTGCAACTTGTCAATGAATGTACTAAACTATAAAAAATTCAACCTTTCACGTAAAGGTGTTCTTAAAATTTTTTTTTGTTCATTTTGAAGTGCATCTGGTGCGATGAAGCGAATTGTGGATATCTGCCAGACTGCGTTACCCTGCTTAAAATGATAAAAATCGTAAGAGCCAAATAGACTACATAAGCGGCCTGCCAGTGTAAAAAGTTCTACCATTTAACTAAAAAAATACTTTTTCAACAGACTGTAGCATGAGCACTTATGGCATTTGACGCAAATTTAAAGCGTATGCATCAATAGCAACATGTGAATTTTTCAATTTATATCGATATTGAAAGCGATCAAGTCAATTTTGTTAAGTAATTTAAGCGGGCTTGCGTATAAGCATTTTAACGAATTTTTATATTTATTTATTTTTTTCTTCTTTGATTTGTTGATGCATTTTACAATCATCACATTGACCCACCCATTGATTTTGTACTCGAATGAACGAACAATTGATTTTCTTTTATTTGCAAATGCATCATTGTTTAAGCAAATTACTTTGAACATTTTGAAAACAATTGCATTTTTTGTCAATTTCCGTTTCTTTAGATTTTTAATTCGGTTTTTGTTGCCAATCTATTAAAAACTAAATAAATAAAAATTAAATCATTTCCTCTCAATAGAATTTCGTTGCCAAGTTTTAGTTTGATTTCGTCATTTGCCATTCGAAGGTATTTTTAACATGAAAATGATGAGATTGTTTTTTTAATGACAATGAAATATTTACCGATGTTAATCATAAGCCGTCGGTATTTATACCAGATCGTTGAAAATAAGTTGGTACAAAAAGTTGTATTGTTGACTTTTTTTTTTTAAAGAGTTTTAATAAGAAAGTGATTACTAGGGATAAATATTTCTTATAAATACCCACTTCTTTGTGCATTTTATATGCTTCCGTTGTTCCATTTTAAAATCTTCCCAACCATTATTTTACAAAATAAATATGTAAAAGGATGTTTTTTACTTACTTCGTTCCCACTGTGCTTATATTAACATACAACATTTTAATTGTAATACAATTTATACATAAATTTTTTTTAATTTATCCTCTGTCTCCCTTGCTCAAATTTTTGCATATTTCAAATAAATGTATTTTTTAAGTGTTTTTAGTTGAGTATATAATGTAGTTGTTGCTGTTGGTACCATACCAAATATTTAGTTGCTGTTGCAGATACTGTTGTACAGCGAATAATTTAATTTCACATGCTTCTCACATCAAACAGTAGCACCAACATCAACACCAGCAACAAACTCATGTAATTGTTATTAGTGTGTAATAAATATTCGTTTGGATTTGTCTTAAATATTTTCGTATTTCTCTGCCCTAAAGTCCCTCTGAAATTAAGAACATTTCTATTCAAAAAACCCATAAGAATATTAAAATTTTGCAATTGTGTACGAGGGCAGGCTTAAAATATCTTTAAAGTAATGACAGACAAAAAGAGGCAACGTTTTAATTTGAATGTATAATTCTCAGTTGTTTGTTTTCTGTGATGTCATGTTGTTCATGTGAAAAAAGCCAAAGCTGGTAGTGGACATGGATCTAAGGCTGCAGATTGATGTCTTAAACGAGCTGGATAAAAACATACATATCTAGTAGTGTAATTGATATCGAAATTAATTGCGAGTTGTCCGTACAAAGAAATTATTGTTAATGTTGATTTCAGTTAGACTTCTTCGAACTTCTTCATTCGGGGACAACTGAACGAAAAGCTCGATACAAGTCTAATGTAAATGTAACGGGTTTGAATATAGTTGTTCCTGGACGAACGAACGATCCAGAAATAACAAGTTACACTTATGTCAAAAATTTGAAGTTTAAGTCATACAACTACAGCGGTGTGCTATGCTGAGTTCTTCCGCAAACAAAACTATGTACCTTGCACAGTAATTAAAAGATGCAACACATACATTTCGTTTGTTAAGGACTCAAGCACAATACTCTCAGTCTTTTTAAAACTTTCCTTCTCTTATACCACCAGGCTTTTGTTGAAAAGCGCAATTTGTTCTCAGTTTAAGGTACAACAAATTTAAAGAGTTTGGTGGTTCTTCAGATATACGAAAATTAATCCGGGTACCTGTTTATCCCCTTCTATACCTCCAAGATTTTGTTGGAACTTTCAATTTGTTCTAAGAGTTACCCACATCAAATTTAGAGATCATCACTATTGTAGCTCTGCAGATATAGGAAAAGCAATAATTTCTTTGTATTGGAGTTACCCGTCTTTCCCTTTTATACCTGCAAGACTTTTTTGGATTTTGAACTTTGTTCTAAAAGTTATCAACATAAAATTTAGGGAGCCTCACTGTAGTAGTTCTGCAAATATAGTACAATTATTGACTATATGTTTGGGGGTAGCCCTCTCCCCCTTCTATACCTTCAAGATTTTGTTGGAACTTTCACTGTTGTAATGCAGAAGATAAAGGACAATTTGTAATTACTTTGTATGGGGGTATCCGTCTACCCCCACATAAACCTTTAAGATTTTGTTGGATTTTGCACTTTATCCACGTAAAATGTAGAGAGTATGACTAGAACTTCAGCAGATATATGGAAATTTAAAATTAATTTATATGGGGGTACTAAGAGAAGTAACACTTACGGCCAAATGCACAGTCTGTAGTTAACTGACGTTGCTGTTGGCTGAATGGTTAGCACGTTTGACTATAAACCCTGAGGTCTTGAGTTCAAAACTAGTTTCAGGCAAGCCAATAACATCATAAATTTTTTCTGATGTGCATTGGTGCGTTATTGTGTTGGTTGTGGTTGGACTCAGTGATGCCAACCCAAAATCTGCCTTAGAGGTAGATCCGATGTGAAAAACATGCAGTTTCATCTTATTATGAAAAGAGGTAGATCTATCATTTTTAATTTTTGGGTATTTTAAACACCTTAGAAAAAGATTTTTGCCGCTAATTGATTTTTCTTTTCGATAAGGAATATTTTATAAGGAACCTTAGACAACTCTTAATTACGGATCTTTAATACTCAAAATTTCAATACAAAAAGCATCTAAAATGTTTAAGAATTAATTTATGCCAGCGTTATTTAGTTAATTTGAAATATTTTATGAGGATAAATATTAATATGTATGTAGAAGAAACACATACATATGTAGCATATATTTTTATTATACTAATATTTAAAGAAATAAATATGTAGAAGAACGAGCAATTTTCTCAAAAACTGGCCCGGTAAAGGAAAGTTTTGTGCTGGAAGCAGCTTTTAAACAATGTAATCAACGCAGCGCTGTTTGCATGCATTGCTAAAAATATATTTTAGTTAAACTTCTAGCTTGGATTAGTTAAAAGAATGCTGGTAACTATAATTTATCATTATTTTTGAAAAACTTAAAAAGGTTTAGATTTTCCTCGGGAAGTAGTAGAGTTGAGTCAGATACCCAAAAGAAGTAGATATGCCACAAAAGTGGTAGAGTTGGCACCGCTGGTTGGACTGTTAAAAAAGTGATGAAGGCATAGCACTGATCACTTTGGCAGTACCGACAGCGATTAATACTAACATATCATAATGCACTTCACAGCACCCTCCTTCGTCTGTATCGTAGAACCGTCGGCGAAGTACAATAAATAATAAATGGCTACACAGCTTAAACAAATTAATGCCTCTACTAGACACCAGGGAGCTACAACACTGCTCTACAAAAAAAAAAACGTGCAATAGCAGAGTTGTAAATGAATTAAGCTTTCTATCTCTCTCCCCTCTTCATCATCTGTTCTCTCTACAGTATGCCTTTCCAAAAGAAGGTAACACATTAATTAATTAACTGGTAGGCATTAATTGCCCGATTGTGTTACCTCTCTTAAAAAAATTCCGATGGCTTAATTAAATATTTTTCATATAAATATCATTGGGTAAACCACTATCATTAGTTAACTAAAGACTGTGAATTTGATCCTTAGACAATTAGTGTTTACTAGTTAACTAATAACGTGTTATCTTCCTTACGAAAGGGGTAGTGTCGAGAGGATAGATGGCGAAGTAGGAAAGAAAGCTAAATTCATTTTAAAACACTAATATTGGCGTTATGTTAATTTTTAGAACAGTGTTGCATCTCCCCTGGTGTCAGGTAGGAGTATTAAATTTCTTTTAAGCTGTGTAGCAATTTTGTTTACTATATTATTTCCCCTATGATGCTCCCAAAGAAATGTATATTAGTATGTTTATTAATCGCTGCCGGTACTGCTCAGTAACAAGTGCTATGCCTTTGTCACTTGAAAAGTCCAGCAACAATTAACACAATAATGCACTTGTGCTCATCAGAAAAAGGCATTATGTTGTTGACTGGTTTGAAACGAACTCACGTCCTCAGTCATCATTCGTTTCGTACTCAACGCGCTAACTACTTCAGATATCAGTATCCATTGGTAGTATGACTTCCGTAGCTACCCTACCTTTGGGCGTTTCATGTATGGTAAAGTTTTAGCACTTTCTCAATGATTCCACTATAGAAGTTGTTTCATCAAACGAATTCGGGGTTGTCTTAGGATATTGCAAGGTTCCGCTCTTTTTCCTACAATACAACTCTCATATATAGGACAGTGCTTCAAAGTCTATTTTGGAGCTCTTGACTGCGTTCAGAAAAGGGCGATGATATCATCAGATGATTACCAGTTGCGTGTATATTAATCGGCTTTCTTGCTCCTTGACGGCCACCGGGGTTGGGGTAAATTTTTAATAGAAAAACTTCTTAGCATCGAAAATTAACACCTGGTTTTTTACATGACTTTTCAGTTCGTCCAAGTACATATGGATGAATATACTTATGTATGTATTAGGGTATTCATTTTAATCAACTTTTCAGTTGTTCGATTAATCAATTAATCGAAATTGAGGTTTTTATATTACTCGAGCAATCGAGTAAAACTTTTATTTCGTTCGAGTTATTCGAGTAAGCTTTACTGCTAAAAATTATTCGAGTTAATCGGAAAATGTTTGAATTTAATCGCTTTTTTGTAAATTTTTGTGGACAAAAATAAAACAAAATAATTTTTTTCGCGTTTTTATATATTTTAATAATAAAAACAAAAGAAAACACAACATTTCTACATAAATTAGATCATAAACTGATCCTTTAAAATAGTTTTTTTTTACTATTCAAATGTCGCGCTTCGAAAAAGTTTTGCGCCAGGAAATATTTAATACCATTCCGACCTGTCCTGTACTAAATGCAGAATAAAAATAACCGGAATTGGTATGACATTATTGTTGTTATAAATATAAATACGGTTACACTTTGCAAATATTTGGTCAAAAAACGTAACCACTACTTTTGCTCAGAGTTAGTTTGATTTAACTTGTTTTTTATATCAAAAAATAAGTTATGCTGCAAAAAGCTATTTTTATATTATTTTTAATAAATGCGAACCCATATTAAAAAAATATTGTAATTAAAGGAAATACAATTTTAACTTGTCTGTGGGTTACGTTTTTTTCGGCAAATATTTGCCAAGTGTGACGCACCTTAAGGCTTTTATAATTCCGAACATTACATTCGATATTTTACGAAACACCTAGTTAATTAGTTGCTCTCGAAATATCTTCTTTATTTCAAATAATTTTTGTTTGATGTTTATATATCCGAATTTTTCTAAAAGACATTTGAAGTTGGTTTCTTTCTCCCTATTATTGTTACTACATTATTTACTTAACTTTTTGATCATGCGGACTATTAGTATGAAATAACGTTCGAATTGAAAGGCAAATTTCATATAAATTAAAAAAAGTTTCTACTTTTTATTAAGAGATCTACAAAAACTCATTAAAAAAAGAAAATTTACAGAAATTTTTTAATCGAGTTATTCGATTAATCGACCTAAATTACTCGAATAAATTTTTACTCGAAATTAAAATTTTTTGTTTGATCGAACATTATTTGTCTTTAATTATTCGATTAATCGAGCAAACATTATTCGAGTGAATTCCCTAGTATGTATGGTTTAAAGTAGAAGTTCGTAGAGAAAGCATGTATCGGATTTCGTGCAGTACTGATATCTGAAGTTTTATTTATATTTTTACTTAATTTTCTGTTTTATTTTATTTCCTTTTTGTTTTTGTAATTTTCTTTCTAAATTCAAATTCTATTACATATTTTATATTTATTTTGTTGTGCTATTCTAATTTTCTTCAAGCATTTTGGTTCAACATGTTGCTTTTGCATTGTCATGTTGTAAATTACATCACAAGTGATGATGTCTGGGAATGAGCATATTTTTTCTTATTATGTATATTTTTGTGTCGTACTACTATTTTGTAAATAACTTAAAAGAAAAATTGTTGTTGTCTTCATTGAGAATTTACGTATTTTTGACCAATGTTTTAAGTTTATTTCTGTTAAGCTATTTTATCGTAAGAATATCATTTCGTTCGTATATTGCAAATGTATTGCATCTTGAAAATAAGTACCCAGCAGCTAAATTTACAACTAAATACGCTTTGAGACAGTCATATACTAGTTGTAATGATACTAGTCAAAAAACGACAGTCATATTACTAGTTGTAACAAGACTAGTAACGATAATAGTAATAAAGGACAATTATATTACTAGTTGTATAGAGACTAGTAACGATACTAGTCAAAAAAGTACACAATTTTAAGGTATACGACTTATACATAAAACATATGCTTAACTCTTAAAAAAATAAGTAGAAAGTGGCTCAGCGGGTAGAGTACTAGCCTTGAAATATGAGAAATGTGTGTTCGTACCCCGGTTGAGCCAAAGTTTTTTTTTAAGAAATACAAAACGATAAATAAATAACTAGTAAGAGCACTGCTTTACAACAACTGGCATTGCAACTTGGATATAACTGTATACAAATGCACTAGTTGTGCTCCTATGACAACCTAATGCTAAAATCGATATTTCGATATATGCAAAAAGGACAGATAGGCAACTAGTCTAAGTTAAAAAGCAACTAGTATATTTCTAAACACATACTAATCATTTTGTCTGCAGGGTAACAACTCAGTTTTTTAATGTAGACATTATACTAAGAAAGACCACGTTCCATGCACATTTAATAAATTGGTTTTATTGAAAAATAAACAGTGAGTGCAATTAACAAGATTTTTTTATTTTGATATCATTAACCCGTTCGACAGTATTTATTACAATTGAACCGCATGATTAACATCTGGACATATCTTCCATATTATAGTAAACATTGAAAACCATTTTGTGTTTTCGTTTAATTTTGAAGGAATTCGGTTGCATATTTCAAAGCATGTTGAAGGATGAATGAAGCATATAAGTAGCGGAATTCAGTGGTTGGTGCAAAATATCTTGCAAAAGTGCAAATGCAAAATATTGTAGCTTTTTATGAAACCTAACAGAAACTTTGTGCCGCTACACTTCCATCATCAGTGCTCATGTGTATTTAGCTTATCACCACTTGTCAGGTGGATCTGTTGAATGTGATTTCAATTCTTATATATACAACTTTTTCGTGAAAATTGAATACGAGAATTGAATCACTTCAAGTTGATATTAAATTGCACGTTCAAAGTGTTACAGTTGGTTTATTTTTGTTCATTCCCATATTTCTGATTTTTTGTTCTACTTTAGTCAAACTTTTTTGGTTTGATTTTATACTTAAGTATTTATGAACATTTAAACATGTGAAAAGCTCAAGCCAGTACCTAATTGTTTATTAATATGATTATTTCGAAAGTATTTGCTTGTGAATCCAAATTGATTATTAGGCTAAGGTTCGTAACATTATATTTCCCTTGTTTCGTGGAATATTAATCAAGCCCAATTCTTTCTGAATATAACGTTACGAACCTTAGCGTAATAATCAATTTGGATTCACAAGCAAATACGTTCGAAATAATCATACTAATAAAAAAAATATTTGTTTTTCATTCATTTAATGAAACTTCTTTGTCATTACTACACTTTAAATAATTTTTATTTACAATGCAAACATTGTTAATTACTATAAAACAAGTTGAGGACACCTAGAGCCACTCGAAGTAAATAAAAACACTTATGAAATACCATCAACTAATTAGAATAGTGTTAAATTGTTTAAAAACATGCAACACAGTTCATTGCAAGATTATCTCTTCACGACTTGTAACATACTCCAACGTAATTGACAAATTAGTTGGTCTCAGAAAGAACAGCATGAAGCATTTACACGCATCTATTATAGTAGTGATTGTATTTTGGAGTTTTGCACAAGGAAATGAATTAAAATTTTCGAAAAAAGAGCGAAACTTTGAACAAAAAATTTGTGAAATTGCCACCAACGCAAATGCTCAAGTTAATATTATTTATAGATTTGAACGTGAAGCGGAAGTGATGAAATCACCATATTTGGCAAAGTTGGAAATAAACGAATATGAAAGTTTGAATAAATTCTATCACTGTTTAGTGCAAAAACCTGTTCTTATAAGAGATTTAGAACTTTTCTCCATAGAACCTTTACGCTCCGGCAGCAGCATAAATATTTATTTTATAAATTCTCCCCGCACAATGCAAAAAGTAGTTGCATTTTTAAATCCTAAACAACATTTGAAACATGTTCATCGTTATGTTTTTATATGGCTTTTAGATGATATCTTCACCTTAAGGACATTTTTTGAAAAAGTTTGACAAAATAATATTTTACATGCAGTTGCTGCCATTATGAAGTTGCAACAAATTTACACTTTCGAACCTTTTACGCCTCAGGGATTTCAACTGAAAGTTTTGGATAAACAACCATATTTTTATGATAAATTAAAAAATTTTTATCATTATGAATTGCGTATATCCATGTTTAAAAACAGCATAAGAGCAGCTCCCTTACAGAACCATACCAAAAATGGTTACAAAAAAATAGATGGCTGTGCTGCAAGGACTTTGTTAGAACGTTTAAATGCCACAGCCCGTTATATAACACCAGCTGATAATGAAACGTATGGGTCTTTGATTAATGGCTCTTTTACCGGTTCCTTAAAGGATATTCACTCAGGACTCGCACATATTGGTTTTAACTATCGATTCACTTTGGATAATGTAAAACCGCACTTTGAAGAATTGTATCCCTATAAAAAACGTATTCTATATTTGGTGGTGCCTGCAGCTAAAATGAAACCGGAGTATTTAATATTTGCCTACGCTTTTTCTTACTCCTTGTGGCGCTTATTGCTGCTGAACTTTTGTATAATGCTTTTGCTTTTTATCGTGCTCCAGAAACTAGTAGAACGTTTACCCAACTACAATCTTCAACAATCCCGAAAACATTGGCGCTGGTATGAAATTGTAGAAATGTTTTTAAAAACCCATTTGAATGAACCGGTTGTGGGGTTTTTTCGCATCAGTTCTTTAAGACAATTTCTGTTAGCTTGGATTCTTTTCGGTTATTTATTAAATACGGTGTATTTCGCCAAGCTGGAGAGCAGCTTTGTGCAACCCATCTATGATGCGGAAATAGATTGTCTGGAAGATTTAAACAAATTAAAAGTGCCCATATATGCTTTTGATGCTATTTTTCAGGCTATAAAAGTGTCCTTGGATCCGAAATTTTATGAAATCATCAATCGAAAGGGCATACGTGTGGCATCCAATATCAGTACAGATGATTTCACACTCTCACAGGTTAAGAAGCTAAAAAATGTTGCCATGATATTAAACAATGAAATGGCCAAGGAATTATTGGCGTACACATACAATGATGGAACTAAACGTACAACTTTACATATTGTCAAGGAATATTTACGTTCACTTACCACTTCATATGTCCTGCCAAAAGGATCTCCTTTCATCCATAAATTCCAAAAAATTGTTAGTTGCTTTGCTGAGTATGGCTTTATAAATCACTGGCTTGAAGCTGACTCTCGGCATAAAAACTTTGTACATCGTTCCGAGGAATTTTTGGAAGATTTAGAAGATGATTTTAATTTCAATGATAAGCTTGGAGCGGGCTCTGCTTCCACAACTTTGCCAAGAAGAAAGAAAGTGGTTTTAAATTTGAAAATTTTACAAGGAGCCTTTTATTTGTGGCTGGCTGGTATTTGCATCAGTTTCTTTGGCTTTGGTGTTGAGTTGGTTTACTTTTGGTATAAAAGGAAAAGGATAAATGGTTTAGTTGTAATAGTTTGATGAAACATTTATTGAAAATAGATAAATGGTTAAACAAAAGTTTTTAAAAAACGCGTTATTACAAAATACCGGCTGTTTTTTAAATGTACTTTTCTAAACTCGCTATTAATTTATAACTTTAATAAAATTTCCATATTAAATAAGATGTTTTAAAAAGTATAAAAAACTGTTTTTATAAATACTTTTAAAAAGTTTTAAAAGGCAAATTTTCTTTAGGTATTTTTATAACTTTCTATAAAAGTGAATTTCGAAACAAGACTTATGGCATGACATGTCTTCTAAATATATTGAATTTTTTCTCAATCTAGTCAGCTCTAAAAAAAAATAAAGTAAAAAATTAATCTGCACCGATCATTATATTGACTAAATTAAGAAAAAAATTTAATTTCATTTAAATCAGTCACGCCCATCGCCTACCGCCCATATAATCCAAATCGAGTTTACCTCATAACATTTTGCCTATCGAAGCAAAAGCCTTCAATTTTTATACATGCATTTTCCACAATAAGCAGAAGATGCATGCCAAGTTTCATCAATATCAGTAAGGATCAGATGATGCAAGCAAACGTTGCAAAATATCAGTACCAGAGGTCCAAGTCGTACAGGCTTGAGCCGACGGATCTAAGCCGCCGACCGAATTTTCATGTTCGAGCCGCCGCCGACTTCAGCGGCTCACGTCGGCTAAAATATGTCAGCCAGCTAGCACGGCTAATAAATGCCAGCCGGCTGTTTTTTCCCAGTCGACTTTCCAAACTCGGTGATGTATTACAAAATGCATTTAACTAAGTTTTGTGATAAGGAAAACTTTTTAAATATCTGTGTGCTCTTTTACATAGAAGTACTCTGGTAACTCGGTCGGTAAAAACGAGCTAAATAATGCAATCAAGGTGTATCTAACATACCTAGTTTATACGCAGAGCTTATTTGCAAATAAAAACGTAAAATGCTGCCAAATCCTTTTTTATTGTAACTTATTAAATCACTGATTATTCATCTATTTGTGAATATATTTATCTATTTATTATTTTTTATTAACAAACATATGTAAAGAGGCAACCCAAACTTCTTATTTGCAAATAGCGCGTTAATCAGTAATTGTTTTCGTGAGTTATTAATTTACAACAAAAACACATACTGGGTAGCACTACGTTTTTATTTGCAAATAACTCGTGCGTATAAATGTACTAATAGTTGGGATCAATAGGTCTGCTGACTCTCCCGATTAAACGTTAAATTTAGTACTGTCGGTGAAATGCTCATGATATCACCACAACCATCAAACGATCAAACACCACCCACTAAACCTGAGATTCGAACCCACTAAACCTGAGATTCGAAATAAAAGAAGGTTCGCTAAAACGAAGAATTTTCGAAACAAATTTGTTCGATAAATGCTCGTGAATCTAAAAAAATCGAATGTTCGCAAATGCCAAAAGCTCGCATTTCGTTAATAACAATAATCTCAATTGCCAAATTTCATAAAATATGAATGTTCGCAGCATCAAAATATGTCTCGATAAGAAGCGCAATTGCCAAATTTCATAAAATGTGAATGTTCGCAGTATTGAACTATTTTCGATAATTTATCGAATGTGTAATTTACATTCATGTGTGCAATAATTGAATAGAAAAAAATTTGCCACGATAGCCTAGTGGATGTGTGCTAATCTGTTAACCTGGCGGTATCATGTTCGAATCTGATTGACTGCAGCCTAAGTTACAATTTTAAATAAATAAATATTCCATTTACATTAAAATAGATAAATTAAAAAAATAAAGATAACAATCTTGAAAAATTACTTTTTCCTGCATTTTTGTGGTATCGATATTTCTTCGATATTGGTTCGCTATTGATTTGTCAGCGAAACATCGAAATCGAAAGATTTGCTGCCACAAACCGAGCGACGATTGGGCTCTAGCAGCTTTTTCTCTTTCCGACTTCGATAGCCGTTCTCGAGCGTTTTGTCCGAGAAATGTGTACGCAACATTCGAATGCGATATTATTTTCAAATGTTTTGGTTTGCTGGGCATATACAGACTTCTTTCTGTGTGGCGCTTGACATTTACTTCAAAAGATATCTCCGCTGATTATTACCACCCGATTTTTGACAACTGTTAAGGTATTAAGGTACTTTTACAACTAATTTTTTGTTATTTTAGTAATGCCCGTACCTATTAAATATACCTTGAGTGCAATATAGAAACAGTGCTGTAAAAACAAAGCCGCACAATGTTTTTCACACCCGAGGTAGACAACTTTTAGCCCTTGTAGCTCCGCACCTGGTGCAGCTAAAAACTTAAAGAGACACGATTCTCAAAACCTGGCTCCTCCTCTGCAACTTATTTAATTTTTATGTAAATCTATTTAGTAGCTTAGAAGTTCCATACTTATTACCACTTTTTTCTAATTGTGGGCAACGTAAAAATTGTTTTATCAAAAATAACTGCACTATACTAGTCTCAAAATGTAATAAGCTGGGCACCTTACTCGTAAAGCTAATTCGAGAGCGCAGAGTTCAATGGTGTTAGCTGTTTTTGGAAGTTAGCTCTCGCTTTCGCAATATTCACGATTCAAAATGTTCATATTAAATTACCATAAAAGTGATTTTTTTATACTTTGGCATGATTTTCAGACTCAAATTTAGCTAAAATGAACAGCAAGGAGTAAATATGAACAGCAAGCATTAAAATATTCTGTAATTTTTTTGCGAAATTAATTTTTTTTATATTTTTCGAAAAAAAATTTTTTTCGAACACATTCTTTTTATGCAAATTTATGAGAATGTAGATGACTAAAACTCAAAATATTTAAATTTTACATTTTACTAAAATTTGTACAAAAAAGTAGACTTTTCACGAAAAAAAAAATCAAAGTGTTTATTCAACCGTATTAAATTCGAAATTTTTCTCAAAAGCACAAAAATATCGTTTTTGTGGTACTTTGGCATATAAATTTTAAATCGCGAATAACGCGAATACGAGAGCTAACTTCTAAACACGACTGATACCATTGAAATCAGCGTACTCGAACTATATTTACTAGTATGCTGCCCAGCTTGTAAAAAAGTTGAAAATTCAAGTACAGTATCTATTATCGAGCAACGTAAAAAGTATTCAACCACACGGAATACTATACGAAATATAGGTTACATAGGAAGATTAAAATTATATTCGTTAATAGTAATAGTTATTACCAGGGCTCGGACTTTCATGCAAATGCATGTTTTTTGTGGTGATAGATAAGGAGGTGTTGACTAATTATCTATGCGAATCATCACTTTTCAAGTAGTTTGGCATCGATTTGCAGTTGCATATTTTTGCGTATTTTGGTGTTAAGTGCATATTTTTGCATATTTTTGGCAATAACATAATTTTAGAGGTATAAAAATTTCTTTAATGCATATTTCTCAATTTTTGAAAAAAATATTAATATGCCGATTATTGATGTCAACCGAGCCTCAGTTGGGTTGCCAGTTACTGAGAATGATACTAATGATATTAACTCAAAATTAGCTTATCTCGACTTAAGCAATTATTGCTATTTGCCACATATTTATAGACAAAATTTAAAAATGTTTCTTTTGTATGAAGGGGTATACTACTGCCAGTTTGTTCCCATTGTTAAAATTTTTATGTTGGAGTTGCTATCCGCCCATTTTGGAGTAACTTTTTTTGCAAGAATTATTTTGATTTCTGTTGAAACTGCTTTTTCGTAATGAAAATCATATTTTAGGTTTTCTGTGCGGCTTTTTTCTTTTCCCCTTTTAATGTTCAAAAGAAAAAGAAAAATTTCTGTTTTCTTCTCTCTTTTGTATATCCAGCTTTTGTTAACAATTACATAGAACATATTTTTCGATTCATAAAAATAGTTTCTTTGCTTTTCCGTAATTAATAAACTTTAAATCATTTTTATTTATGTACAATACAAACACTGTTAATTAGTAAAACAGAAAAAACAATTAAATTTAACAATAAGACCAGCAAATAATCAAAATAGTGTTAAATTGTTAAAGAACATGCAACATATTTGTTTACAGGACAAACGCTGTACTACTTCTAACTCATTCTTACGAAATGATGAAGTTAGTTTTCCTCAGAAAGAACGAACATCATGAAGCATTTACCCGCAGCTATAATAGTGTTGTTTGCTTTTTTGGACTTTTCTCAGGAAAGTGAAATGATAAAAAGCAAAAGAGAACAACAAAGATTTAAACAAAAAATTTGTGAAATTGTCAACAGCGTCAATGCTCAAGTGAATATTATTTATAGACTTGCACGTGAAGCGGAAGTGATAAAATCGCCAAAGCTGGAAATAAATGAATACGAAAATTGGAATAAATTCTATCACTGCTTAATACAAAAATCGCTTGTTATAAGAGATTTAGAAAAGTTCTCCATAGAACCTTTACGCTCCTCCAGCAGCATAAATATCTATTTTATAAATTCTTCCCGTACAATTAAAAAAATAGTGGAATTTCTAAATCCCAAACAACATTGGAAACATGCTCATCGTTATGTTTTCATATGGCTTTTAGATGACATCTCTGATTTAAAGACATTTTTTGAAAAAGTGTGGCAAAATAATATATTACATGCCGCTGCTGCCATTATGAACCTACAACAAATTTACACTTTCGAACCGTTTACACCTCAGGGACTACAACTGAAGGTTTTATATAAAGAGCCATATTTTTATGATAAATTAAAAAACTTTTATCACCATCAATTGTGTATATCGATGTTTAAGAACACTGTCAGGGCAGAACCTTTAGAGGGTCATAACAAAAGAGGCTACAAGAGAATAGATGGTTGGGTGGCTGGAACTTTGGTAGAGCGTTTAAATGCTACGGCTCGCTATATAGCACCAGCCGACAATGAAACCTATGGCTCCTTCATTAATGGTACTTTCAGAGGCTCATTAAAGGATATACACTCCGGTTTCACACATATTGGTTTTAATCTCCGGTACACTTTGGATGATGTTAAACCCCACTTTGAAGAATTGTATCCGTATAGAAAATGTCTGTTGTATTTGGTGGTGCCTGCTGCTGAAATGACTCCGGCCTATTTAATATTTATTAATGCATTTACCAAGTCTTTGTGGATTTTGATGCTGCTAAATTTCTTTGTAATACTTTTGATTTTTATCGTGCTCCAGAAACTAGCGATACGTTTACCCAACTACAGTCTTTATTATAACTCTCAAAAATATTGGCGCTATTACGAAATTCTGGAAATATTTTCAAAAACCCATATGGGTCAACCGGTAGAAGGATTTTTTCGCATAAGTTCTTTAAGACAGTTTCTATTAAGCTGGATTCTTTTCAGTTATATAGTAACTAGTATTTATTTTGCCAAGCTGGCGTGTAGTTTTGTCAAGCCGTCCTTTAAGCCAGAGTTGGATAGTTTGAAAGATTTAACTAAATTAAAAGTTCCCATATATGGTTTTGATACCATATTCCAGGCTGTAAAAGCTTTCTTAGATCCTAAATATTATGAAATAATCAATAAAAATGCCATACGTGTTCCCTCCAATATAAGTGCTGACGATTTCGCTCTCTCCCTGGTAAAAAAGTACAAAAATGTTGCCATGATTTTAAATGACGAATTAGCCAAAGAAGTTTTGGCTTGTACTTGTACTAAACGTCCCATTTTCCATATTGTGAAGGAATACTTACGTTCACTTCCTTCCTCATATATCCTGACCAAAGGCTCTCCTTTTATTTATAAATTCCAAACAATTATAAGTTCTTTTGTAGAGCATGGCTTTATGGATTACTGGCTTGAGGCTTACTCTCAGCAGAAAACTTTGTTACATCGTTCGGTGAAATTTTGGCAAGAATTAGAAGACGACATTGATTTGATTGATGATTTTAAAGCGGACTCGGTTTTTCCTGCAGCTTTGCTGCGTAAAAGAAAAGTGGTATTAAATTTGGAAATTTTACAAGGTGCATTTTATTTGTGGTTTGCTGGTATTTGCATCAGCTGCTTGGTCTTTGGCATTGAGTTAGCTTATTATCGGCATAAAAAGAGAGGTGTTTTTTAAGGAGTTTTTTTAGCAAAGAAATATTTAATTTAATGCATCCGATCTTTAGTTGCGTTGCCAGTCGGTAACTGAAATTTAATGGTTGGAAGAAAGACCTAAATATCAACTGAAATTGCCCGTTGCCAACAGTAGCGTCATTTTCAGCAACTGGCAGTCCAACTGATATGCTCGGTTGCCATCTATAATCACCCTATTAATATCTTTTTCAAAAATTGAGAAATATGCATTAGAAAATTGTTATAACTCCAAAAATATACATTTATTGCCAAAATATGCAAAAATATGAACTTACCAACAAAATATGCAAAAATATGCACAAATATGCAACTACAAGTCGATACCAAACTACTTAATTATAGATAATACCAAACTACTTAATAATAGATAATTAGTCAATACCTCTTTATCTATGACCACAAAAAATATAAATTTTCATGAAAGTCCGAGGCCTGTAAATGAGGAATAAATGTTATTTTTGATCGAAAAAATAAAAGTCGAACTCCTCTTATTGTTATTTTTATCGAAAAAGTAAGAGGCAAATTTTAACTTTTATTTCTAACGGAAAAATATCGGCCATACCTTCACTTTAACTAAAAAAATATCGATACAATTTTAACTTAACAAAAATGTTGGTATATATTCGCTTTAATTTTTTCCCTGAAAATATCGGTTAGATTTCAACTTTTTTTTACTGAAAAATATCGGCAAACTTTTACTTTCATATATGATCGAATGAGTATCGGCATAATTTCGATTGCTATTTTGAAAAAAAAAATAATATTAATAATAATCGGTAAAATTTTATCTGTAACCGTTATAACCGGTCAAAAATAATAGCTAAAATTTCACTGTTTTTTTATAAGAAAAATAATATCCTTATCCATAATATTCCATCACTTTCAAGAATAATATTTTTTATAAAAAAAAATATATATTAAATGGGAATCGAACCTACAACCACGCTGATAATCTAGCTCAGTACCTACTAGCTCCTCATTAAATTATAATTGAGGGGTTGAAAAGCAAAGGGGTACAAGTGTCAAAACAAACAAAAATGAGTTATTTGCAGGAATCAACACTTAATTCAATATCTTCACTCTATAAAAATTCAGACCTGTACGATGACCTCAAAAGACGGTATGTACTAGAAACCAAAAATATTATGTATGAAATGCATGGAAACAAAAAGCTTTGAAGCTTAATTACTTAGAATTTTATTTTTTGCACTTGCAAGCCCCTCAATTATTTAACTATCCATTTTATATATTATTCCCAGAATAGAAAACACTAAACGGATGGCTGTCTTTTAAAAATGCATAAGACGATTTTTAAAGGTCTATTTTTTAAGAGGGGAAAAAATTACGCTTGTACTAGTAAATTTTTTAATATAAATAAATTTCATAATCTTTCAATTTGCATTGATTTGATCGTATTTTGTGTAATAAAACTTAATTTATATTCTGTATATCTTTTGCACATCTTCAGCTTAAATTATGTTCGCTATTAATACAATTAAAATCAATAAGATATTAAAACTCAAATGTGTTTTTCATAAAATCTGCAAAAAAATAAATTAAATAAATAAAACAGCAACTATAAAATTCTTTAAACAACATGTGTTTAAGTATACGAAATTTCTGCAACCCTTGTCGAGGTCAGTATAAAAAATAAAAATACATTCTTAATAAATTGTAGTTATAATTAAAATAAAAATTTAAATTAAATGTCTGTCTAACTTATAATTCGCAAAGATTAACAAATTTAAGTAGTAATAACTAATTAAATTATGTCAATTAAAGCATCTATTAAAGACGTCACCAGAAATTTGTCAAACAAAGATACATTTACAGACCGTATGATGGCATGAATTGGTATAAAATGGTAGACCAATAAATACACTTAGAAAGTTATCCCAGTTGGCACGACATTGTCATCTACGATTCTTGTGCGAATTGTCCTCACGA
The DNA here is from genome assembly GCA_956483635.1 of Panzeria rudis. Taxonomy (NCBI): domain Eukaryota; kingdom Metazoa; phylum Arthropoda; class Insecta; order Diptera; family Tachinidae; genus Panzeria; species Panzeria rudis. Next base: position 129,298,473 of record OY101448.1, read on the forward strand.
TAATCTGAGCGTCAAATTCTTGCATGTTGTCCTCTATTAAGCACTTTTGACACCAATATGAACGACAAAGGCTTTCGTTTTGTCCTCAATCCAACTCTGTTGAGCACAATATGAGCGACAATGTTTTGCAATTTGTTTTCAGTAACATTGTGGAGGACAAGATGAGCGACAATGTCTTAATTGCTGTCCTCAATCTAACTTTGTGGAGGACAATATGAGCTGCAATGTCTTACATTTTGTCTTCAGTAAGATTGTAGAGGACAACGTGGGTGACAAAGTCTTACTTGTTGTCCTCAATTCAACTATGATCAGGTCAATATGAGCAAAAATGTCTTACATATTGCCTTGCATCAAGCAAATTAATATGTTGGCCTATTGTTGTCGATGTTTTAGGTGGTGCAGCAGCAGGGTGGTAAGTGGGAAAACTGATAAACATGCAGCCTCAGTTCGAATCCCAGCTAAGTCAGTCAATAATTTAAATGAAACGGAAACAAACAGGTAAGCAAAAAGTTAGATTTGTGTGTTAAAGATATTAATTAAAGTCCGTTCTATGACTAAATAGGCGACATTGTTACTATGTAATCGTTGGCGACAATATAAACGACATTGTATTCTACATAGTCACTGACGACATAGTAGGCGACATTGTCGCTTTTTTAATCATTGGCGAAAAGACAGGTAACATTATCAACTATATAATCATTGACGACAAAATTGGCGGCAATGTCGCCCAAGTACTCACACTACTATTATATGAACGACAATGTGAGCGACATTGTTGCTTATTGAATAGTAGTAGTTCCGGCTGCCCGACATTTGTCGTCGAGGATTTAACATTGTCGTGCACCCGTCATTGATGATATCTTAAAGACGTGGCCAACTGGGATATTAATTCTAATTATGCTGTTGTCTTTGCAGCCAGGGTTGTCAGATTTTTTCCGACCTATTTCGCCAAATTGATTTTAAAAATCGCCAAAAGTCGCCAAAATCAATTTTATGTAGATTTTCTTAATATATATTTGATAATAAATTAGTTCTTATTTAATATATTTTTTTATTATAAATTTTTATAAAATAATCGTATATAAATTTAGCACAAAATCGCCAAAAGTAGAAATAAAATAGCCAAACATTATTTCTTGTAAATTTTTCTCATACAAGTTCAAAACACATTAATAATGTAAGAAAAATCAACAAAATCACATCGTTTTAATTCCTTGTAGGCGAGTTTTGGTTGGATTTATTTTTGAAACTTCTTTTTCAACAAAGTAATTTCTTGAATTATAAAAATTTTGAAGCTCAGTTCTGTTAAAAGAAAATATCCATAAAAATCGCAACAACAAAAAATTGTATGGCCAGAAAAATCGCCATGTCGCCAAATCAAAAATTTAGACGCCGAACAAGTTGAAAAATCACCATGTTTGGCGAGAAATCGCCATATCTTCCCAGAAAAAAAATTTCATGTTTTTTGAAGCAGTAAAGAAATAAAGCGCTTTATAATTCGTGGGATGACGGAAAATCGTTCCAAATTCAAAAAACCCCGTCGGAAGAAAAACACAACACTTTATAATTCGCTTTAAAATATGAGCTTGTTCAGAAGCTGATTTCATAGTGACACAACAATGCAGGTTTTGAAGCGAGAAAAGTATTTGCTTTTTACTTATACAAAAGCTTCGTACACAAGCTATACAAAAAGCTGATTTTACAGTGCTGATCCAAAGCAGGTTTTTAAGCGAGAATGAAGAGTAAGTTTATTTGAGTTTCTTGGTGCCGTTTTGCAACAGTGTTTTTGGTCGAGTGATTTCTACGTTGGACTTCAAACCTGAAGGTTCTTAGTTCGATACTAGTTGAAGTTAAAATAACAAACATTGAGTAAAAATATGAAATTATTAAAAATAAATAAAGAAACGAAAAAACAAAAATTCAAAATGGCGTTAACAACGCCAATCCACATTTTTTTCATATATTATTAGTTCTAGTGCTGAAAATGTTGATGATTTTCAGCGCTTCAAAAGCGCTTTTGTGAGCAAAAATGTGGAACTCGCCATACAAAAATCAGCAGTGATATCAACAGGTTTGTCAGCGCTACTTTTATTCCATAATAGTAGGAACCCGCTTTATTGGAAGCAACTTTTTTACTGGGTTACAACACTGTTTGCAGCCTGTGTAGCCAATACGAGGGGTGCTTTTATATATTAAGGTCATGAGTCTATCTTTGAGTGTTTTAAGGTGAGCCATTTCCGGTGCACGTGTTTTCTTTGAAGAAAACTGCACATTCATAACTGGACTGTCTTTTTTGTTTCCCAAAAATCATCGAAGAAGTAATATTGGATTTAGACGCTGAGTTTTTTACATGTTTGTTCAGTCTTGAGTTTTTAATTTATTGGTGAAGGGTGTAGAAAAGCAAACGGGGTAGGACAAAATCTTGATTTGTGTTTTCATGTTTGTTTTTGACATTTAATTTTAAACTTTATTTTTTTCATACTAAAAGTTCGAATTTATTTCAGTGCAAAGAAAATTTAACAATTAAACTTCAAAAAAAACCAAGGTAGAAAATCATCGTATAAATGTTTATGATTTTCAGTAGCAACTTTAAAAGGAAATTAAAAAAAGTCTTGTCCGGAAACTCAGCGTCGAAATCCCTTATAAGGAATACGACCACGAATCATTCTCCAAAACAACTGACATTTTGAGAATTCAAGCCCTAGTTTGGAACTCTATGACTTTTCTAGAATCACTCATTTTATATCATGAATTTTGTTTACCCGACTGCCAAGAAGCGTTATGTTTTTCGCGCGTTTCTTGTATATATGTTTGTAAATTTCTTTATTATCTCGTATCTTCCAAACGGCTGTATGGATTTCAACAGTTAAGGTATCAATATATTCGTCTTAAGAACCCAGGTGTTCTTAGATAGATGTTTGAAAAGAAAAAAAAACAAAATGGCGGATTTTTGGGGCGAAAAAGTTATACGTTGAAAAAAATTTTTACCAAAAAGAGTTACCAAAATATATGTAAGTTATATGCTTAAAATTAATTACGAATAATAAATTGGTTTAAAGTTGCTTAACAACCAAAAAGTCCGACTGCGTAAAAAGCTAACTTAAAAAAAAAACGTTTAAGAAATTATTATTTGACATATTGTCATAATATTATTGTAACTTTTCAAAGTTGTGGTTGAATTATACTGACGATTTGGTAAAGCGCCAATGAAATGCATATAGACAATGCTTAACTCTATCAGCAAATATACTTTATTTAAAAAAAAACAAAAACACACATGTGTACAAAACGAACTTAAAAAAATAAAAAGTAAAAATTAAATCAGAAAACCCGACAGCATTAAAAAACTAAAACCAATATAACAAGTCAAGTAGTGCGGAACATAGCGACTTTTACGGTCGGGAAGCATTAAAATTCAAATCTTAACAATGGGTCCCGGCAGTAAAAGTCGCTATGTTCCGCACTACTGAACTGGTTTCTTTCTTTTTAGTTTTTTAATGCTATCAGGCTTTCTCTCGGCCTCTAAACTTTGGCATCTCGCCCATTTTTAAGAAAACTTCGTCATATTGAAGATTGAATAACTTTAGAACGCGTCATCGGATATAAATGAAATTGACGTCATAGGAAAGGTTTCAGTCTCCTCTTAACGAGTATTGATTAAAAAGGACATAGGTTTCTGCTACAAGTGTGTCTAAAATACCAAAGTATCCTTTATACTTAAATATCCTGAAAAATGGTATTTTAATTTTCTTTATTTTCTTACAGAATATAGCCAACTGGCATGTCTTTATTGTGTACAATTTTCAAGATGGAATGAAAACAAACTCAAAAGTTATAGTTGTTTCTTTTGGATAACTCGATAATTTCTATGAAAATTGTATAAGCAATAATAATAAAAACAACTATTTGAATACATTAGGATTTTTTTTTTTGTAAAACGTAATTTTGAAAAAAGTATAACTTTGTAGCGCGTCATCAGATTTTAGTAATTCAAATATCATTTAAAAGGTTCAAGCTCACTTTTTTCAAACCCAAGACAAGGACATCGCAAACGAAAAAAAATTTTTGATCTTTAAATATCCTGAAAAGTGGTATTTATTTTCTATTGCTTTTTTTAACAGCATTGCTATTGTGTAAAATGTACAAATCGAAATTTTTGGAAATACTACGGCTACGGTTGTTTTTATTGTTATTGCTTACAAAATTTTCATATAAATGATCGTGTTATCATAAAGAAATCACTGTAAGTTTTGAATCTGTTTTCATCCCATCTTGAAAATTTTACAATTGGCTATATTGTGCAAAACAATAAAGAAAATTAAAATACCATTTAGCAGAATATTTAAGGATAAAGGATACTTTGACATTTTAGACGCACTTGTAGCAAGAACTTATCTAATTTTTAATCAATATTCGTTAAGAGGAGACTGAAACCTTTCCAATGACATCAATTTCATTTATATCTGATGACGCGTTTTAAAGTTATTTTAACTTCAATATGAGGAACTTATCTCAAAAATTGCCGATGTGGCAAGTTGAGAGGCCTATAAAATCGGAACTATAATAGGTATAGAAATAATTTTTCCCATGTTACGCGCACACAACAGTAGAATATATATGTCGAATTGCATTAAAATTGGAGAGGATAAAAATCCAGACCGTGTCGAAAATTTTCGTTTTTACCCTATATTAACAATGTGAATTATTGAATTTCTGGACAAATTTTGATTTTCATTATTGTTATATTAAAAATATTTTTTATACACAGTCACAACCCTCGAAACAACTTTTTGCTTGTCTGCGAAAAATACTAAATTTGTTTGGGCGCAATCGAACCGGCGACCTCTGGAATAATGGACTAACGTTCTTTCTCTCAGCTACAAAGCAATTCATTATTAATTACTCAAATAATTAATACAAACAACATTTGATTTGCTTTGTTTCATTTACGTGTGTGCATTCTGTTATGATATAATTTAACAAATAATTTTTTTGTGTAATTTAATTGACTAGAAATTTTTAAAGTTGTCCTGGTTTTAAAAAAATTGTCCTGGTGTCTTGGTCCACTCTTAAATTATACTGTTTTTTTGATACAGGCCAATGCAGACAAAAATTTAATTTCTGGTGATTTTTGTTATGAACAAATGTTTAGCTTTCTGTTATAACGCTGTTTACATGAAGCAATTTTACCAGCATTTCGTCACCTTATTATTGGTTTGACCCATAAACATAGGAAAAAGCATTAGAAAGCAGGAAACCAATAAAAAGCTGACGATTTGTTGCCTGGGGCCAGGGCTACCAAATGATTTTGATCAAAAATCTACACTTATCGTGAAAAAAATCGGCATCTTCGGCACTTCAATTCGAAAAATCAGTAAAAAAATCGGCATAAATAAAGCTAAGCATTTTTCGTGGTTTTATCAATTTATATTAATAAAAAAACCAAAAAAATAGCAATCGCCAGTAATTTCATGTGGTTTATAAACATAAATGCATAACGAAAAAAAAATGATTTTACAAGCTTAAATATATACCATGGAATATTAATGATTTTCAGAATAAATACATATCCGAATTTATAATTTTTGCTAAATCGCTTTTAATATGAGTACCAAAACAATTGGTTTTATGAGTTTCAAATAATCTGTACAATAAAGAATTCCTTCTAAAGTTTAATTTTCTAAGGAACATCGAAATTTAGTTTAGTTAGCCGCGTACTGAAGAGTGTGTTAGGCTATTAACTGGGAGGTCGCAGGTTTGATTCCTACCAAGACTCGGGTGTTTCTGCAGAAAAGCTCAAAAAGGCTTAATCACTATGTGCGTTTGTTAAATTGACGGAGCTAAATATTTGTCCGATATTTGCAGACAAATGTGGGAGAACCATAAGTTTTTTAAAGAAATTCTGCCAAAACTGGAAAAGCCTTTGTTGAATCGCCTCGCTTTATTTTAGAAATTGTTTGCCAAAAATTATATAAATTAATTTCAGTCTTTTTGAATATTTGTTTAAATGCAAGAACTTTCAATCTATAAAATTCTGAAATTTCTAATAATATCAAAAATAGTGGTGATATTTTTCTTCATTACGATATTTGGATTTAATAAACTTAGTGATTTACAGTTACCATCAATATCAATGTTTTCGTATGAAAGTGAGCATTTCTATATAAAAATTTACACAAAGCCTTGGGCTTATGTCTTTCAACTACTCCATGAAATAAACACAGGTCGCCTCGCCACCCCATGTGTTTATTTTTTTATTTATTTATATTGTTTATATATATGAATTACATGTTAAGTTTTGTATCTATTGTTTAATTGTTGGACTTCAATTTGAAATATGTACATATATGGTTGATACATGTATCAATATAAAAACTTGTTGCGATTCATTTTTATATGATTAGTTCTTGGAATATATAAGCTTTTGATGTACATTTGTTTGTGATATGTATTATAAATACATATACGGGTTCAGACTTCTGGCAGCCCCCTCCTAATCAGATGTATTTGAAACTTGACATATCAATAGATATAGAGCTCTATTTAGACAATTTTGCTTGCAAAGATGTGAACCCTCAACAGTGGGCAAAAATTAAACAAATCGCATGTGTAAAACTTTAGAAGTCTTATTTATAACTTTCGCAAATCGGCCGACTCTTAAATTTTTTTACGTTTTAATTCTGCTTAAAAGCACGAAGAAAAAACATGACCATTATAGCCTACTAGCTATTATAATTTAAAAAATATTAAGTGCAAAAATTTATTTCGCTTATTTAGCTAAAAAACATAAAAACTTTCCAAATCGGGTCAGATTTGAATTCACAAAGCAAATACATTCGAAATAATCATATTAATAAACAATTAGCTACTGGCTTGAGCTTTTCACATGTTTACATGTTCATATATATTTAAGTATAAAATTAAACCAAAAAAGTTTGTCTTGAGTAGAATAAAAATCAGAAAAATGGGAATGAAGAAAAGTAAAGCGACGGCAACGCTGGGAAAGTGAAGTTAATATCAGCTTGAGAGTGATTTGGTTCTCGTATTCAATTTTCATGAAAAAGTTGTATATGTATATAAGAATTAAAATCACATTCAACAGAGCCACCTGACAAGTGGTGATAAGCAAAATACACGTGAGTACTGACGATGGAAGAGTAGCGGCTTCCGAAAGTGGCGCTACTCTGTTCTGCTGTGTACGTTGAAAAATTAAGTTGATGTTGATTTTTTCCCTTTTTCCTTGGAATATTAATCAGGCCCAATTCTTTCTGAATATAACGTTACGAACCTTAGCCGAATAATCAATTTCGATTCATAAATAATTTTCTCTTGATTATATTTCTAAGAAATATTAGTCAAAGCATAAATCCTTCTTTAAAAATTTAAAAGCGGTACGGTAATAACGCAGCGCAACTTTTTTTTTGTCCGTGAAGAAGTCCCGAAAAGATCGTATTTTATCGATAACTTTTGATTTTGGGGCTGTAATCGAATTTCTAAAAATGACAAAATTATCTACTTAAGTATGCCTACAATCTGCACTAGGTCTCTTTAAAAGTATTTTGAATTTTTTGCAAATATTGTCACTTATGGCCAGTAAGACAGAACAGTGCGGGACATGAAACATTAATTTTTTAGAAACAAAATTTTTTATAAATAGTTTTTTGGTACAAGTTCCACGATATCTCTGAAACTACTCAGCAGATTAATAAATAATGTTGGTACCGCTTAAAGATTCTATTGTTGTTGAGTTTTATTCTTAATCGAATAGGACAAGCAGCTCTCCAGTAATGTTAACATTTGTCGCGCAACTGCTTCATTTTTTTTTTTAAATATATTTGGAAAACTAAGAAAGAACTTTTAGTTGCTTCAGTTCAAAAGTTGACCCGTATTTGTAAACTTGTGAAATCAAAAGAAAGAAGTATATCATGCTACTCCAGGCATTATTAGACATCCCAAATAAATTGGCTAATCTCAGCTCCTACAATATAATTAGATATTTTAGTGGAGTTGTTACTGATTTCTGCTCGGTAATTCTTTATACTTGGAGATAGGCCGACCAACATGTTCATTCAACAAAATTGTACAACCAGCTGTAATGTATTTGGACTTCATTAAAAATATACTGCATACGAGTACATATGGCTACCTTAATATGGAAAGGCCCTAACTCAATTTTTTTCTAAATCGAGTTCTTGCATACTTCGATAGATGGACCTCTAACCCATCGAAATATGTAAACAACGCGATTTGAAAGCAAAAATAGGGGCTTTCTTGTATTAAGGTAACGATATTCTGTTGTTTTTGTCTCGATTTGCAGTGAAAAGTTCTTCAAGATTTTTTTCTTTTTATTATGAAATGTTGAAACAGCAGAATGTTGAACGACTGCCTTTTTATAAGAATATTTTTATATATTTTAAATTTTTTAGAATATTTTTGCTTTCGTTTAGAAATAGAAAATTTCCGTTAGAGTCTATTTTTATTTCCTAAAAAATGTGTGCTGTTGTTATTGGCTTCAAAGAAAAATTTCTTTGGTTAATATTTTATATGTACAAAATAAATACATATGTACATACACAGAGGAAAAAAATCGGTCGAAAAACACCGAAATTGACACCATCCATTGTCAAAAGTGAGCTAAGCACGTTTGTTCTCAATTTGACAACGGATGGTGTAAATTTTTTAAGCACACCTGGGGGGTTACTCTGCAAATCGAAACGAAAGATATGCTTTCGCATTGTAATGTAAATAACATACTAATGCGAACAGTTTTCCTTTCGCATCGTATTACAGAGTAATCCCCCTGGTTCTTATTTGGGCGACAGCTGTTCTTATTTCGACAACACATTGTTCTCATTTTGACAATACATTGTTCAACACAACAATCATTCTTATTTTGACAACGCTTTGTTTTCATTTTGACCACGCAACATTCTTACTTTCGTAACAACCAGCGTTGCCAGTTTAGTCTTTTCGAGACTAGATTTAGGCCCCTATTATGATTCACAGCTAAATTGATAGTTGAGTCGTAGTTGTCAAATTCTTATTATGGAATACAACTTCATCAAAGCAGTTGTCTCAGTTTTTTATCAGTTGTGTTTTGGTTTTTATTTCTACTATTGTGTTACTTTTAATTACTTTTAAAATGCTACTTTTAGGCGCCAATCTATCCCATTTGTCAACCCATATCGTTGCCATATCCATAAAATATAAAATCTCAAGAAAAAATAGTGAGGCCAAAACTAAAAATACTTAAAATATTTTGTGATGTCTACTATGGTTTCAAAAAACAGAGAGTATAGATAAGAACCTTTTTTCGAACATTTGTTCGAAGACAACTAAAATTAGTTGTGAATCATAATACAAAAAAATGGTTGAGTTGGGTCGTAGCATTGACAACTCAACCTAGTTGAGCTGGGAATCATAATAGGGGCCTTAGCCTTTTATTTTGGCTTTTAGCGTCGAAATTTACATTTTAGCTTTGTGGCTTTTTTCTAACCTCTTTATTTTTCATTTAGCCTAAAAAAGGCTACATATTGTCTGCACATTATAAATACCTATTTCTAGTTTTCGTATTTTTAAGGTATTTTAATGTACACTTTTGAAATAAATGAATAACTATTCATTTCTAGTTTTCTTGTTTTTAAGGCATTTTAATGTACCAGGTTGAGTTGTCAATGCTACGACCCAACTCATCTATTTTTTTGTATTATAACTGGGGGTCTACATTAGCCATGAAGTTGGTATGACCATCATGTCGGACATCGCATATGGCTGATGTAGACCGCTCATGTCCATGTTCGTCCATGCTCTGCCATCGATGCCCGAACATATGGCTCAGCATCAATGTTCGCCATGAGATTCGCTGTCAACAACCATTTTTAATAGAAAGAAAAGAGACAGAAAGAAATTGTTAAATATTCCATTTCTATTGCACTAACACCAAGTACATTTATAAGGCAGAACATGGACATCGCACGTATTCACCACAACAAAGAAGTTGATAAATTTTTTGCAGTTGCTCTGCCGGCGTCATGTTCATGTTGTGTTCAAGTCGATGGCTCGTGAAGACGTAGGGTAATTGACCACTAATTTCAGTTGTCTTCGAAAAATTTTTCGAAAAAAGGTTCTTATCTATACTCTCTGTTTTTTGAAACCATAATAGCCATCACAAAATATTTCAAATATTTTTAGTTTTGGCCTTACTATTTTTTCTTGAGATTTTAATGTTTTATGGATATGGCAACAATATGGGTTGACAAATGGGATAGATTGGCGCCTAAAAGTACCATTTTAAAACTATTTAAAAGTAACACAATAGTCGTAATAAAAACCAAAACACAACTGATAAAAAACTGAGACAACTGCTTTGATGAAGTTGTATTCATTCCATAATAAGAATTTGACAACTACGACTCAACTATCAATTTACTAGTGAATCATAATAGGGACCGTAAGCTTTTGCAATAAATTAATATTTTTTGTTATACTGGACACTTTTCTGTATAAAATGGTACCAAAGTTATTTTGACACTCCTTTCAGTTACGTTGTTATAGAGTCTTAAAGAAAAAATTATGCATTGAATAAAATAAGCTGTAATTACCTCTCATCTTTTTTCATTATCTACTTGAAGTACCTTCTTATTTAATAACACTACGCCACAAAATGAAGCTTTTGTCATTATCTTTGATCACCATTATATTTTGTTGATCTATTATGGTCCCCTACGTACAAAACCAGCCAAAATTAAAAGATCTATTAATAGGTTTTTTTTTCTAAAATTTGGGATTTTTCAAAAGGCTGCTCCACCGATTTCATCATAACTTGAAAACGGGTAGGCCAATTTTATTACATAAAACACTTAAAACTTAAAATAAAATTACCTTGAAGCCGTACAATATTTTTTTTGTATACTCAATGCTTTCGGAATTATTCAACCCGCAGTGATGAAAGCTATATTTTTTATGCAAAATTGATGTGCGGTCTGAATAATTCCGGAACTATTTAAAATATAAAGAAATATTCAAACGGCTTGAAGGTAATTTTGTTTTTGGTTTTCTAGTGGTTCTTGTAATAAAATTGGATAACCCCTTCCCAAGTGATTTCACTTTATAGCGTATAAAATCAATATTTATCCGTCGATTTTCATAAAATAACGATTATATTATTTGTACTATATGTGGATTTATGATGAGTGAAGAAAAATTATAAGTTTTTGCCATTTCGATTGTTTATACATTTTTAAAAAATAAAACTTCCAATTTTGAAAAAAGAAAATATATTTTTCATCATTATGGTCTGAATAATGCCGAAGCCCGTTAGCAATTACCATGTTTATGTATTGAGTTTTCAACAAAAAATATTTAACTTTTTTTAGCTCTTATTTTTGTGCAATTTAGCCCTTTCTAGCCTTTCAAAAATACCGATTCATCTTCTTTTTTCCTCCAGCACCTGGAAATACTGGTAACAACCGTCCTCATTTCGAGAACGCATCCTTCTTACTTTGATAACAACCGTTCTCATTTTGAGAACGCATCGTTCTTATTTGTCTGAAAAGAATAGCCCGTTGGAACCCAGCCGATATAAAAAAAGATATGGGATACATACAAAATTAGTCTTAGCATACATTACTTATTACAAAGGCTCGGACTTTCATGCAAATGCATGTTTTTTGTGGTGATAGATAAAGAGGTATGCGAATCATTAAATTTTAAGTAGTTTGGCATCGATTTGTAGTTGCATATTTTTAAAACTTTTTTTATGACTCCAAAAATATGCATTTACTGCTAAAACATGAACAAATATGCACTAACCACCAAAATATGCAAAAATATGCAACTACAAATCGATGCCAAACTACTTAAAATTTTATGATTCGCATAGATATTTACTCAATACCTCCTTATCTATCATGACAAAAAATATGCATTTGCATGAAAGTTCGATCCCTGTTTATAAGTAAAATGGAGGAGTTATAAAATCTATGATTGGTTTGAAATAAATTTTTTTGTTTAGAGAAATAATTTCATTTAACTTATATTAATAGAATAACATAATACAATAAGTTAACATTACCTATAACTACAAACACACAAAAGATCTTAACAATTCCGCAGCTCGAGAATCGGAGAACTTCGACCAAGCTTAAAGAAACTCTAATTTATAATTTAGGCGCATATGATATGTCTTCTCTGATTTTCAACGCTATAGAAACTGATTAATCAAATTCTGCCGGTTAAATGTCAGATACTTGACTTGTTGTAGGACTGAAGCACGGAGCCCCAAGTGTGGCGTCTTTATGCCATCTGTTTTTAATTAGGGTAAGCTCCTGAAGGTGACATTGACAGCGTCAATAGATAAATGACAAAATTATTAACATATCTATTCATATGTATATCAAGCTGTTGTTTAAGTTTTCACTTACATTTTAAAATATCAAAAATACATTCCATTTTTATCGATTTAAGAAACTTTTTAAGTTCCATTATAGCCAACATCCAGTATAGTTTCACAATTAATTGCTTTTAAATTTGGGTTTTTTTCATATGCAAAACTCTCGTCAATTTCTAATGTGTTTAATATAAAGTTTTTTTGTTGTTGTTAAATCACCCACAATTTTGTTAATTTTCCATTATTTTTATATTTTTAGTCCGCACCCACAAGCAATTAAAAAATTAATGATAAAACTAAAAGCAAAGCAACGCTAAGAGAACAAAAGTTCTTGATTTGACAACAGTCCGTTCTTGATTTAAGAACGCATTGTTCTCAATTTGACAACGTCTGGTATTTTTCGCATTTTCGTTCTTGTTTTGACAACGTCTGGTATTTTTCGCATTTTCGTTCTTGTTTTGACAACATAGTGTTCTTGATTTGAGAACAGGTCGTTCTCTTTTTGGCAAAGTATAGAATTTTTGATGTGTAGACATCTAAACGCTAGGGGGTAAACATCTTTTTCACAATACAATCACAAATTTTGAGTAAGATTAATCTTACTATAACGCGGTGTGAGCTGTGTATGATTGTATTAGTGTAATCATACGGACAACAAGAAGTACAGAGAAACTTATCAGCTGCATAGAAATACACTAACACTGGCAAAGGGAGTCTCAAGGTCAAACTCCTGCAGTAAGGTCGTACGTTTCTTGGTTGGTGCTGTGTTGCCGTGTTTTTGAATTGAGTGAGTATTTCGGCGTTGCCGTTTTTGATTTTTTGCCGGGAACTTCTGGGATTTAGGGGATTTTGTGTCCAGTTTTTCGGGATTCAGACCCGGTTGGTCTCGGATTTTGAACCCGGGTTTTTTGAACAAAAAGCTCGTTTTTCGGTTTTACCGAATTTGTTGCTGAACTTGATGCGATATTTGGCTGACGGTTAATTGACTGCGTTTGTCTTTGACTGTTGGTTATTTTGCTGTTTAACTGCGGTAATTCCAACTATTTTGTACGGGTATATTATTCTTTTTTTATTTTTTTTACTTTTTTTATGTTTGTACATGCATAACTCTGTCATTTGTGAACCGATTTTTAAAATTCTTTTTTTTTGTTGGAAAGGGTTTGCCTGCAGTTTGTTCCCATAATTTTTTTTCGAAATCGGATGAGGAAAATTTGCACATCCCCCCCATACATAACTCTGTCATTTGTAAACCGATTTTCAAAATTTTTGTTTTATTTGAAAGGGTTTAACAAAAATTGGTCTCAAAATTTTTTGTCGCAAATCGGAGGGGGAAAATTTCTCCCCTCCATGAATGACTCTGTCATTTGAGAACCGATTTTCAAAATTCTTGTTTTGTTGGAAAGGGTTTGACAAAGATTGGTCCCAAAATTTGTGTGTCGAAAACCGGAGGGGGAAATTTTGAGTAAGATTGTAATAAAGCGGTGTGAGCTGTGTATGAGTATATTAGTGTAATCAGACGGAGAACAAGAAGTACAGAGAAACTTAACAGCTGCATAGAAATACACTAACACCATCTAGTGCGCAATAGTAGTAGTAGTAGTAGCTACTAATTTTCACTAATTGCCGTACATTATGTTATCGTAGGCAAATAAAAACAAATAAATAAAATGAATACAAAAACATTTAATTTTAATAACTTTTTGCACTTTTAATAAGAAATTTACTAAAACAAAGCAAAATAAGGAAAAGAAAAAACTAAACCTGTCAAACTTAAAGTCTTCTTCGTCATTGAGATTGTCATTCATAATTAACAGCTGCATAAAAACACCATCTAGTGCGCAATAGGAGCTACTAATTTTCAGTAACATATAATTGTGCTAGCGCTGTACAGTTCGAAAACCATTGCTGTAAAATAACTACATGCGATACATTTCAGTAAACAGCTGATTAATAGCTTGTCGACCGCAACAAATACAAAATAATAAAATATTTTACAAAACACCAAAAAAATTATAACTCTGAACATAAAAAAAATGTTTCATTACTAGATGTTTACACATCTCCACTGTAATCGGACTCACATTTGTTTTTATTTTTTATTTACGTTCTTTTTTTGAGAACAAGCTGTTCTCAGATTTGACAACGCCTGGTACTTTTCAAATTTTCTTTCTTTATTTGATAGCAAAACGTTCTTGATTTGAGAAGAGGTCGATTTCTATTTGGCAAAGTATGGTACTATTTTTCATTTCTCGATTTGACAACGTGTGGTATTTTTTATTGTTTCGTTCTTGATTTGACAAAATTTTGTTGTAGAATTGAGAACGTTTCGTTGACAATTTGACACCAGCCGTGCACAATTTTAGAAAAAAAATTTTCCCTCTGTGTATATGTATGTATGTGTGTGTTAATATTTTCTTTAATTGTTATTGTTTTTATATCTGTTTCTTCATTTTCTTGAAATATTTCTATTAAATGAAATTTTTTTTATAAATTGGCACTCGTCGTAGATCAGTCAAAATCTTTTGTGTGACACAAACACGTGTGTGTCTGTCTTATTGAGTCATTATACCCTCCTAATGTGTGGGCTCCTATAAAGTAGTTAGAAGCGGGTCAAGAAGATTTTCACGCTCGATTAAGAGATTAACAAATTCTTTTCAGGTTTAAATTTTTGTTTATAAATTATCATATTTTAATGTAAAAAATTACTATAAATGACAACAATTAAGAAATCATAAATATTTTGAATATATCATTATAATATAAACGTTGTCCCACTGCACAGTGTAAGATTTTGCTAATCTAGCTGGACAAAAGTCGTTTTTTGAGTTTCAATTTGAGTAAATATTTTTATCAAATATGAAAGAGCACTTGTTATAAAGTAAGAAAATGCAAAAACTTTGCCTAATTTGTCAACAATAACAATAAAACGTTGCTTTAAACTTGCATATTTTTGAGTAAATTAAAAACTACAAAAACACTTACATGAAATTGCTCATTTTTAAAAGCGTGTAACTTTTTATTGGAATGGAATTTTTTAACGATTCTTTTTTTGTTTTGAAGCTCAACTTATTCGCTGTTAATGTCATGAGAATTTATTTTTAGAACCTGGGAAATTATTTTAGTGCTATTTCATTTAAACAATTACTCTTTTCGTTAAGTTAAGAAAAATAAAACTAATTTCTATAATCGATTAAATTTTTTCTTCATAACGCTTCAACACCAAATCAGTTTTAAACGAACGGGTGAAGTACCTACTTTAAGGCACATATAAAATTATCTGCCGAGAGTTGCCGATTACAAAAAAGAAAAAAATAATGAGTGATAATAGCACATAACATGAAATTTTTGATATATGGCTTGAATCACCCGTAAATGAAAGGTTTGACCGTTCCGTAAACCATAAGGTGGAAAGCGGTAAACCGAAAATTAATAAAAGTTAATGAAGAAAAATTAAACACTCTTTGTTATATATTTTAAACATTCTCATGCATACTCGCCGCTTTCTTTGATTAAACAACACGAATAATATCAGACATAAATTTTTGCAGTTGTATGGGAGGTGGGCGTGGCAGTGGTCCAAGTTTGCGCATTTTTTTGACAGTGGTACATATTGGCCTAGTAACACCTTGTACCGAAATTCATAAGTCTAGCTTAATTTTATTCCAAGATATTTAATTTTGTCTCCCTAGAATGGCTAAATCTTACACTGTGCACTGCCCGTGTAGAGTTTGATATGAAATTTCTGAGGACACCTTGTGATTTAATAAACTATATATGGCTGTCACTTATTATCGTTAGCGAGTAGGAAAATACAAATTTAGTAACATCGACCTGACGTGACTTCCCAGCAAAAAATGACATGCAAAAGAAATAGTTAGTGCATGGGTTCTACTAAAAATGAACTGCTTCAATTTAGTTGCAGAACGCATGATTTTAACACAGGCGTGTCATTGACGTGCATGGGTTCACATTTAACAAAGCTGCTTATCATTGAAATGAGTGCTTACAACCAATGCAAGTTCGATGATTCGGTTATATTTTTGCATGAGTTCGTGAAACTCATATATAAAAAATGAAAATAAAAAAATATTGCCGCAGCTGGGATACGAACCATGCTCTTCTGACTGTTAAGACATGCTTTCTACCACTGAGCTATTGTCTTCTTATTTTTTGTTGGAGCTAAAACTTGTTTTATGAAAATGTGTCAATGTGATGATTTAATTCCGTTTTTGCATGCCTTTTTCGGTGGATATTTTATGCAATATATTTACTAGTAAAATCGCATGCGTTTTTAATGAGTTCAAAAACTAAAGCTGTATTTACGATTTACGATGGTATTCAGAATGCATTCAAAGAAACAAGTGGTCAAGAAATCAACAAACACTATTTCATTTTGAACGCGTTCATTTATTTTTTGCTGGGTTCGTCAACAACTAAGATAATAGAGGCAAATATCAGACCTTTCATTGTTAACATACTCACACCCAGTGAAGGCAAAAACTCCATTTATTAATCGATTAATTAATAATATCGTTATTTAAACTGGAAGAATTATTAATCGAAAATAATTAATCGATTAAGCTTAGCTTGACTTGGGTAAACATTTTTATATGAAAAGCCCTCCGACTATTCCACAGAACATAATCGGTCGACTAATCATGCCATCACTGCTCACATCGTATAGCATTCACAAATTGTTCAGCTGTATAGAGAAAATCACCTAGAGCATGTAAAATCATTTACACATTCTTCGGACTAATTAAGGTCCAAATCTAGGAGCGTGTTAGCCGGCAAACATAAAAAAATTTTCAATGCCAAATAAACAATATGTAATAGTGTTGTCATTCGAATAAAAGTTATTCGAATGTTCGAATAGTTTTTGTCGAATATTCGAATATATTTTTTAACTACGTTTATAAAAAAAATGGTTTACATTTACAAATGTAAAATAACGTTTTTAACTTTTTTAAGTTACGTAGCATCGTTCAAGGTTTTGCCTCAAATTACAGCATGAGCTTAATCTGGAAGTATTTTCAGTAAAATAATATACAAACTGATAGTTTCAATGAAGATTCAAATATATCTGACAAGCATAATATGGGGCCAATGACAAAATATGTAAAGAAAAGATATCTTAATTCAATCGAAGAAATAATAATTAATATCTGTGTTGTTTTATCATAACATCTTAAGTCTAAAAATCGTGTTTGGAGATATTAACGGTGTTCTAGAAAGCTAAAGACTAAACCGAGACAACTTTTTCGAAAATTGGATTATTTGTAAACGGATTGGACCCAAATGTGGATTGCACGAAGGCGAATCAGAATATGACCTTAACTTGATTTTGACTTAACTCGACTTAAGGTGTTATCATACAACGACACATATATGTAGGAAAGACTTTGGCTTTTGGAAGGACGCCTTTAAAAAGTCGAAACTGGCGATAGAATATATTAAAAATCGTTGTTTCAACGTGGTTATTCGAATAAAAGTTTAAAATTATTTTAAAATTATTCGGCTGTCCGAACATGAAAATATAATGAAATTTTACTCGAACGATTATAAAACCCAAGTAATTGACAACACATATAACTAATAGGCAAGACAACTTTTTCGTATCCCTTCTTCGCTCTACTCATAGGAAAAACTGCTTCAAAAAAGCAGGCTTTTACTATTATAGAGTAAAATTAGTGCTTAAAAACCTGCCGATATCCCTGCTGATTTTTGTATGGCGAGTTTTCCGGTTTGGACTACTACATTTTTGATGCAAAAGGCGCTTTTGAAGCGCCGAAAATCATTAAAATTTTCAGCACTTAAACTGAAAACAAATGGAAAATATGGTTCGATGTGGATCGGAGAGGATAATGGATGGACGTATTCCAAATCCGCTTACATCATTTTGTATTCTTATTATATCGTAACTTTATTAGTTTTATATTTTTACTCACTGTTTGTTATTCAGGCAGCAAGAAACTTTCATAAACTCACTAACTTTCTCGCTTAAAGCCCTGTATTGGGTCAGCACTAGAATACTCACTCGAATAATATTTGTTCGATTAGTCGAATAATTGATCGAACAAAAAATTCAAATTTTGAGCAAAAATTTATTCCAGTAATTTAGGTCGATTAATCGAATAACTCGACTAAAAAATTCAATGTAAATGTTCTTTTTTTAATGATTTTTTGCATATTTCTTGATAAAAACTGGCAAAATTGTTTAAATTATATGAAACTTTCCATTCAATTCGATCGTTATATCATGCTAATAGACCGCATGATCAAATAATTAAGTAAATAATGCCGTAACAATAATATTGAGAAAGGAACCAAATTCAAATATCTTGAAAAATTCGGTAATATAACCATAAAACAAAAATTGTTTGACATAAAGATGATATTTCTGGAGCAACTAGTTACTAGATTTTACGTATTAAAATATCGATGTAATTTAAAAACATTCACAGAATCAGAAAGCAAAAAATAATTTTTGTTATAGAAAATATTACTTTATGGATGCAGAAAAAACAAGAATTTATCCAATAAATTGGAAATGATTTTAATTCACTTTTCGTAATTTCTCCAGCGTCAACGATTAGTGAAGGATCGTTCTTAATAATGGGAGAAATGTTCAATAGAAAAAAGTCTATGAAGTTAATAAAAAGCATTATTTTTTATTATATCGATTTTGATCGATTACACTAGTTCACAAATTTTCAACTTTTTGCGATCACCTCAAAATTGAAATGTTTTCTAAGGCAATTTGGGGCCACTGAACACAAATATGGCATTAATTTATTTTTCTTAAGAACCGTTTTCGAGATATTCGCAAAAAACGTGTTTTTTTAGCAGTTTATAAGGTTATTTCCAAAAATCTGGCGTACTGTTTACTTGAATTGAGCAAATTGAGCAAGCATTGTTGCATAGATATGTTTTTCCCCTTTCAGCCCATATTTAAAATGTAATGATCGGATCAAAATTCAATGAGTTACAGGTCTTTAGATTTGAAAAAAACTCTATTTTTACACGTTTTTTTTAAATTTACTATTTTAAGTCGGTCCAGTAAGGCAAAATAGATTTTTTTAAATTTATTTTAGACCCACATCTTAAAGAAAATTTTGTTCCAAATATAGCAAGCGTAAAGTTAATTATATCGGACCAAATATGAGAAAGTTGCAATATATTTAGTGAACACATCAACATTTTAATTTTCATTCGTTGTTCCTCAAGTCAATACGAGTTTTTGCTTCCATTACTTTTACTCGTTTGAAAAAGAAAGGATGACATATCGCATATCAAAGTTACCAAAATTATGTGTAGTTTTCAACACTGTATTCAGATTTTTATAATTAAAATTTTTATGAAAGACTTACGGCAAAACAAGTGGAAAAATGTTGCTATGTGGTGTTTTGTACATATTAAATTTTTTCTTAATGCTATAAAATCGTTCATTATTGATATTTTCCAATGAAATTTTGCAGTTATATAAGAATTTATGTGAAAACTATGATTTGTTTCTGACAATCATTGTAATTCCTAAGAAAGTTCCAATAAATCTAAAAAATAGGTCGAATTTAAAAGGGTACATGCCCACCAAAAATTGTAAATTCGACTAAGCTGTTTTTCTAAAATCATGTCTGTGAAGACACCTTTTAGACATGTATATAATAATTATTTGATCCTTGAGAAAAAAAATTTATGGTGCTTTTTTGGGCAAAAATTGTCATAAATTCAAAATATTTCAATTTTCAAATTAAAGATTGCATATTTTCCAACTCTGAAAGAATACTTCCATCAACTTCTTTTTTAACTATTCGAAGTTTTGTCATGTAAGTAACAAAGAAATAATTGTGACAATCGGTTATTTGGATCCGATATCTTAAAAACACTGGACCAAGGATTTGAAAAATTGAGAAATTTTAATATTAAAATGAGTGTACCTCACTAACTATACAAGATATTTGTTTAACCAAAGATTTTTTTAGAACTTTACAAGGCATATAAGGACACAAAAAATTCTTGGAGTCGAGTGAGAAATTAGAAGCGTTGAAAAATTTTACATGACCGAAGTGCACTACTTTGCACTTCTACCTCTGAATCGGAGAAATATGAGAAGCTCATCTTCCTAAAGTAAATAAGAACACTCCTCTGATATCTCCATGTAAAATTTTATACTGATCGGACTAAAGAGTTAGAAATGATTGATATATTTCCAAAATGTTTAATTCTGCCCCACTGACATTTTTCTTATACTCATACTCCATACAAAAAAATTTTTTTTTTACTAAAATTCAAAATCGGATGTTTTCACTAAATCTATTGCAACTTTCTAAATTTTTTCCCGATGTTAACAATTTTACTTTTTATATGTTGGGAACAAAATTTTATTGAAGATATGGATCAAAACAAAAATTTTAAATTCTTTGTTTGCTTTAATGGAGCATTTCAAAATGGTGAATTTTGAAAAAAACGCAAAAAATAAATTTTTTTCAAATGTAAAGGCTTGTAATTCAGTGAATTTTTATCTGATCAACACAGTATAAATATGAACTGAAAGAGGAAAAACATATCTATGCAACAGTGCCAAATTTGCTTAATTCAAGTAAACAGTACTCAAGATTTTTGGAAATATCTTAACAAACTGCAAAAAACTACTGTTTCGCGAATATCTCGAAAACGCTTCCTAAGAAAAATAAATTAATGCCATATTCGTGTTCAGCAGCCCCAATTTAGCTTTAAAAACATCTCGTTTTTGAGGTGCATTTTTTTTGTGAACTAGTGTTATTCAATTAATTAATAGCTAAACTCGATTTCGACAAGTTTTAATGAGAGCATTTTTAAATTTGAAATCGTTGCCTGAAATCAGGGAATTTAGGTTAAGCTAATTTTTGTATGCTCGATGTTAGCAATTTTATAATATGTAATTTAATCCATAGGTTAAAACCATGTCAAATCGACAAAAAAAATTGGCATTTTCGGAAACACCAACTCCGATTATCATGATATTCGCCACAAATGTTATCCATTAAAGGTAATAAAAAAATTTAAATTTTAAAAACTGGCTCCCTCCCGTTTCCGAAATATACCATCGTGAAAATTGGAAAAGGTCAAAAAATTTTACTAAAGTCATAAAAAACCAACTATAAGTTCTATACTTCAAACACTGAAAAAGTTTTATTTGATGTTATTTTGCAGGTTAAAATAATGCTTTTGAAATGATGTACATCTCGATTTTTTCGCGAATAGCTCAAAGGTCATTTGTGGAAGTCTTGAGCTCAAAGGGCTATATCTCAAAAAACTGTTTTTTAAAACATCTTAAACAAATAAATGTCAGTTATACAACTCTTTTCTACACATTCGGAAAGTTTCATGGTGGTGCCGTTTCTTGTTTCGGAGTTATGGAGCAAAAGATGAACCAAAGTTTGATTTAATTTGTATAAATACCAATCCAATCCAATTTGATTTTTTTTTTTTTGAAATGTTTAAATTTTTTAATGTATTTTTTAAAAGCAATTAGGATGTGCTGAACACGGGAAAAATATTTTCTTCTTCAGTTCGGCCATTGTCCAGATAAAGGTCCATTAATGTTTTTCAATCTGCACTTGCTTTTAAAGCGCCATCTAGAGTAAAAGGTTGACTCAATTGTAATTATTTCTATTTTGTTCAAAAGGCTGCTAAATTACGCTTCGAATAGAGGATCATTTGCTTTGATCAGATAAAAAATGAATGGGTTATAGTTAATCATATGTAAACATATGAAATTTTTAATGATATTTTTTAATGGGCTTTTTTCATATTTTGAAATAATTTAAAAAAACAAATAATCAATTTCAGTGCAAAATTGCAGAAGTAAATTCGATTGCGAAAAATCGATTTATTATAACATAAAATAGATTTTTGATTGGAATCGAAATCGGTTTACCATTCCCTAGTTCATGCTTTTGATTTCGGCAACAAAGAGTTGAATTCTTTATGTTACTATGTTTATCTTTTGGTTGCGCTCATGATCCAATAATACAGGTCGTGTTGAAAGCACATATGACTATTTCGCCGCGTTGGCTGTATCTGTCAATTGTTTTTTAATCGTGTGTTTTTATATGATTAGTAAGGCATATACACTTTTATGTGGCAACAAACAAAAGAAGATATTTATTTTAGGCATATGAATTGTAATCACAGTTGTTAAAAGTACATTTTAAATACATTTTCGTCTTCTGTTTTTGACAGATACGGCCAACCAAGCGAATTGATATTGTATTTGTTGTATTATTACCACCACCTGTAAAATTAATTCGCTTTGGTTGCGCTTTATAAAAAACTAAGTAAAATTTTCATTCAGTTTGAAAAGATATGGGACGGAAAAAAACAGATTCATGGCGGTGACATATTTTAAATGTGGAAAATACTATTTCGATTAACTTCCTTATTTATAGAGAATAAAAAGTTTCGGTTTCGGTATTCGGCCAAAAAGTTGGCCTAAACTGAATATCAGCCGAAACCAAAACCGAAACCAAATTCCAAACCGAATATTCGGTCGGACTCTACTAAATAAATTTGAATGCCAGTGTTTTCATTTTTTATGATAGGATTTTTAGTTTTTATCCGATTTCGGTTCATTATAGCTTAACATTTTTGAAACCGAATTGACTATGCAATTAAATTAAAAAAATATGAATTGTGTTATTATTTTTTATACAAAGCATCTTCCGAAATGGCAATAACTGTAGAAAATCATTAAAAATTTCATAAAATATTAAGTTTGATCCACTAGAGCCCCCAGCTATTTTTTTATCCGATCAAAGAAAAATTTAGCTGTACGAAATTTCTATTTTAAATAAAAAATAATTTAATCGAAAGATTAAATTAAAAACGATCTTAAGCCAAACTTATTAAAATAACTTTGGATAAAAAACCATACAGTTCGACTAAAATTCATAACTCAATTGTCAAAAAAATTTACTACAAGCCACCTGTTACAAATAAATTTTTATGTGAACATTTATATATGAAACATAAAATTCTCTGCTGTAAAGAAAAATTGTATTATCACATTAAATAAATTAAAACAAACAATGCATTTTTAACAGCATAACAGCATATAAGAATCGTATCAAGCCGATGTATTTGGTGGCGGCTGGAATTTTTAAAAACGACGGTGGCGGCCGACTTTAAAACGATCGACTTGTTTCTCTGTTTTTGACAGACACTAAACATTTTATACTAACAAAATGCCTGTTGTTGTTGTATTATTTAATTGTTGTTTAATTATTAATTTCTTAAGGTGAAAACCATCGTGGGGTTATGTTATAGAAATTTATAGATTGCTTATTTAATATATCGACCGTAGAAACAAAGATATTCACTGGTTCTACTGAAGTTGATCAGATGGTTTGTTGTGAATCGAAGCCACATCATTATAGCTAGGCCCATTTCTGCAAACTGCAATCTACAAGTCTAGAAGTACAATCTTGTGAAAACAGTTATGGAATTTTATCGTTCGTATGTGCTAATTATTTTTAAACTTATTAAACAGTTTTTCGTATTTTCCAGTCCAAAATAATGCGAAGAAATAGAAGCAACAAATTTAAGAAACTTATCTCATACAACCGATACAACAGTTAGTACTACTTTGGGAATCCTTTAATAATTTTTCTAAAATTATAGTTTTTTAATGTATTACTTGTAGATTTGTAACTTGTAGGCTGGTCTACCGACACAGCCAGACATTAATTCAACTTTTTTTTAGTGTTAAATAAATATTTTTTAACCCCCGACTAAAAAAAGGGGTGTTATAAGTTTGTAGTGTGTGTCTGTGTATCTGTGTGGATGTACGAACCCTCGTACAGATCAAACGGCTGGACCGATTTTGATTTAGTTTCTTCTGTTTGAAAGGTGACTTGATCGAGAGTGTTCTTAGCAATTTTTGAATAAAATTGGTCCAGCCGTTTAGAAGATGTAACATCTTTTCTAGATGTATCTTGTTGAATCTGTGTGTCTTTGACACCGTAGCTCCCAAAATGCTAGATCGATTTTAATTTAGTAAGTTTTGTTTGAAAGCTGACTTGATCCCAAATCTTCTAACCTATGTTTGAAGAAAATTGGTCCAGCCGTTTTGAATTTATCATCTATTTTCTTCGGGGGTTTTTAAAATTTTTAATTCAATGCTATTATTGAACTCGCTCGCTACTCTGATCGTTATATATTTATCTTGACAATTTTTATTTTCTATTGACTTTTTAAATAAAAAATCATTTCTGAATAAAAGGAATACAAAATTTTCAATCAAATTAATATTTTAACTAAAAAATTAACAGAGGAAGAAACACAAAAAAAACTTGTGCCATGGAAACTAATTACGATGAAGCTCTTACTCAGGATTATCTATTTCTGTTAGAAATGTGTCCCGAACATTCATTTCCACCAAATTCTGTTGAGCAAAATTTGGCCCAAAAATGGCTTGATCATTTGTGCACTTATGAAGTAGACGATCTTAATGATAGACGTTTAAGAAATATTTACATAAGTCACTTGTGTGCCTCTTTAGTTCAGAGAAAACTTTATGGTCCATTTTTAAAAGAACCGGCCAAGGGAAAATTGGAAAAAGTAGATTTTTCGGCTGAAGTGCCACATCCCAATATGAGTATTACTCAGCAGCAGGCAATTGTTCCTTCTACCGTGTTCGTAAATGCAAGTCAGCCGACTTCATATACGGAACTAAATGCTACAAACACAATCAACACATCAGGTGGGGTCCATTTTATTTAGATATTGAAATATTGTTGACGATGGTTTAATTTAGGCTTTGAATCCCAAGGGCAAATATCTGTTGGTTCTACTAATTTAGCGTTTAATATAACCAGCGGTGGCAGCACAGGTACCTCCTACTCCGTTCTACCGAAACCTTGTCAATGTCCCGCTAGTATCAGGCCATGTTCTTGCAATCGTTCAACTGCTGGCGCTGATTCACAATATCCAATGGATGAAGAAGCTATATGCAATTATATATTGCAGAATTTAAATGCTACTCCCGATTTCTTCAACGAATTTGATGCTACACTCACCTCATTTATGAACTTGTTTAACGTCGCTTCGTTGGAGGGCAAAACCCAATCGCAAATTAACTCAAAGTCTCAACTATCCATTCAACAACGAAAACATGATTTTTTACGCAAGATCCCAACTATTCAAGAAATAAATAACACCCATTCTGTCAAAAGTGACAGACTTGGCACAGAATATCCCCGTTCCGATTATGAGGAAATACATCTAGATATAAAAGAGCTGTTGGAGGCTATAAAGGCTGAATTGAAAGGAGATGCCGAACCGGGCAGTAATGATTATCTAGATCGTGAATTATCGCGTTACAAATCTTTTCTTAAGGATAATTCTAATTTGTCAGGACGTTTGAATTCTTTAAATTCTTCTAGTTCGAAAATACGTAATAGTTTGCTTTTAAGTATGCAAAATGATTTAGTGAAATTGCTCAATGAGGAAAAGTCTTAAATAAAAACAAATTTCATTGTATTTCTATTTTGAATTTAGCAATAATATAATATTTGAAAATTCTTAAACATTTTAGTATTTTAAATGAAATTTATTTGTTGATGGTTATTAAGCAATTGTCTATATGCAATACATTGGCGATTTTACCAAATCGTCATTAGACTTCAACCACAACTTTGAACAGTTACAAACCTCTTATTTTATGCACAGACTTTCAAAAACCATTTGAGAATTTAGAAACGATAATATTTTTGAAAATCACAAAAGAATAAAATAAGTGTAGTAGGCTTAGAAACTTATACAAAACCCAACAAATATTTCATATTCGATATGAATCTATTTTATTTTTCTACACCTGTATTTTAAATGAAATTTATTTGTTGATGGTTATTAAATTTAAATTAAAATTTAAATTTAATTTAAAATATAATTGTGACAATATGTCAAATAATAAATTTTTTAAAGGTTTAATTTGGTTTTTATTTTTCATTTTGCCTTATAATACTTTTATTGTTCCAATGGATTTCTAATTGTATACAGGTGTAGAAAAATAAAATAGATTCATATCGAATATAAAATATTTGTTATGTTTTGTATAAGTTTCTAAGCCTACTACACTTATTTTATTCTTTTGTGATTTTCAAAAATAATAGCGTTTGTAAATTATCAAATGGTTTTTGAAAGTCTGTGCATAAAATAAGAGGTTTGTAACTGTTTAAAGTTGTGGTTGAAGTCTACTGACGATTTGGTAAAAGCGCCAATAAAATGCATATAGATAATTGCTTAATAACCATCAACAAATAAATTTCATTTAAAATATAATTGTGACAATATGTCAAATAATAAATTTCTTAAACATTTTAGTATTTATTTGAAAAAATTTTATTTGCAGGACGCTCTAACAAATCGGAACGCCAGACACAGGATTTTCCCGATAATGCCAGTGTACAAAATCATATCACTTCACCACAGCGTTCCTCCAAACGCGTTTCAAGCATTTCCATTAATATGCCAGCTGCCGGCCTAGGCTCCCGACCGCCTAGCATTATCTCCTCCTCGAACAGCAATGACGAGGGTGGCTTTAATGAACCCTCTCCAGAAATCAAAGCCAAACTGAGGCCATCATATGCCTTTGAAAGTCCCAAACATCTAACGACGAGACTGGCACAACAACAGAGTCCCACCAAAAGCCATGAAAATGTTAATGACGAGAACGAAGCTGATGAAGAGGCGGACAAACCTAGTCTTAATTATGTGGATGTAGGCTATCGTCTTAATCCTGATGGCAGTGAAGCTCGTGAGGTGTTTGGCGAATCGGAGCTGTATGATACTACCGCTAAAGTAACAGATATGCATAAAAAATTTCACGCCAATGGTTTTGCCCAAGATACCAGCACGGTTTATGCCATTATTAAACCAGATTTACTACCAAATAATCCCACAGATTTATATTATGCGGCAAAGCTTCCACAGGAAAAATTAACCTCTCCCACAAAATCCAACTCGGGACCAAATTCTTTAACAGGTTCACCTATAAAAACTGCCAATTCTCCACCGGTAGGTGTAGTATCTCCCATAAGGCGACGTAGTTCGGAAACTAGCATTAAATCCACACCACCCATGTCACCGCCATCGGCCGCCAGCAATAATAATTCATCTTCCAATTCCCGTTCGATGTCTTCGATTGCCAAAGGCGTGGCTCCTATGGCCTCTTTAGACGCAAATGAAGATTTTGGTTCTTTGGATATACCCGCCTTACCGCAAAGACCACCGCCTATGGCGGTGCATATTAATAATATGGATGCTTTAGATATGCAAGATTTGGAGTATGCCGATACAAGTGCAGGCGAGGATGAAGATGATTTAATACGCACCATTGAAGGTGATGTGGATTTAGTTGAAGATTTATATATAGACGATAAAATCATACAAGTAACGGAACCAGTTGCCGTACCAACTGAAGTTATCGCCCGAGAGGATAGTCTACCCGATGCCATGACAGCCGATGAAGCTGAGAGATTGTTGAGCTCAAGGTAAGTCAAGAATTTTTTTTTCTAATATTAATTATTTTGTTTAATTTTTCTTAAAATCAACGAAAAAATGCACAAATAAATTCTTCTCGAAATAAGACAAAGTTTGTTTTACATTAAATATATTAACATTTGGTATCCCAGCAGAGTAAGACGAAAAAAAATTATAAATCTCGGAATTTGAGATAAAAAGTTGTCTCAAAGTCTTATTATATACAATCAGGTGAACGCGTCATAAGATATCAGAGGTCAAAGGCCACAAAAATAAAATTTTTGTGAATATCTCGCTTTCTGTGTTGAGTACGAGCTTTGATATGTATAAAATATGATATATGTAAAAGTTGTATAGAATAAAATTTCCTAAAAATTTTTGAAAACAATGTTTTGGACAATTAAACAACTTTTTTGAATTGAAAAAGTGACCATATTTGGCTCTATCGCTTCGTTTCAGAGTTATACCATATTTACACTATCCAACTTTGTTGCATGCAACTCTCTTTTTTCAGTGAGAAAGACAGAGAAGAAATACAAAATGTGTACATTTCTATTTCAACACTCTCACTTAAAATGAAAATTGCATGCAACAAAGTTGCATAATGTAAATATGGTATTACATAGGTCAAAACTTTTTTTAAATCGTAGTATGAAACCGGTATAAAATCCATTAGCCAGTTGCGAGTCACGTTTGATAACAGCACTTTTATGCAAAAAGATATAAAATAATAAATCTAATTGTGTATATAATTATTGGATTTTGAAAATTTTTAGAATCGAAAGATATAAATTATTAAAAAACAAATTCAGAATTTTTCGAATCAAATCAGTATTTTACAAATCAAATTCAGCATTTTGCAAACCAACATCGGCATTTTTAAAAATCACAGTCAGATTTTTTTAAATAACATTAAATTAAATATTTTAAAAACATCCGAAGAAAATTAATGATAACTTCCAAACGGCTGGACTAATTTTCCTCAAACCTAGGCTAGACGATTTTAGATCAAGCCACCTTTCAAATGAAAAAACTAAATTAAAAACGGTACAGCCGTTTGGGTTGTACGATGGCGTGTACAGACACACAGATGCACAAACACACACTACAAACTTATAACTCCCCTCTTTTTTGGTTGGGGGGTTAATAAAATTAATTTCAAAAAGCCTGATTTTGGTTTTTATAATGCCGAATTTAGTTTTGAATATATAAAATTTATTTTTTAGAAACCTGAATTTGATTTGGGAAATGCCGAATTTGAAGTTAAAACCTTATGTTCTAATACGGTTTCAAACTAGAGCAAAAAGGTTTCAAATTATGAAAGATATGACAAATTAAAAAAATAGTTTTGAACTCCGTAATACTGGAAAAATACGATAAAACAAAAATTTTGTTTTTTAATTTTATTTATGTTTAGGAATGTCTATGGATGGGGGTTAATCCACACTCAGAATCGCTCTAGTCCCCACTAGAAATTCAAAATATTAACGTAAGTTTGATAATATAAGCGAACTGTGAGCTTTAGTCTTTACCCACAAGAATTTCTAGCTACGCCAATGGTGAGACGTTTAAGTCAGCTTATCAACTAGAAGACTAACGTCTATATAAGATTTCAACTTCTGATCTCAAAATTTGATGATAAAGCCATATGTGACT
Organism: Panzeria rudis; assembly: GCA_956483635.1. Classification (NCBI taxonomy): domain Eukaryota; kingdom Metazoa; phylum Arthropoda; class Insecta; order Diptera; family Tachinidae; genus Panzeria; species Panzeria rudis. The sequence goes on from OY101448.1 coordinate 129,328,042, forward strand.
GGAATATGATTAGTTTGCAAATAACATTGTTTTTTGCTTCTCTTGTGAAAAAAGCTAAAACTTGCAATTAAAGCTTTCTGGATTTTAGGTGACGATATTCAAATTTAAACAGAATTTTGAAAATTAAACTCATTCAAATAACATTAAATTAAAAATGGATGATAACTTCCAAACGGCTGCACCTATTTTCCTTAAACATAGGCTAGAAGATTTTAGATTAAGTCGCCTTTCAAACGAAAAAAATTAAATTAAAAACGGTCCAGCCGTTTGGCCTGTACGATAGCGTGTACGGACACACAGATACGCAGACACACACTACAAACTTATAACATCCCTCTTTTTTGGTCGAGGGCTAATAAAATTAATTTGAAAAAGCCTGATTTCGATTTCTATAATGCCGATTTGCTTTTGATTTCGAAAATCTGGAAAAACTCAAAATCATAGCAGTCTTATTAATAAAGGTTTCAAATTACGAAAGATATGCCCAATTAAAAAACAGGGCTCAAATCCTCACATCCGTGAACGTACAACTCGTCACGTAAAAACGCCATTTTTGGATTATGACATACGTGAACGTACTATAATCCCATACATTTTATACGATAGACGTGTCACGTAATTCATTTTAGTACGATTGCCGATACGATCACGGATGTGACGATTTGAGCCCAGCCTTGAACTCCGTATACTGCAAAGACACCATAAAACAAAAATATATTTTTTTAAATTTTATTTATGTTTAGGAATGTCTGTAAAAGGGTTAATCCATTTCTAGAATCGGTCTAGCCCCCCTTAGAAATTCAAAATATTAGAGTACATTGAAAAAATTCCATGCAACATGTGCACGAAAACGCTCGTACATATTACGAAATATTTCGTAATTTCGCACCTCAAAATTCTTTCGTAAAATATACGAAATGTACGAAAATATTCATAAAACAAAAGTACAAAAAGTATGGCTCAACCGGGTTACGAACTCGCAATCTTCATATTTCAAGGCATGTACTCTACCCACTGAGCCACTTTCTACTTATTTTATAAGACATAAAAATTCGTTTTATTTACTTACATCTGAAAAATACGTCCATTTATAAATAAATATTTGAATTTATTTATTTATTTCAAATATATTTTTTAACAAGAAAAGTGTTTTCGTTACTTTCGTAAATTAAACAAAATATGGCCTAAATGTGTTTTCGTAATATATACGAAATTTTCGTATATTCTACGAAAAGTCACTACGAAAGTTTTTTTTTCGTAAAATACTGCATGGACTATTTTCAGTGTAAGTAAAGGGACTTAGCACCCTCAGCCCCCACCCCGTACAAATTTCGCCAATGGTAAGACGTTTAAGTCAGTTATCAAATAGAAGACCAACGTCTATATCAACTTTCAGCTTCTGTAGTGCGATTCTCTATCCAATTTAAACAATAGTTGTCATTGTTAAAAAATTTAACAAGCAAATTGTCGATTTTGCTACTCTGTAAAATCTTTAACAATATTTGCTGTTGTTAAACTAACAACAGTAATTTTTCTGTTGTTAATGAATAGACAACGAGTCAGCTGTTCAGCCGTAGCACGTACTTTATGCCAACAATTAAAAGTTAATTTTTTACAAAAATATAAAACATTTACCTTTAAATAACAATATTTGTATTTCTTAAACATTTAATTTAATATAATTATTACAAAAATAACGAAATTAATAAAACAAAATTTTCTGTACACTGTTTGGCAATTAGAAATTTATTTGTTTTTGTCATATTCCTCTTTGCGCTTTTCGTTTATTTTAACAGAAATGCCACATGATGTCAGATTTAAGCAATGTTCTTAACAAGAAGTCACAGAATCGTACAATCGTTAGTGCAAACAACTTAAGAAGTTGACAACATAACAACTGTTGTTATTGTTAAAAGTTACAGAATCTCACTACTGACCTCAAACTTTGATGCTAAAGCCATATATGACTGGTATATGATTAGTTTTCAAACTATATACAAGGTTTTTTGTTTCTCTTGCGAAAAAAAAAACTAATAATTGCAGCTAAAGCTGTTTCGACGATATTTAAATTTAAACAGAATTTTGTTAATTAAAACTCATTCACAAACGTTAAATTCTACACCTTTATAGATAAGAAGTCCAATCCTTACACCTCACTTTTTTCTTGTTTTCCAGTGTTCAAGTATAAATTCTTGAACAAATCACAAATTACATAGTTTCAAATCTTTCATAATATCCAATTTACAATATTATTTATGTACATTTTGAAAATCTTTTAATCTATAGATGAATCTAATTGTGGTCTGCTTGTCTGCTTGTGACATGTCAACATTTTAACAATCCACTTCTTTGCGGCTTTTATTATTATGTAAAAGTAATTCAGTCTTTACTTTTTGTTCGTTTATATATTTTTTTTATTTAACCTGTTGGCCCAATGATGTAGATTTAACGTGTTTCCTTATTTAAATGTGTGTGTGCGTGCGGGTCTGCTTACAAAATGTCTCGTTCTTTGTGCCATCCATTTAGATATTTTTCCCTTTTCATATCAATATGGTTTATTTTAGAAAGTAGTTTTCCAAAGAAAAATATAAAATATTGTTGGTTGCTTTTGCGTTTTATGGCAGACAACTAAAGCAAGCATAAAATATACTTACATGCATGCATATCTTATGAGTTAGAATATAACACAAACATGTTCAAGTCCATGGAATTGTCAGTTTTACTTTGTGGCTTTACATAAAAGAAATAAAGAATCCTTTGTATTAAAATATATTCAGACTAGTTGCATTTATTGGCAACAGGAAATATTTGAAACTACTAAACATTTTAAAGTCTATTTTGGATCTCATTTACTTTATAGTTATTCAAACGATTACGGTTGTCGTGGCCGCCCCCCGAAATTAAATTTTATATGTTCGTTACGATTACCGTAGTAACGTTGAATAAATTTGTTTGTACGATAATATTTTTAATACTGGGGGTTACTCTGTAATACGATTCGAAAGAAACTGTTCGAAGTTGTATGTCATTTACATTGCAATTCGAAAGCATTTTCTTTCGTTTCGAATTATAGGGCCCCCTGACTTAAAAATGAAATAAAAATTTTCTTTTGAAAATTTATACTAAAAACTAAAATGAATTTTTCGGCTCTGCTCTGTGCGTTGTTTTTTTTATTTTATTATAAAAATTCCATTGGCAAATGGTAAAATTTATTACATTTTGCACACCATGTGATTTCACTGAGTAGAATGCGTTTTACAAAAAAGTAGAGTCCGACCGAATATTCGGCTTCGGTTTCGTATTCGGCCAAAATTGTGGTTTCGGCTGATATTCGGCTTAGGCAAAATTTTAGGCCGATTACAGAAACTTTTTATATTCTATAAATAAGGAAGTTAATCGAAATAGTATTTTCCAAATTTAAAATATATCACCGCCATGAATCTGGTTTTTTTCCGTCCTATATATTTTCAAATTGAATGAAAATTTTACTTAGTTTTATAAAGCGTAACCAAATGATATACATAGTAACATAAAGTATTCAACTGTTTGTTGCCAAAATAAATAGCAAAAACTAGGAAATGGTAAACCGATTTCGATTCCAATCGAAAATCTATTTTATGTTATAATAAATCGATTTTTCGCAATCGAATTTACTTCTGCAATTTTACACTGAAATTGATCATTTGTTTTTTAAAATTGATTTTTTTTTAAATAATTTCAAAATATGAAGAAAGCTCATTTTCAATCTTCACCATAAATTCAATACCGTCGAGAAAAATTCTTTATTGTGTATATCATCGATAAACGCGAACGTAAACAAAAAAACTTCACTTTAGTAGTAATGAATGAAATCTTATAAATTTAGTGTCAAAAATAGGTAAATATTCCAGTTTATATCTTTGTAGTTATTCCGACTCAACTTTTTGATTGGTGCTCTTGTAACGTCATCAATAGAGTGATAAAAAACTCCACAATGTATCTATACCGAACCCAATATTCCAGTTCTATTCATCATTTAAGCCAATTTCACTCCAAGTTTTTAATAGTCATATGCTCATTAATGTTAAAGTTTTATATTTGCTCGATGGAATGAATTATATCCAATTTCTACTATTGTTTTGACTGACACTGTATGTATGTAGAAATACTCTTGCACCCTTTCTCACAGTGTACAGTTAAAAGTTAACGTATACTTTAATGGAAAATTTTTTATGCCGAATTTGTCGTTAAAGACTAGGGATGTAACGAATACCGATACCGATATATCGGCGATACTTCAGATTTTCCGATGCATCGGTAGCGGCGATATTTTACTGTCGATACGACGATACTTTTAACAATTTTTTCAGTTTTTTTTAACAAATAATTTATTTTTGCTCGATTTTACCATGAATTAAATTCACTTCGTTATTTTTTATATCTTATTAATATCAATTTTAAAAATTAATAATATTTTATGCTGATATTTTGTAAAAAATTATTTATATTTTGTTCATTTTACCATGAATTCAAGTTCAAGTCGTTGTTTTATAAATCTTATTCCAGCAAAAAAAAAGATACTCCAAAGAAGTCATGAAAATGTAGAATTCGCGATCTGGAAGTATTGCAAATTTGGATAATTTCTAATTAGTTTTACATATCCTTGCCATTGCAAGAAGTTCTGTTTTTCGATTACCAATTCGGTGGAAGCGATGCTAGGACAAATTTCTTTTTCGGTATTCTATAATGATTTTTCCTCAAGGAAAAAGGATACAAAATTACCCATTTTCACAATTTTTTTTATGCGAATTTAAGCTCAGAACTGTATTTTCATGTAAATTTAAGTGAATAAATATAAACTTAGAAGTCTTTTAATAATTAACTATTAAGTTATTTAGAAGAATATTAGTTGATAAATGTCCTTTAAAAAAAATCGATTTTTTAAAAAGCATGGCGAGTATTTTTTAAAATTATAAAGGAATTAAACATTTTTTCTTGCTTTTCTACTAATTATCTGCATATTTTTAAAATAGATATTTTGGAAGCAAAGAAAATGTAGCTCCTTAAAAATTACTTCCAATGTTTTATCAATTTTAAATATTCTCTCTTATAATGTAATTTTGTATAATAAAAAAATTGCGCTTGAGTTTTGTTAATCTAAACTTGAACTCAATTTCAATATTCGTATCGGTATCGGAATCGGTATCGGCGATATTTATTTTTAAATATCGGTATCGGTATCGGATCGGCAAAACGGCGTATCGTTAAATCCCTATTAAAGACCACGTTAACTTTTAATCACATTTTGAAAAGGGCCGTTAATAAAATAAATGACTTCAGTTCTATTAAGTTTTTAAAATATCAATATCAGTTAATGCTAAAAAAGTTTCGGCAAGTTTCGGATTCTGCCGAATATTCGGCCTTTTTTTCGAATATCAGGCTCGGTTCGGGTTCGGCTTAAAAAAACTGGGTTCGGTCGGACTTTACAAAAAAGTACTCGTAAAATTTAGCAAAAACTCGAAATATCACATAAAATTCAATAGCTCACATGAAACTGAAAACTCACAAAGAAAATGGTAAAAAAATGTGTTGGTGTTTCATAGAATTTATACGAAAGTAGATTTATTCATATTTTTCAATTCGTTATGTGTTTGTTTCGCTTCTTTTCCGTTCACATATTTTCATAACAAAGCTTTAACATAAAAAATACACACCCCTAAAGCGCCACTTCATTCTACAAAACTTATGGAGCTATTCACGTCATCAATTGCGAAAGTGCGAAAAAGCTAAATTTTCCACTAGTTGACGTGAGCACCTATTTTAGCAACAAGAACACCTTTAACAATGCAAAATAACAAACGCCATTTTCTTATTCGAGTTAACACATCGAAATTTCACTATCAACAAAAACACACCGTAAAACATATTTATTTGTTCTTAAAAAAACTGACAAATAAAAGTGTTAAATATTTTTGATGAGTTCTTTAATTGATTCATCAAAATTTTTTCAGCACATATTTTATCGAAATAAATAAAAATGCCTGTTTAATTTGGCTTGTTATAAAAAAAAACGTTTTTCCGAAACGTTTTTTTCACACAGAAAAATTTCAATGTAAAATCGTCGAAAACCAGATTAATTTAACATTTTTCGGTAGTGATTTTGCTTCAAAGGCGTTTCATGTTAATGCAACATGATTTACAATAATCTTGAAGGAACATTTGTCCTTTTGAATTAACTATATTTCATGTTGATTTAATATTGTAGCCAGTGTTTCCAATTTAGCATATTTAATGCTAGATCTAGCATTTTTTAAACTGATTTTCCATACAAAATATGCTTTTAGAATTTTTTTTAGTCATACGACCAGCTAAAAAAATTTTAATATGAGGAAGAAAAATATTGGGGAAATTGTTCAGATGTAAAAACAATCGATTTAAATATAATATATTATGTTTGTTCTCTAGATGCGCTGTCTCCTATTGTCGCATGCTAACACAGAATGTGAGTTAAGCCAAATAAGTCAGGCAAAAGCCGATTCATAGACAATCAGTAAATTATGTTTTCTCTAACCTATCAAAATATATTTGATTATAATAAAAATGACTTAATCAGGTATGTGATGGAAATCGATTTCGAATGAAAGTCGACACAAAAACGAAGAAAGTTGTGATGGCTACTGAATTATTGTTTTCATATCGATTTTACTTAAAATCGAATTCGATTTCATTTTCTATTTTGTTCTATGAAAATATCAACAAAAAATAGATGTGATAGAAAACGAAATATCTATTGTTTTACTGTTTTAAAATCGAGTAGAATATGTTTGACGATTTAAAAAATTTCGTACGATATATTTCACACATATTTTTGCATTAATTTTTGTTAAAATGTAAAATTAGTTTGTGTTTTTTGACATTAGCATATATTTTGTTGATATATAATTTTTGGATGTCTTAATAAATATTCACTAGCACTTTAGCAAAATTTCCGTGGGTTTTTTCTATTTTTAGAAATTTCTAATACATTTTAGAGCTTGTTCCCCCGATTTGTTCGCGAATTATATTCGCGCAAAATTTTGTTTTTTCCTATTTTTTATTCTTTTTACGATTTTCAATCAATTTTAGGACTTCTTTTCTATTTTGCAATCTTTCAGGGATTTTCGCCACTTTTGTGAAGTAGTGATTTTTGCTAGCTTTCACATATTTTATAGTTTAGCGACTTTTAATCAATATTAGATATAGCTATTTTGCGATGCTGGCAAAACTTTGCGACACTAGCGCTTTTAATAAATTTTAGGCCTATTTGTCATAAATGTACTTGTTGCGAATTTTCGGCGTAGAAGTAATTTTTTCCGAACTTTTATAATTTTTACAGTGTTATCGGTTTTTAGTGACTAACTGTTGATTTTGGACTTTCTCAATATTTTTGCTAGTATTCGCGTTTCTAATTTTCTAAGTTTTAACTGTTTATCGGCATTTTTATATAAGAAAGTTTTTGGGTTACGCAACTTTGAAGCTCACTTTGACTTTAGGAAAAACCGTGAAGTTACGAAAATTCGCAAAAAACTTGCTTATATTTGAATGATTACAATGTTACGATTGATTAAAAGCCCAAAATATGGAAGAAAACCAACAACTTTGGAAAACTTACGCTTATCGCCAAAAATTGCAAAATTTTAAACGAGCTATAATTTTAATTAAAAATCGCTAAAACCGTAAGAAATGCCAAACATTCGGAAAAAATCGCGAAAATTCACAAAAAATTTGCTAACAGCGGCATGATCACTTAGTCTTATCGTGTGAACTATAAAGAGGTTAAAAAATTGCAAAAATACGCTTCTATCCCGAACATTGCTGAAATTCGCGTGAAGTTGCAATATCGGAAAAAAGTCCTAACATTGATTAGAAACCGCCAAAGCCGCATGTTCACGAAAAATCGCTAAACTTTTTTGAAATAAATACCCAAAAGAGGAATATACCCATATATCGGGTAAATACTGGGTAGAGTCCCATCTATAAATATCTAGCATATATGTATGTAAGTTTTGCAAAGAAAGAGTGTAAAACAAGTACTAATGCCAGCAATGTACCAACAAGCTAAAAGATTTGTACATTACTTATTGCATACTCATCGTAAACTTTTATAAGACATATTAGGATATGTAACCTTGTTAAAGATTAGGCGGTTGCTTATAGGAATTCCAAATTATGTTAAAAATAAGTATAAATACTAAAAAAATAATAATATTTTGAAATCGATAATAAAATGAAATCGATACTATTTCCATCACACCTAAAACTATTTCATTCGTTTTCAACTTTCATTTGAAATCGAGTCGATTTGTATCACTTACTTGAAATTTGGTTTTCTACTTATCTGTTGTTAGTTTTTATTTTGTTTTAATATATTTATTTTTGCAATTACATAATTAAAATGCTGTTCTGCCTTTGTTTTATCACAGTCTTTTTAGCATACTTTTTGGCATATATTTTTAGCATATTATAGCATTTTTTTCACAAAGATCTAGCATTTTTTCCTCGTCAGCTTTTGGCAACACTGTACGGTACTAGCACAGTTAAATCAAAATGAAGTTGATACTGACATAATACTAAAAATTATGTTGAATCAAAGTTATTTCGAGTTGAAACAACGCGAATTTGATATTGGTTATTTTAAGTTGAAACAACGTGAATTTGATACTGAAAAAACACTAACCTCCAGTTTTTTACTTAAAAATTAAATGATTTTTAAACTTAAATTCTATTTAAATAGAAAATTCATTTTTATAGATTATATTTAAATATAACTTATATCACCAATCTTGTACATTTACATTCGATTTAAGTTTTATAAATTACCATATGATTTTGATTGTTTGTTGTTCTTGTGCAAACAAAAAAATTGTGGCCGCTGACAATTCAACTTTTGTTGGCGTTAAATTTGGGCTTTCTCTGTCCATATTTGTCTTTTTGTGATTTTGTAAGCTGTTTTTATTCTTTTAAAACATTGCAGAATCTCTTTATTATTCTTGTGTTTTGCATGGGGAAAAATATATATATTTTTTGCCTTTTTCTTTGTTTATGTTGAACAGCTGCTTTTTTAGAAAATTTATGGGAAATTTATAATATTTTATGGTATTACCATATTTTTGTCACAATTAAATAAGAACAACTAAATACGACTGAAAACCAGAAGTTGTATTTAATTACAATTTAAATTTATATGAAAATTAACTAAATAAATATTTAATTACTAAGTCAAAAACTGGCGGTAAGAATCATGTTGAATTATAATTATATCAAGCTGAAAGAAGATGACTTTAATGTAGCTATTTTATTAATTATTTTACTTTACGTGATGGTTATCAGCATAGGCATCAGAAAACTTTATGTTGTAGTTGGCTGTCCCAGCTAAGATTTGAACTCATGTCACATGCATGATAGTCCACGCGCTAACTACTGCAGCCATAACAGCTTTAAAGTTTACTTTAGCTATACACTAAATAAATACCCATCGTATGTAAAATTAATTTCATATTAATTCAACGGGCTTTAAATGATTATTTAACATAAAACTTATTTGAAATTAAAGTTATAGTCATGTTGATTTTTATAATTTTTATGATACAACTCTTTTGTAATAAAGAAATATTTTTATAATAGTTGTGATAAAATGGTTTATAATAAAGAAATATTATTAAAAACACCTTTCTAAATTGCTTCGTTTTCGGAATCGATTTCCATCACATAACTGATAGTCATGTTGATTTAAAATAAAATGTTACGTTTATAACAAAGTTGTTTTAACACTGAACAATTTTAAATCAAAGAGATTTAATTTTAGATTAATACTTTTTCATTTAAAATTAATATGAAATAATTTTAAACCAGCAGCAGTAAATTTTCGGTGGTAATTCGTTTTTTGTCGTCTGCATAGCCGACACATGTAAGAATAAACAACAAGTCATTGGTCAGCAAGTCATATAGTCATTGGTTATAATTAACCTGACCAGACATCCCGCTTTAGGCGGGACTATCCCGCTTTTAAGAATTCGATACCTCCTAAAATTTGTATGCCGCTTTCTCCCGCTTTTTCGAGTTTTAAAATATATAGTTCTACTTTTTTAAATATAGCCAAAAACTTGAAAAATTTTCCAACTGAATAAAAAAATATCTTTCTCCTTTTTCAGTCCGTACAACTCATTGAGTTAAACCACTTTAAAATTGACAAAAGTGCATTTTTTGACGATGCTTCAAAACTCATTACTTGAAAATTTCTAATCCAAAGATATTTATTATCTAGGATTAAGTTCATTTAATTCAATAACAGACGAGACAAATTCTTGTCTGTATATGCGTCGAACTGATGTTTTCGAGATCAATCACTATATCATCATCAGAGCTCTTGTCATACCTGTTTCCACTGTGAGTGTGCTGAAGTCAAGTAAGGCACGTAAGATTCAAAATGTTGGATTGCTCCAAAAATGAAATTCAACGATCTCAATCCAGGATAATCAAAAATCTTTGGATTAAAAACTACGAAGTTCGACTAAAATTTATAATTTCAATTTAAAAATCTCTACATTAAGATGAAAACAAATTAAGAAAAAGTATTAAAAGCCACACGCTTAAACTAATTTTATGCCCAACATATACCGCCATATTCATAAAAATTTATGAACTAATCATTTATGAATATGGGGGTTAAAATATTAGGTGCTTAGATCCGACAAAAAATACCAAAGTTACAAGATAGAATTTTTTCTATACAAAATTGGTTTTGATCGAAAATATTATATTAACTATATATAAACTGAATTTAAGCAATTTTGTATAAAAGATAACTTCGGATTTTTTCACTTACTGGCTTACAATTTTCTTATTTTTGTTCCGTCTAAACGACACTATGTTTCATGTGTTCGACGCAAAATTATCTTTAACCTGTATGCTTAAAGCAATTTATACAATTTTTGTTTCATATTTCAAAAATACATAAAGTTATTAGTTGTAAGTTTCCTATCTATATGCCTGCATTTCATCAGTAGATTTTTGTTTTATCGTAACGGAGAAATTAAACATGAAGATTTAAAGAAAACGTCCTAAAAATAAACGTTTTTTTTAATTTTAATGAGCTTCCTAAGGAAAAATTAAATTAAATATGTATGCACTTCAAGTTCCTGAAGATAAGTTTCTTTCTTCGTTTTTAATTTGGTTTATTTTTATGATAAAGGTTTGTAAATTTGGGTAGCGTGTCATAATGTCCAGTGACACAATGTCCATGGACATTATGTTACTGGACATAAAAGTGTCATAACGTCCATGGACATTATGACACTTTCAAATGTCCAAGAACATTATGTCACTAGACATTAGACATACCACCAAAATTTGTACAGACATGCGCTTCGATGTAATACGCAATAATTAAATAACAATGCGATTTTGAGTTATTTATTAGTTACGTGGTTTTGCATTTAAAGTAATGATATGGAACTGTATAGTTGCATATATATAAAAAATCATGTGTATAATCGTATTATCATAGAAATGGAGTCTTTTTACATCATCCCGCTTTCCACAATATATTTTATAAAAACCCGATTTTTTCGTCATATTTTCTTCAGAATCCCGCTTTTCAATCATTCCTGTCCCGCTTTTTGGAAAAACCTTCTGGTCACGTTAGTTATAATGATTTAACATATCGAGTTCTTAAAATATTTTCTCCATTTTATTATGGCTAAATGACCAAAAACTAGATCTGATCAATAATATTATTAAATATTTTGAATAGGTATACTCTACAAAGTATGTTATTCGATTATTTGGTTGGTATATGTGCTAGTGAATTTATTCATTAATATTGTTTTTTCCGATTATTATTATTATTTTTTTTCTTCTATATATTCTGAGCCACAGTCTGTCTAAATGTCTTTAATTATTCATTTTATTTATCTTAAAGCATCTGCAGGGTTTCAATAATTGGGTCGACTTATAATAAATTTAAGTAGTGTCACCTCAAAGCTTTTATAGCTTCTATGAGCTTAAAATTTCCACCACACGTTTCAAAATTTGTTCACTAATTCTGCGGAAATTCACTCAAAGTTCGTTTAATATCGAATTATTTATTTACTTTAGGAAACAATTAGAGAGCACTGTAATCATTGATACTTATACAAAGTATTCCACTTTGTTCTGTTATAATAGTGATTAAACGACATCCATTACTAAATTCATCTTCCATGTACTTTTCGAATCAAGCAAACATTTTTCCCGGCTTAAGAGAAATGGTATGACTTCAATTTCATACAATTTTTATGAAACTTCTGCATAAGTTTGTGAACGTATTAAACTTTTTTGATTTCGGTCTTACCAGCGTGGAATATCATCGATATATTCAATACTGGGACTTTTGAACGTTTGTATTGCCCAGAGTTTTAATAATTGAGCTATGAATTTAAAATTGTAAAATAGCTGAACATGCTAAAAGACAGTTAGTGAAGTTCCGAACATTAAAAAAAAGCTCATTAACAATAGGTACGACTCGCCGCAAGGTGGCGACAAAATCTGTTAATTGAGCTCACTAAAATTAGTAGGACTTTCGCTAGCATGTTGTTGCTGCCGTCGCTGGTAGTGTAGTTAAAGGGCTCGGATGAGAAGACTGTGGTGGTCGCGAAAAAGCTGCCAGTTCAACCTTCTCTACATCCAAATTTTTCTTTGAATGTTCACCATTTACATGATTTAGAATTACTTTCTTAAATAAAAAAATAATTTGATCGAAAGATTAAATTGAAAACTAATTAAATAACTTTGGATAAAAACCATACAGTTCGACTAAAAATTAATAACTCAATTACAAGGACAAAAGAGAATTTAAACAATTTCATAGTGTAAATTTAGTCGTACAGTCAAACAAACTTTTGTAATATTTAAAAAAACATTGAAAATTTTGATATTAAAGAAAAACTCGATTATAATAAAAATTTCTTATATGAATCAAAATAAATTTGGCGGTCACTTACGCCATTTTACAAATATGTATGTAAAAAAAGTCCATATATTTGTGAAATAATGTGTACTTTTAATTTCTCGTCTAAAAATTTTCCCGGGAAAACGGGAAATTAAAAGTGGACTTTTCCTGGGAATTCCCGCCCGGGAACCCTACTTTAGCCGGTAAAAAAACTATTAACGGTCAATAGTCGGTTAAAAAATTTTATGAAGAAAATGTTTCTCATATTATTTCGAGTAAAATAAATTCTGCAACTTAATTGCAAAACCTTTTAGTTTAAGAGTTATAGGTACTTTAATTCGTATACCTTTTTTGAAGTTTTTTTTTTTTTTTTTTTTTTTTTGGCAATTTTGACTTATTAAATGCAAACGGACTGGTGGGTATATATGTACTTTAGAAACTTATTTTTTTGTGCACTTCGTATTTTTTACCACCTACTCAACTGAAAATTAAGGGGAGCGTAAAAATAATTTCACATATGGATGGTCTAATATACATATATTTATAAGTCACACCCTCCATAAAATGCAATTAAGAATTCCTAAAAGATACTAAATACAAAGCTATAAGTTTCTTTAATTAAGATATTTTGCCAACTTCATTTTAAATTTATACTTCCGTTCATAGAACATTAATAATATTTTCTTTATTTACTCTACACGTTGATGTTTATACTAGAGTATCGATTGTAGTAAATTTATAAAATTAATTAAAAATTTGCATTCTTCAGCTCTCTGGCATACTTATTTGGGTTGTTGGTATGTGCATTAGGGTGACCCTATAAAATAAAAGTTAAATTTCTCTCAGTCTCATCCCCTAGTTTGGCGAATATTGATAAAAAAAAATTATCGCACAAATTAAAAAAAAATTAATTTCCTTGTCATAATTTCAAAAACATTAATTTCACAAAAAAATTTTGTAAGAAGAAAATCTTGCTTGTTATTTGAAAATTTGTTACGACTATTTTTTTATGGATATTCACCAAACCCGTGGGTGAGAGCAAAAGAAAGTTGACAAAATAAATAATCGCCATATAGCTAAGGGTGATCCTAATGTACATGTTTTGCGTTAATAGGTTTTAAAAACATGTATGCATTCTATTTTTGTTAACCCATCTGCCACTTCCAGCATCATTTATCCTTAATGTTTGATGCTTGTTTTAATGAGTGTGTGTATGTTATGCTTACTCTACTATTATTTATATTTGGTCTGAGCCCTTGCAATCAAAAAAACACACACAAAAACAAAAATTTCTAAATATTCTCCTCTTTTCATTTAACTTTTTCCATTATTTGGTTGCTTTAACTTTTGAATCTTAAATAATGTACACTTTAGTTTTTAATGGCGCCAAAAACACACAAGTCCCAACACTTCCGTATTTTTATTTTAGTTTAGTATTTAATTTTTTTTCTTCTTCATTTTACTTTCATGCTGAGAAATATGAAAGTTGTGGAGATGAGTTCAAGGGGAGTTATATACATCTGAGGGAAGTTAAGTTCTTTATGCTGTTAAAAGCTTTTTGGAAGTAGCTAATAGTACGATGATCAACTCGATATTGTCTTACGATTTGGTCTGGCCCTTTCACTTTATATGCAGATTGAAAGTTTTTGCAATCTATATGTGTTCGCGTTAGTATTTACTAGCGTATTCATTCGGTTAACCGTTCATCGGTTAATTTGCTATTATCGATTAATGGTTAAACCGGTTAATTTTAGTCGATTAACCGACGTAATTTTTTTTCATATTTTGTTTTATTATAACGTATTTTTTGTATGTATAATTACACTATGAAACAAAAAAAATTCCGGGAAATACCACTATATTTTTTTTTGATGTGATATCGACCCCTTTGCGCGAAATTATCGTCAGCGACATTTTGTAAAAACCAATTTTTTTTATTGATATCAAAATTTTGTGAGGCTACCCATAGTTTAAAATCGTAAAAATATAAACAATTTTGATAACTTTTGAAATACAGGCTATAAAATTTGATCATGAGCGACAGTTTATGAATATAAATCATGTTTAAATACAATAAAAACCCTCCTCCTGAAAAATTAAATTTTTGTCGCTTATGATCATATGGCTCTCAGGGGTCGATATAGTCCCCTAACTACAAAAAGAGTCGAAATTTTAAATTCTATGGATAATTTTTTTTTATACATTTTTTTTAAATTGCGAATTTTGAAGAGGCTGCTCAAGTGATTTTCTCATAACTTATGAAGGGGTTGTCCAATTTCATTACAAAAACCACTGAAAAACTTTAAAGAAAATCACATTTAAGCCGTTCTAACATTTCCCCTTATTCCATAACTATTTGTCGACGTCATGTCGATACGAAAAAATTGGTACATTTCTACTCGTCATCGACAACACTTTACTATTACTGACAGCCACTTACTAATCTCTAAGGCATAGAAAATGGGAAGAGGCAGTTAATAGTAGTAAATTTTGTTCGATATCTAGTACACAATTGCCAATTTTTTCTGTATTGTCTTGACGTGACGTCGACAGATAGTTACGGAATAAGGGGGATTATTTTTATATACTCTATGTTTTCAGAATTATTCAGAACGCAATAATAAAAAATATATTCTTTTATGCAAAATCGAAATATATTTTATTTATTAAAAATTCATAAAAAAATCGACAATTGTAAAATGATACTATTTTTATACACTCGCCGTATAGCCACATATACCACAAATAAAATAAGCTTTATATTACGAAAATCGATAGTTAAATATTGATTTTATTCACAATAAAGTGAAATTACCCGATTTAAAAAAATCGAGTTTTGGAGACGTTGCTCCACCCATTTCATCATAACTTCGAAACTGGTTATCCACTTTCCGTACAAAATACACTAAAAAACTTGGAATAATTATGCTACCAATTGGAAACCGGTGACATGATTAGTTTTGTGATTGATTCTCTTCCCTCTAAGGGCTAAATAATTCTTGCCACAAACCTGAATCTAACACAGAGACGGATAGACAGCCAGACCGACAAGTCCAAAATAAAAACCTTAATTTTATGCGGCAATCCTAATGTACTGATTTAGACAAACATTCATGCGATGTTTACTTAGGTAAGATTTTCTTTAGATGTTTTTTCTGTAAAACTTTTATCATCTTAGATTTATGTCATTTCTGTCCCTTTATAAAACATTTAATGTGTGTGTGTGTGTTTATGCAGTGAAAGCGAATGGGTCTATGAATGTGAGCCTAATAGTAAATATTTTATAATTAGAAGACACTTTATTATTTTGTCCTAACAGACACACAAATTCCTAGAGTTCCGCATGTTTTTGAGTCTTTAGAAATTCTTCAAGAATTGTATGCGTTTGTCTGTGATGTGTAAATTTACACTAGAAAATGTAACGTTGAACTCTAGTGAATGCAAGCAAACAAAAATATGTATGCCCAAAAGCCAAAAAAAAAAAATTATAAAATCTAATTCATAATCATTATCGGGATAATAAAACAACGGACAAGATACGCATACATATTCGTAACACCATCAGCGAAGACAACATTTCGACCGCACACAACAAAACTTTTTAAGTCTTAACTTGTTTGTTTGACAAAATCAGAAAGTTGAAAAATTTATGGCTTTAAACAATGTTCATACCGTAATAAAAATACTTTTGAAAGATGAAGAAAAAGAACTATAATAGTTTGGGGATAAAAATAAGGAAACTTTGAAGAAAATAATAATATTGTTTTAAGATAAAAGAAAGAAAAGAAATGGGAACACAATGCACGTATTGTGCATTTTGTAGAAAAATATCATTTAAGATTTTTTTAGTATTGAAAATAATGTTTAACAAAAAAAAAATATTTCTTCTATAGTCGATCAGAAAAATTAAAGAAAAAATATTTTAAAATATCCTTTATTTTCGCAATAACGTTAACCAATTACACTGTACAACTAAATAATTTTCAAACGACTGACTGATAGAGTAAACCAAAAAATATAAGTTAAGGTTTTTATATTTAATTTATGAAAATTACATTTTTCTTCGACTTTCTTTTGTTTATAATAATAAAAAACTTTCTTAGGTTCGTAACGTTATATTCAGAAAGAATTGGGCATGATTAATATTCTAAGGAACAAGGGAAAAATTAACATCAACTTAATTTTTCAACGTACACAGCAGAACAGAGTAGCGCCACTTTCGGGGAAGCCGCTACACTTCCATCGTCAGTGCTCTTTCTGAATATAACGTTACGAATCTCTAAGCCTAATAATCAGGGCTCGGACTTTCATGCAGCTAAAAACTGATTTTAAGCGCTTAACAAATGCACCTAAAAATAAAAAATATGCGCAAAAATATGCATTTACTTACGACCAAAGTATCAAAACTAAAGTAATATGAAATTTTTTTTAAATTATTTTTAGAGAAAAAAAAAACGAAACAAACCTAATTGGGTGTTGTGTTTTTCTTCCGACGGGGTTTTTTAGGATTTAGTATTCAATAGAACACTGAAGATGGCACATAGCCGAAACCGGTCTGTTTACAAACCAAATTTGACGTGGGATGACGGAAAATCGTTCCAAAAACATAATTGGGTCTATTATTTAATGCAACCGAACTTTAGTTGCGCTGTGAGTCGGTAACTGAAAATTAATGGTTGCCAGAAAGGCACTAAATAGCAATTGAAATTGACAGCACTCAGATGCCAGTTGCCATCATTAGTATCATTCTCAGTAACTGGCAACTGAACTGAGGCTCGGTTGGCATCCATAATCGGCATATTATTGTTTTTTTTTCAAAAGTTGACAAATACGCATTAAAGAAAAATGTATAACTTTAAAAAATGCATTTATTGGCAAAATATGCAAAAATATGACTTACCACAAAAATATGCAACCGATGCCAAACTACTTAAAAATTGATGATTCGCACAAATAATTAGTGAATACCTCCTTATCTATCATCACAAAAAACATGAATTTGCATGAAAGTCCGAGCCCTGCTAATAATCAATTTGGATTTACAAAGCAAATACAGTCGAAATAATCATGTTAATAAACAATTAGCTACTGGCTTGAGCTTTTCACATGTTTACATGTTCATATATACTTAAGTATAAAATCAAACCAAAAAAGTTTGACTTAAGTAGAACAAAAAATCAGAAAAATTGGAAGGAAGAAAAATAAACCAACGGTAACACTGGGAAAGGGCAGTTTAATATCAAATTGAAGTGATTCAATTCTCGTATTGAATTTTCACGAAAAAAGTTGTGTATATAAGAATTAAAATTACATTCAACAGAGCCACCTGACAAGTGGTGATAAGCAAAATACACGTGAATATAAATACAAATTTGCATATTTTATCATGTCAGCGCACTTTGTGCATAGTTGGGGACATGTAGAACCATCCATATTTTTTCAATTGATGGTTCTTAGCGAATTAATGTAATGTTTCGGCGTCTATATCCGGGGATATAGTTACGTAGTAAACTCATTATAAGTGAAGAAAGTTTATTTTTTGCTCCTTTTTATTTTTTTGAAAAAGCACATTTTTGAGGTAGGCGTATCCTTGCACTAAATTGAACGAAATTTTGAAGAAGTATCAAATATATTAAAACTCATATCCTTACAAAATTTCAATTTACAATTATTTTTCTGTCCGTTATGATCATTTTTTATTTCAGGATATATGGGAAGTACACATATCCTTGAAATTGAAATATCCAAATTTTAGGTGCGATTGTAATTTATCAATTAAAAAATGTGTGCCAAATTTCATTGCTTTACGATTTTTTTTATGAACTCACGACACTGTGCTTCCCACTTTAGCAAACCACTTAGAACTTTATGTTAGAGGTATAATTTAAAAACGATTTGACATTTCATATTAGTCCGCTCTATGTATTAGTTCTACAATACTTACTTTATTTAATGGGTACAAAAAATTCCAAAAGGCATAACAACACAACGAAACCGAAAAATCTCGAAATAGCGCAGGAAGGAGCAGGAAAAATAGATAAAATTTTTTTTGTTAAGCATTCAGCATTACCACTGTGCAGAAATCTGGTGGATCCACTTGGATCCACTTGGATCCATAAAAGTTCTTTTCCAATGAAAATGCAAACAAATTTTGAAATATCGGTAAAAATAACACATTTTTCAAATGTTAATATCTTCGGAAATATAAACACTAGAAACAAAATTTTAACACTGAATGTTAACTATGAATATTAAAACTCATTGCATTCGGCAGATAAATACCTATTCCACATTAATTTCAATGCAACAATAAAAAATTGTTTATAAAAAAATTTTTAAATATATAATTTAAAAAATTCGAGTGCCATGCTTGGAGGCTGTAGATCAAACGGAGGGGGGTGATTTGACTTCAAAAATAGGCTTTTCATATATTCAATATATCTAGATTACAAAAAATCAAAGGAGAAACGAAAAGCCCGTAGCTTTTGGCTTAGCTCCAATGCGAATATTTTTACTGTTTTTCCCTATGATTCAAATTAGAACTACTACTTAGTTCTTAATCAAATTATTACTTATTTCTCTCATTATCTGAAAGTTCGAATTTGGTGATATGTATTAATAAAATAAGTAGACAGCTACTTTTTAAGTCAACATGTGTTTGTATATGAAAACTGAAACTTAAGTCAACAATAGCTGAGTGGGTAAAGTTCTTGTCTTCAAATCTGAACGAGCACAGGTTCGTATCCCAGATGGCTCAAAAAAATAAAAAATAAAAAAATCGAATAAATATATATAAAATATAATGTGTGTAAAATTTTTTTTAAATTTTAATTTGTTTATTTGACCACTTATTTTTTAATTTCAAGTAAGCCAAATAATAACTAGTTAATTGCTGCGAGAATGTAAATATATTTGTAAGGTGTACCGCTTATTTTTTTGGACTTCTCAAACAAAAATAAGTAGCTATCGAGTCAAATTGTAAGTAGCTACGACTTAAATCCTCACATACTTTTTTGCCTACCAGTAAGCAAAGTTTTTGCTGGGTGTATATATATGTGTTCCTTTGCAGCACTATATAAAGTTTATATAGTGCTGCAAAGTATATATCGTATTACTGTAGTTCACAATTCTCACAGCAATACAGTTGCAAAATATTTTTGACCACCAATGATATAAACCGAACTCCAATCGATTTGTCTAAATCCAGCAGTCGAAACTCAATATGGCGGCCAACAGACGCCATTTTGTGAAAACGAAAAGAATAAAGAGGCAGCGAACTATATTAAAATTGATATCATTGACCAGGTATTTGAAAATAAATTAGGTTTCTCTTATTATTTTTCATTTCAAATGACCATTTAGGATCTTTAACATATAAAGTTGGTTAACAACCAAAAAAACCTAATTGTGTAAAAAGTGAATGTTAAACAAAAAATCTAAAACCAAACTGTGTACGAAAACTAAAAAGGAAACAAAAAATAAACTTAAGAAATCAAAAAACCCGACTGTGTAAAAATATAAAAAAACACGTGCGCTGTGCGGAACATAGCGACTTTTAGAGTCGGTAAGCATTAAAAATCAAATCTTCAAAACTTCACAATAATGGTTCCCTAATATAAAATTATCTATTTTAGTTTTTTACCCAGTCGGGTTTTTGATTTTTTCAATTTATTTTTTTATTTCATATCTCATTCATTGTGGCTTAAATTGTAAGTGTTTTTGATAGTTCAAAGTGAAAGCTAAGCTTCTCGCAGAAACACTTTTTCTCGTAACTTACGAGTAAAACTTTTACGTGATAGCTATTTCTCACACAAAGAGTTACAGAAACAGTGCAGTGAGAAAAACAACTGTTTGTTGCATTTTTGTTACATTTTACATGTCTCAGGTGAAAAGTATCTCGTGACGAGAGTTACAGAACATGGGTAGATTTGTCCTTATTTATATGTCTAGACAAAAATTGAGTTTATAAAAAAAATATTCCTGCGGGAAATGTTTTACTAATTGTCTTGAGCGCACTTGTTCTAAGACAGGTGATAATGGGAATGGTGCAAAATGATTCTGTGTCGACACCGGTAAAATGAAAAGACATCACAAAACTAGAACAAAAATACCCTCACTGTACACGTAGATATATTTCAATTCCAAAATATATGTTTAAAGTGCAATAATATAAATATTATTAAAGAAACCTCCACAGGACAAATATCTTAAGTTTGAGTCTAGACCCTATCACCGACTATATTAATTATATCAATTGACTCCGCTCCAATGTCAACACCATGTAAAAGTTACCGGTCCCTTTCATACAAAGCTCCGGAACTCGAACCGGTTGCTAGTCTTTGGGAACCAGTCACGTGACCTGTCTTGTGATAAGTTCTCTTCCGTCTAGGGACCTTTTTGTGATTTGGATTAAACTATGAAAAAATTTTCATATAAAAATCGCATGAATATACAAGAAAGAGTTGTCCTTAAATAGCTGCCCACTTGTGTATGTATATTGTCCTGTTAAGATTTTAAGCTAATCATATTTTATGAGAGATTATAAAAAATTTGCCACCATCTATTACTGTTAAATTTTTAGGAAAATCAAAAACTTGCTCCCAGATTAAAATAATATAAAAATTAATGCATCTTGTTCAAAATACAAATGCATTTGTCACACTTTCATTAAGTACATATGTAATTTAAAATATTCTCTCCTTTTTAAAACCAACTCTTAAGAGAAAAACATAACTTTCTCTTAAAATACAAAGCAGCTGATGAATGCAATTGCATTTTGAGTTAAACTCAATTTAATAACTTTCATTTATTCACACTCACTAGTAATGACGTTAGTCCATGTTTTGTTATCCTTTTTTGTTTATGCACATGTATTAACATATATATGTATATGTTAATACAAGTACATAAACAAAAAGGATATATTCAACTCGTGCCTTCTATTCCATTATAACCATGACTATTTATTGAAAGAGCGTGAGCTTAAAACATGTATTTGTGTGTATGTGTTTCCTATTAGTTTTTGTGTGAGAGGGTTATTTTAGTGTTTTTATAAGTTTGATTTATTTTCTGTGTGTGTGTGTGTGTGTTGTGTATTTAATGTTGGTAGCGGGGCAGAAAAATAAAAATTCAAATTATTGTACTAAAGTAGAGAAAATGTACTTTTAAGGTATTGATTGTATTTGGATATTTTTAAAGCTTAAATAGTGAAATCACAGAAAGCTATTTTCAGAAAATACTTGAGGTTTCCGTATCCTATCACTAACGCAGTCATCCAGCTTTGGGTACTCCGATTATGCAGAGCAACATTAAATTTCCTATTCAATATGTTAATGAAGATCTTAAACTAAACAGCCGAACGGACAAGAAGTTTAATGTACAAAATATAAACAATAGGAACAGGAGTGTACATTTTCGCATAAAATTTAAAATTCCAAAATCGTTTTATAAATGGCGGAGTTCTGAGGGAACAAACATAAAATATACAATAGTTTCGGATATATTTAAGAAGTTGCGACAAAAAATTTTATTTATGCAAAATTTTCACATCTTACGTAACGGCTCATATTACGTAACGTCATATTACGAAGCCATTTTCGCCATTTTTCCCTTCGTAATGCTTCATAACAAATTGCAGATTAAATTTTAAACACCGCAACAATTTGTCAATCCCCACCACCAGTAGTGCAATTCACAAACTTATTTTAACGCTAAACAAGGCGTTTAAAGAAGTTAACACCAAAAGTATTGCTTTTACTATTCGTTAATATTTTAAACACTACTAGCTGCGTTAATTAAACGCAATAATTTTTGTGGTGTTATTGAAAAGACAACAGTCAGCTTTTCAGTTAAAGCACGTCGTCTTTTGGCAAAACTCAAATAATTATTCGACAACAATATACACACATATGAAATCTTTTATATATAAATAACAATATCTTTATTATTTAAACAATTAATTTAACTTTTATTTCTCAAAATTAAAGAAATTCATGAAAATATGTTCGTGTGCAAGCATAAATTCATTTGTTTTTTCTCCATTCCTCTTTGTGCTTTTCGTTTATTTTAATAGTGTTGGAAAGTGATATAAAATTTTTGCAAAGGCCTTAACACGAAGTTAACGAATCAAATAAGCTTTCATGCAAACTGTAATTGTTGGAGACAAAATTGCCTTCTATTTAAGCGCTAAAAGTTAGTGAATTTCACTACAGAAGTGCGTTACGTCACATCTAAACAGCCACATATTACGTAAGGCTGTTCACGTATTATTAACCTGACCAGACATACCGCTTCGGGCGGGACTACCCTGCTTTTAAGAGGTCGATCCCGTCTAAAATTTCTATCCCGCTTTTTCGAGTTTTAGAATTTATAATTTGATGTAGGAAAACATATAAAAATGCGAAACATAAGAAAGCTTTGCCGAAAATAGCAAGCAATACAACACTAACTAATCTTTTTTAAGCCAGAAAGTGATTGAAATACACTAGTTTACAAAAACAAATGAACCTTTAAAATATATATTTTTAAAGCTTATTTTAAAGCTTATTTTTTCAACTAACGTTTTCGATATAATCGCGAAAACGTGTTTTTTTCTATACTTTAGTTATTGCCAAAAATATCGAAAATGTTTCAACTGAATAAAAAAGATTTTTCATTGTTTTTTTTTTTAGATATCTTTCTCTCTTTGCACCCAGTATAACGATTGCATTGATCGGACTAAAACTCATTGAGTTAAAGACATTTAAAATTGAAAAAAGTTACTTTTAAAAGTGTCTTCAATATTCGTTATTTAAAATTTTCTACATTAAGATGACCAAAAATTTAAACACATGAAACTTGGTTGATATTCGACAAAAAATAGCAAAGTTACAAACAAGACAATAAGTGAAAAAAGCTGATTTTTTCAATACAAAATAGATTTTGATCGAAAATATTCTTTTGATTACAAACTAATTTTAAGCAATTTTCTATGGAAGATAACTTGGGATTTTTTTCATTTAAGGTGCATTTCCGCATACACCGTAATCGTCGACGAAAACGAAACTCCATACATTAGCGTATTATATGAAAAGTTATCATTACCAGTAAACATAATAGATGATTAGACAAGAGATTTATATATATTTGCCAAGACACATTAGAGATGCCAGCCACTTAAGGCCCTAAATGTGCAAATCACGTCACCAAAGTGAAATTTATTTAGAGAAAACAAAATTTCAAATATTTTATATATTTGTTTTATTTTTAACCGCCAATTAAAAAAAAGGGATGTTATAGGTTTGTAGTGTTAGTCTGTGTATCTGTGTGTCTGTACGAGTCCACGCACAGACCACACGGCTGGACCGATTTTGAATTAGTTTTTTTTTTTTGAAAGGTGACTTGATCGAGAGTGTTCTAGTACATACATCTTTTCTAGATGTATTCTGTTGAATCTGTGTATCTTTGACGCCGTAGCTCCAAAGCGGGTCAATCGATTTGAATTTAGTAAATTTTGTTTGAAAGGTGACTTGATCAAAAATCTTCTAACCTATGTTTGAAAAAACTTGGTCCAGCCGGTTTAAAGTTATCATATATATTCTTCGGGGGTTTTTAAAATGTTAATTTTAATGTTATTTATACAAATTTGAAAATTTTTGAAAGACAAAGTGAAGTTTCGTGAAGATGTTGTATGAAAAATAAAAACAAATTTTGAAAATTTTTCAATTTGGTTTTTGCTTTAAAAAAACAGACAAACAAACTTATCATAGGTTTTTATTTTAGCAAACATGTGTTTGAATTTATTTGTAAATTTTATTTTTTTTCTTTGATTTTTATATATTAAATTTTTTTCATATTAAATATTTACGAACTTTAGTTTTTAGTCTTACGAATTTTGTGGTGGGTCCCATTTCCGCAAAAATATGTTTTAATTAATAAATTTAGTAATAGAATACGAATTAAAGTTTTTTCTGTGTATGTAAATTTCACTTCGGTGATGTGATTTACACAATTAAAGTCTTTAGGCCACTATAGACATGAATAATTTTATAAAAAAATCTTGCATTATTAAAGTTCACTATTCAGCAGTTACTAAATGTACCCAAAAGAAAAGTCACTCATTCAGCGAATGGAGCGGCGTCATTGATATTTCTTCATCATATGAACGAAATGTTGCATTAATATAATGATAACTTTCATTAGCTGAATGAAATTGCTCTCTTTCTGTATTTGTTCATTTTTTAGCTTTCATTGCATTTATGACAATATTTTCGTTGATATTATGAAGCTAAATATTTTCTAAGTTTAGTGATAAAACAGAAAAAGACTGTAACGACGACCGAAAATCAGTCAGAGAGCAACAAAGCCCATAATAAAAACGACAGCCGAAGCGAAAAATTTCTCATTATTATCATTAAAATTTTTCCTTTTCGTTATATTTTTATTTTTCTTCACTCAAATCAAATGTTTTGTTTAAAAAAGTAATGAAAATTTATGAAAATATGGTAGCTTTTTTGTGAGAGTGAGACTTTTAAAACAAACGCAAATGAAAATACGTTCTCAAAATAAAATAAATTCTATTTCAAAACTGTTACAGTCGAGGTATTTAAAATGTCAATTTGTATGGAAAAATACGTTGCGCCGGAGTTCAGTTTCATAATTTAAGAACACTAACCCCCCTATTCATAAATAAATAAAATGTATTTGAAATCTATTTTAAGAAAATGTATAAAAAATTTGACACAAAATACATTTCAAACTCATTTTAAATTCTATGAATATGGGAGTTAAAGTTTATAGCATTAGAATTGAGTATTAATTGCAAAAAACATTTTATAATACATGAAATAAAATAAATTTTGATTAAAAAATACCATTTAATCGACTTTTTCCAAATTCCCTAAAAATCTAAGAAAATGTTTCATACATACAATGAAAATGTTTCTTAAATACAATGAATCAATTTTCATACAAAACTAAAAAAAAAAAACATTTTAAAAGCGTTAAATGCACGCTATTTTTTATAGTGCTGTTGTCTGAAGTAGTTAAGCAAATTAAAAAAAAAACATGAAACAATGACTGCGAGTAGCAGCAAGGACTGTGATGAACCTAAAAAAACAAATTGAAGTTGGAGTTTGTCAGCTTCCTAAGTGACGAGACCAAGGAGCTTTCCATTCTTAAAAGCTATCCATATATGTGACCTTCTCCGAGAAAAGGGACCTAGTGTGTCAAAAAGCGGGTTTGGACTTAAGAGTGGATTCTGATACCTAAAAGGGTGTAGAATAAGATGAAATGAGTTAGATTTCTGATAAATTTTCACACACTAGGTCCCTTTTCTGCGAGAAGGTCACATATAAGAAAAGTTTTGATACAATTTAATACTAGTTTGTGCTCATCAGGACCTCTAGAAATACTGTTTTCTTTAGCAGGTTGTATTTACTCTTCAACGAGAGGCAGTTTATCTGATGTTTCGTTTCAAAATCTAGTGTTCATGAAAGGAAATACTTGTTTTACTGATTAAAATACTGTATTTCAAATACACGACCTGAAAGTAATTTGTATTTTGTATTTTAATTACAGCTGAGCATGATTTTTGCCCAGTCTTGATCTCTTCTAATGAGCTTAATATAAAGATTTTTTGCTGCTATACAAAAAAGTACTTTAGTACGACTACAACATCCCTGGCTCGTATCTTGTGTATAAAATTGTAGTGCACTCTTTGCATAGTGTGTGTGTGTGTGTGTGTTTGATTGTATTGGCGTGAGTTTGTGTATGTGTGTGTCCATATGCGTGTATAGTTTTTATACATTTGTGTTTTGTTTGTTTTTTTTTTGAACAGCAAAAGAATTTACCATGATTCTAAAGTTTACTTCAGTATTAAAAGTGCATTCACTGTTTAAAGATTGTTTAATAAAAACAACAAAAAAAAAAACTTAATACTAATTTTAATTATTAAAAAAATAATTACTTGAAAAAATACAAATTAAAATAAATGTTTAAGTTTTTAATAAAAAAAAGTAATAAACAATACAATTCCTAGAATTTCATAATATTTTTAATATGTATAAAAAAGGATTCCGTGTTCAGTTGAAGTTTGTTGCGAATTTGTAATCAAAATAATTCAGAAATTATATTAATCATACGTCAAGGTGTGTAGTGTAGCATTTAAGTAATTTTTCTATTACTAACAGAAGAAGGACGGACGGTGGTTGCATGGTTGATTGTATTAGTTTTTTTGTTCTCCGTGTAAATCAAAAGTGTGTTATTAAAGAATTAAACATGCAAATTTTTTTTATAAAAAGAACACGTTTTTATGCTTTAATGATGTAGTACATTTCCTTTTTAATAGCATTTGAAAAATATAATAAAATTTAAGGAATTTTATGAAGAAAATTTTGAATTTGACTTAAAAATTTGGGCTTATTAAATTAATTAATTGCTACTAATTCGAAGCCATTAGCGGACCATGAAGTATTTTCTTAGAGGAACCAAAATGTTAGGTTTGCCACCTACAAGCTTAAATTAGAGAAAATAAATGTATATAAATCGCGATTGTTGCTAATTAAGTGCGTAGGTTATGATCGTCATTATTGTCGTTTTCGAATTTTATGAATAAAAAAATATATATACACATATGTATACATATGTATATAAAAAAAATTTGAATAAATATTTTTGTTCGCCACAAACTTATCAGATATATCCGAAACTTGAAAGAAATTTAAGTTAAGATTTTTGAATTCTTATATTTAATTAATTGTCAAGCTGTGCTAACGTTGTAGGGCGTATCGGTTTTGTAAAATTTCTATTTTCCAAAAATGACGGGTGTCAAAAAGTTGTGTATTTGTTGGTTAGATATTCAAAATTATATACAAGCTGGCAATTATATCTTTGTTTGCTTGGTAAATAGCTACTTCAAAGTCGAGAAATTTTTATGTATGGGCGAAATGTATGTTTAGAAAAGGTGTTCACACACATAGTTTTTCTGATTCAATAAATGTTCATTTTAAGCTCTTATATATATGTATATAAAAATTCCGTAAAGTGCGACTTTGGCACACGTAGGGTTCCGTATGAATACACATATATTTCTTTTCGTTTTTGCCCTTTTTTCGCTTTGGCAATTTTTTCGTTTTGCTTTTTCGTTTATTTTAGTTTTCTTATTTTTTGAAGTTTTTTTCGTTGTTTTGGGGATTTTTTTTTGGTTTTGGCGCTCTTTTCATTTTATTGATTTTTTGATTTGTTGGTTTTGTACTTTTTTTTGCTTTAACGTTTTATTCGCTTCTTGACGATATTCTTAATTTAAGCGATTTATTTTAGTTTTGGCGCTTTTGTCAGTTTTGGGGATTTTTTTTTTAGTTTTAGTGATTTTTTTTGGTTTTTGACACTTTTTTCGTCTTGGCGTTTTTTTCGGTTTTATGCGATTTTTTTTTTAAATTTTCTCGTTTTTTGACTTGGCGTTTTTTTCGTTTTAGTGATTTTTTCCCCATTTTTGGAGTATTTTTTTCATTTTTGACGATATTTTTAGTTTTAGCGAATTTTAGTTTTGGCGATTTTTTTAGGTTAAAGTGCTTTTTTTTCATTTTGACGACTTTTTTTCGGTTATTGGCGTTTTTTTTTAGTTTTTTTTCGGCGATGTTTTTAGTTTTGGCGATTTGTTGCGTTTTAGCGATTAATTTTAATTTTGGTGCTGTTTTTTCTTTAACCGCTCTTTTCATTTTGGCGATTTTTCGTCTTGAAATTTCTTTACTATTGAATTTTTTAGTTTTTATCATTTTTTACAATTTCAAGAGTTTGTCTCTTACGGTTTCCAAGATACAGCAAATTGTCTAAATTACATAGTCAAAATTACATTAACTGAGAGAACACCCTTTCACTTTTATTGTTTTAAATATCAGTGTTAATTGGTGTAGTTTATTCTATAGCATTCACCAATTAACACTAACATTGAAAATTTAAAGTGTGTGTATATTACATTAGCATTTAAAATTTTTTCGTTGCTCGCTTTAGGACACCCTTTAATTTTTAACTGTCATTTATTTGTTGTTGCAGACAGACAGACGGACAGCGTGGCGAAAACAACAGGGTTCCTTTACACTTTTGGTGTAAGGAATCCTAAACAGCAATAACAAAATCTACTTCTATTTTCAGTAAATGTGTTGTTTGATTTAAAAAAAAAAATCATTAATAATACCGATTTCAGTAAAAATTTTTTCTGAATTTATAAACTCTTTTATTAATTTTGAAAAAATTATTTTTAGACAATTATATTATCTGATCAGTAAATATTTTTTTTTAGTAAAAGAATTTGTAAATTTAGTAAAATGTTTGTTTCTACAAATTCTTATTAAGCTTTGCGAACGCATTGAGTTCCAGTGATAATAAAAAACTATGATTAAAAAGTAGGCATTGTCACACCCATATAAAGTACAAATTATTATTCTTTCAGCTATTTCCCAACATACCATACAGTAATCAAAATCCAATATAACTTGAGAATAAGCTTATATAAATAGTGGGCCTTAAGCTTTTCTTAACTTCGCTTATAATAATGTTTATAAAATGTGATTTCACAAGCAGTTTTTAACAATGCTTGAGAAACTATTATTATACGCAACTGTTTCTAAAGTTTGCTTATAAACGTCATACATATATTCAAGAGAACAATATAACGATTGAAAAGGACTTATCTTTTTCAATACATTCTACAGCGGCATTTACATCTAGTTTTAAATTGCAAATTGGGTACAAGTGTAATTTTGTAAATTACAACATAAAAAACATAAAAAAAGTTGCATATGTATGTAATATACAAATGAAATCGAATGAATTTGAAGTAAACAATAAGAATTTTCTTTTTCAACATTAAAAAATATATTATTTGTAAATTTTATTCTTCAAAGCTTATAAAAATATTTAGACAAACTAGGTTTTCTGTACAAACGTTAATATAATATTGTTTTCATAAGCTTATTCTACAATTGCAAGAATAAGCTTATAGTAAGTATGCACTCATAATATTTTCAAGAGGGTTCCGTTTTGATTTTTCTACAATTGTTACGATAGCTTTTTTCAATATATTTTCAATACTTTTTCAAGCTTAAGACTTATGTTAGTAAGTTTATTATAATATTTTTCTCAAGCCATTTGGTATGTTGGGTTCTACTTAACCGATTTTTGTGGAACTTTGTACACGCTTGAGTACACGTCAAACACAATATTATGATGAAAAAAATGGTTAGTGCCACACTTATTTAAAAAGTGGCTTAAACAATGTTATAACGCAAAAAACTAGTTTTGCAGAAAATGTATTTGAAGAAGCTTTCAAGAGATGCGTGTACAAGATATCTTTACGAATTTTTTTTTACTAAATATAAAGAAGGATATGAGGACTAATTATGAATTTTTAACACACAAATCTAACTGTTTGAGTTATGACATTACCGAAGCAATGTCATAACTCAAACAGTTAGATTTGTGTGTTAAAAATTCATAATTAGTCCTCATATGAGATATAAACTTCCTGATTGGTCCCATTTGTTAGTTTGGCTTTTACGTCCGTCTATTTCTCTGCTTCGGAATCGTCGTTTTTTTAAGAATCGTCCATATGAAAAATATTTTAAATAAAAAATAGAGATTACAGGATTTGCTCTAATAAAATTCTACCTAGAAACGTTTGAAGCACGACGATTAAAGGAGATCTCTCTCAGAACCTTCGAACTGAAAAACCAAAAAACCAAAGAACAAAAAAAAAACCCCAAAATCCACAGTGAACTTGACCTATATACTCGGAACTTTTATATGTAGTTTAATAACAGGATCTAGAACTAAGATTTTCTTACTTTCTATATCAAACTTTTTTGTTTTCAAATGTATTTCTTTAATAATAGTTTTTTAGCAACAGAAAACAGTCTACTGAATCTTCATTTCGGACATTCCACAAGCCTGAAAGCACTATTCTAATTGCCGTATTCATATTTCAAACTTACACAACGTTATTTTTAATCAAATAAAAGTACCTTAAATCCTTTTTCAATATTCTCTTATCAAAGCAACTACTACCACATTGGCTACTGTAGAATCATGCTTGACCTCGCACAGTAATTTGTGTGCAATTCCTTTTTTTCTGTATTATTCAAACATTTAATGTACATGAAAATAAAAGGAAAAAATTCTACAAAATTTATGACTTGTATGCCATGCCGCCTCATTGTCCCAAATAATTATTGCAGAAAAAAAGGCTTGAAATAAAAACGCTACCTATTAAAAGGGGAAGTTTATAATGTGGCTTAAAATTTGAGCTCGTACTCGTTTAAAAAATTATATAAAAATATACTTCTGGCTACAAGGACAGTGGAGACCATTTAAATTTGACTGTTAGTAATGAAAGAAAT
Organism: Panzeria rudis; assembly: GCA_956483635.1. Lineage (NCBI taxonomy): Eukaryota > Metazoa > Arthropoda > Insecta > Diptera > Tachinidae > Panzeria > Panzeria rudis. Next base: position 129,359,359 of record OY101448.1, read on the forward strand.
ACATACATACACATATACATGCTTGCACTTTAGTCAGAATATGTTGAATAAAATGTTCGGTTTCTTTGAGGTGTACAAATTAGTTACTTAGTAAACTAAATCGTTTAACTGTTTCATTTAAAGATTTTACTGCTATAATTTGGCGGAAATAATAAAAAAAAAACACAAAATCCCGGCCATTAAATTTTTCTATATGGAAACTGTTTTTAATAAATTAATAAATTAATAAATAAATAATAAAATAAAATTTTTGCGAATGCGAATAATTACATTTAAGTCATATACTATTGTATAAAACATTTTTTTTACAAGAAAACGAAATTTGGCCTTCTTTTCCACCAAAATAATTTGCCAACTTTAAATATTTTGATTTATTTTTAATTTTACTATTCGCTTTTAATACTCGCATCAATTTTAACGAATGCGAATTCGAATGCGAATGTCAAAAACAAGCGAATAATTCGCAAATGCGAATGCGTACGTTCGTCGCCTCCCTAATATGTGCTAATAAGTGCTGCATAAATTACAAAGCTCTCGCACACAAAAAAAAGGGAATGTAAAATCAACATGACGCAATTATGATTTGAAACTATATTAAATTTACAAGATGTAATTTGTCGTTTAACGGGCCCATTCTGACACAGTAATAATAGTCACCATGGTTATAATTTGTAACCAAAGTTATAAAAATTGGAAATTGGTATTCTGATATTTTTTTATCGTAACCAAAGTCAATAAAACTATTACCTACAAAAAGGTAGGTAACAGGAATTTATTTTAAAAATTTTTTATTCAATATGTTATTAAAGTGGGCGAAAAATTGGAAACAAGTCCTTAAATTCATTAAACATCGCTCAAATCAATTTTACCGCGAAAATAGCGAAAATTCGCGAGAAATTGCAAAATTGCAAACGAGCACTAAATTTGCTTAAGAGCTGCTAAAATTGTGAAGAATGCCAATAATTCGGAAAAACTCGCAAAAATGAGGAAAATTAGCAAAAACTTGCTAAAATTAAAAATAAGGTGAAGTCTGATATTGATTAGACGTTGTTAAAACTGTAAATAATTCAAAAACTGGCAAAGAGAAATCTCTAACCGCGAAAATTGCGAATTTGCATAATTTTCACAATTTTTTGCGAGCTTTTGGCATATCTTAAAATTTTAGGTATTTTTAAGCAATTTAGAGCTTGTTTGCAATTTTTCGCATATTTTCGCTATTTCCGCGATAAAAGTGATTTTTTAGCTGATTCTTTGCTTTTTTACAGTTTTACCGAATTTTAACCACTATCAGAATTTTCTATATTTTTAATGTTAACAAGTTATTGCGAAATATCGTCATTTTCGCGATCTTTTCAGAGTTTTTGCATTCCTTATAATTTTAGGTATTTTAAAAAATTTATAGGTTTGTTTGCAATTTTACAATTTTTTGCAAACTTTCGTTTTTTTTACGGTAAACGTGATTATTTTCTTAGTTCTTGACTTTTTACAGTTTTGCCGCTTTTTAAACACTATCAGACTTCTATCCATTTAAAGTTAGCAAGTTTTTGCGAATTTTCGCAATTTGGCATAATCAGTAATGATTCAAAAATATGGACAGACAATTATTCACTTTGCCACAAGATTGTTCTAGCCAATTCCTTCATTTGTATACAGATTTTCAAAATTGTTTATATGAAAGGCCATCAAGTATATTGCTCTTTGTACTTTGTACGGTTTTTTTTTTTGTGCCAGAATTATTCATAAAAAAAGATGTGTGCAGTGCTGTCAATAGAAAGACAATGACGCGATTGTCAGATGAAAAACTTCGCACACTGATTAATAAAAAATGTCTGACAATTATCTGACAATGGCAACGCGATGTATTCATCGTGTGATGTCTGTAAATTTTTTGTCAGCAGGTAGTATTAAAGTCGACTGACGAATCTTTTTCTGGCAACGTTGTCAGAGAAAAATTGTCACTTCACACGATTTTAAGAAATTTTTAGCACATTTTACTGACAATATCGTAAGCCGTCATATTGAAACCGCCATAGCTGTAGTGTTTATTTGCTTTGTTCATTGCTACAGTTCACTGTTGTGCTTAGTTGTGTGACTTGTTGTTGTTTATTCTTACATGTGTCGGCTATGTAGACGACAAAAAACGACATACCATCGATAATTTACTGCTGCTGGTTTAAAATTCTTTCATATTAATTTTAAATGAAAAACTATTAATCTAACATTAAATCTCTTTGATATAAAAATTTTTTTACATTTTATTTTAAATCAACATGACTGTAACTTTAATTTCAAATTAGTTTTATGTTAAATATCATTTAAATCAAGTTGAATTAAAATGAATTTCATTTTACGTACGATGGGTATTTATGTAGTATATAGCTAAAGTAAAGTTTGAAGCTGTTGTGGCTGCAGTGGTTAGCGCGTGGATTATCTTGCAAATGGCCATAAAGTTTTTGAAATATTTTAAATAAATATTAAATAGTGGTAGTGAAAAAACGTTTAAATGTGATATATCTTAATATGAAAAATATTCGAAAATGTCTAATACTTCGACACACAAAACCTGGTTTTTCGAATTACCCTTAAACCATCACATTTTATAAACCGGGAAAATATACAAAAACCGGGCTTTCGAATAATTCGAAGACCGGTTTTGACAACTCTAAAAGTGACTCAGTGGGTAGAGTACTTGCCTTGAAATATGCAGATTGTGAGTTCGTGCCCCGGTTGAGCTAAACTTTTTTTTACTTTTATTTTTTAATTATTTTCGTACATTTCGATCAAATTTCGTAGTTCGAAATTACAAAATATTTCGTGCATATGTTGCGTAGAATTTTTTCGGTGTATTCTTAACAAGGAAAAATTTTTACGAAAGGTTTTCCTTATTTTCGTAAATTCAGAATAAAAATATTTGTGGAGCAGTTCACACAACATTCGGTAACTGTTCACTCGTTAAATTTGTAAAATTTCCAATACATTTTCTTGTCAAAAATCTTTTAAATAAATTTTACAGCAACAAAATATATGACAAAATTTGACCAATTTAACGAGTAAACAGCTACCGAATATTGCGTGAATTCTACTATTGTCTAAATTTGTTTTCGTTATATGTACAAAAGTTTCGAATATTCCACGAAAAAAGTAAAAACGAATATTTTTTTTTCGCAAAATGTTCCATGGATTATTTTCAGTGTAGTGGAAATATTAGTCATGCCCATTAAATAACTTTACGTGATAGAAAAATAAAACTGAAAACTTTGTATACATATTCCACATATTTTTATTTAAATGAGCTTTATCTGCAGACCGGTGACAGTTTTCTATAAAAATATCGAAACACGTTTTCTCTAAAAGTAATGTTTTAATAGATAAACTTTTTATACGAAACCCCAACATTTCTAAGCATTTTAATGCGCTAAAAAATACTGTGATCTCAGTTTTTTTCCTATCACCTACAGATTTTTTCTGGACCTGTCTTATATTTGCACTAGGTACATCAGTATAGTTCACCCTAACTTGAGAACGGTGTGCCCGATTTCGATTTAAAAAACCACCAAAAGATGTGTTACAAAATTTTCTTAGAACTGTGCTAACATAGTTTTTTGATTTGCTGAATGCGTTCGGAGTCATTCACAAATTTTGATCGAAAAAAGTGTTTTTTAATGCAAAATTAACAAAAACCTATAAAAATTTTAAGACTACAAAAACCTTAACTTTTAACTATTGTTCTTAAGGACATGTGTTTTAAGCTACGGTCACACTTGGCAAATATTTGACGAAATAAGCGTAACAAAATAAAATTAATTGTGCTGCAAAAGCATTTTTTATATAATGAAAATTCGTGTTTGCCAGAAGAGCACTAAAAATTAACTGAAATTAACAGTTCTCAGTTGCCAGTTGCCATCCGTAATGTCGTTTTTAGCAACTGGCAACCCAACTGAGGTTCGGTTGCCATAAATAATCGACCCATTAGTTTGTCTGTTGGTCACGCTTTTTTCGGCAAATATTTAACAAGTGTGACCTTAACTCTACGAAAAAAATAAGCAAATGTTGTTGATTTTATTAGCAATTAAGTGAATAACTGCAATAAGTGCAATGCAGTAATTGGGCATACCGTTCTCGAGTTAGGACAAAATATACTGATGTAGCTACTGAAAATGTTAGACAGACATTTAAAGAAAATGTGTTAGTGATAGGAAAAAACTAATACCGAATTCGGTTTCAGCACCTAGAAATACATAAATTAGGCGAATTGGCTTAAAAAGTCTTCAAAATACTTAATTAATTTCGTTGGTATGTGTAATTGTTTGGAAAGTGCAAGCTTTCGATAATTTATTAATCGACAAATTGATTTAAGCAGATTTAAAATTCGAAAATTTTCACTATCGATAAATCTTCCGTTAGCGTTATCGATAATAGTCCCAAAAATTTTCAAGAATATTTTGTTTTATTATTTATAAATGTCGAAAAGTTAATTACAAATTAAAAAAATGTTTCTTTCCAAAAATGTTCTAAAAAATACTTTCTAGCAAGAATTCCAGTTCAATATTTTTAAATCGAAACTATAACAAAATTTCTCAACATATCAAAAAATTTAAAAATATGTATATATATGTACATTAGACCACCCATATATGCAAAAGTGTTAGTTTTTCCGCTCCCCGCTCAATTTCAGTTGAATCGGCAGTAAAAAATAAGAAGTGCATCAAAAATAAGCTCCTGAAGTATAAACCGACCAGTCCGTTTGCATTTAATCGGCCAAAATTGCCCAAAAATACCCTAAAAAAGATATACGGCTTAAGTTAAATATAACTCTTAAACTAAAAAGTTTTAGTGACTGAGTTGTATAAAATTTTTTCCTATAGTAAAATAAGAAACATTTTCTCAATACAAATTTTTAGTCCACGATTGATCGGTAGCAGTTTTTTGGACGGATAAAGTCAAAACTTATGTTAAGACTGAACTTTGAATGCCTCTCCCTTAATTTTGAACGTGTAAATATACGTATACTCTTCGCCATATAATACGATTAATCGATTATTATTTAATGTCTCTGAAACTAGAGGTGCTAGGAAAATAATAAAGCTATTTTCGTAATCAGCGGATGAAAATACTTAATAAATTTAATAAATTTTAATAAATTAAAACAAAAAAAAGTTTTAAGGACTTAGCCAAAAACACACGATTTTTAACATCCTTGCAATAACAGTAAGATATCCTGATATACTCATCAATGTGACTCTACCCAAATGAAAGAGAATTTTGTGGGGGCTAATAATCCAGAAAGTATTGGAGGACGATTTGTGAAATATTAAGCGAATAATACAAAAAGTGGTGTAAATTATGCAAATGCTAAATGCCACTATGTCTTTAAAACTAGAGCTGCTAGGGAAAAACTAATGACGCCACCGTAATCAGGAGATAAAAATACATAAGAATTAGCTATTTTCATTTAAACAACACACAAAAACCTCCATTTTGTTGTGCTGTGTTATATAATGCTATTAGATTAATTTAATTATTACTATGTATCTCTTCAAAATATGTAATATTGCTGTTTTAGTTATTTTAGATATTTTATTATAAGAGCTTAAATAACATTGCAAAAAAATAATAATGGATTAATCGCATTTTTTTAAATTTTAATCGATTAATAGGCATTTTTAATCAGGAAAATTTTGTATTATATGGCGAAGAGCATACGTATTTTTTACACGTTCAAAAATAAGGGAGAGGCATTTTTTTATATAAGTCAGTCACTAAAACCTTTTAGTTTAAGAGTTATATTTAACTTAAGCCGTATACCTTTTTTAGGGTATTTTTGGGCAATTTTTGCCGATTAAATGCAAACGGACTGGGCGGTTTATACTTTAGAAATTTATTTTTGATGCACTACGTATTTTTTACTGCCGATTCAACTGAAAATGAGCGGGGAGCGGAAAAAATAACACTTGCATATCGCATACATTTCATGGGTGGTGTAATGTAAATACATATATCGATTACTTTTCTATAGAAAATGATTGTTAACGAATAATTTCAAATAAATAATTTTTCGAACTGACAAGTGTCCGATAAATTTAAGAAACAAATTTATTTATCGATAAATTGATAAAAGAAAATTTAAGAAATTGAAATTTTTTGAGAAACTAGAGTTTTTGATGAGACCTTCAATAAAGTAATAGGAAATATCTGAAAATATTGAAAGACAAATTGAAGTTATTTATAAATTTTATTCGAATGTTGTAAAAATCTTATCGATATAAAGTTTTTAATAAAATTTTCAGTAATAAAATTTGAATTTTTAGAATAATTGTCTGCTCCCAAAAAACCGCAATTAGTTAACGAATTAAAAAAAGTTACATTTAAATTTTTTAAGCTCTTGTTCTACCTCTTCTTGCTCCTTTTGTCTTCTATTAATCGTTTAATATGGCTTTAAGCTTAAATAAAAAAATAGGAAATAGCAAATATTTAAACGACGAGCTTATGAGCAAAAAAATAATAAAAATGAAAAGAGACTTGAAGGAAACTATTGAAAATTACACTTAAGTGCTTTTGAATTGGCGCTCAATTGTACTTTAGGGTTATTACTGTTCTTGTTTTTACGAGCGTTGCCATTGTCGTCTCCCATCGTTGCTAACACTCGCTTTTTTGCATTTTGCTGTTATATTTTTGCATTTGTGTTGGTAATAGTATTTGTATAGACTGCAAATAATAGAGAAAGAAATTTTTAAAAGGAAATGACAATCTACAGCAATATTCTGAAATAAAAAAATTACTATGGCGCCATCTATCGTATGTCCTTACGGTTTGTGTGTTTATTTAAAATTTTGTGGATTAACCTGTTATAAAAAATACAAATTTGAACAGATTGATTAATTTGATGATTGGTTGTTAGTTTTTCTGCGAAAAGAGTTTTTTCTCTTTTATTTTAAGATTTTAGGAAGTAAATTACAATTGCTTGATGGGAAAAGTAGATTAACACAGGTAAAACCAATGGTTTTGGCACCGTTTGCTTTTTTTATTTATTTAGTAAATGCACTATACGTAAACACCTTTTAAAACTTTTGCACTCATTTTTAATAAATATTAGTAAAATCATCTACAATAAATCTAAATTTAATTGCTGCTTGTTCGTAAAACATTTCCAACTTAAACTTAAAAAAAAAACTTCTATCACAAACTTAAAAATTTGTCTAACCTCATGCATAAATTGAATACCTGTAACAAACGATTGCATTTCCATATTTTAAGCAAACTTTTGTAGCAAACATTTGTATTAGAAAACTTATGACATTTAGAAATGCAATTTTCTTTATCACGCATACACATGTTACGGTCTAAATGGTCATTGAGGGACCATTTAAACATTTTTCTTTTTTATATATTCACAAAACTTTCTCTAACGAGTTGCAGACCACAAGGTATTGAAACCAACATTTAAATTTGCTCAAGAGAAGAAAAACAAAAACGATAAAAAGTAGATAACGTTGATTTGTATGAAAATTATTCATACACAATTTACAATTCATTTGTCTGCTGAATGATAAAAAAAACTGCCACACATGTTTTCAAAGAAAAAATATTGCACTTTTTTGCGTTGCTTAATGTTGATAGCACAGTAGTTCAAGAGGTTCGCACAATGGGCTAAAAAGAGTTCATTTTATTTAATAACAACATTAACTTTTTATCCACTCTGAAGTTTAGATATTTTTATATTGAACGCTAAGAATCCCAAAATAAAGTTTTAAATAATCTTCGGGTCCTCGGCAAAAAATTATGTCGAATAGCGGCTAGCAGCCAATAAAAATGTTTGGCCGAATCCGCAGAGAAGTCGATTAATAGGCCAGAGATTACCACTATGTGACAGTGTTAATTAATATCACTATCGGCTCTTTTCACAATGTATGATTAAGAGTTAACATTGACTTTAACGACAACTTTTGTATGCCGAACTTGCCTTTAAAGCCCACGTTAAATTTTGATCGTACATTGTGAAAAGGGCCGTACGTGAATACACCTCTGAAATGAACTAGTGTAGGATACAAGTCGACTTGAGTAGATCATATTGTAATTTTTAGAAATTCGTTTACACTCGCAAAATGGAGCTATCGATAAAATACGCTATTTTGTTACTTCACGGACAAAAACTTATCAATGCGTTATTTCTGCTCCGTTTCATAATTTTTAAATGGTGTCGGATAGAGGTGGACTTAAGCTTTCTATGCGTATTCAAAATATTTTATTTTGACTAATATTTATTGGAAATATCCAAAGAAAATTTATGTTTTCTTCCGAATTTTTCAAGTTTGGCCTCTTATTTCACAACACTTTGTTTGAAACCCTAATAAGTTTTTCATTTTCTTAAGAAGTGTATATTACAGCAATTAAAATAAACCAAAAATTGTAAAAATCGTTGAGAATTAGCAGTTACGATGGTTTTAAACAACATTTTAATGTGAAGTAGTACATGAAAAACATTCCCACTGCATTATGGAGCTACTCACAAAAATTGTAAAAACTGTACAACTTTTAAGCCACTAGTCAGATTTATTTGAAACTTGCCATGTCAGTAATTGAAGGGCCATATTTGCGCAATATAGTTCGCAAAGATATGGAGGCTACTAACTAACACATCGCATTTGGAAAAAAATATAGAAGTGTTGTAACTTTCGCAAATCTCAACCGATTTTGAAATATTTTTTATGTTTTGATGAGCATTATAGCCTACTGCCTATTATAATAAAAAAGATATTTGATTGCAAAAATATATATTACATATTTAGCATATTTAGCCATAAGTTTTTTGCTCGTTTTTAGAATGAAATGTTTTAAATATATTATCCTTTTTTACTAAAGCCAAAATACACAAAAACTTTTAAAATCGGTTGAGATATACGAAAGTTACAAGGTTTTAAAAGTTTTCCATATGCAATGCGTTTTAGCCCACTGTAGAATTGTTAGTTCATATTCTGAAAATTTTGCAAACTTTTCTATAAAAATATAGCTCCTTATCTATTTATGTGTCAAGATATATATAAATCTGATTAATAATGTAAAAGTTATATATATTTTTTCATTTGTTTTGTTAGCAGATCCATAATGCGCTGAAAATATTTTGCATGCACTATTTTATATTTAAATTTTGTTTAAACAATTTTAACTTTGACAATTGCCAACAGATTTTTCTAATCCTGGGCTTATTTTAATGGTTAAACGATACACTTTTAAAAAATAAAAAATTAGTAGGTTTTCAAACAAAGTGTTGCAAATAAAAATGGCAAACTTGAAAAAAATCGCGGAAAAATAAAAAAAATTATTTAGATTTAATATTATTTCCATCAAATATTAGCTAAAGTAAAATACTTTAAATACACGCAGAAAATTTAAGCTCTCTTCTATTCGACACCGTTTAATAATTTAAATTTTATCGAAAAATGAATTTCTAAATATAGCAAAATTATGTACTTTTTGTAACCTTTCAAAAAGTGTCTGAAATGTTTTAGATTTTGTCACATAGTGTATTTGTCCTACATATTTTCCAGCTGAACTGCCGGAAAAATTCGTTGAGCTCGGCCCAACGAGCCTTTTCGTAAATATATTTAGATCGCCTCGTAGCTGCTTGTGAGGCGTTGCGAAATTTTGAGAACGAAAAAGAGGTGGAAACGGTGCAATGATCTGAGTTACCGAGAGGTGCCCTAACGCTCACACCGTACTTGTCGCGGTGCGAAGTGAGAAAATAGTCGAGAGTATTGTTTTGGTGCCATTCAATACACGAAATATGTGTTGGCTCCTTCTTTAATTATAGAATCACTTTAGATTAATCGCATTAAAATTAACTGATTATACACACAGAAAATTTTCAATGTAAAATCATCGAAAACCACGTTAATTTAACATTTTTCGGTAGTGATTTTGCTTCATAGGCGTTTCATTTTAATTCAACATGATTTACAATAATCTTGAAGGAACATTTATCCTTTTGAATTAACTATATTTCATGTTGATTTAATATTGCAGTACAGTTAAATCAAAATGAAGTTGATACTGAAATAATATGAAAAATCATGTTGAATCAGAGTTATTTCGAGTTGAAACAACGTGAATTTGCAATTGGAACAACACTAAAAATCATGTTGAATCAAAGTTAATTCAAGTTGAAAAAACGTGAATTTGATATTGAAACAATACTAAGAATCATGTTGACTTGTAGTTATATCAACAACATGACTTTAATGTAGCTATTTTATTTATTATTTTTCTTACGTGATGGTTGTTTGTATAGACATCAGAAAACTTTGTGTTGTAGTTGGCTGCCCCAGCCAAGATTTGCACTATTGCTACTTGTATGATAGTCCACGCGCTAACCCATGCAGCCACAACAGCTTCAAACTTTACTTTAGCTATACATGAAATATTTTAAATGAAATTTATTTGCTGGTGCTTAAGCATTGTCTATATGCAGCATTTCATTGGTGCTTTACCAAATCGTCAGTAGACTTCAAACACAATTTTAAATAGTTACAAAACCATTTTCTTATGTACAGACTTTCAAAAACCATTTGAGAAAGGTTTAATTTGGATTTTATTTTTCGTTTTGCTTTATAGGTACTTTTATTGTTATCCAATGGATTTCTAATTGTATAGGTGTAGAAAAATAGATTCATATCGAATAAAAATTATTTGCTGGGTTTTGTATAATTTTCAGAGCCTACTTTGCTTATTTTTGAAAATCATTTACATATATGTGAATTCTCAAATGGTTTTTGAAAGTCTGTACATCAGATAAAGGTTTTGTAACTGTTCAAAATTGTGTTTGAACTTTACTGACGATTTGGTAAAGCACCAATGAAATACTGCATATAGACAATGCTTAAACACCAGCAAATAAATTTCATTTAAAATAAATTATGACAATATGTCAAATAAATTTCATAAAGATACACTAAATAAATACACATCGTATGTAAAATGAACTTCATTTTAATTCAACATGATTTAAATGATTATTTAATATAAAACTTATTTGAAATTAAAGTTATAATCATGTTGATTTAAACTTAAATGTAACGTTCATAACAAAAATGTTTAACAGTGAACAATTTCAAATTAAAGAGATTTAAGGTTTGATTAATGACTTTTCATTTAAAATTAATATGAAACAATAGTAATTTTAAACCAGCAACAGAAAATTTTAGCTGGTAATTCGTTTTTTGTCGTCTACATAGCCGACACATGTAAGAATAAACAACAATAAGCCACACAAATAACCACAACAGTGAACTGTAGCAATGAACAAGGCAACTAAACACTAACACACTTAAACAACAAATTATTTTTGTAAATTTAATATGATTTCAAATCACAATTTTGTCATGTTGATTTAACATTCCTTTTTTTCCAGTTGGTAGTTTATTTGAAAACTCTTCCGTTCAGCTAATTTTGAATAAATAACCCCCGACCCAAAAAGAGGGGTTTTATAATTTTGTGGTGTGTACACCCCAAAAGGCTGTACCGATTTTGATTAGTTTTTTCTGTTTGAAAGCTGACTTGATCGAGAGTGTTCTAGCTGTGTTTGAAGAAAAAAATATATCACATATTTTCGAGATGTATCCTCTTGAATCTGTCTGTCTTTGACACCGTAGCTCCCAAACGGCTGGATCGATTTTAATGTAGTAAATTTTATTTTTAAGTTTACTTGATCCAAAATATTCTAACCTATGTTTGAAAATTGGTCCAACCGTTTTGAAGTTATCATCGGTGGTTTTTAGAATATTTCATTTGCTATTATCTTGTTGCCGGAATACCGGAACAAATAGAAGTAACAATGTGGTAACAAAAATCCGTTAACAAATTTATTTATATCAAATTGGCAAAATAAGGCTGTAAATATTACAAATTCAACTACAAATTATATCATAACTCAATTTTAAACAAGAATAGTAACAAAGACCTTCACTCGTTGTAGCGAAATAGACCAGAGGTGGGAATCGAACCCGCAACTTCCAAGCTAACTACTAGCCTACCGATGTACCCAGTATTAAAATAGTACCAATGAATTGTGCTACATCTTAACATTATACAATTATAAAAAATAAAATTAACATTATTTTGTATTTCATATTAGCGGATGCAAATAGTCTTGCGAAAGTGCAAATGCAAAATATCATAGCTTTTTTATAAAATCTTGCGCAAGTTGTTGTATTTAATAAAAAAGCTACGCTATTTTGCATTTGCACTTTCGAAAGACCATTTGCATTAAACACTGATCTCCGCTGTTCAGTTGATATCAGTTGATTTTACTTTTACATATTATTATTTTTTCTCTGTGGTTAAGGAAAATTTGTACTTTGGGTTTAACCAATTGTAACAAGTGATTACTTGTTAAAGTATACTTTAGTATGACTACACAGAAAAAAATAAGTTTCGTTGTTGATAACAAAAATCCCGGTATTCAATAATTTTGTTTTCAAATTTCCTGTGATAAAGAATTCCACTATATTAATAACAAAATTATTTCAAAAGGAAAAAAATATAAGTTAAAAAAAATGTTGTCATGCATGGGATACGAACCTTGGTATCCCGGACGTAAAGCATACTCTCTACAGCTGAGACATGTCTCAGTTATTTTTTTATGAGATAAAACTTGTTTTAAGTACTTATGTATGAAAAGAAAAGAAATAAAAGGAATGGAAAGAAATACATACAACGAAATATTGTATTAATTTAATGACAAATGTTATTGAAACTCATTTTTTTTCAATAACATGGTGTTATTGAACATAATGCTTGTATATATTTTTCTGTGTAAGCAGTGTATACGCTTACATTTTAATTACAAATGAAATCTGTTATTCAAGGCTTAAAAACCATCATAACTAAAAACTCCCATCCCACAAAAAAAATGTAACATGAAATTTTTTGGAATTCGACAGTAACATGACCTAATGCTAACCAAACTTTCCACATAAAAGCCATAAAATCGCTTCTCTTTTTTTTTGCTCTCACATGTGTCTATTGAGTCAACCATCAAGTGTCATCAATTTACAAGTTGATTGTGTGTTAAAATGTCATTAATTTTGTGTAACAATATCATTATTATCCATCAGCAACAAATAAAATTAAAATAAAGTGAAATATGTACATAGACAAACATTCCTATTTGTTGAATACAGTTGCAGTGGCACTTTGTCACACTCTTGCTGCCGCCACACAAATTGACCTGAGGGTGTTGGTGGCAGCCATGCAATTGCTTAAAATAAAATTTTTTCAGTTTGGTTTCCAAAAAGAAAATCTACATTTTCAAGGAACAGGAAAAGTTATTGCTGTCCTTGTCGTCGGAAATCAAGTTCTTTCTTGAGTTAATAAATTATGCATAATTTTTTTATTTACATATATTTTGTTTTCAAGCAAATGATATTGTAGTATTTTTTTGCATTATTATAAAAAGATTATTTCTTCTTTCCTTATAAGTCAGACCAACCAATTCATTGTCATTGTTCGTAATTTAAGCAAACGTAATATATTCGAAATAGTTCAAGTGACAGCTGTCATCAATTTATTTATTAAGTTGACAGAAACATATACATATGCAAAATTACATTTAGACAAAAAGGGGCTTCTTATCGAGCATAAATAATTATTTGGGGAAATTTTTTAAGAGGTTGGTTTTTAAATTAAAAAAATTTATTTTCTTAAACTCTCAAAATCCATGGAACCGAATCGGTTTATTATCTCACGATTTCTAACTGATGTCAATTTCATTAGAATGTCGAAAATTTGGCTCGATCGCTTGAGCCATTATTCTTATGTTATGAGCAGTGTGGCCATTTGAGCATTTTTGCAGCTAAATTTAGCAGTTTTTATTTTGATCCTGGGGCCCGTTTCTCAAAACTTCAAGTTACAAATTTACAAGTAAAATACACACAAAATAACAAAAATTTTTGCCGATTTTATTGTTGTTTTGTGTGTAATTTTGTAAAAGTTTTATTGTTTTGTAGGCATTTTACTTGTAGATTTGTAACTTGTAGTTTTGAGAAATGAACCCCTGGGTCCGTCCTATTTCTCGAAAATACAAGTTACAAGCCTACAAATAAAATATCCACAAAACAACAACAGTTTTACAAAATCTTTTGTTGTTTTGTGTGTATTTTAGTCCATTTTATACGTTTGTTCACTTATAAATGCTTCATCTACAGATCGATGTGGAAAAATTTCATTTCATATGAACGGGTATACTTCCAGATTCTGTAGAATGGCAAAAGGGACACACTGGGTTGAAATACTCAGTTTTCGAGGATTAATTCAAAAACGAAATTTAAAGTATTGTCAAAACTGATTGCAGTTGCTTACAGGGTTTGTTGTATATACAAAATGGGGCTTTGATGGAAGCTCTGGCCATAGTTCATATAAGCAGGCCTTTCATGGCTCAGATGCTAGCGATTCATCGTTATTTTTAACCACAATTGTGCCCCTTAGACTTATGCTAGAGGAAAAGGTTATTTGGGAAAATCCTCGACCATCTTCCACTAGATTTTGTAGACCTTTGAAAATTGAGTTCATAAAGGAATCTTCAATTGTGTCAGTTAGTGAAAAAATAGAGTGGAAGAAGAAATAGCAAATTTGAAATGCTCAACTGTGGCAATCGGTGATAAAGTTATGCAAGTGAAGCACAATATAATTTTGTCAATGATAGATGGAAAGGTTCTTAATGCTATAACTGGAACTACGTCAACACAAAAGTGTTACTTATGTGGCGCCACTACCAACAAGTTCAATAATATAGATGCCATGATTAAAAGGCCTGTGAAAACAGAATATTTAAGATTCGGTATATCCTGTTCTTCATGGCTGGATCAGATTCTTCGAATGTCTTTTGCATATTGCATATAAAATGCCTTTAAAGAACTGGCAGGCTAGAAGTGATTTGGAAAAAAAATTCGTTGCTGAAACAAAATTAGAAATTCAGAAACAATATAAAGAGGCTATGGGCTTAATCGTTGACAAACCTAAGCCTGGGCTCGGAAATACCAATGATGGGAATACGTTTTTTCCAAAACGCAGAAAAATCCGCCAAAATAACAAAAGTAGATTTGAACTTAATAAAAAGAATGCACATTTTGCTTATAGTAGTATCCAGCGGCAATGAAATCCAAAGTGAAAACTTTAAAATATTTGCACACAATACAGCCAGACATTTTGTTGAAAAATATCCATGGTATAATGTGCCACCCACTTTGCACAATTACCTAATAGACGGTGCCGAAATTATTAGTAATACTCCCTTAACCATTAGGCTATTATCGGAAGAAGCGCAAGAAGCTTGGAATGAAGATTTTAAGAAATATAGAGAGTTTCATTCACGAAAGTGCAGTCGCGAAAAATCCCTTAAAGATGTTTTTAAATTATTCTTAATAAGGGGAATCACAATGGATCCAACTGGGTCTCCGAGTGGATGTGCGGCATAGCACTACCCTTCCCAACCTAACCTAATAAGCTCTGACCCAATTATTTCGAGCATGCGAAAGTTGCCTCCAAAGAAGGTTCAAAGTTTGCCAGAGCAGGCAATGGATTTAATAATACCTCCAGTTCCAAACAAACCCAATTTGTGTGATCAAAATGATGGTTATGATAATGAGGATAATGATGATGATGATGATGATAATGATGATGATCAAGTAGATGGTGATCATGATCACGAAAATAATTATTTTTAGGTTCTCATATGTTATCTATACTTTAACTTAAATTTTTTATTTGTAATAAAACTGCACTGAAATATACTTAAAAATGCTTTGTTTTATCAAACTGTATTGGTATTAGGTGAAAGATAATGGAAAAATATCCTAACAGAGCTTCCCTGAATTGATCCTCAAAAACTATGTATTTCAACCCACTGTGCGGGATAGGAAAATGCCATTACTTCAATTTCGTCTATTTTTTTTTTTACAAATTTCAATCGTTGTCATTTTCGTATTGTTAATGTACGCGAGTGCAAAAAAGCTATGACCGCCTTTCTCTTTTGGAGTCTGTTTATTTGGTAATAACTTTTTATTATTGCTCCTCGACATTTTTTTTTAGAAATATCAAAACTAAAAAATTAATCAAATATGTAGGAATTTGGGTTTATTTTATTTAATTTTCGTTTATTAACCGACTTAAAAAAAAAGGAGAAATGTTATCAATTTTTTTAAAGATATTGTCTCAAAACTCCGCCCTTTATAAACCGATTTCGGATTTTTTCTTTATTTAAAAGGGTGCACTTCCAGATTGGTCCCGTTGAAAAGTGAGCAGCGTCACGCCCATATGAAGTAAATACACATGGCTTTTCATCTACTTCTACTCAACCGAATTCCTATAAAACTTTGAACATACATTAAAGCTTCTGTTTGAATACTAGATCATGATTAAAAAAGTGGGAAGTGCCACGCCCATGCAAAGTAAATATTAGCTTTCAACAACTTCTACTAAACCGATTCCTATGAAACTTTGCATACACATTTATTTATTGTTACAATACAACATAATGGTTAGAAAAGTGAACAGAGCCACGCCCATGAAACGTAAATATTCATTTAAAGTACTTATACTTAACCGATTCTTATGAAACTTTGCACACTATTAGTTTTCGTGAAAGTACATCATTATGATAAAAATTACGGGCAAGAACTGTTTTATTTAATTTTATTTTATTTTATTTAGAAACGATATTTAAAGCAATTGTACAATTCCAGAATAAATTTAGCTTTTATTGTGCTCTTCAATATTTTCCCAATTGACCACGTCTTCGATAAAATTTATATGTAAGATACGAATGTTGAAAGCAAGCGTCGCACAGTTGTTCCAATTGGAAAAAAGGTAATAAATCTGTATCTTTGAAACTTGCGATCCGATTACAAAACGATGTAATCATAGAGAAGGACCTAAGCTTTAAGAATATTGCAAATTGGACCACCCTCTTCAAACGCCTGGTGAGCTACAGAGTGTCAAAGTTGACTACTTCGGGCATGAAAAACCTTGTTGTCCTTATAACTTTTACAAATAGTATTCGATTGTAATGAACTCAAAATTCTTGTAAAGTTTATAAAGAGACAAATAAAATACACTTTGTTGCATTAAGATATCTTTAATATTAAGAAATTTATTATATGACATATTGTCACAATTTTATTTTAAATGAAATTTATTTGCTGATTGCTAAGCATTGTCTATATGCATTTCATTGGTGCTTTACCAAATCGTCAGTAGACTTTAACCATACCTCTGAACAGTTTAGCTTTTTTGGCCTTGAATTTGTTCCCGATTTCGTAAATAGCTCCGCTAATAACATAGCCAGAATTAAAAAAATAAAATAAAATAAAAATAAAAAATATTTGATGATTTTTAACAAAATCCTGGATAATATGCAGAAGACATATTAAAGTTATATCAGTTCATGCAGACGTGAAAAAATCAAAGTCAATACCTTGAAATGAGGGTGAAAAATGGAGAAGCTGAAAAAGAATATTTACTTTAAATGGGCGTGCTACTGCCCACTATTTTCATCATAATTTTTTATTGTGACGGTATCTCAATGTGTGCGTAAAGTTTCACAAGAATTGGCTAAATGTAAGCAACTGAAAAATAATATTTACTTTGTATGGGAGTGGCCCTGCCCACTTTTCTAATCATAATGTTGTATTGTCACGCAAACCCAATGTGTATGCAAAGTTTAATAACAATCAATGCAGTGGAACTAGTATAAAAAGCTGTCGTAAGATTTGCCATTAATAAACAAACTAATAGAGCAAGTTAAATAAAAGTTTTTAAAAACATAACAACACTCTTATATATAAAAAATTTTAACGTTGTATTTAACGGGAATTTCTTACGAACTGTTAATTTAAAAAAAAACATGTGACGAATTTCCAATTTTTATGGCAAAATTTTATACGTATGAGTAATATGATAGTATGTGAGTGTACAAAGTTTCCACATGATACAAGGCGATCCATACAAAGTGATGTCAGTGGCGAATTCAATTCGCTTAGACTGCATACATGTTAAACTTCATAAAAAAAATGTAAACAAAAATTGTTTAAAATGTTGTCGATTAGCCTTGGACATGATCGGACGCATTTGAATTGGTGAAAATTATGTTGCGTGATTGCATCACATTCATGGTTGGAGGTGAAGCTAATAAAATAGTTTTGAAAATCAATATCGGAGACATTGAAAATCACCGGTTTGCCTTGTCAGCAGGGTTTATAAAAGATAATTAAAAAAAGTGTGCGACCCATTGTGTAGACGGCGATGTGGTTTCTTTTGTCGTTTATAAAATTTTGGTCAACTGGGTGCATACTTTCAGTTATAAATGCATTTAATTATAAACATCAGGCGCTAATAATTTTCAATGCTCTTTTGGTTTTTAAATTGCTTTTTGTTATACTAGTTTTCAATGTACGTGAGTTGAAGTTGGTTTCGTTCTGCTGTTTCTTTTTTTAGTTTTTTTCCAAAAATGCTGGTGTAAATATATATAAGTGGAATACAAACACAAAACTCTAAGCCATATGGAAAAAACACATACATACATTTGCTGCACATGAAAATAAGATGCTCTGTATTTGTGTGGGTGCAGGATATATGTAGAGGGGTTTTAAAAAGGATTTAGTATTTTTTTAATTGAAAAACTTTTTAGTTTGACTTTAAAAGGGATGTAAAAGCGTGTGAATAATAAATAATTTAACTATAATTTACACTTTAAAAAGTTGTGTGTTTGTTTAAAGGACATTTTAAATTTATATAAAATAGATGGAAGCAAATATGTAAAATATTTTCAACAAATATTTTCTGATTTGAAAAGATGTATTTAAAATGTAGGTTTAAGAGTTTGGGTTGCAAGTAACAAACTAAAATTTAAGATGATGCACAAATTAAATATGCGTGTCAGTGTTTAAAATATATATGTGTCACTTTATCATAACATCTTAAGTCGATTTAAGTCAAAATCGAGTTATGGTCATATTCTGGTTCGCCTTCTTACAATCCACACTGAAATAGTTTTGTTCATAAATTCTGTGAATTTCGACATTAATCCAATGAAAAATTCCATTAAAACTCAACCAACATCACGCTTCGTCGGATTAATGAAACAAGTTTCGTTAGAATTATTTTAATGAAAATTTCTTTAAATATATGAAATAATTTCATTGATCTAATGTAATAGTTTCACTAAGCTAATCAACATATTTCATATTGGTGAAATAATTTCATCGTTTTAATGAAACTGTTTCATAATTTTGATGAAATTATTTCATTATTTCAATGAAATTCTGACATTAATTATTACATTACATAGTAGTTAATCTTTTATAACTGTTTTAGTTTATTTACAATTCCATGATTAAAATATATCCGATAGACGCCAATGCACATCAGAAAAATTTATATTGCTGATGACCACTCACAGTATCGAACTCATACTCTTGATTGTTATCATTTGCTTCAGAGACAACGTCTTAACTACTTCAGCCAACAGTGTTGTCAAAACAATGTGTCTGTGAGTGTATAATAATAAGAAAGGGTACAACAACAAAAAAGATATGAAAAACAAGGGTATGCTTTTTAAAACAGAAAATATATATCTAATTTATTTCTTTCATAAATGATATGAAATTTTTCATCAAAACAATGAAATACATTTCATTGAAATGAGACATTCAAGGACATAAAATTAAAATGTTAAAAAAAATTTATGATATATATTTCAAGAATTTTAAATATCGATTCCCAACTTAAAGGGGTTTCCATAAAAGGACAAAATTTTATACATCCAATAAAATTTTCTAACGAAACTGAAAGTAAATGAAGCAATTCAGTAAAATTATTTCACAATATTTGTGAAATTTCATTAGAATTATGAAATGTTTCATGAGAATTGTGAAAAATCTAACGAAATTGTTTTATTGGATTTATGAAGCAAAGTTCTTTCAGTGAACATTTGGGTCCAATCCGTTTTCAAATACTCCGATTTTCGAAAAAGTTATCACGGCTTATTTTATAACTTTCTAGAACAACTCCATAGTCAATTTTACATTAAATCGTTTATATCTCCAAACTCTATTTTTAGACTTAAGATGTTATGGCGAAGCGACACAGATATATTCCCCATTATTCTGTACCTATTTGTCAACGTCACGTCAAGACAATATCAAAAATGAGACACTTGCGTACTCGTTGTGGACACTAATAGAATACACTGACAGCCTTTTACTATTCTATAAGGCCTAGAAAATAGCGAGAGGCTGTTAAAAGTAGTCAATTGTTGTCGACAACGAGAACTAAAGTGACCTATTTTTAACACTGTCTTGACGTGACGTCGACAAATAGTTACAGAATAAGGGGGATTATTAGGATTTTTTAAATTTCTGTCTTTTGTTATTTGTAAATATTTTTGCAAAATATTTTTACACCTTAATTGCACCTTTAAGGAAGCAAACAGGAAAGCTCTACTTCCTTTTTAATACAAATGTATACAAGTTTAGAAAAAAATGCAATAAAAATAAACTATGCCATAATAACCTCTCTAATAATACAGTTCATTTGTTGTGATTGAACTCAATTCAGTTGTTTAAGCTTTTTCTTTTAAACAATAAATAAACAAATAAAAAAAAGATATTTATATAATATTTATAAAAAAGAGAAAAAATGTATATACTACGCTTATGTATCTGCTATTTATGTATCTTGAAAGCATGTCAAGGACAATTGCTTAATACAAAAGCCAGCCAAAAATACAAGCAACTTAACACAAAATATTATATAAAAAGGATTTTGTTTAAAATTCTTCTGCTTAAAACAACGACAAGAAAAGTTACAAAGTGTTTCTGATAAATGAAAAACTAAACGTTCAATTACACATTATTTTTTCCCTAGCAACTCTTGCTTTAAAGATATAGAGACGTTTAATAGTTGCATAATTTACACCACTTTTTGTTTATTCGCTTAATATTCCACGAATGGTCCTCCCAATTTTACAATACTTTCTGTTATTGCAAGGAGGCTAAAAATCGTGTGTTTTTGGTTTATCCTAATATACTCATTGACGCGACTTTATCCAAATGAAAGAGACTTTTGTGTATATTAATTATCCAGAAAGTATTTTAAAGTCTGGAGGCCCATTCGTGAAATATTAAGCGAATGACACAAAAAGTGGTGTAAATTATGCAAATATTAAACTTTAAAACTGGAGCTGCTAGGGAAAAACTAATGACGCCATCGTAACTAGGAGATAAAAATTTATAATCATCAGCCATTTGTATTTAAAGAGCACAAGAAACCTCCATTTTATTGTGCTGTGTTGGTTATTATCAAGGAAAAGCGGAAATATAATTTGTAGAATTTTTCATTGCCTCCAAGGTATTAAGAATTACATACATATAAGTATATGTATGTACATATATATATTTTCGACATAGTAACAAGTTATATTGACAATATCCAGATGTCTTAAATACAATACGTTGTCATGTACTGAGCATACTGCGCTTAAGAATATGTGATATAATTCTCATTTGGTTGCTATTAAAATTCATATAAACAATTTAGGCTTTCTGACAGCCTCTCAGGCTTCCCATTTTTACTTCCTTTTTTGGGGAATAATTCAGAATGAAATTAAAATAATAATGTATAGCACGAATGACGCGGCTAAGCTGCAATTACAAATAAAAAGAAATACAGCCTTTGGAAAATATGTAATAGTAAGTAAGGAATATTATAAGAATTAATAGTTTATAACAACTAAAAAAAAATGTAAAAGAGAAATGGGAAATAAATGAAATGAAATGAATGACAGCCTCTTAGCGATTCATACAAGACTCAAAGTTGATATACTCATGTGAAAATTTTTTTTCTGTGAATAACTGTTGAGGAATTTTCAGTTTTCGGGATAAATCATTCGCTTTTTCAAATAGTATGTTTCTTTGTTGACAAACATGTGCTATATACACTTTATTCACGAACATTTCCTATAGAAAATTTCTCGACAAATATTTTATATAGACAATTTGTTGGCAAATATATTCTATATGATTTTTTGACAGAATATTCTATAGAAAATTTGTTTACAAACATTTTCTTAGAAAATTTTATGACAAACATTTTCTTTAGAATATTTGTTCACAATCATATTCTTTACAAAATTTGCTTACAAGCGTTTACTATAGAACATTTCTGAACAAACATTTTCTATAGAAATGTTGCTTACAAACATTTTCTATATAAAAGGTGTTTACAAACATTTTCTTAAGACAACTTGCTTACAAACATTTTCTTTAGAAAACTTGTTGACAATCACTTTCTATAGAAAATTTGTAAATGATAATTTTCTGTATAAAATTTCATAACAAACATTTTCTACAGAAAATTTATTGAAACATATTTTTTTAGCAAATTTGTTAACTGTTTTCTATAGAAAATTTGTTGATAATTATTTATAGGAAATTTGTTAACAACTATTTTCTATAGACAATTTTTTGATAAATATTTTCTATAGAAAATTTGCTAAAAAAATTTTTGTAGAAAATTTGTTGACAAACATTTTTAACGCCCGACTAAAAAAAGGGTTGTTATAAGTTTGTAGTGTGTGTCTGTGTATCTGTGTGGATGTACGAACCGTCGTACAGACCAAACGGCTGGACCGATTTTGATTTAGTTTTTTTTCTGTTTGAAAGGTGACTTGATCAAGAATGTTCTTAGCTATGTTTGAATAAAATTGGTCCAGCCGTTTAGAAGATATCACATCTTTTGTAGATGTATCCTGTTGCATCTGTGTGTATTTGACACTGTAGCTCCCAAACGGCTAGATCGATTTTAATTTAGTCTATTTTGTTTGAAAGGTGACTTGATCGAGAGTGTTATTAGCAATGTGTGAAGAAATTCCGTCCAGCCGTTTAGAAGATATCACATCTTTTCTAGGTGCATTCTGTTGAACCTGTGTGTTTTGACGCCGTAGCTCCCAAACAACAAGACCGATTTTAATTTTCGTTTGAAAGGTGACTTGATCTAATATCTCCTAGTCTATACTTGAAGAAAATCGGTCCTGCTGTTTGGAAGTTATCATAAATTTTTTTTTATTTTCAAGTTTTTAAAAAACTGATGAACCGAATTTTTTATATAATCAGAGATGATAATATTAAGAGGCTGTTCACACTATATATAACATAAGTAGTAGGAACGTAGAATGTTTGCGTTGAAATACACGAGTGGTATCGTATAAAGCTTAGAGAGTAAAAATAATATTTAATGAAACTATCCGGCAGTGATACAAAACGGAAGAAGTGCTATGTATCTTTTTGATTTTTGACATTTTTTAATTTCCGTAAACAAAATATGTACGATGCTAAAAAAGCTTCCTTATAACTATTTAATGTTATAAGTACATTTCTGGTTGAAGAATCCATCATTGCTCACCGAGTAAATATTTGCGATTCTGTTACTTCAATAATATTAGTGGAACATAGGTTTGGTTCTTAAACTTTTGATACAGCGTCAACTGTTTCGGGGGTTCTTAAAATTTTTAATTTTTTGTTATCTATGAAAAGTTTATCCTATCGTTATATCAACAATAAAAATATCGCCGATACCGATATATCGCCAAACTCGAACTATCGGGTATATGCCTAATTTTAATCTTCTTTAATGCTTGCATACACTCAAACACTTGTTGAAAATTAGGTCGATAATAGTCGGCAACACTTTACAGATTATTATCGACCTAAAATTACACACGTATTATTTTTCAACAAAATGTTTTTACAAAAAAAGCGATTGGCTGCATGCATATTTGAACCGCGACCTCCTGACTGATAGTCTGACATATCTACCACCATTCAGCCATAACCGTATTATACGTTATGTTAAATTTTTTCTACTTGGACTAAATATGTTTAATTTGAAAGCTTTTTTCTTTAATAAAATAACTACAAAATCGATGTAATTTTAGACAAGGAGAAATTTTCAACACAAATTTAGACAATATATGATTGTAAATTTGAAGTAATGTTTTAGAGTGTACATATTTTTTTTTTATTATATCTTATATTTTAATTACATTTATAAACTTAATGCTTCAAATTATCAATTTGCTTTAATAAAGATATCAGCATCATAAATGTTAATATTACTACGTACTCCATTAGTTTGCATATTTATGGGTTTTAGCGAAACAAATAAAGTTATTCCACTCCAGCCATCCTTTGAGTTCTTCCTCTACTCAAAACTTTTCCACAGTTTTCGTACAATTTTAAAAATAAAGTTTTGTTACACCTGTAAAATACTAGAGTTTATTTTCAGCGCCTTAAGTAGGCAACAAATATTTGTGCAGTAAATTTTTAAATGCAGTTTTTTCGTTGCTCTCTGTTGGCTGTATGCAATAAATAAAAAGAAAACAAAAAATACTTTCAACAGTTAATATTAAAAATACATAAAATAAAACAAGCAAGGAAATTGTTGCAAATATTTTTAAAAACTTTTTCTTTTTGTATAAGCCATTGTTTTTTCTTCGTTATTCTTTTTTTTTTAACAAACATTAACATAAAAATTTTGCTGTATAAGCTGCTTTAAAATAAAATATAAACAAAAATCGTTAAAAATAAGTAGATTTTGCAACAGCCCAAAAATTTAACTGGGATAAAGTTTTCTGCTTTTTTTTTAGTTGGGTTCTTGTACTTGTATTGTATTTTTTTTGTATGTTTTAAATATATTAAATAGTTCTCTTATGCCTTTTTCTTTTAGTTCTTTATACAAACTATAAATCGAAAAATAGAAAAACTGTAGTCTCAACCAAATGAAATAAATTGAGATGAATTATATAATGTCTACAATTTGTTTGTTACCTCTCAGGAATTTTTGTAGAAAATGCTTTAAGAAGTTTCGGTTTTATTATTATATTATGTGCTAAAAGTGAATACTTTTAGCACATAATGTCATGCTTATTCAAGTGTCAGGACATGTTAGCATCCTCGGCAACGAGAGCTGTCTAGAGCCATATACCAAGATCGATTGTAATTAAACTTTAATTATTGGCAGAGACATTGTCCTTGTCTCTAAATAATTGTTTTCGACAAACCCGTTTTATATATTAATTTACCAAAAATTTCATTTCACTAACCTTCATTAGTTTTTATCAAAAATGACATGTACAAGTTTCAACATGTCTCATGTGTAAAACACTTATTAAGTAAAAATAATTACAATGGAAACAAAGCTCCTGAGGATAACACTCTTCAAGGATGTTTCAAAAAATAACTTTCTTGTATCTACTATACAATATTTAAATGTCACTGATGTTCTTATATTGTATGTAATCATTGTTCTAAGTATGCTTTCACACATACAATATGAAAAATGGTTGAAAAATGTGTGTAAATAATTATTATGTAAAGAACAACAAAAATGCACAAAATTATAATAACAAAAATACAAGAAAATGAAAGGAAATCATCTTCTCACAAATGTGTTAAGAATATAAGGAAATGTGCCAACAATATTATTACAAAAAATAACAAATTTCCTTCATTTATAGTGCAATCATCCACGGAACTATAACACATTTTCAGAGACATACTGAAGATGGTAACGTGAGGAAGTTTTGACGTACGCTCTCGTGACGGAAATTTGTTCACAAAATACCGACGAAAAATAATGTGTTCCGTACAACACAAATAAATGGCGAGGCTCTAACGACTCATACTGGTAGAGGGAACCAAAAAAAAAAAAATAATAATAAATATACGTGCGGCGGCGTTTTGAAAGCTTACGCCTGGGACTCATTTTAGGGGCTGTTAAAGTTCCCCCTTTGCACATTGTATAGGAAATGTTGTAATCCTTACATTTTACGTATAAAATTTGTTGGGTCTTTTTGTCACTTTATTGAAAAAAGGGACAAAAAGGGTGAAATGTCCTATAAAAATATTTTTCATCTAATCCTACTATAAGTCTTCAAAGACACCAAAGTTCAAAATTCAACTTTAATGTCAGAAATAGGTCAAAACATAAAATGTGTTTAACGGTTAATTTCGTACTTATTCAAAATTAGTGTTAAAATATCCTACAAAACTGAACTTTAAAATGCCGATACACATATTATTATTTATTTTTATCTTATTATTTTGAAGAAATTTGATTGTTTTGTAGAGTGTGATTAATCTAATGCCTGTTTTTTTTAAAGCTTGCAGGCAGTAATACACCAGAATGATCTTGAGCTCGCAACTGAAATTTTTAGAGTCCGACCGAAACCAATTTTTTGATGCCGAACCCGAACCGAACGTAATATTCGGCAAAAAGACCAAATACTCGGCCAAATCCGAAACTATCCGAAACCTTTTTAGCATTAACTGGATATTGACATTTTAAAAATTAACAGAACTAAAAAGTCACTTATTTTATTAACGACCCTTTTCACAATGTGATTAAAAGTTAACGTGGTCTTTAACGGCAAATTCGGCATACAAAACTCTCCGTTAAAGTATACGTTAACTTTTAACTGTACACTGTGAAAAAGGGCGTAAGAGTATTTCTACATGCATACAGTGTTCAGTCAAAATAATAGTAGAAATTCAATATATTTCATTCCATTGAGCAAATATAAAACTTAAACATTTACGAGCATATGACTAATAAAAACTTGGCGTGAAATTAGCTTAAATGATGAATAGATGAATAGTGTTTTATCACTCTTTTGATGACGTTACAAGAGCACCAATCAGAAAGTTGAGCCGGAATAACTAAAAAGATATAAAGTGGAATATATATATATATAGGTTTTTTTTAATAAATGATGTAAATTTGTATTTACAATATTATGAGCACATGTGTAAATACAGTACCGTAAATTTAAGTTTACAGTGTTGTAGCAACACTAAAAACAAGAGTCGGAGAACAGCCATTCGGTATTATTATTTTAATGTTATGAGTACATTAAAATTTTGGTAAACATGATGTTGTACTAGTTATAGCCTGAAACCATCGTAGCAACGTCGCACTGATTTTCTTTTTCTGTCTGGATATCTTTAAGCCGAGTGAACATTGTTGTTTTTAAATCTGCCCATTAGTTTCAGCGATATCGTAAAAGTTTTAGACTAAAAATTAAAATTTCATAAACAAATTATAAAAAGTTCTCTCACTAAAGTGTGAATAAAATCAAAAGTTGT
Organism: Panzeria rudis; assembly: GCA_956483635.1. NCBI lineage: Eukaryota > Metazoa > Arthropoda > Insecta > Diptera > Tachinidae > Panzeria > Panzeria rudis. Next base: position 129,386,547 of record OY101448.1, read on the forward strand.
GCACCATTTTCAAGGAAAAAGGGCTAATTTCCTTTAGAATATATCAACCTACATGATATTAGACCAAAAATGGGTTAGTTGGTGTATTTTTATCTTTTTGTGAATTTTTAAAAACAAAAACTTTTAAATTTCTTATGAAAGCTTTAATTTTTAGGCTTTAATACAAAAGAACTTATTTAATTGTCGTTACAAAAAGATTAAACTGATAGTTGAAAATTAACACGGAATCTGTTTTCTTAACAGCGACGTTGACATCACTACGTTTTACGCAGCTACTGTATCAGCAGCTTGTCACTGAGTATTATTGATCAGTCGATGTTTCTCCAAGTAGATGAAATCTGTTGTCAATCACAACAAAAGGATAATGAAATATAAGAATTCGAAGTGACATACTATCATGAAATACTACCTATTTTTGACACTAAATTTATACGATTTCATTAATTTCTACTAAAGTGAATTGTTTTTTTTACGCCCGCGTTTCATCGATGATATATACCAGCGTTGCCCAAGCCCTATGCGCTTGATGCTCATTTGTTTTTGTAAAATCACTTAGCTATATGCTGTGTGTTTTGATACACACATACAGCACTCAGCACTAGCAATACGAAATACACAAACAACTTTGCTTTATTAGTTTTTTTGTAGTTCTGCACTGTATACACGCAACAACAAATAAATATATGAAATATATGTTTCTTTGTATGTATTAGTTTTTACAACAAAAAATATTGATTAAAAATTATTTTTTCTCTAAATGTATTGGTGTTTGCTCTTCCATAAGGAACTTTTGGGCACCCCTGATATACACAATAAAGAATTTTTCTCGACGGTTTTGAATTTATCGTGAAGATTGAAAATAAGCTTTTCTCATATTTTGAAATCATTTTAAAAAATCAATTTAAAAACAAATAAACAATTTCAGTGCAAAATTGCAGAAGTAAATTCGATTGCGAAAAATCGATTTATTATAACATAAAATAGATTTTCGATTGGAATCGAAATCGGTTTACCATTCCCTAGTATATACTACATATTTATTTTGGCAACAGTTAAATACTTTATGTTACTATGTATATCTTTTGGTTGCGCTTTATAAAACTAATTAAAATTTTCATTCAGTTTGAAAAGATATGGGACGGGAAAAAACAGATTCATGGCGGTGATATATTTTAAATTTGGAAAAATACTATTTCGATTAACTTCCTTATTTATAGAGAATAAAAAGTTTCGGTGTCGGTATTCGGCCAAAAAGTTGGCCTAAATCGAATATCTACCGAAACCAAAATTTTGGCCGAATCCGAAACCGAATATTCGGTCGGACTCTAGAAATTTTCCTTTATGTGTATCATAAGCTATTTTGGTACCATATGTCATGACGCTTTTAAATGCATGCAGAATTACGTTGATTATATTTCTTTTAAACTAAGAACAAACCACCTTTCATTCATATAAAAAAAACGCCACACTTCGTTTTATATTATAAATTGCTGAAAAAAACTACCAACCATCATATTACGTTATTGCCCGTGCTTTACGTCAGTCGCGTATGCACAGCCCATCTCTTACACATTAACATTTACATTTACTTTTATACATACATACGAACATTGCAACGGAAATGCTGGCACAATTCTGCTTAATCTCGTACAATAATTTCTTACATGATACAGTTTTTATTAAAAGGCTTGTAAAGATTGAGTTAAAACTAAATATAGAATCAATTGCACATTATGGGTAGTATGAAAAAAAGTATTTGCCTTTAGCAAATGGTAGCACTGTTTATTTTGTATAACGGGAATTTTAAACAATTTGTAAAGAACTTTATTGGGCAATTCAAAGCAAGCTTGCATATTGTTCTATCCCGTATTTTGTATTTAAATACTACCTGATACTTTGAACAGCTTAACGGATATAAATTCTTTAATTTTTCCCGAAAATTTAATTTTAAAATCGGCACGTATTAAATTGCGATTTCTTTTACATTTTTATTTTGCACAAACACGTTTTGTATTTATTTTCTACATTTCAAATTAATTTATTTTATTTTCAACATAAAAATTTGACAGAAAATTTATAAAATATGAAATACAATTTTTTTTAAAACACATGTAAAATTTTATGAATTTTTAGTTTGAAAATTTTCAGTAAAATTTTATGCATGCGTAAAATAATATGAAATATGAAAAATAGGACTGACATAGAACTTACTAAATTTTACCTATCGACAAAGAAAAATATTATGCTTATTCCAACGGTATAAAAAAATTATATTGAAAAAAAAAATGTGACTTATCATATTAATAAACAATTAGCTACTGGCTTGAGCTTTTCACATGTTTACATGTTCATATATACTTAAGTATAAAATCAAACCAAAAAAGTTTGTCTTGAGTAAAACAAAAATCAGAAAAATGGGAATGAAGAAAAATAAACCGATGGCAATGCTGGGAAAGTGCACTTTAATATCAGCTTGAGAGTGATTTAATTCTCGTATTCAATTTTCACGAAAAAGTTGTATATATAAGAATTAAAATCACATTCAACAGAGCCACCTGACAAGTGGTGATAGCAAATACACGTGAGAACTGACGATGGAAGTGTAGCGGCTTCCGAAAGTGGCGCTACTCTGTTCTGCTGTATACGTTGAAAAATTAAGTCGATGTTAATTTTTCCCTTGTTCCTTGGAATATTAATCATGCCCAATTTTTTCTGAATATAACGTTACGAACCTTAGCCTAATAATCAATTTGGATTCACAAAGCAAATACGTTCGAAATAATCATATTAATGTGACTTGGTGTAGTTTACCTACCATCTACAGATATAAAAACGAACACAGACACTACTACCTCTATCCTCCTTCCCATAACAAATTTTCCTTAGTTCCGGCACTATGCATTGCATAAGTAGGTGTCATGCACTGAGTGCTGGTCCCAAAAAAAGCCTCGAAACGATTTGCTTGTATGAGGAAAACACCCAGTGTTTGGCCGGAATCGACCCGTCGACCTCTGCACTAATAGGCAAGCGTTGCTACCTATCAATCACAACGGCACTCAAACTTGAACGCAAAACTGATATTTGCGAAAGGTTTTTTTTTGTAAGTTTTGTTCTTAAACTATAATTATTTGTTGTTATTGTCGTAAAAGTAACGGGAACGATATTGATATGATTCATACCACGTCACATTTACTAGATAACGGTATAATTGTGTTTTTCGATTTATACTCCTCTTTTAAGCGGCATCCAGTGTCAAAGGCTGGTTCGATAAAAATATTACATCTTGTTATATTAGCCTTTGAAAAAATAGTGGCTAATTGTCATAGCATCGATGCAGCTGCAGGTTTTCATGTTATGACAGCTTGGAGGGGTAGGGACTTTTTTTGGTGCAATTTTAACTGACACTGCTTTGGAATCAGAGCTGCGTATGTTTTATATTTGGATATTTATTAATCATACGACCCAATGATCAGCAATACTTGAAAATATGCAGAAAAGTGCGAACATTCGAGCTCTCACAACAAGCAAGCCTGCAGCTATATCGATGTGATTTTTCCGATGTATGATAGATAAACAATCATAGATTACAAATTTTGAAACGATCAGACTAGATTAGTGACGGACTTAGATCACCATAGCAACTTAGTTTTCGTTCCATAGTAAAAAACACATTTGCCATCATATATCGTTAAATATTAGTTTTTCGAAAAAATAGTAAATGTTGATTATACTGATTGTTTCTATTAGAGAGTAACGAATACCGATACCGATACCGATATATCGGCGATACTTCAGATTTTCCGATACATCGGTATCGGCGATATTTTACTGTCGATACGACGATACTTTTAAAATTTTTTCAGAGTTTTTTTTTAACAAATAATTTATTTTTGTTCAATTTTACCATGATTTAAATTCACTTCGTTATTTTTTAAATCTTATTAATATCAATTTTAAAAATTAATAATATTTTATGCTGTTATTTTGTAAAAAAATTATTTATTTTTTGTTAATTTTACCATGAATTCAAATTCAAGTCGTTGTTTTTTAAATCTTATTCCAGCAAAAAAAGACACTCCAAAGAAGTCATGAAAATGTAGAATTCGCGATCCGGAAGTATTGCAAAATTTGGATAATTTCTAATTAGTTTTACATATCCTTGCCATTGCAAGAAATTCTGTTTTTCGATTACCAATCACCGAATAGGAAGCGATGCTAGAACAATATTCTTTTTCGGTGTTCTATAATGATTTTTCCTCAAGGAAAAAGGATAAAAAATTACCCATTTTCACAATTTTTTTATGCGAATTTAAACTCAGAACTGTATTTTCATGTAAATTTAAGTGAATAAATATAAACTTTTAGAAGACTTTTAATAATTAAGCTATTAAGTTATTTAGAAGAATATTAGTTGATAAATGTTCTTTAAAAAATCGATTTTTTAAAAAGCATGGCGAGTATTTTTTAAAATTACAAAGGAATTAAAAATTTTTTCTTGCTTTTCTACTAATTATCTGCATATTTTTAATCTAGATTTTTTGAAGCAAAGAAAATGTAGCTCCTTAAAAATTACTTCCAATTTTTTATACTGGGTTAATCAATTTTAAATATTCTCTCTTACAATGTAATTTTATATAATAAAAAAATTGCACTTGAGTTTTGTTGATCTAAACTTGAACTCAATTTCAATATTCGTATCGGTATCGGAATCGGTATCGGCGATATTTATTTTTAAATATCGGTATCGGATCGGCAAAACGGCGTATCGTTACATCCCTAGTTTCTATCGATTGGCATAACAAAAAATACTATTTTTTCAGATTTGGTCCAATGTGCGCCCATTGGTTGATTTTCGACTACTTCATGCTAACCAGTTGTGTTTGCAACTGTTTTTTTTAGGGAAAAAATATTGTTCTTATCTAGAACAAAAACTTTTAAACTAAACTTCATTATGGTGAATTAGTAGATCCTATAAAAAATTTGGAAGTTCAGGCAAAACATTTGTCCAAATTTAAAAATTTTTTTGTTGAAAAAAAAAAAAAATAAATAAATAAATAAAATTAGTTTTGTTGTTACTTTTAAATGTAAAATAAGAGTTAAAAATTAATCATTTATTGAATCAGAAATACTATTTATTGAATTTAGAAGTTAATTTTAACAAATGCTTTTGCGAAAACAAAATTTGAAATTTTGTATTTGTGTATATTTTATCCATATGGGTGGACAATAAGACACTTAATAGTGTGTGGACTATTGATATAAAAAGATTCTAAAGCCTTAAATTGTATTGGGAACAGCACAATTTTTCAAATGTATACATTAGGGTGCTTCAAAAATAAATTTTTTTCAAGTACTATAATCTCAAAAGTTTCTCTCTCTCACAAGATAAGCTCCTAATTTCGATTCTACGCGATGCTGAACATAAAAAATAAAAAAATAAATTGCTCCATGTAATTTGTATGGAAAAACTGAAAGTTATGCAGCGTCGCGTAGAATCAAAATATGGAGATGATCTTGTGGGAGATCTTGTTTTATACCTAGTAGAAACTTTTGAGATTGTAGCAAAAAAAGTTTTTTTAAGCACTAGTATACATACAATTTGTTGGTTTTGATTCAACAACAATTTACATTTTTGTACATTTGCTTAACGTCATTTCTTTCTAAATAAAATATCATTTCCTTTTTTTTCTCTTTTTCTAAAATTACACAAAAATGTATGTAATGCACTTGATGGTAAATAATAATGATTGCAATAATATTTATGAGTATCTAATATAAAGAATATTTCTAATAAAGCAACCACAGTTACAGCAATAACTACAAAAAGCTTAAGAACAGTATAGAAAAAATTTCAATACAACAACCAAAACTAATAATAATTTTAAGTTGTAATCCATAATTGTTATTTTATCGTATTTTATGAGAGTAAATGTTGGAATAAATGAATTTTTTGCTTAATTGTAGTCATGTAATCATTTGTGTATTTTCCGGAATAATGTTTCTGTTAACAAATGCATTTGATTTTTTTTAAGAATTGTTTATATTTTCTAGCTTTAGCACAATAAAATAGTTTTCTGCCAAAAATCGTATGTATGTGAAAAAGTGTCCTGCAGTTCTGACTAAACATCAGCCATTGAATTTCACTATTGCTTTGAAGTGGGGTATAAAAGATTGTATATTTTGTTCCGACCTGTGCAAAGTAACATTTCGAAAGGTTTTCAAAATAGGCTTGTTTTGCAAGGATGAGGATGCGATGAGGATATCTTACTAGATTTGAAACGTTTCCATGTTTTCTTTACTCTTCGCAATGGAAAAATCAATTTACATAATCAAGTTGTTTATCCAACGGAGTAATTTGTTGAAATATATCGAATCATGTCCACAACATTCCATTAGAACTGAAAACACATAAAATTGATAAAGAAAAATGTCGACTACTCGGTTAATTAAAGAATCCTTATAGCACAATACAAGCATGCATAAATGTCAATGTTATCTCCTTCAAAACTGCAAGGATAACATTTATGTATATTTGAATGTTTTAGAACAAATGCTCGATTGAACGTGTTTTGTATGCTTAAATTTTGAATTATTTTTCAGATTTTTTGCTGAGTTTGTCTTGTTGTTCAATTGCACATACATAGTTTGATGCTGTTGCCGATTCATACAACATAAACTTATTTTTTGTTGCCATATCATTTCAGATTAGTAATAAAATTCATTAGAAAGGCAAAAAAAAATTTCAGACTACTTGTATTTTTTATATGATTTTTGCGATAATGTTTGCTTTAAATTCCTTGATGAAATTTATTTTGTAATAGATAGAAAAATGTTTACTTATAAAAATGTTGCTCTGTTTATGGGCTATAAATTCCATTGATCATTTTGTGATTTTAAATTTTATTTATTTTGAGTCGTTGATGCCAAATTAGTATAAACTTTTAAATTAAATAGAACTTTTTTCAGAAAATTTCCTAGTTTTATTTTTGTGTGTTGGGTGTGGGTTCGATGGTTGCAAACATTATCTATTTCTCCGAACAGTCCATATGGATCCGTGAACTAGTTGATACTGCGCCAGGTGGCTCGAAAAATAAGTTTAGCCCTAGGATTAAAGATGAGTTAAGCGATTTCAGAAATATGTTTAATTTATTTTTGCTACGCCCCTTGATACCGCCTTTTAGTTGTTTTTACTCTGGGTTGCCATTTATAGTACGATCATAACATAATGCATATCGTTGTTCATGGTTTGACTGCATTTTTGCTTTTTTACTTTAATCCGACATCAAATTCTGGGCGACACTTATGACATGTTCCCCATTAGGGGGAATGAATGGCCAAACCAACTTCTAAAACTTACAGCATATTTACAGAACCCAATACGCCTTTAATACGCGCATAAATATTAACGTCGATCATATTTGCGGTTATGTAAAGCGAATGTCATTGCGCTTTTGTAAAAGACGTAACATCTGTCAGTTTTGTTTGGTTTATAGAGGACGAATTCTAAACGTCACTAACGCCAAAAAAAGCCAATTGCAAAATTGCATTCCTCTTAATAATTAATTGTTAAAATAACATCACTTTCACATCAGAAACTAGAAAACTATCATTATTTGAATTAAACAACTTTATTTTATGTATTTGTGTTGAGATACTTAACATATAATTTCTTTATAAGCAAAATAAAAATCTTTAGCTAAAATCGATTCCTTTTGTTTACAAGCAAGTAGTGTGCACCATTAAAAGAGCTGTCATTATTTCGATAAAAAATAATAATTTTGTATGAGAAAAAGTAAACAAATAAAATTTATTATAGAGGGGCAACTATGTAAGCTGAGACGAAAAATACGGAACGTCTTCTACAGACGCAAATTATTACGTATTCGTCCATATGACATTCACACGCGTCTTTATTGCAAAGGGTTCTGTAAACATGCTGTTAGTAAGTATGTCTAGCTTTTAGTATTTTCACTTTTAAGCCACGCCCCAAAAGTAATACCTTTTTTTCTTTTTTGCAAACATATAACATACAAACGGGTCGATCAAAATACGAAACAAACAAAAATTGCACCAGCCACGCCCTAGAATGAACGGAAGATATATCAATGACGTTTCTAGAACTGTAAAATTTTTTCTTTGCTGCGGCCCAAAATATAGCACTTGTTTGTTTTTATATACGACAAGTGATGTAATATGTAAGAGTAAAAGAAAAATTGCCTTAATTTTGGGGCGTGGTATAAAAGTTACATATATTAAAAGGTAGACATAAAAAGTTTTAGAAAGGGTTTCTTCCCACGTGCAAAAAATTTGACATTAGGGATGAACGATCCGAGATGTCATAAGTAGTGCACAGAATTCGATGTCGGACTATACAGTCACCAGAGGCAACAATGAAGTGATAGTCAAGCCATAAACAATGATATGCGATAGGATACGATTGCACTTTAAATGTCGGCGATATATACAAAAAAAACAAAAAGTGCTATATTTAGGGGCGTGGTAAACAAATTTTTTTTTTACAGTTTTAGAAACGTCATTGATATACCTTGCATTAATGTAATATGTATGTGAAAAAGAAAAAAGGTGCTTAACATTGGGGTATGACATTATAGTGAGAATACTAAAAGCTAGACATTTTAAGTTTCAGAAAGGATTTGTTGAAACGTGCAAAAAATTAAACATTAGGGGGAAGGATCCGAAATGTTATAAGTGGCGCCCAAAAATTAATGTCGGATTATAAAGTCACCAAAGCAGAAATGTAGCCATAGTCAAGATATGAACTACAATTTGCACAATGCTATGACCGGACTACCAATGGCGACGCAGCTTACAAAAAACTAAAAAAATGGTATTCAGTTAATCTTTAATCATAGGGAGCAAAAAAAATTATGCTGTCGTACAGTGTTATCACAGGATTTTTTGTTTGACAGGGGTTTGTCGGTACGAAAGGGGAGTTTGTGGACTGTACCGTAGAGGGAAGAGAGGCTGTCACAAGAAGGGTCACGTGACTAGTTCCCAAGGAGTAGCAACCGGTTCGAGTTCCGGAACTTTATATGAAAGGGACCGGCATCTTTTACATAGAGTTGTCATTGGAGGGGGTCAGTTGACATAATTTAGATACTCAGTGATAGCTTCTAGACCCAAACTTACGGTACTTGTCCTGTGGTGATTTCTTTAATGCTAGTTAAAGAACAGGGACTGGGGAAATGCAACGCAAACCGAAACGACGCAAATCGAATAACTTTTTTGATTGGGTTAAATATTGAAAATTTTATTTTAAAAATATACACAGTTTTGATTAAAAAAGTCAAATGGAAACGTTTTGTTTTTGTTTAATTATAATAAAGAAGTAAGAAAAAATAACTTTACATAAAAGCATAAAAAATTAAGTTGTCATTTATATTCGCACATACATATGAGGCCATCGGCGCAAAAGTGGTGTAACCCATATTTTTTTGTTGGTTGCTGCTCTGGCGTTAAATACATTCCTTACTTTACCTTCTATCAATACAAAAGCAGAGGAAGCCACCTTTTGGTATTCAAAAGAAGATGAAGATGAAAAATCGTTTTTGCACAGAACATAATATAACAAAGTAATAGAGAAAAAGTGGTGTTAACCCCCAGTCTCTCCTAATTAAATAGTTTGGAGTTACACCACTTTTGCGCTGATAGCCTCATATGCAAACATTTACTAAAGAAAAAACATAAATTCTCATTTGAGACTAGGTTGATCTATCTTCATCTGATAAACCTAAATAATAACATTAACTTGTTGTTTAATGACCAATTGTAATTAATTAATGTTCTTATAGTAGGAGTTACCTTCGGGCTAGTGATGGTCAAACCAAAAATAAATAAAACTAATTCATTTTATTTTAAACACCCAAATAATAACAACTGTAACTATGTTTAGAATAACTTGTCTAACAGAATGAAATTGTAATTCCCCTTTTTCACGAAAATTTTACAATAATTCACCTGTGGTTGTGATATCAGTGAAAAATCCAATTGTTTTTAGTGAGGCAATTCGGAATCAAACTGACGCAAAGCGGATTGACCCACATTTTAAAAAGCGAAGCAAATTGAAACGACGCAATAGGATCGACAATCTGCTTCTACATTGAAGGTATTTTGCTAAAATTTTTGTTTTAGTTTTGTGATAAGTTTTCCTTTCACCGGTCATGACTCAGGAATATTTTGTAACATTCCCATTCTCACCAGTCATAGGACAAGTACGTTCAAGGCAATTAGTACAATATTTTCCGCAGGCTAACTAAAGACCAGCAGATTGAAATATTTACGTGTTTTCTGTGCTATTCTCTCGAATAAAAGAAAAAATTCCAATTTCGCGATAAAAGATTAGTTTCTCTGCAAAAACTTTGCTCAGCATTTAAGTTGTAACTACTTGCAATTTAAATCGATAACTACTTATTTTTGTTTGACAAGTTCTAAAAATAACAAATGTCTACATTGTCAGAGCCATTAACGAGTTATTATTTGACTTACTGCAAGCTAAAAAAGTAGTCAAATAAACAAATTAAAACTAAATAAAAAATTATACACATAATATAATCCAGTAAAAAAAGACACTCCAAAGAAGCCATGAAAATTTTGAGTTTGCGATCCGGAAGTAGTGCCAATTTGGATTATTTCGCATGATTTTTACATAGGGTTGTCATTGCAAGAAGTTCTCTTTTTCGATTCCTAATCACCGAATTGGAAGCGATGTTAAGACAAATTTCGTTTTTGGCGTTTTATAATAATATTTTTCTTCAGGAAAAATGGTAAACAGTTAATCATTTCGCAACTTTTTTCTTTTTATAAGAATTTAAGCGCAAAACAGTACTTTCATGTAAATTTCAGTAAATACCTACCAATTTTTAGACGAAAACACAATCCCACCATGGTTTCCCCCTTAAGAAATTAGTAAGTAATTCGGATAGGTATTAGGTACTAAGCTTCAGAAAAAATATTTAAACAATTTCATCACGTCAGACATTTTTTATGAGCCTACCTAATATTTTTGTGCGTTTGGGTGTTTTCACTAAATTACTAATAGCTTATTTTATTTTTAACACATTTGTCTTTAAAGACAATGGTCAAAAGTTCAATATTTTGCAGCTTCGAATTTTGTATAAGCTTCTAGAAAAAAATCGATTTTTTAATTTTTACAAAAAAAATCAATTTTTGAATTTTATTTTACCAATAACTAAGAAATCATTGATTTTTTAGCTTACCGTATTAAGACGATTTGAAGCAAATTTTGTTAGTTACCCGATGGTGCTTTATTGGTCGACGTCGGAAATACAGCCTTCGAGTTATGGTGAATTATACTGGTATACCTCATGAAAATATTAGGTAGGCTCACAAAAAAAAAAATTGTGACGTGATGAAAAAAAAAACCAATGATGTAGTTTGTTTTAATATACATATGTACTTAGATATATGAAAAAAAAATGGAATGAATTTTTGTAGAGGGAACAAAAAGTTGTATTTCGTGGGGTTGTGCAATTAGTTGACAAATTTCTTAAAATGTCCGATTTTTTAAAAACCATGGTAGGTATTTTCTAAAACTACTCGTATAAACAAATTACAAATTTTTGTGTGATTAAAATTTTGACTTGCTTTTCTACTAATTACATATGTGCATATTTTTAATATCAATTCTTTGGAAGCAATGAAAATGTAGTTCCTTAAATATTACTTCTAATTTTTTTTACCAGGATATTTTATTTAGATATTTTCACACTTTTTTACCAGGTCTGTTTATTTTATTAATATGTACATAACAAATTATAACTGTTTTCAGATAATGAAAAATATACGTACTAATTTTATTAAAAACTAAGTAGTAGTTCTAATTTGAAGTATAGTAATGAGATAAATAAATACAACTCATTACTTTTTCACCCATTAAAAAAGTTTTTTTTTCTCGGTTATATTTAATTATTCTATCTTCAACAAAATTGAACTAACAATAAGTAATCAAATCTTAACTCTAAAATTTTAAGTTTTAAGTCTAGCCAATGCCAGACAAAAATATTTGTTTCAGCGGTTGGTTCTGTGGTTGTCTACGTCTCTCGTGTTCGGCTGAGAGCAAGAGTGTCCCTGCTAAGCCGAGTGTGGCCTCTAAAGTTAATGATGTTTCAGGCTAGGGATTTGGGTGCAACTGAAGTTTTTTGATGTATCTTGTCACGTGCTTAAAAAACACTGTCTTAACCAGCGGCACATCTAAATCTTTATGAATTCGCTTGTTTCTGACATTATTTTGTCGCTTTTGAAGTTTTTCTACATTTGATGCCGAGGTAGTGCCCCATAACTGGATACCGTAGGACCATATTAGTTTTAGAATGGAGTTGTATAGAAGAAGTTTACAATCTAAGCTTAAAGAAGAGTTTCTACTAATGAGCCAATTCATTTGAGCTGCTTTTAATTTCATTTGGGTCACATTTGCATTTATGTGGGACTTCCATGTTAGACGACGATCAAGATGACCACCGAAATATTACTTCAAATTTTTTTTTACTGGGATATTTTATTTAGATATTTTCAAAAATTTTTCCAGGTCTGTTTATTTCATTAATACATAACAAATTATAACTATATAATGAGAAACATACGTACTAATTTTATTAAAAACTAAGCAGTAGTTCTAATTTTAAGCATAGTATTGACGTCAATAAGTACCACTCATTACTTTGTCACCCATTAAAAAAGCACTACCGACTACAAAAATGGCAAAATTTTTGGCTGGGTTACTATAGTATTTCAAAATACTGCTTTTATTATATAAAGAACTTTTAAAATCTGTGTTTGTGACGTCCCAGCTTCGGTTTCCTGGGAACATTGTAGCTAAGAACGATCAAGTCGCTTTAAAATTATATCCAAAAAAAAATTACCTTCCAAGGAAGTCAATAACATCCCTAACTTGTGATCCGAAATGGGGCAAATCTGGATAATTTCTAATGATTTTTACACAGGCTTGTCATTGCAATAAGTTCTCTTTTTTGATGCCTATGCGAAGAAAATTAAATTTTTGTATGTTCTTTTTACTAGGTGCAAAGAAACTAATTTTTCATCACTTCTTTAGAGTTAAAGAAACTCTTATATATGACAATTTGTTTTTTGAAAGTGATTTTAGTGCTACTATTAAGAACTATACATTTGTTGGCATTACTTTTAACTTAAATGAAGCGGAAAACAATATTTTAGTTGCATTTGTAAAATAACATTTACTTCATTTGCTTAAAAAAATCAAGAAATATCGTAATTATTCAAAGAAATTTTAATTATTTTGGCTTGACTTCGGTTTTAAATAAAATGTTTCAATTAAATTATATTTTTATTTAGAGATAAATATGAAGCATATAGACAAAGAAAATGTTAACTGCGCGGAGGATTGAACTGACATTTCGATAGCTCCCGCTAATCTCATCAGAGTTCTTTACCGCTTAGACCAATCGACCAAAATCGGGTGTTTGCAGTCAAGATTTTCTTTGTCTACATGCTTCATATTTATCTCTAAATAAAAATATAATTTAATTGAAAAATTAAATTAAACCCGAACTCAAGCCAAAATAATGAAAATTTCTTTGGATATAAACCCATATAGTTCGACTAAACTCATAACTTATCGTAATTATTTACAGAAATTTCAATTCAGTTCCAATTTTGTAAAAGTAAAACAAATTTTTAATTAATTTTGTGGATGTTGCAAAAATCACTTTGTACGAAATCGAAAATACACACTAATTGATATTTTGTTTAAATTTTTTTTAAAAGAGAAGTAACACAGTCTGGCAATTAATGCAGTTAATCTGCAATCTGGCAGTTAATTCATTAATTTGTCACCTTCTTTGGGACAGGGATAGAGTAGAGAGAACAGGTGGTGAAGTGGGAGAGAGATAGAAAGCTTAATTCATTTACAACTCTGCTGTTGCGCGTTTTTTGTAGAGCCTCACTGGTGTCAAGTAGAAGCATTTAGTTGTTTAAGCTGTGTAGCCATTTTATTAGTTACTAGCTATACCCGGCGTGCTTCGCTACCCCATTGTTGTGCAAACATAGAAAAATTAATTAACTCATATAAAAATAACCATAAAATTGGTTAGTTTTTTTGAGATCTTTTTAGTTTTGGTGAATTTTTGCGTTTTAGCGATTTTTTAATTTTGACGATTTTTCGTTTTCACTTTTTTAATTCTGGAATTTTTTAGTTTAAGAGTTTTTTAAAATTTCAAAAGTTTGAATCTTACAGTTTCCAAGATGCAGCAAACTGTTGAAACTACATAGTCATAATTATATTAACTTTCAGAACACCCTTTAATTTTTGTTCTGTTAAATATTCTACAGACTACACCAATTAACACTAACTTTGAAAATTTCGAGAGTCTATATAAAAGTGTCTGTATATTACATAAGTATTTCAACATGTTTCGTTGCTCGCTTTAGAACACCCTTTAATCTTTAGCTTTTTTTAAACACAAACACAACCCGCGAAGCGATCAGCTTGTCTGTGGAAACACACCCAAGGTCTATGGCGGGAATCGAACCTACGACCTCTGGACTGACAAGATAGCGTCGCTACCACTCAGCCACAGGGGTACCCTTGTAGTTATTATGGCTCTCGAGAAAACAGCCTGTGACAGACAGAAAGACAGACGGACTGACGGGCAGCGTATCGAAAACAATAAGATTAATTTATACCTTTGGTGTACAGATCCCTAAAAAGAACCTTTTTCAAAAAGTAACCATTTTCAAAAGAGTACCGTTTTGAAAAAGTACCCTTTCCAAAAAAACATTTTTCAAAAAGTACCATTTCTTAAAACTACATTTTCAAAAAAGTAGGTTTTCGAAAAAGTACCATTACTTTAAAATATAAACGGTTAACAAAAAAAGTACCAAAATTATATTTTTACCCTTTTTCGGCCCCTAAATGTACAAATTTCAAAAAAAGTACAAAGCTCCTATCCACTCATTTTTCTATCTTATTATGACGCTTTTGGAATTTTATGTCTACCTAATTTAGACTGGGAGATATAAGAACACCGAGTTTACCCGTTTTTGCCCCTTTTAATCCCGTTAGAATTTAAGTTTTCAAAAATTCGTTCTTAGAGAATATATACAATCACATGCATTCAGTATGTGTATCAATGTGGATAAAAAATAGTTATATGAAAAAAAGTACCGAAAAGGGCTACCAATTTTACCCATTATATATTCAAATTTGAAAAAATACAAAACTGTTTTTGAGGGATTTTTAAGGAAAGAAGAATGAATTTCAATTTTTGTTTCTAACTTTATTACTTTAGGAGATAAACTGTTAACGAAAAAAGTACCAAAATTATATTTTCCCCTTTTTTCGGCCCCTAAATGTACAGATTTTAAAAAAGTTTCAGACACCTGTCCGCTCATTTTTCTATCTTATCATGATGCTTTTAGAATTTTATGTATACCTTACATATATTCTAAGATATAAGGTTACCGATTTTACCCGTTTTTACCCCTTTTAATCCCCTAAGAACTAAAATTTTCAAAAATCCTTTCTTAGTGAAAATATATAAACATATTCATTCACTATGTATATCAATTTGCATAAAAAATAGTTGCATGGAAAAAAGTACCAAAAAGAGCAACCAATTTTACCCTTTATATATTCGAATTACAAAAGAGTACCAAAACATGTTTGAGGGCTTCGTAAGGATAGAAGAATGGATTTTAAATTTAATTTCTATCTTCATTACTTTAGGAGATAATCTGTTAACAAAAAAAGTACCAAAATTTGAGGGCTTCGTAAGGATAGAAGAATGGATTTTAAATTTAATTTCTATCTTCATTACTTTAGGAGATAATCTGTTAACAAAAAAAGTACCAAAATTATATTTTTACCCTTTTTCGGCCCCTAAATGTAAAAAGTTAAAAAAATACCAAACACCCGTCCGTTTATTTTTTGATCTTATTGTGCTGTTTTTGGAATTTTATGTCTACCTTAGTTAGATCCAGAGATATAAGGTTACCGAATTTACCCGTTTTTACCCCTTAGCGTTTGATTTTCCCAAAACCCCGTCTTAGTGGATCTATACTTCTTGAGGGGAGGCCACATACGAAATTTCAACTTTTTAGCTTTAGTGGTTTGGGCTGGGCGATGATGAATCAGTCAGTCAGTCAGTCAGTCAGTTAGTCAGTCAGTCAGTCACTCAATAACGTTACTCTTTTATTAACATAGAGTTTACTTCGCCGACGGTTCTGCTACAATACCGACGAAGGAGTTTGATGTGAAGTGCATTAGGATATGTTAGTATTAATCGCTGCCGGTACTGCCAAAGTTATCAGTGCTATGCCTTCATCACTGTAACAGTCCAACAGCAACCAACGCAATAATAACACACCAATGCACATGAGAAAAATGCATGATGATGTTGGCTTGCCTGAAAGTAGTCTTGAACTCAAGACCTCAGGGCTTGTAGTTAAACGCGCTTACTACTAAGCCAACAGCACCCTGGAAGTAGTTCCCCAAAAATTACTTCCAACTTTTTTCACTGGGTACGTACAAAACATGGCAACCGCTGCCATATTCGTTAATAAAATTCCAATAACGCCTCCTCCTCTAAATCTGTTTCAATAACAACTTTTCAAGTAAATTTATTTTAGTTATCTTTGTATATTCATCAGACTGTTATTTTTCTTAAGTTTAACTAATTTTATAAAAAAAAGCAATTTCACCAAAAAAATTTCAGAGAAAAATTGTGGGAAAAGTGTTTCGAAGCAAATTAATAAATGTAATAAATTTATAAACGTCATAACTTTTTAAATAAACTTTGTTACAGGCTTTTCTTTTCCACAATATCGCTATTAATTACATGTTTTCAAAGTTACATTTCTCACAGCGAATGTAAGTTTTGTAACATTTATTATGGAGGGTTAGAGAAATAATTTACAAATAAGTTAAGATTTTTCTAAATTCATTCCATATAGAAATCATTTATGAAATTAAATACTTATAAACTCGGTTCATTTATCTGCTTTCTAAACTTCAAATGTAGGTTTTTAAAAATGACTAACCCAATTTTTCTTTAATAATAAACAACCTCTTCAAACAACTCCTTTTAGTTCCTGTAAGCCACTCTTTTTTTGCAAGGCAAAGCTTTAATTTGAAATCCCATAAATGATGGCAAATGAATACAAATGAAAATGAACAAAAACAACATTGTGGTTTTTCGAGATGCTGTTGCCACAAACAAATAACTACAATAACAAGAGCACAACAAAACAGAAACTACATACAACTGCAAATGATGACAATTATACAGAAAGAAATGTCATTAGAAAACTACTAAAGCCTGGGGTGTATGATATCTAGCAAATTTTCACAACAATCACTAACATTTCTATTTCCCTTCCTTTCTCACTGCTTTTCACAATTACAGAAATATTCTAAGGCTGTCTATAGAACTGAGTACAACCAGGTATCCATCCAACTTATTTGCATAATAATTGAGATTTCGGGAAAAAAAATTCTCAATAACAAAAATATTGTTTACGAAGGACTATTCTTATTTGCAAAACTATGAAGAAAAAAAAATGAAATAAAAATATGAAATAAAAATTCTATCCAAAGGTTTCTATTTTCGATCGAAAAATACAGCAAAATATCTACTTGGCATAGAGTTTGCAGAAAATGATTTGAATTGTGTTTAAAATAAAATGTTTTCCTTAGTTTATACACACAGAAAAATTTCAATGTAAAATCGTCCAAAACCAGATTAATTTAACATTTTAGTAGTAATTGTGCTTCATAGGTGCTTCATGTTAATTCAACATGATTTACAATAATCTTGAAGGAACATTTTTTCTTTTGAAATAACTATATATCCCCTGTGGCTGAGTGGTAGCGATGCTAGCCTGTCAGTCCAGAGGTCGTGGGTTCGATTCCCGCCGTAAACCCTGGGTGTTTTCCGCAGACAAGCTAATCGCTTCGCGGGTTGTGTTTGTTAAAAAAAAATCATGTTGAGTTAAATACAAATTAAGTTGATACTGAAATAATACGAAGAATCATGTTGAATCAAAGTTATTTCGAGTTGAGACAACGTGAATTTGATATTGAAACAACACGAAGGATCATGTTGAATCAAAGTTATTTCAAGTTGTAAAAACGTGAATTTGATATTGAAACAACACGAAGAATCATGTTGAATTAAAGTTATATCAAGTTGAAGCAACATGTCTTTAATGTAGCTATTTTCTTAGTTATTTTACTTACGTGATGTTTATTCGGATAGGCATTAGAAAACTTTGTGTTGTAGCTGGCTGCCCCAGCCAAGATTTGAACTCTTGCCACTTCCATGATAATCCACGCGCTAACCGCTCCAGTCACAACAGCTTCAAATTTTACTTTAGACGTACACCAAATAAATACCATCGTATGTAAAATGAATTTCATTTGAATTCAACATGATTTAAGTGATTATATGACATAAAACTTATTTGAAACTAAAGTTATAGTCATGTTGATTTAAAATGAAATGCAACGTTTACAACAAAGCTGTTTCAACAGTGAAAATTTTTAAACCAAAGAGATTAGAGGTTAGATTAAGAATTTTTCGTTTAAAATTAATATGCAACAATGGTAATTATAAACCAGCAGCAGTAAATTTTCGCTGGGTAATTCAATTTTCGTCGGCTATTACTCGGCTATATAACAATAAACAACAAGTCATACAACTGATCACAACAGTGAATGGTAGCAATGAACAAAACAAATAAACACTAACACACTTAAGCAACAAATAATTTCCTGTAAATTTAATATGATATTGAATAAAAATTGCGGCATGTTGATTTTACATTCCTTTTTTTCTGTGTGTATATTTAAGCCATTAATAAATATATTTTTAGTTTCTGGTTTATATTTCTATTAAAAATAATGAAATTTTATTGAAATGCAGTAAAAAAATATAAACCACATTGTATAAAACTAATTCAATTTCTGACCAATCTCAATGATTGATATTTCTATAATATAAAATCAATCAGAAAAATAATTGAATACTGAATATGTTATTGATATATTTCCATTTGCTGTTGCATTTATGTTGCATGTGCAGAATTAGAAAGGAGTTGTTTATTTCACAATTTTTGTAACGTGCAATTTTTTACTGGTGAAAATGGGAATGACACAAAATTTGCCTGAATCGTGACCGCTAAAAGGAGAACATATTGCATTGTAACAGCATATTTTTCCAAATCAAAAAGTATATTAATTTGATTAGTACAAGTACCTTAAGTTTGGGTCTTGAACCTATCACTGAGTATCTTCATTACGTCAATTGGCCCTCTTCAATAACAACGCCATGTAATAGTTGTAGAACTCGATCCGGTTGCTAGTCCCTGGGAACCATCTTCGTGACTTGTCTTGTGACAGGTTCTCTTCGCTCTAGATTGTAACTTATAAAAACGGGCTAATATCTTTAACGCTTCCTCTAAATTATTGTTTGCTTAGTGTTCTTACTATTTTAAAACTCTGTTTGTTATCTTCTAATTGGAGTAGCGGCAAATAATATTTTTCAAAGCTGCATTAAATATGTAAGTACTTAAATACCGAAAAAGGCATAAAAATGATATGACTTTAGCTTAATGGATTTTGGTTAAAAGCCATTTAGTTTAACACATCAAAATAATTGGAATAATTTAGAAGAGGATTATAGCATTATATACATACATACATACATATAAAAAAGTTTATAAAGCTTTATGATGGTTTTAAATAATATTTTTCTTTTGTAAACCAAAAATAACTGAGATTAATTATGCCAATGAAAGTATTTTTAAATATGGCAAATTAAGATTTAAATTTATTGAAACTAAAATTGTATTTAGCTAAGCACATTAAAAGAATGAAATAGAATTTAATTTAAAAATTAAAATTTTCAGTTATTTAATTAGTTTGGCTTCAGTTCATTTTTAATTTAATCTTTCGACCAAAATATTTTTTATTTAAGAAAGAAATTCTAAAGCATGTGAATATTGAACATTCAAAGAAAAATGTGGATGTACGGAGGGTTGAACTGACAGCTGTTTCGTGACAGTGTTGTTGCCGCTGTCAGTGGTGTTGTAGCTAAAGGACTCTGACGAGTAGACTTGGTGGTCACGAAACAGCTGTCAGTTAAACCCTCGTACATCCAAATTTTTCTTTGAATGTTCAATATTCACATGCTTTAGAATTTCTTGCTTACATAAAAAATAATTTGGTCGAAATATTAAATTAAAAATGAACTTAAGCCAAACTAATTAAATAACTTTGGATAAAAACCATACAGTTCAAATAAAATTCTTAACTCAATTAAAATTTTCTATATATACATAAATATTGTCGGATTAGAGTGTAAACCTGCTAACCGCCATTCAAAAAATGTAAGAACTCCTACAAGAAAACTGTGTATATTTTGTATTGGCGATTTCAAATTTAAAAAAATATATTGTTGGTTTAATAAAACACAGTGTTCTGAAATAAATAAAATATATAACGGCCCATTTTAAACTAGCAAACAGAAATCGAACTTAATTTTCAACAAGGACATTAAGATTTTCTGAAATGCCTTCATTAATATAGAAAAAGCATATCTCGATTTTTTGTTATTTTACAGGAGAAGAATAAACTATTTTTAACCGTAACCGACATAGTTTGTTAAGGAGGATATATTTAGAAGTTGACTATCAGAAAGCGTCAAATATCTAATTTCTAAAAAAAAAATATAGATTTACCGATTAACGGTTAACCAATTGAATATCCCAGTAGTAACGCATGACCAATAATGTTCTTTTATAATTCGTAAAAAAAAAACAAAAACATAAATCACTATAAAAAACTTTCAAAGATTCTCAGTAAAAAACTTGCTTCCAATAAAGCAGGTTTCTACTATTATGGAATAAAAGTAGCGCTGACAAACCTGCTGATATCGCTGCTGATTTTTGTATGGCGAGTTTCCGGATGGGAGTACTACATTTTTGTTCACAAAAGCGCTGAAAATCATCAACATTTTCAGCACTAGAACTGAAAATATATGAAAAAATGGTTCGATGTGGATTGGCGTTGTTGACGTCATTTTGAATTTTTCTTATTTCGTTTCTTTATTTATTTTTATTAATTTCATATTTTTTCTCAATGTTTGCTATTTTAACTTCAACTAGTATCGAACTAAGAACCTTCAGGTTTGAAGCCCAACGTACCAATCACTCGACCAAAAACACTGTTGCAAAACGGCACCAAGAAACTCAAATAAACTTACTCTTCATTCTCGCTTAAAAACCTGTTTTGGATCAGCACTGTACGAAGCTTTTGTATAAATAAAATGCAAATACGTTTCTCGCTTCAAAACCTGCATTGTTATGACGCTATGAAACAGCATCTGAACAAGCTCATATTTGAAAGCGAATTATAAAGCGCTTTATTTCTTTAGTGCTTCAAAAAACATGAAAATTGTTTACTGGGTTAATAACACTATAGAACAATTTCGAACTTTTTTTTTTAAATTACGGGGTTCTGACAACCGAGTCTGGTAGAGGAGAGCAAAATAAAATCGCATCGGAATTTTATTTTAGGGGGGTTAAAATTTCACTCAATTTGGCCTGTTCGTATAGGATATCGGTATATGAAACTATGTATTCTTTACATCTGAGGTGTATAATATATTCAGCAACTTTGTAAAAAAATATTAAGGCAAATCTTTTTCTGGAACATATTAACCCTCTAACTCACCTACATAACGGTAATTTTTGTCTCTAATCTAACAAATCGTGAAAAACATCGCTAAAAAGGGGGAGGACGGCGATGAAATGTGCTACAAAAATGTTGGCCATAAAATTTTACTATAGATCATTAAAGACAACCAAGCTCCAGACTTACTTGTACGCTAGAAATCATTACAAAACGTAAACCGTGTTTAAGGGCTAATTTCATATTTATTCACAAGATCTATACGTTACGTTTAAGGTATAAGATGTGTTCACCACTTTTATTTAAAACACTATTAGAAACACTTGTGGAATATTTTAACCCTCTACCTCTCGTGGTATGGGTCGTTTTTACCCTTTCTTAAATCACGACCAAAAAACTGTCCTTTAGCGGTGACATAGCAGACTGAAATGCTCTACAAAATTGTTCTTCCGGGTGCTTTACATACAAGTGCTGAACACATCTTATACCTTAAACTTAAAGCTTAAAAGATCTCCTAAGCCGAATACTGGAGTCTGGAGCTTGGGTATCTTTAGAGGCCTATAGTAAGATTTTATGGCCAACATTTTTATAGAACATTCCATCCCTGCTTTTCCTCTTTTTAGCGGTGTTTTTCACGATTTGTTAGAATAGAGCCAAAAATTACCGTTATGTGGGGTACTTGGAGGGTTAGACGTTCCACAATATTTTCTTAATATTTTCTACAAAGTTGCCGAACATATCATAAATCTCAGATGTAAACATTTTATATATCGAAATGCTGCACGAACAGTCCAAATGGAGGAAACTTTAACCCTCTAAAATAAAATTCCGATGTGGCCTTTCAAAACGCCGACAATTATTTTTTTTTGTCTACTCTACCAGAATCGGTTCCTAGAGCCCCGTAATTTTTTTGGGTTGTATAGTGTAATTTATTCTTATTATTTACCGTGAGTATGCTTGATCTTGAAAATTTCCCTATTTGTCATACATGAACGTGACTGAGTAATCAAAATTCTGTTCGTGAGCGTGCGTGCGTGATCCTGATTCATTTTGGCTGTGAGGGTGGATGATCGTGAGTTAGAAACCGGCCACTCATACGTTCTACTTCGTAAATTGAAAATTTGAAATTCATACAAAGGGTGTGTGGCAAACGGTATCAAAGCACTATTGTAAGTAAATTTTTTACACTTCTGAGGTGAATAGAATTTCACTAACATTTTGGAGAAATTTTAAGACATTTTAATAATTTGTTGTATGCTCACACATTTCCTATGGTGTAAGGGAAAAAGTGACATACTTGAATGTAAATATGAAAGGAAAACGTAAAAATTGTAGATTTTTTCATATGCGACGGCATATTTTTTGAAATTATTTTTATTTTTCAATTAAAATTTGTAATCACAATTACTTTTGTTGCACTTTTATCCATTTAAAATATGGTTGAAAATTAAAAATTTTTTCCGTTTTCTTTTTAAAAAATTTTAATTAAAATGTTTGTAATTTTCCATGAATAGTGTAAGCAGAAAAACTGACAAACAACGCCAATGTTTGTCAGTTTTGATGTGTATCATTCATTAATGCAGGTCTATGGTACCCTTTAATAAAGGTTTGCAGAAGATCTGGGCATAGGAGTTTAAAAAAAAAGAGCGTACGAAGTGAGGTTTTTTAACATTAACTAGGAAAATTTAGTTTAGTAAAATTTCTTATATCGAATTAAAAAAATTCATCTTCATTTAAATTTTTCACGCATACGAGGTGTTCCTCTATGGGGCCGTGTGAAATTTTATTGAAATCGCAGTTTTTCTATAATTCGTTGTGTGAAATGTACACCATGACGTATAATTTTTAATTATCACTTAAAAAATTAATCATACGTTTATACATACATACATACATACATACATACATACATACATACATACATACATACATACATACATACATACATACATACATACATACATACATACATACATACATACATACATACATACATACATACATACATACATAGTTTATAAAATTGCGATATTCAAGCAAAATTATATTTTCTTCTTTAATTATGAATAAATGGAAATTCAACATAAAACTATTATAAATTTTTATTCAAATTTCAAATTCGACACAAAACCATCCATTATATTTAATGATTGTGACTCACAAAAGCTCGTTATAAATCAGAAAAATATAAAACGAAATATCTTAAAAACACGCAACATAAAACATTGTTGTATTTTGGTATTAAATTATAATCTATTAAAACAAAGACGAAAACTAACGACAAACTTATGTATGCATGTATCTATGCATGTAGCAATATAAAAAAATACACAGATGCATACAGTGATGCCAATTTTCTAAAGGGGAAATGCCTTCATCAAACGGTTACAAAAGAAATTATTTTCAAAGATATTGATTTTTTCCGACCAGCTTAATATATAGCGTACTCAAAAAATGCTAAATCTAACGTGGAAAAAATCTTAGTTGCTATTACTGGA
This sequence comes from Panzeria rudis, assembly GCA_956483635.1. Classification (NCBI taxonomy): domain Eukaryota; kingdom Metazoa; phylum Arthropoda; class Insecta; order Diptera; family Tachinidae; genus Panzeria; species Panzeria rudis. The sequence goes on from OY101448.1 coordinate 129,410,751, forward strand.
CCACATTTACATACATATGTATGTATGTATGTATGTATGTATGTATGTATGTATGTATGTATGTATGTATGTATGTATGTATGTATGTATGTATGTATGTATGTATGTATGTATGTATGTATGTATGTATGTATGTATGTATGTATGTATGTATGTATGTATGTATGTCTGTATGTATGTATGTATGTATGTATGTATCTATGTATGTACATTAGAGTGGCATTGAAAATTCTACTTCCGATTTTCATAAAAACCCATGTGGATTAATGTGAAGCTTGGTCTTAAACTATGTTGCAAAGTTTGGCTAAATCGAACAACTCTAAGCCGTACCCTGTTGAGGTCTATGTTCAATTTAAAAAAAAAATTCACCGATTTACAGCAGTTGAGAATTCGTCAATTTTGCACCGATTCTTCTGAAAATCCACAAGGGTGTTATAAATATTCTAAATTAAATGCTAAACTTTTTCTTCCACAAAGTTAACCCTTTTGAGTTACTTTTTTTTACAGATATTTCAAAGGACTTTCTCCAGAAATTTCCAAAAACCTGACCATAAAAACTTTCAAAATACTTTATCACCAAAAACAATAACCCTTCTTTACTTTGGGAACAAAATAGCACATTCAAAAATATTTCACAAAATTTGAAGCTGTAAAGTAAAGTAAAGTCCACCCACAGCGTAGAAGGGTTAATATTTTCGTTCATTATGCATTTTTGCAATAGTTTTGTCAAATATTTTCAAAAAAAAATTCATTTTGAAACATATTTTAAAATATGTATGTGTAGTTTTGACCTACATGACAGTAAAGGGTTAATACAATTTAGGATATTAAAAAGAGTACTCTCGCCGATTGTAAAAATTTTTGCAATATGTATATGAGCTTTGGCAATATACTTATGAGCTTTGAGCACAAAGGGGCTTAGAATTATCCGATTCAGCTCAAATTTTCGCAATATCAGCTTAAGAACAAGTATCACAATAATCCGCCTGAACCTTTGTGAAAATCCATACGTCCTAGTGCTACTCTACTGTACATACATGCAAATTGCACTAGGCCAAGTTCCGGCCATACAGTGTGTATATTACACGAAACTATTCGAGCTATTTTACCCCCTCAAAGCTTTGCACCACTTAATCGAAATATAATGAAACATAAGGGGTCCCTGCAGAGGTGACCTTATAGGTGAAGTTTGAAAGTTCTACCATAAAACCTTCTCGAGATATGAAGGTGTAAAAAGTGCATATTTTAATACATATTCACTGACTCACTGACTCATGAATATTATTGGGCACTTCCACTATAGCTAGAAAGCTGAAATTTTGTATACAGTTCTGGGTGAGAAATTAACCAGAAAAATCTAAAAACGGGCACTTTTCACCTGGGGGTACTTTGTATAGGGCACTTCTAGTATAGCTAGCAAGATGAAATTTGGTACACAGGTATGTCCTGATGAGCAACTAACGAAAACAATTTTAAAACAGGCACTTTTCATCTGGAGAGAGTAGGGTGCTCCTTTTTCGTATGGGGCACTTCTGGTATAGCTAGAAAGCTGAAATTTGGTAACGGGCACTTTTCATCTGGGGGACTTGGGTGTCCCTTCTTTGTATGGGTTGCCTAGAAATGAGATGCTATTGTACCTATCAAGAACTTGGTCCTTATTTTGATCTCAGTACTTTTTACGGCCGAAATTTTTGGCCTTATTTTCACATTTATGTTTTTGTGCGGCTACTATTTACATCATGACATGCCATTCAACACCATATGAACATAACCTGCAACAACAATAACGTCATAGTTTACCTTGGCTAAGTGGTCAAAAATAAAAATGATTAAAAAAATGTGCACTAAAGAAAAAAAGGAAAAAAATACACTTAAAAATGAAAAAAAAACAGAAATGTTTGAACTCTTAACAGAAAAATGCAAAGCAACCAAACATAAATAGCTTAAAATGAGTGAGTTGTTTTCAATTTGAATTCTCTTGACTCTCCTTGAAAATATAAAAAAATAAATTTCCTGTTGTGTTTTGCTCTTTGAGTATTTTCTTTTCGAAGAGCATTTAGTTTTTGCATTTTAAAATTCAAATGACGTCATGGTTAAACAATGCTCTTTCTCGGGTATTTGTTTTACTATGATGCAACCTCTTTATTTTTTTCACTCCTAGAATTAATTAATGTATACATCAGTGGTAGCCACAACTCAAAATGTGTTTGTATTTTTACTTATTAAGCTGAAAGTCCATAACATGCGTTTCGTGCGTTGCGCGTTTTGTGTGTTTCATACTTTAGACGCCTTTCTAAATTCAAGTTACATGCAACGCTTTTTGTGCGCCAATGTTTATGTTTTGATTAGCTGTAGTGTAAATATTTTTATCAAATAAAAATAATTTTTGCAAAAATCTTAATTGAATTGAAATGTTAAAAGATTTTGTGGAATTTATTGAGTTAATAAATATAATATATTGTGCAACAAGGGCATACATAAAGTTCCAAAATAAAACGAGACGGTTTTGGGTGCATCCCTTGTATTTGGAACGGGAAGTGATTGTTTTTTTGAACTCAGCGAGAGCTATTCCAACATATTGTCGGCTCTTCTTGACTTAAATGTAAATTTAATTGTGTCGGTACAATATTGAATAAAGTATAAAGATACATTGATAAAATTAATAAACATAACAGAGATGAAACTTATTACATAAAATTAATCGATAAATAAAATGAAAATTTTGTTGATGAAAGAATTGTGCTAAAACTTAATTTTAATGTATTTTATTCTTGAAAAGATTTGCAAACTCTATTGCGATAGGGTTTTTTTATTAAAGACTTCTTTTTTGTAAATAAAATTTTAAAAAATAATCCACCATACAAACATATTTATCGATAACATTGAAAATATAATATGATTTGTCATCCCTGGCTATCAAAAACAGCTGTCATTTTTTCATGGCGCATGCGATGCATACAAAAGTAGAAAGTAAACCTACTTTTCGCGTCAAGCGTTTTACGCTTTGTGCTATGTAACTCGTCACATACATTTACACTGATTGTACTTTTTTCACAGCCGCTTATAACGCGTTACTTTGTGTAACGCGTGTTATGGACTTTCAGCTTTAGCATTAGTGAGGCGACAGAGCTTCCCACCAAACACAATGTCAAATGTTTGAAATATGATGCACAATATATAAAAAGTCATACTTTGAAGCGGATTTTTTTACAATATTAATAAAATCGTCCACATTTATACTCTTATGAAAGTTTCGTAGTAATAAAAAGTGTTTTAAATGTGATGAAATATTTTTCGCATATCATCATCAATTTGAAATGAAACACGAGTGTTTACTGGATAAATATTCTTGAAAAAAATTATAAAAAATATATAAGCATCCGCTTCATGTGCATGTGTCGCTGTCTCATCGACGACTAAATGAAAAGAGGGTAAGAATACGTGTGAATGCTCTCAGCACAATTGTGCTATGAAACGCCGACCAATGGTATACACCTTTGCTGCAGTAGAGTCATAACTAAAAAAACCGGACTTTTCAGTTAATAACGCAAAACTAATCGTCATATTGGGTAACAATTTGATTCAAATATCTTATATACTCAACTCTTGAGAAAAGAATAAATTTTCCTTTTAACATTAACTTGTTAAGAAATTCAAAACTTTAAACTTGTTTGCTGCAAAAGAAGTGTTTTTGAGTTATGACTCTGTTGCAGCAAATGACCGATATAAGCATATGTGAAGTTTATGCAGGCAGTTTTAATTTTATTTCAAGATTATATATGTTTTATCGTTCAAAATTAATGAAGGTTGTGTTTTTTAAGAAAAAAAAAAATGCATAGTTTGGTGGGCTCTAATAATATCGTTAAGAGATTTGTACGTTTAATTAAATTAATTGTAGCTTCTCAATAAATTGGTACAGATTTAATTAATTGCTTTTCTTTGTATGTACTACAAGTTAAAAAATTTAGGAAAATTACTTTTTGTGCTCTACATTTACCTATATATGTATGTATGTATAATAGAGTGGTCGTAGAAAATAAAATTTGGATTTTTTTCAAGTCTCCTAACCCCAAGTCGAAAAAATTTAGGTCAATCAGTTGATATTAAGGCATGTCGCACGCCCACCAACGTTTAAGCAAATGCTCTTTTTCTACTTTTATGTCTCATAAATATAGTATTTACTAGAACATTTTTCAAAAAAGTTGTCTGTGAAGTTTCCAACAGCTTTTGCTTCAACGACTTTTATCTAAATCGGTTAACTTTTTCGTTCCTTAGAACTTGAAGTTGTTTCTTTAGTTATTTGGACCGCTGATCGAGAACCTGCATTAAAATTTTTCATCAGCTCTAGTTTTCGAGATATACCGCTATGTCGAAAATGAGAGCACCTGCACGACATTTATTAGCATAATTGGAGAAGGATTTGCCCTATTAATTAAAAAAAAAAAAGATTCCCAAAATTCGACAACAAAACTATCTTTAGGCCGAGCGAACATTGTTTCTAAATCTGCCTATTCGTTTCAGAGATATCGCAAAAGTTCAAGACTAAAAGTTAAGAGTTTCATTAAAAGTTAAACAATGTTGTTTTCAAAAATGCATTCAAAAATTATAATAATACAGCAACGATCCAATTTTTTTGTCTAGTATCATGTAGCTTAATATATTCCAAAGGAAATGAGCCATTTTTCGTTGAAATTTGTGCACAACTTTTGATTTTATTCACAATTTTGTCAGAGAACTTTTTTAAAATTTTTTATAAAACTTTTAATTTTTAGGCTTAAACTTTTACGATATCTCTGAAATTAAAGAAAAAAATTTGATACACGTTTAAACTACGAGGGCGGATCAATAAGTTCATGACTTTTTGAATGAAACACAGTTTTTTTGCAAAACAAAAATTTATTTTTCAACATTTTTTATCCATTTCCTTCCTTTTGTATCCCTTCCAAAAAGAGGATTTTTCTAGGTCCTTAAAATAGGCAATTGTTTGGTCAATAATTTCATCGTTGGAGCTAAATCTCTTTCCACCGCGCCATTTCTTTAGGTTTGGAAATAGGAAGTAGTCACTAGGTGATAAATCCCGGAAATATGGCGGATAAGGTACCAATTCGTAGCCCAATTCATAGAGTTTTGCCATTGAGACTGCACACGTTTTACGTTTATGGTCAATTGAGAGCAAACGCGGCCCCTATCTTGCAGACAACTTTCTTTAACCCAGCTGATCACTTAACATCGAAACCACAGTGCCATATAAAATGCCTATGGTACTTCTACTCTTTGATCGCCAACACTATATCGTGGAATTTTTTCGACATTTTCGGGTGTACTGGCCTCAATTAGCCGTCCAGAACGTTCAGCGTAATTTGTACATACTTGTGCGACCACAACGAAAGGCAGTAAACCACTTGTTTACCATTGAAATCGATGGTGCAGAGTCCCCATAGTATTTATCGAGCTCTTCCTTGGTTTGACTGACGGTTTTTTTTCGCAAAAAATAATGTTTAATGAGCACTCGAAACTCTTTTTTTCCATTTTTAGGAAAATACAAGAGGTGGTATGTTTTGAACAGCTGTTTAACGCAAAGTAAATGACGACACTTGCTCAAAATTTGACAGTAGTCTATTAACAGGTGGTGCTTGACGAGGGAAGTTCGAAAAGCCACGGACTAATTGATCCGCCTCGTACTAACTTTAGCAATCCTTAAATTGTTTGCCTTTAGCAACAAAGTTAAACGGACGCACCTCGTAAACACACTGCTTAATTTATTTATTTATTTTTTTCATTTAGTTATAAGATTTTTTCGAGTTTGCGCCATTCCTACTGGCTAAAGCGATTTAAAATCACATTTAGGTCTTGTTTTCAACTTTGTAATTTTTCGCGATTTTAGCAGTTTTTACTCCATTTTACAGCTGTTTTGCGAAATTGAAATTTTTTTAGCGTTCAGAAAAGAAAATTGAAATATGTATAATCTTTTTAATCAGTCCATTAATGGCAAGATGACCAGCTGATATAAAGATTGACATCAAAACGATGAAAACTGTCATTTGGTCAAAAACGAAGACACTTGACATAGCATTGATATCAAATTACACCAGCGTTAGACAGTTTTTCTATCAGTGACATTATATTGATGACATTTTGTCATTAAATTGATTCCAATTCGTCATTTCTTTATGTCGGTGTGTCAAATAAGCTCAATTGACATTATTTCAAACCATGGTGGGAATTAATGTCAATTGTAGCCAGACTAGACAGAAAGTCTATTTTGATATACTTAGCAGAAAAATCCCTTAAACACGGCCGAAGGCCGGTTATGTAGAAATCTTAACACAGCAAAGCTGCTTTTCGATATACTGATAAAAAAACCCTTAAGCCCGGCCTAAGCCCGGCTACGTAGAGAATCTTTAGTAATAAAAATAAAATTTCTTAAAATGTTTAATTATGATGGAAAAAAACTGATAAAATATGGCTTTTACTTGATATCAATAATGACTTGGTACATTCAGATTATTATTCATTGGGAAGTATCGCGATGCTATGCAAATTAAGGGGTCAATTATGGATAGCTACCAACCTTTAGTTTGGTTGCCATTCAGCAACTAAAAATTTGTGGTTGCCAGAAAACCACTAAATAGCCACTGAAATGGACAACTCTCAGTTGCCAGTTGCCATCCGTAATACAGTTTTCAGCAACTGGCAACCCAACTGAGGCTCGGTTGCCATCCATAATCGACCCATAATAAATGTTAGAAAGTGCAATAAAGTCAATTGACTTTATTTAGTGTTAGAAAATGCAATGAAGTCAATGACTTTATTTCCCTTTATGGTGGGAAATAAAGTCAATTTACATTCCCACTTATTCCGTAACTATTTGTCGACGTCACGTCAAGATAATACTAAAAATTTGGGTCATTTCTACTCGTCATCGACAACAATTTACTATTACTGACAGCTACTACTACCTCCTAAGGCATAGAAAATGGGAAGAGGCTGTTAATAGTAGTAAATTTATGTCGCCAGCGAGTACACAAGTGCCAATTTTTGGTATTGTCTTGACGTGACGTCGACAAATAGTTACGGAAGAAGGGCGATTATTTCCATTGAGCTTACTACCTGTCACCGTGTGCTATGTTATGTGCAAGCGCTTAACAGAGCAACCAAATGCACACTTTATTGAAAAATATTGGGGTATTATTCCTACCACCTTGGACAATATTTTTATACTTGATCCGGAAATAGTATTATGTGCGTTGTTGCCATTAGGCCGACTATCCGAAGAAGCTCAAGAGACCCGAAATATAGAATTTAAGTTTTTCAGGGACATTTTTCTAGAAAATGAAAAAAATTCCATTATGTGCTATGTAAAGAGCGCCTTATACAAAAAGCCACAAATTAGTTCATTAGAGTGCCTGGATAAACTAATCTCACAAATCTCATGTTCAATCTTTGCCAGAGTAAGTATAGGCCGCTATTAGCTTAGGGGCCTATTAAAAAAAAATCCGAGGGCATTCGCTAACAGATTGGTTTCGAAAATCAATAGACTTTCCAAGGATATAACGATCCCAAGCATTTTGCTCATATTATTTAAGCCTCATTATTAAGCTGCAAGACAACTTAATTAATCACACCAGTCACTACCCAGTAAAAAATTTTCATGTTTTTTGAAGCACTAAAGAAATAAAGCGCTTCATAATTCGCTTTAAAATATGAGCTTGTTCAGAAGCTGATTTCATAGCGTCACAACAATGCAAATTTTGAAGCGAGAAAAGTATTTGCTTTTTACTTATACAAAAGCTTCGTACACAAGCTATACAAAAAAGCTGATTTTATAGTGCTGATCCAGAGCAGGTTTATAAGCGAGAATGAAGAGTAAATTTATTTGAGTTTCTTGGTGCCGTTTTGCAACAGTGTTTTTAGTCGTGTGATTGGTACGTTGGAGTTCAAACCTGAAGGTTCTTAGTTCGATACTAGTTGAAGTTAAAATAACAATCATTGAGAAAAAATATGAAATTAATAAAAATAAATAAAGAAACGAAATAAGAAAAATTAAAAATGGCGTTAACGACGCACAGTGGCGCCCGTAGAGCAAACGAGGTTGCAAAAATCAAAATTTTCATGTGCGCCTGCGAAATTTTAAATGAATCCATCTTATAGTAAACTTTTCAACGATCTCAAATATGCTACTCTTAACAATATCAGATTTTTAGTTTAGAAGACATAACTGTTCAAAGTTAACCAATTTTCGGATTTAAAAAAACACACAATTTTTAGGTAGTTTGATCCGATTTCAGGTGTAATATCACGAAAACTAGGCAACGAATAGTATTTTTTTTTGTTTTTAGTGATTGATGTGCTTATTAAATGTATAACAATAAAAAAAATTGTGCTGTTTGCTTTGTGTTTCTCTAGGTAAATCAGTATTTAAAAACTATCCATTTTTTCACTATTCTTCAACTTTGACGGAAAATAAAAAAAATTTACCTTTTTTTACCTCCGCCATATTTTCAAAATATGTTCTTTAACTAGTCTTTTACATAACTCAAAAGGTTTTATCTGCCTTTACGTGCCTATTTGGCTTCTACAGGTAAAAAACGTTAAAAAGACATTGTTGCAGAAATTGTATGGCGGGCATCCCTTACATGCCTTGACTGACAGTTACTTTGATGTAATAGTTTGAAAATTGCATTTTGAGTCAGTTGTCTACCTGAGAGCCTCTGGCGAAAAATTTGGTCCTAATATTCCGTTACAGACACAAGATGCACAAAAAACTACTCATTGAAATAAGCAGGTACGCACCTCACTTAAAAATTATTTTTGGCGTACATATGGTGAAGAACAATACTGACTTATGGTACAGGTAGGCACAAATCTCATTTGGCTACGTGCATAATATCAAAACTGTATAATTCAGCCCAAATGCATATGTATGCATGTAACAGGTACATTTGTAGACATGGTAGCATAGGCCTATATATTGCAAAACAAGCTTAATGCCTGCATTAGTCTACGACTGAAAGTTGGCGAAACAAGTATTGAAAACATGGCGTTGAACAATTTAAAATTATTTGAACTGTTTAGAAAGTCAATTACACCAACGTGTTTCGCGGAAGCTGCTTTAGAAGAACTCGATAGCTTATACGGAAATATTGAGAGAAGCAAAAGTATAAAAAATAATCTTTGTATGATACATGCCAAAATTAAGACAAAATGGGTGAAATGCAATCGAACCATTAACATCTTCAACTCCAAATACGAGGACTGGCTTAATGAAGACACCATCCTGGATATATTGGCAGTAGATAAACCCTCCACATCAACCAGAGGAGAAAAAGGAAGGCCAAAAAAAAGTATGGAGGAGTGTTCAATTTTCACAAGAAAGAGGAAACTTGCCGATGCCACCAATGACTTGACCACGAAGGATTTATCGGATGCGCTGTCTATTAAATACATAAAGGATAGTGAACGAGTTAGGTCGCAGATTACAAAATCTGTTGCTGATGCAAGCCCACTGCGACTAAAAAGGATTAAGGAAAGCATTCCCACTCCCACAAACGCACATATTAAAAAGTATAGTTCCGAAGAAGCCTTGGCTCTGTTTTTGGACTTAGAACTTTCCAAAGAGAAATATGAGATACTACGGGCATCTTTAATGCGACACGGGGCTGACCTTTTCCCCGGATACAAGCATATTACGCAAGCCAAAATAAATTCACGACCATTGCGTACGGAGTTTACGGAAGTCTCTGCGAAAGCCAATCTGCAGGATCTTATGGACCATACAGCAAAACGGTTGTTGGAAAGTCTTCCTGAAAATGAGGTGGAAATTCTTCCTCAGAAACTAACATTGATCAGCAAATGGGGCTGCGATGGATCATCCGGACAAAGCGTTTATAAGCAAAGGATATCTTCCGATGACACTACAATATCTGACGGAAATATGTTTATGGCATCTGTTGTTCCATTGCGGCTAAAATCTGATGTTTCCCTACACTGGAAAAATCATCGACCGTCATCAGTGCATTATTGCCGACCAATAATGTTTCAGTTTGCAAAGGAATCGGCAGAACTCATAAGGACCACGGTGAAGGACATTGAAGAACAAATAAGCAAGATTAAGCATACAAAATTGCAAATTGGAGAAGGAAAATATATTGAATGTAGTTACGAGTTCCACCTGACCATGGTTGACGGAAAAGTCGTAAACGAACTGACAGGAACAACCTCAACATTGACATGCCCGATTTGCAAAAAGAGTCAGAAGAACTTCGGTAATTTAAACGATTCTACAAACGAGGAGAATTACGAATATGGAATGTCACCATTGCACGCAAGGATAAGGTGTATGGAGTTCTTGCTAAAACTGGCGTATACCCTACCACAACAAGATGAAAACATCGATGAAAATACATCAATTAAGGATAAGGAAAAGATCAGAAAGAAGCAAATACAGAATGCTTTTTGGAAACAACTTGGACTAAAAGTAGACTGCCCCAAGTGTGGATACGGTAACTCAAACGATGGAAACACTTCAAGGAGATTTTTTGCAAATGATGAGGCAGTAAGTAGAATCACTGGAATTGACAATGAAATCGTCAAAAGATTGGGAACGATCTTGAATGTTTTAAACTGCCAAGAAAGTGTTAATTCTACAAAATTTGGAGAATATGCATCGGAAACTGCATCTCTTTTAGCAAAAATTTATCCACAGAAGAAGTTGACCCCGACCGTCCATAAAATATTGGCGCATGGCAAAGATATAATTGAGTACCAGTCTTTGCCAATTGGAGAGCTTTCTGAAGAAGCGCAGGAGTCTCTTAACAAATTTTACAAAAAATATAGATTGCAGAACACGTTCAAAGCATCAAGGGTGAGGCAAAATGAGGACCTCTTCAACATGTTAGCAGCATCTTCCGATCCACTTATTTCTTCCCTGCGGCATGTGAAGTCACGAAAAGAACTACAATGGAATTATACTTTAGAAATGATTAGTCTTTTAGATATACCTTCTGTTACGAATTGTGATGAATATTTTACAGAAAATTCAAAAAATTAATTGAAAAAAAATTTGTTTAATTTGTTGGCTAATAACTTTAAAACAGAAAAAGCTTTCAAAAGAACTAAGAAATATAAGATTGGTAAAAATAATTTGATTTTGTTACCATAAAATAGATGAGTTAGAAAAAAATTAGAGTTTAGAAATGATTTGTATTTTAGACATACTTTGTCTTACCAAGAAAATGAATATTTTACAGAAAATTGAAAAAATCATTTAAAAAAAAAATCTTTTGTTGTAATTTTTTAGGTAATATCTTAAAACATGAAAAGCTTACAAAAGAACTACAAAAAAATATAAAATTCTTAAAAAAAATTTTTTTGTTACCAAAACTTGGATTTTTTCACAAATTTTAACTTTGAAAACCCATAAGTAAGCACCTATAAGGTGTAGCGTCCACTCCAACCGCTCATTTTATAGGTTGAACAATTATCTATGACATGCAATTTAAATTATTCGATTATCTTGTTCGGTTCAAAAGATATGATTTTTGCAACGAAAAAAGTCAAATGGCGCCACTGTGCGACGCCAATCCACATCGAACCATTTTTTCATATGTTTTTAGCTCTAGTGCTGAAAATGTTGATGATTTTCAGCGCTTCAAAAGCGCTTTTGTGAGCAAAAATATAGTACTCCAATCCGGGAACTCGCCATACGAAAAACAGCAGCGATATCAGCAGGTTTGTCAGCGCTACTTTTATTCCATAATAGTAGAAACCTGCTTTATTGGAAGCAATGTTTTTACTGGGTAATCTTGTCGTAGTAGACTAAATATCGGTAACCAAAATGGACCGGCTAAATACTAAAAGCTATCTTTTTCACTAAACTATGCAGACAGTTTTTAAATATTTTATCGTTGCTATGGCTATTTTCCTATGACTTTTTTTTAATTGTTTGTTTTTGTTGTAGTTATTATGTTTATGACTTACTTTTTTATTTTTCTTATAAACATCTGTGGACGTTTGACAAAACAACTTAAGTATAATTTTCAAAAATTTCAGAAGAGCAAAAATACTATTAAAGAGCAGAATGAGCATGCGATTAAGGAAATATTAAAATTAAAAATAACTAACCGATTCCGATTAAAATTTTGTTTAACATATTTTTCGTTTTTAGACACATTCGAAATTGGCTGTTGGATCAGTCGCAAAATAACAAAATATTAATATATTTCTGACTAAACATCATAGAAAAATTCTGATTACACCAAAAGACGCGCCTTAAAATTCTGCATTTATATATACCGCTATTTGTCTTAACTTGAATCAAGTGCTTTTGTAAAAAGTCCACAGATATTTATTATTAGCTTATATAATATATAGCCATATTTTTAAATTTTCTTCTCTGATTCCCTCAAATCCCAAAATTGGTGACTGAATGCTTAGCTGTTAAATTGATATTACAATTAGTAATCAATTATATTACTTTTTAAAAAGAATCGGATTGATTATATAATTTCCTAGTAAGAATTTTGTGATTACTATTTGATTACGATTACAAATGGTCAAAAATAATCGGGAATATTTGGTAATACTTTTAAATAATCAAAAATAATCTAAAGTAATAAAAAAAAAATAGTCCGACTCCTTTTTACGCTTACTTTTGATTATTTTTTTATTATTTAAATAATCGTAGAAAATTGTCGGATTTTTTTTATTATATTTGATTATTTTAAATAATCCCAAATAATCCCGACTATGTTTAGATTATTTGTAATCCTAATCACGGGACTACGATTACAATCTGAAAATAATCGTAACCTAATCAATTATTTTACCTTTTGAACAAAAGTAATCTAATTACTAATCATTACTTATAGCTGCTTTACACTATCTCACAAGCCGTTCGACTTCTGTAGAAAATGCAACCCTGATCTAATGAGTTTATGGAAAGTTTTAAAAAAGCAATAACAACACATTATATCAGGGTAGCGTTTTGTGCAGAAGTCGAACAGCTTGTATAATAATCTAAAAAGAGCTTTAACAGCTTACAGCCATAGCTGTAGAGTTTTTGTCCTTGACTGTATACTCAAACCTTATGTGGTTTATGTTTAAGCTTTCAAACTTTTTTAATATGATTTAAACTTTTTGCAGAATTTTCTTTATAAACGTTTCAATGTAACCGTTTATTGTTGTTCATGTTAATATTGTGTGCGTTAGCGTGTAAATTAATTAAAAATATATGATAAACACATAAACAATTGACCTTGTTTTGGTTGTATTGTTGCTATTTTTCATATAATTTTTCCATAAAAAAGATAAACACCACCACAACACAACAATTCCTTCATCGCAAAACCATTGTTCTTGCTCACATTTATTTCTCACGCGCAAACTTAGATTTACTTATGGTTTTGTTCTTTTATGTGTACCCACCAAACCAAAGGTTTCGACTTTTTCTGACGTTAGACTTGCTGTAACGAATTCGTTACGACATTTCGCTAGCTTGTCTGAAATTAAGACTTTTCGTAACGAATTCGCTAAAACATTTCGGTAGTTTGTCTGCAATCAGACCTTTCGTAACAAATTCGTTAAGACATTTTGATAGTTGCTCTGAAATTAGACTTGTCGTAACGAATTCGTTACGACATTTCGGTAGTTTGTCTCATGATCCAATAATTAGTTCTATGCATCTCTACAACAAAAATGCCACAATCGTGAAAATGTCAAACAAACTCCATATATAAAAACTTCTGTTTAGATTTTTTATATGAAGTTTAACATCTTTACGATGGTAAACAATAAACAGCTGTCGAGTTGCATTGACCTGATTATTGGATCATGGTTTATCTGAACAAATTTCTTTCGGATACGTTAACATATTTAATGTGAGTTTGTGCAAATAAAACGTTGCAATGAAGAAAATTTATTAAGATTCTTAAAGGTACGTTGTAACTTCAAATAAAAGTAAATAGCATATTCTAAATTTTCCATATTTTTGTAGATTCGTGCATAAACAATTAATTATAGCCAGACTAGCTACGAAAAAATAGAGGAAAACATAAAGAAATGTTGCAATACCGCAAAGGACCGACCACAATAGTCATATAAAGGACTTACGATTCTAATCTGTCAATTTAAATTATAGTTTCATATGTTACCTTAAGATAAGTCATAGCTCATATTAAATCACATAACATTGAAGAGAATAAATAGAATGATGTAAAATAATTTTTAAATAAACAATAATTAAAAGAGTTGAAGAAATTTCTTAACGAATTCGTTAAGAAATCTCTTAAAGAAATTGTACCTACATATCGTTGCGAATTCGTACCGATATATCGTTACGAAGTTGTGTCAACCCTTTCATAAAAAAATCGTTAAGATTTCGGTGCCGAAATCGGAAGACTGCCGACCATTCGACCATTACGAACTCTTTACAGAATCTCAGCATTTGGTTTGGTGGGTACTTATGATTTTTACTCTCTGATTTTTAGTTATGGAAGCAATTTTGTTGTTGGTTTGTCTGTTTTGTTAAAGCGCACTTTTAATTTGAGTTCTGTTGTTATTTTCTCTAGTAGTTGTAGTCGTAATTGTCGAAAACAAAGGAGGAAGAAGTGAGTATTGTTCTCTTTTTTTATTTCTTTGAATTTTATGATTCAAGGGAACGACAAGTGAATGTAACAGACATGTAACGAAGTGATGGCAAAGTTGGTACAATTGTACCATTTTTGGTACAATTCGGATTTTAAAAGTACAATGGTACACCAATCGCTTATTTAGTACAATTAAAAATTTTTTCAATTTTTTTTTTAGAAAACCTTATTGCAGCTCTTTTATTGTGAAAAAATATTTTATCCTTTTTGTCCGCTTTTATCTGAATTAAATTTAGATTTTGCGAAGCATTGAAAACAAAGTTCGGCTTAAAAGTGGTCAAATAAGGTTAGCTCACAAAACGTCTCTATAATTTCAAGCTCTTACTGATCATGATACATATTAGAGTCTGGAAAAAGTAAAATTTTATAAATATATTTGCTTTGTAGAAAGGTAAATTTTTCGGAACGATATTGAAACTATGTGTGTCGTTCTACCTTCCAATAGCTAGTATCTAAGCTTTTTTAGATTAGTAATTGTTATAGCTAAATCCGACTTAAGCACAGTTTCCCTTTTGCCACAGATATACGTACAGAAAAGTGATGTATTTTCTGTACTTAGTACAATTTTAGGGAACAATTGGTACAATTTCAAAATCTCATTTACCATCCCTGATGTAACGTGTACGTATACGTTATATTAATTATTGCTTGAATACCCGCTTTGTTTTCTTTTTATAGCTATAACAACACGTATACGTACATTTAGTAAGCAATTAAACATCGCCCAGTCCAAACGGCTAAAGGTTGACAGAAGAAATTTTGAATTATGACTCCCAGTAGAGACATTAAAAACTGGTAGAAACTATTAGTAAAACGGCACTCCTTGTATTTTTGCAACTAACAAATGTAGAGACAAATTTTTAGTGTCCGACCTAAGCACTTTTTTCAGACCGAACCCGAACTTCGGTCGAATTCTTAAAACCGAAACCAATGAACTATTTCATAGTTAATCATATTCGTCGGCAAGTAATCGGCATTGTTTCCTTCTGTATAAGTAAAAATTATTATCAAAGAATTGTTTAACTTATTGGAATGGAAAAAATGAATAGCAAACTGTTATTATGTTGTAATTTTGATGAACTGCTATCCACAGGTTTTGAAAAAGTGGTTTCGCTCGGATATTATATTGGTCATAAGGTTTACAAGAAGTTATTCTAAAATCGTGAGCCCTGTATTCCATGTAAAATAAGTATGGAATCAAAGCATTGTTGTCACAAATAAATATTTATAATAACAATAATATGACAAATCCGAACGTTTTGATATCACATGAAATGCAGAAAAAGGCTGATTTGAGACAAACTTTTTCTTTTTCTGGAATTGGTTTCTTTTAGAATTAAGTAAAAGTAATATATATATATTTTCTGTTAAAGAAAAACTATTTTTATATATCTTTTTTTAGTGGTTTGCAATCGACTCAGTAGGTTTTATACTTTTTACTGTAGAAATGCGATACCTAAATTTAATATTTTGATTTTAGATATACGTATGTATGTGCGTAACTAAAAAATTTTAAAATCATTGCAGGCACTTTGCATACATCGTTGAATTCAAGAAAATTTACTTTCATTGAGGATGTCGAGCTCCCTATTTAAAAAAGAAACTGTAATTTTTTAGTAATCAATTTTTGATATTGTCCCCACTATGTGAAACTATCCAATATGCAAATCGGCTCGAACACCCGCCAGTAGTGAACTTACAGTAGCGCATTCCTAAACGTGGAAGTTTTCAAATATTTCTGATTTAGTTTTCAATATTCTATGAGAAATTCAGAATCATTACAATGAATCTATAAAAATATTTGCGTATTGGATAGTTAGACATTGTAGGGACGATATTTAGAATGAAGGGAGTTTGCTCGAGATCATTGATGCTTGTACCACATTATTTTAGCCTACTTAGAAATAATTTTCTTGTTCGTGTAAATATCTTCTAAAATTTATCAATTAAGTATATAAAAAATATTTTGAAACTTTTGGTAACAAAGGGTTAAATTTAATTTTTTCAGATATATTTTGTAATTATTTGAAATGCCAATCAAATTTGAATATCCTCTAATTTGGTACAATATAACACTACGCATATGAATGATTTCTATAGGAGACTACAAAAATAGATGTTCATTTACAGTATTATTATATGTATTAGACGGCTGCAAGGAGAACTCAAATGCATTTCGTGTGTGCATATATGTATGTATGCATGCGTATATGCATTTACTGCATGTACATGTGTGTACGTACATAGCCACGGCCATATAACCACATAGCATTTGGAAGATTGTTTTACCAAAAATCAGAAAACGGTGTCTTTTAAGATTACCTTAGATGATCAAAAAGTGATTAATCAGTTGCGGGCTTAAAACAAGACTCGAAAATGATTCCTACAAATGACTAGGAAACGACTTGTGCGCAATTATAAATTTATAATGCATATGTTCGAAAATTAATATTTTAAGACTAACTTAGACGATCAAAAAGTGATTAAGCAGTTGCGCGCTCAAAAAACGACTTCGAAAATGAGTCCCATAAATGCTTAGAAAAAGACTTGTGCGCAATCATAAATTGATCAAGTATATGCTCGAAATGTGACTGTTTTGAGTATTGTTATAAAAGTAAGTTGATGCTAGCTTTGTGCTGTCGATATTGTAGGCAGTACCTTAGCAGAGTGGTTGGTACGTAATGTTACAAATCCGAAGGAGCTTGGTTCGATTCTCAGTTAAAATAAAATTTTTTTTTATTTTACTTTCTCGAAAATGAGTCGTAATTGACTCAGAAATGATCAAAAATACTGTTTAAAAATGGCTAAAAAATGAGTCAAAACTTATTTAAAAGCGGGTAATAAAAGACTCTTCAAGAGGAGTCGTACGTAAGGTACCATTTTCTACCGACAAAAGTATCTTTTATGATCAGAAAATGAGCGCATAAACGATTATTTTAATCGAGCTAAGAAATCAATAAAGACTCCAATATGATCGATAATTTTATAAATTGTTAGCTGGGTATACACACATATACACATACGCACATACATATATACAAAAAAACACTTTCGAGTATACCTTTGCAACCCTCTAATATGTATATGTAACTTTAAACAATATTCTACGGATACCTTATAGCCATAAAATGAACTATAAGCGCGCGAAGGCATGACCTCTACTATCATATAAAGTAAAGACTATTTTTAATAAAACTTCAAAAAACAATGATTTTTAATTAAAATGAATTTAAATATAGGCTTACAAGAAAATATTAAAAATAAAATATTTTCCTCGTTAGCTTCTACTTACTATAACAGCGTCATCTGTGCTTTAGTTTTTTGCATTTTATTGATATTTTAAATTTCCAAAGAAAAAAAACTACTACTAAAATATCTGTGGTCACAAACCTTAACCGCCTAAGTCTGTTTTCCAAGGTTTTCAGGAGAGCAGTTTAAAGTTTAAAACCCTCACTGCAAATCAGGAGTTGCGTTTTTGTTGTTTATTTTTTACAGATTCCAAGGAAGCGTGTTCTTTTAATCATCTGTTAAAAATAAGTTCTTTAGCGTTGCAGTCAAGAGATAATAGCGAAAAAGACACTTAGGCTCTTATGGCTTATTGAGTACAAAAAATTCAAAATGCTAAAGTTGAGTTAGGCTTCTGTGCCACAAGAAAAAACTAACTTTTAGTGCACCTAAGTCAACTTAAGTCTTTATTTTATGTCAACATTTGTATGATTTTATCTCACATGTTGAGTTAAGTTCTTATTCCTTACTTATAATTCATAATTTGTCGGCTTATGTTATATTTTCACTTTGGATTATTTCAACATAAAAAAATTTTCTAAGGTATTTAATTTAAAAAACACATTTTATTTAATTTAAAAATAAAAGTTTTACAAGGATTTTTTTTGCCGTAAGAGGTATGTGACATCAGTATAAATTTTACAGATCAACAATATCCACTTACGTAATATACTCGTTCTTAAATAAAGATTACATTTAAAAAAAATCTAAAAATACCAATAAACTAACTTTTATCCACTGACTTTTTTCCTTAGGACGTTCTTCCTGAAGCTTTTCTAATTCTATCTTCTTTAATGCTCTGTTAGACATTTTGCATATAATTTTTTACAAAAATTTTTAAAAATTAAAACTTTTAAATCAATCACCAAGATGTAGAACTCTCTTCAATGGCCTATCTCGACTTAGTGACTAATTTTTTAAAAATTTTCAATATTCATAGTTTGAAATAAAGACTAAAGTCTACTTAAACAAAATTTTTTTTAAACTCAAATTTGGAATAAGAATTTAACTTGAAATAATATTTTCGTAAAGTAATTTTTTAGTTTGGAAAAAGCACTCAACTCAATTTATGCCTATCAAAAATTGATGTTGTAATTCGGAATAACAAAGTGACTCAACTTAGGAAAATAAAATGTTTACTGCCTACTGCGGAATAACGACGTAAGTTTGATTTAGGCAATAATAAAAACTGTATGTTTCTAATTATCATATCTTAAATTGATTTAGGCCATTATTCCAAAGTAAGAATATGGAATTATGAAACACTTAACTTGAGTAAGGAAACTAACGTCGGTGAATTATGAGTTAAGCTGTTAATCCAAAACAATAATATAAAAAAATTACTTAAGCTATTAGGTCTTTTATGGATAGATGTTATATCAAAAAAGATACAATTTCCAAAAATTGATAGCAAGTAGATTCATACATGCCAAACACGATAGCACCAATAACTCAGTTTCGTCCCAACTCGACTTGGGCGGTTAAGGCTTGTGACCACAGATATATAGATTTTTTATAACGTTTCTTCCTCTTAGTTCCACTGTTCATTGTTTAAAACACAATGTGTCACATTTTACATAAAGGGATGAATTTAACACAAAAATGTACTTAATTAGAATTAATTTAAATATTTAAATAAAACAAGGAAATATAATTAAAATATTACATTAGTTGTATTTAGCTGTTATACACCAACCAGGTAATTCAAATTTAAAATTCTGTAGTTAAATGAATGAGACCCATTTTTGTGTATAGGCAGTCATTAGTGTAGATAAAAGATGTAACAGCAAATGAAAAAAGTGGAATATAAAATTAATATCATGGTATCATATACACACATACTTAAAAAAGGAGTCTCATACATGTAAACCGAAAACTGTCAAAAGCTTAAATCGTTACTTCTTTAAAGTTCAGAAGAATAAAAAACATAAAATTACACACAGTGCTTTTAATATTTTAATAAAATAATGAATAATTCTGGCAAAAAAACGACTTCAGTACAAAGAGCAATATACTTGATGGCATTTCATATAAACAATTTTCAAAATCGGTATGCAAATAGAGGAACTGTGCTCTAATAAATATTTTGGGTGGCGGAGGGGAAGGCTTGCCCCACTGATTTTCGAAGAAATTTCCCCTCCTGTTTTCGAAAAGAATTATTTGGCCAAACTGCTAGCAAACCCTTTCAAACAAAAAAGAATTTTGAAAATTGGTTAAAAAATAACAAAATTATGGATTGGTGGGGCGGGGGAGCCGATTTCCCCCTCCGATGTTCGACAAAAAATTTTGGGACTAATTTTTGTCAAACCCTTTCAAACAAAACAAGAATTTTGAAAATTCACATTTGACAGAATTATGCATCGGGGGTGGAGCAAATTTCCCCCTCCGATTTTCGACAAAAAATTTTGGGACCAATTTTTGTCGAACCCTTTCAAATAAAACAAGAATTTTGAAAATCGGTTCACAAATGACAGAGTTATGCTTGGGGGAGCAAATTTCCCCCCTCCGATTTTCGAAAAAAAATTATGGGACCAAACTGCAGGCAAACCCTTTCCAACCAAAGAAGAATTTTAAAAATCGGTTCACAAATTACAGAGTTATTTATGCGTGTACAAACATAAAAAAAAGTAAAAAAAGAACACACGAATTGATAACCTCTTTCTTTTTTGAAGTCGATTAAAAAATATTTCTCATTCTTAAAAGTTTCCAAAAAACATGCCACATGAAATTTTGACAGTCACTTCTTATTTGGTCTTGCAGGTTTCAAAGAAATTTATTTAATTGAGTATTAAAGTTAACAACTTTTTACATATTTCAAACCTGCATGATAGGAAATTAAATAAATAAGCACTAATAATGATGATCTAACACAAATTAGGCTTATGGTCATATTAATTTATATATGGGCAAATCCCAGAAATGGTCCACCATGGACAGAATTTTGAAGTAGTCAAAACTGTTTATATATGTTGATGGAATAATGTGCTATATATTTAAATTTTAAAATATTTTAAGGAAAATTTTTTTGAGGTGATCCCTTGATGAATGGTAAGGATATACCCAGGGTTTAAAAAAAATGCTATGTGAAAATTCCTGCTGCTCTTGCTGATAGGTTCCACAGAAAATACAAAATCAGCAGCAATAGCAATATTCCAAATGTTATAGCAATCACTATACTGTTATACTTTGTTATAACCATTTTCAAAAACATGCTAATAGCAAAACAAAATATAATAAAGTGTATTTTTCAAACAGCATCAGCAAAAGCAAACTATTTCCGATATTGCTTTTGTTATTATGTGCTGTTGAAAATTACAACAGCATAACAATAGCAAATGATTTTTGTCACATTGATTGCTGTTGTTAGTTGTTTATTCCTTTAGCTTTGACGATAAAAGAAATTGTTTGGGTCCATTTTCGATGGTTGCAAGTCAATGCTGGACGAATTTGAAAGTACGAGTGTAAAACTTTGCAAAAAAAATTTTGTCTCAATAACGTCAAAATTTCGGAAATAATTGCAAAAAATTTAAGAAATTCCCAACACATTACAATCATGAGAAGAAATGCCAAAGTTGGTTAAAAATTATAAAAAATTTGCAAATTTGCGTTGCAACCTTTTTGTGTTCTTTCCGAGACATTTGCTTTTTACAGTTTTAGCCATTTTTAATAAATTTTAGAGCTTGGTTTCAATTTTGGGGTTTCTCGCGAACTTTTGCAATGTTCGCGATAAAGTTTTTTTTGGGTATTCAACGTCTTTAAAGTGTTAATGATTTTTAATCAATATTAGATATTGCTATCATGTCGTTCTCAGCAAGTTTTCGCGAATTTTCGCCAATTTCGCAATTTTTTCCTAATTTTTTTTATTTTAGGAGTTTTACTTTTCCTGTCCGAAAATAAAACTCATTTTATAAGTACTTTTGTTTTTTCCGTCTAAAATTAAATTACTTTTGTTTATTTCCTCTTTTTGCTGTTTTTTTTTCTTTTTTGTTTTTATTGAGTCTATCTGATATAATTTATTTAATTAATTCAACGAATATTTTTTTTTACTTTTCTACAAAAAAAAACCTTAAAGCAGATCGCTCAATATCAATTTAAGTGCAGAGAATGCACTTCCTGTGTTGCAGAAATACAGTGCACAGTTTTTGCCAATTTATATAAGTACGGATAATGTAAATTTACATAAAATGAGTTTTATTTTGACGTAAAAAAATAAAACTCCTCAAAAGAGTCTTATTTTTTGACGGCAAAATAAAACTCCCTTTTTAAGAGTTTCATCCGACCCAAGGTAGATAAACATCAGGTAGTCGCTAGAGAATCCGCTGTGGAGAATTTACATTTGGGCTGTCAAAAAAGTTGATACATTAACACTGCTGACAGGTTAAATGTGTAAACATTTTCGTGAATAGCTGGGCTCTTGCGGCCACCTAGTATAAATTCGCCTTGATCCGACCTTTTATTTTTACGTTGAAAAATAAGTGTCTTAGATGGATTTTTTATTTTAAATTCACAAAATAACTTATAAAATAATTTTTTCATATCGATAACTGCTTTTTACGGTCCCTGATTTTTTTTTGGATTATCTCGGAAACTATAAGGAATATGAAAATTTTTGTAAAGCTTTCTTTTAGATAATAATATCATCTACAACTCTACTAAACACATTTTTATTATAAATTGTACAATTAAAAAGTTATAGCTATTAAGAAAAAATGTATCGTTCGTGACGTAGCGAGCATCACTAACGACAACATTTTTTGGTTGCAAATAAGTTATTTTAGAATTCTTTTATATTCTTCACTCTTTTACGAATTAGATTTTGTGTGCTTTATTGTGCAAAATTCGTAAAAAAAATACGAAAATACACTTCAACTTTCAAAGTTACTTCCACTTTTTGTAGCGTGCGTAACAAAGCTTTGTGACAAATTATTTCAAAACAAATAGCTGTTAAAAGATTATGTTGAATGCCATTCGAAAGTGCAATTAAATTCCACTAAACACTATGCATAAGTATCTCTTTTGAAAGCCCAAAAAAATTTTATATTTTAACTGAAAACGTATACGAATGTAGAGTTCGTCGCGCAGGATTTACCCATATATGAGAAAGTCTACTTTGCCGCAGAATGTATAAACTGTTGAAAGAAAAAGAATAAGCTAAACGGGAAGTTAAAAAAAAATAAATAAAGAGTAAGAACGTCTTACTAAATCACTCTTCAAGTTTACATCAAATACATACAAATTTGCTAAGTCGGCCATTAGACTCATACCGAATAAAGGCAGGGTATTTGAACAGCAATATTCTGCTGAGACGTTTGTTCGGGATCAGGGGTATTCTCTGATGATATCTTCCTTTAAGTAACACTCAAGCTACCAGAGGCCCGTTTCTCAAAACTACAAGCTACAAATCGACATGTAAAATACACACAAAACAACAATAAACTTTGTAAAAGTGTTGTTGTTTTGTGTGTATTTTCCTTGTAGATTTGTAACTTGAAGTTCTGAGAAACGGGCTGCAGATGATTGCATTTTTTACTGACGAAGAATTACGCTATAAACTCAGCTGAGAAAATTACTGAGAAGCTCATCTCAGAGAGAACGATAATCGATATTGAAATCGAAGAGTTGGTGGTGTTTCGTAATATGTGTGCAAAATTAATAATTACTTTGTGTTGGGCGTGTCACTGCCCACTTGCTACTGTTCCTTTTTTAAAAATTCAGTTATCATGTTTCAACTGTTCATTTTATTTTCCGTTTCTATTTAAATGGAACTTGATATAGATTTTTTAAATCTTCTGTCGTATATTTATATTGCCAACAAAAAACAAATTAAAATTTTTTATTATTGTTTTCAATATCAATATACGAATGAAATTTTCTTTTCGATATTGTGGGGCAGACAGTTAATTTCATATCAATTTAGTCCATATCGTATCACTGTGTTAAAGCATGAGCCTCGAAACGTGTAATACAATTCAGTTCAGTACTCACCACTAGCTATTGGATATCGACACATACTCAAAGTTTTAATTGACATTTAAAATAATACACACCTGGAGATTTTCTTAATGGTATTGGTGAACCGCAAGTGTTTTCAACGAAATGTATAAACATGAGCACAAAAATATTTGTGGCCAACCGCACAACAGATAATGAACTTGCAAACAAACCCAAAAATACACATGCACATAAAACGTCTGTATCCATGTACAATGTACATACTTACGTGCAGTTACAAATGTGACAATATGGCCAATATGTGTGAAAGGACAGTATGAGCTCGATTCGTAAACCAGTAGGGAATCAGTATGGTAACAATACCCGAAAATTTTGCATTGATAGATCATAAAATATACAATTTATTATAATAATAGAACTTTTTTTCTGGGAAATATTTGATGAAACTTACAATTCCTTTATTAAAAGTAAAGGTTTCTTTTTAAGGGAAAACTTAATAAAATTAAAAAGAAAGTGTAAAGTGTATAGTAGAGGGCTGCACAAGCATGCTTTGAATTACTCGCAAGTATGTTTGTGTGCGTATGCATGTATGTTTTTTTGTGTGGATGTGTATATTTATGTATGTATATATCATCAACTAAAACGCAAACGACCCTATCTAATATTTTGAAAATTGTTCAGGAGAAGCAAAAAACATGTTAAAATTAAAAATATTGAGATTTTCAATGCGAATTCATCCAATATAATAAACAGCCCCATGAAGAGTTCATTTCTGCTTCAATTTTGCATATATTTTTAATATTTTAAGAGGGATTTTTGCTTCATATTTTTCTGAAAACAAAAGCCTTATCTTCACTGAAAAAAAATAAAATGACTTTCGAAAATGGTTATTAGTAACCAAAATATTTTTTTGTTGATATAATAGTTATTCATAACCAAAAAAAAAATATTTCTTATTTATATTGGTTACGGTGACCCAAATAAAATATATCCTACGATAATGGTTAAAAATAACCAAAAACAGATAGAGGTTATTTTTTCAAAACTTTTTCTTCAGAAAGAAAAAATAACAATTATTTTCGGTTCCTGGTAAAAATGATTTTTTCACTCCTCTCTATAATGCGAACCGTAAGAGGTAGACACTTGAATTTTTACACGGTTTGCATTACTATGGCGGCATTAACAGCAAATACTAAAAATAAAAGAAAGTTGATAATTAAAGCATTTATGTGCTGTTTCCACAATGCAAACAAGCATTGCTTGTCTAAAATTTGTATGGAAATCACTCAAAATACTGAGTGCTTTTCATATAAATTTTAGACAAGCATTGCTTGGTTGTATTGTGGAAACAACACATTAGTGTAATTTTGACATTGGGCTCTACCTTGCAAACCATAATTTGCAGGCATTTGACATTTTCACATGGTTTGTTTTACTATGATCGCTATAATAACAAATACCAAAAATTAAATAGAACCTAATAATTAAAGGATGCCCCAAAGCAAGTAGTGTAATTTTGACATTCGACTGTATCTTGTGAACCATAATAGCTTTACTCTCGAATTTCTTAGAGGATGTGTACAGCTATGGCTACTATAGGAAAAAAATAAAAATTAAATCGGGTGCTCTATTTTCTCAATAAAATCGCCATTTTAATTCCGGGAACTCATGTGACGTATTTTGATGAAATACATCTGAATTTATAAAAAAGTCGATTTAAATTTTTTTTTCAGTTAGGGCGGTTTGCCTTTTAGGTAACGATATGTATATATGGTCGTGGCTATGTATGTACACCAGGAACCGGCAAAACATATCACATGGGACTTTTTGCTTTTACTCTCACACGTATGTACTCACACGTATTAACTAAAAGTAAATAAAATCAATCAGTGTAGCATGAACACTGAAACAAGCAGGTTGTGTTATCGCTTGTTTCTTGCATTTCTTTGATGTACACTAAGAAAAACTTTGTAAGAGCGAGAGTTACAAAATAAAACCCATACAAGGAAAATGTATTAGTATGTGTTTGCCGGTTCCTGATGTATACACATATAGATGCATGTATACATACATAAGAACATATATGCGCACACAAAATTCATACGAGTACATTCTACGAATATATTTGAGTACTCTTTGCAGCCCTCTAGTGTATAGGGTATTGTTTTTAAAACTTTAATTGGTGCTCATTTGTTGGAATGTCTATTATTAGCAGAATATGAATATAAAAAATATTTAAATGAAATGTAAACATATTATGAAATTTTCATAACCTCCGGCAACAATTTTATATAAAATTATATGTAATGTACGTATGTGCAGTAAACCGTTCATACATACATGCTAATAGTCATATATTCTAGTAATGAATGCGTTTTTATTTATATTTGTCAAGCATATTTCAACGATGTAATTTAAATACTCTTATAAATAAAATTATATAATTATATGTAAATAAAGTTCATGAAATATGAGTTTAAGCATTTAATAAAATTTTAAGTTAAGGCCATTTCAGAAAACAATACAAGTATTAATACTTTTAACAAAAATGTATCCCGAATTGCTCTTTGAAATTTTTCAAAAAACAATAACAATTCATCATGTTAGGGCTTAATTTTCCTCAACAATATGAACACTTGTATTATGGTGTGAAATGGCCTTTATGAAATCAGATTAAAGACCATTCCCTCTATTGTGAATGGCGTCGTCGACGTCACATCAGCACGACAGCAAAAAATAGTTACTTCTTTTCGTATGCCAACAACCTTTTGTAAGCGCTCTTATTTTTGCTTATATGTATCACGTTTGAGGTGGATGTCAGTGTAGGCATACTTTTTAACCAAATAATTTAATGATAATTTATGCTGTTTAATGATATGGCATCAAAACAATTACGACCCTTTTCACAATGAATGATTAAATGTTAACGTGAATTTTAACGGCAAGTTGTGTATTCCGAACTTGGTGTTAAAGCCCACGTTAAACTTAAATGGGGCATTGTGGAAAGATCGGTTAAATTATAAATTTAAACAATTATCGACAATGAATGTCTTAGTTATTTAAAAGATAAAAGAATAACAAGAAGATCTGTAGCTTTCATAATTAAACCCCATATGTCTATTTTTGACGACTTTGTTTTATTGATGCCAATTATTTTATTATAATCGGTTTAAAAATTACATGGCCCAAAACTTGAGCCAGAAATGCAATACTCTCATGCACAGGTATGCAAATGGACCAAAATAAATACATAAAAATAAGTGTTTGATGATATATTAAAAACGAAATAAAGCTAAAAAAGTCCACGACTCTGAAGCATAAATCTCTAGATTAAAAGAAGCTAATATACCTGCCTGCTCTGAAAACCGCGACGATTTAAAAACGCTCGATTTAGAAGAACTAACTTCACTCATAGCGAAATTTTTTCAGAATTTTTGGTAGTTTTCTATTGTTTAGAGCGTTAAATGTCGCATCTTAGATTAATTTACTATAAATGATATCAAGTACATTAATTGGGTCATTATTTATTTTTGGAAAATGAGAAATTTTCTCGGATTCGGTTTACAGAACATGGCCGATAGTATAGAAAAACTGAGCTGGCAACACTCAAGCTATTCGATCTTCAATAATGTTATAAATTGCAAAGTTATTAATTTAAAACCATAACTGTAATTTATTTGTGCATTTTTTTCTTTAATAATAAAAATATATATATATATATATATGTATTTAAAAAATGTATTATTTGATAACACTAGTTTACAGTCAAATCTATCCTAAGAAAATGTGTTTGCCAAAATAATTTTGGTTTGCTGAGCTCGAAAATGAAATTTATTTATATATCCTAAAAGTTGTTTTCAAGATATCCCGCAAAACTTGTTTGTGTAGTTTTTTAAAGTTATTGTCAAAAATCTCGAGAACGCACAGTGGGGTTGATCTCAAAAATAATGTTAATAAATATGTATCTTTGAAACAGCTGACCCGATTGCAAATCAATCTAGTAAAAAGCCATAGTGGACGACCTAAACTTATTGAAAATCAAATTCTTGATCACCCTGTTTAACGACATGATGAGCTACAGGGTGTCAAAAACGATGGCCTCTGTTAATGAATACCGTGTATCATAACTTGAACAAATAGATACCGATTGTAATAAATTTAGTATTTTATAAAATTTGTGCTTAGATTAAAAAAACTGTCTAAATCATAAAAAAGTTGTGTCTAGTTCAAAACATATTTTGCTTTGAATTTTGAAATCTGTGCTTTTGTCTACGACTTCATTTAATATTTCGCAAATATCTTCGAAAAATCGTTACGAAAATGCTTAAAGAAATATTTTGTGAATTGCAATAAAATCAAATATAACCATGTTGAAACAATTGTTTATCCAAATTGGTTCAGTACTGGAGATTAATCAAAGATTTTGAAAAAAAATTCAAATAATTGCTTTTTAATCTTTTATTAAAAAAAAATTCAAAATACATGTAACTACAAGTTACAAATCTACAAGTAAAATGACAATAAATTTTGTAAGTGTTGTTGATTTATAGTTATGCTATTTGTAGATTTGCAATTTCAAGTTTTGAGAAATGGGTTCCAAATCTTAAAAACTATTACTAAAGAAATTTTAAATATATTAATGCATGCACGCTAAATTAGGCATTGGTCGTAAATAATGAATTTTCACATTTCAAATTTACTAAAATCGGTCCATATAAAGGCTGTCCCAAAATTAACGCAAGATTTGAATTTGTCGCCATTTGTGCAGTAAAGTGTTGGCAATAATAAAAAAACAATTCGACAGCTGACAGTTTAGCGTTACACGATAGAGCAACGTGTCTCCATTATTGGACAGTTTGTCAAAAATAATGAACAGTATTTCAAAATTAATGAATTAATGTGCTTCATCGCTTAGGATGATGCTCGAAAAATCTGCATCCATTTGTTGATTTTCAATAATCCATTCAACGAACTCTCTTCGCTGTGCATGCTCATTAGGCTTCAGTTGTTGTGTTAATTTTGTAAGCATGGAGGCAGAGATCTTTGGTGAGTGTACTCTGTAGAGAGCTTCTTGAAATTTGCAATTTTTTTCCGCGACGCCGAATTTAGGTTCCTGGATTGTCACCGACACTCACGCACTGCTTCGATATTGACAGTTGAACGGGTTGCTTTTGGACGACCAGTGTTTGGCGTCTGAAACGTTGACGAAGTTAAAACACCATATTTTATATGTTCACTAATGAAAACTCTATGCTTTATCCTGTAACGCTCCATTTTTACTAACCCTAAACTGTCAACTGTCGAATTGTTTTTTAGGGTTGCCAACTCTTTATTGCACAAATGGCGACAAATTCAAATCTTGTGTTAATTTTGGGGCACACTTTACATATCGAGTCTTTGCTGCAATAGAATCATAACTCAAAAAACTTGTCTTGCAGAAAACGATTTTAAAGTTTTGAATTTACTAAGTTAATGCGAAAAACAAAATTTTATTCTTCCCCCAAGATTTGAGTATACAAGATAATTTTTTATACAATATAAAGAACGATATGACTATTAGCTCTGCATTACTAACTTAAAAATCACGTGCTTCGAGTTATGATTCTGTTGCGGCAAAGGCTCGATACGTTCAAATTACGATACTCACAAGGTTTTCAATACCCAATGTGGGCTTTTTCGTGTATTTCAACAGGTCGATCAAGATTTTGAATATCTGAAAGCTTATATCCTCGTCTATGAATTTCACTTAGTAGCAGATTTATTGAAATTATTTTTTCGATGGCCCTTCTGTGGAACACTTCATCGGAATAATATAAGCTATTAACTGCTACAAAGATATGTATGTTCCTGATGTTTTCACTTAATGTCTTGTCACTTGTTTTGTTTGTTCGTCAATAACCAAACAAATTGCAAAAGTACGTTTTTCGCGGATATGTCGAAAGCGGTCCCTAGGAAAACTATTGGAATTTCATTTTCGTGCATAGCTATCCTAAATTACTTTGTTAAGGTTATCACCAAAAGCAAACAAATTGTACTAGTGTCTTTTTTAATTATTAAATATTTAGCTGCATGTATTTACATGTTTATTTAAACTATTCGTAAACTAAATTTATTATGTATTAACAATTTATTTTTCATGAGTAATATAAATTATTTGTTCTTTTTTTTAATTATTATTTTCATGCTACAATTGCTTGCCTACTTCTTGCTATATGTTCGTACGTGTTTGTCTCTCTCACTTTCATACTAACACGCATCCACACTTGCATTCCTTCGCTGTGCGTGCGTTTTTTTATATTTTGTTGATTTTTGCCTGTATTTGCATTGCAATTTATTTTTGTTACTTCGCTTTTGTAATTTTTATTAAAAAAACAACAACAACACTCAACTTTCTGCTTGCTACGAACACTGCACATACACATTCATCGCCGCCATTTTATATTTTTTTTATTGAATGTGCTTGTGCTGTATTGGTATTGCATTTCGTATTGCTTCTGACGATTTCGAAATTGCATTTTGATTGCCTGTGTGTGTATGTATGTTATTTCCTGCCATTGAACGTGATCTCTGTCGCTATATCACTATGAAAATCATATCATTGTCGTTGCTGCTGTTTATTATTTGTTGATCATCTTTAAATTGTTTTTGATTTCATGTAGAATTTTGGAAAGCAAAATAAGGTTTGTTTAAATGTTTTTATTATTTTATATATATTTTTTTAAATGGTGGTGGTGGTTTTTATTTCCATTTTATGTTTTACGAATATAAGTTTGGAAGTCATAATATCTTTCATAATATGAAGTCTATATTGGTCAAAATGGAATTATTTAAAAGTGCATTGAAATACCATCCGATTGGTGTATAAAACTTTTAGTTTCATTTCCTATTTTTCTAATTTTCTATAACGGCACTCTCTTTTAAAATTATAAACAAACAATGTCTTAAATGATATAATACTAAAAAAAGTAAAATTTACTTTAATATGAGTAGCAGCTGATTTAAAAACGCTTAAAAATCGTGCACCGTTGGATGCAGCTTGAAAAGAACCTTCAAACTATGTAATTTTTTTTATATGTTGTCTTAGGAGAAAATACGAAAAAATGCAAAAAAACTACAAAATTATACCTTTTTTAGACACGGTCCAGCTCGTGGGCGGTAATCGCTAGACACCGCAATTGTTTTGGGAAACCTCATTAAAAACGCCGATCTTTAATTATACAAGTCGAGTCGCTCTAATATACATATGTACATATATTTTTTAATTAATAAAGAAAATTTTCATATTCATGCATGCAATCTAACTTCCTAAGTAAATTATACTAAGAGCTTTTGAATCTATACTTATTACCATTAGAAATCATAGTTTTAAATTTATTTACTTTAAACATACTTGTAGCACAATAAAAAACTTTTTATATATTTTTCTTTTCACTTGTAAAGATAAGCTTTATGCAATAATATATTTCTAACAATTTGTCTGCATTTTTCCCGAATTTGTTTACTCTTGTTTTTAGACAACAATCACTTTTATCTGACGAACAAGCCAAAGAAGTTGAGCAAATACTTTCAGCAGCACCAACAGTTGGTGTTGCTGTAGCTGCGGTTGTAGCCGCAGCTAAATCACCCACTAGTATTAAGAATCTCATAGAGGAAGTAACGCCACAAACACCATCGCCACCAGCCGAAAGTCACAAACAACAACTACAACAACAACAACAACTGGAGCAGGAACAACAAGAAATAGAAGAATACGAACAGCAGAGAGAAATACAAGCGGAATCGGAAAAAGACACAAATAATTTAGAGGAACTCATATACAATGGTAAACCAGAAAACATCTCAATAAACCAAAACCAACACAAACAACATCAACAACAAAAACAACATCATACCATCAACAATACTATAATAAATATACATGCAACTTCAATTCCAGCTCAAGCTGATGATAATGTTATTGACTACAATGAGGATGATGACGATATTGAAGATGTAGATATTGTTGGTTATGGCGCCACTTCTGTGTGTGTTAAATCAGTATTTACTAATACGTCCTCTGCAACATTCGTAGATGAGCAACTGGACACTAAAAATACAACAGCAGTTTCAGCAACTGCAACAAAAACGAAAACCGATGAAGATGAGCCAGAATGGCTGCGTGATGTTTTAGAGGCTCCCAAACGTAGTTTAGAAAATTTATTAATTTCATCGTCACAGCATCAGCAACAACAGCACTTTTCCAACAATAACAGTCGTATAGATTACAAGGATAAACATTCCGTTGAATCAACATCATCTACATCATCGTCATCTTCTTCCTCCTTATTTGCCAATGATGTTGTTGTAGTGACCACTGCCTCAAAAGTTCAAACAACTTATGACGAAGCCAACGATAGTACGACTATTTATATAACATCACAAAACGAACAACAGCAACATCATCATTATTCTCCTGAAAAATATGATCAGCAACGGGAATCATCATCATCACCCACATCATTTTTGAATCGTGCATTTATACAAGATTCCACTGTTAATAATACATTTAACAATAATACAGCTGTAACATCAACTACAAGCGCAGCTGATTCGTTGCACGAATCAATCGTTTCAGTTGAATCTACCCAATCGGATGCCACATTTAATCAAACCACAACTATCGATGATAGTGTTATATCCAGCAAACACAATTCCACATATTCATTAGCCGATAATGAACAGCATACGTCATTTAATACTACAACCGAATTAGATGATTCACAATTTTATATACCCGAATATCCACCGGTGCGTAGCAAAGAAGTCTATGTCGAATCGGGTGTACATTACTTTGAAGATGGCAATTTTTGGATGGAAGTACCCGGTAAGTTGAAGTTAATTTTATGTTATTTTTCGAAGTAAGACTGCAACAACTCCTTTGAGTTAAAGTAAAAATTGAAAGAAGCAAATATATTTTTAATCTGAATGCAATTTCCAGTAAAACGAGTAACGCTCAATACATTTTTACACGAATTTAATACTTTTTTCAGAACTCATACTTTATTTTGAATTCAATACAATTCCGATGTATAATCTGCGATGTATTTTAACATAACCCCTTAGGTATTCACTAAGAAATTTCAATAATATTAAAAAATATGGCTAGCACTCAATACAATTTTTTTGATACAAACGATTATTGATTGATGAAACGTTTTGCAATATAATACTAGTTAACAAAGTTCCCAAATGCTTTAAAATATTTAGAAGTACAAACCAGCGCTGTTGCGCTGTTATTTTAGTGTATGTTGTTAATGCAATTTTAATAATTACACTGAGTAATGAAGCGCACTAAAAACACGTAACGACTAATACACATGACTGCCGACAACAACAATTTTTAAACAAAAATTATACAGGTATGTGATGGAAATCGATTCCGAAAACGAAGCAATTTTGAAATGTGTTTTTTAATAATATTTCTTTATTAAAAACAATTTTATAACAAATATTATAAAAACATTTCTTTATTACAAAAGAGTTGTATCACAAAAATTATAAAAATTTTATGAAAAGTGCGTTAAAAGGGACTTTCAAAAGTGCTTCGTTTTCAAAATTCATAGTTTCTTAATGTAGAAAATCAACAGCATGCATTACGGACACGACATGGATGAAGAGAGTAAAAGCAATATATTCCTTTTTAACAATAATAGACAGTCTCACACAAAAAAGAAACTTATGTATATTTATTTGTGATCTATTAAATCATTCGAAAGCAGTTTTCATTTTAAAATTTACGCATTTATTTTATGAAATATTTTACTTTCAACGGACACGAAAAAGCATTTGAAATGAGAATCAGCGAAAGCGAATGTCGAGATTTTGTATATTTATACAAAACATATATAGGACTATAAAAACACATTAAAATAATTATTAATAATTATTGACCCGATTTTTATTACACAGAAAAAAGTTTGAACATACATATTATGAAAAAAGTTCATAATCTATTGTTCATATATTTTATTAATTTATAAATAAAAAACAGGAATTATTTCATACGCAATATGAATTTCGTTTTTAATAAATAAATTTATAAAATCGAAGTTGCTTTAAAAGAAATGTTCAATATTTTGTCAACAAATTTTGAAATGTGTTTTTTATTAATAACATAGCTTCTTCACGAGCCATGAATTTGTCTTGACAAAAGTCAAAGCCGATATGAAAAAATAGCACTAACATTTTTCTGATGTTTTTATGTATGAAGTTAGAACAAAATTATGTCTCGTGAAGACGGGGTGTATAGTGTACAAACCATGATATAATAAATAGAAGGTAGTTTCATTCTCTCAATTTTTCTTGACATTGACTACCTGACAAGTATAAGGATTGTGACATTTTCGTTAAAATCATGTTACCGTACTACTTTTATATGTTTTATATCAAAAATATAAACTTAAGCAGGCTAATTTGCAATACGCGTTTCTATACGAAACCATACAAACTTTAACAATGTTACACGCCGCAAAATATATTAAAAAAGTAGTCCATTCGTACAAAAGACAAACTCACTTCTACCTTAAAAATATTGAAAACTCTCACAATTTTAAAGAAGAATGAGTGCCAATACCACGAAAATTCGCAAAAATAGCCAATATTTAAACAAGCCCTAAAATTAATTAAACTGTAAAGTAAAAATTGAAAGAAGCAAATATATTTTTAATCTGAATGCAATTTTCAGTAAAACGAGTGATTTTAAATCATGCGATGTAGAAAGATGAAAACCGGTTTGTGTTAATCGTACGATTTAGTGCATTCGAAGTTCAGTTTAAATAAAATATCTTGAAACATTTAATATTTAAAAAATATTGAAAAATCGTCAATAAATCAGCTTTTTAGTAAAAGTCGTTTCATGAATCACATGGCTGCTCCTACTTTTAATTCAACGTTGAATACAAGAACAAATAAAACAAACTTCTTCTGAAACATTTGTAGATATCTCAGTTTCTGTCTTCAATACGACTTTCAATATTATATTAAAAGTTATAAAGAGTAAACTTTTCTGTAAATTGTGCATACAACGATATATCATAGTATCGGCCGTTTTTGAGATAGAGTGGAAACGGTTACGCCATATTTATATTGACTTGGGAGTTTCATCCTGTTCAAAATTAAATATTTTCAGACGTCATAGCCCATCCTAAAATAAATAAAACTTTAAAATTTTGTTTGGCTCTATATCGTATCGGAGTTACAAAGCTAAATTGTTTGTAAATTGATAATATCGTTCGTAATATGAAACATTTCTTAATAAAAATGGCATCATTGTAGAATGATTTAAAATACGTTTCCATTGACATAAAAATTCAAAACTCCACTAACTTTTAATTAAGTAATTTTTATAACGATACTGTTACTTAAAATATAGAAGTGCTAAATAAAATTATAAAATTATAAAAGACATTTAGCTTGCAGCAAATTGATGTACTTAAAAAAATTTTTTACCTGTGTTATGTAATTAGCAGTCTATCAAAAAAAATTTGTAAGCGTGGAACATGCTAGCGCGTAAACTACTTATCTAATTTTGGTGAGTGAGGTATCAGTCGATTCGTTATTTTGTTGAGATGGTTATTGGCAACATTTTGTTGTCTTGATTTAAAAAAGGCGGACCAAAATCAACACCTATCGTAATGGGTATCATATTAAAGAGTATAACAAAAAGATTCTAACGATATATAACAAATTCAAAATGGCGACCACGGAAGAATGTAATGTCAAGAACCAAAAATTTTAAATGATCAAAAGCTATCGTGATGGATATTATCAAATGCCCATAAAAATACCATTCTAGAGATTAATAACAAATTCAATGAGGCGGCATGTGACAGTATAACGTCGGTGACCAAAAGTACAAATGTTGATTTATGACCCCAAAATAATTCAAATAAAAAAATAAGTTCGGTTTTAATTTAATTTTTCAATTAAACTATATTTTTATTTAGAGATAAATGTGAAGCATATGGACAAAGAAAATTTTTGACTGCACAGAGGGTTGAACTGACGTTTCGATAGCTCCCGCTAATCTCTTCAGAATTCCTTTCCGCTTAGACCACTCGCCCAAAGTCGGTTGTTTGCAGTCAAGAGTTGAATATCATCTACTTTTAATCAATTGATACTGTCACTCTTAGAGCTGTATCTCATTTGATAGTTATTGATATTCACTTTTTTCTTTGTCTTGTGTTAAGCTTCTTTTATTATTTCTCTATTCTAGTATGAATTATCATTGATAATTACAAGTACTAGTGTGTGTGAATGTTTGCTTGTTCAGTTTATTTGAACATGTACATCCGTTTGCTAGGTGCCTATAGAGTTTAACAATTAAGTATGAGCTTAGTCGAACTGTATGGGTTGATATCCAACCACCGACTTCATATGCAAACTACCGACTTTGGTTGAGAGCTCTAAGCGGAAAAGAACTCTGAAGAGATTAGCGGGAGCTATTGAAACTTCAGTTCAACCCTCCGTGCAGTCAAAAATTTTCTTTGTCTATATTCTTCAAATTTATCTCTAAATAAAAATATAATTTAATTGAAAAATTAAATTAAAACCGAACTCAAGCCAAAATAATTAAAATTCTTTGGATATAAACTAGGGTATTCACTCGAATAATGTTTGCTCGATTAATCGAATAATTAAAGTCAAATAATGTTCGATCAAACAAAAAATTTCAATTTCAAGTAAAAATTTATTCGAGTAATTTAGGTCGATTAATCGAATAACTCGGTTAAAAAATTTTATGTAAATATTTTTTTTTTCAATGAGTTTTTGTAGATTTCTTAATAAAAAGTGGAAAATATTTTAAATTTATTTCATACTAATAGTCCGCATGATCAAAAAATTAAATACTTATGTGCCTGATTGTGTAAGGAGCTGGCGTAAACGCCTATGTCGTTTCTTGTAATAGATTAAAGCAACACACAACCCGTGTTCTTCAATCTACTACAAAAAACGAGTTAGGCGTTTACGCCAACGCCTTACACAATCAGGCCCAATATGGTAACAATAATAGGGTCAAAGAAACCAACTTCAAATGTCCTTTAAAAAAATTCGGAAATATACATATCAAACATTGAAAAAGAAGCAAAAATTTTCAAAGAAAACCAGAAAATTGTAAACGAACAATGTTATTTATATTGTTTCTACCCTTCAGCTACTGCCAACTTTTTTTAACATCCTAAAATTTATAGATAAATTTATAGATAAAAATTTTTTTACGTAACGCTCAATACATTTTTACACGAATTTAATACTTTTTTCAGAACTCATACTTTATTTTGAATTCAATACAATTCCGATGTATAATCTGCGATGTATTTTAACATAACCCCTTAGGTATTCACTAAGAAATTTCAATAATATTAAAAAAATATGGCTAGCACTCAATACAATTTTTTTGATACAAACGATTATTGATTGATGAAACGTTTTGCAATATAATACTAGTTAACAAAGTTCCCAAATGCTTTAAAATATTTAGAAGTACAAACCAGCGCTGTTGCGCTGTTATTTTAGTGTATGTTGTTAATGCAATTTTAATAATTACACTGAGTAATGAAGCGCACTAAAAACACGTAACGACTAATACACATGACTGCCGACAACAACAATTTTTAAACAAAAATTATACAGGTATGTGATGGAAATCGATTCCGAAAACGAAGCAATTTTGAAATGTGTTTTTTAATAATATTTCTTTATTAAAAACAATTTTATAACAAATATTATAAAAACATTTCTTTATTACAAAAGAGTTGTATCACAAAAATTATAAAAATTTTATGAAAAGTGCGTTAAAAGGGACTTTCAAAAGTGCTTCGTTTTCAAAATTCATAGTTTCTTAATGTAGAAAATCAACAGCATGCATTACGGACACGACATGGATGAAGAGAGTAAAAGCAATATATTCCTTTTTAACAATAATAGACAGTCTCACACAAAAAAGAAACTTATGTATATTTATTTGTGATCTATTAAATCATTCGAAAGCAGTTTTCATTTTAAAATTTACGCATTTATTTTATGAAATATTTTACTTTCAACGGACACGAAAAAGCATTTGAAATGAGAATCAGCGAAAGCGAATGTCGAGATTTTGTATATTTATACAAAACATATATAGGACTATAAAAACACATTAAAATAATTATTAATAATTATTGACCCGATTTTTATTACACAGAAAAAAGTTTGAACATACATATTATGAAAAAAGTTCATAATCTATTGTTCATATATTTTATTAATTTATAAATAAAAAACAGGAATTATTTCATACGCAATATGAATTTCGTTTTTAATAAATAAATTTATAAAATCGAAGTTGCTTTAAAAGAAATGTTCAATATTTTGTCAACAAATTTTGAAATGTGTTTTTTATTAATAACATAGCTTCTTCACGAGCCATGAATTTGTCTTGACAAAAGTCAAAGCCGATATGAAAAAATAGCACTAACATTTTTCTGATGTTTTTATGTATGAAGTTAGAACAAAATTATGTCTCGTGAAGACGGGGTGTATAGTGTACAAACCATGATATAATAAATAGAAGGTAGTTTCATTCTCTCAATTTTTCTTGACATTGACTACCTGACAAGTATAAGGATTGTGACATTTTCGTTAAAATCATGTTACCGTACTACTTTTATATGTTTTATATCAAAAATATAAACTTAAGCAGGCTAATTTGCAATACGCGTTTCTATACGAAACCATACAAACTTTAACAATGTTACACGCCGCAAAATATATTAAAAAAGTAGTCCATTCGTACAAAAGACAAACTCACTTCTACCTTAAAAATATTGAAAACTCTCACAATTTTAAAGAAGAATGAGTGCCAATACCACGAAAATTCGCAAAAATAGCCAATATTTAAACAAGCCCTAAAATTAATTAAAACTGTAACTGTAATATTAAGAACTCGGGAAAATTCGTCAAAAGTTTGCTAAAATTTTAAAGATTACAAAGCGTAATATTGATCAAAATTCCCTTAAAATGTAAAAAGCCAAAAACTTTAGAAAAATTACGGCCTTCGCAAAAATTTGCGAAAAATTGCAACATTTTGAACAAGGCATAATTTTTATAAAAATTTGCTAAAACTTTAAGGAATGCCAAAAATTCGGTAAAAATCGTGAAAATTTGAGAAATTCGTAAAACCTTGTCAACAACTACATGATATCAACGTCTAATATTGTTCATAACGTGCGAAAACTGTAAAAATGTTGACAACTTGTAAAAAAAACCGCTTCTATCGCGAACATTGGAATGTTCGCCAAAAGATCAAAAATCGGTAACAAGTCCTAAAATTGATTAGAAACCGCCAAAACTGTAAAAATAAAATAAATGAAAAAACACGAAAAACACAAGTTTGCGAAAAATCGCAAAATATATGTATTGATGAAATCAATGAAGTATGTCAAAATGAAGTACAACAAAAATGAAGTATGTATAACAAAATTTCAGAAAATCATATAGATCGCAAAAATGAAATTGCCAATATCGCGGAAATTGCAAAGTGTAGTAAATGTTTTTGTTGTTTAATTTTTATGTTGTTATAAAATTGCATCATTACAGTGAACATTTTTGATGCTTTCGAATTCAACCAGAAATATAATTGATTAAATTAAAATTCGTCACAAGTAATAAAACAAAAGGACATATCGATAAATTCTTAAGATAAACGATATAACAATTTTTTTAATTTCCTCTTAATACAATTACACATTTGTGCAAAATACCTCCAGGAGTTGAGATGCCTTCTCCATTATATGGCAACGCTTTTTTTATATTTTACCTTAAAAACAAATTTCAAAAATCCTTATTAAAATAAATAAAGAGAGAATGAAACTACCTTCTATTTTAGTTTTAGTCGAAATGTATGGGTTTATATCCAAAGAAATTTAATTATTTTAGCTTGAGCTCGGTTTTAATTTAATTTTTCAATTAAATTATATTTTTATTTAGAGATAAATGTGAAGCATTTAGACAAAGAAAAATTTTACTGCGCGGAGGGTTGAACTGACATGTTTCGAGAGCTCCCGCTCTAGGCCACTATTCAATACTTGAATTTCTTAAAATATTTTTATTAAGAAATATGAATTAATTTAGGTAAAAATTGCTAACGTGAATGAAAAAAAGTTTGGAAAAAAATTTTGATGTTAGATTCATAGCATTTATGAAAAATTCCTTGGATATAAGTAATTTTTTTTCTGTGTATATAGCCCTTCCAAAAACACATGTTTTTATAACATTTTTAGTTTTATAAGTCGGAAGCTATTTTTAATTTTAAAAATATAGAATTCAAAAACCTAATTTTTAAAGAGCCGGTCGACTTCTATATTTTCAATACAGCTGTTCTAATCTATTGAGAATATCTTAACAATATTTTATGCACGCCTTGCCTAAGATGTTTTCTTAAAAA
Organism: Panzeria rudis; assembly: GCA_956483635.1. Lineage (NCBI taxonomy): Eukaryota > Metazoa > Arthropoda > Insecta > Diptera > Tachinidae > Panzeria > Panzeria rudis. The sequence continues at coordinate 129,451,095 of OY101448.1, forward strand.
CGTATTCATTAGTTTTTCTGTTTTCACACTTTTAGTTTAACCAGTTATGGTCACCCTCACAACGCTGTGCGGCGTCCGTTTGATATAAAAGTGGGTTTTTGAATGCCATAGTAGAGATGAAATTAAATTTAATGTCTGTATTTACCCTTTGAGTTGACTTTTTTAATTTTTTTTGCTAGTGTAAGCGGCCAATGTTGGTAGTTTAATCCTAAACTGCAGAAAATTTAAAAATAAAGTCAACCCAAAGAGTAATTCCAGTTATTAATTTTATTCTCTGATCTCGTATTCACACTCTAAAACTCAGTAATTTTTCAGCCGATCAAAGCGAATTAGCCACTATTCGACGTGTACTTTAGTAGACTTTCCAACAAGATATATTTTATTTATCGATCCAACATGTGTTGCTGGATACACAGAAAAATGTTTTAAATTTTATTTTTAAACAAGCAATTGTTGAAATTAACTTTTGAATTTATATAAACAAATGTAGTTTAATACTTTCGTGTAGATAACATTTTATTTATTTATTTTTTCAATTAATCATCACTGATATTCGAACATTTTAGGTCTCCTAGACTTTGATGACGATGAACTTTCATATCCACCCATACCGGTTAAGAAAAATCCAAAAGTCCGCTTTAGTTCAGGACCAATACAAGTCTTCTCAACGTTCTCAGTTAACGACTATGATCGCCGCAATGAAGATGTTGATCCTGTCGCTGCATCAGCGGAATATGAACTGGAGAAACGTGTCGAAAAAATGCACGTTTTTCCTGTTGAACTTATGAAGGGTCCTGAAGGTTTGGGTCTTAGCATTATTGGCATGGGCGTTGGAGCCGATGCTGGTTTGGAAAAATTGGGCATATTCGTTAAAACAATAACTGACAATGGTGCAGCAGCACGCGATGGACGCATACAGGTGAGTTGAAATTTTCAAGTTTTAAGATTTCTGAAGTTCAATGTTTACACAAATTTAAACTTCAATTAAAACTTAAAAATTTGCTCAGGTCAATGATCAAATTATCGAAGTGGATGGTAAAAGTTTAGTAGGCGTTACACAAGCCTATGCAGCCTCTGTACTGCGTAATACTTCTGGTCTAGTCAAATTTCAAATAGGACGTGAAAGGGATCCGGAAAATAGTGAAGTGGCTCAACTGATACGTTTAAGTCTGCAAGCGGATAAGGAAAAAGAAGAGAGATTAAAAAGGTATTTAAGTTAATGAAATTTTATTAAGCAAAAATCTTTTTAAAAAAGAAATCTATATTTTCATAGGCAACAAGAAGAATATCTTAGACGTACTTTAGATTACTCTGAGGATTCTACACAACCCGTTTCGGCTAACTCCAGTGTGTGCGAGGGGCCTACAAGTCCCGTTCAAGTGGAACATCCCATGGAGGTCGAAGCTACCCATTCACAAGAGGTAGAGTCTCTTAAGAGGCTGCTACAGGAGGTAAGATAATTTTTTTAATTCAAAATACTTACTTGTGAAATCTAATGATTAAAATTCTATTTATGCTTACTATTTGTATTTTGTAATGGAATTTCATTGTTCAACAGCATAAGGCGGTAATTGAATATTATTATAAAAATTTTGTATAAAATGATTTTGAAGCTGTATTCAAGATAGATATTTTTTAATTTTTTGCCTGTCGGTCGGCTTCTATATTTTCAATGCAGCTGTTAGTTGTTTAGTTTTGCAGTGATTTTCTTAAATATTTTTGATAATTTTATTTCTTGATTTTTAAAAAATTTGTAAACTTGTGTTCAGTTTTAATTTACTTTTTCAATTAAATTTTATTTTTATTTAGAGATAAATGTTAAGAATGTAGACAAAGAAAAATTTTACTGCGCGGAGGGTTGAACTGACATTTTTCGAGAGCTCCTGCTTATCTCTTCAGCGTTCTTTGCCGCGTAGACTCAACAAAAGTCGGTGGTTTGCAGTCAAGAGCTGAATATCATTTACCTTTAATCAATTCATCCTGTCACTCTTAGAACTGTATTTCATTTGATAGTTATTGATATTCACTTTTTTTTCTTGATGTCTTGTGTTAAGTTTCTTATTATTTCTCTATTCTAGTATGAATTACCATTGATAATTACAATTACTAGTGTGTGAATGTTTGTTTGTTTAGTTGATTTGAATATGTACGTCATTTTGTTATGTGCCTTTAATAGAGTATATCAATTAAGTTATGAACTTTAGTCGAAATGTATGGGTTTATATCCAAAGAAATTTAATTATTTTAGCTTGAGCTCGGTTTTAATTTAATTTTTCAATTAAATTATATTTTTATTTAGAGATAAATGTGAAGGATGTAGACAAAGAAAAATTTTACTGCGCGGAGGGTTGAACTGACATGTTTCGAGAGATCCCGCTCCAGGCCACTCTAGACCGATCTAGACCACGCCGTAGACCACTCGGCCAAAGTCGGAAGAGCGGGAGTTTTCGAAACATGTCAGTTCCGCGCAGTCAAAATTTTTTTTTGTCTACATGCTTTAATGATTAAACAGAACTAAGTCTTCTACTTCAGGCAAAAACGCTGTCAAATAAACAGGCCCGAAACTAAATGGGCGGCATTAGCTTCAAAGTGCTCTCATATTATTGCTTATTTTCTTTTCTTTTTATTTTTCGTATGAAAAATATGAAGAATATGAAATTTTATTAAAACACGCAGCATTGTTGAGAGAATGAGTGACTAAAACTAAGAGCAGGAGAACAAACATTCTCAAAATAAAATAGATTATATTTCATGACTGCTTTTTACGGCGTATGATTAATGTCAATTTGTGTGGAAAAACTCGTCAAGACCCAGTTCTGTTTCATCATTTATCTCTAAATAAAAATATAATCTAATTGAAAATTTTAATTAAAACCGCACTCAAGCCAAAATAATTAAATTTCTTTGGATATAAACCCATACAGTTCGACTAAAATTCATAACTTATGTGCTGTTTCCACAATGCAAACAAGCGACTTGAGTAAAAAATTTGTATGGACATCACTCAAAAAATCATATAACTTTTAGGTAAACAATACTTGTTTGCATTGAAATCTATAAACTTTTTTGCTCTCTTTTGTACTTACTGCGTGGATTTATAATTTTTTTTATTTGATTGACGCAAGATTACATATAAAAATTTTAAATGAAAACTGTTGCCTCTTATTATAAGGTCACAAGTCCTTTAAAATGTTTGCAAGATATTTTTAAGCTGTTGCATTTTAGACCTCAAAAGATAATTGCATATTGTTTTGATTCAATACTGATTTTAAAGCGCTAGAGCAGGTTTCGAATTTCTCATATAAAAATAGTTTTTGGTTTTCGATAAAAACATTGTTATTTGCTCAACTGAAATTTAAAAGTTTCATCAATGTGCTAATTTAAATTCAATCTAAAAAAAGGGCATTTGTAACTTAAAAACTAAAATATTAAAATAAGGAAGTAGCTGAACAATTTTTAATGCTCAAAAACCCCGCCAATATCTGTGATTGTGGTACCGTAGCTCCTAAATCGTTCAGCTGATTTTCTGGAAAATAAGAAACTATCGACTAAATCACCTTTCGAAAAATTCAATCAAAATCATTCCAACCATCAGGAGCTACAACAGACACAGATAAATATACTAAAAAGAGCTATGCCATACTAGTGATGTTACGAATATCAATTTGTAATATTCGCGAATACGAATAAGAATACCTAAGCCTTTATTCGCCGAATACGAATATTAAATTTTAAGTTTAGTGCCACTTGATATTTCAAATTTAATTAAAAAAATCTTGCCTTTGTGTTGTCAATAACAATAAATTAAGAAAAACTGTCACGCTACTATAGGTATTTAACATTATTATGACATTTCGATGACTGCATTTGAAATTATCAACTTCGCACCTGAATGCCACTTTTTTAAATTTTCATACTGAAATACATACTTTCAGATTTAGTTTTTCTCACTCTCTTTGCGCTTTTAATTAGTAATTCAATGTTGTTTGGGAGAACATATTTTCGCAGATGTTCTCTTCTCCTTAGCCACCTCTTCTTCTTAGCTTTATTTAAGTGACTGAAGATAAATACGCCAAGTTAAATGTGTTTTTGACGTAAAGCCTTACGTCATTACATATTTCCCAAATATGTTTTAATTTGGGACATATATGCCAAATATGTTTTAGTTTTTGTGACAAAAGTGAAATATGTTTCCCCTTTTTGGGATTCTAGGAGGGAATAATTTTAGTTTGTGGCCATACCAAAGAAGATTACGAAATGTATTATACATCAAATTGAAGGTAATGCACTCCCATTCAGTAATCCACAACAATATTTGTGAATACCAAAATTTTGTTTAGCTAAATGGCCAAATTACTGAACTCTTGATTCCCTGAACCCTGAATAATTTTAGTGTATCACAGTGCAATTTACCAACTTTATTTAAGATAAGTTCATACCTGCTCTATTTCTCCACTTCGGCATTCACAGAATGATTAGTTTTAGTTATGAGAACCATAGTGAGTATAGACTTAATAAAAAATGAGCTTTTAATATACATTAATCTGAAAATTAAATGTAACAAATGATAAGAAACTTTTATTGTAGATCAAAAATTGGTAAAGCGGCCAACCCAGTTGCAATAAAATTATGCAATTTATCGTATTGTACAATAATATCTCCAATGTGTATGTCATATTCGAAGGTGGCACAATATATTGCCAAAAATCGAAAGACTTGATTTTTGTTGTACAATCAAGAAAACTCTGTAATGTGGTGGCAACATGGGCCTCTTAAAGGGGGAAAAAAGGGAAAAATATACATTTTATAAAAAATAAATACTTAATAAAACATCAATTTCTTTAGTTTAAAGTTTTTTATTAAATGCTATATTTATTAGAACTGTACAATATTTTTTTAAAGATATTTCTTAGTCCAATCTGATGTTTAAATTTTAGTTGGCAGCAAACGACTCTACGTCACCACGTAGCAATTTTTTTGCGGCAATTGTCAAGTTCCATATAAAAAATACACGCTAAAAAAATAATATAATTTTCAATATGGAATTTGGCAATTGGCGGCAATAAATATTGCTACGTGGAGACGTAGGCTAAAGTGATGAAACAGAATAAGACTGTTACGTCGACAGAAGATCAGTCAGAGAGAAACAAAGCCCATAATTAGAAATACGACAAAAGCGACAAATTTCTCATTAATTTTATTGAAATTTAGCTTTTTCCTTTTATTATCCTTTACGCAAATCAAACTTTGTTGAAAAGTAATAAATGAAAATTTATGAAAATATGGTAACTTTTTTGTGAGAGGGAGACTTTTCAAACAAAAAAAAATGAAAATACGTCCTCAAAATAAAATAAATTCTTTTTCAAAAGTGCTAAGGTCGACGTATTCAAATTGTCAATTTGTATGGAAAGCTATGAGACAGAAACGATCAGCACATGCAACTACATCAACGTTACGGTCGGCTAAATGAGCCTTAACTGTTTACTCGTTACAGCCTAGTACGCAGTTCTGTCTGAATTTCAGGCTGCCATAAGAAGTATGTGTAAAAAAAACTGAAATTCAGGTTTGAAAAATTTTCTGTTTGGTAGTACGCAGCTGAAAAGAAAAATCAACACAATTTTTGTTTAATAAAGGGATAGCATATCAATTATTGTAGACTTTTTTCCGTCAACTAAAACAAAAATGAAGGTTCAGACAATTGTTTGCTTAAGAAATTTTTGATATTTTGTGTTTTTGTGTTTTTTAAATAATATTTCATATTTTGTACATTGTAATTTATAAAAATAAGCGCATTTACGTAAATAAAAACAAATGTGTCTACACAACAATTATTCCGTGTAGACATAAATACAAAATTTCAAACCTGAAATTCAGGCGGATCTGCATACTAGGCTTAAATTGGTAAAATTTTCCATATATTTTGTTGCTCTAAAATTTGTTTTAAAAATTTTTGACAGCGAAATGTATTGGAAATTTGACCAATTTAAAGAGTAAACAGTTACCGAATGTTGCGTGAACTCCACCAATATTAAATTAAGAGAATTTTATTTTATTTATAATTTTTTTGTATGCGTTATTATTTCTTTTAATTTCTTTTATTTTTTTTATTTTAGAGCGAAATGAGTTGCCTTTTAAAAGACGACTTAATAGATAGATTTAAACGAAAGGTGGGTTTTCGGCAAATTTGTATTTTTATTTAAATTTTAGCTTATGTTTGTTATGATTGTTATTTTCGAACTTAGCCATAGTTTTTTATTAAAAGAAATTTTCATAACAACCTACATTTTTTCCACACTCAGCTCGTCAAACTTGAAACAACCGGCAATGAAAATGAACTGCTTAGTGAACGTTTGCGTCAGAGCGAACGTGAACTGGTTAATATTAAAAAAGAGGCTGCTAATCTACAAAACATGCTACAACAATCCCAGGCTCAGTATATGGCTCTGGATAAAAAATACAACAAAGCCAAAAGACTCGTGCGCGAGTATCAACAGCGAGAAGTTGACATGTGTCATCGTGAAGAATTCTATCAGCAATTGTTGCAGGAAAAAGACACAGAGTATAATGCTTTGGTGAAAAAACTTAAGGATCGTGTCATTAACCTGGAACATGAATTGCAAGAGACACAGCGTAAGGGTGGCTTTCCCGTTGGCTTACCATACGACAGTGCTACTCTTAAGTTGACACCTCAAATGATGCGCAAAGCACCGCCAAAGCCATTATTCCAGAAATTAGATACCGAATTGTCAGATACAGAAATATCGGATCTATCACCAGATGGTGAGGGTGTTAAGACTGCAACAGTGGAACGTAAGAATCCAGTAAAGGATGAATTGGACGCTGCGGTGCCACAACATGAATTACTGGATAATTCTGCTAATAAAACAAAAAGCGATTTGGGTAAGTTGCTATGAAATGTGTATTGAAATTCTTTTTCCAATATCAAACCTAAATTTGTTTCTTTTTTGACTACCTTTGCTTTGCATTTTCAACCTTCTTTATTGTTATTTAAAAAAAAAGTCGAAGAAAAAAATAAATGGTGATTGTCTAATTGAACAGAAAAAAATATGGATAATTCAAAAATTAAATAAAAATGATAAAAGTTAAGACTGCAAACAATTTTATTTGAAGATTGGTTTTAAAGCGGGTTTTTATCAGAAATTACACGATAAAAAACGAAGATTAAACAGAATTGGATTTTTATTTTTAACGAATATATCGATTTCTTAACCCTAGAATGATACACATATTTTTTTATCACTTTAATGGTAAACTTCGCCTGTTAGGCAACTTGTATAAAAAACGCAAATTTCACTTATAAGAAAATACAAATTTATGAAAACAAAAACAAAAATATACTATCACATGTTTGGAAACAAACATAAACGAAAAAGAATTAATTTTTCAAATATCTAAAAGATATTTATTATAGGCATATTTGTAGATACCATATTTTAAACTGTGGTAGAAAAAGATACTTTACGAAAAATCCATAACAAAAAAACTCCGTTCGAGATAAAAAAGCTATCGTATCTTATAGACCTTAGATCTAATTAACATAATAAAACATAATATTTAGTTTATGTTTGTTCACACAAAAATACATTTTGTCGTTTTTCACTTATTTTTTACGTCCTATTGCCAAACGTTTGGTGATATATTCTCTGAGCAGTAAGTTTTCTTTCATTTTGCGCAGAAATATACGCTCATACGCAGCAATTGCTGGTTACGGGAATCGCATATATATCTTTTGCTTTTTTATACTTGTTTCGTCTGTATCATCATCAGTAGCATGATCAATCGCGTCAAGTTCACTTCTATCTGGCGTTATCTCCTCCAGCCACTTTAGTAGCTGCTCTTCAGAAGTAATCATCTCAAAAAACTTTAAATTTTATACGCAAAATCTATTTTTTAGCTAAAAATAACACAAACGAATATGTACAAAAATATTACCTTTATTGGTAAACTTCGCCGCACAGGCGACACACGTACGTATATATCATCAACGCAACGTAGCAAAACAAAACGCGTCTGCGCGCAAGCTCGTACAAATCTCAACTGAGTTGGCACGAGCGCACGCTTTGATACGAGGGGGCGATCAAAAACTATCGCAAAAAGAAAAATTGTTTTCGCCTCACAGGCGATGTTTACCATTCTAGGGTTAATATACATGTCGTCATTGCTCTGACCTAATCATTTAAGTGAAAACAATCGAAAAATTTGTTATTGTACCAATCTAAACATTTATTATTTATACATCTAGCCACTAAAGGGTTTAAAGATATTTTTACTAAACTCTGCAAGCCAACATAGTTATATGCCCAAAAATATTCTAAATTAAATAATAATATATTAGAAATGCTTCAACAAAATGAGTTATGTGTCGTTATTTGATTAATCTGATTATAGCCCACCAATATCCATGTATACATCTTATATTTTGCGACATAATTTTAGTGATGCGAATATTGTTTCAATAAATTGTTTAACTTTAAAAAAATATCGCACGTCTACGGCATAAAACTGTGTTTTGGCTCTCCTGCAAACCTAGTAAAAAACACGTAGCTGATTTTGTCGGATCAACAACGATATGTAGATAACATTAAATTCGAAATTTTAAAAATTCCCGAAGAAAATTAATGATAACTTCAAAACGGCTGGACCGATTTTTTTTAATATAGGCTAGAAGATTTTAGATCAAGTCATCTTTCAAACAAAAGAAACTAAATTAAAATTGATCCAGCCGTTTGGGAGCTACGGTGCCACAAACACACGAGATTCAAGAGGATGCCGCAAGAAAACATGTGAGCCAATGTTCTTCAAACATAGAACACTCTCGATCACGTCACCTTTCAAACGCAAAAAATTAAATCAAAATCGGTCAAGGCATTTAAATAGACTCTATGAGGAAACAGACAGACACACACATAGACATTTCGAAAATTTAATTTTCATCGGATCTGGACGTTTTGAGTTTATAGGAACCTATTCTGAATATTTTTACGATGATGTCCACATGGCTGCATGTACATTAGGCATATAACTTTTAAAAATTTTTGCAGATAGGAAATATGTCATAGCATAGTGGGATAGAACATAAAAAAGTAAGAAGAAGAAGGGTATATTTTATTTCGCAACTGTCAAAAAGTTTCCGCACCAAACGCAATTACTTTTTATCCCGCTTTTTTAAAAATACCGAGATTTTACACACGTTCCACCATAGCGTCTAAACTACTTATCTCCGCTTACCCTTAAAAAACTACGTCTATCGCTGAAAATTATATTAGAATCCATTAATTCATTGGAGAGATATCGCTGTCGAAAAATTTCAAAAAAAAAAGTAATGTCTTCTAAATCCAAATTGATTATTAGGCTGAGGTTCGTAACGTTTTTAATTCAGAAAGAATTGGGCATGATTAATATTCCAAGGAACAAGGGAAAAATTAACATCAACTTAATTTTTCAACGTACACAGCAGAACAGAGTAACGCGCCACTTTCGGAAGCCGCTACACTTCCATCGTCAGTGTTCACGTGTGTTTTGCTTATCATCACTTGTTAGGTGGCTCTGTTGAATGTTAGTTACTCCAAAATTATCGTCAAATAATTATGTATTTATATTCAGTGACTTTTTAAGAATTGCTAAACAGAGTGAATGGTGCAAATTTAATCTAAATCGGATGATGCTAGAGATAGATATCATTGTTGACATTAAAAAAAGTAATAAAGTAATGTGAAAGATGACTTATTGATGCTTTTATTGTTTAGATCTTAAATTATATTTCACTGTATCATGCGATCGATTTACATAACACATATTTGGCTATTATTAGTTTGATGAAATCGATCGATATCCATCACATACCAGAATAATAAGTACTACAAAAATCTATGAACATTCTAGCGCCTGAACTTGATATGAGCGGAAAGTTTCTGGGATGACCAGCAAGGCCTACCATATCCCATAATATTTTTTTATTTAGGATCTTATTTTGTAATTTGAAAATTATCCAAACAAAATTTTTTCAACTCCATTCAAATTTTTATATTTTTGGTTCAGATGGCAAATATTGACTATTTTAATTTTCACCCTTCCTGCAATTACAAATAAATCAAGCATAGCTCTATGTTTTCTGAATTATTGGACCGTCCGCTTTTAAGTAAAAAGAGAAAATAAAACTTTCAGCAAATAGCAAGAAGCAGCAAATTTTGTACTAGTGTTTTAAAACAAATTTATTAAAAACTTATTCTATAGCAGAAGCAAAGTTTCCCACCTAATAAATTTATACCAATGAATTGAATTGTATATGAATCATTCTCGTTGTCTGATAATAGGGATAAAGGACTGATATTTATATAAACTCACACTAACGAGATAGTGAAATCTCTTATGTCAGAATAATTAGCTTTTCCGTTTGTTTTATGTTTAAAGAAATCTTTCTTAATAAAATAGTTTAATTAAAGATATTATTTTCAATTAAAAAAACCTACTCACTATTTATTTTTTTCCTCGTTACTATCCCTTTTAATTAAAAAGTTTGCACCAGTTAATTCTGTGTTCATATCCTAAGCACCTTTTCATGTATAAGCACTGCTTTGTAATTTTACTAAATCCTTTTAATACAAAAAACTACACAAAAATTCCTTTAAAAAATGCTTTTTTTATTTTAATCAAATCCAAATGTTTTATAATTTCTTTTAACATTCTGTGTTTATTTCTTTTAATTTTCTTGTAAAAAAAATTAAATAAAAATCTTAAACATATATATTTTTTTATTTTATTTTTCTTTTTTTATGTAAAAACCAAAAAAAAAACAAATCATTTATTTTTCCAAAACAACTATTTCTATTTAAAATAACTATATTTATGCGCTGCTGTTGTACTGTAAATGTTGTTCGAAATTTTTAAACGTAAAACTTTTTTCATGTAAACTGTGCTGTTCGAATATATAAAACAAATTAACGTTACATGTTTTTGTAAATCATAATGACAAACTAAATTTAAAAAAATTAAAACAATTTCTGAACAATCATCATCAAAAATAAAATCATCTTTTGAAAAACATGCTCAATATATTGCCACGCCTACTTTTTTAACTTTAATACAAACAAAAAATAATAATAAAACAAATAACGATTCAAATTTGCTGCTGCTGCTTGAAAAAAATACAACATACACCTTCATAACGTTAACAATTACTTTAAACAAAACAAACATAAAACTAAAACTAGCTTCCCGTGGTGGTCTAGCAAATCGTCAACTGCCATCTGTTAATAATTCCAACACTAGTTCGAGTGCCTCGAATGCCACTACAGCGGTCACCATTGCTGCAGCCAACAGTACTAACAATTTATCTAAACGCACTTTAAGCAACAGTAGCTCCGATTGCGCTCTCGATGATAGTGAGGATGAGACAACAGCTGCTTCTGTTGCTGCTGGCTTAATGATTAACAGTCATCATAATCAACATAACTCCTCGTCAACACATGAACTTAATTTATTAAATGGTTTGCATCATCTTCAACAACAACAGCAACACCTTCATCTACAACAACAACAACACCACAATATCATTAGTAACGGTCATCACAATAACAGTAGCAATATTAGTAACAGTAATAACAGTAACAATAATTGTAGTAGTAACGGTGGCGGTAGTGTTGGAGTAGGAATAGTTGGTGGTGTTGTTAGTGGTATTAGTAATAGTACTAGTAGTAGTATTATTGCTGGTACAACAACAGCCATTTTACTTAATTCCACATCATCATCATCAACAGCATCATCATCAGTTAATTCTAGAGAACAACAAATTAATCAATTGTATGCTCAAGTTCATAAGGATCATAAGAGTTCGTCATCATCTGCTTCACAGACCGGTTTGCCGGCATTATTTAAAAATACATTGGGCTCTCCCGGTGTTGAAACGTCTAGTCCTAATGATTTTCATCGTGGTGGCATGACCACATTTGGTACTAGCAGCCGTGATCTCAATAGTTCATACGATTCCATTTTAGGATCAAACGACAAACTATCGGAAAACGAACAATCATCGGAAAATTGGATGTATCCAAGTCGACGACGTGTCGGTCCAACCGGAGCAATAATCAGTGGCAAATTGCCACCAACATCATTTACGGAACAATTAAATCAAGCATTAACGGAGAGAGAAAGGTAAGTAAAGAATTTTATTTCTAAATTATTAATAAGATTGATGCTTCATTTTGAAGTCAGAAGTAAAAAAGTGTGTATGTATATCAGTGGTTGGGAATCATGGTAATGAATTTTGCATATTGGACAGTTTGGCATGGTAGGAACAATATCTCAAAAACTGCAAATTTGGAGTTGGCATACTTAAAGCTATTAGAAACGATATATTTTTAAAGTATCTTATTAGTTCTTAAGCATTTTGTTTGATTTCATATACATAATTACACACAGCAGAATTCATAATGAAGAATTATACACTGCATATGTACTCAACATATCCAGTGCATAACTAAAATACGTATTGAGCTTATGTTCTCGTTATGTTGGAGTTTATTCATGATACTTTTATACCCAGTGTCTAAGAAAAAGTTTAACATCTCTGTTTTAAAACAATAAAAACTCTTTTTAATTTTAAGCTCAAGGTCATTCGTTTATTTTATTAATTTCGATATTTCCCTATCCATTGGATAGCATCATCAGGAATAATGAGTTACAATAAACAAAATATATATAAAAAAAAACACACGTCTTTACTTTTTTATGTTAAATAGTGCAATATTTAACATATAAAAGTAAAGACGTGTGTTATTTTATTTATATTTTGTTTATTGTAACTCATTATTCCTGATGATGCTATCCAATGCATAGCGAAATATCGAAATTAATAAAATAAACGAATGACCTTGAGCTAAAAATTAAAAAGAGTTTTTATTGCTTTAAATAAAGAACGGTTGAAAAAAAGAAATTTATATATATTGCATCTCTGTTTTATTTAAAATCAAATTAAAAATTCAATATTTGTTAAACAAATGCGGCAGTCGGAAGGTTTACACCACGTAAACGATTTAATAGTGTGGAAGAAGAGTTGGTGACACGTTTTCCGAACCATTTTAATGTATCCAAAGTATATCAATCATTAAAAAATTAATTATGTATATAAATTTTTTTTATTAAATAAAGCAGTTTTTTGACAGTTGCTTCAAAATGACAAAAGGAAATTAATATTTATACACTGCTTGTGCACACAGAAAAAAATAGACAAGAATTATATTCAATAAAACCATGTTATTAGAAAAATATATGAATTTCAATAACATTTATCTTTAACATAATAAAATATTTCGTTGTAAGTATTTCGTTTCCATGCCGGTTATTTCTTTTCTTTTTATACATAAGTACTTAAAACAAGTTGTATCCCATAAAAAAATAAATGGGATATGGCTCAGCTAGATAGTGTATGCTTTACGTCCGGAAAGCCCGGACGTATTCCAGCCATGTCAACATTTTTTTAATTTATATATTTTTATTTTGAAATAATTTTGTTATCAATATAGGGGAATTCTTTATCACAGGAAATTTGAAAAAAAAATTATTGAATACCGGGATTTTTGTTATCAAAAACGAAACTTATTTTTTTCTGTGCAGTGTCTATCTATAGATTATAAAAATGATCATGAATCACACAGAAAAAATTATGATAGCTTTTTTTTAAACAAACATGTTTTTGAAACTGATTTTAAATCTTTATTATTGTCTCTGTTTAGTTTGATAAATAATTTTGTTTGACTCATTATTTCATTTCATTTACCTACCGCCAATGTTGGCAACCTGATAAAATTATGAAATTCTTTGATTTATTTTTTATATTTCTCTAAAACATTTTTTGATTGAAACAATTTGTTTATTGAAAAAATCTGAATTTTTTTTTTCAAACAAATTATTAAAAATTTTTGCATTTGAATTTACAAATTTCTTTATAGGACCTAAATTGAACAAATTTACATTTGATTCAAGGAATTTGGTATTTGAAGTGAAAAATTTGTTTTTTCTGTGTAACCCAGTAGATATGCAGTGCACAAATTTTCATTATGATTACAGCCGACAGTGTTTAAGAAACTACATTACCCAAACATTTTTTTACTGTTGCTAAAACTAGTACTCCAAACAATTACAAGTAGCGACAGCAGGAGCACTTATTTTGTTTTGTATAATTAACTTTTTTAATAGTAATGCTACACGCCAAAAATAAAAGCAGAAAATTAAGTAGCAGTAAAATATCAAAGAAATTTAACTATTTTGGCTTGACTTCGGTTTTAATTTAATTTGTCAATTAAATTATATTTTTATTTTGAGATAAATTGAAGCATGTAGACAAAGAAAAATTTTGACTGCACGGAGGGTTGAACTGACATGTTTCGATGGCTCCCGCCAATCTCTTCAGAGTTCTCTACCGCTTAGACCACTCGATCAAAGTCGGTGGTTTGCAGTCAAGAGTTTAATATCATCTACTTTTAATCAATTAATAATGTTACTGTTAGAGCTGTATTTCATTTGATATTTATTGATATTTATTTATTTTCTTTATGTATTGTGTTAAGCTTCTTTTTTGCAGTCAAGAGTTGAATATCATCCACTTTTAATCAATTCGTACTGTCACTCTTAGAGTTGTATTTCATTTGATAGTTATTGATATTCACTTTTTTCTTTGTCTTGTGTTAAGCTTCTTTTATTATTTCTCTATTCTAGTATGAATTATCATTGATAACTACAAGTACTAGTGTATGTGAAGCAGCCATGCCATTTGTGAAGATTTTTTACGATATGACAATAAACGATATGACATACTGTGTTGTCATATCGTAAGTTTTTTACGATATAACAACACTGTGATATGATACACGGTGTTGCCATATCGCAGTGTTGTCATATCGTAAAAAACTTACGATATGACAACACAGTATGTCATATCGTTTTTTGTCATATCGTTAAAAATCTTCATAAATGGCATCGCTGATGTTAATGTTTGCTTGTTCAGTTTATTTGAGCATGTACATTAGAGTGGAGCGGAGCGTTGGTGTATGGAGAAAAAAAGTGATCCAATAAATTTTGAATACCTCCGGAATGTTGCATCTAGCTAAATTATATACAAAAAGTATTTTTTTAATTTTTTTGCTACATATCTTTTAGGCCACTACCACGGCTGGAAGCTAGAGAAATTTATATGGATTTTATTTCAATTTGCTCCATTACTATAGAAAAAAATGTTTAATATTATTTTTAAGGCTACACGTAAAAAACATTTTTGTGCCAAATGAAAAAAGTTTAAGATCGAGCAGAGCTGGCAAAATATAAGAAACATTAAGTGAAAAAAGCTGATTTTATTTCTCATACAAAATTATTTTCAATCAAAAAAAATTTTTTTAATACAAACTCATTTATGAAAAATAATTAAAAAATAATATCGCTATTTTCGCTTAAGGGCTGATAACTTTCTTCTTTTTTTATCACAATTTAGCGATTGAATCCATCATGTGATCGTCACAAAATTATCTAATATACTTAGTATATTTTTTCATCTTGATGGAGCAATTTGAAATGATAGTTTTTGGAAGAAGGTCTAAAAATATACTTTTTTAACTTTTAAGGCCTGTACTTTTTTTAATACGATCGGCATAATCAGTGTATTGAATGAAAGAATAGAGAGATATCTATACAACAGTGTGCAATTTATTTTATTCAGATGAGCCGTTCTCGGAATTTTTTGCCGATAAACGAAAAAACTAAAAAAAAAACTAAAAAAATTGTTTTTCGAGAATATCGGGAAAACGCATCATAAAAATAAATATCATTTTCGTATTCAGCGACCCTAAATTATCTTAGATATATTTTTTTTGCAACATATGACAAAGACTTACAAATTCGAAAATTTGTTTCATTATTTCATCTTATGTTTTTCTGGCATATGTTTGGGAGAAAAATGTACATTTTTGTGAACTTTCATCAATCCGATTACAAATTAACATCTTTTTACTGAAAGTAAAATATCTTGTTATGGGCTCCAGTAGCCACTTTTTTATTTTATTTGTAAAAAGTAGCTTTTGTTGCTCCATGTGTATACTAACTGCTGTGTATTGAGTAACTTGTTATTAAGATGAAATTTTGTACTTTTTATTGAAAATAAGCGTATAAATGTTATTAGAAAAGATATTTACATGGATTAAAAAGTTAATATTGATGAAACTTGATATTTTACTGGATTTCTGATTTTTATTTTTTCATTAAAAAAAAATTTTTTTTTACAAAAAATGTATCAAAAATTTATCACAATGAATGCTTGATATCTCAGAAACCAGGAACGATTTCGCGAAACAGTTTTTGGATTCTGAAAGAGGGTATTCAAAATATATATACCCCATACTTATATAAATTTTTTTAAATGGTCGGTGGGCCAAAACAACACTAAGGTCGCGATATATGCAAAATTCGGAAAAAGCTTACAAAGTTGCGATAATTCGCAAAAAAATTCTGTAATTGAAAAAAAAAACTTAAAATTTATTAAAAATCGCTAAAAATGTAAGGCATTGGAAAAAGCTACGAAAATTACGAAATTAAAAAAAAAAACATGCTAACATTGAGAAAATAGCAAAGTCTTATACATAGGCCGACTTCATAAACGCCACAATGCATTGTAGTGATGCGACTTTACATTGTTTACAATCAGCGTTGCCATTTGTCTAGTTTTCCCTTTTTTGCTAGTTTTTTGAGATGCTAAAAAGTTTTAATTTTATATAAAGTTTTTTCAAGTTTTTTTTATATATATGTACATAATTTAAAATTTGCAGTATAGTAACTATATCGGATGAAAATATTAAGTGATTGTTTATACAATGATAGGATCAAATATGTTCTCACTCCTTTATTACTGCAACAGTGTTTAATTATGTTTACTACCTCTACAACTATGCCGTTTTTATACATTCCTTAAAATTAGTTCAAAATACATTTTTTTATGTTTTCTTTTAAAATTTTGGCACTTTTGTAGAAAACAAGTTTTTGTTTAGAAATAAGAAGTTTAAAAAAAATATATATATATATGGTAAAGCTGTTTACAACAACAAGGCACATACAACTTTGCATCACTGCAATGCATTGTGGCGATTAAAAATTGGTAAAACTGTAAAAAGCCTAGATAGAAGCGTCTAAAAATTCAGTTTTATCGCGAAAAATTGCAAAGAAGCCCTACTAACATTGCTTAAAAATCGGAAATGAAATAGTAAGGAATCTCAAAAACTCAAAAAAATCTAGAAAATTCACAGAAAATTGGTGTTATCAAAAAGATAGAATAGTCTGAAAGTGATTAAAAATCGGTAAAACACGAACAAAACCCAAGAAACTGAAAAAATCATTTCTCTTGCGAAAAGTCACGAAAAATTTTAATATTGGAAATAAGCCCTACAATTGATTAAAATTCCTTAGAATTGTAAGGAATGCCAAAAAATTGGAAAAAATCGCGATGTCAGCAAGTTCTTTTTCGAATTTTGCCGAGATTTTGGCATTTCATAATTTTAGCGACTTTTTAATCAATTTTAAATAGTTTTTGGATACAGGTAGTAGCCGTTGATTTATTTTTACATAACTTTACATTGCCATACCAAATATTATTTTACCTTTGTAAAATTGGCTCATTTATGCTTCCAATAAATAGCACACTAACATATGAGGAATTGCTCACAAAAGTTATATTATTTAGTTATTCAACTTATATATTTCTGCTTATATGAACAATTATTTGTTCTTCAATTATAATTGGTAGTTGATAGGTTTCATTGTTTTTTCATTACAATTAGTTTAAAAACTTTAATAAAAAAAGCATTGGCATATATTGGCAGTTGAAACTTTTTTTCATTATAGTTACTTAAAATAATGCCAATGAAAATTCAATGCCAATGAAAAAGTCCCAAATGTGTTAAAACTAGGGATGTAACAATACGCCGTTTTGCCGATCCGATACCGATACTTAAAAATAAATATCGCCGATACCGATTCCGATACCGATACGAATATTGAAATTGACTTAAAGTTTCGATTAACAAAACTCAAGTGCAATTTTTTTATTATACAAAATTACAGTGTAAGAGATTATTAATATTTAAAATTGATATTAACCCAGTATAAAAAATTGCGAGTATTTTTTAACGACCTACATTTTCTTTGCTTCCAAAAAATCTATATTAAAAATATGCAGATAACACAGTGCAACAGTCCAAAAAACAAACGGACTTGACAGTATAGATTCGATTGTACTACCACGGGGTAGTAAAACCCTATACTTAGCTTGGCGAATTTGGTGACCAATTTCGTTTTATGCACCTCCAAAATTTTGGAAAATCAGCGGGCCCTCAAAAAAAGGTGTCATCAACTTTTGGCCAACAGAAAATTCAAACTCGATGATACGGCTTAACTATATATGGCAATAATGTAGCTAAGAGTTCGCTAAACAGATTTTATTACCATTTTATGCCAAAAAAAAAAATTTTTTGTGCACCTTTTTTGAAAAATTAAGGGAAAAATTTTTTTTTCACTTTTTCCAGAATAACTTACAGGGACTCGTAATTTTTTATTAATAATATTTGGCAAAGTTATAGCTACGGTAAAGCTGAACAACTTTTGTAAACATGTCAATACAATCTGAATGTATCTGGGCACCCTAAACCGCCCAGAAATATTAATTTCTACCTTAAAAGTTTTCGTTTTTTACGAGTTAGGCTATATTTTTATTGCATTTTTTTGGTTTCCTTGTTATTGTTCCACTTCTTATGTTGCTGATTTTAGTATTTACTATTTTTTATTGTTTGTTGTTGTTTTGCCAAATAATGGTAATGAAAAATTTGGAGTCCCTACAAGTTATACTGAAAAAAGTGAATAAAATAATTTTTTTTTTCAAAAAAAGTACAGGAACATATTATTTTTCTGGGCACAAAATCTTAGTGAAACACAACAAAGAAGTATGCACTTGAATATACTGTTTTCAACAAAAAAATTTTTTTTGCATAAAAAAATAGTGAAAAACTGAAATTTTTAAGGTAAAAAGTGGTGTGAGCTATTAGAGTGCCTAGATACGTGCAGATTGTATTGATGTTCACAAAAGTTGTTCAGCTCTACCGTAACTATAAGTTTGCCAAATATTGTTAGTTAAAAATTACAAGTCCCTGTAAATTATTCTGAAAAAAGTGAAAAAACATTTTTTCCTTAATTTTGTGAACAAAAAGTTAACGAAAAAAATTTTTTGCCATGAAATGTTAAAAAAAATCTGTTAAACAGACTCTTAGCTACATTATTGCCATATACAGTTAAGCGGTATTATAAAGTTTGAATTAGCTGTTGGCCAAATACTGATGACACCGTTTTTTGAGGCCCCACTGATTTTTAGAAAATTTGGAGGTCCATAAAAAAAATTGGTCACCAAATTCGCCAAACTGAGTAAAGGGTTTTACTACCCCATTGTAGGACAATCGAACCTGTACTGTCCAGTTCTTGTGTTTTTCCAAAAGTCTTTATTTGTCGCATAGTGTAATTAGTAGAAAAGCAAGAAAAAAATTTAAATTCCTTTATAATTTAAAAAAATTCTCGCCATACTCGCATTAAAAAAATTGTGAAAATGGGTAATTTTTTATCCTTTTTTCTTGAGGAAAAATCATTATAGAACACCGAAAAAGAAATTTGTCCGAGTATCGCTTCCAATTCGGTGATTGGTAATCGAAAAACAGAACTTCTTGCAATGGCAAGGATATGTAACACTAATTAAAAATGATCCAAATTTGCAATACTTCCGGATCGCGAATTCTACATTTTCATGACTACTTTGGAGTGTCTTTTTTTTGCTGGAATAAGATTTAAAAAACAACGAATTGAATTTGAATTCATGGTAAAGTTAACAAAAAATAAATAATTTTTTTACAAAATAATAGTATAAAATATTATTAATTTTTAAAATTGATATTGATAAGATTTAAAAAATAAGGAAATGAGTTTAGTTCATGGTAAAATTAACAAAAAATAAATAATTTGTCAGAAAAAAACTCTGAAAAAATGTTTAAAAGTATCGTCGTATCGACAGTAAAATATCGCCGATACCGATGTATCGGAAAATCTGAAATATCGCCGATATATCGGTATCGGTATCGGTATTCGTTACATCCCTAGTTAAAACTAATAAAAAATTTGTATTTTTTGTATTAAATCAAAATGCATTACATTTCAATGGAACACTTTTATTTTTGCTATTTTGTACTAAATTCTTTTAATATATACAAGTTTACTTCACTTTAGTTCACATATCAAGAGAACACACCTTGGAATTAAGTTTGCATAACTGATTGAACTCGTGAATTTCAAAATTTTTATATACATCCTTTTTCCGAATTAAATACAGATAATAAACAACTTTTTTTCTAATTTTGCACAAAATTTTATCAAGAGTCAAACGGTGCCTTTTAAATTAAAATTGAACAATAAACTAGAAAGTTATAAGCAAAAAACTTGAAATAGGTCAAGACAAAAAAAAAAAATGGTTGCATATATAAAAAATTAAATAATAAAAAATAAAGTCAAATATCTTTTAAAGTATGAGATATACGGAAACAAAGAAAAGAAAATTTTTCGCCATAACTCTAAACGCTTTAAATTTTTGAAATCAGTCCTCTTATTCTGTAATTCGCTAAAGCTAAATCTCGATCGCTAAAATGCTGAACAAATACAAAATTAAAATTTTTCCGAAGACATAAACTACTAAAATTTCGGTGGATTAAATTTTTAAAACTTTGCCTAATTTATAGATTTTAGCGATAGAGATTTAGTAAGTAACAGAATAAGGGGGCTGATAACATTTAAGAAAGTTACAAACATTAAGGTTCGTTTGTATTTGGCAAATATTTGCCCAAAAAAACGTAACCACTACTTTTGCTAAGGATTAGTGAGATTTAACTTGGTTTTTATATCACAAAATAAAGTTGATTATGCTGCAAAAAGCTATTTTTATGTTATTTTTAATAAATGCGAACCCATATGAAAAAAAAAAAAATATTGGATTTAAAGGAAATACAATTTCCTTTAGAAGATTTTTTTATTCCAATGTGGTCAAATTTGGCACACTGTAGCTCCGTTTGTACTTAAGCTACGATGCTATCGAGATACGGAGTATAAAGTCTTACACCTCCTCTAAAGATGTTCCAAGTTTAAGACAAATCCAATCAGCAACGTAGATGTTCCAGTTCTATTACCAAATTTCTAGGCCAAAATTTCAATTTTGTGACATTCTGTTTCACGTTGTATGCGAATAGTCCCTAACTGTAGATCATATTTATAAATTTTTAGTATTATATATAGTAAACCCAAATAATTTAGTATCATTTATTTTTTGCAGACGTCTGGGTGATGGTTCATCACGACATTCCAGTGATGATTATACCGAAATAAATAAATCTCAATCGGTGGCAGCTATAAACTGTAAAACTTTAATTAATGAAATACGACAAGCAGTAAATGAGGCTCAACCAAAAGGTGACACATCATAATTAATTCAATAATTAAACCTGAAATATAAAAACACCATAAAAACTTTAATAAATCACAACAACAACAACAAAAAAACAATCCCACATGTAGATGAAAAAAACACCAAAACTAACAAATTTCAATTAACAAAATTCTTTAAACTAATTACATGATTCGTTTTTATTATTATTTTGATTTTTACTAAAACATAAAAGACAATTTTATTGGTGTTGTTGTAATTTGTAATTATGCCTGCAAAAAAGTTTAGAAGAAAAGAAACATAATTTTCATATCAACCAAAAAAAAAGAAGTTATGTTTTTTTATATTGTTTGTTAAACTTGTGTTAATATTTTATTTTAATTAATGTTGTTATTTTAAAACATATTTATTATAAAAACAAATATATATACTTATATAAATATTTAATACATATACATATTATTAGTACTATTTAGCCAATATTTATACAATTAAATAGTTAAAAAGGTGTGAGTGATGTATATCAATTGAATTATAAATATCTTTCTTCTTTCTATCTCTCCCTATTCTTACTTTTCTTCTATTTCTCATTCTTTCTTTTTCCAATAACATATTTTATTGTGATTTTTTTTTGTCATTTTAACATGCTTGCATATAAACAAAATTTGATAAATATTTTGATTGATACTGGTAACTCTCCACTAACAAAATTGTTTTATTGAATAATTTTCGTAACGCTTTAAATTGCCTTTAAAAAATATTTCTGTGTATGAAGTTAAACAAGTTATTCCGCAATCTTTATCTCCGCCTGGTACAGTACCATGGCAACAGCAAACTTCCACTCATAGCAATGGTCCTCCCTCGCCGACAAGCATGTCATCAGGATGTTCCTCACCGGGATATTCGCCTAGCAGGGGCGTAGATTTGTCCGGCTCAAGCTCGAGTTTTTCGGAACGTAAAGCAGCGGCTTACAACTATAAAGGAGGGCCAGTACATGAATGGACCAAAGAGCAAGTAAGTAGAGATTTTGTTTTAAAAATTATGGCAGATCTAATATAATAAACTCGTTTTAAAAATGTTCCTTAAAAAGGGAAATTGTACAAAGTATAGAAATAACTCGTGAAAAAAAACGTCTACATATTTGATCATAATGTTGTACTCTCACGAGAAGTAATTGTGCGTGCGAAGTTTCATAAGAATCGGTTAAAATGAATATTTACTTGTCATGGGCATGGCGCTGTCCACTTTTCTAACCACAATGTGCAGCTCATGTGTAATTAGTTTCATGTGTAATCTATGTGTAATTTCACTTTCTGAACGAAATACAGTTTTTTTCTTATTATAGACGAAACAATTGATGTAAGTTCAACAAAACAAACTGCATTAATGGGCCTGATTGTGTAAGGAGCTGGCGTAAACGCCTATGTCGTTTTTTGTAATAGATTAAAGCGTGTTCTGTAATCTACTACAAAAAACGACTAGGCGTTTACGCCAACGCCTTACACAATCAGGCTCAATAAGATTTTGTTTATAATGTCTAGTACTCAGTATTCGTTTTTTGATTTTAAGTAATGTAATCTACTGATGCCAATATTTTTAATCTCTTGAAAAATTCTATTGTAGAAAATTGTATTCTATTCATAAATTTGGTTGGACTTGCATCCGATTGTCCCGACGTAATATTTGAACAATAAAACTAGGTAGATAATCTTTGGATTAAATGCTCTTGTCGCTTGATACTAGAGTTTTTTACGGGAATTCAATCACGAAATCCCGGCATAATATTGATATTTTTAATAACATCTAAAAAAAATATTAACAAATGCTTAAACAATTTCTATACTTATTTAATTATTTTGGCTTAACGGCCCTTTTCACAACGTGCAATTAAAAGCTAACGTAGACTTTAACGGCAAGTTCGACATACAAAACTTGCCGTTAAAGTCCACGTTAACTTTTAATCGTACATTGTGAAAAGGGCCGTAAGTCCGTTTCAATGTAATCTTTCGATTAAATTATTTTTATTTTAGAAAGAAATTCTAAAGCATGTAATAATTGAACATTGAAAGAAAAATTTGGCTGTACGGAAGGTTGAACTGGCATCAGATGTTTCGAAACCACCACAGTCTTCTCATCAGAACTTTTTTCCCTTAGACCACAAGAATTTGTTTTCACAAGAATTTGTTTAATTTAACTTCAGTAATAAAAACATTCCAAAATTTATTTTAAAAAAACTCCAGCATTTATTAACATTACATATATCATCAGTCCACTACAGTCCTATGTAGTCAATATTAAGTCTCTACTTCGACTTAAAGTAAGGACACTTCTCCCGTATAATTTAATTTTTTGTGGTTAAGCTTTTTTTGTGGTTATAGCTCGATATGCTTTAAGTACACATTTTGGTTTTAGTTAACGAAATTTTTCAATCTAAATAACCTATTTTATATAAACTGAAATACGAAGTTAAAAATATGTTGCAAATTTATTGAAATTATGGTTAAATAAATAGAAAAATATCATGTGTAATTTTTCTTCATATGTGTAATTTTGTGCCCGGTCATTTGTAATTTCTGAATTCTTCATTGGCAACACTGATGCAAAGTTTCATAAGAATCGTTTTAGTAGAAGTTGTTAAAATATAATATTTACTTTGCATGGTCGCGGTACTGCCGACTGTTTTAATCATGATGTAGTATTCAAACAGAAGCTTAATGTGTGTACAAAGTGTCATAAGAATCGGTTGAGTAGAAGTAGTTAAACCGAACCAATCTGGAAGTACATACATCATACAGCCTTTTAAATAAATAAAAATAATTTTGGAATCGGTTTATAAATGGCGGAGTTTTGAGGAAACACACATAAAAAATATACGACGAATTCATAATCTTTCTCTTTTTTTTAAATCGGTTAATAAATTGAGTAAATATTTCACAGCTTCTCTGTATTATACGGTTTAAGTGTTGCCAGAAGCAGACAAAAATCCTTACAAGTACGATATTTTGTCAATTTTTTATTATATTATATTAAATACAATATATTGAAAAAAGAAAGAAAATAATGTTTTGTAGTTAAAAGCTGGCAACACTAAAATTTAATTTTTCTGAGCTATTGGTGGCTATCCTGGAAAACCGTCGACGAAATGAAAGTTACACGCAAAACCAAAACCAAATTCCCTAAATTTAAAAAAGTGGGGTTTGTTTTTTACAAAAAATTTTACGTTTTGAAAAGAGATAGAAACGCGACAAAACTCTCACATTTATTTGATTATCGAAATGTATGAAAAACATTTTTGTTTTAATTAAATGTTCACTTTTTCGGCATGTTTTCCAGAACAGCCACAACTATTTCTATGTTGAACGAACAAAACATATTGGCCCATAATTATAGTCATAAATACAGTATACACAAAATAATGGTCTTAAAGTATACTTTGTTTGTGACCATAAATATGGGCCATTGAGTGATACACCTACTTGTTTAAAATCACAAACTAATGTGCTCTTTCCACAATGCAAACAAGCGTTTTGAGTAAAAAAATTTTAATGGAAATCGCTCAAAAACCTGCGTGCTTTTCATACAAAATTTCATGCGAACAATGCTTGTTTGCATTGTGGAAAAAAAACACATAAGTTCCTAAACTATACCGGTTATATCGTTTTTTAAGCAGATGATAAATTTTTGGGAAAATCAATCAATCATCTTCTTCTTCTGTATATGTCATAGTACAGTAAAATAAGCATATCACTTTGCATTTCATGTAGGATGCAATTTTTTCACGAGTTTAGTTACACATGTGCTCGTGAGCTTAAGTTTGATTTTTCGGGGCCGGTCGAGGTAGGGAACGCCCGCTATCTTGAAAGTAAGGGAGTGACTAGATTTCTCAGATTATCTCATAAACTATAAGGAATATGAACATTTTGGGAGATGCTTTCTTTGAGATAATAACATTTTCTACAACTCCACTAAATACATTTTTGTTGTAAATTATATAATTAAAAAGTTATAGCGAAAAACACTTTGAAAATTAACCGATTTTCTCTTAAAAGCGTAATAACTCTATTGTTATTGCTCTTAGCGAAAAATTTATTAAAATCAATTTTATAGAGCTCCTTCTAACAAAAAATGTTATATACATATATCGTCGTGCCGAAGTTATCGACGTATATCACAATTTTTTTTTGGAAATTGAACTTAAAGTTTCAACATTTTATAAAAAAAAATTACGTGGATAAAGTGGTTCAATATTTTTGTCAGATATTATGCTTGAAGTTCTTTATCGATTTATGTCAAAATATCCAAGTCATGCACACAGAAAAATTTCCATGTAAAATCGTCGAAAACCAGGTTAACTTAACATTTTTCGGTAGTGATTTTGCTTCATAGGTGTTTCATGTTAAATCAACATGATTTACAATAATCTTGAAAGAAAATTGTTCCATTTGAATTAACTATATTTCATGTTGATTTAATATTCCAGTACAGTTAAATCAAAATGAAGTTGATACTGAAATAATAGGAAAAATCATATTGAATTAAAGTAATTTCAAGTTGAAACAACGTGAATTTGATATTGGAACAACACGAAGAATCATGTTGAATCAAAGCAATTTCAAGTTGAAACAACGTGAATTTGATATTGGAACAACACGAAGAATCATGTTGAATCAAAGTTATTTCAAGTTGAAAACAACGTGAATTTGATATTGGAACAACACGAAGAATCATGTTGAATTAAAGTTATATCAAGCTGAAACAATATGACTTTAATGTAGCTATTTTATTAATTATTTTACTTACGTGATAGTCATCAGAAAACTTTTCGTTGTAGCTGACTGCCCCAGCCAAGATTTGAACTCGTGCCACCTGCATGATAGTCCACGCGCTAACCATTGCAGCCACAACAGCTTCAAAATTTTCTTTACTTATAAACTAAATAAATACCATCGTATGTAAAATGCATTTCATTTTAATTCAACATGATTTAAATGATTATTTAACATAAAACTTATTTGAAATTAAAGTTATAGTCATGTCGATTGAAAATGAAACTTAACTTAACTTAACGTTGTTTTAACGGTCAGTTAAGGTTAGATTAATTATTTTCCGTTTAAAATTAATATGAAACAATGGTAATTTTAAGCCAGCAGCAGTAAACATTCGCTGGTAAATCGGTTTTTGTCGTATACATAGACGACACATGTAAGAATAAACAAAAACAAGTCACACAACTAAGCAGAACAGTGAATTGTAGCAATGAACAAAGCAAGTAAACACTAACACACTCAAACGACAAATTATTTCTTGTAAATTTAATATGATTTGCAATCAAAATTGCGGCATGTGGATTTTACATTCTTTTCTTTTCTGTGTGTGGAGAAGATTTTTTAAGTTATAGCCATTTTCACCTCCGAAAAAAATTTTCATTTTGTTGCATACTCCACTTTTTGCGAAATATTTTTTAGTTTGTGGGATATACGTGAAAATAAGGTGATCAAATTTGCATACATATATGACACAAAAATAAAAAAAAGTTTCCTGTACAGTTGACCAGACCTACCTATCTATATAAGTTTCGACGGTCTTAATTCGAATCTGAGGTTCGAGTAAACTGCGAAAAACTACAGTTTTTCTCGAGTTCATTCGGACTCAGCGCGTTGAAATAAATATAGGTGGATGGATCTGGTCAGATTTACATACCACCTTTTTACTATGCGTGTGGGCTACCAATAAAATTGGGCGGCCCATAGACATTATATGTACCAAATTTCATTTCAATATCTGCTCCGGAACGCGAGTTAGTAATTTTGGTCACCTAAAATTGCGAAAAGTCACACTGTGATACAGTATAAGGATCGATAGACCTAAGAAATTTACACCAGGAAGAGATCTTATCTCATTTTCTGATTTTGCACCATACATAACGATAACTTTGGCACAACGAAATAGTTTTCGTTCACATATGTGAATATAACGCAAGATATTTTTAATTGTAAAATTTCATACACTTTTTATTGTATGTCCACAATTATGTTACATACGGTATTATAACGCATTAAATTTTACTCAAAAGTGGATATACAATAAGATGGCTTCGTAATATCTCAAAAACCATAAGAGATAGACAGCTCGGGATGGGGCAGATCGATAGATCTAATAAGTTTACCATAGGAAACGGTCTTGTCTCAATTTTTTTGATTTTGTGATATACATACGTGAAGATAACTTCGGTACGACGATATGTACATGTCTAGGGTTTTCTTCATTCCTTGAGATGTTATACACCCTCAAAGCCAACAACAATATGCATTTTTGTACTTTAAAACATACAAAGCTACAACAAAAACACCTAAAACTGTATAACTAAAGGCGTTGAAACTTGGTGTGAATTAGTTTATAGCCAGATTACGTATTCTACCAAATAGTAGCAAATGAAATAGTAGCGGGCCATGGCTAGCTCTCATACAAAGTAATAATTAGTTATCCTATATCTGGAGAAGTATATTAGTGACAGTCTTTAATTTTAGTGAGAGACAGTTGGGGCCCAGTGTGCATAGTTACAGAAAAAATTTGCAGGTTAGGATCGACGAAAAGTGTACCTCCCATACAAAGTAATATTTGAAATATAAAATATCGCATGGGAGGAAACTTTCCCCGGTCCTACCCCGCTAAGTTTTTATGTAACTATGAACACTGGCCCCCCAACTGTCTCACACCAAAATTAAAGACCGTCAGTGACATAATTCTCCAGATATGATGCAATTAAAAATTGGTTTACATGCGAGGTAGCCTCCCCGTCAATTTGCGTTTCCATTTGCCTACGTATACTGGATGCAAAGTAACTCACACCGCACAGACGGCTATTTCGATTATCTACGCGGCCAAAATTATTTTTTTACTATATAACTATTTTCAAGAACAAAATTCGAGGAACAAATACATACATAAACACAAACGCGATTTGTTGCAAAATATATTTTTAAAATCTAATATTCATGTTTGTAGCCCTCTAAAGAGCAATTGTATTAGGTCACAATTAATTCCAGAAGCCAATTAATTCCAAAAGCCAATTAATATCAGAACCCAATAACTATTGATATTATCGTCATTGATATTGGCAAAACTTACTTACCCCCAGTTTTTGACTTAATAATTAAATGGTTTTTAAACTTAAATCGTTATTAAAAATAAAATTCGTTTTTATAGATCATAATTAAATATAACTTATATCACCAATCTTGTACACTTAAATTCGATTTAAGTTTTATAAATTACCATATGATTTTGACCGCTTGTTGTTCTTGTGCAAACAAACAAATTGTGGCCGCTGAAAATTCAACTTTTGTTGGCGTAAAATTTGGGCTTTCTTTGGGTATATTTGTCTTTTTGTGATTTTGTAAGCTGTTTTTATTCTTTTAAAACATTGCAGAAACTCTTGATTATTCTTATTTTTTGCATGAAGAAAAATATATATTTGTTGGATTTTGCTTTGTTTATATTGAACAGCTGCTTTTTTAGGAAATTTATGGGAAATTTATAATAGTTGATGGTGCTACCATATTTTTGTCACAATTAAATAAGAACAACTAAATACGACTGAAAAACAGAAGTTGTGTTTAATTACAATTTAAATTTATATGAAAATCAACTAAATAAATATTTAATTGCTGAGTCAAAAACTGGAGGTTATGGTATATCTGCTAATAAACCACACATCTGCGCTTTTCTGCTTTCAATTATGTTAGAAATTATAACGGCATCTGACAGACAAACATTTTTTTTTAATTTCACTAATGTGAGGATACCTTCAAAGTACCTTAACTTTTCCTGGACTAGTTCTCTTTAGTACGTCCAGCAAGAAAATAAATACAGTCGAACTTCCATAACTCGAATCACCATTATCCCAAAAAAAAACTTCGACTTATGGAGACTTCGAGTTATAGAATTTTTTGTTCAGTGTCTAAGTTGCGCTGCTAGCACCCTAAGTCACTAGAAACGATTTATTTGGCCGTGAAATTTCCCATAGCGCCATTCCAAATTATGTCTTACGACTAAAAAACTCACGCCGATCTACAATTTTGAATAGGAAGTCGGATCCCTCAAATTCATATTCTGTTTTGTTCCAATATGAGTTTTGTTTAGTGCTCCACTGTGTATCAAAATATCTCTCGATGGATTTTTTTTAACACAAAATCAATTGCAAACATGTGCGTTGTATATTAAATGATAAATATGTTTTTTTATTTAAAACTGGCACTGAAAGTGAAGTAAATATTCTGAAATTAGTTACTGAAAATTTACTTTTTTGTTTACTAAATTCATTTAAAAATTACTCTAATTTGTTCAAAGACGTATAGTGCTCATCAGTTCCCTGCAGCTAAATGTACAACTAGTTGCGTTTTGGGACAGTCATTATACTAGTTGTAACGTTACTAGTCAACAAAGGACTGTCATCTTACTAGTTGTAATGAAGCTAGTAACGATACTAGTCAAACAACAACGTTTTGGAGCAGTCATACAACTAGTTGTAATGATACTAGTAATTTAAATTATTTTTTAAAAATTTACATATTTTCAAGTGTAAATACATAAAACAAAATTTTAGCTCTAAATATAATAAGTAGAAAGTGGCTCAGTGGATAGAGTACATGCCTTGAAAGATTAGAACTGTGTGTTCATACCCTGGTTGAGACATATGTTTTTTAGTAAGTGCACTAGTTTATAATAACTAGTATTTCAACTAGCATATAACTATGTACAAATGAACTAGTTGGGCTCCTATGACAACCTAATGTTAAAATCGATAGTTCGATATATGGAAAAAGGACAGTTAGGCTACTAGTCTGAATAAAAGAGCAACTAGTATATTTCTAGCCACATACTAGTCCTTTTGTCTGCAGGGTTGTAGTGTCCTTCGTTCGCAAATATGTATACATATACGATTTTATTTACATATATCATCAAACGCTACTCGCATGTATGGATACAGCTGAACTTACGCAAACAAAACATAGCATATGATGTAGAAAATGGTTTACAACTTCGAGTTATAGAATTCAAATGTATATATTTTCGTTCGAGTAATGGAGAACTTGGAGTTATGGAAGTTCGAGTTATGGAAGTTCGAGTTACGGAAGGAATATTGTAAGTTATTTACTCTCTTAGCGCTACTGCCAATGAAATTGGTTCGAGTTAGAGAAAGGGTTTGTAACTGTTCAAAATTGTGTTTAAAGTCTACTGATGAGTTGGTAAAGCACCAACGAAATGCTGCATATAGACAATTGCTTAAAATCTCCAGCAAATAAATTTCATTTAAAAGAAATTTCGAGTTATAGAAGTTCGAGTTATGGAAGTTCGACTGTATATTAGAATCCAAGCAAATTATTTAAAAATACTATTCCAATACAAAGTTATACTCTTTTAAATATCAGTAGTTTTAAGAAAGTGCTCTAGGTGTTTTGAATTTTCTGAAAAAAAAATTTAATTTTAAAGTACCGCGAAATTTTTTGTGTTGACAAATTGCACATAATGTTTACATTTGCCTATTCGGTGGGAAGTTTTCTTTCACATTTGATTTAAATTTTTGCGATAAGTTCAAGAAAAAATTTCAATTTTGACCGCCTAGATTGAACAAATCCTGTCTGTGCACCGACTTAAAATACTCTCACTAATATACTTCTCCAGATATACGATAATTAGTTACTAGTTTGCATGAAAGATAACCTTTCTTTCTTTCTTAGATGTTTTTGTTGTAGTTTGTTTTAAAGTACAAAGATGCATATTATTGTTGGATTTGAGGGTCTATAACATCTCAAGGAATGAAGGAAACCCTAGAAATGTATACATATATCAAATTTTTCGTTAAAGGAGCTCTAGAATAATGATTTTAATAATTTTTTCGCTAAGATCAATATCAATAGATTTATTACGCTTTTAAGAGAAAAATCGCTTAATTTTCAAAATGGTTTTGTCTATAACTTATAAATTGTCCAATTTGCAACAAAACATGTTTAGTGCAGTTGTAGATAATAGTATTATCTAAAAGAAATCTTATAACAAAATATCTATATTCCTTATAATTAGTTTACGAGATAATCTAAAAAAGTAGCATCTAGCCTATTTTCAAGATAGCGGGCGTTCCCTACCTCCCCCGACCCCGAAAACTCAAACTTAAGCACACGGTCACATGTGTAACTGAACACAAAGTTGAGCCTTTTTTTAATGATTTTACTGTACTATCTTTGATAAAACTTTGTCTTCAGTTGTATTTCAAAAAAAAAGTGTGGACAATTCTGAAAATTAAGCGTTTTAAAATTTTTAATACTTAAATTATAATTGGGTTTTTTTTCGGCTCTAAAAAAACCCAAATATAATTTAACAACCTAAGGTCGAAGCAAATAAGAAATACTTATTTTTAATACTTTTAATACTCTATAACGTTTTTTGCCAAAACCTAGCAAATATCTCCGAAATTATTGATCAGAACGAAAAATTTTATATTGATAGTCCAAGAGCTCGTGAATTCTGCGACAAAATTAAAATTCCTTTCTATTCATTATATACTGAGAGCTTGTGAACCCTTATACTAAAGATCTTTTTTTCACTTAAGTCGATTTAACACATTTTTCGTAACGTTTCTAGGTAGGTCATTGGCTTTTGGGCATTGAAATGGAACGTTATATACCCGTTTTCAAAGAACACAACGTCGAAGGTGGCGCTTTATTATCTTTAGATTCGAAAGATTTAAAAACGTTGGGCGTTACCGGCGATGATAAGCATCGTTTAAAACGAAGACTTAAAGATCTCAAGGCCAGCATTGAAAAGGAACGTAAAGATCAGGAACGCGAGCGTAGAGAACGTGAAAAAGCCATACGTAAGGCGGAGAAAAAAGCGGCCAAAAAGAAATAAAATTATTTAAATGCTAATTACAAAAAATAATATTTTAATTATTTTAATTAAATTTAAACTAAATTAAATTAGTTTTAAGAACTTTTATTATTTAAACTCTACCAAATATAAATTTAAACACAAAAAAATTAGCGAAAAAGAAAAAATGAAAAATACTTAATTCAACAGCTACCCTCTCCACGAAAAAAAAACAACCAACAACATTAAAGGCAAAAATAAAAAATAATTATTAATGTATTATTTTATAAATTTAACTACAAATAATACCACAAATATAGAATTAGTAGTAATTTTAACTTATAACAATATAAATAGTGTAATTATAAGTTACTTAAAAACACAGATCTGAAAATCCAATATAATTTGTTTGTTTTTTTTAGTTTACCTTTGTTTTATATTAAGCAGTTTTGTAAAAAAAATTTACTTTAGTATATAAAGATTTTCTTTAGTTAATTATAAAAATTGTTAAAAAAAATACTTTCTTTGTACTATTTTATTTAATTTTTCTTAATTTTAAGTGTTATTTTTTAAAATATAACATCCATTTTTGATTAATTACAATTTTCGTTTTGTTTTTTCTAACCTTTATATAATTTGTTTTATATAATTTTCATAAAACTGACTGATTTTGAATTAGTTGTTGTATAGAACAAAAAAGAAACTCAAATTTAACCATTAAAATGAACAACTATACTTTTATAAAAATCATATATTTAAATGTTATTTTATGTTATGCATACAATTTCAAACTGTCAAGGTGTACTCAAAATACGATGTACTGTAGAGATGAGCGATCTTGTGATTTTTAAAGAACATTGTGAACAGTGAACGTGATTTAAAAATTACTGTTACGTAAAACTGTGACTGTGATCACTGTTTTCAGTTCTGTTATAGCAGGGTAATTGTCAAGTCATACAACAAAAACAAAAATTGTTTACTGTAGAAATATCCAAGGCAGATTTAAATGCGCCTTAAAATATACTTTGAATTAAAAATAATAATAATAAATAAGAAGCAGTGATGCCAATTTATCGCGTTTCGCGCTAGATTTAGCGCGTTTTAAGTATGCCAAACGCGCTTTTTTCCTCCAAGCGCGTTTAATAAAAAAGGCTCGTTTTTAGTAAAGTAAATATTGATATACCAAAACAATAAGGGTTTGCACGATGGGTAGTGCAAAGTGTGCAAACGATGCAAATTCGACAATTTGTAGTAGATTAAAGAAAATAAGCAACATTTTTCTTTAATCTAGTACAAAACGCCTGATTTTCGCCACAAAATCGCCAACCACGATAAGGGGGAATAAAATATATGTATTTGCAATTCGCTTCATTTCACTTCGTTTGCACTAAAAAAACCATGAGCAAATATGGTTGTGCATATTTGCTTAGTTGCAAATAACATCATCCGCCATGTTGTCTTTTTAATGGAAAAACTATGTATTTATACAATGATTTTTAAATTTTATTTAGCAATTTGCATTGAATAATTTTTTTACACATAATTTAATAATTAATTGGTGGTTTGTGTTAATATACTCAAAAACAAAAATATAACATTTGACAACAAAGGTCAATGCTGCCAGAGTATTACAGCAAATTAGCACTTTGTAGTGCCCCCAGACTATTATTTTTAGTAAATGAGCTGCTTAAAGCTAAAATGCAGCATAATTAAAAAGGTCGTTCACGATCTACTATAATATGCTCAGCAAATTTGCAAAATGCAAATTTGCACAATCACCATCGTGAAAACCATTAATATTTTAAGTTTTTTTTATCGTTCTAAGCTTCGTACATTTTGTTAATAATTGAAAGCATCTAATTTTTGTCCCTAAATGAAATTTAAAAACAAATCTAGATAATAATTTTTTTTTTTTTAATAAGTATATATTTTTTCCAATATATTCATCTGGTTTTATCCAAATTTAATTTAGTGCGTTTGAAAACAGCGCGTTTTGGCTAAAATTATTTGTCAACGCTGTGATTTAGCGCGTTTTGATTACAAAAAGTTGACAACGCTGATAAGAAGAAATAACATAGGAAATAGGAACATTATTCTTTCATTGTGCTGTACGCAAAAAAAAACTTTATTAATTTTGTGTATGTAAAGCACCCCATACACGTTTCAATTCAATTTTCAATTGAGTCTCAATTAAATTGATTCTTGGCCACACACTTCATAAACTGAATTGAAAGATTTTCATTTTCATTCAATTAAAGACAATTTTAAAAATACTTAACTTTTTCTTTGCAAAAGAAAACTACAAACATAAATTTGGACAGCTGATCATGAGACTCGAACACACACAACACAATCGAATTGAAAGACTTACTAGCCAACTTGAAAAAATCAAAATCTTTTGATTTTTCTTCAACCAACTCGACAACTGCCAAACTAATCAATTGACAGAGCCATACACGCCTTGATTTGGACAACAACCGAGTCAGTTGTCAATTGGATTGAATCGTGTATGGGGTGCATAACAAATAGAAAAGAACAACTTTGCAAGTAGTAGTTACTTGACAAATTTTGTCACAACTGTGATTCGTGATTTTTCGGTAGCAGTGATTAAATCACAGGTACAGAAATATTGCTCATCTCTAATGTACTGTATTTTATATAGAACGAGTATTAAAATTGTGTCATTTATCTTTATGATAAGTGTAGTTGTCGATATCGTATTGTGACACTCTTACAACCTTTAGAAATGAACTCACAAAATTGTGTATAAAATTGTTCTTTGGATTTTGTACTACACTTTTCGTCATGATGAATACAAATAAGAATTTTAAAATTAAAAAAAAATCTTAGCGCATACAACCGATTAAATAAATACTCAGCACGGCTTGAGAATTCCATTACTGGTCTCAGAAAATCATAATACCACAAAAATGCAGAAAAACTACAAGTTTTTGATACGACAACAGCACTTATTAAGTCGATTAATCAGTGTAATCTGCGGTCAAATTACGGCATTCGCTATTGATGAAAATTTAAATACAAATTTCGATCGATATTGAATAGCATAATTTACCCCCAAGTCTTATAGAATTTCTTTTCCAAACGCTAAAATGCATATAGTATTTCTTTGGCAAATCTTAAAAGACCCAAATTAATCAATTGGAATGGTGGAAACTAAATCAAAGAAATAAATACCAAATCTATGACGGGCCTGAAATTTTATTAAAACTATGCATAAAAAATCTTAGAGTTTGTTCTTCACTAGTTCTGGAACTAGTTTAATCACAATCGCTTCTCAATATGTAATAACATTTGTGGAACTAAAGCTTTTACATATTATTCTAGTACCCATAATGTAAACGTATTGTGATTCTGAATTTTAAATAAAGTAATTGACTTCATTTCCTTATTCAAAAGGAAATAACGTCAACAATGCTTAAAGTATGTCGGGCTTAAGGTTTTTTGCTCTCACTATATCGAAAAGCGGCTTCGCTGAGTAAAGGTTTTTATATAGCCGGCCTCCGGCCGAGCTTTACGTTTTTTTCCTCTCGGTATATCGAAAAGCGGGCTCCCGGAGTAAAGATTTTTGCATAGACGGCCATCGGCCGGGCTTCATTATTCGTTCCTGTCGGTATATCGAAGAGCGGCTTCGCTGAGTAAAGTTTTTTAAATAGACGGCCTTCGGCCGGGATTAACAGGTTTTTTCCTCCAGCTATATCGAATAGCGGTTTCGCCGAGTAAGGATTCTTGCATAGCCGGCCTTTAGCAAGGCTTAACGATTTCCTCCTTGGGTTAATCGAATAGCGGCTTCGCTGAGTTAACATTTTCTCCTTGGGCGGGCTTATGGGTTTTCTGCTCTGCGTTTGTCGAATAAATATCTCTTACAAGTGACGCCTGGCTAGGCAGAAAATCAGCTCAGCGAAGTCGCTTTTCGATATACTGGGAAGAAAAAGCATTTAAACCCGGCGAACGGCCGGCTATGGCAAAAATATTTACTCATCGAAGCCGCTTTGCGATATACTGAGAGGAAAAAACCCCTGATCCCTGCTGAAGACCGGCTTCGCAGAGAATCTAAAAATAAAATTTCTTAAAATTTTTAATTATAAAGGAAACAAACTTACATATAAAACATGGCTTTTAATTGGTACCAATATTAACTTGGTGCGCTACATTCGGATTTTGGGAAGTATCAGGATGGTATGCAAATCCAATGCTTGAAACTACAATAAAGTCAATTGACTTTATTTTGTTTTCGAAAATGCAATAAAGTCAGTTGACTTTATTTCCGTTTATGGTGGAAAATAATAAGGTCAATTGACATTATTTCTATTGACCTTATGACCTGTCATCATTTATGTACATGTTGTAGTATATTTTTTTTCCATAAAATCGCAATTTCTGTCTGGGTAGAGCTATTACATTTCCATCTAGTACCAATAATATGGAACGTATAGCGATTCCGAATTTTTCAGGACTGCACTATAGCTTAAGTCACATTTTTCGGCCAAAAGTCGATTTTTCAGTTTTTGATTTAGAAAATTGATGGCGGTAATTTTGATAGCAAACAAAATAACAGAGAAAAATGTGTAAATTACTTGGCTGTTGGCAATCCTAGTATATGTACTAAGGTATTCATTCGGTTAACCGGTTAATTACTACTCGATTAACTGAACGAACGGTTAATTTAAAATTGGCTATTTTCGATTAACGGTTAAACCGGTTA
The DNA here is from genome assembly GCA_956483635.1 of Panzeria rudis. Taxonomy (NCBI): domain Eukaryota; kingdom Metazoa; phylum Arthropoda; class Insecta; order Diptera; family Tachinidae; genus Panzeria; species Panzeria rudis. The sequence continues at coordinate 129,488,204 of OY101448.1, forward strand.
ATTTCGGTCGATTAGCCGACGTAAGAAAATGTTCATATTTTGTAGCACTATAACGTATTTTTTGTGTGTTTAGTTATTTGTTTATACAAAAGCTATGTGTTTATACATTATTTTTCATAAAAACACAGTAGTATTCAGTGATCTTAGCTTAAGTAAAACTTTCTTTGGACGTGGCTATAAAACAGTTTAGTAAAGATTTTGCTACTCTAATTGAACTTGAGGGAATTAAGTTTTTGTTTAATCATTTAATAAAAGCCAATAATACTGTTGCCAACGATTTAATAAAAAATCTAAGGATTAGACTTGATGAGAGATGAATTCAATTATTTGATACCCCTACTCAGCAATATTTCCTTCTGGCAATAGTGTTTGAAAATAGAATACAAATACGGAAACTAAGGAATTCGGAAATAGACTTTCAGAAGAAACTATTGATAGTAATACAAGAAATATTTTAACACAATTAACCGAAACAATTAGAAGTGTTAAGAATTTTAAAAAATTAAAACAGGACTCTAATGAGTTCGATAAACTCAATACATTCACGATTTTTTTTTACCAATACATCCACGTTTTTTCTAGTGGGAGCTCCAGTTGCAGCTATTTTTGCATGTGAGTAAAATTTGGCACTTGCATGCCACTAAATCTAAAAACGATAAAAAATGATACCCTGTCAAAAACTTAATTCAAATTTACTGGATTACAGTAAAACTGTAATTAAAATGTTAGCTTGTTTAATGTATTATTATGACGTATTTCTTGAAATGAGCATAAATGCACTACTTGCATGTGTAATTGCCAGGGATGCCAGAAATCCTTCACCAATAATGGTTAAATGTAGAAAAAATGGCTAAAAACTAGCAAAAAAATGGGTAAGCGAGATCGAATGCAAAAATCATAAGTATTAAGCAAACGTAAGAAAGTAATTCATATATTCAGCCCAATTATGAATAACAATTCCCCGGGAGTTTTTTTCCTATTCCCTGTTCCCCTATTCTAAATAAAATCTCCCCGGGAAAATTTTTCCTTTTCCCATTCCTCCTATTCTAAATTACAATTTCCCCGGGAAAAACTCCCAGGGAAAAAACTAGGTATTCTAAACATGAGGGAGAGGGAGAAATTCTTGCGAGTTTTTTCCCCAAACATTTTGAAGGGAACTAATGCAAAAACTTTAAATTCCAATTAAGAAATGTTGTGAAACAATTGTATAAGCATTTATTTAGGACGACAAGTTTAAATAAACATCGGAAACTTATATTTCTCTCTTGTTTTAGGCATTTTTATCCACGCCGTGCAAACATGCGCTTCAAAAACGTGAACTACTTCTGCCTTTTGGAATAAAGTTTTAAAACACACAAAATTTTGAACGCATCCTTTAAGTTCGCATAATAGGTAAATGGAAGATTTGTTGCGGTTTAAAAATTTACAATTTCCTTTTTACACACAATCATTGGGGACTTAATGCATCTGGCACTGGCCTTGGCCCAGTCTGCGCTTCACTTCCTCTGCTTAAAGTTCTTTCGAGAGCATCTGAGTGACTACACTGTACATCTTACTTTTTATTTAAGCAAAAACAAATTATTTATATTAACACACAATCTTATTATCAACGAAAACATAAAATTTTTTATTAATTTGTATTACTGAACTGTTGCGTTACTGCAGAATAAAATCTAAACACTAAACAGCTGATCCAGATTTGTTCCCTCTCCCTTGTTTGTTTCTTCCCCTGCTTTTTAGAATAGAAGGATTTTTCCCCGGGAAGAAATGAATGGGAAGAGAAAAAAATTCCCCCTTGAAAATTCAATTGGAAATATTTTTTTTCAGTAAATAGATGGATTGCTATTATTGCGCTCACCGAATTTTTTTCTTTTTATTATAAAATTTTTTTCAGCTATTTATGTCAATCTTAAAATGTTTGTTAGGTATAGATTATTAATGCAAGTATTTGAGTTAGTGACAACCCCTGTTTCTGAATTATATTTTTGCCGCTATCGATTGCCATTCATTAGCCATTATTTCGCTCACCAATTATTTTTATAAATGATACAGTTTTCGGTGATGTTTGCCAATTTTGAAAAGTTTTCTGCGTATAACTTCTGAATGCAAGTATTTTAGAAAGCGACAACCCCCGTTTTTCAATTGTATTTTTGCCCCCTATCGATTGCCATTATCTATTATTCGATTGACACTAGCTCTTATTGCGCTCACCGGTTTTTGAAAATTTTTAAAAAGCTTGCTGGGTATAACTTCTGAATGCAAGTATTTCAGAAAGTTTCAACCCCCATTTTTGAATTCTGTTTTTGCCTCCTATCGATTGCCATTAGATATTATTGTTGTCAACAAAGATTTTTATTTTTATAAACGAAACACTTCGGTTATTTTTTTTTTTTTTTGCCAATTTTTAAAAAGTTTGTTGTGTATAACTTCTAAATGGATGAACGAATATGAATGTAAACAAAACAAAATACCTTGTTTTCATCTCTGAAGGTTTTACCAAAGTTTGGGTTCTTCTCATGCGTGCGAAAACAATAACATATTGCTCTGTTGTATATTTTGATAGTAAATAAGTGTTCCATTGTTGCGAGTTAAAATTTTTTTATGAAAAATCGGAAAAAAATTTATTAAAAACATGGCAAAAAAATGGCTAGATTAAAATAAAAGTGGCTAAAAAAATAGCTAATGGCTAAATTAACTTTTCTTTTGGCTAAACCTGATGAAAATGGCTAAATTTAGCCAGAAAGTGGCTAAATTGGCATCACTGGTAATTGCAGCTTTATATGTTTAGATAAATCCAGGAAAACGACTGAGAAACTAGATATTCTGTATTATGTTTTGCTTTCTATTTCTTCAACATCTATGATAAGTGAAAGGACTTTTCCAAGTTAAGTTTTATCAAAACTAAAGAAAAAAATCTCTTAAATCCTAACCATTTAAACCAAATTATTTTTCTGAAAGATTGTTTTAGAAGATATCCTTAAACGATTGAAATAACTGATATACAGGCATGTTCTAAAAATCACTGTAATTTTATATCACGTGATTTCAAAAGTAAACTGTTAATAGCTGATTTGTTAGTGGGTTTTTATTGTATTTTAAGATGTCGTCATTTGCAATAGAACGTTTTATATGAACTTCCAATGTTATAAATTGTGCAATTTAAGAAAGCAATAGTTTAGACTTTATTAATTTTTTGAAATCACCGTGATTTGACATTTCGTGATTTACAGAACAGGCCCGATAATGATCTCCCAAAATGGGTGATTTTTTAATTAACCATATTTAAATTAAACATATTTATGATTTTTTTTTGCTTGATTTAGTTCAAGAATTGTTATGTTTGTTATGTTATTGTTTTGTTACTAATAAACTCAAAATAATGCATTTTTATATGTTGAAATTACTTGATTTGTGAAAAAAAAACTTTTTTAATCGGTTAACCGGTTAATACCGAAATTAGCCGATTAACCGACTAAGAGAAAACCTCGATTAATTAATCGAGTGATTAACCGATTAAAGCAGCAATCCGATTAAATGAATACCCAAATATGTACTAACAAGTTGATCTTAATTGTGTACCAGTCATCTGTTTGATTACGAATAAAACGGCATAATTTTGCTTTTTCTAAAATGAGTATTGAGCTAGCACTCAACATTAAAAAATGAATCATGCTAATTCATGATTCATATCAACGAGACTGTTGTTAATAAATGCCTGTCACTGCTTGTAATGTCTGTTTATGCATATGATTCACGAAAGCAATGAATCAGTATGATTGTTTTGAATGTTTTTTGAAAAAGTTAGCATTACCATCGTCCCACCATATCTCTCATCCCATATTTTGCTTCTGCTATATGAGGAGAATTTTATTTTTTTGGCTTCTAGAGTTCGTGCTATTTTTTTTATTGGATATGCAGCAACATAGCGGGCTGAAATGTTCTACAAAAATATTTGCCATAAAATTCTACTATAAGCCTTCAAATACATCAAAGCTCCAGACTTAACTTGAACGGCAGAATCATTTAAAACTCAAAATGTGTTTAAGGGTTAATTTCGTACTTATTTACTATTAGTACTCTCATGGTAGATCTTGAAAATTAGAAAATGTTAATCTAAATTTGGACAACGACAACTGTTACTGCAGCCACCTTCGTTATAAGTATTTGTTCCACATATCCGCAGGCAAGCTAATCGCCTTGCGGGCTGTGTTTGTTTTTAAAAATAAAAAAAGTTTCCGAAACAAGAGCAATTGTTCTTATTACGAACAAATGAAGATATCGGTCAAAATTATTGGTTTACCTCCTGTGGCCTTTTAGCTAACGTCATATTATTTTCATACAAATTTTATTTTCACAGTTTTGCTAAAATTACTTTTAAATTATTAATTGTTAGAGTATTCACTCGATTGATTGTTGTTCGATTAATCGAGGAATTTTTTCCCCATTATTTGCTTGAATAATGTTAATTTCGATTAACGAATAACTTGAACAATTTATGTCGATTAATCGAGTAAAATTAGTTCTTAGTAAATTCGTTTTTTTAGTAGAAATTTTTTTTTGTATTACTAACTAATTAAATCACTTAAAACTAAATTCCATTACACCTTCTGTACATATATGTACTTATATCTATTTTCATTACTAAAATAAGTTTAAAAAATATATTTTAGTCCCTTTTTAGATGTGTTTCAACCTTGGAGAAAATGTGTTTATCCGTTTTTAAGTTATTATCCATTTTATACGGTGTTTTTTTAAATGTTTAATTTAATGTTATTTTAAACACACTCCTATCGCGAATAACAAGTGAAATATATGTCCCCATGAAATTTTCAATTCCCTTCGAGGGAAAATTGCTATCGTGAAGTTCTTGTGAATATTTTTTCCCGTTATCAGTTCTCAGTGAATGTACAGAGGAAGAAGCTTAATAAAATAAATAAAAAATCAAGGATATTTTTTTTTTAATACAGTGCCAAGATTGGAATTATCTTTTCATTCCATGAGAAATCTAAAAAAACGATTTGTTCGTCCAGGTTAGCTAGATGCACCTAATCCCTTGCAGTACCCGAGCCACTGCAATCAGCCTAATTCTTTTGTGTTAAATTAAATTTTCTCAAGAGTGATGTTTTTACATCTTTTTTACACGATGAATGATTGTCTACAAAACTTAGTTCATGTGTGCCAGAAAGGTGTTGCAAGGAATTAGTATTAAGATAAGTGTGTTAGGATTAAGATAAATGAACACTGTTTACTGATTTTGTCCTAAAAATAAATATTTTCAAGTTTTAATAATTAATTGGAAGGATAAAATAGCAATTACATGATGTCGTTATCCAGTTCGCTAGCTAAACTAAAGTGAACAAAAGCAAGGGAAAGGGGAAAAAATCCACGTAAAAAATCGTTCATGATAAGGGGAGGGTTTCGAATTTTTTTTCACGATTGCAAAAGAAGGGAAAGGGAAAACATTTCGAGGGAAAATGTATTCACGATAGGGGTGATTATTTGTTTAAAGTTTTAGAACTGTACAAATGAATGGTTATTTTATTGTTTATATTTTTTCTACATTTCTATTTTATTGTTCAATTTCTGTTTATTAATATGAGGCGCTGAGTTCCAAAACTCGTTACTTGCATTAAAAAATAATTAATGGTGGTAATGACTTTTGACAGATATAACAATACTGCTTTGGTATCTGAAGGGAAAACTAGAACTTTGTGATATACATTGAGAGTTGGAGTGAGTTCCAAAACTCTTTTTCCTTGCATTGCACAGTGAGGACTTTCGCAAAATAAATGGTAATAAGCCCGGAACTTCTATGCACGAGAGTAGTTACAGTGGACTAAAGTTGGGACTCAAAAAATTTTCTGAGGCTTGTAAGTTTCTTAAATCTTACCCGATTTTAAAAATTTAAAGTTAAGCTATTTTTGAGTTAAGCTAAACAATACAAAGAAATAATATTCTGACATGTGTTTCCGTATCTTTCATAGCTTAGAAGATATTTGACTTTAAAGAAAAAAAATTTTGTTTTGTTCTGACTATTTTTAGTATTTCGCCTGTAACTTTTTAGTTTACAGTTGGATTTTAAATTAAAAGTAGGCATTCTTGACAAAATTTTAAGTAAAACTGGTTTAAACAATTTTTTAATATCGATATATCGATATTTTTTGCCCATCCCTAGTATAAACATAAAATGCAAGTCTGGTAGCGTTTATGCATATATGCCATATACGGAATTATTGATCAAAATAAATTATGAATAAAATCAAAACTTGTGCAATACGGCTCGTTTTATTTTTAATATATCTAGCACGAGAACACGATTTTATCGGCTCTGATTTTTAATAAATATATACAGTTTTTGAACTTGCTTAAAAACTACTTTATTTTTTCCAATATTTTTTGAATATCTCCGAAACTATGGAGCCGCTGAAAAAATAATATTAGTAAAAGTTGGAGGTAATTTTAGTGCAAATGATTTTATATTGTTTTTATAATACATAGCTAAATCATTTCTTTGTGTCATGATTTCATAAATTTATTTGGTATAGCAAAAAATGGAACACAAAGGGCTAAGGACTTTTCTACGAAATTTTGCATGCTCGTTCATAACATAATTTTCTAAAATTTTAATATGCTGCTTTACTATACAACGCTTAGTTTCTGAGTTATACGGAAAACAAGAATAAAAAACGCTAATTTTGCCATTTTTTCATTTTTTTAAATGTTTCTTAATTTGTCGCCAAACCCAAATATTATATCTTTAAGCGGTATATCAAAATTGTAGATATGAAAGTCTTACTATTGTGTGAAATTTGGCTATCAAATGTTTAGCCGTTTTTGTGCCATTTTAAATATAAAATAAGAAATATTTCATTCTTAAGATATTTGTTGTACAATTTGTTTTCTCTAAGCGTACTGACCAATTATATATTTATAATGGAAGATAACAAGGCCAATTACCTATCAAAAATAAAAAAATTTAACTATTAAAAAAACTACAGCGCAAAATTCACATTCGGTTAAAGACAGTACGATGGAAAAAACAGCCGGTATTTCACAAGCCGGGAAAATCAAGGTCACTATATATGGCACTTGTGCTAGCCCAATATGTCCCCGAAACAGTAAAACTACGTGGGTATGTAAATATTGAAGTAAAAGAAAACACTTTTTTTGGCATATTGCTATATATACAATTGTGTTTTTTTTTCTATTAGATAAAGTTATTAGGAAAATTATTTGAAGTATTCGAGTTATTTGACTAATTTAAAAACTTTACTCGATTAATCGAGCAATTTTAAAGTCCCAAAATCCATTAATTACTTACTCGAACAAAACCAAAAGTCAAATAATTGGATACTCTATTAATTGTACAGGTCAAAGAACTGCCTGATGCAATTAATTTAATCAAATTTAAAATTTGTGCCATAAATTATAATAGTCCAGCGCAGTGCTGAATTTAAAAACTTAATGATTTTTATGGTTCAAGTGGAGGGAACGCTATATATCTGTATCAATTTTGCAAAATAAATAAATGGGTGTCAATGAAATAATGCTATGGGTATGTAAAAGAAATTTCTGATAATTAATATTGTATGAACGTATGTATGTATTAGAAATGGAATCGTAAGTAATGTTGCTTAAACGCCCTTCAGACTATTAGATTTACTATTAATACTTGTCAAAAACTCAAATCTTAAGTAAAAATCCAGCCGTGTGAAAACAAATTGTTACGATATGTCAAATAATACGGAAAGAAATTTGACAGTATTATGGTTTTCGTAATTTTTAGGAAATTTTCTAAACAATCACATTTTTCATTTTATCAGGGATGTCTTTTGCACAAACAAACATAGGAATAACAAAAACAGTTGTGTATTTGTTTGCTGGCATAAATAAAGAAAAAGAAGAACGAAAAAATTTACATTATTGCAAATTATTTATGTTACGTTTTATTTGGTATGTGATAGTGTATAAACAAAATGTGATGAGAAGATTTTCTTTAAGATTTTTTTTGACAGTCAGACTGATTTTGATTTGATTTTCATCTTATAAAATCTAATAAAAATCTCAAAGGTTTTATTACAATGTGAAAAGGCATTTAGCAGCTCAACAACGTCCCGTCCTGTGCAAACTTTGGCAAAGTAGGGCATTCCTAAAGTCATCTGTTACGCAGCTAAAATGCAAACAAACGCAACTAGCGCACTATTTAAATTGGCAATTCTTTTTATTGTCAATGCATTGGATTTGCAGTGTTGTAAAGTATAATTGATTGATTTAAACACTGCTTCGACGTTGCATACAGATGTTTAGGAAGTGAATTTCTTAAAAAAACGTTGCAATTATTTAGTTTTTTAAAAAAAATGCATGAGTTGCAAAAACTCGCAAAATGTTGTTAAAATCGGGGAAAAAAATCAAAATTGGTTAAAAAGGGCCGAAACTGCAGAAATGTCGAAACACGAACAAATTCTTTTATCGGGAATGAGAAACTTCGCAAAGATTGCAAAAACTAAAAAAATAACATTGGTTCAAAATTATTGAACTTGTAAAAATAGGTAAAACTCGAAAAAGTCGCTTTCGTCGTGAAAGTCACGAAAAATTTCTAATATAATCATTAAAATTTATAAAGAACACATCAAATTATTAATTTCGTCATTTTTTTTTTTATAAAATTCATGAACAAGTTGTCATAAAAAAAGCAAGTGATTTGACCGGTTTGAAATCACATATTTTCAAAAAATGTTGTGCACAGAACACCTTTTTGTAATTTGAAATCACTTTTACAAAAAAGTGATTTTCAGAACATCAGGCATCAGACAAAAATATCTCAACAATTTCATTGAAAAAGAAACGTGTTTTTAGTGAACAAATTGTTTAAATCTGTAAAACAATATGTCTAAAAATATTTACAAATTGCAAACAAAACAATTTACTAAATCAAACAAAAATATTTACTGGATTTTTTGAAAATTATCAAATAATATTTTTGTCTGAATTTATAAAACAATAATAGCCTAATTCTGTAATTTTTTCGTTCGTTATGTTATTTCACAGATAACGTTAACATGAACTTTTGTTATTCTACAGCGCTTGTGACAAATACCATTTTATGTACTGCAAGAGATTGGTTTGTGAATCAGGAAATGTAATAAAAGTTACCAGATACATATTTTTTCAATTGTTAGTAGGTTTTAAAATAACATTTGTTCTAAAGCTTCTAAATTGTTTATTCTGGCAATATATTTCAATATAATTTTATTTTCTTGTTTTGAGCCATTCTAAAATAAAAATAAAAAAATTTGAATTTTTAGTTTTTTTCTTTTGGATTGTGTTTAAAAGCAATCAAAACAATTGTAAAACTGATGGAATATAGAAGAAACTACATATTTTTAATTTTATGTGATTTATAGAAGTTTTAATTTGATTTTTTTTTTATATGTTTTTTTCTGCAATTGGGCATATAAAACAGGGACTGAAACCATGAAAAAATGGGTTCAGATTCGGGTTCATCAAAATAATAAGTTCAGGTTCGAGTTCGGGTTCGGGTTCAGGTTTAAAACCAGAAATTTAAACACGCGCAATTATTTTGTTTAATAATAAAATATATAAATCAATTTTACATTCACGTTTATACGTTTAAACATTCGGGCCTGTTCTGTAAATAACAAGATGTCAAATCACGGTGATTCCAAAAAATTAACAAAGGCTAAATTATTGCTTTTGTAAATTGCTAGATTTATAGCATTGGAAGTTCGAATAAAATATTCTATTGTAAATGACAAAAACTTAAAATATCACAAAAACCCACCAACAGCTATAAAGAGTTTGTTTTTGAAATAACGTGATTTGAAATCACCGTGATTTTCAGTACAGGCCTGAATATATTCTTTTTTTAATTTAATTAAATTTAACTTATTTAGCTTTCAAAGAAACTGTTTTGAACTTTGTAACGTACGTACCGCATTGACATAAGAAAATATACTTCAAATTAGAAATTATTAGAAATACCCAGAACAAGAAAAAGCAAAAATGTTGGCAACCATTCGGCACTTTTAAAAATTACAAAAAATAGTCAGCTGTCGGGGTGCCTGGTATGAATTTGCCTTGGTCGTTATTTTATTTTGATTTTGTTTTTAATTTTTTTTTTCATGCAAGAAATGTAATGTTTTTTTATTTTTGAACCCGAACCTTGCTGAATTTTAGGGTTCAACGGGTTCGGGTTCAAAGTCATCATAAACAGCGAACCTGAACCCGTTTGGGTTCAGGTTCGGGTTCGGTTTCAGTCCCTGATATAAAAGAACATGTCACAGCAATATTGTGTGACTTTTCATATTAAATCGTTCTAAAAATTTTTATAGCAATTTCGATTTAAGAACCGCAGAAATCTTCTTTAAAAACATTGATGGGAGCAAAGTTCGCACTTGTTTACCAATAATTTGGTTCTTTTGAGAAAGAAAGTTGTAAAAAAATTGTAAGAATATGTTTTAATATTTGTTTAAGTACTCCGAACATAAAATGGCTCATACATATTTTTCCTTGTCACCTACAAAATACCTATCGTTGAAGTTAACAGTTTTTTCGTATTAACATTGGCTGTAGAACATGATCTTGATTCAATTTTATATTATTTTTTTAATAACAAAATAACAAAACAACATTTTTATGGAGTAGGAAATATTAAAATTTCATGTTACTGACGTTAACAGAGTCAACGTTTGGGTTATTGACTAATAGGCTTTTCCACTTACCAACATCTACCATAAATTTGCGAATTTTCCCATAAGAACTATACAGGACTAAACGGCCAACATATTTCAACATCATTACAAAATTTTCCTAACTCAATTTTTTCCGCTCACCATCATTCGATAAATTTAGCGTCATCACTAAAAAAAGCGGCATAATAAGTATACAGGTGGCAGCGTTACGTCTGCTACTTTTTTTTTGCTTTGGTAGTTTTGTGTATAATCACGTCAAACAAGTGTATTTTTTTGACAAGCACAATCTGGTTTTTGTTGTATTTGTTGACCGAATATGGCCACCTGTACATTAGCGCAAATTGATGGATGATGTTAGATGTTCGTAAGCCTATGAGGTTATAAGTCTAAAAATAATAACAAATATTAAATAAAACAGTTTAGTTAGTCAAACAAAAATATTTACTAAATTTTTTGTAATATGTATATCAAACAAAAAAGCATTCATGAAATTTCACTTTGTTAAATGTGTTCAAGTCTGGATGTTCATCCAAGACTCTAAAAAAAGACTCAAAAATCTTCAGTAAACAAACTTGGTACAATCACATTCCTTTTGCTATCATTGTTGTTGTTGTTATTTGTGTGTATGTCGTCATCGGGGTTGTTTTTTACGATACAGTTTTTCTTGTTGTTTTTGGTGTTTGCGTCCTAAATAAAAGTCCAAAAAAAGGTCATTGATTCAGAAAGAACATTTACTGAAAATGAAATTTATTTTTAGACAAACTTTTGTTTGAAAATTTTTGGTGATCATTTTTTCTGTGTAATTTTCAGTCTGCTATCTCAGTTGCCATACGCACAAGTTACAGGCGATTCACACGGTGATTTTTAATCACAACTAAAAAGCATGACACTTTTTTTGGTGGACGAGCGGGGTAGAGAAGAAAGAGGTGTTTAGTTCGATTTGAATTTTCTCTCATTTTACCGCTCTTATGTGATTGTGTTATGGTTTTTGATGTTATGAATGAGTAAATAAAGCATATTTTGAGAGTAATTTATAAAAAAAAAACATGAAAATAAAAATCATCATATAAATGCAAGAGGTTGTTAGGTATTTTCAAAGATAAATGAAAAAAATTCATGGTTATATATTGTCTTTAAATATTCCAACTTCAAGCCAAAAAATGTTTTCTTGATCAGTCAATGGAACGGAGTAATTTAAACATTTTATGGCTCGATTATCGATGGCAACCGAACTTCAGTTGCGTTGCCAGCCGGCAACTGAAAATTTGTGGTTACCAGAAAAGCACTAAAAAGCAACTGAAATTGACAGCTTTCAGTTGCCCTCCGTAATATGAATTTTAGCAACTGGCAACCCAACTGAAGTTCGGTTGCCATCGATAATCGAGCCATTATTCTTGTATAAAAGTGCACATGATATCTGAAAACAAGCAGGTCTTTACATACGATAGCAGGGTTAATGTAATAAGTGGAAAATGCCGAAAAGTGCATTAGGGTACCCTTAATATCATAGAGCAAGATTTCTCCTAGTCCCACCACCCAGTTTAGTGAATATTGATATAAAAAAGACGTGCCACTAGCATGCTCAATTTTAGGAAAAACTCTTAGCATTTAGTTTTCTTGCCTCATAACTTCAAAAATATTAATTTCACAAAAAGAAAATTGTGAGAAGAAAACGTTGCTCATGAAGAATTAAATCATCGTAGGCTTTCGCCTTCGGGACTCTAAAAAATTCAAAAATCTTAAGCCAAATCTAGAATATTTCAACTATGAATTTTCTACGTTTCTAAGCGTCTCAAATTTGTATGAAGCAATTTCTGGAAATTTAAATTTTTTATAAAAATTCTATAGATTTTTAGCAACATTTTGTTTTACAAATTGAGGCTAATAATTTCACTTTGACTACCTTAAACTTCTTTAAGCAAATTTTTAAAGAACACACTCAGTTATTTGAATATTTTTCATTTATATGATCAGCTTATTAATGATCAGCCCGAGTCTAGAAAAATCACTTGAAAAATTTCAATAAAGCGTAAGTAAATGGGACTCAAAAATACTTTAAAAGCTGTTTTTATCATCACTTATTTCAATATTAATAATTTTCGCCACATTATTACTTTCAGATGTAGAAATTATTGCAAAATGGTGTTTGAGTTCAACCCATGGTTCAAGTACACGCTTTACGTGTTCCTGGCAGTTGTATTTGATGTTAGGTACAGAATATTACTTGAGTGTGCTGTTGGCGGCAGTGATTAGCGCGTTGACGACAAACCCTGAGGTCCTTGGTTGGAGAATAGTTTCAGGCAAGCCATCAACATCACGAATGTGCATTGTGCTGATTGTTGTTAGCCTGTTTAAGTGTGAAGGCATAGCACAGATCACTTAGCAGTACCGGTAGCGCTTAATACTGGCATACTATAATGCACATCACAGCACCTTCATTCGTCGGCATTTTAGCAGAATCGTCGGCGAAGTAATATAACTAATAAAAGGGCTACCTAGCTGAAACAAATTAATGTGTCTACTTAAAACCAGAAGCGCTGCAACACTGCTCTATAAATTTTAACCAAAACGAGCAATAGATGAGTTGAAAATGAATTAAGTTTTCTATCTCTCCCTTCACCACATGTTCTCTCTGCACTATCGCTTTCCCAAAGAAGGCAACACACAGCGATGCCATTTATGCAGTTTTTTACGATATGACAAAAAAACAATATGACATACTGTGTTGTCATATCGTAAGTTTTTTACGATATGACAACACTAAGATATGACAACACCGTGTATGACTATCTTAGTGTTGTCATATCGTATAAAACTTACATATCGTCAAAAACTGCATAAATGGCATCGCTGGCAACACATTACTTAATTAACTGGTAGGCATTAATTGCATGAGAGTGTTACTTCTCTAATAAAATAAAAAAGTAATTATAAATTTCCAATAACAATAAACCCAGCTCTGTTTTGTATAGTCTTCGAAGCATGAGAGTTGCATAAATGTAACGCGGATGAGCAAAATAAGTTTAACGATATAACTTTATAAAAAAGGGGTGAATTGTCGATAAAAATCCCCATATTAGTTTCAAATATCCTCAGAAAACACCCTCGTCCCCAATATATCGTCACCACATAACTGCTCTGGCGCATATGCCAAAAATTCGGAATGGAGAAAAATGACAGAGAAGATTTTTATGAAGTTTTCTCAAAATATACCCGATAGAATTTCTTGTATTTTCATTACTTCTTCCGGCATATGTTTGGAAGAAAATTTTTGTAAACTTTCATAAATGCAGTTAGAAGTTAATTTTCTTTTACTGGAAGTAAAAAACATTGTTTTGTGCTGCATTAGCCACTCTTGTTAATATATTTCTAAAAAGTAGATTTTTGTGCAGCATGTAAATATATACTAACTGCTATGTATTGAGTAACTTGATGTTGAGATGAAATTTCCTACTGTTTATTGAAAATAAGCGTATACATTTTATTATAAAAGATATTTACATGGAATAAAAAGTCGATACTGATGAAACTTGGTATTTCACTTGATTTCAGTTCCTTTTTTGTAATATAAATTTTTTTTACAAAAATACATCAAAATTGATGACATCGAGCACAATGAATGCTTGATATCTCAGAAACCAGAAAAAATTTAACAAATATGTTTCGGAAATGGTCAGTGGGCCAAACCAGTAATGTAGTAATTAGAAAATCCCCACTATTGGGGACAAATCCCATTACTGGCAGCCTTGTCCTCATCAACCACACATTTGTTACCCAGCGAACACGCGTGGATGAACTCAAATCAATGATACTATGTGAAACATTGAGAATGAGAAATATTTTGCAAACGTTTTGAATAAACTCTTACTGGTCAATCATAAAATGGTCTCGTCGCGTTTTTAATATTGTAACGGTTCGCATCTGAGAATCACTGCTAAGTCTTTTTTATATATTTTTTAATGATATCAAAACTTTTAAAGAAAAAATAGCTTGAAAAATTTTTAATAATGGAAAATTTAACTCTAACGAAAAATGTGTATTTAAAAATGCCTATAACATTTTGATGAAAAATGTTTTATATAATTTTTTTATTTAATTTCTGTCTTTTTTTAAACTATTTTATAATTTTCTTAGTTAAATATGCATTCTCAAAAGAACTAAAGTCAAAGATTTTATAAAGAAAACCTTATAAAATCATGAAAAGACTTTAGTTTTTTACGAGCAATTTCACCACATGTGCATTATGTTAACTTTAAATAGTCATTCTGAACAGAATACAATTTCAGAACTTATCTCTGAATATGTATTAGAATGATTAAAATCTAAGCTTTTCGAAAGCTCGCCTATATATAGTGCCATTAATATGTATTTAAAAACCAAAAATATAAAAAAGAACACAAATATATTTTTTTATTTTATTAAAATTTTTATGAATTTCTTAATTTGCATTAAATTATGTATTTTAGTACGTTGAAACAAACTTGTAAATCTTTGTATACTATCAAATAAATAGACTTACAACCAATATCTGATAAAATCTGACTTGATAGTAGTATACGCACAAACTTACATACATACACAAAATAATTATTAGATGCCTTACTAACGCCTATTTAATAATAAATAATTAATAATAATTATTATTATTATTATTTACAAAATAGATTTTCAACTAAATTCACAATTATGCCTTCAGTGAAAAACAAAAAGAATCAAACAGCCACAACATAAATATATCCAAATGGAAGCTTAAAGAGCCAACAAATTACATCCTTTAACAACAACTCGATCAAATACGATCAATAATAAGTAAAAATAATCTTTACACAATCGTGCCTTTTTCAAATTGTTGCGCCAAATACCCGTCCCAAAAAAACTTACATTTTTTATATATTCAACGTTATTTATTAAAAATAAATCATAAATTTATCTTTGGATTGAAAAGGATTTATTTTCGTCATTCAAAAAACAAAAATTTTCTGTTTAAATCCACTGGCCTTAAAACTTTATAAATATCGATTTATATTAATACCAGGACCGTAACGGTTATAAGTTTTATTTTAAAAATTACTTTTTAATCATTATTTCTTAAGTTTTATTTCACGCTTAGAAAATACAAGTTATTCTCGAGTTTTGTTTATTCCTCAGAACATAAAAGTTATTTTTTGAGTTTTATTTATTCCCCAGGCAATAAAAATTATTTTTTGAATTTTATTGTTTGCTTAGTTTTTGCTTAATTTTTAAATTGCATTAAATATAAAAGAAAATTAATTTAACTTAACAAATAATAGTTTTTGCAAGAACTATTATTTATTTATATAGTTTTGCAAAAACTTTTATTTGTTAAATAAAAACCATTTTTTATATTTCATTCAGTTTAAAAATTACTTTTTTTAAGCAAAAAAATAAAATTCGAAAAGTAACTGCTACTTTCTAAGCAAAAAATAAAATTTAATTCTATTTTCTGAGGAATAAATAAAACTCAAGAAATAATTTATATTTTCTGAGGAATAAATAAAAATAATAAAAAGGAAAATAACTTCTATTTTCTGAGGAGTAAATGAAACTCAGAAAATAATCGGTAAAGTTGAGTTTTTTAATAAAACTTAAACAAATAAAAATTCATGCATCTAAAGGTAGTCCATGCAGTAAGGATTATTTTGGTGTACTCCTTATGCACGCAGAACTTCTCTTTTAGCTTGATTTTTTTAGTTTAAATTTTAAAACTAATCGTTATTTTCGGTCCCAGTTTAATACTTTTATTTTTATTTTCCTCAAACTATTCAAAATATTTTGGCATTTTTATAAACACTTTATAGTCCAAGAGCTAGTGAAGTTTTTTATCTAACGTTTCTTATTTCTCATCGGATCTTAACAATTTTATGCTTCATTTGGTCGTCATGAAATTCTCTTTCACTTAACGGCTCAAAAATATTAGTAAAGTAATTTTTCTCATCTTAATTGAGAAGAGAACATTGAGAAATGATTTTTTTTAAATTTTAATGTCTGTAACTCAATAGATTTTGGTCCGATCAGGACAAAATATATCTTGATTGAAAGATTAGGTCAATGGCTTTAACTAATATAAAAAAGCATTCAAATGAGCTCTTCTCGAGATATTTGTCAATAACTGCATAAAATTGCAAAAAATACGTTTTTCACGGATATCTCGAAAACGGCTTCACGTAAAAAAAAAATAATTCTATGTTCGTGTTCTACTTACCTAAATTAAGTTTTTTAATCCGTTTACTTTATAAAAATTTTATTAAAGCTCCATAAAATTTTAGCTTTACAGAGCAAAAGCTAATTTTACTCACATATTGTGCACCTTTCGAGCATTCTGGCGGGCCTTAGCGACTGATGAAACAGTCTGGCATTTGTTGTTTGCAACTTCTCAATGAACGTACTAAACTGTAAAAAAATTTCAGCCTAACACCACGCATAGGTTTCCTTTCAACTTTTTTTTGCATGTTGAAGTGCATCTGGTGCAATGAAGCGACTGACGCATACCTGCCAGACTATGGTTACCGTGCTTAAAAAGATAAAAATCGCCATTAAAAAATTTTCAGCCTAACACGCAGACCGTTAGTCAAACTTTCACTAGCTCTCCGTCTATTATTATTGTTTCAAAGAGTATGAAATTTTTCATTTGTTTAATTTTTCGTTTCTTATTTTACTTAAAATGGATGCATGCGAAGTAGACAAGTTGATCTTGTTGATTTAAGTAATTGGCTCCTAAGCTAAACCTACGGATAAAAGTATGGCATCGATCTGGATGCGTAACATAAAGCTTAGTTGACGAGATATACATACATATTTAGGTCTTTGAAAACTAGACAGTCTTTCGAGTCTTATTTTCTATATTTAAGGAGTTATAAAAATTAAAGTAATATTCTTCAAACTCGAGTTTTAAAAAGTTTCACCATTTAAATTCAAAATAGCTAAAAAGCTTCGCAAGGACTACATAGGCCTGCGATGTTTTTCTCCCTAAAATACTTTGTTGTTTTTTATACACATATGTTAGTATAACCCTATTACCAAAAAATATTCTCCCTTATTGTGTTTGGCGGTTTTTTCCTTCGACTACGACATTTTTGTAATAGATTAAAAACAGCACGCTACATTTGTCTTTAATCTATTACAAAAATATCGTAGTCGAAGGCGAAAATCGCCAATCACGATAAGGGACATTACATTGTTCCAGGCGTGGAAGTCATTTCGGATTTTAAATCACAAAACAATTTATTTATTTTTTTTTTAAGAAAACTCCTTTTATTAAAAATATACAAAAATATATTAAGAAGGGGTATTTTCTTCACACCCGACTCTCTCAACACGAATAAAATACACCTCATTTCCTTTGTATTTCTAAAAGAAATTTAGTTCAAAATGGTATGTTTCATTTAAAAGCACCCTCCCAAAAGCTTGAGCCTTGTCCGCTCCTGATGAAAGTTCATAAGTAAAAGAATTCAGTAGTAAGCATGTGTAATCGTGAGTTGAAAAGAATCTCTAGCGTTCATCTGTTATTTAATTCGATACGTTATACAATTTGGCTAAATCAATTGGTTATACAATATTCCTTTAGCTCTGTAGTTTTCGCCAATACCAGCGTTTATCTTAAAATCAATTTTTGTAAAGATTCGGAATAGTAAAATTAAGGTGTCTTTCAAACCTATAAAATATTATGCATTTATTTTTAGTGTAAGATGCCGCGCATCGGCCTCCAAGATAGAGTGGGTCACTAACAGCTTAACCTAAATCAGAGCCTTGTGTACAAAGTAAATTTTTTTCTAAGAATATATTGTAAATACTAGTGTTGTCATTCGAATAAGAATTATTCGAATATTCCAACAACTTTTTCCCTTCTGTTCGAACGAACATTTTTCAATTTAGAATAAAAAATTATTCGAATAGTTTTTGTCGAACATTCGAATACCTTTTTAAATTCCTTTTTATAAAAATTGGTTTACATTTACGAATGTAAACTAGCTTTTTAGATTTATTGTGTGTTTCCGCAGTGTACCTAGTCTAGAGTGTGCTAGACTATTATCCGGGAGGTCGCAGGGTAGATTCCTGCCAAGACAAGGGTTGCCATCCGTCCTCTTTCCCCCGGACACCGTCCTCTTTTTTAGGACGTCCGGGGTAGTCCTCCTTGTTTTGAAAGTGTCCGGGGTTGTTCTACTTTTTGAACTTTTCTCCATATACAAGGTCATCTTAACTATCCGGGCAACTTCTGTTCAAGGCGAAAGGCTTTTCTCAAAACTGAAATTTTGCTACTTAAATAGGAAACGGATTATGTGATGCAACAATAAATACATTGACTATTTTAAAAAGAAACAAAGAATATAAAAGTACAAATTTCTTAAGGGCAGAAAATTTTCATTGCATATCAAGAAGTAAAGGACTAATTTATTGTTCTAAGAGTGCTCTTTGTCAGCTACATTTAACCTAGACAACCTTTTAGTCGGTCTTTGGATCACTGATGAATGATCAGGAATAAAAGTATTTTGATTTCAGTCCATTAGTGTTTTTAAATATAGTATTTTTTAATAGTCTTTAAATACCAAGTTTCCTTAAAATATCGATAAAAAATATAAAATAAAGAATGATTAAATGATTCATTTTGGTCGCATAAAAATCAATGGATTGCAGAAATTAAAATTATTTTAAATTATTTTAGTACGTTCTATAATTCCCGGGATCCCGGGAATTTCTTTTTTGTTTCCCGCTCTCCCGGAAAACAAAAAAGTCCGGTAATAAAAAACCCCTGGTTATAATACTTTTGCTGACATTCTCAAAAAAAAAAAAAATACATGAAAAAACATCACCGCCCTAACTCATTATTTTCTCAAATCGATTTTCGCATGTGTATTTCGATACGTGAATCTTTAACCTATTGAAATATGCAAAAAACTCGATTTGAAAAATATAATGAGTTAGGGCGTTTCTATATTAAGGTAACAATATGTATGTTTTATACTTAGGACAACAGTCACTAAATCCAACAAAGAAAAAGCCTAGGAATGTTTCTATGCGAACGGCTTAGAAGCTCTCTATTCCCACTGTGCAACGTTTACAAATCGTTCCCAATTTTAGGGATTTGTTCTTAAATAGGGGATTTTTTTGGGATTGGGTATAAACATTTTGTAAAAATCCCCAGGGGATTTTTTGCGGAAACCCACCTTTTTCACTGAGGATTTTCGGGGATTTCAAATTTATTTCTTCTGCACCGAAACCATTTCAAGATACCACTCACCCAACAGCTATAGTCTGGTGTGTGGCTTACTAGACCCCTTGAAAGAGGCATAGTGAATCAGTAAAACACAAAAACACTCTAAAAACAGTTCAGTTTTCTTCTCAAACGCTAAAAATTGTTAATACAAACAACATGTATAACAAAATGGCATTAAATAATTGAGGGGGTGAAAAGCAAAGGGGTACAAGTGCCAAAACTAAAAAATTTTGCTATATGCAGGAATCAACATTTAATATTAATATCTATCACTTTATAAAAATTCCTCAAATGACGACGGTATGTATTACAAACCAAAAATATTATGTATGAAATGCATGCGATTAAAAAACTTTAAAGCTTAATTACTCAGAATTTGATTTTTTGCACTTGTATCCCTTTGCCTTTAAGCCCCTCAATTATTCAGAAGAATTTGATTCTGAAGTTTTTGAAACGATGAACATTGATACATATGCAATACGGGATTTAATTAAATAAATACGCATATATTTTCTTTGAAATAATATGATTTTCTTTTTAAGGTACTGTGGGTATTTTTGGAGATAAGAAAATGGCTATTTTGGGGATTTTGGGGGAAGATAAATCAAAAATTGAGGATAAGGTATGAAATAAAACTGGAAACCCTGCTCCCGTAATGTAGTGGATCGTGTGCTAAGACTATTAACCGGCAGGTCGCAGGTTCGACTCCTGTCAAGAACTTGGGTGTTTCTGCAGAAAAGCCATGCAGTATGTGTGTTTGTTTTGTTGTTGTGCTTTTACACTATTAGCCTGAAAACACACCAAATACGACAAAATGTTTTTGTCTTATACGTCAAACACACTCGTATATCAAGAAAATTTGGTGTGTGTTGTCTCATAAGAACTAATGTACTGTTGTCGTATAAGTCACAAAAAACAAATTTGTCTTATTCGGTGTGGGTTCAGCCTTAGAGTTAATTCCAAATTTTTCCCAAATACGCAGAAAAAATTATGATAGCTTTTTTTTAAACAATCATGTTTTTGAAACTGATTTTAAATCTTTATTATTGTCTCTATTTAGTTTAATAAATAATTTTGTTTGACTTATTATTTCATTTCATTTACCTACCGCCAATGTTGGCAACCTGATAAAGTTATGAAATTCTTTGATTTATTTTTTATATTTCTCTAAAACATTTTTTGATTGAAACAATTTGTTTATTGAAAAAATCTGAATTTTTTTTCAAACAAATTATTACAAATTTTTACATTTGAATTTACAAATTTCTTTATAGGACCTAAATTGAACAAATTTACATTTGATTCAGGGAATTTGGTATTTGAAGTGAAAAATTAGTTTTTTCTGTGTACCTACGATGATTCTTGATATTTTTAAGCAAATAAAATTAATGTTATGACATTGTATTTTTATTTATAAAAAATATTTTATTATTTAAATATATAAAAGAATGCATGTATGTATCTGAGATATTGCTTTCTCTTTAATTTATATTTGAAAGTAATGTTAAAATTACTTTCAAATGCCACATTTTGATCTATAGAATTCTAAAAAAGTAATGAAAAATTAGTTCCTTTGCATTATTAAATAGAACATTGACATTGTTCTATTTAACATTGTCATGAGCATGACTTCGGATGTAATGAATAGGCAAAAAAATAGAGCTTCATGCTATGACAAGTCACATAGGATATGACCCGGATTCGCATCACTTTCAGATCACAAGTTCAAGATCTTATTGGACGATAAGTTCAGTATAAGGCCCACTAAAAGGCTTACGAATGTTTAGTAGAATTAAATTTATACCTGCTGTAAGTATAAAATTTAATGACCTTAATTCCGTCAAGTATTTGAGCAGTGTGAACACACCTGCAATGTCAAAATTAAATACAGATGTTTTTGGTTACATTCATAGACCGTTTCTAATGAGTTTGATTATGCAATTTATTAACTGCCTGTCCTATAAATTTTAAAATTCTGTTTTTGTTGGAAATGTAATTGTACGAAAGAAAGAATTATTTCCATATCGTGGGACAGTCAGTAAAAATATTTATATGTTTATATTCTAATAAAATTTTATGTAAAATAAAAATAAATATTTTGTATTATATTACATATTAAGTTAACGATATTTTGAAATTTTTGACAAATAAATGAAAAAAAAACATTTATCAATAGCAAAAACAATGCAAAATTTCATACATTAAACCTTTTGTAGAAATATTTAACACTTCTCCCATAAACTAAATAATGAATGAATAAAATTTAATCTCAAGAAAATCTTAACTATAACACGTAAAAAGTAGAATTAGTAATCATTAAATAGTAAACTAAAATCTAAAACAAACAGAGACTGCACTCACTAGTCAATACATAATAATTATAAAAAATAAATTAAACAAAAAAAAAACGAAAAACAAATACATATACAAAACTCTGTTTTATATTTCATTTAAAACTTTTTCTTCTTTTTTTATTTTTATCACCCACACAAATCATTTGTACTAAAAATTTACATGTTTTCATAAATTTTTCAAGAACTACTAAAAATATAACAAAATTTAAATGGAGTGAAATCACAATCTGATTTCAAGTTTATTATTAAAAAGAAAGATATCGAAGGAAAATAAAATATTGCATGAAATTAATTGTAATTCATCATTAATATTTCTTGCACATAAATTACACCATAAGCAAGTAATACATAATTTATTTAAATTATTCATTAAATAATAAAAAAAAATATTTAAATAAATCTTGTCACCGTAACCGTAAAAATGAGTTTCCTTAAGTCTTCAACTTTTATTCTCAATAAAGATTTATAATGCTTCATTTTAATTCGAAGAAATTGTTTATAGAAATTTCCAAAGAAGGGGCATAACATGTTTTCCGATGAAATACCGACCAGTCCGTATAAATCTGTGAATTTCCAACAAGATTGAACAATTCTGTAGTTCATCTTTCTTATCAGCTATGTAACACAAAAATATATTATAATACAATACAAGTATGTACTTGCATATATGATTCATCCAGACATACACTCTAAAACATTACTTAAAATTTTGGATCATATATTGTATAAATTGGTGTTGAAAATTGCTCGTTGTCTAAAATTGCATCGATTCTGTACGTATTTGCAATAAAAAAACATAATTTGTCTAATTTGACTTCACAAATTAAACATACATATTTAGTTCAAGTGGATAAAATGGCAGAAAAAGTACAATATGCCTATGGCTGATAGGTAGATACGCAAGACTATCAGCCAAGAGGTCGCGGTTCGATGATGCAGGCAGCCAACCGCTTCGCCGCTAATTTTTATTTGTTTAAGTAAACATATTTTGTTCAAAAATCAACAAAAAGAATGCGTGTCTAATTTTAAGTCGATAATAATGAGTAAAGTGTTGCCTACTATTATCGACCTAATTTTCAGCAAAAGTGTTTTAGAGTGTACACAAGTACACAAAAAAATACCAATGTAAAATCAACATGTCGCAAATTTGATTGGAAGTCATATTAAATTTATAAGAAGTAATTTGTTGTTTGAGTATGATGGCGTTTATTTGCTTTGTTCATAGCTACAAACAATGTTGTGCTTAGTTGTGTGACTTGTTGTGCTTTATTTTGATGTGCGGGTTGTATAAATGTAAATAGCCGACAAACTTCGCATTACCAGTGGAAATTTCGTGCTGCTGATTTTTAATTTAAAATTTTATTTTAAAATTAAATATCTTTGATGTAACACTTTTCACTGTTAAAATAACATTGCTATCAACGGTGCACTTCATTTTAAATCAATACGACTATAACTTTAATTTGAAACAAATTTTATGTTAAATCGTTGCAAAAGTTATACATGCCGTTTGAAACGTATGAAACATTGTCATGTGACATTTGCAGAAGCAAAGTCATATGAAAATAAAAATTTACACCTCCCCAAAAACCGTCCCAAAACTAATCGACCTAACAAAGAAAAAACAACAAATTTTGAAAAAAAAAATTTTTTTGTCTACTATAAATCTTCAAAAATATCCATACTCCAGACTTAACTAGAACGCCAGATATCATGTAAAGCTTAAAATGTGTTTAAGGGCTAATTTCGTACTTATTCACAATTAGTACTCTACATAGGAAATTTTGTAAGTCTTACGTTGCAGCTGTAAGGTGTGTTGAGCGTTTTTATGTAAAACACCACAGGGAACAATGTTGTGGAACATTTCAGCCCACTATATTACCGCTGAAGGGGAGATTTTTCTGATGTGCATTGATGCGCCATTATGTGTTGATTGTTGTTAAACTCTTAAAGTGATGAAGGCTTAGTACTGATCACTTTGGCAGTACCGGCAGCGATTAATACTGAAATATTTATTATATAAATGAAGCCTGTTTCAAGAAATAGGCCTCAGTTGTTACAAATCAACAAGCCTATTCCTATAAAATAATCACAGAAAAGAAAAATGAAGTCATCCGTACTTAAATTAATTCCAATCGGTGTCAAAAGTACGGTAATCCCGGATTTCCTCAAATCAAGTACAGAAAGATTGATACAAGTACGGAATATTCAAGTGTAAAATACTTAATTTTAGCCCGACTCGTCTTTATTCATGTAAAAAATCTTATTTTTAGCCCGACTATGTTTATAAACTTTATACAGTCATACTCGTACTGTGTTGGTGTTTGTTTGTCTTAATTACATATTTTTTTTTAGATTCCTGGTATTGAACTTAACTCATCATGTTTGTAAAGCAACGCCTAGACAACTCAGCTAAATCAGCACAGAAAAAACGACAGCTAAAAATCCAGTGTACACTATAAAAAATTTAGCAGAAAATCGCCAAAAGCAGATATAAAATCGCCAAAAACCATTTCATGTCATTATAATTCTAAATCCATTAATGACCCGTAATTAATATAAGAAAAATCATCAACATTACATTGTTTCAATTTCTTCCAGACAATTTTTGGTGGAATTTATTTTCGAAAATACTATTCCCACAAAATAATTTTGCTGAATTATTAACAATTCTAAGTTCAAGTTTGTTGAAAAATATCCATACAAATCGCCAACAAATTTATTTATCGCCAGAAAAATCGCCATGTCGCCAAGTCAAAATTTTTACGCCAAACAAGTTGAAAAATTGCCATGTTTGGCGAGAAATCGCCATATCTGACAACCCTGATTGCACCAAGTTTGTTTACAAAAGATTTTTGAGTGAATCGATTAGTTAATGTCGTTGCATTAATTCTTTAGATAAACATTCGGACTTGAACACATTTAACAAAGTGAAATCTCATAAATGCTTATGGATGATGGTTATGACACAGACAAAAATTTTTTTTGTATTTTTGTTTGATTAAGTAAATTATTTTGCTTCATAATTGTTAGCATTTTTAGACTAATTTTTTATTAAATTCAGACAGAAATATTGTTTGATATTTTTCAGAAAATCCAGTATATATTATTGTTTGATTTAGTAAATTGTTTTGTCTACAATTTGTAAATATTTTTACACAAATTGTTTTATAGATTTAAACAATTTGTTCACTGAAAAAACACGTTTTTTTCAATGAAATTGTAGAGGTATTTTTTTAGGGATGTAACGAATACCGATACCGACATATCGGCCATATTTCAGATTTTCCGATACATCGGTATCGGCGATATTTTACTGTCGATACGACGATACTTTCAAACATTTTTTCAGAGTTTTTTTCTGACAAATTATTTGTTTTTTGTTAATTTTACCATGAACTAAACTCATTTTGTTATTTTTTAAATCTTATTAATATCAATTTTAAAAATTAATAATATTTTATACTATTATTTTGTAAAAAAATTATTATTTTTTTGTTAATTTTACCATGAATTCAAATTCAATTCGTTGTTTTTTAAATCTTATTGCAGCAAAAAAAGACACTCCAAAGAAGTCATGAAAATGTAGAATTCGCGATCCGGAAGTATTGCAAATTTGGATCATTTCTAATTAATTTTACATATCCTTGCCATTGCAAGAAGTTCTGATTTTCGATTACCAATCACCGAATTGGAAGCGATGCTCGGACAAATTTCTTTTTCGGTGTTCTATAATGATTTATTCCTCAAGAAAAAAGGATAAAAAATTACCCATTTTCACAATTTTTTTAACGCGAGTATGGCGAGAATTTTTTAAAATTATAAAGGAATTAAAATTTTTTTCTTGCTTTTCTACTAATTACACTATGCGATAAATAAAGACTTTTGGAAAAACACAAGAACTGGACAGTACAGGTTCGATTGTCCTACAATGGGGTAGTAAAACACTTAACTCAGTTTGGCGAATTTGGTGACCAATTTTTTTATGGACCTCCAAATTTTCTAAAAATCAGTGGGGCCTCAAAAAACGGTGTCATCAGTATTTGGCCAACAGCTAATTCAAACTTTATAATACCGCTTAACTGTATATGGCAATAATGTAGCTAAGAGTCTGTTTAACAGATTTTTTTTAACATTTCATGCCAAAAAATTTTTTTCGTTAACTTTTTGTTGACAAAATTAAGGGAAAAAATATTTTTTCACTTTATTCAGAATAACTTACAGCGACTTGTAATTTTTAACTAACAACATTTGGCAAACTTATAGTTACGGTAGAGCTGAACAACTTTTGTGGACATATCAATACAATCTGCACGTATCTAGGCACTCTAATAGCTCACACAGACCACTTTTTACCTTAAAAATTTTAGTTTTTCACTATTTTTTATGCTAAAAAATTTCTTTGTTGTGTTTCACTAACATTTTGTGCCCAGAAAAATAATATGTTCCTGTACTTTTTTTAAAAAAAAATTAAAAAAAATTATTTTATTCACTTTTTTCAGTATAACTTGTAGGAACTCCAAATTTTTCATTACCATTATTTGGCAAAACAACAACAAACAATAAAAAATAGTAAATACTAAAATCAGCAACATAAGAAGTGGAACAATAACAAAGAAAGCAAAAAAAAATGCAATAAAAATATAGCCCAACTCGTAAAAAACGAAAACTTTTAAGGTAGAAATTAGTTTTTCTGGGCTGTTTAGAGTGCCCAGATATATTCAGATTGTATTGACATGTTCACAAAAGTTGTTCAGCTTTAACGTAGCTACAACTTTGATAAATATTGTTAATAAAAAATTACGAGTCCCTGTAAGTTATTCTGGAAAAAGTGAAAAAAAAAATTTTTACTACCCCGTGGTAGTACAATCGAATCTATACTGTCAAGTCCGTGTGTTTTTTGGACTGTTGCACTGTGTTATCTGCATATTTTTAATAAAAATTTTTTGGAAGCAAAGAAAATGTAGCTCTTAAAAAATACTCGCAATTTTTTATACTGGGTTAATATCAATTTTAAATATTAATAATCTCTTACACTGTAATTTTGTATAATAAGAAAATTGCACTTGAGTTTTGTTAATCTAAACTTTAACTCAATTTCAATATTCGTATCGGTATCGGAATCGGTATCGGCGATATTTATTTTTAAGTATCGGTATCGGATCGGCAAAACGGCGTATCGTTACATCCCTAGTAGTTTTGTCTATATTTACAAATTCGGTTGTAGGTCCGTTCATAAACAAAATATTTACTATTTCATTGAATTCCTTTACAGAAAATGAAATTTAGTTTTTTCTGTGAACAGGTTGGAGTCAGACCTTTCAAATGAAAGTATTGCTCACCAATGAAAGTATTGTTGCCGATTTTTCCATGTTTATAATTTCACAGAGATCATTTATTTTTGATGGCTCAAAAAAAAACTAAACAACGTGGCGCCTTGAAACCAGTGATGTTAGCTTTTATTTCTTCATTACCGTACGGTCCTCGAAAAATTACCGTTTTTATGAAGAAATTACCGCACGCAAAGAATTTTAATTAAAACAGCAGCAGTATTCATAAACAATTAATTTGAACTACTATCCCGCCCGGTTGTCGAAATTCGCGTCCAGAATGTTTTCTGAAAATATACACGATAGATTTTTTTATAATTTTTACTAATTATAATCCCCTGCTAAATCATTTTTTTAAATGGTCGGTGGGCCAAACCAATAATAAGCTCACGATATGTTTCATCCAGCGCCGGCCCTAGCCTTTGCCCGGGTGGAGCGAGATTTGATTTCGGCACCCTTTGGTCAACAGAAAAAATTATGATGCTGAAGCTGATTTTAAATTTTATTATTGTCTTTATCTGGCTTGATGAATAATTTTGTTTGACTTATTATTTCTTTTCATTTCTCTATCGTCAATGTTGCCAGTCTTCTGAAAATATGAAAATGCTTTTTAATTTTAATTACTTCCTAGTTTTATATACAAAATATGAAAGAAGTTTTGAAGTTAGAGTACTATTTTTTAACAATAGGTTTCATTTACTTCTTTCAATATTTTTAAATAAGTCTTTTTCCAGTTCAAAATAAATTAAATGTTGAAGATGTGGGAGAATTAAAAACAAAAAATGTTTGTTTTTAACAAACCAGTTGTTTGAAATTTTTTAGAATATTTTCAAATATTCTATTCCTTCAATATAATATTATTTTAATAAAGAAAAAATGTGTGTTATTTTATGAAT
Source organism: Panzeria rudis (assembly GCA_956483635.1). Lineage (NCBI taxonomy): Eukaryota > Metazoa > Arthropoda > Insecta > Diptera > Tachinidae > Panzeria > Panzeria rudis. The sequence goes on from OY101448.1 coordinate 129,516,728, forward strand.
TTAGTAATTGAATACAAACTACATTTCTGTGCCCACAACGAATAACAGCTAAACTTGACTTCGGCAAGTTTTCAAGAAAGCATTTTTAAGTTTGAAATCGTTCCCTGAAATAAGGGAATTTAGATTAAGCTTTGCGTGCTCGATGCTATCAATTTTATATTATGTATTTTAATTTGTAATATAATTTGTAATGAAAAAACATTTAACTTAAGAGCAATAAACAAAACAAACAGTTTGAACGAAATACCCAATTTACAGACAAACTCTAAGTTAGGACATGCCACGGAGCAGACATTTATTGCCAGTTTACTGTCAACTTCAATTTCCAATTTACAAAAAAGAAATGTACGGAATATGCTCATGAGGACCGAATTTATATAAAACATTCATTAATTGATCGATAATTATGACCAGTAAGACAGAACAGTGCAGGCATGAAAAAAGACAGTTAGAAAAGAATCAACCATATACGATAATTTTTGTTCAGATAATAAATAATCTCTAAATAATACACAATTTAAAAAAGACTGAAAAAATTTTGCCATTAGCGGCATTAGTTTTGCCAAATCGAAGTGATTTTAATCGACTTGAGTTACAGAAAAGGGTCGATAATTTTAAGAGTATGTATTTTATTTGATCGATTCATATTAAATTAAGTAAGTCAAATTATTGCACTCCTGCTTCTTTAACATTAAGAAAGCTTTTACAGCTATATAACTAAATTAGTATTTGGCGCCAATTTCAATCAGTCAAAATGTATATCTACACAGAAAAAAATAAGTTTCGTTTTTGATAACAAAAATCCCGGTATTCAATAATTTTTTTTTCAAATTTCCTGTGATAAAGAATTCCCCTATATTGATAACAAAATTATTTCAAAATAAAAATATATATTAATTAAAAAAATGTTGACATGGCTGGAATACGAACCCGGGCTTTCCGGACGTAAAGCATACACTCTCTAGCTGAGCCATATCCCATATATTTTTTTATGGGATACAACTTGTTTTAAGTACTTATGTATAAAAAGAAAAGAAATAACCGGAATGGAAAAGAAATACTTACAACGAAATATTTTATTATGTTAAAGATAAATGTTATTGAAATTCATATTTTTTTTTAATAACATGGTTTTATTGAATATAATTCTTGTCTATTTTTTTCTGTGTATGTAGGTATTCTAATAATTAATTAAAGATCACTTATTTTTATGTAATTTTTATTTTGAACTGAAATTTGTATTATTTCGGCTTTTTAGTTCAATATTTGAATTAATGTAAATTCAAATTATTTTTATTAAGAGTGGAGTGTTTGAATATTCAAATCAGATTAGCAGAACGGATCAGTACTACAGATTTCGACAGGCCGCTACAGCGTGTCATCAGCGTTCTTGTTCACTTTTCCACTTATGAAGGTGGATGCTTTTTACAAGAAAACATCAGACATTTAACTAATTTTTGCAAGCAAATAGAATACAATACTTTTTTCATGTAAATTCTTGCATCAGATATCACGTTCGGTATGTTGTTACATATTTAAATTAATGTATGAAATATTACCTTTCTTGGCAAATTTTACAATTAAATTATCTTTATTTATGGATTGATCATTATCAATTTCAATTAATAAAATTGCCAGGTCTTACATTTTTCCCTGAGCTAGGATCGATCTTAAGTAGGTTTTTAATAGTTTCAGTTTACTAGCACCTTTCATATTTTATAAATTTTTATAATAAAAATATACAAGTGCGACCTAGTATACCTAGAGCGACCGCTCCATCCGGCGCTGGTTTTGTCCATATTGGTGGACAATAAGATACTTAAAAGTGTACCACAAAACAAACCGTGTTTTATTAAAATCCATCTGATTTTATTCACAATTAAATAAGGGTACTCAACTGATAAAAATCACGATTTTCATACAGTTGCAAAAATTTAATTTGTGTATGTGCTATGAAAATAGTAATTTTTGTCCATTGAGTTTCCTAACTTAAAATTGGTTGCAATTAGCGTATTTTTAATAAAATTACCTTGCTACCATTTGAGGCCCGAAATTATCGTACAAAACGGTAATTACTGTACGGTTAACGTCACTGCTTGAAACTTAAAACATATGTATTATAAGTTTTCCACTTTTCATCAAAGTAATTTTTTGTGAACAACTGCCGCCATTTATACGTCAGGTTAGCTAGTTTTGGGACCGCCCTCGTAAATGGTAAAAATTAGAAGAAAAAATTTTGACAAAACTTTATGTAAACGTTCTTTGCTGTTTTTCTCCATACGTCAAGCCAATATTAAGCTGATGATATGTATTTTCTGTAGTGACACAAAAGATCTATAGTACAAGTGTTTTGACCAAATCGATTTACTTTATGCTGTAGTACAAGTGGTTTGACCAAATCGATTTACTTTATGCTATTGAATTGTGTTTGTTTTAATCTTGTAGATTTAAAATGGTGCTGCATTTGCTAACCTTGTTGCAGATTTTAAAGTTATTTACACTCTGTATGTAGTTATTCAGTGCACTTAAAGTGAAAACATTCATTCACTGGTTCAAAGAAATTTTACACAACTTAGAATCAAATCAAATGCATACCCGAAGAGCTGTAAAACAAACGGTTTTAAATCATACAATGTCAAATAACGAAAAATAGTGATTTGAATAAAAGATATTAACGAATAAAAGATATTAACGATCTATGTATGTATGTAGGATCCCGCACAGTGTTCGAAATTCAATCACTTGATTCGTAACCTGGTTTTTCTGTAACCGGTTTTGTAACCGTTTTTTTTAATATATATTGTGCATATCTAGAAAAAAATACCTTTCAAACGAAAGGTTGTAACGATACACGTTTTTGCCGATACGATACTCAAAAAGAAATATTGGCGATACCGATTCCGATACCGATATGCCTATTGAAATTGAGTTCAAGTTTAAATTAACAAAACTCAAGGAGGATAATTTTTTTATTGTAGAAAGTTACAGCGTAAGAGGTTATTAATATTTAAAATGGATATTCACACAGAAAAAAATGGAATGTAAAATCAACATGACGCAATTATGATTTGAAATCATATTAAATTTACATGAAATAATTTGTCGTTTAAGTGTGTTAGTGTTTATTTGCTTTGTTCATTGCTACAGTTTACTGTTGTGCTTAGTTGTGTGACTTCCAAGGAAACAATTTTGGCCTACATGTCTAACATCAGAAAAAATCTGAGACTTTACCAGACGATCAGCCGAGTTGTCTAAAATTCCCTCAGATATTTGGTGGATCAGTAGGCAGTTTTCTGGTACGACGTTTCTGCACATTGTCTGAAATATTATTCGATTAATATCAGCATAGTCTGCACATTATCCCAAGGCAATTTAATTTCCTTTAAGGCATTTAACAGAGTAGTCTGCACATTTTCTGATCTATGTCTTACGACTTTTAGCAGTCGCTTCTGCACATTGTCTGATTTTAGTTTTCGTTACAATTCTCATTTATATCTTGAGATTATACGCACAAATATTTGAAACTTATAAATTATGGGTAAATGTTTGCTGATGAGCTGTCATAAGCAGCACAACAATGCATGGAGAATTTTAAACGACATTTCTGATAAACTTCTAATTTTAGCTCCGACTTTTATCTCATATTAATACGCCAGGACGTAAAACGTATCAGATAAATCGGAAAATTTTCTGATGTTTTGTCAAACATTTTTCCGACATTTACAAGACTTGTCGAAAATTCCTTTAGAATATCCTTAGGAAATTCGTCGGAATTCGTACAGAATTCTGTTATACTTTTCGGTATAGTTCTTAGAATTTCCTCAGACAAAGAGATCCGACCGACATCGGATACGAATTCGGCATCTTGTGCATACTTTCTGACCGACTTCGGAAACGACAAAAAACGAATTACCAGCGAAAATTTACTGCTGCTGGTTTAAAATAACTATTGTCTCATATTAGTTTTAAATAAAAAATTATTAGTCTAACCTTAAATCTCTTTGATTTTAAAATTTTCACTGTTAAAACAACTTTGTTATAAACGTTATATTTCATTTTAAATCAACATGACTATAACTTTAATTTCAAATAAGTTTTATGTTAAATAATCATTTAAGTCATGTTGAATTAAAATGAAATTGATTTTACATGCGATGGTATTTATTTAGTGTCTAGGTAAAGTAAAGTTTGAAGCTGTTGTGGCTGCAGTGGTTAGCGCGTGGACTAACATGCAGTTCAAATCTTGGCTGGGACAACCAGCTACAACGCAAAGTTTTCTGATATCTATCACGTAAGTAAAATTATTAATAGAACAGCTACATTAGAGTCATGCTGTTTCAGCTTGATACAACCATAATTCAACATGATTCTTAGTGTTGTTTCAATATTAAATTCACGTTGCTTAAACTTGAAATAACTTTGATTCATATGATTCTGCGTGTTGTTCCAATATCAAATTCACGTTGCTTCAACTCGAAATAACTTTTATTCAACATGATTTTTCGTATTATTTTAGTATCAACTTGATTTTGATTGAACTGTAGTGCAATAATAAATCAATATGAAATATAGTTAATTCAAAAGCATAAATTTTTCTCCAAAATTATTGTAAGTCATGTTGAATTAAAATGGAACGCCTATGAATCAAAATCTCTGCCGAAAAATTTTAAATCAACCTGGTTTTCGACGATTTTACATGGAAAATTTTAAGTAATTTTTAAGGATAGTGTTTCATCTTTCTTCCTTGAAGAAAATATCATTATAAAACGTCAAAAAAGAAAATTTCTTAAATCGCTTCCAATTCGGTGATTGGTAAGAGAAAGAGAACTTCTAGCAATGACAAGCATATGTAAAACTACTTAGAAATGAAATTCTACATTTTCATGATTTCTGTGGAGTGTCTTTTTTTTTGGGAATAAGATTTAAAAAACAACGAATTGAATTTGAATTAATGGTAAAATTAACAAAAAATAAATTATTTCTTTACGAAATAACAGCACAAAATATTAGACCGCGTGACAGAATTTTTTTTGGCAGAAACCTCACTAATCTAGAGACAAAACATAGTCAAACTGCGTACTTGGGTTTTCATTTCCTCATCTTTTTAATGGACTTAACATTTTCAAGAATGCTTATTTTAAATAATTTTTTTTAATATTAGTATCTAATACTTTTTAGTACCAAATAAAAGCGAAGACTCCATAGAATTTTATAAGCATTTTTTCGATATCCTTAAAAGTTTTCATTAAAATTTTTTTAAATTATATGTTGTAGGATTAAATTAACTCTATAAGAATTCGAAACTTTATGATTTGATCTCTCTTAGTACAAAAGCTGTGACTGTTTTATTCGCGGTATAAAATTAATTTCTATAAAAATTGTATGTAGAAATATTAACTAATAAAAAAACAACCATTAATTTTGAGCCGTGAGCGATAAAATCGTAAAATGTGTGTGCATTTTAAAGTTTAATTAAAGGTAATTGATATATTTTGCAAAACATTCAAATAAAAATTTTGAAAGAAATATTAAAAAAATTGTTTCCAGACATCTTTCAAACTTTTGTTGAGTTGATCTTGAACTATTCTTCCATATCCTTTGCAGAAAAACCACTATATATCAATTAATCTATCATCTTTTGTTCTTTTTAAAAGACTTTACATTTTTTTGAGAATGCTGATTTAATTTTTGTTTTCACATTAATATGAAAAATTTGCTAGCAATGGTAGTACCAAATAAGAAGGAAGGCTCTCTAAAATTTTATAAAAATTTTTTCTTCATTTGCCTTGAACAAAAAAAGGTGTCTTTAAAAAACTTTTACATATTAATACGAAAAAAGCTAAAATAAGCATTCTCAAAATTTGTAAAGCCCTTGAAAAAGGACAAAAGGTGAGGAAATTAAAAACTAAGTACGCAGTTTATATATGATTAGTCTCTATATTAATTGATACATACTGGTTTTTATGCCAAGGATATGGAGGAAAAGTTGAAGAAGAACTGAACAAAAATTTAAAATATGTCCTTGGAAAAAATTTTCTAATATTTCCTTAAAAAATTATTTAATTTATTGTTTTGCAAAATATATAAAAATATATATTAACATTAAAGAAACTCTAAAATGCACACATATATCACGTTTTTATCGCTCTCGGCTCAAAATTAATGTTTTTTTTATATATTAATTTTCTATATAGAAATTAATTTTGTGCCGCGAAAAAACCAATCACAGCTTTTGTACTAAGATAGATAAAATCATAAAATTTCGAAGTCTTATAGATTTATTTTAAGGCTACAATATGTAATTTTTAAAAAATGCTTTAATGAAAACTTTTAACTATATGGAAGGACATATTTTCAAAAGGACATTATTTTATAATTTTGTTCAGAGGAACTGAAGTAAATATTTTTATATAATTCTACAGAGTCTTCCCTTTTATTTGGTACCAAGTTCGCTAAAAAATATTAAATACTAATATAAAAAAAAATTAATTAAAATAAGCATTCTTGAAAAATGTTAAGTCCTTTAAAAAAGACAAAAAAAGAGGAAATGAAAAATATGGTACGCAGTTTGACTATATTTTATCTCTAGATTAATGGATATATAGTGGTGTTTCTGCCAAACAGAAAAAACTAAAATTTGTCACGCGATGTTTTTTATATTTAAAATTGATATTAATAAGATTTAAAAAACAACGAATTGAATTTAAATCATGGTAAAATTAACAAAAACAATTAATTATTTGTTAAAAAAAACTCTGAAAAAAATATATAAAGTATCGTCGTATCGACAGTGAAATATCGCCGATACCGATGTATCATCGGAAAATCTGAAGTATCGCATATATGTTTCATCGCATATATGTTTCATCAATATTGGTGGAAAATAAGATATTTAAAAGTGTGCGACAAAAATTTTTGTGGCCTATTTATATATAAGAAGATTTAACATTAAGAACATTTTTAAAAAATCTGTTACAACTCGTATCTAAAAATCAGGTGAATAAAAACCATTCATGGTACAGCTATCACTCATAGTGTATAAAAAATGTCTAGCTTCTGCATCCATAAAGATAAGAATCTGTTTGTTGTTTTTCATGTAGATAATGCATTTTAATTACGTACTTGTCTGTAATTTTTAATCTTTTGCCTTAGCAACTTACAGAAACAAATCTAATGCAATACCTTTACAAATTGCAAACAATATTCCACTTTTTTTTAAATTTAAATGGTAAGCAGTAGGGTATTCATTTAATGAGGCTTCTGCTTTAATCGGCTAATCGCTCGGTTAAATAATCGAGATTTTGGCTTAATCGGCTAATAATCGGTTAATTTCGTTATTAATTGGCTAAGCGATTATTAAAGTTTTTTCATAAATTAAGTAATTTCAGCAAATAAAAATGCATAAATTATTTATTATTTTGAGTTTATTCGTAAAAAAATAACATAACAAACAACAATTCTTGAACTAAATCAGGCAAAAAAATAGATTTAATACATATGAATTAATTACAAAATAAACAAGTTTTTATAGTTACTTCAATAGTTTAAGGTGAATATTTATTTCTCAATCCTTTTCCCGGATTTCTCTAAACATATAAAATCTTCCATTATGCCATTAGAGTCCTGTTTTAATTTTTTAAAATTCTTTACAATTCTATTTGTTTCGGTGAATTCAGTTAACAGATTGCTTGTATTACTGTCGATAGTTTCTACTAGAGGGCTGCAAAGAGTACTCAAATGTATTTGTTGAATTGGTAAAAAACTTATCTTGATAAATTTTCAGGTCAATCGGTTAAGGGGTAAGCCGAGGCGGCAGCCCGCTCAAATTTAATAAAAGCCATAAAAATTTTGTTTTCTTGCCTTATATCTTCCAAAATATTAATTTAAAAAAAAGTATAATAGGAGGAAAATATTGCTTGTGAAGTTTGCATCATTTCATTTCCTAACAACTTTTCTGTAGATCGAATACTTAACAAAATAAATATAAAATTTTCAAGCATCATTAATTAGCTTATTTTAGTGCTTCATTCGTCCTTTTAGCTCATGACAACTAAATCACAAATTTACACGGTTTTGGGATGGAACAAATGAAAATGGTTTCTTATGTAATTTCAGCCGCTGAATACGAATTAGCATTGAGTTTATTTTTTGTTCTAGCTCTCTAGATATACCCTTTTTCAAAAATGAAACAGTTGCACAGAAAAAATTAACATAACTGGATAACGAGTTGCCTTATTCATTTGAAACAAAAAAAAAACAAATTCAAGAACGATATTATCTTTAATTCACACAAATATGGTGTCTATTCGGGAAATGCGTCGAAGTAGTGAAAAATTACATGATAACAAAAACAAAATTTCACAAATTGTTTTTGTTTTCTATACATTTCTAAAATCAAATAAACGTGAGAATTTTAACGCGTATCTCTCTCTCTCTTTTAAAACCGGTAAATTTTGTATGATAAACAAAAACAATTTATGGAGTTTTTTTTTGTTTGCCATGTATTTTTCACTTAGTCGACGCGTATTCCCGAATAGACACCATTGTTTTTTAATCTGCTGATTAGTTTTAGAGATATCGTGGAATATGTCGAAAAATTTTACTTTTATCAAAATTTTTGTTTTTAAAACATTCATAAAAAAAATCAATAAATAAAAATTCCGGTTTCTGTCCACATCACATAGAAAACTATATTTCAAACAAAACAAGCCTTATTTCATCCATATCAATCCACAATTTTTGATTTTATTCACAATTAAATATGCAGAAAATTAGATGCAGAAATTAGAAGAAGAAGAAGAGAAGAAAAACTACTCAACTGGTCATGCCAACTAGTTGGTAGATATTAGGTGCGATCTCGTACTCAACATTACATTTGCACGAAAACTGTTCCCGTACTGCAAGGTTATGTAAATGAGAGTGTGTTTCTGCACAAAACAGCCCGTACTTTTTCTTCGGGCAGATTGTGTAAAGTGCAAAACAGTCAGCTGTTTGAAAAACAAACAGTAACAAATGAAAATATGATTTTAGTCAACAAAAATACCGACGAAATAATTGCTAATTTTGCACAATTGAAATCAAAATACATTTGTATGTATTCAACAAAGTATCTAAAAACTAAAAATGCTATTTTTGTTTATTTTCACAACACTTTCATGTTAGTTTTTGGGATAAAAATTCGGTTTTTGCTGTTCCCGTACTTTTGTGTTTAGTGAGACTAATTCTTTCTTACTCTCATTTTACCGAATTTTACCCAGAAAGTAAGGGATCGGAGCTATTGTCTCCAACTAAAGGTTCAATTAGACGTGCCATACCATATCACCATAGCCACAACCGTGGCCATCGCCATATCCATACTTACTGCCTTAGTTTTGCCTTAACACTAAGCAACTTTTTTCATCCATTTTATTAGAAAATATGCTAAAAAATAAAATCTACGAATATTCATAGAAGCACAAGCGAAAATATAAATTAAAAAATTAATCGAATATAAAAAATAAAAACAAAACAGAGAAATATAGAATAAATTCGTTCTCTCAGCTTATGGTTATGGCAGAAAACCAAAATTCAATTGGTTTCTATGGTTATGGTTATGGCTATGGTGTTATGCCAAGTCACCTATAATTAGGGTTTTTCCCGGGATTCCCCTTCCCGGGAAAATCGCTTCCCGCTTTGCCGGAAATTTTATCCGGGAATTCCCGGGATTAAAAATGTATTTCTAAACATAAAAAAGTACTGATTTTGGGATCCAAAAATTCTTCTTTTCTTCATCATGGTGAAAGAAATCAATGAAGGCTCAAAGTGTATGTATGTTAAATTATTTTTGATTGAAGACTGAAGAGAAAAACGTTGTGTCTTTAATTAATTATTTAAAAGAACCAAATTTTTTTAGTAAAACAGCTAAAATTATTTGAAAACAACGAAAAAAGGAGAACAAATATTGATAATTTATATATACTCCCTCTTAACTATCCGGTAAATTTCTGTAGAGGTCGAAAGGCTTTTCTCAACAACTGAACATACATATTTGAATAAGAAACCGATAGTGAGATGAAACAATTAATACATAAGCGGAGTTCAATATTTGATGCAAATTGTATTGCAAAAGTGCAAAGTATCGTAGGTTTTTTAGGAAATTCAACAACAAAATACACTAAATTTGCATTTGCACTTTCGGAAGACCATTTGCATCATACACTGAAATCCGTTATTGACTGTTTTATAAAGCCATTTCAGCAAAGAATATAAAAGTACACATTTTCAAATCGCAAAGTATTTTTATCACATACCAAGAAGTATGCAAATGTCCGCAAAATTTTATCCCAGACAACCTTTTAATCGCTCTTTTGATCAATTCCGTCTTCCGACAACTACGTTTTTAAATACGAAGTTTCCTTAAAATTTCGATTAAAATATTGTTTTTTTAGCCCCCGACCAAAAAAGGGGGTATAAGTTTGTATTGTGTGTCTGTGTATCTGTATAAGTCCACGTACAGACCAAACGTCTGGATTAACTTTGATTTAGTTTTTTTTGTTTGTTTCAAGGTGACTTGATCCAGAGTGTTCTTAGCTATTTTGAAGAAAATCGGTCCAACCATTTATAAGATATCACTTCTTTTCAAACAGGTCAATCGACTTTAATTTAATTTAGTAAATTTTGTTTGAAAGGTGACTTGATCCAAAATCTTCTAACCTATGTTTGAAGAAAATTGGTCCAGCCATTTTGCAGTTATCATCTTTTTTCTTCGGCGGTTTTTAAAATTTTTAGTTTAATGTTATTTTCGTAATTTATTTTCAATCTTTTTGTTTGTGTGATATGTTAAGCTTTTTGCTTTTTTATCTGTAACTGTTTTGTTTGTCAAATACTTTGAAAATAAAGCTCAGTTCAAAATAAAGAGTGATTCAATGATTCATTTTGCTCATATAAAAATCAATGGACTCCGAAAATTAAAAGTTTTGGTAAATATGTTATTACGTTATTCAATTCCCGGAAACTCCCGGGCTTCCGGGAATTTATTTTTTATTTCCCGTTCTTTCAGGAAACAAAAAAGTCCCGGAATAAAAAACCCTACCTATAATCAATTACATTGTTGTACATAAGGTTGGTTCGAACAGCTGTTTTCTATGGTTATGGTTATGGCACGTCTAATTGAACCTTAAAACAGTACCCTTCGTTACAACTAAAAACAGTACTCTTCGTATACCAGCAAATGAACTTTTTGTGGACATTGTCGGTTTGAGATGTCACCAACAGGTCATCGACGCTTTAACATTGTCATGCATCGGTCTTGCAAGATGTCTGAAAGACATGGCTAACCGGGTATATACGAGTACATAACAATATACACACATACATACAAAAAACATTCCGGTTGGCCAACTCGTCGTAAAGGACTCTTTCATCAACGAGTACTTAAGGAAATTTCGACATTTGTCATGTAATAGAAACCGTACTCAAAGAATGGGTAAAAGGAAAACTACTCAACTCAGCCGCGGATCCAGCATGAGCTCTTGGGGGGGTTGGAGTTTATAAGTAAAAAATACAATTTTTCCAAACTTCTTTTAGAAACTCTAAAGAAATTTACTCGTTTTGGGGGGGAAGGGGATATTTATATCCGCGCCTGACTCAACTGGTCATGACAACTAGCCAAATGAACTTCTTGTGGACATTGTCGCTCAGTCTGACACATATTTGAATCATTTTGATACCCGGCTGGCCAACTCGTCGTAGAGGACATTTTCATCAACAACTACTTAAGGTTATTTCGACATTTGTCATGCACGATGTTTGTCGATTATAGTTTCTTTTAAGACAATCTAACAGAAACCGTACTCAAAGCATGGGTAAAAGAAAAACTACTCAAATGATCATGCCAACTAGCTAAATGAACTTCTTGCGGCCATTGTCGCTCAGTCTGTCACCAGTTTGAATCATTTTGATACATTGCTGCTTGCTAAAATTGAGCTGATGAAAAGTTCTATTACAATGTCTATTAAAACTTCTTGCATTAAATACTCTCTGAACGACCAATCCCTCAAATTGTTATTGTAGAACACGTGTAAAAAATAAACAAACGAAAAATGTATTGGGGACATTTCTGAGGATGTTGTCATTTACCTGGTCATTAATGAAAAGATGGGTGACAGAGTCGCTCTTGTTGTCATGCATGAGCTTAGCGGCGATTTGTTCGAATCTGTCCTCAGAGATCTGTTTGAGCTGTCACCAACAGTTCATCAACGCTTTAACATTGTCATGCATCGGTCTTGCCAGATATCTGAAAGATACGGCCAACCGGGATACATGCATACACACACAAACATATATACAACTACTTTCAAGTATACTTGTGCAGCCCTCTGGCAAAGCTTAGCACCGAACACTCTGCAAAAAACTTTATTTCCGACTTCTTTAGTTTCCGTTTCTGTACTGTATTTTAAAACGCTGTTGCTAGAAGGAAATATTCCTGAGTGGAGGTATAAAATAAGTGTATTTGAAACTTTAATCCGTCTCTCATTGAATCTAATCCCTAGATTTTTTATTAAATTGTTGGCAATAGTACCTATTATTGGTTTTTATTACATTATTAATAAAAAAAACTTAATAATTCCCTCAAGTTCAAATAGAGTAGCAGAGTCTTTACTAAGCTCTTTTATAGCAACCTTCAAAAGTTATAAAGTTTTAATTAAGTTAAGGTCACTAAACACACTTCTTTCTTTGTATGAAAAAATAATTTCTAAGCCCACACCTTTTGTATATGAGACGAAACAAATAATTAAACACACAAAAAATAGGTTATAATACTACAAAAAATTAAAAATTTTGTTACATCGGTTATTCGATTAATCGATTGAAATTAACCGGTTTAATCGTTAACGGTTAACCGATTGAATACCCTAGTAAGCAGTCTTTGTTTACTATTTTTTAAATAAAATTTTACACATTCCAAATGACTGGTGGTCTGGAAAATAAATTTCTATTAAATGGAAATTTTCTGTTAAAAACCTTGCATAACAAGAAAAAACTGAACAACAGAAATCTAAATTTAGTTTTTATTTCTATTAGTTTTCTTATCAATACAGCATTCCAATTTTTCTGATGCAATGAAAACGCAAAACGTTGCTAGAAAATCAATTTCTTTAATTTCATTCAGAATAACAAGTAAAAGTTTTGCAATCTTATGAAACGATGACTACTTAGACACTTTTAAAGACTGTTTTTGCTTTTGAATTTATGGCTGTTTAATATATGTTTTGATCAAAAGTGGAATTTGTAAATTTGTTTCACAAGTACATCGGTGGTCGAAAAACTATAAACGCAGATGCACTAACAGAAAGAGCGATACCTTTTTGTGTGTATGTCTAATGTGTCATATGCTTATGCATATATGTATATTGTAATATTCCTAGACGAAAAAGAAAGTGTCACAAGGCATGCTATGTTACTGGTTCCCAAGGACTAGCAACCGGTTCAGTTGTCATATTTCAAATACTCAGTGAGAGGTTCTAGAATCTAGATCCAACTTAAGATACTTGTCCTGTAGTGGTTTCATTAACGATAGTCAAAATACTGTATGTACTTTAAGCAATAATATTTGATTTGGAAAAAATCTGCTTTCACATTGAGGGTATTTTGTTAATAATTTTGTTCTAGTTAAGTGACGTGTTATGTTTTCACCGCTCATAGTACAAGTACATTGAAGACACTTGATACAAAATTTCCTGCAGGGATACTACAAGAGCTTGCTTTTTTTAAATTTTAAAGAAAATGATTGCCTTATTTGTTCTCTTAATCCATTAAATATGGATGAAAACACTAATGAACGATTTTGAGCTTTTCATTTGGGTTATTTAAAAAATACATTGGGATTTTTTGGAGAAATATCTGCAAATGTATCTTAAAAGTTTCTTCCCTTATTTTAACTACTTCTAAAATATTTTTAGAATACATACCTATATATATTGAGAGATTTAGTCCCAAGATGAAAGAATAATCTAAATCTGGCAATTAATGCCTACCAGTTAATTAATTAATGTGTTTGTTACCTTCTTTGGGAAAAGGATAGTGTAGAGAGAATAGGTGGTGAAGTGGGTGAGAAATAGAAAGCTTAATTAATTTACTACTCTGCATTAGGTTATGTTAATATTAATCGCTGTCGGTACTGCCAAAGTAATCAGTGCTATGCCTTCATTACTTTAGCAGTCAAACAATAATCAACACAATAACAGACCAATGCACATGAGAAAAATTCATGATGTTGTTGGCTTGCCTGAAACTAGTCTTTAACTCAAGACCTCAGGGTTTATTGTCAAACGTGCTAAATACTCAGCCAACAGCACGCTCCACTAACGCAAGTTCATTTATATCAATTTTGTTTAAAAAATTAATAACTCTCAATTTTCCTGAACTTGAGTTTTATCTGAAAGTTTAACATTTATGTTAACATTTTATTGATGCTTTCCCAAATCACCAGTAGACTTCAAGCATTTTTTTGAAAAGTTTCAAACCTCTTACCTTATTCATAAACTTTTAAAAATCATATGAGAATGACAAAAGAATAAGCGTAGTAATCTTAGAAGCTTATACGCAACAAAGAAATTATTCGATATGAGTCTATATAATTTTTTATATCGAATATAATTTTTCTGTTGTGTTTGGTTTAAGTTTCTAAGAAATTTTTCAAAAATATGGTTGAAGTACATTGATGATTTGGTAAAGCAGCAATGAAATGCAGGCAATAGATATGCTTAGCCCACAAGAAATAAAAACTTTTTTGAAATAGAATAGGGGGAATGTTTAAAATAATAAATTTTTAAATCTTCGTTAACAATAAAAATATTTGAGCTGGCTTGTGTTATCAGCTTCTGTTATTGATTGCAATAATATTTTTAAGAAATGCGAAAATTTTCGCAATCGCAAATAATATCAAGGACCAAACACGTCTGAATAAGATTTCTGCACAATTATTAATCTTAGATTGTATGTTAAATATTTTCAACAAAACAAAAAATTAATTTATTTTCAAATCTCAATATTAAGAATATTTTTTTAGCAAGTGGATTCAAAATTGTTTTATATTTTTGTTTTTGATCAATCTGCTTTTTGGACAAATCTTTGTGTTTTGAAGAAGTTTTGATAGGTGTTTGTATGTTCTTTTAAATACTTTAAAATAAAAAATATATTTATATTGATAATTTATTAAAAAACTTAAAAATTTTCAGCCGTATGTAATCTTTTGTAAGACTGTAATGTGATAAAAATTATCTCTCCTGATAGATAATATAAAAGTCAATGAATAATATAGACTAAATTTACATGTTGAAATATTTGAGTAAAGTTTTTTTCTTCGCTTCTTGCAACTGTGCAGATGCAAATGGGTTAAAGAAACTTCACAAGAATCATGTAATCATTCATTTCATACCACTGTTTCGCCCAAATTTCTTTTCGATCATAAACAATTTTCATACAACAAATTTCATGAAATATTTCATGGTGTAATCTTACAAATATTTTAAAAAATACGTTTTATTCAACGAGATTTTCTTGGGGGCTTCTCCTTTTAACAGGGGATTTTTCGGGTAAATATTTTTTCAAATTTGGGAAGCACGAAGCACAGACCTGCCAGATACTTTTTATTTGGCAGGTCTGTGCAAACCACCGACTTTGGTGGATTAGTCTACGCTGTAAAGAGCTCTGAGGAAAATAGCGGGAGCTATGGAAACATTCCAGTTCAACCGTCCGCGCAGTCACATTTTTCTTTGTCTACATGCTTCACATATATCTCTAAATAAAAATATACTTTAATTGAAAAATTAAATTAAAACCGATCTCAAGTCAAAATAATTAAATTTCTTTGGATATAAATAAGCCCATACAGTTCGACTAAAACTCATAACTTAATTCAGAAAATACTTTTGAGTTTATACACTCAAGGAAATAATATAGGTAAATAACCAATTTAAATTGTTAATCAATTGTAGAACCCAAACAATTGAATTGAGTGAATAAGTTTTATGGAAACCTTTCAGTTGTTTTTAGTTATTTCTATACAAATATTTTACTCAATTCGTGTGTTTGGGTTCTATAACTATAAACAGCACATTACTGTTAATGTAAATTGGGCGGCATGTCATAATGTCCAGTGAAATAATGTCCATGGAAATAATGTCACTCTCAAAAGTGTCATAACTTTTGAAAGTATCATCATAATGTCCATGGACTTTATGGCATTATTATAATGGAAATTATGAATGGCATCTTTCAATGTGTCATAATGTCCACAATCTTACGAAAAAATTCAAATATATATATATATATATATATATATATATATATATATATATATATATATATATATATATATATATATATATATATATATATATATATATATATATATATATATATATATATATATATATATATATATATATATATATATATATATATATATATATATATATATATATATATATATATATATATATATATATATATATATATATATATATATATATATATATATATATATATATATATATATATGATTATACTTATATACATATTTATATCCTTGAGCCTGGCCAAAAGCCGGCTAAGCACAAAATTATTGGTAAGCAGCGTCGTTTTAGGGAATACCATGGAGGAGAAAATCCTTGAGAGCGGGAAAACTATGCAAATTAATATGCTCTTTCTAAAAACGGCGCTGATGATTTTCCGCATAGTCGGCCTTTAGTCGGGGTCAAGAATTTCCTTTTTAAAAGTGAAATAAAGTCAATAAAAATTTTGGAAACAGCGTAAACAATGCTTAAAGTATGTCGATTCAAAATATATTTGGAAATTAATTAAAAATTCAAAGAAATTTTAATTTCATTACTACAGATTTTCTGCGTAGCCGACCTTCGGCCGGGCTTAAGGGTTTTTTCTTCTCGGTATATCGAGAAGTGGCTTCGCTGAGGAAAGAGTTTTGCAATGCCGGCCTTCGATATACCAAGAAGGTAAAACACTTAAGCCCGCCCGAAGGCTGGCTATGCGATAATCTTCACCCAGCGAAGCCGCTTTCGATATATCGAGACACTCTAAAAAGTGTCATAATGTCCATGGACCTTACTACACTGCAGTCGTAGACATTATGACACCTCTGAAAGTGGCATAACTTTAAAGTGTCAGCACTTTAAACAGTAACTGGGCTGATAGTGTACGCTGTTGTTGCAATTTTTATTAACAAACTATTTGTGATGATTAACATTACCACTTTAAAATGGTAACTGAAGTGGTAGTGTAAAATGTCGTCGCAATGTAACATGTCGTGCCAATTGTTATTGATTAAAATTATCATTTTAAAATTATATGTAACAACGAAATAATTATTTTACAAAAAATTCTGTATGAAGTCATTTCATGTCTACGTTTCCTTTGTGCTGTCGATATTTTAAAAAATTATGTAGCTGAGGAAGTAAAGGCGTTGGCTTATAGACATGCGAAGAATTGGGAACCTAAGTTCATTACCAAAAAATTAATGTAAAAGCTGTACTGTTACAAAATGTTTTGTAAAATTTTATTTAACTAAAATTCGTTAGACTTACCAGTATTTATTATTGGTGTAGGAGTTTTGTTAGGGGACGCTCTTTGTCCTCTTTAAAGCTCCGTATAGTGCTTTCGAATAGTGCTTTCGAATGTGCCTCAAGAATTTATTTTTCTTTCAAAAAGGTTTAGTTTAATCTAAAATATCGAGGGCTTATATCCAAATAGTGCTATCAGCAAAATCACAATTTTACAGAAAAGAAAAAGAACTGTTTTTCGTTTACTCTAAGAGTAATAACTAAACTTTATTTTACAATGTTATTTAAAAACCACGTCTAAATCCTATGTATGTTAATTTTGTATCACTTCCTTCTTTTATATGAGTAGTGCACTTGCAAACATCGTTAAGTTGAAAAAAATAAAAATTCACTAAAAGCCGCCATTTCATTTGTTGTTTGAAGTTTTAAACGACTTTTTACATAGCGGTGTTTGCAATTGGACTACTAATATGTTTGATAGAACTTTTTACAAATTAAAGTTTCATCGATTCGAACATTGAAATAAGCAGATAGCACTATATGAACAGATTAAAAAACTTCATAACTGACACATAATCACGCCTTTTCATAATTGGGTAAATAGTTGATGTTTCCTTAATACTAGTATCAACGAACAAAAGTGCTAAAAGTTAACAAAGAACGCTGATGATGACAGTGTAGCGACTGTCGAAATTAGTAGTACTAATACATTCTGCTAGTCTGATTAGATATTCTAATATTCAACGCTTAATAATAATTTGAATTTACATTAATTCAAATAATGAACTTTAGCCGAAACAATAACTTCCGACTTATTTCCTACAATTTTTAATTGCACCTCGTATATTTAGTTCAATATTCTTGGAATAATGTTTCTATCCACGGGGGGTATTTACGTTCCAGTTTGTCCCCTTTTTCCAATATATTTACATTTTTCCTCTACCTACACATACATATGTACTATATATGTACATGCATATGTTTGTATGTACGTAATTTAGTAAATAATTGGTGACTTAGTAGCAGTGGTTGTAAGATTTGCTTTTGAATCTCCTGTTAAATATTTAACGTCAATGCTCTAATCAAATGCTGTCATCTCTGGTGGTAAACAACTTTAGTTTTTAATACGATTGTTTTGCATTGTAAAAAGTGTTTTGTTATAATATTTGTTTAATAAAATATATATAAATAATAATCAAAAAATCCATTAGAGAAAACAAAAAATACGAGTATATATTGAACAAATACACACACAGAAAAAAGTTTGAACACAAATAGTATGAAAAAGTTCTTAATTTATTATTCATAAATTTTATTAATATATAAATTAAAAACAGGAACTATTTCATACGCAATATGAATTTAGTTTTTAATAAATAAATTTATGAAACCTAAGTTTCTTTGAAAAAAATTTTCAACTTTTTTGTAAACAAATTCTAAAATCTTTTTTTATTTATGTAAAGTAAAAATACAGCTCATTTCAAATAGTCTGTGCGGCAGAAAGGAAAGAGTTGTGCCTAGTACAACAGGCTATACAAGTTCAATACTGAATTTATTAAAATATTTTTAAAAAGATATATGAATTAATTCATAAAAAAGTTCCTAACTGGAATGAAAAAATTTGGAAAAAATATCATGTTCTATTCATAGCATTGATGAAAAAATTCCTTACATATAAGTATTTCTTTTTTCTGTGTAGAAAAACAATCGAATTCATTCACATGGTACAGCAGTTTTCGTAACAACAAAAAAGATGACTCCAAGTTAGAATTTCTAACTGTATTGAATCGAAAGACATTAGCAGTTGCGTGCAAATGATAAAAATCGTAAAAGATTTTTAAACGGAAGTTAAAACTAGATTATAATTTAAGCATTTAATGGAAAGAAATTCGTGACTTTTTTAAGTTCACAGAAAAAAGCAAAAACTAGATTTAATTACAAAAACCTTTGGAATGACTACAATAAATAGCTCGATTTCAATCTATTACAAAATTTGTCGTATTTACTCAACAGTTTTTCACTAAACATTTTTCGAAATTTACAGAATTTCAACTATAAGATATTTCATGAAATTTGTGGCATGAAACTTTCGTTATTGCCTAATAGAATGGACAGACAAGCAATTTCGGTTGAAAAAGTGGTAGGAAATAAAATTTCAGACGATTTTTGTAATATTTTTTAACCCATTTACTTTTCAATGCTTTTAATAAAAAAAATTAAAATAAAAATCATGTAAGCTTAGTAACATTTTTAAAAATTAATTAAATAAATTAAGTAAAGTGCGACTTTGGCTCTCACACGAAGGGTTCCATACGAATACACATATGTATATCATTTTCCATTCTTCCTCCTTTTTTCCTTTTGTCATTTTTTTCGTTGTGCTTTTTGCTTTTTTTTTTTGTTAAGTAATTTTTCGTTGTTTTGGCGACTTTTTTGGTTTCAACGCTTTTTTCATTTTCGTGATTTTTTTCGTTGTTTCTTTTTGTGACTTTTCGTTTTTTGCTATTTTTTGCCGATTTTTTAGTTTTTTTTTTCGTTTTTTGACGATATTTTTAGTTTTAGCTTTTTAGTTTTAGTTTTGGGGACGTTTTTTCGGTGTAGTTTTAGCGATTTTTTTGGTTTTAACACTTTTTTTCCTTCTGACAGCTTTTTCGGCTTTTGGTGATTTTATGTAGTTTTGGCGCTTTTATTTTCGTTTTGGTATTTTTTTTAATTATTGTCGATTTTTTTCGTTTTTGATGAGTTTTTTAGTTTTAGCAATTTTTTACTTTTAGAGCTTTTTTCGTTTTGACGACTTTTTCAGTTTTTTTGAGTTTTTTTAGTTTTATTTGCGATCTTTTTGGTTTTTATGGTGTTTTGCGCTTTAGCGATTTTTTTTAATTTTGGTGCCTTTTTTCTTCAACCGCTTTTTTTATTTTGGCGATTTTTCGTTTTGACATTTTTTTAAGTTTCCAAGATACAGCCAATTGTCTAAATTACATAGTCAAAATTACATTAACGGATAGAACACCCTTTAATTTTTATTGTTTTAAATATCGGTGTTAAATGGTGTAGTCTATTCTACAGACTACACCAATTAGCACTTACTTTGAAAATTTAAAGTGTTTATATATAAGTGTCTGCATATTACATTAGTATTTCAACATGTTGCGTTGCTCGCTTTAGAACACCCTTTAATTTTTAACTGTCATATATTTGTTGGTGTAGCGGCCGAAGTTTTACATATTCTGTGAAAATTTCAGGTCCGTAGCTCTTACGGTTCCGAAGATAGAGCAGATTGTCTAAATTACAAAGTAAAATTACATTGACTGATAGAACACCCTTTAATTTTTACTGTTTTAAATATCGGTGTTAATCGGTGTTGTCTATTCTACAGACTACACCAATTAACACGATCTTTGAAAATTTAAAGTGTCTATATATAAGTGTCTGCATATTACATTAGTATTTCAACATTTTTCGTTGCTCGGCTTAGAACACCCTTTAATTTTTAGCTGTCATATATTTATTGTTGTAGCGGTCAAAGTTTTACATATTCTGTGAAAATTTCAGGTTCTTAGCTCTTACGGTTCCCGAGAAAACATTACATTAGTATTTCAACATTTTTCGTTGCTCGCTTTAGAACACCCTATAATTTTTAACTGTCATATATTTGTTGTTGTAGCGGCAAAAGCTCTACATATCCTGTGAAAATTTCAGGTCCGTAGCTCTTACGGTTCCCGAGAAAACAGCCTGTGACAGACAGACGGCCGGACGGACAGACAGACGGACAGCGTAGCGAAAACAATAGGGTTCATTTACACTTTTCGTGTACGGAACCCTAAGAATTAAAATATTTGTAAAGATTGAAATACGTTTAAGATTCAATTAAAAAATTATTTGAAACATTTTGAAAAATTCAATTAATATTACTTTGATTAAAAAGCTGTTAATAGCTCTGTTTTAAAATATCAATAAAATCAATTAAAGTAAATATTCATTTATCTATTCCAATATTACGTACCACTATTTTCAGAGTTTTTATTAGAATTAACAAGCATATTAGTATTAGTTGATTTCACTTGAAATTATTAATTAAAGAACTAAAATTATATATATTTAACTAACGTTTAATGCATTATTAAACTTATTTAATAGATCTCATGAATTGTTATTTGTTTTTGTTCAAATAATTTCAATTAAATAATATATTTTATCGTTTTGTATTGGGCGGGAATTCTCAGGAATTTCCAGAAAGTCAAAAATCAATCCCGCTTTCCCGGGAAATGAAAAAGTCTGTGAAAAGAAAAACTCTACTACTTACGAATACTAACTAGTGTCTGAATATTAGTTTGTTCATATTGGCCTTGTTCGTAAATGAATCACTGCGCTGCAAATGAAACTTTAAGTGACCAAAAATACTTTGCTAAAGCAGATGGCGCACAAAAAATCCTCAAATACGAAGTATTAAAATGGGTACTGCTATAAAAGATCGTCAGCATACTTCTATTGATATTGCAAGGTCAAGTTTTCTTATATGATACAATGCAGTGATGCATTTACGAACAGGCCCATTATTTATTGTACAGTATGCATTCAAGGTACGTAAGCCTTTAGCGATTAATTAATAGTGCATTTACACCGGAGCGAAATCTAGTATTGACGAGATTTTGAGCTAAATCTAGTTGCTTTTTACTAGATTTCCCATACAAAACGAAATCTACTACGCCACTAAATTTTAACAAAATCTGCTAAAATCTAGTAGTACTTATTTATACAACCGTGGTTTTGCTCATATAGTACTAAAAAATACTACGCTGTTCCAGAATATATAGTTTATAAGGTGTGCGCAGTAGTTGTTTTACATTTGACGGATCTTTTTTACTATGCAGTTTGACAATTCAAAACCAAAAAAGGTCAAGCAACTATCTCTGGTATGGAAACCAAATCTTGATAAATGTCAAAAAAGCCTTGTGTAAACGGTATAGATTTCGACATAGATTTCAATTGAAATCTACCAGATATCGCGCTGGTGTAAATATAGCATAAGTTATTAATTATTTTTCGTCGAACTGTATGAGTTTTAATTTACACGATTTTATTTAATTTTTTTGTTGTAACAAACGGAGCACCATACTGGTAAAGATAATTCGAGTACGCTGATTTAAAAAAAATTTTTTTTTTAAGTTTACATTTTACTAAAATTTTTACAAAAAAAGTAGATTTTTTAATCAACCGTCTTAGATTCGAAAATTTTCGCAAAAAGCATGGTACTGAGTTCATCATTTCGTGCGAACTGCTGTCAAAAGTTAATATAAAAAAAATTGTCACGAATTTCTCATGAAAAATTGTTTCAGAAGTATACTCTGTTTATTTTGTGAAAAACATATGAAATGTATCTACAACATTTTGAGTCTGATTATCTCGGTTTCGATAGCTCCAATGATGTTAACATTTATAATAAAAATTTTAGAGCATAAAATTTGCAACAAATTTTGTATTAAAAATTTTTTCATATGCGCAACCGTTTCCGAAATAGAGGGCACAGAGCCCGCAGCGCTCAGCCATACTCACTGTTATGCAAGATCAACCGTGAATCTCAGTGATTAATACCTTGTTTAAAGTTACGGAATAAGAGATAATAAGCTGTAAAATTATATACGCCTTCAGTTTGTTGTTATAAAAGTTGTCTGAAAATTCTATAAAATATCGTGTCTGCGCCGTAGGATATTTAAGGTCAAAGGTCACAAAAATCAGTTTTTCGCGAGTATCTCGGTTTCTATAGCTCCAATCATGTTAACACTTATTATAAAAATTTTAGAACATAAAATTTGCGAAAAATTGTCTTTTAACGAATTTTTAATACGCCCGACTGTTTTTGAGATAGAGGGCTTAGAGCCCGGGGCGCTCAGCCATACGCACTGTAATGCAAGGCCAGCTGTGAAACTCAGTGAATAATACCCTAGTGGCAGAAATACCCATTACGTAATCGCTGATGCAAGCAATATTTAGTAGCAGCCAGTGATTGATTTGGCTTGTTTTGTCACTTAGATTAAAAAGTAAGCTACGATGTCAGTACGTGTTGCTACTGTGCGTTTACATAATAAGTGGAACTGTAAGCGAGGTTGTTGTTGAAATATAGCCCAAAACAAGGCCATAATTTTTTACTTTGTACATATATAAATTCTACAAAATATAACGAAATTCTCACATATACAGTGTAAATGACATATTAGATACACGTACATTACAATCTAAGTACTTAGATTGTTCGCTTAGAACGTCATCCTGACATCATCCATTATTATCTAAGTACTTCGTTTCATTTACCATTGGGACATTCTAGCCTGATTCGGCTAAAATTCTTATTTTAAACACGACTACGTTTATAAACTTTATACACATCGCTGTAATGCCAACCCAAAATCTGCCTTAGGTAGTTTCAAACAAATCTTACTATGAAAAGAGGCAGATCTACCATTTTTATTTTAGGGTATTTTAAACACCTTAGAAAAAGATTTTTACACTTAATTAATTTTTCTTTTCAATAAGAAATCTTAGACAACTCTTAACTACGGATCGTTAATACTCAGAATTTAAGAATTAATTTATGCCAGCGTTATTTAATTAATTTGAAATATTTTGTGAGCATAAACACATATGTACATATGCAGCATATATTTTTATTATTGTCATATTTGAAGAAATAAATATTTTCATTCAATAAATTGTAATGCTCCTCTGCAGGAGTACGTTGCCCAGCGCTAGCACTGATGATCCATGCAGAGTTTCAGTATAGTTTGATTCTACAAACAGTTTTTCACAAATTAATTTTCAACAATCCCACTCCTACATATGTATTGGAAGAATGAGCAATTTTCTCATATACTGACACATTTTTCCAGAAGCAGGTTTTAAATAATATAATTATCGCGCGTTGTTTACATAAATTGTCAAAAATATATTTCAGTTAATCTTCTAGCTTGAATTGGTTAAAAAAATGCTGGTTACTATAATTTAGCATTATTTTTGAAAAACTAAAAAAATGGCAGATTTTCCTCGGAAAGTGGTAGAGTTGAGTCAGATACCCAAAAGAGGTAGATCTACCACAAAAGTGGTAAAGGGCACCGCTGCGCAGTCGTTCTCGTACTGTGTTGGTGTTTGTTTGCTTTGATGATAGCCACAATTCACTGATGTGCTCTTGTTGTTTATTATCATTTCTCCGAC
Source organism: Panzeria rudis (assembly GCA_956483635.1). Classification (NCBI taxonomy): domain Eukaryota; kingdom Metazoa; phylum Arthropoda; class Insecta; order Diptera; family Tachinidae; genus Panzeria; species Panzeria rudis. The sequence continues at coordinate 129,541,492 of OY101448.1, forward strand.
ATAGCCGACAAGTAGCGACAAATGTCGTTTGCTTGAACGCTGCATACTTGAATCAATCATGCCGTATACTTGAATCAATCCTACTGCGTACTTTAATCAATCCTGCCGCGTACTTGAATCAAGCCCGAGCCAGCCTTATTTTTCCTTATTTAATTCTAGAAGAGACTGGAGAATTTATAATTTTAATACATAGCTAAATTTAATATTTTTACTTACTGGTTTGAATTTAAAATTTATTTTTGTTCATTCCTTGTATTGAACTTAACTCATCATATTTGTAAACTAACGCCTTAGGCAAATCAGCTAAATCAGTACATTTGTCGGCACTGCACGAACAAACAAAATTATTAAAAAAAAAAACATTAAGAGCACAACAGTGAATTGTGGCTATCAACAAGCAAACAAATACCAACACACTACGACTTTGTATAAAGTTGATAAAAAAAAGTCGTATTTAAAATAAGAATTTTTGTACATGATTTAAGAATTTCATCCCGTTTTCGATTTGATTTAACTATATTTTAGTGTTATTCGTACTTAAATTTTTGACTACGACTCGAAGTCAAAGTAAGTAGAAAATAATTGAATTTAGAACGGCGTTTTTCATTCTGTGTAAGTATTATTAAGCGATTATATTAGATATATGCAAAATGTTATTAACAGGGGACGGACTTTCATGCACCTAAAAATTGATTTTAAGCGCTTAAAAAATGCATCTAAAAATGAAAATTATGCGCAAAATTATGCATTACCTACGAACAAAGTACCAAAAATAAAATAAAAGCAAAATGTTTTTTTATTTTTTATTATTATTAGAGAAATAATATAAAACAAACATAATTTGGTCTATTCATTAATGCAATCGCAACTGAAATTAGCAGCTCTCACTTGCCAATTGCCATCAGTAGTATCATTTTCAACAACTGGCAACCCAACTAAGGCTCAGTTGTCATCCATAATCGGCCTATTAATATATTTTCAAAAAAAATTTAGAAATATGCATTAAAATCTTTTTATTACTCCAAAAATATGCATTTATGTCAAACTACTTAAATTTTGATTATTCGCATAGATAATTAGTCAATACCTCTTTATTTATGACCACAAAAAACATGAATTTGCATGAAAGTCCGAGACCTGGTTATTAACTATAATATATTAACTAATAAATAATATCTACAAATTATTTCTTTTGAAAGATATTTCAATAATTTAATAATTTTATACAAGGTATTATTCACTGACATTCACGGTTGACCCTGCATTACAGTGATTATGGCTGAGCGCTGCGGGCTATCTGCTGTCTATCTCAGAAACGGTTGGTTGGGCGTATGAAAAAATGTTTAATAAAAAAATTTTCGCAAAGTTTATGCTCTAAAATTTTTATGATAGATATATGGTAATATCCCTGCGGAAAATTTGGTGTCAAATGATCCAAAAGTACTCGTCATATGACTTGAGAAAATGAGACTGGTACCAAAAATAAGGAGTAGTGAATGGTGAAAAAAACACATTGTGTAAATGGTCACATATTAACCATTTTCAGTCAATTTAGTTGGTACTCCGGCTAGTATTGTAGTAAACGGCACCGAACAAATTCAATTCACCTGGATTTTAAGCCTATCACATAGTATCTATATCAGGGAAAGGCAACCCATACTATTACATTTTGCGATTGAATGAGGTATATGTTCTCTCCGCTCTCACCTTGAACCGGTGTTGCCAGTAAAATTTCGTATCATCTCGCCAATATTTTCGAATTTGTTATAAATATCATTACTTTGTTTTTAGTAAAACAAATTTTGTTACAAGCATTTTAAATACCTATTCTAGAATTTCTTTTATAATGTTAAAGTTTTTTAATTAAAAAATGTACGGACTATTACCAAAATTACTTCTTTTATTCTTCTATTATATTGCGAAATATATGTTTTGTTATAAAAGGTATCAACTATTTTTAAATAAGTACAAATACAAAATTAAATTATACACTTTAGAAAGCATTCATGTTTGTAGAAAACATATTAAATTCCTATGAAACGAAGAAAAAAGTTGGTAGGGAAAATTTTTTATTTGGCAACCCTGATTCTAAACAGCTCAGTTAATGTTTTTAACTCTCTACATTGTAGATAAAGAATAAAAATAAATAAGAGAATAACAAAGTGCCCATGGGCGGCATTTTGCCTTTCCTTGATCTATATACTATTAATTGTCTCCCTTCAATTAGACCTGTTCCGTAACTATATTCGGATATTAACTCCAGCTTAAATGGTATTTACACCATCGAAATCTAAGTTCCCCTGTGGTCGAGTGGGTAGTGTACTAGCCTGTCATGCCGGAGGTTGTCGGTTCGAATCCTATCAAAGACACCGCTTAAAAATAAAATACAATTTCTACTTGGAAATAATAAAAAAATAAATTAATCGATAATTACAGCTGAATTTTGGAATAATATTTATATATAATCTATATTATTCTACACCGATTAGGACTCCATAAGATAGTTCAGTGACAAGTTACAAGGTGCATACAAAGTATCAATTAACCCCATCCTAGGCCATCCGCTTGTAAAAGTGGCTGGTCCGCTTGATAGGAAGTGTTAGAACTCGGACTGGACCCTACCATCTGGGGACCGGTCACATGATTTGTTTTGTGTCAGTTCCATTTACCGCAGGGATCATTGGAGCTATAGAAACCGAGATAATCGTGAAAAACAGATTTTTGTGACCTTTGACCTTGAATAACTTACGGCGTAGACACGAGATTTTGTGAGACTTTTGAGACAACCTTTAGAACACCAAAATGAAGGTGTATACGAATTTACAGCTTATTATCTCTTATTCCGCAGTGAAACGCTAATATGACTGTACTATAAGGGCAAATCTTGCGACAGCTTTTTCTATTAGTTTTTCCATACCGATTCTTATAAAATTTTGCATACATATTGGGTTACCGTGACAATACAAAATCATGAGTAGAAAAGTAGGCAAGGTCATGCCCATACAAAGTAAATATATTACAATTGATTGTGTTTAGCCGATTCTTATGAAACTTGCACACACTTTGAGATAGATACACTTACAAAACCCGCCCATGCTCTTTCCATATTCCGCATCTTATTGTGTTTTACTTATCCAAATCGTACAAATCGCTCTCTGGTTATGATGCAATATGTTAGCGCGACCGCTTTATTTCCGCAGTCATATTAGAGATGTCCATAAAAAAATCTGTACGTGACAAAAAAAAACTGAACACGGATTTGAATTTAGCGCATTAAACATTGTATATTCCACATATTTTTATATAAAAGATTTTTTTGCAGACCAGTGTTATAAGGAACTCAACATCGGCTTTCAATATCTATGCAGCCAATTTCTTTTCTTTGGTTACAATTTTCGTGTCTTTAACCAATTTGATATTCGATTGCTCAATTGCTCTCAAAATTGACACTATTATAGTCTATTTAATATCCAAAATTTGCATCTCTAACGGATTTGACTCATAATGTGTGTATAGTTTCTTTTATTGAATAAATAGCTCTTTATTCGATTTAACTTTGGGACTAATTTGCTGTGCATAATTTCGAGTGCAGTGTCAAAGGTAGATAAACCGATTTTCTGCTTATACGGAAGTATGTGCATATGTATGTATGTTGTACATAAATTTATACACTTAAGCTCCTTCTTTTTTTGTGAAATATCTCTAAGAACGGGTTTCTAACTTAGAGATTTAATCATCTTTAATCTTTGTTTTCTGTTTTTAAGGCCCTAATCTTACAAAGTATTTGTTAGTGTATATCAAGCAATAGCAAGAAACAAGCGACAACACAACCTGCTTATGCCAAACTGGTTAATTTTATTTACTTTTAGTTAATACGTGTGCGTATACGTGTGAGATTAAAAGAGTAAAAAGCCCCATGTGATTTGCTTTGCGGGTTCATGGTTTAAGGTGATAATTTATTTCTTTTATTTGCAGCTTAAGCGGCCAACGTTGGCGGCTTAAGCTTACATGAAATAAGTACCTATGTCAACAAACATTCCATTGGTACAATAGTACCATTTATGGTACAAATTGAACTTGAAAAGTACAATGGTACACCACTGGACTATTTAGTACAATTCATAATTTTTCCATTTTTTAGAAAATCTCCTTATTGCACCCCTTTTATTTTGATCAAATATTTGTCCTTTTCATCCACTCGTACATACGCAAGATTTAATCTATTAAATTTAAATTTTGCGAAATATTGAGAACAAAGTTCGACTTAAAAGGAGGAATATTCAAAGTGTCAGATAAGACCAGCTCACAAAACGTAGTCTCTGTAATTTAAAGCTCTTGCTTTAAATTAATTTTTATTTATTTATGTAGTAAAAGCGAATATTTTGGAATTTTATTCTTCTACCTTCCAATAGTAAATTTGTCTAAATTAATGAGCTATTTTCGATTAGGAATTCCTACCCACTTGACCACGATTTTCGTTAATGATATCAATTTCGAATATTTCTCGAACATTTATCGTGTAAAACTATCGAGAATGACACTCAAAAATGAGTCGAAAAAAGTTTACCTGTCGCTCAGTTTTGTTTCAAAAAACATTCGATTTCGAAGGTTCGTTAGCAATATTAAAAGTGAGCCAATATCGAACAAATTTCGATATCGCAAAAAAGCAGGAGCAAAAGCAATTTTTTAAGATTATTATCTTTATTTTTAAATTTATTTATCTTTTAATTCTTTAACTTACGCTCCAGTAAATCAGACTTGAACACGGTACATCCAGGCTAACAGACTAACACATATCCACTAGGATATCGTGGCAAATTTTTTTCTGTTCAGTTATTGCACATGTGTACGTATGAGTTATTTTAATTATTTAAATAACGATGCAGTCAGACGGATTCGAGCACGGTACCTCTTGCTTAACAGACTAGCGCACATCCACTAAGCTATCGTCCACATTCGAAAAAATATCGAGAGAAGTTCGCTTTAGCGAACATTCGACTTTTTTTAGATTCGCGAAGAAATATCGAAGAGTTTTGTTTCAAAATTTCTTCGCTTCAGCGAACATTCGTTTATATCGAATCTCAGGTCAAGTGGGTAAAGCCGACTTAAGCACACTTTCCTTTTCGCTCAAGATAGTACTCTGTATATACTTACATTACTATTGATAGAAAAGTGATATATTTTCTATACTTAATATATGATTTTGGTTTCAAAAATCTGTTTTAGTACAATTAGGTCCCAAAAAGTACAATTTTAGACAACAATTGGTACAATTTTAAAATCTCCATCCCTGCTCGGGTATGAAAAACATTGGGCGGCTTGTCACTATTGTAAATATTAACCGATTTGTAAAATTTTAAGCGCGTTGGATAGACAAGATACAGAAAAAATGTGTAACTATTTTTGTATCTTTTATAGTTTAAGAGATACCTATATTTCACTTCGAAATTAAAATCTAAAATTTTTTGCCTCAACTTTTTTTTTGGTTTTTTGGTTGTCACTTTTTTATTAAGCATCTTATAGCAAATCATTAAATTGCTGATAAAATTCTAAGTAAACACACGGAACAAAGCTTTTAAATACCTTGGGCCGTTAAATCGTAAAAAAAGGTCCAAACTCAAAACTTTGAAATCTAACTAAAAATCGTAAATTTTTCCAAAAAAGTGCTTTCATAATTTTTAAACTGTAAAAAATGTTGTTAGAAATATTAATTTTATTTTTGTACACATGCTTTGAAGATGTATTTAGCGGACATTTTTGTTCATTTTGGACATGTGCAGTACATTTGGCAGTGGTCGACAATTATAAATTTTCAAACAAAATGTTTGAGTTTAGGTGCCTGTAAAAAACTTTGCACAGGGTGCTTTAAAAATCTATGTAACTGCTAGGAAGAAAATTTTTATATTATAAAAAAATATATCACAAAAAGTTTTAATTTTTTTGTGAAATCTCTACATTGAGCTCCAATTGCAATATTTAACTACATATGTACTTATGTGTTAATATACGAAATTTTTTTTCGAAAAAAAGAACACGAAAAATTGACTCGTGTGATATAAATGCTATTTTCTGTTGTAAACAAGTCTATACTTTTATTTCACAGCACATAGTCCCTGGCCATATGAGTCAACTTGTGCTTCTGCAATTTTCTTAAATTTTCTTTTGAAGTTGCATTCGTGTACATACAATGAAATTCTTTCTGTGCAGCTTTCGTTTTTTTTTACATAGAACTTGTTGTTGCTTAATATTACGAAGAGGAAAACAAAAGAGAGTTGCATGTACATGAAGCAGTGTACCCCTTCCCAATCTTCTCACCTCTCTCTCTCCCATAAGCACAATAGTTGCAAAGCAAAAGTTGAGTCGTATGGACATAGACATAATAATTATTTCCTAAGTTTTGTTGTTGTTTCTTTTCATTTTATCTTCTTCTTTTTCTTTTATTTTCTGACAATGTGCAAAGCTAGCTGATTAGCGATGCCATATTTTAATATCCATTATGGCAAATTTGAAGCGCTTAAGCTTCCACATAAAAACAGCAAACACAATTAGTACTCACTCAATAAAGTTTATTTTCTGATTAACTGATTATAGTTTGAAACTAAGATTAAGCTCTTTCTTAAAATCCGACTCTAAAAAACTCTTATATGAATGAAAATGTTGTTACACTTTTTAATAAAAATCAAATTCAATTGAATGAAATTAATGTGCACACATATAATATAAAAGTTAAGTAACAACGAACTAAACAAAATATTTAAATTAACTTTAATCAAAGAAATTGTGTCTTTTATTGATAAATTGTTCAAGAAATATGAATAAAAATCTAGTTTACAGGGATTTTAAGGCACCCTTTAAAAGTTGTAAGGAAATGCATACATGTGAGTAGAGTTTTTTCAAAAGTGCTTATTTCCATGTCAAGCAAAGTTTCATTAATGAGAAAAAAGTTGGACTTACTTTTTTTAAGTCTTCACTGTTATTGTGTGTTACGTCACTCGGCACTCGACAACCGCCAAGGAAGTGGCGTTATTTTTTTATTCCCGATTTAATTTTCAAATTTGCAAACCGTGTAAAGATTGCAAGTGTCTACCTCTTACGGTTCGCAAAATAGAGCGGTGTGAAAAAATCTATTTTTACTATCAAAACATTACATTTCATACACTTTCAGGGAAGATAGGGCATTTGATGAAAAATACATATTTTTTTATGCAAAATTGGAAAATTTTTCTTAATAAAAAATTTATAAAAAATCGAAAAGGGCAAAAACTTATCAATTTTATTGATTGATCATAAAGCCATATAAATAATATAAGCTTTATTTCATGAAAATCGATGCATAAATATTGATTTTATTCGTAATAAAGTGAAATCACCTGATGTTTGCTAAAATTGCGAATATTTACACTGTACAACAAAATACTTTTTTTTCAAATAGCAAGTTTTTTACAACTGATTCTGGTAGAAGTCATCAAAATAATAAATACGTGTATAGTTGTTTTTGAAAATTTACATCTGTGATCTATTTTATGGCGAGTTAAATTTCCCCCATTTTGCACAGAGTTATACTGACTCGGCATAGAATATCTTGTAGGGCTTACGTTTAAGATGTATGATGTGTTGAACAATTTTATGAAAAACACCACGAGGAAAATTTTTGTGGAACAATTAAGACCGCTATTAAGCCTCTGAAGGGGAGCTTTTTGCCCTTTATTTATTTAAGGGCCAAAAAGACCTATCCCCCGAAGAGCTAGAGGGTTAAAATTAGGGATGTAACGATACGTCTTTTTGCCGATGCGATACCGGTACGGATACTTAAAAAGAAATATCGGCGATAATGATATGCATAGTGAAATTGAATTCAAGTTTAAATTAACAAAACTCAAGTAGGGGAATTCTTTTTATTATATAAAATTACAATGTAAGAGAGTATTAATATATAAAATTTATAATAACCCAGAATAAAAAATTGGAAGAATTTTTAAGAAACTATATTTTTCTTGCTTCCAAAGAATCTATATTAAAAAATGTTTAGATTGGTGCAATAAAAAAAATTCGAAAATTTTCACATAACTGATTACGCCAGAGCAACGACGATATGTAAAACTAATTAGAAATTATCAAAATTTGCACAACTTCTGCATCGCAAATTACACACTTCCATGGCTTCTTTGGAGTGTCTTTTTTGCTGGGAATACGATTTGAAAAACCTAAATTGAGTTTGAATTCATGGTAAAATTAACAAAAAATATACTATTTTTTTACAAAATAACACCAAAAATTATTATAACATATAACATTGATATTAATAAAGACTAAAAAAACAAAAAATTGAGTTCAATTCATGTTACAATTGACAAAAAATAAATTATTTGTTAAAAAAAACTCTGAAAAAATCTATAAAATATCGTCGTATCGACAGTAAAATATCGCCGATACCGATGTATCGGAAAATCTGAAGTATCGCCGATATAATATCGGTATCGGTTACATCCCTAATTAAAATGTTCTACAAAAATGTTAACCGTGTGTTTTTATATAGAAATGCTGAACACATCTTATACGTTAAAAGTAAGGCCTACAAGAATCAATATAACTATGTATGTGCAAAAGGGGGAAATTTAACTCCCCCTAAAATAAATCCCAGATGTAAACTTTCAAAGCGTCGATACACGTATGTATATTTTGGTGAATTCTACTAGAATCAGTTGTAAGAACCTTGTTATTTAAAAAAATATTTTGTTGTACAGTGTAAATATTCGCAATTTTAGCAAAACTCAGGTGATTTCTGTTTATTATGAATAAAGTCAATACATATCTATCGATTTTCATGAAATAATGCTTATTTTATTTGTATAATATATGTGGCTTTATGATCCATTAATAAAATTGGTAAGTTTTTGCCCTTTTCGATCTTTTATAAATTTGTTAATAATAAAAATTTTCCAATTTTGCATAAAAAATATATTTTTCATCATTGCGGTCTGAATAATTCCAAAACCATATAGTATGTAAAAAATAATGTTAGAATGGCTTAAAGGTAATTTTATTCCAAGTTTTTAGCGTTTTTTGTGATGAAATTGGTAGAGCAACGTCAGTTTATTGTGAATGAAATCAATATTTATCCATCGATTTTCGTGAAAAATAATGTTGGAACGGCTTAAAGATATTGTTTAAAGTAATATTTTGTAATAAAGTTGGACGACTCTTTCATAAGCTATGATAAAATCAATGGAGGGAGTAGCCTCTTCATAAATCCCAAATTAATAAAAAAAACTTATTCATTGAATTTTAAATTTCGACCGTTTTTGTAGTTAAGGGACTCTTAACACACCAAAAAATATAGTGGTGCTCCCCGGAATTTTTCTTGTTGCATAGTGTAATTAATAATTAAACTTTTTCATTAAAAACCATTATAATTTGTTTAAAATAATGGTAATGCCAAAAATATAATCAGCATTTTTTATTAATTAATGCTATTGAAATCTTCAATTAATTACTCAGTTTAATGGATTACTCTCATGTATGATTGGCCTTTACTGACAACACACTAGAGAACACAACATACTGGGTGACATTATAGTATAGTCATTTGGTAGGATAAAGAGCGGTTACGTAGGAAAGTTTTCCGGTAGTTTTGAAAATTGGTACTTTTAGAGATTTCGATATGCTCTTTCCGAATTTAAATTTTCTGCCGCTCGACGCGTCCATATTTGAAAAATCGCTCTTAATAGCAGTTTTTTTTACAATATCTCCTTTCCCACTTATCTATCTATACATATAATAAAACTGTAAAAGGCGCGTGTCTGTACATGAAATATTTTTTGAAAAATTTTATGGTGGAGTAAACAGTAACCGATGTAGAGAACAAAACACCAAATTTTGGAATTTTTGTCTGTCTGTCCGAACACCCTTCACGCAAAAACCACTGAATGGATTTTTATTAAATTCGGTATGGAGATACTGTAGAGTCCTGAGTCAAACTTAGGATACTTTTTACCACGATGAAAAACGAAAATATATCCTATTTTACTAATATAAATGTAGTTGGAAATTAGAAAGATGTTTTTTTAACGTTGTAACGCGCAGGTAGCACTGTTTATTTTGCATAACGGGAACCTTAAGCAATATGTAAAGAACGTTATATTAGTATAATTTAAAGGCACCTTATAGTCATAAAGCGAACTTTAACCGCGGGAAGAGGACGGACACATCTAGTTGTACGATAAAAACAAATATGTTGAAACCATGTCAAATCGACAAAAAAATTGCCATTTTCGGAAACACCAACTCTAATTTCGATGATATTCGCCACATATGTTATACATTAAAGGTACTAAAAAATTAAATTTTCAGACCTCGGACCTCTCCCGTTTCTGAAATTTACCATCATGAGTATTGGAAAAATTTTAAAAATTTGGTTAAAGTGGACATAAAAACCAACTATAACTTCTAAACTTCAAAGCTGAAAAAGTTTTATTTGATGTTATTTCGCAGGTTAAAAAATAATGCTTTTGAAATGATGTACATTTCGATTTTTTCCGCCAGTAGTTCAAAGGTCATTTCTGGATGTCTTGAGCTCAAAGGGCTATATCTCAAAAAACTGTTTTTATAAAAAATCTTAAAAAATATATATTAGTTAATTAGCTATTTTTAATCCGGTTATGGATTTTCCTAACTAACAATACCACTAAAAAATCTATTGCTGCTTTACAAACTTTTATTTTTTGAAGTTTTTAATTTTCTAAAACATTTTTTTTAGAATAATTATGATGTGCTAAATACAAAAAAAGGAATAAGGAATTTCATTTCGGCCATTGTGCATTATATAACGGTTCATTTTCGTTTTTCGGTGTATACTTTTTGTTAAAGCGTCTTTCAGAATCAAAAGCTGGTTCATTTAAAATTAATTATATGTATATTATTTGAAAGGCTACTAAATTACGCGTTGAATAGTGGCTCTGATCGAATAAAAGGCGACCAAGTTAGTGTGGATAAAAGTTTAAATTCTATGAAATTTTTAAAGTTCATAACCAATTGTTGCCTTTTCGGAAGCTGTTTTGTACCACAAATAATACAAAAATCCATAGATTTATAATTTCATTGAATAGTCCATTCGATTATAAAAATGTTAAGCCATAATGGACCTAAATCTGATGAAAACAAAAAATCGTATATTCTGTGTTTTATTATTTAGGCTATTTATGATCAGATTTTTTCTTTACTTTAGATGCAAATAAAACAATTTATTCCACTTTTGTTCCGAATGTTTCATCGGCTTTTTGCCGGCGTCTTTAGAAGAATCATATAATCGACTTTGGATGGTGCTTTAAAGAAAAGTAAATATATGCATATACATCGAAAAACACAAATGTACCGTTATAAGAACAATGGCTGAAGTGAACTTTTTTCACTCCTAATTATCCTAAAAAATTCATTAGCAAATTTAAACCTTTTCGTTGTAAATTGACAACCTGTTTGAATGATTTTATGTATTTTATATAGAATTATATCTCAATTCTTTTTTACATATTTTTTTATGTAGGTATTCTTCAAAAGAATACCTTTGGAAGTTTTTCCCTGGTTCCTTATAATAATTATGCTGTCTAATTCTTTGTGAATATCACGTTACGGACTTTTGCGCAATAAAATCGTGTGGACTCAAAGGCAAATTAGTTCGAAAAAGTCACACCAAAATATAAAATTCTCTGTTTCAAGTAGAAAACTGCAAAATTGAAATTGATGAACACTCGTCGCGAAAATTTTGACTTGTCGCGAAATTAGCCTTAACTGACTTCATTATGAAAAATATGTGTCATGAAGCAAAAAACGTATCCAAACAAAAATACGTTATCTTAAAAGTAATTCAATAAAACCTAAAGCATTCCATATACATGCTAGTGATGTTACGAATATAAATTTTTAATATTCGCGAATACGAATATCTGAAACAATATTCGCCGAATTCGAATACGAATATTCAATCTAAATAGTTAGTACCACTTAATATTTCAAATTTAATTGAAACAAAAATCTACCCTTTGCATAAATAACAATAAATTGAGAAAACCCGTCACAATACAATAGGTATTTAACATTATTATGATATTCCGATGACGGAATTTAAAATTATTAACTTAGCACCTGAATGCCACTTTTTTAAATTTTTGGTGGAAAGTAAATAAGGGAAAATACGAGCTTCTTTTACCTATACCCAGACAATATTTAGTGACACCAGCGGCGAGTGTTCCGAGCGAGCGAATGTTTAGTGGTGCGGAGCTTGCTTACACACCACGCAATAGGCTTGATGGAGAAAAGACTTAAAAACTTTTATTTTTGAAGTTCAACATTTCTCTATTGAGCTTTGAGTATTACTTTAACATGATTAATAAATTAATTTAACAGGACTTTACTTTTTAAATACCATGTCGTTGTGAAATATATTTTGTTTCTTTTTTCTCTACTATATAGACAAACTTTTTTTTAGTAAAAATTAATATTTTTTGTTTAATTTTCAGTATTTTTTATATATTATTTTTTTGAACGAATTCACAAAATATTCGTGAAATATTCGCTTGAATTTGGCGAATACAAATACGAATACGAATATCACGAAAGAGGCGAATATTCGGCGATTCGAATACGAATACGAATATTCGTAACATCACTAATACATACATCAAAGCAAATAGTATTATTGTGGATTCCGATTTTCATGCGGTTAAGGGTCGTTATAAACTTTTGGATATCATATCGATGGTCATACATTCACAACTTGTAACTGAATTCTTATTATTTTTCACAAAACGCAGAAAACGTTCCCATTCTCAAAATAAACTAACAGAAATTAGTTGAGAGTATCTACTAAATAAATTTCAGCTATTTTATTTCTATTCTGGTAACGCTTTCGGCATATTTATAACGTAATTTCTTCTACTGAAAAGTTGTAAAAACCAGTTACGTGTTGTCAACTTATGACCATCGACATGAAAGTTTTTTGAAGGTCTAAAACTTTTATAAATCATATTGCTGATAGGCTATTGGATATGTACTACTATGTACTATGTTGTATGTACTACTTTTTATATTTTGTTATATAAAATACAAAAATATATCATCAGAATAAAACGTAATAAACAAAAATTTGGCAATTATTGGAAACTAAATTTTTATAAAAATGGTAATGATTTCTGAAAGTAAACGGAATACATTTACGATTTGAATACTAACATGTATGTCTTTCCCAATATAGAGAAGTGTTTAATAATTTTTATTAAATATTTCAGTAGTTCTGGGGGGGGGGGCAAAATTAAGCCTGAAAGGCCTACCTACGCCAATGATTTCCATTTTGTTCAAAAGGTTGCTAAATTACTATTCGAATAGTGGATCATTTGCTTTCATCGGATAAAAAATGATTGAGTTATAGTTGATCATATTTAAACTTTTATGAAATTTTTAATGATTTTTCTAGTTGTTACCATTTCGGAAGATGCTTTGTACCACAAATTATAATAAAATCCATAGTTTTATAATTTTAGTGCATGGTCAATTCGATCTCAAAAAATTCAAGTCATAATGGACCGCAATGTGATAAAAAGTAAAAATGCTATAATGAAAAAAACGGCAAATTATTTATTTAATATTTTTTATTTGATTTTATTTAAATTTTTATTTTGTTTTTTACTAGTACATTTTTTACTAAATTTGAGTACTAGTGTTTTAATTTTTTCCTTATAGCATTTTTAGCTTTTATCCAATTTCGGTCCATTACAGCTTAACATTTTTGAAATCGAATTGACTATCCAATTCAATTATAAAAATATGAGTTGTGTTATTATTTTTGGTACAACGCATCTTCCGAAATGGCAATATCTAGAGAAAATCATTAAAAATCTTATAAAATATTAAATTTGATCCGCTACACCCAAGCCATTTTTTTCCGATCAAAACAAATAATACACTATTGGAAGCGAAATTTAGCAGCCTTTCAAACAAGATGTAAGTCATTTTAATCGAATCACCGTTTGACTCTAGATGGCGCTTTAAAACCAAGTGTAGATCGAAAATCACGAATTTATCGTTATCTGGACAATGGCCCAAATGAAAAAGAAAACATTTTTACTGTGCTTAACAGATTCTAATTGCTTAAAAAAAAATACATAAAAAATGTTAACATTCCAAAAATAAAAAAAAAATTGGAAGGCAGTTTATTTTATTTAATAAACTTAAATCAAACTTTGGGCCATCTTTTGCTCTATAACTTCCAAACTAGAAGCAGTACCACCTTGAAACTTTTCGAATGTATACAAATGAGTTATATAAGTAACATAACTTTTTTTCACATTTAAAAAAAAACTGTTTTTTGAGTTATAGCCCTTTCAGCTCAGGGCCTCCACATATGACCTTTCAACTTCTCGCGGTAAAAATTTAAATGCACATCATATCAAAAGCCTTATTATACCTGCAAAATAACATCATGTAAAACTTTTTCACTTGTACAGTTTAGAAGTTATAGTTGACTTGGAAAATATACTTTTCTCATATTTTGACGATTTGTATCATTTTCATGACGTCATATTTCGAAACCAAATGACCTTAGTGTCTAAAATTTTTTTACATCAAATATCTTCCGACATATACTCTCTGTGGTGAACTTCATTGAAATCGGAGAGCAGCGTTGCCAGAAGCTTTTCGAAGAAAATCATCATTTGGCGAAATAAAAATCATATTTGGATATAAAAAATCATCAATCTTTTATTCCACAGCTGAACAATGAGACTCTTACAGCAAACTAAAGCAAAAACGCGTTCTTTAGGATTATATGATTTCTTTCATATCATCTTCTAGATAGAAGAGTTACTACTTTTTTTTGGCAACCAATATTAAAAAGATACTTGTAAAAAATACGTGAAAATTTTTGAAATCGGGAACAATCAGCGAAGTATATAACATATCGCCATGACATATCAAAATGCGACAAAATCACTTCCAGCGCGCCAAAAAAATTTCGGAAAACACAACTATATGAACTGGCTTACAGAAAAACATTGTTCAGCTTTTAAATAAAAATATGTGGAATATACAAACTTTAATGCACAAATCCGTTTTCAATTTTTTTCTATCATGCACAGATTTTTTAATGAGCATGACTAAGATTTTCAATTCAATTCAATTTTGGTCAATGAATGTAATACATGTGGCCTCAAGGCCAATAAAAAATATTACAAGTACTAACTATACTATGAGAATTGATAATTCAATTAAGTAAGTGATCACTAAAATAACAACCAATAATAATGGGTGATTTTATAAGAACTATCGGAAAGTAAAAAAAAAACACATACAATTCAGAAAAATGCATGAAATATTTATTTGGATCGATAGTTGGGTCGATATAATTTAATGTTTGAAGATTATTTCATGCAAATGTTGGCCGCGGCTGCGCCTCAAATGGTCCATCCGCTTAGTCCAATTTTGGCATACTCTTTCCAACATTTCGGCCGGTATCTCACGAATAATGTTGGCAATGTTGGCTTCCAGTGCGTCAATCGAAGCGGGCTTGTCGCTATAGACATTAGCCTTAACATAGCCCCACGAAAAATAGTCTAGAGGCGTTAAATCGCACGATCTGGGCGGCCAATTGACAATAGCCCGAATAGAAGCCTCAGTAGGTCCATTAAACTGACCATAAAATGGAAGAAGCGCGCGATGAACTTTCTTAACAGAGCACGCATTTTGGTAATAAAATTCAATAATTTGCAAGCCTTGTTCGTTTGTAAGACGATTCATGATTAAATTATAGACCAAACTGAAGATGTTTGACAGTGACACAAGATACAAAACGTGCGTGAGCTGTCAAAACTAGTGTTGCCAAAAAGATAATAGCAAAAAAATTTTATAATAATATAATATTCCTAACATCCTTTCAGTAGGTACATCAGTATAGTTTACCCTAACTCGAGAATGGTTTATCCAATTTTAATAAACAATGCACCAAAAAGATGCATATCTAGTTTTTTTAATTTTCTACTGCTTCGGAGTTATTCAGAAATTAGCGGCGAAAAATGCGTTTTTCATGCAAAATGAAACTTTTTTCATTTTCAAAAAGTCCTGCAAAAATGAAGAGGAAAGCTATGTGGTATATTAGGAATATAATAAGCCATAAACCATTAAAATCGAAAGCAAATGTCGATTTTATTCACAATTATTTGAGAGTACTAATACACACACAAATTAAAATTTTTCTGTGTATGGAAATTGTGATTTTTATCCATTGACCTCCTTTACTTAATTGCGAATAAAATCAACATTTGCCATCGATTTTCATGATTTAAGGCTTATTTTATTTCTAGTTATCCTACCTGTCAGACTAATGATAGCAATTTAAACCTTTTGCAGCTTTAATTTCTTTTATGAGTTTTTGCAAACAATTAATTTTGCAAGCAAAAAAATTTCGCCGGTAATTTCTGAAGAACTCTGAAACAGTTGGAAATATAAAAAATCAATATGCATGTCAATAACTATTTATAAGCATAAAAGTTGTTTAAAAGAAAAATATATGGACAATTTCTGCAAAATTTCGCAATAATTATATACATTTTTTGGTCCTTTTTTAATTATATTGTAAAATTGTGCACTAATTGTCAATATATTTTTTCATATAAACAAGTTTCATCCTTCTCCTGTAAAACTTAATATGTCAAATGGGGCTTTTTGCATTTTCTCTGACGATATACATATAAAAAGTATAAAAAATCATAATTTGCGAGAAAAAGAATCATCATTTGGGAAAAAAATCATCAAATCATATTTTGGTTTAAAAATCATCAAAAATATGATAAAATCATCATTCTGGCAACGCTGTCGGAGAGGATCGATCCGAATTGCTTTCGATTTGACATGGAAGTACTCAATACATATATAAAAAATATATATACGGTTATATTCTGTGTGTCACAAAAAATAAAATAATGTGAATTCTCATGGTTGGTGTAAAAAATTTATTTACAACAACAATGCTATGAGAATTCACATAATTTTATTCTTTGTGAAACACAGAACATGTCCGATAACTAGAGAAAATTTGCTACAGGACAGGGCAAAGTAGCTCATCGGGGACAGTAGGGAAGCCAACATCATTCTCTCGTTGGAGCATCGACGCAATGTGGGAAGTGTTTGGCTGTTCTATCGCTACTATAATGGATTGTTTCTAATGAAATCAGGGAACTTGTCCCAGAGCCCCGCTCTTTTTCGCGAACATATGTGGTCGATACGCCAGTGAATCGCTCTACGCATTACAGAGAAAAATCGTGGAATACACTCCCTGCAGAGGTCTTTCCTGTCATTATCACTGTGGGAAAGTTCAAATCGAATATTCAAAAACACTACTCCCTCTATCCTTCTTCACATAATCAATTTTACTAAATCTCGCACGATGCATTGAATGAGTAGGAGTCACCCCCTGAGTGCTGTTAAAAAAAGTTTAATCAAGCTTGTTCCAGAATTCAAATAAATTAGGCGTATATATGCATAGTGACACATGGATTACAAACCGGAAAATATTAATAGAAAAGTTGACACTTTTGATTTGATACAGAAATTGGCCCTTGAATTGCATGCATGGAAGACATGTATATGACGGTCCACTTTCATCAAGCTCTCAGTCCATCAAATCCATTCCTAATTTCTGCCTTAAATAAAGCCTGTATCTATCAAACTAAGTATTTCTGTTGGTTTTAAATCAATCCCGGCAAGTATTCTTAACCTGCCGTCTATACCTGATAAAAATTTATCATAACAAATAACAAAACGTTGGCAGAGCCGTTGTCAAATTTTTGTTAGAACAAACATACATGTGAAGACGTTCTGTTTTTTTATGTAAGTCACAATTTGTTTGTCATCGTGAAGGTAGTTTTTCACTCACTATTCATGCACTATATTACTTATTTTTTTATTAAAATGCTTTTATATAATTAAAGCGTCAAACAGTTTGTTTACGTATTTAAACAAGACAAATTTGTCTGTGTTTTAGCTCTGCAAGACACTGCAATAACACTAATAAATGCAGTGTATACCTTATAAATTTTTATTTTAATAACGATTTGCATTTATCATGATAAAAATTTATCATATATGTATATAGTATATACATATATGATATATGAATTTTAGCCATTATATACTATATACTCACTGTAATGGCTAAAATTCGTACTTACCGTACTTTTATACGGCTTTTATTTTAGCTCTTGAGCGCATGTGATCGCTAGAATCTTACAATTTATTTATGTTCTCTTCATGAGCGTGCATCTTCCTGAAATAAAAGTCACTCAGGCGCACGTCTTTACTATATTATTGTCTTCTTGAAAAGGTGTGACTTTTGAGTTATGCTCCTTTTATATACCGA
Organism: Panzeria rudis; assembly: GCA_956483635.1. Taxonomy (NCBI): domain Eukaryota; kingdom Metazoa; phylum Arthropoda; class Insecta; order Diptera; family Tachinidae; genus Panzeria; species Panzeria rudis. Next base: position 129,559,892 of record OY101448.1, read on the forward strand.
CATAGTACATATTTAGGTATATCGCGCCAACAGTCAGTCCAAAATCTTGAAATTTATTTTTCAGTTTACAAACGATATTTTAAACTAAATAGACAACAAAGAAAAAAGTCATTGCTGAATTTAAAGAAAGAGTACATACAAATAATATTGAATCAAAGAGACAAAATATTACAACAACGCCAGAGAGAGACACTTATTGATAAAAAGCGGCAGTAATCAAATTATTGATTAAGTGAAGATTTAATAAAGATTGATGTTAATAAAAAAAATTATAAAATTGCGGTATATTAGTGAATCAGTCCAATATTTTGTTATCAGTGAATTTTGATTATGTTTTTATAGCTTTTTCGTTTTTGTATTAATTTAAAATTTTATGTAAATAAATGTGTAAATATGTACATATGTGTGCATTATATACGTACATAAATATATGTATGTAAATATATTAAACTATAGTATATAGATGAATATACCCAGTGACCTTTTTTTGCCGACATGACGGACGTTAGAAAAGATTTGAAACTTTACAAGAAAATCAACCGAGTCGTCTTAAATTCCTTTAGACATTTAGTAGAAAAGTCAGCAGATTTCTGATACGAAGTTTCTGCACATTTTCTGCAATATTTTATGATTAATATCAGGATATGTTAGGTTGTACTGGCTGTCAGTTTCTAACAACCGGCCCACTCGGGTCCTTTGGTCTCTTAGTAATGCCTGAAACTGATACAAAGGAAAATTCCCTGCCAATCCCAGAAACTGGGCTGGTATTAAACTAGCCCTCATTAAGATCGCTACGAGTATACGTAGCCCCACTATGGCTGCACACCTTGCGAAGTTACACTGGGGCCAGATTGATCTGGAAACATCGCATGGGATTTAATTTATCCATCTGGTTTGTGCTTCCTTAACAGTTGCTGAATTTGTATTTTGCAGCTTGTCAGTGTGACCCCTACTAAACAGTCAATATCGCTTTTTTGGAAGCGGGTACCAGCCTTGGCCACGTCGTCCGCAATAATGTTACCAGGCACATCTGCATGCTCTGGTGCCCAGAGAAGCACCAGGTTGGAATGTGTCGCCATCTCATTTAGCGATATCCGGTATTCTCTAACAGCCTTACTATCGATACATATATTATATGGATATGCTGATCGAGTTCCTGTCGAACTTTAACCAGCTGACTTTGTTTAAGGAAGTCCACCAGACGATCATTTCATACATTAGTATGGGCTTCATCACCATGTCAAAAAGCCAGCTGACATTTGTGGGATTTATACCCCATATATTGCCAACTGTCCTTTTGCAGCCTTCGCTGTCCTTGTTTGAACGTTGAGATACCATGACAGTTTGGAGTCCAGTATAATACCTAGGTACTTCGCGCTATCAGATAACCTGAGGGTAACTCTGTTAAGAGTCGGTAACGTTAAAGTGAGTGTCTTGCTTTTTTGTGAAGATAACATGGTCTGCTCTTTGAGGATAAGCATTGAGGCCACTTTCGATGTTTTATCTAATTGTGATTTCCAATTCCAATTGAAGACGCTGAGATAGAGTGTCTAGAAATTTACCAAATACTACCACGGAAACGACGTCCACGTAGGCTACTGACTGAATACTCATGGAATCTAATTTCTTCAATACTGAGTTTAAGGTGATGTTCCATAGGATAGGTGCAGGAACACCACCGTGGGGGATCCCTCGCCTAGCAGTTTTTGAATGGCAGTCCGCTCCATCGTAAAGGAAATGGCCCTATTAGTCAGAAGTCCTCAGATAAAGCGAATTATTGACCGATTTACGTTCAGCCTTTCAAAAGACTAATAATGGTTTCTAATCTTACATTGTTGAAGGCACTTTCAATATCAAGAAAGTTCATCAATGTATATTCTTTGTGCGCCATGGATTTTTCAATAAAAGTAAAGAGCGATTAAAGGGACGTCTCAATTGATTTGCCTTTTGTGTGGACGCGTTGGGAAGCTGACGGAAAGTTTTGAGAGATTACTGATATAAGGCGCACATCAACTATCGGTTCCAGTGTTTTGAAGAGAAAATATAATAGACTACTGGGTATAAAATCTTTCGGGCTTACGAGAGTGGTTTTAGCCCCTTTGGGCATTTGCTCCACGCTCTCGTAATATATGACCATTTTAGACAGGGCGAATATATTCGAATAAGACATGGAATAATTACGTCCATATTACGCTGTAAGTCTGATAGTATAATGCAATCGGTACCCACTGATCTGAATGGCTTAAAAATGTTAATGGCCCACACTAATTTTTTTCCTGTTGAGAACAATTCTGGCGGTGGTACAACTTAATGGTTGTATAGTTACACGTTCTCCCATACATATAAAGAGTGCAACGGGAAAAATGTGTACCAATCAGTACCTCCAAAGTATCTTGTCCACTTCTACACATATACTTCTTATATGAACTCAGATTTTTCTCCAACAATAATAGGACAGGTTGTAAAAAGTGTCAGAAAAATCGGAACTTTTTCTTCGGTTGTCAGATATTTTTCCGATATATTCAGACATGTCGAAAATTTCTTTAGAACTTCCCCCCAAAAACTTTTAAGAATTCATACAGAATTCTTTCAAATATTTCAGCAAAGTTTTCAGAATTTCCTCAGACAAAGAGATCCGTTTTCTTGTTAACCAGTCATATGATTTTCAGTACGTTTTCTGAACGACTTCGAATAAGAGGTCGGAATGTTGTGTATACTCTCCGACCGAGTTCGGACCCATTTCGCCAAAAAACGTTCTCTGGGTACATACTAGGGTGACCCTTAATCTCAAAAAGATAGATTTCTCCCACTCTTACCCCAGTGTTGTGAATATTCATAAAAAAACATTATCGTCCAAAATTTCAGATCAATCAGTTGGGGATAAGAAGTGCCACCAGATTGCTTAAATTTAAGAAAAACAATAAAATTTTGTTTTATTCAAAGGTACCAGTTTCACAAAAAAAATTAACAAGAAAATGTTGCTCGTGATGCTTACAATATTTTATATTTTAACAGCTTCCTCTAAATCTCATAGTTAGAAAAATAAATATAAAATTTACAAACATTACTTTTTTATTTTAATGCTTCCTTCGTCCTCCCATCTCATGATAAAAGAAACACAAATTTAAAAGCAGTGCCGGTCCTAGTCTTTGATCAGCGTAGAGCGAGATTGTCTTTCGGCGTAATGAAACAAGTTTCACATACCAATAAATGCTAATGCTTTTGTTTTAATTATTATTTTTGCACTAACTGAAATGAAAATAGTTCATAGAACCCGTTGAATGGATCGGAAAACGTCTTACGTACTCCCAACCAATTGATCTAAAAATATGGCAGGATCATTTTATTATCAATATTCACCAATGTGGGGGACGAGAATGCGAGAAATCGAACTTTTTGAAATTAAGGGTCACCCTAGTACATACCTACGTATATATTTATATTTCACGAAAGAAGCACACGATTAAAAAGAGTAAAAACATCAACAAATAAATTAATAAAAAAAAAGTAAATAAAAACAAATGACTACGAATGAGAACACGAGACTGTAAGAGTGTGTGAGAATTAAATTACATACAAGTCAATAGTAAACAATAAAATAAAATACCAGTAAGAAAACTGATGTTGAACAACAATAGCAAAACAACACGTTTCTTATAAATACTGGCTATCACACCGCCAAATAGATCAGTCAACAAACCAACTTCAAGCAGACAATATCAAAAGTGATAATTAAAAAAAATATATATAAACAAGCTAGAAATAATAACAAAAAATAATTAAATAAAAACTAATCTTAAACAATTAATTTGAGAAAACCCTATGATTTAAATACAAATTACAAATAATTGAAAAAGCTAACAAGATTTTTATAATAATCATTCATAATCAACGGAATTTAATTCAAAGTCAGTAAGAAAAACAAGTTGAACAAAATGACCGGTTTCGATATCAAAGGCAACACTTGTCTCATCGTCAAAGCCAAATCCACCGCTAATGGCAACGAAGCTACAAATGGCACACGCAATTCCTACACAGCCAGAGAAAATTCCTCGTAAGTATCTCAATTAAACACCTGTTTGTGGTAAATGTTTTGCAACAGATTTAATGAGCTGAAGGTGCAATTCTTGTACATATTTAATTAAGTACACTGAAAGAATTTTGCTTCATAAAACAAATGATACAATTTCATTAGACTTTTTTTCATTAATCCAATGAAAATTTCACAAATCCAATGACAATTTCACAAATCCAATGAAAATTTCACAAATCTAATGAAAATTTCTTTAATGTTGTGAAATAATTTCATTGGTTGATTGACAATTTCACAAATCCGATGAAGAGTTTCATTAAAATGCCCCCAGAAAAAATTTTTATGGCAAAGTAATGAGTTAAAATGTTAAAAAACATACCCCTCGCTACTTATTCTTTGGCATTTTAACCAATTACCTTAACATGGTGATGTTATTGGTAGCAAGTATTTACCATATTTGATTAAAAATAACATGTTATAAATTTCCATATTTAGAAAGCATTGAATACACAAAAAACAATAAAAATTAAATGCCTCTGCTAAGCATTGAACTCATGCCGTTTTCAGTTGTTGTGTTATTTTATACTGCACAACTATTTTGTTACGGGCTTAAAACTTGTTTTCACAAACATGAGCCCAATTAAAAAAATGTATTTTGATTCCCCAGGGGTAGAACTGTTTATCATCTGTATGATAAGCAGATACACTAGTACTCTGACAATAATAGAATAAATGGCTTGTTTAATTACTAGCAAGTAATTGTTGAACTACTGTAAAGTAATTTGATGGTATATAGTTTGTGGTTGAAAAGTATGTTGTTCGGTAATGACAACTCAATACCAAGTTTTTGCTAAACAACCAACAAAATTTTCATTAAAATTCAACCAACGAAATTCTTCAAACTTTTCATTGAATTAATGAAATTGTCATTCAACCAATGAAATTATTTCATAATATTAATAAAATTTTCATTGGATTTATTAAATTGTCATTGGATTAATAAAAAAATCTAATGAAATTGTTTCATTGGTTTTATGAAGCAAGATTCTTTCAGTGTGTTCTGCAGATATAATTTATGGTTTGTCTACGTGCCCATAAATATGGCTACATATTATGTTATATATATTTTTTTAGTGTAAAATAATGTAGAAATAATTCTAAATTGTCTACCAATACTAATTACACAGAAAAAAATAAGTTTCGTTTTTGATAACAAAAATCCCGGTATTCAATAATTTTTTTTTTCAAATTTCCTGTGATAAAGAATTCCCCTATATTGATAACAAAATTATTTCAAAATAAAAATATGTATATAAATTAAAAAAATGTTGACATGGCTGTAATACGAACCCGGGCTTCCCGGACGTAAAGCATACACTCTATAGCTGAGCCATATCCCATTTATTTTTTTATGGGATACAACTTGTTTTAAGTACTTATGTATAAAAAGAAAAGAAATAACCGGCATGGAAAAGAAATACTTACAACGAAATATTTTATTATGTTAAAGATAAATGTTATTGAAATGCATATGTTTTTTAATAACATGGTTTTATTGAATATAATTCTTGTCTATTTTTTTCTATGTAGGCGAATTATGTGGCAATTTTCTGTTTAAATCGAGTCAATAACTTTGTAAAAGCTCAATACACGAAGATTTCTTTGTTAATTAAATTAAAAACCATCGTCTTATCATCATCAATGTTTGAAGATCAAAAGTTTAACACGTAAATGTTGCAATTGTTTGTGCGTCATTTATTATTTATTATGCGTTTTGTGTCATTTATTTGACCTCTGCAAAGGAAATGTTAGATTTATTAAGATGACGCTCATATCGAACCGGACATGTAGCGCATTAGAAAAGTTTTTTTCCAGATTCTGGATATTTTAAATTTAAAAGAAACTCTAATATACCATACATAACTGCTCGATTAATTTTTCTTCTGATAAATCTGTCTTTCTTATCTGTTCAAGATTTTTCTCGAATTGTTGTTCAATATTCAAACTATTCAAATGTTATTATAATAAAAGAGCTATGTAAGTACATATATAAAACTAAAGACGAATATTTTTATTGAAAAAATATCAGCTTTCTTCTCTAACCGTGCATAGATTTTAAATTCATGCATAATTAAGCATTAGGTAAAATTTATTTCAAATATCCAGTGAAGTTCTTGGAAACAAATATATGACAAAATATGTATCAATGCTGCTGCTGATTTCTTTCATAACAAATTCCAAAAAATTCTGATTAGAATAGCCTTTAGAAATACAAAAATATTTAAAGAGTTCTAACAACTCTTAATGATTAACAAAACGTAATCATTAACATAAATAAAACCAAATATTTCATTAATGGTTGATTCAAATATATTAAAACAGTCACTTTAAAAGTCGTAACTAGTTTTCTGATCCCAACTAAAACCGGCCTTTTTTTAAATAAAAATGAACCTCTTTATTTTACTTGCTTGCTAAAACGCAAAAAGGGGTGTGTTTTTTCATAATCATATTGTACATACGTATGAACGTTATATCTCAATATCAAATTTGTTAATTAAAGCCATACATAGCAATGATACTGGTAACCCAGTAAAATTGTTGACGGGATATTTTTCAGGTTTTAACAGCTACATACTTATTTTTTATTTTTAATACAAGTATAATGTCTGAAAAAAATCTTTAACCCTTCCGCTGATACATTTCTTAGCATAAAACAGCAATTAAAGGGTTTTTATTTTTCTGGCGCGGATACAAAGGAGGGGAAAAAGGGATATTCTCCCTCCAAAACGAACAAAATATAGCTCATTTCTAGGGAGTTCCTAAAAGAAATTTTACAAAATGGTATGTTTCATTAAAAAGTTCCCTTCCTAAAAGCTTAAGCTGGAGCCACGCCTGTCTTTAGTATTGGAACACCTTGTTTAAGGTTTTTACAAAAAATTATTCAAACCGTTATGAAAAACTCCTTATTTTGTATTAAATTCGGTCTAAATATTAGACATTGCTCCAAACTAGAGTTTGCAAATGATCGCAAAATTTCATAATCGCAATTACGATTAAAAAATATGCGATTAATCACGATCATTGGTTAATCGCGACTAAGCAAGAAAATATACTATCATAATTTTTATTAAAACAAAAATAAATTACTCATAAATGATGAAACAGAACTAGGTCTGGAACTTCAGGCAAAAACGCTGCCAAATAAACAGACCCAAAACTAAATCGACGGCAGTAGCTTCAAAATTCTCTCATATTAATGTTTATTTTTTTTTGTTCTTATATTTCGTATGAAAAATTTATGAAACTTTATTAAAACACGGCAACATTATTGAGAGAATGAGTGGCTAAAACTGAGAGCATGAGAAAAAACGTTCTCAAAATGACTGCTTTTTACGGCGTATGGTTAATGACAATTTGTATGGAAAAAATCGTCTAGCTCCAGTTCTGTTTCATCATTAAATGTGAAAATAAGGTCAAGTTCCTATTCAAAAATTTTGGCCGTAAAAAGTACTCAGATCAAAATAAGGACGAAGCTCTTGGTAGGTACAATACCACCTCATTTCTAGACAGCCTGTTAGCTTGGCAATATTTTTTTCCTTTATTCTATGGAAAATAATTATGGGAAATATGTTGGCAAGCTTACAGATTGCATAAGATGGTCCTTATTTTGATCTCAGTACTTTTTACGGCCGAAAGTTTTGGATAGGAACTTGGCTTTATTTTCACATTTATGTTTTTGTGCGGATAAAATATTACTTTATGCATCTAGAAAATACAAAGATTTGATCGAAAGTAATGGAAATGCTTTTTAATTCACTTAACTCAATTATCCAGCGTCTACGATTAGTGAAAGATCATTCTTAGTATGTAAGAAATGTTGAATGCAAAATAATATTTATGAAATAAAGAAAAAGCATAATATTTTTTTTTCTAGAAATAAATGTATTGATTTTGTTTGATTATTTAATGGATTATCTTGTTCTACATGCAAAATAAAAATGTTCGGAATTGTAAAAGATCTGCTGTTACAGTTTAATATTTATAGCAAAAATGCTTATGATTATTTTTATTTCGCATTGAATACAGAATAGATCTCAATATTATTAAATATTTCCTCATGCAAAATTTTCTCAAAACGGAACATTTGAATAGTGAAAAGACTATGTATTTGAATTGTAGCACGATTCTGCATATTTTATTACAATAATCGTATCGTTAAAATAAATATAACGAAAATTTATCGAATTTGTTATTCAGTAACATTTATAGCGATATTCGGTGTCGGTTAACTAGCGACAATAATTTTTCTGTTGTTAATGTATGTACAAGAGTCAGCTGTGCAGCCGTAGCACTTACTTTATGCCAGCAACTAAAGTTATTGTTCTACAAAAATATTGAAACATAAACACTTTTATGTATAAATAACAATATTTCTATTATTTAAACATTTTTTAACATATATATCTCAAAATTAAAACAAATTAGTGAAGTTCTCTGTACATTGTTTGGCATGGACAAATTCATTTTTTTTTTTCATTCCTCTTTGCGTTTTTCCCTTTACACAATCGCTGTATCGCTACTGCCTGCGACTAAATATATCGACAAATGTTGCGATTGTCGGATCGTTAAAAGTTACGGAATCCCGCTACTGATCAGCCTTTAATCTAATTAATGTAGTTAGAAATATTTTTTTCGTTTGTTTTCATTACTAAAATATATAAAACGCGAAAAAATTTGATTTGTTGTATTTTTTTTCACAAAAATGTGCTAAAAACCGAGTAAATTCAAATATAATCCGATTAAATCGAATAATTTTTAGCACGAACGAAATAAAAGTCTTACTCGATTGTTTGATTAATTTAGAAACATCGATTAATTGATTAATCGAACAATGGAAAAGTCGAGTAAAATGAATACTCTAGTTTTAGTCGAACTGTATGGGTTTAATCCAAAGAAATTTAATTATTTTCTAAAACGAAATATATTTCTATCCAAGAGTCAAACAGGCATGTGATGGAAATCGATTTCGAAAAACAATCCATTTTAGTAATATTTCTTTCTATTGCAAAAATATTACAAAATTTATAAAAATTGGATGGAAAGTGTGTTAAAAGTGGCCTTTAAAATTCCTTCGTTTTCAAAATCGATTTCCATCACATACCTGAGCGTCTTGCTTTTCTTTTTTATTTTTTTTTTGATTTTTGTATTTTTATCGATTCCGTTATTTATATACGAGTACATTTATATACACAGCTTTTTTTGATGGTATAATCCGAGGTCCCAAGATAAGACAAACTTATTTGCCAACAGAATGAAAAATATTTTTATCAATCGTAATGCAATTTTTGAGATATTACACGTTGTAGCAAATGAAGATTATGTATCCATATGTATCTCTAAGAAAATTCATAGTATCAACTAAAGATGCCAATCGGGACTGGTTTTTGAAAATCCCGGATTTCGGGATTCAGAAATAGAGTCCCGAAAACCGCGGTTCCGGGAATTTCGGGATTTCTTAGTCCCGAAAAATATAATAATTCCTAATTATTAAGAAATTAATGTTTTCTAATTGAAAACTATTATTTTTTATTTAAAAACTCTGTTTTTGACTTTCTAATTTAACAAGTCATTTAATTTTGTTCTTTCTGAAACAATTTTTCATCTGCCACATACTGTTGCTTAAAACTATATCATATTCTATAATTATTGATAAAAGTGATAGCACATGCTTTATTTTATTAAATTGTATCATCGTATTTTCTTTACATTTACAGTCAAATTAAAACTTAATTTTGACTTTGGGATATAGAATATGTGAACTCATTTTTTTATTCCCCCATATACCTGACAAGGTTTCTTCTTAATATATATTTTTAATGTAATCATCTGCACTTCTTCAATATGGCATTTTAAAAACTGTAATTTCAAATGCTCTTATATATTATACGTTTATGTCGGTTGCGAAAGCTTTCGTTGACGTTTAAATTTTTGTGGCACAATTTGCAATTGACAAACGGTGTATTTTTAGCTCCTGTCCGAGATTTTGTCATTATTTTGCGCGTTTCGAATTTAATTTTTGTTTAATTTATATTTTAATACTCTGTTTTGAATTTTTTTGTACTTAACATTCTCTAACATGACAATTCAAATAATATTTTATTTAAAAACTGACATTAAACAATTAATTTGTTGTGAAAAAAAGATGGTATTTGAAAATCTCGAAAGCCTCGTAATTCAAAATTTAGTTCGGGTTCCGGATTTCCCGTCTAACATCTCTAGTATCAACCCACCTACATACTTATGGAAATGATTTAGAAGTGACCAAACCAACGCTATTTTCGTTCCTTATGGAGTGATTATGTTAGGTTATCAAAAGTTAAAAAACTAAGTTAAAAACAAGTTGTCCACAAAACCTTCAATTAAGGATAGGCAGATCAAATTATTTTAGGTCGTTTTATGAGTGCTACAAAAGATGTTTTACGCGGATCGCAGATGGTGGATCGTTTTCTTAAGTGGGATCTTAGACTATAAGCAGTTTAATTTGATTTCAATATGCTCTGAACGTTTAGATAATCGGGTATGTTCTGTATTCCATGCGGAATTCAAATGTGCGGAATTACCAAAGCATTGTTGTTATAAATAATAATTTGCAACAATAATGCAGTGCTGATTCCGCACATTTTAATTCCGCATGGAATACAGAGCACGCCGGCATATGTACATATTTTATATTTAAACTTTAAGAGTGGGTATTTAAGAACGAAATTAGTCATTAAGTAAAATTTAATGTCTGTATTTATAGTTTCATTTGAGTATATTTTTAAATTTTTTTTTTTTGCTAGATTAGGATTAAACCACCAATATTGACTGGTAAACTAGTAAAAATAGATTTAAAAAAATTAAACTTAAAGAGTAAATACAGATATTAAATTTAACTTAATCTCTAGTCCCGTTCTTAAAAACCCACTCTAAATTGAAATTTTTATATATTTAACTTGCCCTGTATGCAAATTGAAACAGTTTAAATGAATCTTAGATTAGAAAAAAGTTCATTAACGAAGACGCTGGACATAAATGCTTTGCTTGAAAAAGGGCAAATTTTTAAATCGTAATCGAGCGATTAATTGCTTTGGTTACGATTCCGAGTTAAAGGTGCGATTAATCGCGATTTCGAATACGGTTATAATTCGCATTGAAAGCTCTTGCAAACAAATGACAGTTTAATCTCTTGTTGAAATGAAAAGTTTTGCTGGATGTAATTAATTTTGTCCTGCTAATAAATCAAGCTTTTTCTGTATCAAAAATAGTATAAATGTACGGTCAATGTCAAACTAATTGATAAAAATAAACAAATAAAAAACACTCGATTATATAATATCTAAAAAAATATCTTGTTTCTTCTTTTTGGTAAACAATTAAATATTTCTAATGAAATCAATGACTTATTTTAATATCAGATTTTACATTATTACGGCGACAAAAGCTCTGTTCAATAACTGAAAATTATTAATAATTGTTAACAAATTTCACTGAAAAGCGTTCACGCACCGAACACTTCTAGTAATAACAATTAACAATTTTTAACAATTTTTCAGCTAAAGAATGTTTATGCAGTTCCATCGAAAAGTATACATTTCAATATTTTTATTACAAAAAAGTTTTAAATTATGGGGAAAAGAAGGTAAAAACAGCGAAAGCAAATTCACAAGCGAAAAAGTTTTTACAATGTGAGTTGCCCCTTACAATTACATAAATAGTAAACTGTATATGTATATATATACATATATATATATATATATATATATATATATATATATATATATATATATATATATATATATATATATATATATATATATATATATATATATATATATATATATATATATATATATATATATATATATATATATATATATATATATATATATATATATATATATATATATATATATATAGCCATGTGTACTTTTAGACGCAAATCTTTCTATGTTTTAAGTGTCACCTGCCCCTTGTCCTTGGTCCTTGTTTTGGAAAAAATATATATCCTGTATGTCCTTGTAGACGCAGGCCTATTTTCATTAAATTTCAATAAAATCAACCGGAGGGACTGAAATTGCTCCTATCCCCTCTCGCGTAGCTTATGAGATGCAGAAATTGACACATGCCATCTCACCACCTTGATCATAGTCTTGAAAAAATATATACCTATGTGTCCTTTTATATGTAGATCTACCTATAACCTTCGTGTTCTTTTAGACGCATATCTACATACATATGTTTGAAATTTCGACAGGAGATGCAGAAATTGTCTCCCTGACCTCCTCTTGGCACTAGTTTTGAAAAACATATATGGTCTATATGTCCTTTTAGACGCAGATCTATCTATGTTCTAAATTTCATCAAAATCAGCTCAACCGATAAAGCGTTCAACCAATAAAGCGTAACAAACAAAATTTTGGTAAGGGGACGTACACACGAACTGGAGGACAGATAGATGGACTGGAGGGTTAACAGCGTACTCACGTTAATAGGGTTCTGTTTTTCTTTTAAGTACGGAATCCTAAAAACTCACGTTTTAATAGATCTTTGCTAAAATGATAATAAATATTTTCTTGATATGGTAGGCTTACCGGCCCGCGACCCTAACCTAAGCAGTTTATCGGAACAATATATACCCTAAGTACATTGGGAGTTTTATTCTACATTTTGCTGAGAGAATTTTATAAGTCGGACCAGTGGTTCTGGAGACTACATACAAATTTTAGCTCATTATAATAATAGTATATATTGTAGGGTATTCATTCGGTTAACCGTTAATCGGTTAACCGTTAAACCGGTTAATTTCAGTCGATTAACCGATTAACCAACGTATCAAATTTTTCTTATTTTGTAGTATTATAATGTATTTTTTGTGTGTTTAATACAGAATGTATGTGCTTAGAAATGGCTTTTCATACAAACAAATAAGTGCGTTCAGTGATTATAACTTAAGTAAAACATTAAAATCTTTGAACGTGCCTATAAAAGAATTTAGTAAAGACTCTGCTACTCTAATTGAACTTGAGGGAATTATGTATTACGTTTTTGTTTAATAGTTTTATAAAATCCAATAATACTGTTGCAAACGATTTAATTAAAAATCTAAGGATGAGATTTAATGAGAGACGAATTCAATTATTTTATACCTCCACTCAGAAATATTTCCTTCTAGCAACAGTGCTTTAAAATACAGTACAAAAACAGAAACTAAGGAATTCGGAAATGAACTTTTTTTCGCTCTGCCAGCATGAATTAGATGATGACCCCACAACAGAATAAACTATCGATAGTAATACAAGAAATGTTTTAACAGAATTAACCGAAAGAATTAGAAGTGTTAAGAATTAAAAAAATAAAATAAAACAGGACTCTAATGGCATTATGGAATATTTGAAAGTTTTGAGAAATCCAGAAAAAGGACTAAGAAACTAGATGTTTTGTATTATGGATTGCTTTCGATTTCTTTAACATCTACGATAAATGAAAGGAATTTTTCAAGCCAAGTTTTATCAAAACTAAATAAATTATTTTTCTACAATATTGTTTTAGATCTCCTTAAACTATTGAAATAACTGATATAGTGATCTCACAAACTTGTTAATTTTTTAATGAATACAAATTTATGATTTATTTTGCTTGATTAAGCTCAAGAATTGTTATGTTTGTTATGTTATTGGTTTTTTTACTAATAAATTCAAAATAAAAGATAATTTATGCAATTTTATTTGCTGAAATTACTTGAGGTGGTCCATAACAAAACGCAATAATTACATTTTTCAAGTTTTTTGATTTTTTTGATTGAATCCTATTCTACAGATTGAAATCTATATTACCTTTATTAGAAAGCATTCCAAAACTCAATAACTACACTGCAATTCAATATCAAATATAATCGTTCAGAGCAAAATGCAATAATTACACATCTTTGCAATAAATCGCTACAAGAAATTTTTAAAAAGTCGACTTTATAGACATATTATGCTCTGGTTTTAATTCTTAGATAACTGTAAAACGTAAGGAATTTTTGCAAAAAGCAGAAACTCCAGCCCTACTTCAGATCAAAACGCAATATTTTCATACAGTTCAAAGCAAAATGAAATAAATACTATGATTCGGACCAAAACGCAAAAATTCCAAATTTGTTATCTAAATAACTTTAAAACAAACTGTCAGATAAAATAATTAATTTGTGATTATATTACTTTTTTGTAGACAATAACACATAAATAATTGTTTTTAAAAAATTATGTGCTACTTACTTAAAATACATATTGTCGTTTATCCAAAAAAATGTTATGGTGTAATTATTGCGTTTTGTTATGGACCTCCTCACTTGATTTATGAAAAAACTTCATTAATACCGCAATTAACCGATTATTTACCGATTAAGCCAAAACCTCGATTAATTAATCGAGCGATTAGCCGATTAAAGAAGAAACCCGATTAAATGAATCCCCTAATATATTGTGAGAAATCTCGAGAACGGTTCATCTGAATAATAAAAATTTTTCGAATATGTCTCTCCCATTTTTAGCCAATACATGCAGAAAAAAATTAAACTTCATTATGATGATTTACGTCCTATAAACAAATTTTAATTTCAGAAAAAGCATTTGTTCAAAATTACAAACTTTTTTATTGAAAAAAAAATGTTTTTTGGAAAATTTTTTGTTGTATTCCATTGACAGAAAAAATTTAACTTCATTTTAACATCATATTGATGCATTAGGTTCTATAAAATAATTTTTTAAATTCAGACAAACAGTTTACTAAATTAACAAATTGTTTTACTGAAAAATAAATCTTGAAAATTAATTGTTTTATTCCATGATGAACAAATCAAACAAAATAATTCTTTGAATCAGGTAATATAATTATTGTTAAAAATATTTTTTTTCATAGTTAATTAAATTAGTAAAAGAATTCATAAATAAAAAAAATTACTGAAACAGGTGCTATGAATGATTTCTGTCAAATCAAACAACACATTTTACTAAAAATATAATTAGTTTCTGTTGTTGCTTTTTAATGTAAAATAAGAGCTCAAAATTAAGCATTTTTTAACCAGAAAAAAATTTTAAAGTTAATTTTAACAAATGCTTGTCTGAAAACTAAATTTGAACATTTTTTCTGTGCAACGATTGTATTGATGGCATCAAAATTTATTGAGTTACATTCCTAAAAGACAAATTGTTTGCATTTTTATTGCTTTTCATCGAAAATAATGTTTTAAATACAAACTTAATTTAACTTTCATAATTACATACTTAATTTAAGCAATTTTAAAAAATTATATTTTTTGCTTAATGGGTATAATTGTTATTTTTGACGGATTTGAACGACTTTATGATTCATTCATTAAACAAAATCAAATATGTACACATATAACAATTAATATTTGTCTCTTTGTATTCGTATTATCGGCCATGTCACAGAGCTCAATTCCGTTCGGAAACGGAATTCATTCCACACTAATATGTCAAGCCCTAGCTGGAGCATACCGCAGCATATTAGCGCCGCCAGCAGTCTGGACACACCTAACAAATTTGCGTATTTTAGTTTTATTTTTTAGACACCAGCTGCTACAAAAATGGGGTAGGTTGAATTTCGTTTCCATGGCCGTATATTCGCGGTCAAACCGCTAGGTTATCTATACATATAACAATACTGTAAAAGGGGCGTGTCTGTACATGAAATATTTTTTGAAAATTTTTATGGTGGCGTAATCGATGTAGAACACAAAAATCCAACTTTTGGAATTTATGTATGTCTGTCTGTCTGTCCATCTGTCTGTCCGACCATGCATCACACAAAAACCACTGTACGGATTCTTATGAAATTTGGTATGGAGAGTCCTGGTTCAAACCTATGGTACTTTTTAAGGAACTTTATATTATAATAGTTGTGCCCGCCCGCTTCGCGTGCTTAAAGTTAGCTTTATGACTATAAGGTGTCCGTAGAATGTAAAATAAAGGGATTTAGTATTCAATGGAACACTGAAGATGGCACATAGCCGAAACCGGTCTGTTTACAAACCAAATTTGACGTGGGATGACGGAAAATCGTTCCAAAAGTAAAATAAAGTCTTTTATATAAGGTCTAAAGTTCCAGTTATGCAAAATGAACAGTGCTACCATCGTTAAAAAAATCTTTCTTATTTCCAGCAACATTTATATAAAAATATGCGTATATCCGCTTTTTTCCATTTTAACTTCAAAATTAAATTTTTTCGCAGCTAAAAATACGCTAAGTTTGAACCAGGACTCTAAAGTACCTCCGTATCAAGTTTCATGAAAATCCATTCAGTTGTTTTTGAGTGATGAGTGTTCGGACAGACAGACAAATGGACAGACAGACAGACAGCTAAAAATTCCTAAAGTTGGTGTTTTGTGTTTTACATCGATTGCTCTTTACGCCACCATAAAAATTAAAAAAAAAATGTTTTATATACAGACACCGCGCTTTTACAGTTTTATTATATGTATAGATTTTACGAACACCTTATAGTCATAAAACGAGCTTTAAGCGCGCAAAGCAGGCAAGATGATATAGTAGGATATATTTTTCTTTAACCCTCTGCGACTGACGTGCCTTTATTATCACAATTCCACTGACGTGGTAGTACACTAGACACTATTTTGACTGCTTATATTTTCCAAGCTCCGTTTGGAAATATTTTTGATTTTAGTTTAATGCAGTAGTTTGTTATTTATTGTAATTTTTTATTGAAAACAAAACGACAAATCTTTTTAAAAACAAAATTATTGGCATGTCATAAATTAGCCTTAAAAAACTTACATCCATACAAAAATAAAAAACCTTCATATGTTATTTTTTTTGTAAAAAGTTTAACATTAGTTTTAGCTTATACCTAAGCTAATCAATATAGAGAAAAAAGAGATAATATCAATGGTTTCATAAAAATTTATAAAGTATTTTGTCAGGTCTTACTCAATACTGACGTGCTAGACTTCTAGGCACCTGTATGCTCACATAAACGCGTGCGCTCCTTTCAATTGCTTTCTTCGCACTAACGAACACATGAGTACGTAATAAGAAGGTACTGAAAACACCAGAATCCATATTTGTATAATTATGGCGTAAAACAATGTTTTCTGTTTACTGATGTCTGCTAGACTGCGACGTCAATCGCAGAGGGTTAATACATATTTCAATGGGGTGTGGCGGCAATTTTTCTCTGAAACTAAGTATCATTCATCTGCGACAGAAACGCACACGGTATTAGCTAGTTATACATACATATTGTTATCTTAATATAGAAAGACCGTAACTCATTTTTTTCTTCAATCGAGTTTTTTGCATATTTCGATACATTATATATTCAGCTATCAAAATATGGAAAAAAACTCGATTGTATAAAAATGAGCTAGGGTCTTTCTATATATTAAACAAGCGATAGATACATAAGTTTTGAACAAAATTCTGAAAACAGTGTAAAATTTATGCTATGGAGTGCTCTTGTAATTTCTAACAACAATTAATAAAACTCCTTCGCAAAAATAAAATACATTACTTATACTCGTGTTCTGATCATGAGGTTAATTTTTTTGTAAGCTAGTTTAAGTCATACCCGATTTCACCACCAATTAATAGGACGACTATGAATGGCAGTCGAATTTTCGATTGCTGACTGGCAAACCAAAAAAATTTTTGTTGCTATCCATAATCGCCACACAATAATCTTGAGAAATAAAGAATTATATAATTATTTAAAAGTTATTCCATAAATAACTAATTTTTAGTCACATTGTAATCTTATATGATAAGGGCTAAAAAAAAACCAATTTTCAAGTTGCATGTGACCAAGGTTCAGAATAGAACTTGAACTTTGAAGCAGTCATATTTAAATATTTGTCAAAATGTAATAACCACAAACACACTGAGAGTTTCTATATAAGGGGAGGCCCGTCGGCATCGATGCCTTCCAAAACTACACGACTTCAGTAAGCAGATTTCTTGTTTTGAAAATTTGAATAAAAAACTATTCTTAATCTCTGCAATGGATTATCTCTTAATGTTTAAGGGATTTTTGCTTTTAAAATTTTACATTAATACTTGTGACCTTTTTAATGATATTTCAAAATACAAGAGGAAGAAAGATGTCTCTGAAGGCCGTCAGAAATATTTAACTTAAAACAAAATCCTATGTCTCTTGAAAATCACTAATGCCTTTAATTTCCCCAAAATAATATTTTCCACCACACACTAACAAATGTTTAACCTACAGCTACATAATTTGTCAATAATTTTAGCAAATATTATTGTTTAAAATTTTTTCTTATCAATTGATTTTTGGAATAGCGATCATCCATAAAAATTTAAGTATGCTCATAAAAAATTCTTATCAAATTAAATTGCTTTTCTAAACGTTGATAATAAAATTTTGCAATAATTACGTCAAAAATTCATTTAAACTAAATGACTGTATTCTGCTCACTGTTGTTTAGTTTAAAAAAATTGTGAAACATATTTTTGCGTAATAAAAAAATTAATAAAATAAATCAAGTATAAATTATCATGAGAATAATTAAAATCTAATAAGGGGGTATAATCATATTTATAATGAAGTGGCGAACTATTTTTAATTTTTAAGTGTATATTATTATCAGCTACGGAAATTTTGTATAGAACGATCAAACAAACAAACGTTACGAGAATGTAGATTAATTTTTCTCATTCACTTTTAAGACATTTTTCTCTCTGTCTTGTTAACATTGTAAACACGTGTAAAAGTAACATTGAAACAGACGATTATATATAAGACTTCTTCGTTGGATTTTTTAATAAAATCTACTTACTGAGCAAATATGGCAGCGTCTTACAGCCACAGCCTGCAAATATCATCTTCCTCTATTCTCATTTCTAAACAGAAAAAATATCACCAAAAATTTTTCAAACAAAAGTTTGTCTAAAATAAAATGTATTTTCAGTAAATATTTTTAATTGAACCAGTTGATTTTTTGTTTAATTAAAGGGCGGTAGATCAAAATGGTTAACAAATATGTTAATACTATGTATAAGTGAAAATTTGTTAGTGGCACCCCATGATGCTGGAGGGAAAATCTAAATGGTTTTGGTTTATCGTGTACACGATTTTGATATCAAGCATTTTGATAGTGTCTAGTTCCCTTCACTTTTATTTAGGACGCACGCACTAAAAACAAAAACCAATTTTCTGTGTAGTAGAAAAGCAATCTACATTATGAGGCTGCAAAGAGTACACAAATATGTATATTCGTAGAATGATTCAGTAAATTTTTTGTTTGTTATATGAAACATTTTTAAGCAACTTGTTTAACAAATCGCAAAAATCCGGTAAAGGATTTATTTGTTTTGTTTTTTTTTTTCAATGAAATTGTTGAAAAATTTTTGTCTGTATTTAGAAATATATTTGTAGATTCGTTTCTAGAGAAAATATTTACTAATTCATTAAATTTCTTTAATGAGAATTAGTTTTTTCTGTGTATCACATGATATAGAAATTTTGCGAGCATTTTTACTTAAGTACTGAATGCTTTTAATTTAAAAATATAAAAATAAAATGCAAATAAAATATTTATTAGGTCAAAGCTCGTAATATTTTATTCAGGAACAATTTCACATGCGACAATATTCCAAGGAGCAAGATTAAATTGAAGCAAACTTCTTCTTTGGAATATTGTCTCATGTCCAATTCTTTCTGAATAAAATGTCACGTCTTTTAGCTTAACAAAGATCGCTTAGGGGAGAAATAAAATAGTGTATTTCGTTTGGATGTTGTTGGCACAGATATTATTATATTTTTTATGTTATATTTTTTAGTAAATTTATTAAAAAACTTTAAGTGACGAAAATTTGCCTCTTCTACTCTCGCTTGATTGTTCAAATACACTTTGAAACATTATGTTTAGACTTTACTACCTCAATTTGTGCTCTCATTTACTATATTCAGTGTAAACCAAGCAACGTAATCCAGTAAAACTCAGTGGAAACTAGTAAAACCTTGTTTGTAAACGAACGCAGTTATTTTTAGTTAGTTTAGTAAAATATATTTATATATAAACTGATTCTATTGTATAGTTTTTAATTGAATCAATTTATAACATTTCTAAAATTTACATACAATTTAAGACGTATAGTCTAGGATTAGTTATAAAACACAATAAGAAATATTAGCTCAAGTATCATGTAACAGATCCAAATAATTAATGAAATGTTTAATTAATTTTTCATATAAATATTACCTAATAATCATCCACTTCCGACGTAGAGAATATAAATAAATAATCAACATTATTTTACACTTGCGTACAGTGTGACAACCTGAAACTTTTATATTATAAATAAAAAATTACAAAAATTCTGCGTAATTATCGAGATGTCTCAAAAATGTGACGTGCTGACTCTATAGGATTTATCACGCCTTCATCTTTCATCAACTCGAAAAGATGTTAATATCTAACAATTGTACAGAGCTAAGCGTTCAACATCTTTCAATTACACTAGTCTGCAAAGAAAATGCATTTTAAATGAAAATATGTGGATGCAATTTTTTTCTATTACATACAGATTATTTATGGGCGTGACTAATATCACTCCCGAAATAGGGCAGTAAATATATTAACCTGTTTCGGAGTTATTCAGAAATTAGCTTAACAAATTTTTTTCGTGCAAAATTAAACTTTTTTGTTTTCAAAAATTCATAAATGGCAAAAAGTGTACATTTTTATCATTAACCAAAAAACAAAAAATATTGTATACTGATAGTAAATTTAAATTAGGTCTGCCGGAAGTCTGAACCCGTCGACCAGGACATTTATATTACATATCACAAACGAACGTACAACAAAACGTGATATATTGCAAGAACTAATTGTATAAAAATGAACTGCAACAATTTTTTATTTTGATACATGTATCAACCTTAAGGCAGATTTAGCCGACCGTAACGTTGATGTACTTGCATGTGCTGATCGTTTCTGTCTCATAGCTTTTCAATGTGACAGAAACGATCAGCACATGGAACTCTTCATTTATCTAAATAATATTTCTGAAATAATATATCCTTAAATTTAGTTCAAAAGTACTTAAAACTGGTAAATATTTTTATAAAAGTATTTTTTCACTAGTCCAAATTGTAATTCTGTTTATATTTTTTATTTATCTGAACTATTTTTAAAAAAAATTTTCCTTTATTTTATAAGAAAAGAAAATTTTTACTCAGTCGAAGAAGATTTTTACTGTTTCGTCTTAAATTTTATCTGAACTGGGTTTAAGGAAACTTTTCTAGAAAATATGTAGGCTATTAACAAAAAATTATTTTTAGAAACTTTTTTCTTAAATTCTAGGAAAATTTCCTAATATTAAGAAGAAATATGAACTCAAATTGAGAATAGCGTTTTACACTTTTTAAGTAAGTAAAATTTGATGAACTAATCAGGAGTACGTCTTTTCCTAAACCTTATTTTTTAGACTAATATGAAATTAACTAGTTCTTATGATATAATTTCCTTAAATGTATAAGCCACTTTCTTATTTTTAATAAATATTTTCTTGAAGTCAGTAAATATTTCTTTAAATATAAAAACATTTTTGTGAATTTTTATGAACTATTTTTAAGGATATGAACTATTTGTTTTTTACTCACATCAAGTAAATTTTACTAGATTTTAGTAAAAATTTACTTAAATTTAGAAAAATTTACTTAAATTTAGGAAAATTGTTTACTTAAACTTAGAAATTTTTTTACTGAATTTTAGTATATGTATTTTTTTGAGTGTATATATTCTGGTGCCTTATGGGTACGGGAGTCGATTTAACAATGCAAGCCTGGCCTTTCATCTGTCCGAATATAAAATGTTGGGCACCAATACACCAAGACATATTTTGTGGTTGCTATTAAGAACAAATTTGCAAAATGGCATAAATAGCTTAAATATTAGCAAAACGCGACTGTTCTCGTCTATTTTTCTATGAAATGCAAATAAGCCAACAATCTCGACAAAATTGAAATTGCTCAAAAATTCTTAAAGCTAAACAATGAAAATTTTTAAATCTGTGAACAAACTGGGAGCAAATCAATGAAATGAGGAAAAATTTTAAGAAATTGTGGAAAAAATACATTAGAGTAAATTTAAAACCGCAAAGGAAAACATTTTTATATGGGAAAAATTTTAAAGGTTTTGATGTTTTTTTTTTGTTAATATGCATATTAAAATTTAAAAAAGGCAAAATATGTACGAAAACGCCCAAATATGCCACAGAAAATAGAAAAAAAAAATACCGTAAATATGCGACTAAGTGTAAAGTATGCAAAAATATGCACTAACAAATCGATGTCAAAATTCTTAAAAAGTTCTGAAATGTATAAATATCTTAAATGTGCCTACACACATCATACAGGAAAAACATGCAATTGCATATTTTTGGTATTCCTGCCTATAAGATATAACTATCAAAAAGTTTTACACTAAGATATAACTATTCACAGAGAGATATCTATTTGATAAAATTACGGGCATAAGTATAGTTTTGGTGCTGTGGGGAAATTTTTATATGAGCCCGTGCTAAACAATTTTTCTACTTATACATTCTCAGACTTCGGTCAGCTAGTTTGCTAAGATTCGGGCTTTTATATTTTCTATGTTATAAGCGTGGTGTGTAACTTACCATTCTTAAAGCGATAAAAGTTCGAAAAGGAAGAAAAGTGTTGCCGCGTAACGCGTGGTACGTACCTTCACCTTAAGTGTGCTAGACTATAGTTTAATAGCAAGATTGTAGGTGAATAGCTATTAACCGGGACGACGTAGGTTCGATTCTTCTCAAGTCTCTGGATGTTTCTGCAGAGAAGATAAAGTAAACCTTAGCCAATTTGTGTGGGAAAATATTTAGTGCAGATGAATGTGGCAGAAGCACAATTTGTTTCATTTCAGTCTATAAAATTCTGAAAATCCTAAGAGTATCAAAAATAGTGCTGATTTATTTTTATTCATTTCGATATTTGAATTTACTAAACTTACGGATTTGAAGTTACCTTCAAAATCAAACAATTTTCGTATGAGGGTGAGCATTTCTGTATAAAAATTTACCAAATTATTATACCCTGTTTATCGATATGGAAGGAAATTGCTCTTTCTTAAATTTAATTTTTTTAAAGAGAAGTAAGACAATCAGGCAATTAATGCATACCAGTTAATTAATTAATGTTTTACCTTTTCTGGGAAAGGGATAGAGTAGAGAGAACAGGTGATGAAGAGGGAGAGAGATAAAAAGCTTAATTCATTTACAACCCTGCTATTGCTCGTTTTTTGTAGAGCAGTGTTGAAAGCCTCTCTGGTGTCAAGTAGAGGCATCACGTTGTTATTAAGCTGTGTAGCCATTTTATTAGTTCTTTTACTTCGCCGACGGTTCTGCTACTACAATACCGACGAAGGAGGTTGCTGTGAAGTACATTAGGATATGTTAGTATTAATCGCTGCCGGTACTGCCAAAGTGATCAGTGCTATGCCTTCATTACTTTAACAGTCCAACAACAACCAACACACCAATGGACATGAGAAAAATGCATGATGTTGTTGGCTTGCTTGAAATTAGTCTTGAACTCATGACCTCAGAGTTTGTAGCCAACGCGATAACTACTCATCCAACAGCACCCTCATTATTCAAAACAAAAAGAAATTCAAAAATTTTATTTTAAATGAAATTGTAAGAAAGAAAAATTTTCCTTGATATCGATAAACTGGCAGTCAGTTATATTGTAGACAAAAATTGATTTTTGCTTCCGATAGCTATTGAGTGAATTTCATTATTATTATTATTTTTTTTTTTTTTGATAAAATATTGTTATAGCCAAAACACATAAATTTGGTTTAAAATCGGTGTTAACGTGTTATATATTGGTTTGATTTAAATCGGTATTTTTTTGGTCTAAAATCGGCAAATCGGCATTTGGCAATTTTTAATGGAAAAATCGGCAAAATGCCAAAAAATCGGCACTTTTTGCAGCCCTGGCTAGAGTAGATTCATTTAAAATGCATGCGTTTATTGTATGAAATACTTTCAATATTTTCATAGCAATTAACCCAATTATGAGTGAAATGGAATTTTAAGCATTTTTCCGCCTGGCTTTTTACGTAAAAATACCGCTATCTTAAAGACTAGACAATATAGTGGTACTCAATATTTTATTCATAGGGAACCTTCCAAGCTTTCATTTGGTGTATATTTGTAATCTATCATTTATTAAATATGAAAGTTATGTAACTTCTAATATTAGTTTATATACCAGATTTGCAAATATTTCGTAAAAATTCGTATTACACAGAATCTTTAGTAAGTGACGCCGTGGTGCGAAATATCATAGAAGACAAAATCTTTGTGTCCGCTGTTTCAGTAAATAAGCGATATATCGTATTTCAAACGTTTGACTTTTTGTGTGCTGGGTTGTCTTCAGCTTACAAACAATTTTTCCCTGATGTCAGACACTGTCGGCATAAAAGGTTCAGTGGGTATCTTTTGCTGTCGACACACGTACTTTCGGTCCGAAGTAAGGCAGAAAGTCTGCACAAAAGGACGAATTCGTATTCGAAGACGGTCCATATGAGTGGTTAACAAGAAAACGAACCTCTTTGTCTGAGAAAATTCTAAAAACTTTGCCGAAACTCTCTACGAATTCTGACGAATCTTTTAAGGAATTTTCGACATGTCGCAGAAAACTCGGATCTAAAATTAGAAACTTATCAGAAATGTCGTATAAAATTCGCAAATTAAATCAAAATATTTTAGGAGTAAAAAGGAAATTTTTTTCAGCAAGCTACGAAATGTAATTTCGTGAGTGCGTGAAAATTACAGTTTTAAAATCACGCACGATCACGCACGATCACGCACGGTATTTAATTTGTACATCACGCTCACGCATTTCTTATATATATATATATATATATATATATATATATATATATATATATATATATATATATATATATATATATATATATATATATATATATATATATATATATATATATATATATATATATATGTGTATATATATATATATATATATATATATATATATATATATATATATATATATATATATATATATATATATATATATATATATATATATATATATATATATATATATATATATATATATATATATATATATATATATATATATATATATATATATATATATATATATATATATATATATATATATATATATATATATAATATATGTATATGTATATATATATATATAATCTTAGTCATTCATGAGCCGATTTTTTTGATTTTTATATGCAAGAATCTTTCGATCAATTATAGCAGATTGATACATAAATTAAGACTTTTGTTAACTGGGGGCTTCGTCAGAGGAGTTTCAACATAAGCGAAAACAAACCTGTAATACCCTTACCACTTTGTGGTGAAGGGTATAAAAATATACATTTTCTTGGCACCAATACCAGTTTGAGTAGTGTAATCAATTAATAACTCATTGTTTTTAATTAATAAAAAAAATTATTTCCAGCAATGAACTAAATTGATCAGTTACGCACGTGTATTTATTTACATACACATTCTTAAAATTTTATGTTATTTTTCTCGTGTTGGCTCTAAATTTATCGAATGATGTTGACTGGAACAAATTCAGGTAGGAAAATTTTTTTAACATGTAGAAGGATGGTGAGCATTGGTGTAGAAAGGTATCTTCCACCCACCCTTGATTTAAATAATAACATAAATAAATGTATTGCATTTACTTATAGAAATCATCAGAATTTTTATAAAAATTTAATTTCCAATAGTTGCTAAATATTTGTTTATTAAGTAAAAACCCTTAACAAAAACGTAAATAAATACGGATGTCTTATTTATTTTGATGATATATAATTGTATTTTCACTAAAAAAGATAAAAAGTAGTACTACATTTTGAAAACTACATCCAAGACTTTATATCAACCCTTCGCCGCAAGAAAATCGTAATCCACAAACTCTAAATTTTATAAATACAGACTTATTTTAAAACACACTATTTCTTTAATATTGAGTAAATACCGTTTACTAAATAGGATTTGCATTGGCTGATATATATATATATATATATATATATATATATATATATATATATATATATATATATATATATATATATATATATATATATATATGTATATATATATATATATATATATATATATATATATATATATATATATATATATATATATATATATATATATATATATATATATATATATATATATATATATATATATATATATATATATATATATATATATATATATATATATATATATATATATATATATATATATATATATATATATATATATATATATATATATATATATATATATATATATATATATATATATATATATATATATATATATATATATATATATATATATATATATATATATATATATATATATATATATATGAAATGCTTTAGGTTCTACTGAATTACTTTCAAGTTAGATAATCTTCCTCATTCTGTAACTATTTGTCAATGTCACGTCAAAACAATATTAAAAATATGACACTTACGTACTCCAGTGACTACTGCTGGCAGCCTCCTACTATTCTCTAAGGCCTAGAAAATAGCAAGAGACTGTTAAAAGTAGTCAATCGCTGTCGACAACGAGTGCGTAAGTGTCGTATTTTTGATATTGTCTTGACCTGACGTTGACAAATACTTGCAGAATAAGGGTGAATATATCAAGGTAGCACAATGAAAACTCGCCAATTCTAATTAAGCGAACAAGGCAAACATTTTCGCGGTGAGTCTTGACCAATTTTAATTATGCAACTCCCTACTTAAAACAGAATTTTATATTTTGATGTGATTGTGTATTTCGAACTTATTTGCTTTTGAGTCCAAATGATTTTATTACCCAAAAGTCCGTAACGTGATATTCAAAAAGACTTCGACAAAATCGATATTCCAAGGAACAAGGAAAAATTAACATCAATTAATTTTGAGCCTACACGAAGATAAAATACGATCACATTCAACAGAGCAACATAACGGACAGTGTGAATAAAAAGATAGCATAAACTATTTTTCCACTGGCTTAATTTTGAATAAAACATGCAATAATAATTGAGTTATGAATTTTTAGTCGAACTGTATGGTTTTTATCCAAAGTTATTAAACTAGTTTGGCTTAAGTTCATTTTTAATTTAATCTTTCGATCAAATTATTTTTTATTTAAGAAAGAAATTCTAAAGCGTGTAAATATTGAACATTCAAAGAAATATTTGGCTGTACGGAAGGTTGAACTGACAGCTGTTTCGTGACCACCAAGTCTACTCATCAGAGTCCTTTACCCACACTACCACTGACAGTGGCAACAACACTGTAGCGAAAATCCTACTAATATTAGTAAGCTCAATTAACACACTGTTGCCATCTTGTGGCGAGTCGCACCTTATTGAACTTTGTCTAAATGTTCGGAACTTCACTAACTGTCTTTTTCTTAGCATGTTCAAGTATTTTTAAGCTTTTTCCATTTCACTCTTACCAGCGTGGAATATCGTCGATATTCTCAATGCTGGCATTTCACTGAATGTTTATTTTGCCCAAGTTTTTGGAACAGTACACATTCATGTTTATTTAAGTGCCTTTAGAGTTTTAATAATTGAGTTATGAATTTTTAGTCGAATGTTCAATATTTACACGCTTTAGAATTTCTTTCTTAAATAAAAAATAATTTGATCGAAAGATTAAATTAAAAGTGAACTTAAGCCAAACTAATTTAATAACTTTGGATAAAACATGCAATTTTATAAATGTTTTCCTATGTAAAACTGCATGTTTTATTCAAAACCAGTCGAGTGGAAACATAGTATAAATCTTATACCAGCAAATTTTAAGTTTAAACTAGCTGTGTATAGAATTTAATTTTTTTTTTTAAAGAGAAGTAGCACAATCAGGCAATTAATGGGTACCAGTTAATTAATTAATGAGTTACGTTCTTTGAGAAAGGGATAGTGTAGAGAGAACAGGTGACGAAGTGGTAGAGATATAGAAATCTTAATTCATTTACAACCCTGCTATTGAGCTTTTTTTTGTGGAGTAGTGTTGCAGCCTCTTTGGTGTCCAGTAGAGGCATTGCGTTGTTTAGGCTGTGTAGCCATTTTATAAGTTCTTTTACTTCGCCGACGGCTCTGCTACAATACCGACGAAGGAGGGTGCTGCGAAGTGCATTAGGATATGTTAGTATTAATCGCTGTCGGCACTGCCAAGGTGATCAGTGTGTTGCCTTCATTACTTTCACAGTCCAACAACAACCAACACTATAGCACACCAATGCACATGAGAAAACTGCATGATGTTGTTGGCTCGCCTACAACTAGTTTTGAACTCAAGACCTCAGGGTTTGTAGTCAAACGCGCTAACTACTCAGGCAACAGCACCCTCATATATAACTTAGTAAATATTCATCAGATTTATGCATAATTTAGTAGCATTTAAAATTAGAAATTTTTCATTCCATTTTCGTGCTTAGCTTATCCTAATTATACTAAAAAATGCATTAAAAAATTTTAGCTTTCCAAAAATTTAAATGTGTAAAGCAGTGTTATTAAAAACAACCGATTTTTTTAGTGGTATTGTGGTAATAGGAAAATCCATAACCGGATTAAAAATTTCAACAAAAAAATTTGT
Organism: Panzeria rudis; assembly: GCA_956483635.1. Classification (NCBI taxonomy): domain Eukaryota; kingdom Metazoa; phylum Arthropoda; class Insecta; order Diptera; family Tachinidae; genus Panzeria; species Panzeria rudis. The sequence goes on from OY101448.1 coordinate 129,588,671, forward strand.
TTCTCCCACCAGAAAAAATTTCTAGCTACGCCAATTATGGTGAGCCGTCCCCTCTGTAAAATTCTTATGGGAAAATTTCAACATCTTCACAAATTGATGTTATATGCTAAATTTTGAAAAGTGTAAAAAGGCTATAAGGTCCAGATTGTGTAAAAACAAACGTTGGTATGTTTTCGCTTAGAAATTTTTATGGAAAAATTTTGTTTTGAAACGCATTTGAAACGAAATTTCTTACAAAATCTGAGTATAAAGTGCGTCAATTTAATTTTATTAAATTAAATTATTCTTCTATGAAAAAATTATTTAGAAACTTGATTTGATTATTTGGAATACAAAACGAAATTTTATTTTTCCATTCTTTTTTATTCCAGTGAACATCAAATGCCTGCAGCCAATTCATCTTTAACAAATGAACTGTCACCATCGCAACAAATTGAAATGGTGATAAATGAAGAAAAGTTAGTAAATATTTTTATTAAAAAAAGCAATTAACTGATTAAAAAAATTAATATACTGTACATTAGGGTTATAGTTAAAAATTAAACTTTCCTGGATGCCAGAAAAAACTGCCTTTTGATAACAAAATGTGAGTTGTTTTTTCTATTTTTAAACATAACATTAAATTAAACATTTTAATAACCGCCGAAGAAAATGGATGATAACTTTCAAGCTGCTAGACCGATTTTCTGAAATATAGGACAGAATATTTTAGATCAAGTCACCTTTCTAACGAAAAAAAACCAAATTAAAATCGGTCTAGCCGTTTGCGAGTTACGGTGCCATGATTCAAGAGGATACAGCTAGAAAAGAGGAGATAGCTTCTAAACCGCTGGACCTATTTTCTTCAAACATAGCTAAGAACATTCTCGCTGAAGTCACCTAAACTAAATTAAAATCGGTCCAGCCGTTTAAGCTGTATGATGGCGTGTACAGACACACAGATACACAGACACACACTACAAACCTCTAGCGCTCTCCTCTTTTTGACCGGGTTTTAAAAAAGAACACGTGCCGCAAAACCGATCTAAGTTTATAAATATGAACTTTATGAAAAAATCAACTAAGATCTTATTTGAAGAGAATTTTCTTTCCTACAAAAATTGCTTTTAATATATTTTTCAAATTCGTTTAAGAGATATTTTGAAAAAAACTACAATTTGATCAAAAATTAACTTAGACCGGCTTGCGGTACGTTTCTTTTTGTTTAAAAAAGAAAAACAAAAATAGGCCCTAATTGTGTATATCACATCACGGAAGTGAAATTTATATTAAAGCAAAAACAAATTTGAAAAAAATTATAAATTTTTTTTGTGTTTTTGGTACATATCTTTCACCAACAAACGCATAGAAATTCTGTTTGCTTTGCTTTTCAAAATTTTAAAATTTGGATGAAAAATAAAACAATATAAATTTCACTTTGGTGACGTGATTTACACAATTAGGGCATAGATTTCTTATCAAAAGTAAAAATTGTTTTGAGGCTTCCGAGAAAATTAAATTTTTAGCTACCACTCTACTGTACATATACATTCATTCATATGTATGATGTATGTATGTGTTTGTTTGTTTGTTCTGTGCTCAGTTTTTACCAAATTTAATCATCTTTTTTTGTTATTATGTTATTCACTTGTTTCACATGTTATATTGATTATAATCGATATCAATTTAAAACTAATCATGATTGTTTGTTTTTTGATGTTTTTCCCCATTTTATTTGTGCAATTTAATTTCGATTAAAAATTTAGTTGTTTATTTTCGGCTATTTTAACGTGAATTTATTTTTTATTACATTTGGCAATAAATATTATAATCTTTAGAATTTATTTTTATTGTCATTGCACTCTGAATTAGGAATCTATAAATAATTTTTCTGTGGTATCAAAAACGAAAATTTTCCATAAAAAATTAGTTTTTAATCAAAAATAATCTTTCGATACCAACTTTTGCATTTTGTTGACGGGTTAAGTGGAGCATAAACTGCAATCGGTATCTTATCACAAGTTTTTGTAATAAATTATTAAAAACTTTCCATATAAAAATGGGGAGTGGCTGTTATCACCTCCGATGTGGTTTCTGCCATTAAATGATATTTTAGGGGCCACGTCCAAAAGTAGTAAATTAAAAAAAAATCCAAGCGCGAAAATATAGATATACATACATACATATTTTTCATACTTCAGATCCTTGAGAGTTGTCCGAACAGTGAAATTAATGTTGCTTGTGTTTTGAATGTCCGCAACTCATCTTAGTTATGACATTCAAAACAAGGCATATTAATTTTACTAAGGCCAAGGAAGTTAATTATTTTTCGTTATAAAGGCACAAAAATAACACTCTCTACTTTTTTCTGACTACTATCCCTGCCAAGTATAGCGTGGGAGCAACTGCACCTTTCGGCAAGTGATCATTGCACTATTTCATCTATTTTTCATTTGGTAAATTTTTTAAAAAAGGACAAATAACTCATCTTCAACGGCGATTTATTGTACATGTTCAATTGTCTTGAACGTACTTTTTCTATAACTGGTGAAAACGGGACTGGTACAAAATGTTCCCAAACGGGTTGTTTATGAAGACTTTGAACCCGAACCCGTTGAACCCTAAAATTCAGCAAGGTTCGGGTTCAAAAATATAAAAATTGAGAAATATTTAATAGAAGAATAATAAAAAGCATTAGATTTCTTGCATACAAAAAAAAATTTAAAACAAAATCAAAATAAAATAACGACCAAAGCAAATTCATACCAGGTGGCAGCACCCCGACAGCTGACTATTTTTTGAAATTTTTAAAATTGCCGAATGGTTGCCAAACATTTTGCTTGTTCTTGTTCCGGGTACTTCTAATAATTTCTAATATGAAGTATATTTTCTTATGGCAATGCGGTACGTACGTTACAAAGTTAAAATTTTTTTTTGAAAGCCAAATAAGTTAACAGTAAAAATATTAACATGCAGTTAACACTAAACTCAAAATTTAATTCTTTATAAATAAAATTTCATTAACACAAAGCAGATTTACCTATTCAGTTTCAATTAAATATAACTGGAACCTTTTTTGAGTTTAAGTTCTTAACTGAAGAAATTATTGACATGTGAAAATAAATTAATTTTTTGTTATTCTGAAAATATTTACATTGAATTTTCAAGAATAATAACAAATCCAAAGTTTCTTAGACGAATGCAGCACTTCCTTGTGCAGCGGTCGTACTCAGATGCTGTTGAACCGTGATGTTATTTCTATAAATTGCTAAAATTTTTGCCAAAAATAGTTTTTCCCAAAAATAGTTTATTTCGGACAATCAAGAAAGTTAAATAAATTTTTTTATTGTTAACTAGATGTGCCCGCCCGCTTCGCGCGCTTAAAGTTCACTTTATTACTATAAGGCAGCGTTGTCAACTAACTCAGTGCTTTTCGCACTGTTTTTAGTGCTTTTTCAACTTTTCGACGCGAAAAATTTTGGAGTTAGTGCTGGGTGCTTTTTTAGTCTACTTTATGGTGCTTTTATTTTTTGTCGGTGGCACTAAGCCCAAAATTCAAAAATTAATTTCTTTATCAAAAAAATGTTCTTCAAGTGTAAAATTCTTAGCTAATGCAACTATTTCCTGAATACGTTTTTTGCAGTCTTGCAGTCCTTTGTCTTTTTTGTCGAACCCCATAAAAACTAATTTTTGTGCATATGTATTTCGTTTGCTTGACACTTCAGATTTCAAAAACTTTCCGTTTTCACGAAATTTGACATACATAAACATATGTATGTATATTCTACTCTTACATGCGCATCACGTGGCGTAAGAACTAGCTCGATACTTTTTATAGTTTCTTTTTAGAGCCATCTAAGCTTGGGTCTCGGGGCCATTTTTTGAGAAATCTTCGTCATATTCAAGATTGAATAACTTTAGAGCGCGTCATCATATATTAATAAATTTTGTCTCATTCGAAAGGTTTCAGTCTCTTCCTAATAAGTATTGATTAAAAATTATATAGCTTCCCGCTAGAAAGTCCTCTAAAATGCCAAAGTATCCTGAAAAAGGTATTTGTAATTTTCTTTATTTTTTAACCGACATAAAAAATAAGGAGGTCATGAAATCGTGTGTATTTTTTATGTTTGTAATAGCATAACTCTGTCATTTGTGAACAGGTTTTCAAAGTTCTTTTTTTGTTTGAAAGGGTTTGCTTGCTGTTTGGTTCCACAATTTTTTTTCGGAAATCGGTGACGAAAATCAAAACTCTGCCATTTGTAAACCGATTCTTTTTTAAAGGGGTTGCCTGCAGTTTTGTTGCATAATTTTTTTCAAAATTTTGCTCCACCAACCGCTTCTAAACCGATTTGTTTTAAATCGGCTCGATTTACAGAACAGGCAGATATAAATATAACAACTTTTTTAAATAAAACTAAAAAAATAAACTTCAGTGCTTTTTTCAAGAATTACGCGATTTTTTACTTGTTTCAGTGCTTTTTGAAATATAAAAGTTGACAACGCTGCTATAAGGTGTCTGTAAAATATAATAATATAACGCTCTTTACATATTGTTTAAAGTTCCCGTTACGCAAAATAAACAGTGCTACCAACGTTAAAAACAACAAAAACATCTTTCTAATTTCCAACAACATTTATATTCGTAAAATAGGGTCTATTTTCATTTTTTTCTATTTTAACTTAAAAATGAGATATTTTATTGCGGTAAAAAGTACCCTATGTTTAAATCAGGACTATAAAGTACCTCCATACTAAATTTCATGAAAATCCATTTAGTGGTTTTTGCGTGAAGCGTGTTCGGACAGACAGACAAAAATTCCAAAATTTGGTGTTTTGTTCTCTACATCGATTACTGTTTACGCTATCACAAAAATTTTCAAAAAATATTTCATGTTCAGACACGTCCCTTTTATATTATATGTATTATATGTATAGACGAAAAGTGTTAACTTTTAGTTAAAAATCCAAGTTTAGGCAAACTGAAAGTTAATAAACTTAAAGTTAAAATCAACATAACTGAGCTTTGTGTTAATGGGGGTTAATTATATTAAAAAAAAGAATATATTGCTTAAACGTATAAACGTAAATGTAAAATTGATTTACATATATAGTTTTTTATTAAACAAAATAATTGCGCGTGTTTAAATTTTTCGTTTTGAACCCGAACCCTGAACCGAACCCGAACCTGAACTTTTTATTTTGATTAGCCCGAACCTGTACCCATTTTTTCCGTCCCTGATATATATATATATATATATATATATATATATATATATATATATATATATATATATATATATATATATATATATATATATATATATATATATATATATATATATATATATATATATATATATATATATATATATATATATATATATATATATATATATATATATATATATATATATATATATATATATATATATATACATATATATATATATATATATATATATATACATTTATATTCGTAAAATAGGGTCTATTTTCATTTTTTTCTATTTTAACTTAAAAATGAGATATTTTATTGCGGTAAAAAGTACCCTATGTTTAAATCAGGACTATAAAGTACCTCCATACTAAATTTCATGAAAATCCATTTAGTGGTTTTTGCGTGAAGCGTGTTCGGACAGACAGACAAAAATTCCAAAATTTGGTGTTTTGTTCTCTACATCGATTACTGTTTACGCTATCACAAAAATTTTCAAAAAATATTTCATGTTCAGACACGTCCCTTTTATATTATATGTATTATATGTATAGACGAAAAGTGTTAACTTTTAGTTAAAAATCCAAGTTTAGGCAAACTGAAAGTTAATAAACTTAAAGTTAAAATCAACATAACTGAGCTTTGTGTTAATGGGGGTTAATTATATTAAAAAAAAGAATATATTGCTTAAACGTATAAACGTAAATGTAAAATTGATTTACATATATAGTTTTTTATTAAACAAAATAATTGCGCGTGTTTAAATTTTTCGTTTTGAACCCGAACCCTGAACCGAACCCGAACCTGAACTTTTTATTTTGATTAGCCCGAACCTGTACCCATTTTTTCCGTCCCTGATATATATATATATATATATATATATATATATATATATATATATAATATATATATATATATATATATATATATATATATATATATATATATATATATATATATATATATATATATATATATATATATATATATATATATATATATATATATATATATATATATATATATATATATATATATATATATATATATATATATATATATATATATATATATATATATATATATATATATATATATATCATCATATGTATGTGGAGTTATATATGAACATATGTATATGAAATATATATGGAACCATATATCCTTGATTTTCGTATCCAACGGTATATGGTACGTACATAACTTTTTTAGGTGGCTACTATTCAAGAGCGCATCACATGCCAAGTACCTTGAGTTGGGGTCTAGCACCTATCACTGATTATCTTAATTATGTCAATTGACCCAATCCAATGACAACGCCATGTAAGTCACCGGTTCCTTTCATATAAAGCTAGTCCTTCGGAACCAGTCACGTGACCGGTCTTGTGACAGGTTGTCTTCCCTCTAGGGTCAGTATTTACCGTCTTCTTTTTATTTAATTTTTTATTTGCACAATTTAATACTGATATTTTTGTAAACTACCACAAATAAAGGTCGAACAAAGGCGTTTTATTTCATATCATGTTTAAAAGTCGACGTTTTAACAAACTCGGCTACATCATCTACAACTTCAATGGCATAAAGTGAATATTTTCGAATGAAATTTAGCAGTTATATAGAAATTTATGTAGTAAATACAAAAGGAAGAAAAAAATAAGATTTTCCAGTAATTTCGCTGTTGAGAAATATTTAAGGAGACATTAGGCCTCAAGATGAGTTAATAGCCTTTGCGATTGCAGGTTTGAAATTTGAGAAAACCCGCCCTAAAATTGATATTTTCAATAAAAGTAGGTCTATTTTGAAACGCTCTGGCTAATTCAATAAAGAAATTTTTTAAAAAACTTTTTGCAGTGATCTGCTTTATAGCATTACCTTTCAAAAAGGTAAAATTACGGTTTAAGTATTATTGCCAAAAGTTCTTATAATTACGAAACAATTCTGCAAAAAAAAACGGAGAAAATGGACTTTTTTCAAAATTTTAAATTAAACTGCGTATAACTTTTGACTGAGTACTGATTTTTAAACAAATTCTTCTGGGAATACATAATTTTGTTAGTAATCAACGAAAAAAAGTTTTTGAAAATCGGAAAAGCTTTGACTTCCCCGTTAATTTTTTTAGTCGAATATCTGCTAAACTGTAGGCGGAAAACCGTTAATGTAGTAGATTTTTGTTAACTCTTGGACAGGAGAATCTACTTGCAATAAGTATTTTTTATCAGATCAAAAACATCAGCTTGGCATAGGTTTAAAATTTTCAGAAGCCCGAGGTGACTCAATTTGGGGTCTTGTGGGTCCGCCCCCTTTAAAGATATAAAGTCCAAACTCCAAACTTGGCTCAGGAACACCTCTTTATAGAATTTTATAAGAATCAGGCCGCTCGTTTAGAAACTGCAGATTTATTTCCTTTTTTCCAAAATCCCCCACTGTGCATCAGTAGAATAACTTTTATATATCTCTTTCATTAATTCTCTGCATTTTATTAATATAACTCCTAAAAAGTCAAAAATATGCACTAATTGATACTATGGAAGCAATGAAAAAGTAATTCCTTAAAAAGTACTTGAATTTTTTCCCTGGGACTATTCATTAATTTGCTAACTTGACTTTTTTAATTATTAAATTATTTGGTTAAGAAATGATTTTTTGAAAATGTGAAAATAATTAAGGAATCGACTGAAACAAAATAAAAGCAACAAAACACAGAACAAGGGTACATCCTACAGTTTTCGGACGCTGTTACATCCCTCATCAACGTTAAATTCTTTTATTTCGAAATCTTTTTCAGTTTTGGCAATGTGCTCGAAGTCGAATCGCCTGGTCGCTTAATTCATCGTTATAATATTCAGTTTAAAGGCAATAGGCTGGTAGATCTATTTTGCAAAAATAAAAAATTATTCATACTACATATTTAGATAAACAATTTAATGTTTATCATACATTTAATGAGCATCATACATTTTAAAATATATTCCAATTAAAAAAATGGAAGTTCAAAGAAACATAAGATATCAGTACATCTTATATTTCAATAGAATTTTAAAATGAATGATAACAATAGTTACCTGAATGACAAAGAATTCGGCTAGCAGAACTTGAAAAAAATAACATTAGTTTCACTACTTTACCGATATGCGAATTGATAGTGAGGCGGCACTCTTACCTAGGCAAATTAATAAAATAAAGGTATGGGCGCATTCAAGCAAATATGCTGTCTGTCATTCTTACTGCCAATCTCCATATATGCAAAATTGCAATAATTTGTTATATATTGAGTTTGACAATTAGACAGCCACCAAATTTGCTTTAATTCGTAGTTGCATGTAAATATAGTAAAAGCATGTTACCTTATTATTGTCACATAAATTTTGAAAAATAAAATTAGTTGAGTTTGAATTTTGAAATAAACACAGGAAAAATGTTTAATAAAATCGAAAATTGTACAAGGTGTGTTGTTTCGTTTTGTTGAATATTGTATTTTTCTTTAAACCGCGAACAAAAATGAGTGATGTTAGAAGCATTGAAGTGTATTTCTCAGAAAGTAACATAAACATGAAACATTTTACTTTTGAAAATCAGTTTTGAGGACAGCACTTTTAGAAAGAAACAACTACAATATACAAAATACTGTAGACAAAACAACAATAAAACTTCGAAAAAAGTGGACACGAAAAATGTTAATATAGATATATAAAAGAAATTTTATTTATTGCGAAAAAAAATTATATGATCAATTGATGGCGTACTTTTGTGTTAGTGTTATATTTTATTAAATTACAAGTGTTGAACATTTTCGTGATTAGTTGAAAACTAATTTTTTAATTGAATCTACGGATTAAGTTATTGAATCTTGTCATTTTTCTGCGTAAAGCATGGTACTCTGTTCATCATTTCGTGCGACGTGCTCTCCATATAAAAAAATTTACATTATTTGTTCATGAAAAAATTTTCCGGAAATAGTATTCTGTTTATTTTGTGAAAAATATATGAAATGGGTTTTCAGCATTTTAATTCTTCATGCGAAATTATAAGAGCGCCATTTGTTTCTTGTGGAATTTTTACAAACGTAGCATACTTTTAAGGGCTAGTTATTATTACTCTAGAGGGAAAAGAACCAGCCACAAGACGAGCAACCGGTTCGAGTTCCGGAACTTTGGCATCAATCGGCGGATCATTTGGCATAATTAGGATACTCAGTGATAGGTTCTAGACCCAAACTAAGGCTGCTTGTCCTTTGATGGGTTCTTTAATACTAGCTGAATTACTGTACTTTAAACAAATATTTTTAATTTGGAAAAAATCTGCTTGTGCAATGAGGGTTTTTTCCTAACTTTTTTGTTCTTGTTTTGTGATATGTTGTCATATGATTCTTTTTACCGGTCAGCACTCAGGAGCATTTCGTGCAACTCCCATTTTCACCAGTCATAGGACAAGTACGTTCAAGATAATTGGTACATTTCCCGCAGGGTAGCAAAAACCAATGTTGAACAACATTTTTCCCAAATTTGAACAGATTACTAAGCTTAAGAAAAAAAAAACCATAAGGAAATACCCCTCTAATTTCTCATTTCCCTTTTGGACGGCAGTTATCAAGAGTAAGACGGATAAAACACTACATGATCTTCAGTTTCGTGACATATCTGTGTGCCTTGTGGTTCCTCTGTATGTCTCTCTATAGAACTGTAGCTCCAAAACGGCTGAACTGATTTTCAAATGAAGGTAAATTGAAATTCTTTAAACGTAGGAAAGCTTATACTTTCCAAACTAATAATCTGATCCACAAAAAACGTATGCCTGGAAAGGCTATAGGCTATAAGGTGTGTAAATAAATTAGCTATTTCTAACACAGTGGGCGCTAAATGTTGCTATATACGAGCAATTTTAAAAATTGAAAATGCTTTAAAAAATAAAATTCAAAGTGCACTCAAATTTCAAAATGCAATATAAATGTTTCTTAAAATTGAAAACGACTACTTCATTCGTATTTTAATTTAATAACAAGTGGTTTCGGAAGCAAATTACAACAAAATCATATAGAAGAACAAACAAGTAGGAAAATTTTAAAAAAGATGTATAGTTAGTCCGCAGCTAATTTTGAGAACAATATTATTCTATAACATATACATTAAGATTCCACTAAATTTCCAGGGACTCTAGGGTATACTTTTTTATCTCTACAGAGCTTTAGAAAATTAAAAAAAATGCTTTCTGTATTTACGCTTGTAAACCTTAACTGAAATAACAAATATATAAATTAAAACAATTTAAAGTAACTGATATAACACTTTATAGAAATAATGTTACTTTGTCCGAAAGCATCCATCATTAGCGATAAAGAATTACAATCTAATTTTTTCTCAATGCTTAAAAGGCCATATTTTCCGACCCAGGTAGCATAGTGATTTTTAAATAAACTAATTTGTCCACTTTGAAACTGCGTTTACATTTTTTTTAAATGCTATAATTTTTTTCCGCCGCTATATTATTGGCTATTTTCCCCTCTGTGAGACAGACAAACAAAAATTCCAAAAGTTAGTGTATTGTGCTCTACATCGATTATTGTTTACGCCACCATAATAATTAAAAAAAATATTTCCTGTACAGACACGCCCCTTTTACAGCTTTATTATATGTATAGATAGATGAAAGGGTATTCCTCTGTTTGTCCGTGCGACTGTACGTCTTTTTTCATTGGTGTCAGTTTCTTTTTGCAAGAATTATTTTTCTAAGCATTTAAAAATTTTAAATGTGTGTTGAAATACTCGTAACATTAAATTAAAAATTTTAAGAACCCCCGAAGAAAATAGATAATAGATAACTTCAAAACGGCTGGACCAATTTTCTTCAAACATAGGTTAAAAGATTTTGGATCTAGTCATCTTTCAAACAAAATTTACTATTTAAAATCGATCTAGCCGTTTGGCAGCTACGGTGTCAACGACACACAGATTCAAGAGGATACGTCTAGAAAAGATGTGATATCTTCGAAGCGGCTAGACCGATTTTCTTCAAATATAGCTAAGAACACTCTCTATCAAGTCACCTTTCAAACAGAGAAAACTAAATCAAAATCGGTCCTCCCGTTTGGGCTGTATGATGACGCGTACAGACAAACAGATACACAGACACACACACACACACTACTAACTTATAACATCCCTCTTTTTTGGTCGGGGGCTACTTGAAATTTTTTAAATATAATTTACTAATATTTTTATTTCCGTTTTAATTTAATTTTAGATACTCCTATGAAGTAATTAAGGATATTGCTGACTACTTATTGGAACGTACTTCTATTCGGCCTGTTGTTGGTATTATTTGTGGTTCCGGTTTGAATTCCTTGGCCGACAATATCACCGATACTCAATCCTTTGATTATGAAGAAATACCCAATTTTCCTGTTTCTACGGTGGAGGGTCATGTGGGTCGAATGATATTCGGTTATTTGGAGGGCTTACCCGTCATGGCCATGCAAGGACGTTTCCACTACTATGAAGGTTATCCTTTGGCTAAATGTTCTATGCCTGTGCGTGTTATGAAATTGGTTGGTGTCAGGTTCCTAATGGCCACAAACGCTGCTGGTGGTCTCAATCCTAAGTTCAAAGTTGGTGACATCATGATTGTACGTGATCATATCAATATTATGGGTTTTGCAGGTAACTCACCATTGCAGGGTCCTAATGATCCTCGCTTTGGTCCCAGATTCCCACCCATGACAAATGCCTATGATGCTCATCTTATTCGCACTGCACGAAAAATTGCCAAAGAAATGGGCATCGAAAATGATGTTCATGAGGGTGTATACACTTGTTTAGGCGGTCCCAATTATGAGACTGTTGCTGAATTGAAAATGTTACGTATTATGGGTGTGGATGCTGTGGGTATGAGCACTGTACATGAGGTTATTACAGCCAGACATTGTGATATGACAGTATTTGCCTTCAGTTTGATAACAAACAAATGTGCTACTGATTACGACAGCAGTGAAGATGAGGCCAATCATGAGGAAGTTGTCTTAGTGGGTAATTCCCGGCAAGCCACTTGCAGTGAACTTATGTGCCGTATGTTAAAAGAAATTGCCGTACAGTGCAATTTGATGCCAAAGAAATAAAGTGTATCTGTGTGAATTTTTTAAGGTTTAAATATTTAATTTTTTTAGGAAGAAATGGAGTAATTACTTTTATGTTACTTTTTTAATAGCAAGACAAATATACATAAATATTAAAAAGCTCTGTCAGTTGATTTGACCACATAGAATGTACTTGAACTACTAATATTACATTAGATGTTAATGTATTTTGTATCATATATTTTGTTATTAAAATTATGTCAATTAATTAAATTTATAGAATAAACACAAAATAATTAAAGATATAAAGACTTAGAATTGCTTTAATTTAATTTCTTATGAATGAGCCCGTTTCTAACAGAATTTGATTTTAAAAAAATTACGTATGGAAATCTTAGAACGTTTTGAAATAAATTCAACCTCTTATGTTTTGGGATTCTGTTGATAAAACTGTTTGATAATGATAAACAATAATAACAGCCGAGTTATTAAATTAAATCTGGAAATGCTTTGTATCAAGTCAATATAAGTTTGCAGTACGTAGGTTTCTCTAAAAAACCAAAATGGTATAACTAAAAATATTTCAATTGTTCAATTCACAAGCTCGTATTAAAGTCGTATGTGTTGTGTAATTGTCTAATTATACAGTATTGTATTTTTGTTGTAGAAAATTTTCATATAAAAGTGCGTTATATGTTTATATGTTTTTCAAATAGTTGTATTGTCTGCGATTATTCTATTTGTTACATTAATTTGTAAAAAATATATAAGGTATAGAAAGGGAACCAAAACGTTTGGAAAATTACTCCCGTCGCAAGAAAAAGTGAAAATTCGCGAACAATTGAAAAATTTTAAACAAGCCATACTTCTGATTAAAAATCTGTAAAACTGTGAGGAATGCAAAAAATTCGGTAAAAATCGCATAAATGGCGAAAATTCCCAAAAACTTGATAATAGCAGCATGATCACAAAGTCTAATATTGCTTAAAAATGGGCAAAACTGTAAGGAAGCTTAAAATTTGCAAAAAGTCGTTTTTATCGCTAACTGTGCAAAAATTCGCGAGAAGTTGCAAAATCAGGAACAAGCCAGTAAATTAGTTAGAAATCGCCAACACCGTTAAAAACAAAAAAATTGGGAAAAACGCGAAAAATCGCAAGTTTGAGGGTGCTGTTGGCTGAGTAGTTAGCGCGTTAGACTACAAACCCTGAGGTCAGGAGTTCAAGACTACTTTCAGGCAAGCCAACAACATGCATTTTTCTCACGTGCATTGGTGTGTTATTGTGTTGGTTGTTGTTGGACTGTTAAATTGATTAAGGCATAGCACTGATCACCTTGGCAGTACCGGCAGCGATTAATACTAGCATATCCTAATGCACTTCACAGCACCCTCCTTCGTCGGTATTGTAACAGAGCCATCGACGAAGTAAAAGAACTAATAAAATGCCTCTACTTGACACCAGAGAAGCTTGCAACATTGCAGTCCAAAAAAAAACGCAATAGCAGGGTTGTAAATAAATTAAGCTTTCTATCTCTTTCCCACTTCACCACCTTTTCTCTCTACACTATCCCTTTCCACAAGAAGGTAAAACATTAATAAATTAACTGGTAGACATTAATTGCCCGATTGTGTTACTTCGCTTTAAAATACAAATTTGCGAAAAATTGCTAAATGCATTAAAGAAATCGGAAAACCTGTAAATAATAACAAAATTCGTTTTTCGACATAAATTATTTACTCAAAATGAATTGACTACATTAAATTGACATTTAAAATATGACAAAATAACGATACAACAAATTTGTCTGTTCACAAGCACATAAACAAATATCGTCTATATTTTTTTTAACGATAAACCATACGACTGAGCTTGTGAATTCAACAAATATATCTTTCACTATCGCCATAATACATTTTAACCCATTGAGACTTATCCTGATAATATCTGAAGGTATCACAAAGTATCACACAGTAAAAAAGTTTTAGGTTTTTCGAAGCATGTGACGAACGGATCCGCTTGTGTAATCCCTTTATTGATTTGTGTGTTTACACCGAACTTAACATCATCGTCTAAGACGAGAACCAAATTATGATGAATTTCTAAAAGAACCAAAAAGTGTAAGTATAAATAAGGAAAAGCTTAATGCAAATTGTTTTAAGGTTTGATGTTTATATTGTTGCGTTTGGAGGTCGTAGTGGCCTAGATTGCAAAATGGTCTCTCATGATGGGATCGCCGTAGTTTCCGGAACTATTATGGTGTTAAGTTCAATCAACCCTTACAAAAGTCAAGATTTTTTTTTTCAAATATTACATGCCTTGAAAATTCTTTATCAATAAAAATAGTTTAATTGTAAAATTAAATTGAACGAACTTAAGCCTGAATAATAAAATTTCGTTGTTTGTAAATTTTATATTTAATTCTCTATCTATGAGGTTTAGAGAAAAGTTGTTAAGGCATACAATGTTGTAAACTTCACGAGCTACAATTTTCTCTTTTTTTTGTAAAATTAATACTTTTGAAGTTATGAGGCAAGAAAACTTAATTTTATGGGTTTTCCTGAATTTGGTTGGCGGCACGGCACGTCTTACCACCAACCGATTGATCTGAAAAATTGGCAGGCTCATTTCTTTATTAATACTCACCAAAGTGGGAGGTGAGACTGGGAGAAACATCGAACTTGTTGAAATTAAGGGCCACTCCAATATACATATCGCACTTGTTTAAAAATAGTGTATTAACTCAAATTTTAGATATTTTCAGTAGAGACAAAAAACTGTGTACTATTTTATTATTTAAAGCAAAAGTCGATAAGATAAATATGCCATTTTTAAGCAAATACTGAAATTATTATAACTAGTTTTCTTTCTTTTTTGTTAACCGGCTGCAGAGAAAATATGAGATTTTGAGTTACTACCATCGATTTTGAACAAATTCTTTCAACAAAAAACAGTATTATCTCAAGATTATTTTAAAAAATTTTAACAAGAAAGTAGCAACTCAAAATAAAAATGAATAAATTGAAACATTTGAAGCATGAAAACAGTCACAAATCGAAATACTTAAGGCCGTGTCAGATAAAACTTTGTCGCTTTACGTGACGTTTCTAACTTTGATAGAAAAGTGTAAAGCAAAAGGAGTATGACACAATGAAAACTTTGACAACACTCGCGCACAGAGCACGAAGCCGGTCGGCTAATAGCCGGCTATTAGCCGCCGCCGGTGATTTTCACAATCACTTAGCCGCCGCCGATTATTGCGGCTAATATCGGCTAGCGGCTAAGCCGATTTTTTATAATAAAAAGTGGATATTTACTAACATGCGCATTTAAAAATATTTAATTCGGTTTTGGAACATATGAAAAAAATTTCTTATGAAAATTATTTTTATAAATAAGGCAGTAAATCGTCTAGAAAGGCAAGTTTATTTATAATTGGGCCGAGTATACCTGTTGTAAATATACCTTGTATGTAAGTAAGCAAGAAATACTCTGTTAGCCGACCGTTAGCCGATAAATTTAGGTAGCCGCCGCCGGCTACCTAGGCTCTTAGCCGGCTAATAGCCGCCGCCGACTATATTTGTTCTTAGCCGGCGCCGATCACCATTTTACATCGGCTTCGCCCTCTGCTCGCGCATTGATCGTTTACCAAAAAAGTAGTTGATAATTTTGCTATTTATATATATATTTTTTATAAAAATAAAAGTCAATTATGTTATCTTACGATTTATTATAAATAAATAAATGCCACATACATATTTACCTCTTATTAAAACAGATTCAAACGCGCAATATGTTTCGTTTGGCAATATAATAAAAGAAAATTATTCCAGCTGATTGTCAAAGCAAGCAAAAAGATGAGAGTTGCCGAACTTTTCGCTTCACGCTGCGTTAAAAGTGCTTTATGTGACATGTTTCGTATAAGTATGTACATTTCATCTTAGATGTCAAAGCGAATCTGTAACGCAACGCGAAGCAAAAGTTTTATCTGACATGGCCTTTACTGCCAGTTTTTGTACTTTGAAACAATTTATTTTACGAAAAAGATCACAACAAAATTTTTACAGTTGGCAGCAGCGTTGCCAAATGTGCAGATTTATCTGTATTTTGCAGTTTTTCGAAGCATTGAGCAGTCTTGAAGTTTTTTCCTTAAAAACCCAGTTTTTCTACAAATTGTGCAGATTTTGCAGTTTTTACATTTCTATTTTTTTCTCTCAAATTTTTTATATTAATTCCAATTTTCAATGCGAAGGGAGGAGTTCACACTCATTCAGGTCTAAGAAAGATGTGTTTTTTCAAAATTCTCTTGGTGAATTTTTTTACAAACAAAAAACTATACTTTCTTATAAAAAAAAACTGTATACTTCAAATAAAACAAAAACTTAAATAAGGAAGCAAATATTTAAACCCAAGAGTGATCCTTGGTACAAAAATGTTCCATACGAATTTTGTTTTACTCCTTGTTTGTTTATCAGTGAAGATTTTATTTCAATATTTAACGACTTAGTAACTGCATCATGAGTAATTAAATTTTTCCATTATTTAGACAAATTGATTGCAATGTTTTGTTGCAATTTCCAAACCCAATTTCCAAACATAATTCGATCCTATGGTACAAAAATGTTCCATACGAAATCACATGAGACGCCCGCCGCTTGTGCCGGAGAGCTTGGGGTCGCTACTGCCGTTATAGCAAATACAAAGGGAATACAAAAAATCACATGCATTTTGTTTTTGTAAAATAATTTTACGATGTAACAAATTTAAGCAAAATGTAACAGTTGAGTGCACGAGCCAATACAAACCACATGTGTTATATGGCGAATTCAGCCGTATTTGGGAAAAGGAGTATGCGGAATTTCAGATAAAATCAAGGAGAGTGGGTGGTTAAGGTCTAAAAAGTCATAAATAAAATGTTTTTTGTTTGTACTTAAGTATAAATAAAATGAAGAAAAATAAATAGTTTGTCATGAAATTTGCATATGGAACAAAAATGTCCCAAAGGATCGAATTCCAAATTTTTTTTTAGGATCAATCTACGGTTAATTACTCTATTTGTTGAATTGTGCCCCTTACGTCTTTAAGCCGATTCAAGCAATCTGTAGTAATTTTACAATAAATGTCCTATAGTGCAATTGATAGACTTCCTTTTCATGTAATTCAAAAAGTTATAAATTTGGAGTGCCACATTTTCCTAACTTTCGAGATGTTAAAGCGTACTAATTTGGTAGTTTGTTGCGCACAGAAACAACGCAAGAATCATAGATAAATACGTAGATTTCCAACTCTCGGCCTGTCTATAAAAAACTGACAACTCTCTTACACTTATAGGCAGGGGTGCCAGATGATTTGGACGAAAAATCGGCATATTTTACAAATTAAATCGGCATTATCGGCACTTCAATTTAAAAAAAAATCGGCAAATTCAAAATACCAATTTTAAATACATTAAACCATATTTTTATTAACAAAATAGAACAATTCAACATTAACTAATGTTTATAACATATTAAATAACATAAAAATCAATGAAAATAAAATAGAAAACGACATTTCAATTGATTTGTTGACAATAAAGCGGAACTCTTTGTCTGAGGAACTTCTAACTCTGAAGAATTTTCTGGGGAAATTCAAAAGGAGTTTTCGATATGTCTGAACAATATCGGAAACATTTCTGACAAAACATCAGAAAATATCTAACAAAATTCGGAGCTAAAATTTGAAATTTATCAAAAATGTTGTATAAAATTCTCACATAGAATCAAAATGTTGTAAGACCTCTTTGACTCTTCTTCTCGCATAGATTTTTCTGCTGCCAATGGCAGCTCATCAGAAAACATCTACCTTTATTTTATAAGTTTAAAAATTCAAACATTTGTGCGCAAACTCTAAAGAGGTAAATGAGAACTATTACAAAAACTAAAATCCGACAATGTGCAGAAGAGGCTGCTATAACTCATAAGACGTAGATCAGAAAATGTGCAGACTGTTCTATTAAATGTCTTAAAGGAAATTAATCGGATATTTCAGAAAACTTGCAGAAATATCGTGTCAGAAAACTGCCGACTGACTAATCTGCCAAATGTCTGAGGAAATTTTATACAACTTGGTTCATTGTCTGATAAAGTCTCAGATTTTAACTGACGTTAGACATGCCAGAAAAAAATTTTACTGGGTAATTGTAAATAAAATATTTATTATATTCCAGTGTTGCCCAAAATTAATAAATCGTAATGAAACTAACAAAGTTACCCTGTGCTAAGTGTTTACCAAAAAATCTGCATTTTTGAAGCAAAAATCGGCAAATCGGCACTTTGATAATTTTGAGGCAAAAAATCGGCAAAATGCCGATAAATCGGCAAATATGGCAAGCCTGCTTATAATTCAGCACACATCACAGAGCGTAATTTTTGTACTTGAAAACGCGTTAAAATGTATTTTTTTGCACACACAAACACTTTTTTCATTTTGTTTAATTTTTTCATTTGTTTTGGTATAAATTTTATGTTTCTTCTTGCTGTAATTTAAAATTATTTTTTAATTTCGTTGACATTTGTGTGTTGAAATGTATCGAAGTTTTCAACCCTTTTTTTCCTTCAACAGTATTGCATTTTTGTTACAATTGGGGATACATATTTTTTAGTACCAAATAGAAAAACTGCAAAAAAAATGTTTAGTAAATCTACATTTTTTGAGCTGAAATGTATTAAAAATGATTCTAACTTCATATTTTCATACATTCTTAGACTTGGGTTTTTTTGACAACCGACTTAGGTTTTTTTGACAACCGACTTAGGTTTCTGACAACTATTTGCAACCAGTCAGGCTTCTATGTTATTCTATGGCAAGAATTTTCGTCACATTCAATGCACATGATCCGTACCTTGTTGGTTTTTTGACGAACAATACAAAAATTTGCACCGCAGGCAGTTCTGATGTGGACGCATTTGAAAAAAGAGTGCTATGTTTTTGGTGTAATAGGAAAAATTTGAAAATAAATAATGTATATACTATATTTCGAGTTTTTTTGTGCAGTTTTTTCACGTCAGAATAAGTTTTTTTATTCTAAATTTGCAGTTTTTAAAAAAAAGTTATGGCAACGCTGGTTGGTAGATATGAATAAATAATGTCGTTATTCAGTAAAAAGTGTTAAAATGAAAATTTTTAGTTATTGCAGTATTTTTAACCCTTATGTGCGCGGCAAGAAAACACCTTATAATGCGCTGTAAGGTACCCGGGTACCTATATAAAAGTTACGTAGAAAACAAGCATTTTCGCACTAAATGTAGTTGTAAAGTAAATATGGGATTGGCAATATATATCTGTAGCCAATCTCATATATGTTTTACTACGTTTTAATTTGATATTTAGTGAGAAAGTGCTTGTTTTCAACGTAACATTTGTATAGGTACCCGGGTACCTTGCGGCGCAATAGAAGGTGTTTTTTTGTCGTGCACATAAATGTTGCTTAATTTGATTAGAAATTTCTACGTCTACCACGTTTATATAGACTTATTTGTTTATGCAGAGCTACTAACAACAAATATATGTACTTACAATGGCCTCATTTCCATATAAAGCACGTACAGGTACCCGGGTACCTTTGTGCGTATTTAAGGGTGTTAAGAGTAAATTGGTCTCTCACTCAAATTAAAAAATTTTTCTTAGCTGTACGGCTGCAAAAATACAAACTTTTTTGAAAGTTAGTAGTTCTCAAAAAGTTTCAGATATGCAGACTATTCATTTCAATGAACAAATGTTGGTTGACACGCCAAAGGTACCCGGGTACCTAGGTGCGCACATAAGGGTTAAACAAGTATGTACATTGTACACTACTTTAAATAATACACCAATTTTTTACATAAAATTTTCTATTTAAAACAAAATTAATTTAATATGTATATTCATTACGCACAGAAAAAAGTTTAAGCATAAATAGTATGAAAAATGTCATAATCTATTGTTCATATATTTTATTAATTTATGTATGAATTTAGTTTTTAATAAATAAATTTATGAAATCTAAGTTGCCTTGAAAAAACTTTTTGTAAGCAAATTCTAAAAATATCCAAAGAAATTTAAAATTCATAACTTTATTGTCAAATTCCAAAAAGTTTTTTTTATTTACATATCGAGAGTTTATATTCAATAAACGTCAACTCAAAAAATCCAACTTTTCAGGAGAGCGAAAAAACTAGTTATATCGCTTAATATTGTAAAAAAAACAATGTAGCTTCCATATTTAAATATTCTTAATACTTTATACATATGAAAAAAATGTATATTTTGCACTTGTTTGCGTATTTTTTTGAGATAGCATATTTTATTATATCAAAAAAACAAATATTTTTTCAGACTTAGCACATATTGTACTAGTAAAACTTCTATTAATTGAAAAAATGGAATTTCGAAAGTTTCAAGCTCTCCACCGAGTACTATGGATATCATTTAAACATTGCAAACAACGAAATTTATTTGCTGGAGCTTAAGCAATTGTCTGTATGCAGCATTTCGTTGGTGCTTTACCAGCTCATCAGTAGACTTTAAACACAATTTTGAACAGTTACAGACCCTTTATCATATGTACAAACTTTTAAAAACCATTTGAGAATTTACAAATATA
Source organism: Panzeria rudis (assembly GCA_956483635.1). NCBI lineage: Eukaryota > Metazoa > Arthropoda > Insecta > Diptera > Tachinidae > Panzeria > Panzeria rudis. The sequence continues at coordinate 129,609,551 of OY101448.1, forward strand.
TAAATGATTTTCAAAAAAAATAAGCTTAGTAGGCTTTGAAACCTATACAAAACCCAGCAAATAATTTTTTATTCGATATGAATCTATTTTATTTTTCGACACCTTCATACAATTAGAAATCCATTGGATAACAATAAAAATATTTATAAGGCAAAATGAAAAATAAAATCTAAATTAAACCTTTAAGAAATTTATTATTTGACATATATTGTCATAATTTTATTTTAAATGAAATTTATTTGCTTAAACTCCAGCAAATAAATTTCATTTACAATAAAATTATGACAATATGTCAAACAATAAATTTCTTAAACATTGCAAACAATATTTCTTACTTCTATGATAAATTTTCAGTCTTTAGTTATTATAAATTGTGCACACTACGCGTGCTTTTCGACAATTTGAGAAAAGTTAGTAATATATCTGATTAATAAATTGATCTAATATTACAACGGGTTGTCCGATTTGAACGAATGGTAACTCATATGAAAGCCTAGCTCTTCTGCTTTAAGAAACTTTCTAAAAGTATACTGTCTCAATTCAAAAACTTAGCGCAAGCTTGGCGAAGTCTAAAACAAACTTTATTTTGCATGCTTAAAACTCGACGCTCGATATCTCAATTTTTAGTACATTTGAGTTCAGCATGTTCCATTAAATAAGAGTTGATGTTAATTTTAAATAATTTAGTTAAATACAAAAATGTTGTCAAATTACTATGGGAGTTAGCATTTATTATCTGTAATAAATATGTATATACTTTGAGAAAGCATTATTACAAACATATGTGTAAAAGTCGCAAAACTTCACTTTTTGCTCTGAAATTTTCACTAAACGTGGAGAACACGTTAATACACCATTTGCCATCAAAAACTCGTTTTCTCCAAAATTTGAGTTGACACATTTTGAATATAGAATCTCGATATATAAAGTAAAAAAAATACAGTTGAAGGGCTTAGTGCAATAACTCGGTAAGCCACATGAAATCAAAAATTGGTTTTATGTGCTCATACTATTGCTATGTACCATAGATTTGCATCCTAGATAAATTTTTGGATAAATTCTCTCATATTGCAAATAATTATGCGTCATATTTGAAATAGAAAGTTCCAAAAACCATACAATTACAATTTTTGTTTAAATTTAAAACTCGATTTATTCAATATTTTGTTTTTGTGGCTTTGTGTCTAATGAAATCAGATACCTTGTTCCCGAAACCCTATTTTTTACGTATACAACACGTCCTTCAATAAGAGCAAATCTTTTTGTGGTCGATCTCGTAGTGAACCGCACTACGACGCATTACAGAGAAAATTCGCGTACTTTTTCTTTTTGTTTTGAACAAAACCAAAACTTGTCTAATCAGTTTGATGCGCTCAAAAAAACTGTGTCCTCAGTTTTTTCCTATTACTTCGAGATTTCTTTTGTGGGCGTATCTAATATTTCCACTATGCACACAAGTATATTTAACCTTAACTCAAGAACAGTATATCCGATTCCGAGCAACAAAGCATCAACAGATGCATGATAAAGCTACCTTTAAACTATCTTAATACTACAATTAGGTAAACAAATCAGTGATTTCTTAGTTATTCACAAGTTAATTTCGAAAAATAGTGCCTTTTTATGAAAAAATAATAAATTCTTTTCATGCAGCCGAAAACTTCAATGGCACATTACAAAATTTATTACCAGTTTGTAATCCATTTCGGGCGTTATTTAATTTTTTTGGGCCTTATTTCATTGGCCGTTATTCCATAATTTCCTTTGGGCGTTATTTCATTAAAATTGCGCTTTACACAGCGTCTTCACGAGACATTAACTTTGATATAACATGAGAGAAAACGTTGGCAGAATAATAAAAACAAAATGTCGATTTTTCTCCTAATCTTATACTAGGGGAAGACGTAATTTTCCTTTTCCTATAAGATTTCATTTTATGCAAATGCTCATCGAGTTAACATGCACTACTTTTGCATAATTAGTTATTTTATTTTTAATTTTTCACACAAATTTTAATTTATAAATCAATTAAACACATTTATTCATTTGTTTAACACAGAAATTTTATCAAAAACATCACTTTTCATTTATTTTAATAATTACTCACACATACACACTATTTTATTTTCATGTACATGGGTTTTTTGACAGTTCATCTCATAAGATTGTTGTTATAAGAATTCTTATAACAACGCTCTCATAAAATTTTTTATAACATTGAGATAACACTAATTTGAAGTCTACACGTAACATAATTCTCTCTGCGATTGAATTTGACAATCTCATCTTACATATTATGTTACGTGTAGACCTCAAGTTATTAAATTTTTTATATTGGGCGTTATTTCATTTTATATGGGCTTTATGTTATTGGGCCTTATTTCATTGGGCTTTATTTCATGCCGCCGAGATTCTTATAGGAAATCGTCTGATCTTTAGAAACAAAAATTAAATTTGAAAAAAATGCATGCTTCAGTATAAACAAAAATTAGACTGCTTTTTCTAAATGAAGAGTAAAAAAATTTTTGATTCGGCTCAAATTATGTATGTGGTCATACATAATTTCGACCAAACGTATTTTCTTGCACTTTGATGTAATGAACACAGGTTTGATATTACGATAGCTATGACCAATTTAAAAAAGTTTTGAACACCGTAATACCGAAACAAAGTGTTAGATAAAAAATTACATATTTGTTAGTATTACTAGGAATTATGAACTAATATGTATGCACATATATATTTTTTTAGTTTTTATCCGGAGGGTTGGGGGTGGTCCTAGGTGTATGCATGTGCGGTGTAGCCCTTTCTACTCTGCCATTTATCTCAAAAACGGTTGATCCTACAAAATATAACTGTATAAAATTTTTTTTGGAAATTGTATTCTCTATAGTTTTTATGAAAAAACTCAGATTTTTGCGGCCATTGACTTCAAATATTTTGTAATCCGTACACGAGATTACGTGAGACTTTGGAGACTTATTATACAAGGCCAAGATAAAATTGTCTGATATGTGATGGAAATCGATCGATTTTAAATCACGCCGATTTATAAAAACATTTCGAGGCTCAGACCATTTTATTCGAACTTAAATTCGGTTTTAGTGTATCGTGTGATATACAGACCACCCACCTATTTGGCTATTATTAGATTTGTAAAATCACGCGATTTTAAATCGATCAATTTCCATCACATACCAGTTTATAAAAAATTTAAATTTCTTATCTCAAGTTCAAAGACTTAAGCGAAGATCCCGCTATAGTAGCAACGTACCGATTTTCGCCAGCGCAATAAAGTCATATCTATTAAAGCCAAACGGACTTATTTCTCAAATAATTCCGCAATAATTTAAAATGGCCTTATTACCAGTGCAGAGCATTTACGGCCTTATTTCTTTGTAAGGCTGAGGTCACACCAGCATTTTAAAAACGCACGTTTCTAGTTTTGTTAACTTAATTTATGGTTTTTGGGCATTACATGCTATTATAAAGTAAAGGTGGTTAAATTTTAAGGGCTGATGTTGATTTTGAATAAAATACAAATTATTTAGAAAATTATTGTAATTTCTTTTTATTATGATAATATGGTATGGTTCAATTATGTATGGAACAAAATATCGGCCAAATGGCCGCCGCGACATCGGCGGCACACCTCCATCAGATGGTCCAAATTTTTGATGATGCTGAGACATAATTGAGGTTCTATGCCGTTAATGTGCTCTTGAATTGTTGCTGGCTTATCGACGTACACCTTTTCTTTCAAATAACCCCAAAGAAAGAAGTCCAACGGTGTCAAATCACATGATCTTGGCGGCCAATTGACACCGCCACCACGTGAGAGAACACGGCCATTGAATTTGTCACGCAAAAGAGCCATTGTTTCGTTAGCTGTGTGGCAAGTGGCACCGTCCTGTTGAAACCACATATCGTCCATATCCATATCTTCCAATTCGGGCCATAAAAAGTTCGTTATCATCTAACGATAGCGAACACCATTCACAGTAACTGCCTGACCAGCTCTTCAGCCACACTATCACGAACAGCAGCAATATTTTCTGCAGTACGAGCTGTACGAGCATGCACTGGTGTTTTCACATCTCCTACAGACCCGGTTTGCTCAAACTCTTGCGCGATTTTTCCGATTGTACGCATATTTGGCCGATTAAATTGACCGAAAATATCACGAAGTGCACGGATATGCATTTTGATTTGAACGCCCATTTTCATAATTAGCCTGAATAACTTTAACTCGTTGCTCGATTGTGTATCTTTCCATGGTTCAAATTGAGAAATGTCAATTGAAATGCAGGAAAAAACTTAACTTATAAAATAAAGCATAAATCATACTTCGCATAAATCTTTTCTGGTTATAAAGCTAGAGCAATTATAAACAAAGTCTCAAATTGGTATATTTTTTTCTTTAGATGGCTACTAGTCAGACGTTATACAATAAAAAAAGTTTATTTTCTTATTAAAATTAAAAAGCATGCGACACGGCACACCTTCATACATACTTGTTGGAATTACTCTGTAAAGAACTGAAATTATATTTTTTAACTTACTTTTAATGCATTAATAAATTTATTTAATAGATCTCATTAGCTTCTTTTTTTTGTTCAAATAAATTCAGTTAAATGATATATTGTATCGTTTTGTATTGGGCGGAAATTCCCGGGAAATTGAAAAATCAATCCCGCTTTCCTTGAAATGAAAAAGTCCGGGAAAAGAAAAACTCTAACTTGAACCCGTTTAAGGTATTATTATACTAATAATTTTAGATATCATAATCATGATCATAATCATCATTATCTTTGTTGTCATGATAATCATCACTATCATCATCATTGTCGCCTTATTCGGGCAGAGTTAATAACTCCAATGCCAACTGTGGTATTCTGTATTTATTTACTTTAATTTTTTTTGTTATTAGCTTCACTCATGCTGATAATGAATGGATCTGAAGAAAGCAGAAATCCTTTAAATATGTCTTCATTAGTTTTTTCCCAGCTGCATTTACGCGCAAAATATTCTCTATAGTTTTTAAAATCTTTGTTATTAGTCTTTTGTGCTTCCTCTGAAAGCTCACCAATTGGCAAAACGGCACTGGATATTATTTCCGGCACATGAACAATAAATTTATAAAGGGTCGGTGACATTTTTTAACCAAATTCCTGGCATTATGGTCTGACCTAGCTTGCCAATTTTTAAGTGGCAATTTATATGCCAAATGGAGAAGCCACTTAAAAAACCGAATCCAGCCATGGATAGTAGATAAACCGAACTGAAATGTATCTTCCCAGCAAAAACTTTTGTCATTTTTGTACTCGGTAGTACTTTATTAATGGGTTACAAAGTAATGAGTGGTACTTATATATCTCATTACTATGCTTCAAATTATAACTGCTGCTTATTTTTTAATAAACTGAGTACGTATTTTTCTTATTGTCTGAAAGTAGATACAATTTGTTGATATGTGTTTATAAAATAAGTAGACAACCACTCTTTAAATCAACATGTGTTTATATATGAAAACTAATTTGTATCACTTAAACTCATAAGTAAACAATAGCTCAGTGGGTAAAGTACTTGACTTCAAATCTGAACAAGCACAGGTTCGTATCCCAGCTGGGCCAAGAAAATAACTTAAAAATATAGATAATATATTATGTGTATAAATTTTTTTTTTCAATTTGTGTATTTGACTACTTATTTTTTAGCTTAAAGTAAGCCAAATAGTAACTAGTTAATTGCTGCGAATGCATATTTTTTGAACTTCTCAAAAATAATAAATAGTTATCGAGTCAAATTGTAAGTAGTTTAGGGCTGTCATACGTCCTGGTTTTCCAGAGGTTAAGCTTTCTGTTATAACGCTGTTTACATGAAAAAATTTTACCAGCATTTCGTCACCTTATTATTGGTTTGACCCATAAACATAGGAAAAAGCATTAGAAAGCAGCAAACCAATAATTTTGCGATTTGTTGCCCTGGGGCCAGTGCTGCCAAATGATTTTGAAATCTGCACTTATTGTTGAAAAAAATCGGCATTTTAGGCACTTCAATTCGAAAAATCGGCAAGAAATTTGGCATAAATAAAGCTAAGCATTTTTCGTGGTTTTATTAATTTTTATTAATAAAAAACAAAAAAATAGCAATCGCCAGTAATTTCATGTGGTTTATAAACACAAATGCATAACAAAAAAAATGATTTTACAAGCTTAAATATATAACATGGAATATAAATGATTTTCAGAATGAATACATTTCCGAATTTATAATTTTTGCTAAATCGCTTTTAATATGAGTACCAAAAAAAATTGGTTTTATGAGTTTCAAATAATCTGTAGAATAAAGAATTTCTTCTGAAGTTTAATTTTCTAAGGAACATTGAAATTTAGTTTAGTTACCCGCGTACTGAAGAGTGTGCTAGGCTTTTAACTGGGAGGTCGCAGGTTTGATTCCTACCAAGACTCGGGTGTTTCTGCAGAAAAGCTCAAAAAGGCTTAATCAGAATGTGCGTTTGTTAAATTGACGGAGCACCATGGGAGAACCATAATTTTTTTTTTAATTCTGCTAAAACTGGAAAAGCCTTTGTGGAATCGCCTTGCTTTATTTTAGAAATTGTTTGCCAAAAATTATATAAATTAATTTCAGTATTTTTGAATATTTGTTTAAAGGCAAGAACTTTCAATCTATAAAATTCTGAAATTTCTAATAACATCAAAAATAGTAGTGATTTTTTCTTCATTACGATAATTGGAATTATTAAAATTAGTGATCTACAGTTACGATCAAAATCAAAGTTTTCGTATGAAAGTGAGCATTTTTATATAAAAATTTACACAAAGCCTGGGGCTTACGTATTGCAACTACTCGATGAAATAAACACAGGTCGCCTCGCCAGCCCATGTGTTTATTTTCGCCCCTCGTTATTTTAAATGAATTTTTTATTTTTATTTATTGTTTTTTATGTATGAATTACATGTTAAGTTTTGTATCTATTGTTTAATTGTTGGACTTCAATTTGAAATATATGGTTGATGCATGTACGAAAATAAAAATTTGTTGCGGCTCAATTTTATATGATTAGTTCTTGGAATATATAAGCTTTTGTTGTACATTCGTTTGTGATATGTATTATAAATGTCCTGGTCGACGGCTTCAGACTTCTATATACGTTTTTGCCTACCAGTAAGCAAAGTTTTTGCTGGGTTTTTTACATATTTGGTAATCATTTAATGAATAGAGTTGAAATCTTTGCTCGTAGCATCACAAATGTAACAGTTTTGCGTGAATGTTGTTTTGGTAACAGCATTACATACTTTTCCATCACGCATCACTAACATTAGTGGTGAAAGAAAATAAGGTCAATGCAAATAATTCACTTTATTGCTCCACTTTGAGTTGCTCCATTCCAAAATCTTGTCAATTTGTGCTTTTAGTTGTCATGACCTGGAAGGACGAATGAAGCATTAAAATGAAGTACTGATGCTTGAAAATTTTATATTTATTTTGTTAACTATTAGATTGAGAGAAAAGTTGTTAGGGAATGAAATGCTGCATCGCTCCGTCTCTAAATTAACAACTTACAAAAACGTAACTACGATTTAAAACTAGAGTATCTGGTCATAAATCGGATCAAAGGTATAGGGATAATGTTTCCTTACAAAAGACTACATTAGCAGATCATAGTGCCAATTCAAATCAATATCCTGATTTTAAATACGTAGAATAATTATAAACGGCTTAATATGTTAGGCCCTAAGCTCCTTATAGGATCGATGGGAATATATTATTATTATTATTATTATTATTATTATTAATATGTTAAAGATGTTACAAATTAAATATGTTCCAACAGACAATATACTGAACTACAGGACAGAACGGCTAGTGTTGCTCACAGCTATAGATATTTATTATATAGGAACGGAAACGGAAATTAGAAATATGAGAAATTGATATACCTTATGTTGTACAGTACAAGTAGTTGAAATTTGGTTCTAGAACCTATCCCAATGACAACGCCATATAAAAGTGACAGGTCCCACTCATATAAAGTTGCAGAACTCGAGCTGGTTGCTAGTCCTTGACAACCAGTCCCGTGATTTATCCTGTGTCATGTGCTCTATTCCCTCTGGGGTTTTAAATGGTTTCTGAGATTGAAGTTTTGTCAGAGCATTTCTATATGCAAGTGCTCGGACTTCTTTTCCTACCGATGGTTTCTTAGCGAAATTTTCTTAGAACTGTTCGTAAATTACGTTTCTTGCTATACGATTTTGTCTTTTTTTTTGTCCCATCAAAATCGTCAGCCCCTAATGTAACTCTTCCTTGCTAAGCGAATAACACCTAGATATTGAAGGCTTGTCTTGGATATCTGTTACCCAAAGCAGAAACCAATATAACAAGCAGGGTGACCCAAGTGCTCTACTTAAATAATTTTGCGCCTTAGCTCATGCTGCAATATAATTATGTCTATTTATGCACACCACAGAGTGACATTACGTACACAAAAAGAAAATATACATAAGTATTGTATTCTATTAATATAAGTAACTGCGTATAGTCGTAATTGTTACACAAATAATTCGTACGCACTAGTGATGTTACGAATATTGGTATTCGTACTCGAATCGGCGAATATTCGCCTCTTTCATGATATTCGTATTCGCCAAATTCAAGCGAATATATCACGAATATTTCGTGAATACGTTCCAAAAAATAATACATAAAAAATACTAAAAATTAAAAAAAAATTTTTTTTTTCTAAAAAAATGTCTATAACGCAAAACAATAATCTTTTAGTAAAGAAAAAAAGAAACAAAATATATTTCACAACGACGTGGTAATTAAAAAGTAAAGTCCTGTTAAATTAATTTATTAATCATGTAAAAATAATACTCAAAGCTCAGTAAAGGAATGTTGAACTTCAAAAATAAAAGTTTTGAAGTCTTTTCTCCATCAAGCCTATTGCGCGGTGTGTAAATAAGCTCCGCACCACTAAACATTCGCTCGCTCGGAACACTCGCCGCTGGTGTCACTAAATATTGCCTGGATATAGTTAAAAGAAGCTCGTATTTTCCCTTATTTACTTTCCACCAAAAATTAAAAAAAGTGGCCAGGGGCTAAGTTAATAATTTCAAATTCCGTCATCGAAGTATCATAATAATGTTAAATACCTGTATTGTGACAGTTTTTCTCAATTTATTGCTATTGACGCAAAGGGTAGATTTATTGGTACTAACTATTTAGATTGAATATTCGTATTCGTATTCGAATTCGGCGAATATTGTTTCAGATATTCGTATTCGCATTCGCGAATATTATAAATTGATATTCGTAATATCACAAGTACGCACATATATTTGTTTTCAAACAACTATAAGTATATCCGATTCCAACACGCTATCGCATGTCCACTTCATTTATACGAAAAACTTAAATACTCTACAACTATAAATAGAAAAGCACATGCGTATGGGGAGTATTAAGCATCTGTCATACTTATTTTTAAAGTACTTTTATACTTAGGGTATGTATGTATTGGATAAAATAAAAATACATACTTACATATCCTACTTACATCCTTATTTTGGCAATTTGGTAATACTAAATTTGTACCCGAATTTTTATTACAATAACTCTTTATTTGTTCCGGTATTTCCGCAATATTATAATAAAAAAATAATTCACCGAATGTCGTAAACAAATGTACACATTTTTGTAATAAAATTTAATTATTTTAAATTATTTTTTTAAATAAAAATAGATTGTGAAGTGTCGAAAAGTAAATTTATGAAAATTTTGGCTTCCACACGAACAATCAATCGTCTAAGAGAAAATGGCACAAGGCGCCTAATTGCTTTGAGATTTTATTCATATTGCGAAATAAAAATAGTTGCAAATCACACAAATGCTTTGGGTAGAACAATTGAACCACCAGTTGGAAGAAGGAAATAAATCCAAAAATATGGAACAGAGATAAATGAAAAAAATTTCATAACTTTTTATTTTCTTCACAAAGCCTTTTATAACATTTGGATGAAATGGAGATACTATTAATTATGATTGCATAACATAAGACCAGATTTCCAAATATTAATATTTACTGATATATACACAAATGAACTTCTTGGATTTATTCCCTTGTTCCAACTGATCAAAAAAATATATAAATAAAAGGCAATTTTTTAACAAGGGTGTATTTTTCTAAAAAAAAATATTGAATGAAGTAGTTAATATCAATTATTCGTCATCGTTTTCAGCAGTTTCGGTTGTTGTAGTAGTTCAAGAGATTATATAATAATATTATCATAATATTCTTTGAATTCGTCGGGAATGCATTGTTTTAGTATGCCCTTTATAAATGGTAATTTTGGGCTTACATACTTTTTCTGAAGCAAAAAAGTGTCTTTAGGAGAGCCATCTATAAATTCAGAACATATTATATAACTTTTTTGAATTGAACAGTATTCAAAATGTCTGTAATTCGATATCTTGGAATATGTTTTTCTTATTCAATGACTTACAGGTGTTTCTTAAATAATTTTACCATGCATTTTTAAAATCAACAATCAATTCTGAAGTAACAAATATCACGGAAAACCCAGAATTTTTGCTATTAAAATTTTACTTTTTTGAACTTACTTGTACCAAAAATCATTTTTTATTGATTATCAGTTGGAAAAATGGAATAAATGACCGGATTTATTCCCTTCTTCCAACTGACTCTTTGTTTAGTCGCATGAAATTCTATTGAATATAAGTGTTACATTTTTGTCTTTAGCACGCATAATAGAGCTATTTTTCAAGTAAACAAAAATGTTTATAACTCAATTTTGAAAAAAAAATGGCGTTTATTCCCTTCTTCCAACTGATGGTTCAATTTTTGATGGCAAAATGAGCAATCGTCCATATTTTTGAATCATTACTGACTGTGCCAAATTGCGGAAATTCGCAAAAACCTGCTAACTTTAAATAGATAGAGAAGTCTGATAGTGTTTAAAAATCGGCAAAACTGTAAAAACCAAGAAGTAGCAAAACAATCATGTTTACCGTAAAAATAGCGAGCATTTGCGATAAATAGCAAACAAACTATAAAATTGTTTAAAATAGCTAAAATTATATTACAATTCGCCAAAACTTGTTAACATTAAAAATAGGGATGTAACGAATACCGATACCGATACCGATATATCGGCGATACTTCAGATTTTCCGATACATCGGTATCGGCGACATTTTGCTGTCGATACGACGATACTTTTAAAATTTTTTTCAGAGTTTTTTTTTTAACAAATAATTTATTTTTGTTCAATTTTACCATGAATTAAATTCACTTCTTTATTTTTTAAATCTTGTTAATATCAATTTTAAAAATTAATAATATTTTATGCTATTATTTTGTAAAAAAATTATTAATTTTTTGTTAATTTTACCATGTATTCAAATTCAAGTCGTTGTTTTTAAATCTTATTCCAGCAAAAAAAGACACTCCAAGGAAGTCATGGAAATGTAGAATTCGCGATCCGGAAGTATTGCAAATTTGGATAATTTATAATTAGTTTTACATATCCTTGACATTGCAAGAAGTTCTGTTTTTCGATTACCAATCACCGAATTGGAAGCGATGTTAGGACAAATTTCTTTTTCGGTGTTCTATAATGATCTTTCCTCAAGAAAAAAGGATAAAAAATTACCTATTTTCACAATTTTTTTTATGCGAATTTAAACTCAAAACTTTATTTTCATGTAAATTTAAGTGAATAAATATAAACTTTTAGAAGACTTTTAATAATTAAGCTATTAAGTTACTTAGAAGAATATTAGTTGATAAATGTTCTTTAAAAAATCGATTTTTTAAAAAGCATGGCGAGTATTTGTTAAAATTACAAAGGAATTAAAAATTTTTTCTTGCTTTTCTACTAATTATCTGCATATTTTCAATATAGATATTTTTGGAAGTAAAGAAAATGTAGCTCCTTAAAAATTACTTCCAATTTTTTATACTGGGTTAAAATCAATTTTAAATATTCTCTCTTACGGCCCTTTTCACAATGTACGATTAAGAGTTAACATGGACTTTAACGGAATCTTCGCCATACAAAACTTGCCGTTAAAGTCCACGTTAACTCTTAATCATACATTGTGAAAATTGGCGTTACAATGTAATTTTGTATAATAAAAAAAATTGCACTTGAGTTTTGTTGATCTAAACTTGAGCTCAATTTCAATATTCGTATCGGTATCGGCGATATTTATTTTTAAATATCGGTATCGGTATCGGATCGGCAAAACGGCGTATCGTTACATCCCTAATTAAAAAGCTAGAAAATTGTGATAGTGATTAAAATTCGGTAAAACTATAAAAATTCCAAGAATTAGCTAAAAAAGAAAACACTTATCGCGAAAATATTCGAAAAATTGCAATATTACAAGCAAGCCCTAAATTGCTTAAAAATCGCTAAAATTGTAAGAAATGCCAAAAGCTCGGAAAAATTGCGAAAATTACGCTAATTCGCAATTTTCGCGGTAAAAGTGATTTCTTTTTGCCCGTTTTTTGATTATTTACAGCTTTAACGACGTATAATCAATATTAGACTTCGCCATTTTTTTAATCTTAGCAAGTTTTTGGGAATTTTCGTAATTTTCGCGGTTTTTTCCTGACAATTTTAGCTACTCTTGAGCAAATTTAGAGCCGATCGCAATTTCTCTAGAATTTTCGCTAATTTCGCGGTAAAATTGATTTGAGCGATGTTTAATGAATTTAAGGGCTTGTGTTCAAATTTTCGCCAATTTTAATAAAAAAAATTTAATTCAATTTTTTTTAAAGAAATTCTTGTTACCTACTTTTTGGTAGGTAACAGTTTTATTTACTTTTGTTACGATAAAAAATTTATCAGAATACTAATTTCCTATTTTTATAACTTCGGTTACAAATTATAACCATGGTGACTATTATAACTGCGTCAGAATAGGCTTGTTCATTAAAATTGTATATATTTCTTCCTTTTTTATAAAAATAAACTTAAAAACTAAAAATTCTTAGATATTTTTGTCTCTAAATATTATATTATTGTGTATGCGATAGACTCTTACCTATCGAATGACAACCCGATAAATGTAGATGTTTGATTACTCGATGTCGAATGGTATCATCTCCAATTACGGTAATTTTTATTCGATATCGAATGCCATGATGCAGTGATTAGACCCCAGGTATTGGACTATTTTCTTTATTTTCAATTAAAATAACTTTTATAGTTATATTACAAATGTATACATAAAAAAGAGAATTTGAAATAAAATATTTTTAGTCAATACGGAAATATTAGAATTAAATATTTGTTTTCCATTAATTTAGTTGGTGCTTCTTCCTTTTGCGGAGCGTAGTTTTTTATTTTACTTCTTAAAATTTGGAAGCGAAAATACCCAAAAAATTATAGGTGACTATTCTTAGATTATTTAAAAAAATTGCTACAAAAGAAAATCAAGTAAAAATATACGTACTTCTAAGAGTAACAATGTTAAATTCATACATACACAAAACAGCAATAAAATAATTAAGTTTTCGCCCATGTTCTGGAAAACGCTACGTTTTTAAATCGCTTACGGTTTTTTAAAACGCAAACGTTTTTCAGCATGTTCTGAGAACGGTACGATTTGCTAGCGTTTTGCTGTTTTCTGAAGTTATGTTCGAGCAATGAAAACATATCATAATAAAACATAAACAAGTAAGTTTTAAATTAAAATGCCTACAGCATTTTTGTTTGCTATACTGGCTTTAAAAAAGCTACAATCAGCGCCAGTTGATAAGGAGACAATTGAGACAGACAATTGATAAACTCAAAGCAAAGTTTTAAATTGCATGTTTTTAAAATCGTGCAAAAACGTTGCAAGTTTTTCATCAAATAAAAAGAAAACATATAAAATAGAAATTGTGCATCATTTTATTTCCTGTTTAAAGTGTAGTTTAAATAAAATGGACCAGATCGCTGCAGTATACACTAGCAGTTTGAAAACGCCAAATTTCTAGCGTTTTCAAATCGAAAACGCGAATTTCAAGCGATATGCGTTTTTCAGAACATGGGCGTTTGATTCTTTTGTTCTTGTAAAAATGCTCAATGACTTGATTTGTACAAAAATAAGTATAAACAAAAATCAAACCACAATATAATTGCTCTTGCGAAAGCAGTTAAAAACAGGGCTCGGGCTTTTATGCAAATACATGTTTTTTATGGTGATAGATAAAGAGGTATTATCTAGCGAATCTTCAAATTTTAAGTATTTTGGCATCGATTTGTAGTAGCATATTTTGGTGGCAAGTGCATATTTTTGCATATTTTGGAAATAAATGTATATTTTTTAGCTGTAAACATTTTTTCAATGCATATTTCTTAAGTTTTGTACAAAATATTAATAGGCCGATTATCGATGGTACCGAGCCTCTGTCCAGTTGATGAAAATGATACTACTGATGGCAATTGACAGCTGTCAATTTCAGTTGCTACTTAGTGCGATTGGTAACGCAACTAAACTTCGGTTGCCTTAAATAATAGACCCAATTATGTTTGTTATATGATTTTTCTCTACAAATAATAATAAAAGAATTAAAGAAACTATTTTCATATTATTTCAGTTTTGGTACTTTGTTCGTAGGTAAGTAAATACATATTTTTGTGAATATTTTTCATTTTTAGGTGCATTTGTTAAGCACTTAAAATCAATTTTTAGTTGCATGAAATTCCGAGCCCTGGTTATAAAGGTGAATTTTTGTACATATGTATACATACATATGTATGTCTACTGGAGCTCTATATATCGCGACCTTAGTATTGTTTTGGCTCATATGCCAAAAAGTCGGAATGGAGAAAAACAACAAAGAAGATTTACATAGAGTTTTCTCAAAATATATCCGATAGAATTTTTTTGTATTCTCACCACTGCTTCCGGCATATGTTTGGAAGAAAAATGTACATTTTTGTGAACTTTAATCAATCCGATTACAAATTATGTGCTCCAGTAGCCACTTTTTTATTTTATTTGTAAAAATTAGCTTTTGTTGCTCCATATGTATACTAACTGCTGTGTATTGAGTAACTTGTTATTGAGATGAAATTTTCTACTTTTTATTGAAAATAAGCGTATAAATGTAATTAGAAAAGATATTTACATGGAATAAAAACTTAATATTGATGAAACTTGGTATTTTATTTGATATCTGATTTTTTTTTTAATTAAAAAAATTTTTTTTACAAAAAATCTATCAAAAATGATGATATCGAGCACAATGAATGCTTCATATCTCAAAAACCAGGAACAATTTCGCGAAACAGTTTTTGGATTCTGAAAGAGGACATTCAAAATATATATACCCCATACTTAACTAAATTTTTTTTTAAATGGTCGGTGGGCCAAAACAATACTAATGTCGCGATATATTGAAGTAATATAAACTTACAGAATGGCGAAATGACTTATGTTAATCTTGATTTTTTTGTAAATTTTTGCAAACAAAAATTGTTAGTTTTATAACTTGTAAGATGACACATGTGTTTCGAGTAAACATTTATAGCTGTTTTACACTATCTCACAAGCCGTTCGACTTCTGTAGAAAATGCAACCCTGATATAATGAGTTTATGGAAAGTTTTAAAAAAGCGATAATAACACAGTATATCCGGGTTGCATTTTGTGCTTGTATAATAGTCTAAAAACAGCTTTATGTGTATCCGGATAAATACTTAGAGTATTTTTATACTTATGAGTATGATTGTAGCTAATACAGTGTATGATTTTACTTATAGTCGTTTGTGCTGCGTAATTTAAGGAATCTGTATGTACATAACGTTGGTTGTTTATATTTATACGTATTCGGTTTAAACTTAATGAGTATTTTTGCATATGAGTACTGTTTTTATTTTTAATTGTTCGCATTTACAGTTGTTTGGCAGCCAATACTCAAAGAGTACTTAAAACGATACTTATGTCATTCTCTGAAGCACACTTGACGCTGTAGTACTACCTTCTCCTTAATAAAACAAAGTTGGTTAAAATTTTTTATGTTAATATGTAATTTAAAATATTTTACATTTATTTAAAAAATAATTCTCGGCTGCATAATATAACAAATTGCAAAAAATAAAAACCTAAAGTTGTTTACACAATAACTTAAAATTACAACTGAAATGAAGTATTAACTAAAAAATTTCACTAAAAAATAGACACTCACATTAAAATACATGAATTCTAAAACAAATAGAAAATCAAAATTAATTTTGACAACTAAAATCATAAGCGAACCAACTAATATGCCTGCTTAATAAATTATTTACATAATACAATTAATAACAAAATATTAAAAATATAAAATGTATAAATGAAACATATTTATTTGTATATTTGTTAGCAAGTTATTTTAACTTTATTTATGTTTGAAAATAATCTGATTATTAATTAAGCAAAAATCTTCAGTAAGAAATTTTTTATCAATATTAATTGTTAAATTTATTTTTATAAATAAGTCTGTGTATAAGTTATGGTGGTATGGTTAATAAAAAAAATATGTTTATCATATGAATTTCTTGTTCATAATGTACATATACGTTTTAAATTGCTCTTCTTATATTAATAAAGAATTGAATTTTTATTCTAAAAATTATTAAGCGTGTTGTAAAAAAGGGGAGTTTTTTTTTGGAGATATCATACGTTTGTATGTGTTAAGGCCTTGTTTTCTATAAAGATATAAAAAATGATTGAAATTTGTTTTTATCAGTTTTACAACTTTTACCAATAAGTTAATGAAATGTTTGTATAAGATGTGTATAAGTTTTAGTTTTTCTTAATTTAATTGTAAAAATATTTAAAGCCAGTTGTGCGTTTTCAATTAAGTTCCTTTGATTTCTGTTTTAGAAAAGACACTTTTCTTTTTTCAAATTAGTTTGTTTCCACAATGGCATTTGGTCGAATTCCGTGCGTGGTATGCCCAAAGCCTTTTCGAAGTCTTCATTATTTAGATACATTTCTAAACGAGTTGGATCGACGCCTTCGGGTAGGGGCCTCTTTTGGAGCACCGCCAAAGGATATTCAGTTTGGGTCAATTGTTCTAGTACATCAACAATTGGTAACGGTTGATCGGTGCGACCATCCTGATTAAGAAATAAAATAAATATAATATTTAAAATTTATTAAATTTACTTAAGCGCGTCTATATGCCTGCATTTCGCTGGCGCTTATGCGAACTTATCAGTAGACCTTCAATTATTACATAAGTTATGTAAGCATAATGGTTGAAAACTAATCAATGATTGAACGTCTACTGATGATTCTACATAATCACCAACGTAATACACATTGGCTTAACCCGCAACAAATATCTTTTTTTATATTTTAGTTATAATTTTCGAATTAAAATTTAGTTTAATTCCCCTATTATGATCCACAAATCAATATTTAATTTTTGGTATTATGATTCATGGTCAATTTTAGCTAGTTAAGTTAAGTTATTGTCAACCTGAATATGACAACTCGAATCAAACAACTGATTGAAAGTTGAATTGGAATTCATAGTGAGAATTTAACAACTACAACTCAACTATCAACTTAGCTGTGAATCACAGTCTAACCAGACGCGACACGAGCCGGAAGATATTGCCGTCTCAGCCGAAGTGGCCAGCATTACAAAAGAGAATAAGAATAAGAGAATAAGAAAGTATTAGTGTTTCCTTTTGTTTTGTTTTACGCATACATTTGTAATATGTGCAACACTTTTAATTGGATAAAACGAAACACCAACACGTAATTGTTATCTCTTTCTCAACTAGCCGGCATAAAAAGCTGTTTTGAGCAATTTTCAACTGTCAAAGTTGACGTTTCTGGTTACACTGTGCTGTGAATCATAATATGGGCATACATTTATAAATACGTTTTTCCTTATCCAATATATATTAAAGGTGTTCTTAAAAACACATTGCAATTGATTTTTGAGGTGTATTATGCACATTTAACTAATGCAGATCATCAGAGAACTTATACCCTAATATTTTTGAAAAAAAAATTAAACTTATTATATAAGACTTTCATTCGAATAATACCAAAATTAAAACAAAACTCAATAAGCAATTATGCTTTTTTTAAACATATTTTAGTTTCTGAAATTAAATCCTTAGCTTACCTGCAAATTAATTTCTTTCACATCTTCTCTTATCGACCATTCGGGGAAGAGAGCCTTAAATGTAGTTGATTCCAAGCCAGCCCACACCACATAACCTTTAATGCCATGGAATTCCTTTTCTTCATTGTCACCTTTTTATGTAAAAAAAAATTCATTTCATTCAATGTATGTACATACTTCTAGTTTGCTAACAAATTTAAAATACTACTTTAAAGATAAGTTTCTTAAATTTTTAAGGAATATTTTGGAAATGTACTTTTTTACAATGTACATTTTTGAATGGCTGACTTTCAGTGGGCGATATTTTATTTACATTTGTATGTAACGATTGGCCTCTAAATTTTGTACTGAAAACAATACGATTTTTGGGGCCATTTTAAATGTTTTATTTCGCTCTATTTTCAAAAATTTTTCATAAAATGAAAAGCACTTAAGTAGAGTTAAGATAGTTTTACAAATATTAATATTTATAAATGCAGAATTGTATGGCACATTTTTTTGTCTAATCAGCATATTTCTACTTACTTATAAAAATATAAATATGTGTCTTTAAAATTTAACTTATTTATCTCCATTAGGGTGTCCGTTATTTTTGAAAGTGGATTATATTTTTGGTCTCACCCCACAAAAAGTTAAGACTTGGTGCAAAAATTACTGTAAAAAAAATTCACGCCCCTAAGACCACGCCTTCCATTTTTTATGAAATTTTTAATTTTTAGGCTCAAACTTTCACGATATCTCTGAAACTAATGGGCGGATTTCGAAACAATGTTCGCTAGGCTTAAAGATACCCAGCAAAAAAGTTTGTTACAAGGCAATTTTTCTTATTACTATGCTTCACATTAGAACTACTACTTAGTTTTTAATAAAATTAGTACGTATTTATCATTATCTGAAAGTATATAGTTATAAATTGTTATTATGTACTAATAAAATAAGTAGACAAGCACTTTTTAAGTCAACATGTGTTTGTATATGAAAACAAAATTTTGTCGCTAAAACTTATAATAAGTAAACAATAGGTGAGTGAATAAAGTACTTGGCTTCAAATCTGAACGAGCACATGTTCGTTCGTATCCCAGCTGGGTAAAAAAGAAGAAAAAAACAGAGTGTGAAAAATATAAATAACATATAATGTGTATAATTTTTTGTTTTAATTTGTTTATTTGACTACTTAGTTTTTATCTTCAAGTCTGCCATATAATAACTAGTTAATTACTGTGAGAATGTAAATACATTTGTAAGGTGTACCCCTTATTTTTTTAACTTCTCAAACAAAAATAAGTAGTTATCGAGTCAAATTGTAAGTAGTAACGAGTTAAATCTTCATATACTTTTTGCCTATCAGGAAGCAAAGTTTTTGCTGGGTAATTTTGTTGCCGAATTTTGGTTTTTCTTTTTTACTGAATATGCCAAACCATTCTCCAGTTCTGTGTCGTGCAAGTGCCTTCATGTTTGAAGTAACGTTATATCTCGAAAACTAAAACTGATAAAAAATGGAGTTAAGATTCGCGTTCAGCGGCCCAAATAACTGAAGAAAGATCTTCAATTTCTTCAGGACGAAAAAGTTTACAGAAATTTGCAAATTTATGAGCTTTTTTGTTATTTTAATAGTTATGGGCTTTTTCCATATTTTGCTGTTTATTTCGTTAAATATAAGATTTTATAAAACTCGGTAACGCAAAAGCAGTTGAAAACTTCAGAGACTACAACTTTTTAGAAGAAACATTTTCATGATGGCGTCATATTTTCCGACTTTTTTTTGGGTGGGCCATCATGCCGTATAAATGTAATTTAAACAAATTTCAGGAGTGGTTCCAGGAGCGTGAAAATTTTTGAGACAAACATTTTCATAAAAAAAATTCCCACAAAAATAAGGGACACCCTAATCTCCATATTTGTTAATTTGCGACTGATCAACCAACAGCCAAAAAACTAAAAAAAGACAGCCATTGACGACCGCCGACAGAAGTGAAAACGAAATCTTCGATTTTTTTAAATTTTATTTTGGTGTATGTACAATAGAGTGGAGCGTTGGTGTATGAAGGAAAAAAAGTCATCCAATAAATTTCGAATACCTCCGGAATGATGCATCTAGCTAAATTATGTACAAAAACAATTTTTTCAATTTCTTGCGACATATCTTTTAGCCCTCTACCACGGCTGGAAGCTAGAGAAATAATATGAATTTTATTTTAATTTGCTTCATTAATATAGAAAAAAAAATTTTAATAATTTTTTTAAGGCTACACTTAAAAAACATTTTTGTGCCGAATGAAAAAAGCTTAAGATAGAGGAGATGTGATAAAATATAAGAAAGTTATAAGCCATTAAGTACAAAAAGCTGATTTTATTTTCCATACAAAATTATTTTCAATGAAAAAACATTTTTTTATATAAACTTATTTAAATTAATTTTGTATGAAAAATAACTAAAAAATAATATAGCTGTTTTCGCTTAAGGGCTAATAACTTTCCTATTTTTATCAGAATTTTGCGATTGAATCCATCATATGATCGCCACAAAATTATCTTTGAAATACAGGCCGAAAAAATATACTTAGTATTCAATTTTCGCGAAAAAGTTGTATATATAAGAATTAAAATCACATTCAACAGAGCCACCTGACAAGTGGTGATAGCAAATACACGTGAGCACTGACGATGGAAGTGTAGCGGCTTCCGAAAGTGGCGCTACTCTGTTCTGCTGTGTACGTTGAAAAATTAAGTTGATGTTAATTTTTCCATTGTTCCTTGGAATATTAATCATACCCAATTCTTTCTGAATATAACGTTACGAACCTTAGCCTAATAATCAATTTAGATTCACAAAGCAAATACGTTCGAAATAATCATATTAATAAAACAATTAGCTACTGGCTTGAGCTTTTCACATGTTTACATGTTCATATATACTTAAGTATAAAATCAAACCAAAAAAGTTTGTCTTGAGTAGAACAAAAATCAGAAAAATGGGAATGAAGAAAAATAAACCGATGGCAACGCTGGGAAAGTGCACTTTAATATCAGCTTGAGAGTGATTTAATTCTCGTATTCAATTTTCGCGAAAAAGTTGTATATATAAGAATTAAAATCACATTCAACAGAGCCACCTGACAAGTGGTGATAGCAAATACACGTGAGCACTGACGATGGAAGTGTAGCGGCTTCCGAAAGTGGCGCTACTCTGTTCTGCTGTGTACGTTGAAAAATTAAGTTGATGTTAATTTTTCCATTGTTCCTTGGAATATTAATCATACCCAATTCTTTCTGAATATAACGTTACGAACCTTAGCCTAATAATCAATTTAGATTCACAAAGCAAATACGTTCGAAATAATCATATTAATAAAACAATTAGCTACTGGCTTGAGCTTTTCACATGTTTACATGTTCATATATACTTAAGTATAAAATCAAACCAAAAAAGTTTGTCTTGAGTAGAACAAAAATCAGAAAAATGGGAATGAAGAAAAATAAACCGATGGCAACGCTGGGAAAGTGCACTTTAATATCAGCTTGAGAGTGATTTAATTCTCGTATTCAATTTTCGCGAAAAAGTTGTATATATAAGAATTAAAATCACATTCAACAGAGCCACCTGACAAGTGGTGATAGCAAATACACGTGAGCACTGACGATGGAAGTGTAGCGGCTTCCGAAAGTGGCGCTACTCTGTTCTGCTGTGTACGTTGAAAAATTAAGTTGATGTTAATTTTTCCATTGTTCCTTGGAATATTAATCATACCCAATTCTTTCTGAATATAACGTTACGAACCTTAGCCTAATAATCAATTTAGATACTTAGTATATTTTTTCACCTTAATGGAGCAATTTAAAATGATAGTTTCTTGGCAATTTAAAATGATAGTTTTTACGGGTACCCCCGTAGTGTAGTGGATAGTATGCTAGACTATTAGCCGGGGGTCGCAGGTTCGATTCCTGCTAAGACCCTGGGTGTTTCTGCGAAAAAGCCGAAAAAGGCTTAAGCAATGTGTGTGTTCGTTTTTAAATAAAAAAAAATTACAAAAATATATACTTTTTTAAATTTTTAGGGATTGTAATTCTATACTTTTTTTATACTATCGGCACAATCAGTGTATTGAATGGAAGAATGGAGAGATATCTATACAACAGTGTGCAATTTATTTTATTTTGATGAGCCGTGGTCGCAATTTTTGCCAATAAACGAAAAAACTAAAAACCACCAAAAAAAAATTGTTTTTCGGAAATATCGGGAAAACACGCATAAAGAAAAATAAATGAATATCATTTTCGTGTTCAGCGATCTCAAATTATCTTAGAAAATGTTATTTTTTTTGCAAGATATGACAAAGACTCAGAAGTTCGAAAATTTGCTTCATTATTTCATCTTATGTTTTTCTCAAATCTGACCTTTTATGTATAAAATAGTGGATATTTTAAGTGTATGATGCGGTAGAGGGCTAAAAGTAGGTCCCAATATTTTTTTCATTATTTTTCCCATGTATCTAAAAATAAAATGCAACCTTTTTTTGCTATTCGAAATTGAAATTCGCAAAAATAAATCTGACGCTCCACCCTAGTGTACAATGTACATACATATGTATATTGATATGTACAAGTAATGATAAAATCAACGATAGACGCTTACATTCCGACTATATTAGCAATCAAGATCTTAAAAATAAGACCGAAAACGTTGGCAGAATAATTGAGCAATATTGCTTACAGCCTTGCTATGAAATCTCGTAGGTATGTTGATTCACAATTTTTAAAAAGTTGATCTAGAAATTTCTTATGCATTTATTTACATTTTATGTATTTTTAACTTCCCGTAATCAAAGATAGGAAGTTACTGATTTCCCTCCGATTTTCGAAAATCGAATTTTCATCAGATCTCGACGTTTTGAGGCAATGGAAATCGATTCCGACTATTTTTACGATGATATCCGTAGGATGTATATATGTATGTATGTGTGTGTGTGTGTATAAATGTATGTGTGCATACATAGCTCATAGCTTAAAGCCCTGATTCACTATCCTACACGATCGCACGATTCATTTACAGGAAAATTTTACAAAAGTCTGACCGACTTTAAAAAATCGTTTCAAAATGGCGCTGTATGTGCAACACTATTATACAAAAATGATGCAAAAACATCTGTTTGTATTGCGCATGGTGAAATAAGTAGGTCCGTTCAATAACTGAAAGTTGTTACTAATTGTTACTGGAAAGTGTTCACGTGCTCGAAAAACTAGCAATGAGAGAGTGAAAAAGAGCATAAAAAGTTGAGAGAAAAAAAATTTTTTTAAGTTTTTGCTAGTAAAATTTTTACTAGCAGGAATTAGCCAAACAGCTGTTTAGATCTTTTTTTTTACAAAATTAATGTTGGAAAAATTCATGAAAAAGTAAACTTTTTCTAATTTTAATGAATTATTAAGAAATTAATACTTTTTACGAAGTCAAAAATATTAAATACGGTAAGATTAGATATTTTTCTTTAATTTGACTGCAGCAGTGGCCGTTAAAGAGTTTAAAACGCCTGAATCGGGTGGCAGAAAATTTTCCACCTTAAGGCTAAATCATAAAGATTGCACTCGAAATATTATGTGAGTCAAATATAAGAAAAAAAAACCTGGCAAGTTCCTGCAAATAACAAATTCAACTAAATTAATAAAGAATATTGAAAATTGCATTGAAATTAACTTTATTTCTACTGTTCATAGATATTTTAACTAAAAATCCTTATGTATAAACAGTTGTATCTTTATTTCTGCTATTTAAATACTTTACACATAAAGCTTTATTTACGGACAGTTAAAAGGTAACACTTTTTATCCTAAGTTGCGTTCATGTACCTCAAAATGATAAAATTTTCATATATTTTTTACGATATGTCTAACTTTTCATACAAAGTACTGACAGCTAATGTAAAGTTTTCTGGGTGTAAAAACTGTTTATTGTGTTACTTGCAAATTTTTGCTAGTAAGGCGCTCATTTTCTTTTTCATACCTGGGAGAGTAATTTTACAAATTTCTGCTTTACTCTCTCGTTGCTAGTTTCTGCCAGGAAAATATGTGAACAGACCTAGTATACATGTGGCCGCATAAGGCAACAAATACAATACAACAAACAAATAGATAATCCTTTCCAAAAAAGCCACTTATGCACAAAACTACCAGAACAAAAAATAATCAGCTAACGTTAAGCTACCACCTCAATACTTATTACACCATGGAATTGTGTATACATATGAATCGCATGAAAACTATAATTTTATGAAACTTTTCATAAAATTTTGCCAAATCGCACGACTGGCCAAAAAAATCTGTCACACAGTTGCATTTTTAGTCCACACTACCATACTTTTCTGGCACACATGTCATATTTGGCAGATCGCGCGATTGTGTAGGATAGTGATTCATGGCCTTTAGTAACGGCTTAACCGATCGGAAGTCGACTGCAGCAGATTTGACTGAAATCGGTTAAATGGTTTGAGAGATAGCGTTGTCGAAAATTTTTTAAAAAAGCGCTTTATTTTAACTCTAAGAAAAGTTCTTAACAAATCCACTTTAAGGATTAATTTACTTTTTTCGACTTGAAAGGCTGCGCCGAGTACCAAATTTTTTAAAACAATTTTTATTTTATTTTAATTACAGTAGTTTTGATTTAACTACCTTCTGCTTAAGAGCACTTTTGACTTAACTGCACAAACTTATTATCTGGTGTCACTATTCCTTAAAATCCCATAGAAATTCATTTTTAAAATGCACTTTTTATATCTGCACTTTTAAGATAAATACCTTAAATTTTTGACATTTTAAAATTATTTTCATACAAAAAATCAATTTTAGCTACATTTTGACAACTGCACAAAATATTTGTTTTCTATGATTATTCTTCAAAATCCTATTTTAAGTGCACTTTGTATACCTGCACATTAAACATATTTGTTGGCAGTTTTTAATTATTTTCATATTACATAATTGCTGCACACATTACATAATTGTGTGTACGTGCACATTAAGGCAGATAAGTACATTTAAGCTAACCGAATTTTTAACTTATCTGCACAAAAAATCGTCAAAAGTTGATTGTGCAGCTTAGTCAAAATTACTGTACAACAAAAATCTATGGTAACAAGGGGCTGCATTTAAATATCACGTGATCAAAAATAAAGATTGGCCTCCAAGTCTCCATTTCTCATCAGCTGAAATGTGAAAAATATTCCCAAAAAAAGTTACAAATAGAAAAAAATCTTGACCGCTGTTAGGGTTCCGTACACGAAAAGTGCAAAGGAACCCTGTTGTTTTCGCTACGCTGTCCATCCGTCTATCTGTCACAGGCTGTTTTGTCGAGAGCCGTAAGGGCAATGGACCTGAAATTTTCACAGAATATGTAAAACTTTTGCCGCTACAACAATAAATACATGACAGTTAAAAATTAAAGGGTGTTCTAAAGCGAGCAACGAAATATGTTGAAATGCTAATGTAATATACAAAAACTTATTTATAGACACTTTAAATTTTCAAAGTTAGTGTTAATTGGTTGGTGTAGTCTGTAGAATAGACTACACTAATTAACACTGATTTTTAAAACAATAAAAATTAAAGGGTGTTCTATCAGTTAATGTAATTTTACTATTGAAGTTGTGTGTAATTTTACTATGTAATTTAGACAATATGCTGTATCTTGGAAACCGTAAGATGTAAACTCTTGAAATTTTCAAAAACGCTAAAACTAAAAAATTCCAAAATTAAAAAAATTTTAAAACGAAAAATCGCCAAAATGAAAAAAACCGCTAAGTACACAAAAATTAAAATAAATTGCTAAAACGCAAAAAATCACCAAAACTAAAGAGATCGCCATAAAATTAAAAAAAAGAAAACGCCAAAAACAGAAAAAAAATCGTCAAAACGAAAAAAAAACACTCAACATAAAAAAATGCTATAACCAAAAATATCGCAACAAAATTGCCAAAAATGGAAAAAAATCACCAAAATGAAAAAAAGCAAAAAAAAAGTTTTAAAAGATCTCCAAAAAACGCCAAAACGAAAAAAAGTGTAAAAAAATCGCTGAAACTAAAAAAAATCACCAAAAACCGAAAAAAGCGGTAACACTGACAAAAAGCGCCAAAACTAAAATAAATCGCTAAAACTAATATATCGTCTAAAAGCGAAAAAAACGTTAAAACAAAAAAGTACGTCATAACCAAAAAAATCGCCAAAACTAAAAAAATCGGCAAAAAAAAAACGTAATATATAAATAAACTAAAATTAAACAAAAAATCAAAGCGAAAAAATTGCCAAAATGAAAAAAAGAGCAAATATGAAAAGGGATATACATACATATGTGTATTCGTACGGAACCCTTCGTGAGCGAGATAAAGTCGCACTTTCCTTAATTTATTATTTTTTTTTTCAACAAATCGAAAAGCTGACACCACAGACTTTGCAGAAACTTTATAAATATGTTCCTTAGGGTCCCAACGACGCATACCCGCGAGGATTTAGTTTTTGGAAGCACCATTCGCGGTCCAGGCGAAATACAAGACCAAAAAAGTCGTATTTTTGAAGTTTGCAGTTTTAGCTGTAAACATTTTTCTATAGGGATATCATCTTTAAAATAATAAAGATAGTAGTTTTTGTGGAAAAAATAAAAATACGCGTAATTCATGTTAGTTTAACATGATATCGGATATGTTCTGTATTCCATGCGGAATTAAAATGTGCTGAATTACTAAAGCATTGTTGCTATAAATAATAATTTGCAACAACAATGCTTTGCTAATTCTGTAGATTTTAATTCCGCATGGAATACACAAGTCCAGAAAAAAACCGGGCAAATTCTGCATGACGAACGCTATATTTGTACGCGTTTTCAGATTAAAATATAAACATTTTTTGGTCTTTTAAAAGAGATACCTTCAACTTAGGCATAGTGTTGAGTGGAATTTAATTGCACTTTCGAATGGCATAAAACGTTATTTTTTAACAGCTATTTATTTGTTGCAAAATAATTGATCACAAGGTTTTGTGACGCACGCTAAAAAAAGTGGTAGTAACTTTGAAAGCTGAAGTGTGTTTACGTAATTTTTAGCGAATTTTGCATAATAAAGTTCACAAAATCTAATTCATGAAAGAAAGCGGAATATAAGAGAAATCTAAAATAACTTTTTTGCAGCTAAAAAATGTTGTCGTTTGTTATCAAAAGTTGTGACGCACGCTAGGTGACGCTCGTTATATATTTTCTTAATATCTATAACTTTTTAATTGTACAATTTACAACAAAAATGTGTTTAGTGGAGTTGTAGATAATATTATTATCTAAAAGAAAGCTTTCAACAAAATGTTCATGCTCACTATAATTTACGAGACAACCTAAAAATATTCACTCGCTCTTCTCGACCAGCTCCGACCTCGAAAATTCAAACTTAAGGCACATGTGTGACTAAACACATTAAAAAATAGCATCCTGCATGAACTGCAAGGTTGGGTCTTTTTCGGTGCATGTATATCCCTGCTATACAAACAAATTTCCTTTATATATTTTTAAGGTTAAGTATATAGCACATTATTCAATCAACATTTCGCGACCTTAAGTTAAGTACGGGGTATATATATTTTGAATGCCCTCTTTCAGAATCCAAAAACTTTTTCGCGAAACTGTTCCTGGTTTCTGAGATATCAAGCATTCATTGTGCTCGATATAATCATTTTTGATAAATTTTTTGTAAAACAAATAATTTTTTTTAAATAAAAAAGTAAAAATCAGAAATCAAATAAAATACCAAGTTTCATCAATATTAACTTTTTATTCCATTTAAATATCTTTTCTAATAACATTTATACGCTTATTTTGAATAAAAAGTAGAAAATTTCATCTCAATAACAAGTTACTCAATACACAGTAGTTAGTATACAAATGGAGCAACAAAAGCTACTTTTTACAAATAAAATAAAAAAGTGGTTACTGGAGCACATAACAAGATATTTTACTTTCAGTAAAAAGATGTTAATTCTAATCGGATTGATGAAAGTTCACAAAAATGTACATTTTTCTTCCAAACATATGCCAGAAGCAGTGGTGAGAATACAAAAAAAAATTCTATCGGATATATTTTGAGAAAACTGTATGTAAATCTTCTTTGTTGTTTTTCTCCATTCCGACTTTTTGGCATATGGGCCAAAACAACACTAAGGTCGCGATATACCAACAATTTTGTCACAAAAAAAAAAAAATGTTCCTTAATATATTTTTAGTGTTCTATAGCACATTATTCCATCCATATATATAAACAGTTTTGACAATTTTAAAATTCTGTACTTCTGGGACTTTCCCATGTTTGAAGCTCTGATTTGGCCATGTGGGCCAAGAGATAAAAGTCTGAAAGTTATCACGAAATTTCTTTATGACCCTCAACTTTAAAAAACCAAAATAATTAGAATAAGGCTTTTTAAATAAACGCGTTTGAAAAACTGTATATTTTTAATATATTATTGATGTATTCGTACTTAAAAAATTAATTTAGAGTATAAAGTTATGTATATACATATATATATATATATATATATATATATATATATATATATATATATATATATATATATATATATATATATATATATATATATATATATATATATATATATATATATATATATATATATATATATATATATATATATATATATATATATATATATATATATATATATATATATATTTGTTGTTATTGATTCTAAAACTCACATGGAATTGTGAGTACATATAAATATGTAAATAACTTGCATTTGTCAGATACTCGCTATAAAAGTGTTTTTTACCCAACTTTTGTTAGTAATTGCAAAAAGTCTCAAGAACGGTTCAGATGAACTATGCACTGTTGGTAAAAATAGTTTCTTAACATGCATATTGCATTATTGTGTAATTCAACGGGTAAAATTTTTCTAGCTTTAGTTTTAAAATTTATTTAAAAAACATTTAATTCACCAATTCTAAGAAAATAACGTCAGAATAAGTACACAATAATGCAATCTGCATGTTAAGAACTGATATCAATTACGCGTATTTTTATTTTTCCCACAGAAATTACTATCTTTAATATTTAAAACGGCATCAAAATGAAAATGATATCCCTGGGATACTAAAGAGCATCGTTTCAACAAAATCTGAGGAATGTCAGCTTTGTGATTTATAGATTTCACAAATTTGGGCCATTTTCCGTCGAGCAGAAAAAGTGAAACCATGAAAAGGAAACTTTTTATTAATATGATTATTTCGAACGTATTTGCTTGTGAATCTAAATTGAGGTTCGTAACGTTATATTCAGAAAAAATTGGGAATGATTAATATTTCAAGGAAAAAAGGGAAAAATTAGCACCGCTTTTAGAAGCTGCTACACTTCTTTCGTCAGTGCTCACGTGTATTTTGCTTATCACCACTTGTGAGGTGGCTCTGTTGAACGTGATTTCAATTCTTATATATCGTCAGCTGAAATCCAAAACCACGTAACTAGCAAAAAATTTGAAATTGCATTTTTAATTAATTATTGCGTATTACATCGAAATGCATGTCCCAACAAATTTTCAGATCTTTATCATAAAAATCAGTGAAATTACAAACGAAAATAAAGCGGTTTTACTTCAGTAACTTGAAGTAGTTTAATTAGTTTTTTCTCTCTCCTGTAACATTTAAAAAAGTGTAGTTGCGTGATTTTGGATTTCAGCTAAAGATATACAACTTATTCGTGAAAATTGAATACGCGAATTAAATAACTTTCAAGTTGATATTAAACTGCACTTTCCCAGTGTGGAAAGTGGCACTTCTCTATTCTGCGGTGTACGTTGAAAAATAAAGTTATTTTTAATTTTTCCCTTGTTTCCTTGGAATATTGAGCATGCCCAATTCTTTCGGAATATAACGTTACGAACCTTAGCCTAATAGTCAATTTGGGTAAACTTTTTTATTTTTCCGAATGCCATTAAAAAAACAAGCTTACCAAACTTAGCTCTCCAGTAAGAAACTGCTGTTTCCAAAGCCGCTCGACGCTCTGAAATCCAACGATTAACACCAGCACGATTTTCATTAGTCGGACTGCTGCGTTCCTCAGTATTAACTGAAATGCAAATATAGGTAAAATAAAATGTAACATCCATAAATTCAATGAAAAAAAAATACAACTCACTTTTAATATCTTCTAATGGCCACCAGCCCATCCACAGCCACAATACATCGCCATCGTCTATCATAAATATGGTAGGCTGACGAGCATTATACAATTGAGATTGACTAAATGGATATGGCGTTATTAAATTTTGGCATCTTAGAGGCGAAAATAATTCGGCGGCTTTAAAGACACCTTGCGTGCTAGAGAAATGGAAAATTCTGGGAGTGTAAGAGAAATCTTTTGTGATTTCTTCACACAGGCTGCCATAAAGAGTGATAGGTTGAGTCAAATCTGTCGACAAAGCTTCCTTGAACATGCTTGATTCGCTCTGTTCTTCTAAAATTTCAACAATTACTAAAGCTGATTTAAAGAGATCTTGTGGTTTTATGTATTTTAGTATATATGCAACTTTGCCTGCCACTTCTTTGGTATGCTCAGCAGCTTTGCAGCCATTCCATACATATATTATTCCCTTTTCACCGTGTATCAATAACATAGACGCTCTAGAACGCAATTGATTGCCTTGACATTCAACTTCTTTAATAAAATTTTCTGCGGGGAGATTACCAAAAACTTGATATAAGCG
This sequence comes from Panzeria rudis, assembly GCA_956483635.1. Classification (NCBI taxonomy): domain Eukaryota; kingdom Metazoa; phylum Arthropoda; class Insecta; order Diptera; family Tachinidae; genus Panzeria; species Panzeria rudis. Next base: position 129,640,456 of record OY101448.1, read on the forward strand.
CCATTGTTGACGACGTTTAAGACATTCTTCTTTGCGTCCTTGATGGAAACACTTTACGATAAAGAGTCTTAAGAATACAGTACTTTCATCTCCTTGGGCTACACGCATTTGGGCCCCTTTTTCTTTATCCAGTTCTACGGTTAAAAGAGCAGCGGCGCCTTTTTCATTGGCTGAAGCTTCACTACCTTGCCAAGTAAAATATACACAACGATCCCGACCTACGGTGCTGCGATTGGAAATACGACCACTTAATTCTCTTACGCTTACATTGATTTGATATATCCACTTGATTATATAACTTTCGGCTGAGTAAAAATGTCCAAAGGAATCTTTTTCGGCCTTTTCAAAATTAAATTCATTTATTTGCCATTTATCAATAGACTTGGAAATAATGTCAAAATGACGCATGCTGTCAGTGTCATAGTAGAATTTACCACGACCCAAATTCGATTGTTCCAATACTAAATTCGGTTCTTCATAGGGAGAACCCTTAAAGAGAGCACCACCATCTAAAGGTTTTACAGCATGAACTCCATTTGTCAAGTAGTCCTTTTCCAAATCTTCACGCTCAACTTCAGGCCAATCGGCAAATTTCTCCTTGAATAATGAAGTCTCCATATTTTGGGTAATCTTACCTAAAATGCACCATTCGCCACGTCTATCACAACGTTTGGGAAATTTATAACTGTCCCGGGTACCAACAATGCTAGAGAAATACATGGGATTTACATAACACTTGGAGTAGTCCAACTGACTTTCATCATAATGTTCCTGGGCCAGTTTTATAGCAGCTCTTTTAGCATTTGACAGGGCAGTTTTGCCATTCCATATGTACATTTCAGAACCGAAATCAAAAACTAATACTTTTTTGCTGTCCAACATCTCTACCTTGGGTATGCAACCCCAGTACTTTTCAAATGGCACTAATGAATCATCTTGAAATTCATAGACTTTATTTGTCTCTATAAGACTGGCCTCAAATAAATCATCCTCATCGGCATGACCACTGTCCGGAATTTGATAGTCCTCCGGTTTTTCTAGTAGCTCCCAGAATATTTTCCAATGCATTTCGTTCATAAATTTTCCATCTGTTAAAATTACCTCGGAAGTGGCTGTGCATCCCAAATCTTTATTTTCCAATATGTAGGCACAAATTTTCTTACTACGTGACATTTCAATTACATTGGCATACGAGCCAACATAACGATATAATTTGTCGCAATTTATTAAGATAAAACAATCTCCTCTATTCAGAGACAAATAGGAAGGCTCAACCAATCTAGTTTGTACATGGGTGCGTCCTTTAACATGTAACAACATGAGCGGTTTATATGGCAGCCACATTTGGTTGAGTGGCAAAGAAGAGGATTTCAAAGCAACAGCCTTAAAATCTTCCACAGAGGCTAAGCCAGCAATCGCTTCAGCAGCTAAATTAGGACGACAACCAACTGAAAGTGATATAAATTAAGGAATTTTATCAGATTTTAAAGAATAAAATTAATATTAATTAATTTAGTTTAAGCAAGGGAATTAAGAACAAATCTAACCATGTCGAAAGCTTCTTATTATCCCTACCATGGCCAACTACACTATGCAACAAGGAAAATGCCAAGGTCACCTAACTACAAAAACAGTCGAAATTTTAAGGATACATTTTTTTAACTAATTTTTTTTTCTAAAATTTGGGATGTTTGATGAGACTGACTGCTCCACTGATTTTATCATAACTTCTAAAGCGAATGTATAATTTTATTACAAAACCACTAAAAAACTTTAAATAAAATTACCTTTAATCCGTTTTAACATTACTTTTTTAAAATTATATTTGGGTTTTTTTCGGCTCTAGGTCACTTGATCACTTGTGACCTAGAGCCGAAAAAAGCCCCAAATATAATTTAACAACCTAAGTTCCAAGAAAATAAGAAATATTTATTACGTTTTTTTATATACTCAATGATTTCAGAATTATTCAGACCGCAGTGATGAAAACATATTTTTATGCAACATTTAATTGTTTTATTTTTTTAAATTTATAAAAAATCGAAAATTGCAAAATAATACAATTTTATTCACTGGCCATAAAGCCACATATACCACAAATAAAAATTAACATTGACCAAAAATAGCCCAAAGATATAAATATATGGAAATATAAAAATCTTGACAAACTAAGTATTACTTCATAATTGGTCACAAATACATTAAATATAATTAAAACGGAGGGCCCGCCGCAAAAGATTAGAGTTTATTTATTTATTAAATTCGAAACAACAACAAGATGAAGAATTTTTTTCAATACATAAAACACAAATACAATGCAGAAATAAGCTTTTTACTAAAACAATATTGCAGTGAAATAATTAAACTAGCAAAATCAACTGAAAGAGCTGTTTATTTACAAAAATGCAGAAACCTTGCAATAATTCCTACACACATAAAAAATGCAACAAAACCACTACACAAGTTACTAAAATCGAATACAGCACAAAAAGAAATGAAAAAGATAGAGACTAACTTACACATGAAGGTACTTAATATTGAAATCCGAGACACACACATCAATACAACAACAATAAGAAAATCCATTGAGCACAAAAAATACAGAATTAAACATACACTAAACGAAATTGAACATATGAAATTTTTAAAAGAACAAGGGCTAAAATACAAAAATGTCAAATCAAAGACAAAATTGACACATATGACAAAATTAAAAAAACTTATTAAGGATAAATTTAACGAATTTAATATCATATACAACGATGACTGGTTCGTCAATTTTACGGACGTACAGTTTGAAATGGAGGCAAAATGGCTACTTTCATTAGGATGCAAATTTGCATTACCTGTTGCGAAGTCGAACTTTTCATCAATTCCTCTGATAGCTGATATGGAACAATGGGTTCAGTCAATAAAAGATGAAACTGAGAAAGATGTAAAGAGATCTAGGATAGCGAATAGAATCGCATACTACAGGAGAAATCTGAGAAACAATCCCAGGGAGAAATTCATTTTAGGGATATACGAAAACACGAGACGATTCATCAATCAACATAAAGATACACTGATGATAACTTCAGCAGACAAAGGCAACAAAACGGTAGCTATGTATAAGAAGGAATATAAAACAAAAATGAAGATTTTACTGGAAGACCGCAACACATATAAAATAATAAACATAGACCCGACAACTAAATTGCAGAAAATGAACAACAATATTGTGAACGAGCTTTGCAAAAACAATAATATAACGAAATACCAAAAATCGATTATGACGTCCCACGCGGCCACAGCACCCGTGTTATATGGCCTACCAAAAATACACAAGGAAAACATTCCCTTAAGGCCAATTTCATCATCTATAAAGGTTCCTTGCTACCATTTGGCCAAACATCTTGGCACAATCTTAAAAAATCTAATCTCCCCGATTTTTAACGTGAAAAACTCCTTCGAATTAAAGGATAAATTAGATACAATATCTTTGGACGAAAACGACATTATAGTTTCATTCGACGTAGTATCGCTTTTCACAAATATACCAACCCACCTAGCCATAAATAATATACTTGACCAATGGGAACTTCTGAGAGAACATACAACTATACCAAAGACACGCTTTCTCAAGCTCCTAAAATTCTGCTTAACTGACAATAATTATTTCACGTACAATGAAAAATTTTACCATCAAACATATGGTATGCCAATGGGAAACCCATTATCACCAACGATTGCAGATATAGTTTTAGATGCACTACTTGACGATGTAATTAACAAACTGAAAGTGAGGAATATACATATAAAATTCATGTCGAAGTATGTAGACGATCTACTTGCAATTATTCATAAAGAAGACGAAACCATTATATTAGAGACACTCAACGCTTATCACAATAAATTACAGTTTACGATCGAAAAAGAGTCAGAACAACAAATACCGTACTTGGACATGCTTATCATCAGGAATGAAAACAAAGTCATCACAGATTGGTATATGAAACCGACAGCATCAGGACGACTCATAAATTATAACTCAACGCAACCGATAAAAATGAAGATTAACGCTGCAACCAATTTGGTAAACAAAATAATTTATATAAGCGACAAAAAATTTAGAAATGGAAATATAAATAAAATAAGACGGATGCTCACTATGAACAATTATCCAATTTACATCACAAACAACATAATTAACAGAACACTGAGTAACAAAAAAATTATAAACAATGCCGAATCAGGAGAACAAAAAAATTTTTACAGTGTACCATTTATCCCCAGGCTAACAGAAAACAAAACATTAAAAAACATGATAAACAACGAAAATGTAACAATAGCACACACATCGAACAAAACACTAAGGCATCTATATACAAGCAAAGAGACAAAAGTAGACAAATTAAAAAAAGATAATGTTGTATACGAACTTACATGCGTTGGTAACGAAAGGGAAAGATGTAACAAAGTTTATGTTGGAACAACAAAAAGAATGCTAGCTACACGATTAGCGGAACATGAGGCAGATATAAAGAAGGGAAAGGAGACCACTGGACTATCACAACACATTAAAGAAAGCCAACACAAAGTAGATTTTAAGAGCGTAAAAATTTTAGACAAGGAAAAATCCGCAAATAAGAGATACACCTTAGAGAGCTTAAGGATACAACAACGTTTATCGAAAGCTCTAAACACAAAAGAAGACAAAGATCAAACAAAGCTCCAGTATTCAGTTGCAATAAACCAATAAAAGTACGTTCTGTGATATAATTTTAGTTCAATTCTGTGATTTAATTTAATTATTTTATTTATTTATTATATTAATTTTTGTACGTGTTGTCCAACTTTACACAAATATTTTAATAACGAATAAATAGACAGTGATGTAAAATTATAATCGTAAGTTGAACTATGTGTTACATTACAAAGATTTATATTTTTTAAAAAATTTATACATACATACATATGTGAATATATATTTAAGGGAAAAAAATTTTTCTTCAACAGAATTTAATAAAAATTCATCTCCTGATGAAGTCGACAAACCATCGACGAAACGTTGAGATAAAGATTAAATAATTGGTTTTATTTACATCGCCAGAAAAAAATTAACATTGACCAAAAATAGCCCAAAGATATAAATATATGGAAATATAAAAATCTTGACAAACTAAGTATTACTTCATAATTGGTCACAAATACATTAAATAAAATAAGCTTTATTTCACGAAAATCGATGGATAAATATTGATAAAATATTAATAAAGTGAAATTACCTGATTTTTGTAAAAAATCGAGTTTTGGAGACGCTGCTCTACCGATTTTATCATAGGTTGGAAAACGGTTCGTTATTCAATTTTATTACAAAAACTACAAACACATAAAACTGCTGCTTGAATATTATTTTTTTATTCAAACAAAATAGTTTCAAAATTATTCAGACCGCAATGATGAGAATTATCTTTTTTAGGCAAAATTGGGAAATTTTCAGTTTTTAAAAATATATGAAAAATCGAAAATGGCAAAAACTTAAAATTTTTATTAACAAATCATAAAGCCACTTATATTACAAATAAAATAAGTTTTATTTCATGAAAATCGATGGATAAATATTGCTTTTATTCATAATAAAGTGAAATCACTTGATTTTTGCAAAACTTGCGAATATTTATACTGCACAAAAACCTAAATTTTATATTCAAATAACAATATTCTAACAGCTTATTCTGACAAAGGCCGCCAAAAATATATATACATATGTACATGACTCTACTATGACTCCGCATGGTATATCTTGTATGCACCGACCAAACAGACACGACACGAACAGCAAGATATTTCCTACTCACTCTTGACAGACTGGCGTTCAAAAGAGAAATAAGGAAGTATCGGTGTTCAATTTTGTTTTTCGCATACATTCGTAAAACTGGCAACACTTTTATTTGGATAAAATTAAACAAGAACACATAATTGTTGTCTCTTTTTCAAACGGCTGCCCTCAAAAACTGATTTGGACAATCTTTATCTGTCACTGTTTACATGTCTGGTTGGTCGGTGCTTATGTGACTTACGTTTAACGTATGAAAGGCGTTTAGCACTTTTATGTAAAACACCACGGTTAATATTTTTGTAGAACATTTTAACCCTTTAGCTGTTCGGGGTATGGGTCTTTTTTGCCCCTAAATAAACAGCGGTATTGATTGTACCACAAAAATGTTCCTCGTGGTTTTTTACATACACCTTAAAAGTAAGCCCTAGAGATATTCTATGGCTGATAAGTAAAACTATGTGCAAAAAGGGGAGAGGGGAAAGTTAATTTCCCCTAAATTAATTCCAGATGCAAACTTTCAAAACGCCGATAGATATTCGCAATTTTTGTAAAAATTAGGTGACTTCAACTTATTATGAATAAAATCAATATTTATCCATCGATTTTCATGAAATAAAGCTTATTTTATTTGTAGTATATGTGGCTTTATGATCACTTAATAAAAATTGTAAGTTTTTGCTATTTTCGATTTTTTATAAATTAAAAAAAAAAATAAAAATTTTATATAAAGAAAATATATATTTCATCATTGCGGTCTGAGTAATTCCGAAACCACACAGAAAAAACTATAATTCGTATTCTATTATTAAATTCGTAAATTCAAATATTTATTTTACGGAAATGGCACCTATTACAAAATTCGTAAAATTAAACACTAAAATTCGTAAATATTTAATAAGAAAAAAACCGAATTTTTCTTCTATCAAAATTTTGTATTGGAATACTTAAAAAGCAAAGAAAAAATAAATAAAATTTAAAAACAAATTCAAACACATGTGTGTTAAGATAATTTTGATATGATAATTTTTTCTGAGTGCGATGGACATGGTAGGCTCCGGTGAACACTTGTGCAGTTTATATATATGAATTTATTTTTACCGATTTGACTCCCAGTTACTTTTTTTATTTTCCAAATTTACATAAATAACTCGGAAAGGATTTGAGTTGACTGAACAAGGTCATCCCTGCCATAGAAGGCTGAGAACCTTCTGAAATTATATTTTCGCAGAACGCTCCATCTAAAGAGTTTGAGAATAGCTGGATAAAACGAAATGCTCAATTTTGCTCCATTTTGCATTATTGCTTGGAATTAGCAAAAATTATAATTCTGTTAACTCCGCAACTACTTACATGATTCAGCCTTGATTCGACGCACTTCCCTTTCGGCTATGCCCGTTTTTATTTCTGTATATTCTGAAGAAATATCACTGCGTGAAGCTAAATTTCTTAAAGGATTACCAGCAGCTCGACGACTTTTTGGTAACTGTATGTTACGCTTAACAGCCAATCTATTAAGGGAAGATAAATAGATCAATTACTCGAACCAAATTTATAATTCTTCAACAAAACTAACCTTTCTGTTGGTTTTATCTTATCGAAATCTGCTATATCAATGCCTTCCTCATCCGGTGTAGATTTACCTTGAATTTTCTTTGATACAAAGAATTTTTCGAATGTTTCTTCATCATCAAATCTAGGTATGATAACACGAGCACCACGGGCACTCAAGCCATGACTAGGACTATGTATTCTGTTTGATGTTTGATTATTAATATTACGTTTATCTTTTTGTTCCTTTTCATTATCGCTATCCGAATTACTAGCGGTTGAATTCGATTCAGAAGCACTATTGGGATTTTCATCATTGACACTTAGACTACGTTGTACAAAGGAGGCACCATTGCTGGTCTTTTGTCCTACACTGCCAGTGGAAGTAACCAGCATTGAGGCACTTTTAGCCAAACCCAATTGGGGTTGATTGGCACTGCGTATGATTTGTATGGGACATTTTTTTGCTGCTGCATCTGGCAATCTTTCAAACTGTAATTCCACCGGGGATTGGGCTTTCTGTTGAAGTCGACCAGCGACTGTGAATTTGGCAGCATCTGATTGTTCTGTGAAAGAAGAAATAGGTCAAGAAAGGTTAATACTTAGGTAGGTTGTATAGATTTTTCCATGATGCTTACTTACCCACTCGGGCTTTCCAACTTTCAGAGGATGATTTTAGTTTACCCAAACGATCGGAAACTTTGCCACCTTCTAAAGATGTGGGTATTAACGGGGACGTTGGCAACGGTTTGTCCGAGAGGTTGTCTGATAAAGAAAGAGATTCCTGTAATAAAAGATATTTGATAGAAATGTGTTTAATTTAAGTATTTTGTAAAATTGCACTTATTTAAAACAGTTACAACATACCAAAAAGTTGGGTAGAAGTTAGTAATGAAGTGGAACTTGTGTTTTAACAAGTTTTTCCATATAATTTGACAATGTAAATCTTTCTAGAATGTATTTAAGAGTAACGACTACACTCTACAGCCATTCGAGAAAGTCTATAAGGTTCAATTCCATTTCATCAGTTATGATAACTTCATGTCCGTTTTTTGCTATGCATAAGACTGTAAATTCTCATAAAGGTATTTACTTTTAAAGAGAAAAAGTACTCAACTAAACCTGATGAGTTTATGAACAACATGATGAAAGGCAGAATCCATTTACATGTTGTTGCATTTCGTTTGTTTTTTTTTTTATAAATATGGGTTATTTTGATTGGAAAAAATTAATAGCAGATACTTTTTGGCAATGTTCTCAGACAAATGAAAAAAAACTTTAATATGTAGAAAATTTCAACAGTTTGCCAACAGTTTTTCTAATTTGGAGATAAGTTTGCAACACTGGTAACCCTACACGCAGCTACAGTTATTTTAATATATTTATTTTCACAGCAGTTGAAAGATTAAACTGAATTAACACTAAGTTGAAATCAACTATCGATCGCCAGGATAGCGATGCTTGTTGTAGCGGCATTTGACGTTATGTGCTCTAAAACAATCTGGTAAGCTCTCTTCAATGTTTGCAGAGGATTGCAAAAACTTCCGTTTCCAAAATTTTTAAACATTATTGTCAAGAGAGCAAGTATCGATTAGTCATGGCACGTAGGACTCCACATAAAAAAATATGAAATATATGAACCTGATTGAGATGACAAAAGCAAGTTAATAAAAGGAGCCCATTTAATCTGACCAAATCCGAGATAAGTAGATTTATGTACGTCCTTACAGGACATTCAACCTTAGAATCACATCTGTACCTATTAGGACTGATTGAAAATAGCGATTGCAGGGCATATAGGGGATATGTATGCCGACCCGATGTAACATATATATCATATCTATCATGCTGGAGGTAGACCGATACAACATTCTCACCGGGATAATCAGCACTAACGCTCTAGCTAATTTACTTTCACATTCATATCTAATCTTTTCTGGGAATTTCTTCGAATCGCAAATCACATTTTTATTTCGAAATCTATAAATAAAATTCTTTACTAATAATATTCCATATCTATCAATTTTATCATTTAAAAAATAAGTACTTGAATAAATATCTAATCCTCTTGTAAATAATTTTATTTAAAAACTACGTCTCAATGAAATTATTTCACTGTTATGATTTTATATATAAAGTTTATTCAAAATACTTTATTTAATAAAATGTTACAAAATATTGACTTTAATTATTTCACACTTTGTTCTTTGCTACTTCGCTCTTCTGTATATCCTGTAGAGTTGCCATCTTTATATACAATGGATCGTTGCCGACATTAACAATAACAGAAAAGTAAAAACATTTTCTGCGAATCCATCTATTTTTATTTTCTCAGGTAGATTTAACCTCAATATTACATACATAATCCTTAAAATTCCTATAAGGAACAAAGGGCCTCAATAGCTGAACTCAAGCGAGTTCTATCTGATGCTGCTCTTTTGGCTTCATTCCAGGTTAATCCAGCAGTTTTTAGTTCGGCTTGAACTTGGTGTCTCCATGTATTTTTAGGGCGTCCCATTCTTCTTGTTCCCTGTGGGTTGTAATTAAGGGATTTCCTGTTGATGTCATTGGCTGATGTCATTGCGTAGGGTATGTCCCAACAATCTATATTTGTGTATTTTTATCTCATGGACAATTGGAGCTTGTTGCGTTCTAAGCCATAATTCAGAATTTGTTATAGTTTGAGGCCAAAATATTTTGAGGATTCGGCGAAGGCATTTACTGGCGAAGACCTGTAACTTTTGTATATCAAGGCTAGTTAAATTCCAGATATTCGAGCCATAAAGCAGCACTGACTTTACATTGCTATTGAATACTTTAATTTTTGTAGATACTGCAATGTTAGCTGCCCTCCAGACCTTATTCAAGAATCCAAACGCTTACTTAGCCTTAGTCAGTCTGTTTTGAAATCTTCGCTACAGCCACCGGAAGTAGCAACAATGCTACCCAAGTAGCAAAAGGTTGTGACATTTTCAAGCTGTTTCCCCATAAGTGAAAAGCGATAGCTGTTCGTTACAATGAAACGCATTGATTTTGTTTTCGAGGTATTTATAATCAGTCCTGCATCATCACCTTAGCCGTGATGCTATTTAGCATTTGTTGCATGTCGTGCTGATGGTGTGACAATATACAGATGTCATCAGCTTAGTCCAGGTCTGTAAATCTTCCAGTTATGTGTGATCCCATGCATGGGATTCACAGATTGACTCATAATAACATTAGGCATGATATTGAACAGTAAGGCGGATAAGACACAACCTTGTCTTACAACTGTTTTCACGCTTAACTTGATCTTCATGGAGCACTGAGCAACTTGCATCCATATACAAACATTCCACGAGTCTGAATAATTTATCTGGAATTCCTTTACACTGCATTGCTTTCGATATGGCGGAGTGATGGAGTGAGTCAAATGCACGTTGAAAGTCAATAAATATCAGATACAGATTCGATTGCCATTCGGCTGCCTGCTCAGTAATTATGCGAAGACTATTGATGTGGTCTATGCAAGATCTATATGGCCTGAGTCCTGCCTGTTCTATTCTTAATTCAGTCTCGGCCACTACAGATGTGCGAGTAAATAAGATACGTGCTATAATTTTGTTAAGCATATTTAATATGGTGATGCCACTCAAATTTTTGAGCTACATCTGGTTTCCTTTTTTTGGGATACTGATTATTAATCCTTCCATAAGGGCACTCGGAAGCGTTTCATTCTGCCAAAAATGTTCCACTAACGGTTGGATTATACTTGGCCAAAGGCATTTATCAGCTTTGAACAGCAGCCTTGTGGTTTTTAGCGATGTTATTGCTTCCATTATTTCTACGTAACCTCAATATTCCATCGTACAATTTCCCACTTGTAGCTATCATACATACACATTATCATACATACCCAAAACAAAACTCCAAATTAAGGTCAGTCAAAACAAAGCCACGCGTTTACCGGTCGCCGAACATAGCTCTTTGCCGACTTCCGGCACCAAACGTTCGGTCAGACACTAATTAATATAACACCCCTCCCTTGTTTGTGTATGGTGCTAAAAAAGGTATTCCACTTGCAAAACAGAAATTAAAAACAAAATTTATTTGAAAGTTAATTTTATTCTTGCCTATTATATTATTTTTCATTACCGAAACGATGGTACCGGTATGATACTGGTATTGAAGTAAACGGTATTTGAATACCGATATTTTACAACCGAAAACAGTTACGGTATTTAATCGGTAGTGGTATTAAGTATGGTATCGGTTGCCAACCTTGATTAAAACATAAACAAACTATTAACCAAAATATCGAAAGTAAAATTATGTAGGATTTTAACTTTCATAAATACTTTATTTGCAAATGACCTTAATCCTAATGAAATTCTCTTAACAATCAGGTGTATAAAATTTAATTACCAAAAAAATTAACAAAATTATTTTGCTTTCAAACGGTAATCAGGCCTTTTAAGGCTTCAAAATTTTGTTATATATTTATTTCTTTAACAATGACTGAATATGCATGTTGCTTTTTATGCCAACATCATTAAGTAATTTTTATACAATTTTTGTTGTTGTTGTTAATTTTAATAGATCAAGTTTTAATACATTGATATATCATCTCGTTTTATTTAAAAATCATTTAAATCCTTATATGGGGCGAAACTTAATATGAAAATTTTTTAGATTTATGACAATGGAACAAAATAGCTAATAACGTTTGTAAATGACAGTGGTAATTATTATAAAAACGTTTTTGTCAAGATATTTTGCATGAAAACATGAATATGTACATTGAGTTTTATTTTATTTAAAAAAATTAGTGAGGTTTTCTGTATAATTATCTGGTATTAAGAAAATGTTTATATAAACACTGGCCCCGCCCGGTGTGCTTCGCTACCCCGTTGTTGTGACGATATCATCATAACTTCGGAAGGTGTTGTCCACTTTTATTACAAAAAAAAAACTTGAAATAAAATTTCCTTTAAGCCGTTCTAGTATGGTCTTTTTATATACTCAACGGATTCGGAATTATTCCAAAGTTGGCAAACGGTATCGTAAAAATAGCGTTAGCGATTCAAATGCTGTTAAAATTAGATACCGGTATCATTACTGATACCGAAATCTATTTCGGTCAGAAAATACTGGTATGCAAAATACCATTTACAATCTATACCGGTATACCGATTTCCGCAAAAAAAGAATGTAAAATAAAATTACACAAAGAATTTTCTTTGAAAGCACATTTTTCCCCCTTTAGAGCAATAAGTATACTTTATAAGTATGTATTAAAAGTTTGAGCTGCAGTTTCTTTAGTTTGCGTTTTTAATAAATAATAAATCGTTTTAAATATAAGTATATTAACATATTAATGTATTTGTATTCAATTAAATAGATTCGATGCTGCAATATACGACTTTAAGTCTTGTGCATGAAAAAAACCATTTTTTCGCCACTTATTTCAGAATAACTCCGACATAGTGGGAAATATAAAAACATGTAATGTAATGAAATATAAAAACATGTATATATAACTTAAAGGTAATTTTACTACTGATTTTTTACTGCTTGATTTATTTAAAGCGGTTAAACGGTTCTCGAGTTATGCTGAAATATATTAGCGTGACCCCCTATTTCTAAATAAGAAAAAAAGTAAAAACGCAAGACATACCATAAATCATTTATTTTTTAATCGACTTTATTATAATTATGGAAAGCTGGTTTAGTGCTCCTTTTCACAAAAGTAAGTATATATGGGCATTTTCAGCGAAAAGTCAACTTTTGTCGCGTTCGCAATCAAGTACTTAAGCTTATTTTTTCCAAAGAAAAATCGAAGTTTTGTTTTCTTACTCTTTTAATTAATTTAGAGCTACTTACTTTCTACTAGGGTTTGGGATTTCCCAGACTTTTTCACTTCCCGGGAAACGCGAATGAAAAAATCCCGTTCCCGAGAATTCCTGGTATTACCGGGAAAAGTTAATTTTCTAAATTAACCTTCCTATACCCGCGCTAATTTTTATAGCACATATACCCGCACACGGTCTCACAGACCGAAAGTTTGAACTAGATAAAATACAAGTTTTTGAAACATAACTAAAAACAAAAGATGCTTTTTTTATCTCAAGGATATAATAAAAAAATAAAATCACGCATTAAATTAGTATTCACTTATTTTATCGATTTTTAGTCCTTAACAAATAAGCCATCAAAATCGATAGTTTTATCTTAGATATTACAAAAACAAAACAAAAACATACTTTTTTTTCAAATAAATAAAAAAAACTTATACCAACTTAAAAGCACTTCTTGCATAATACATAAATCATTAACTTAGTTTTCAGCCTTGAAATTAAAATCAGGGCATATCGCACTGCATGTTTTACCTTCACAAAAGGTTACACATATATCCCACAGACCAACACATTTGCCTAGTGCAAACACCAAATCAACACTAAAACGGAGCTTGTAAAAAAAGCGGAAGCTAACAGAAAATTCAACTTTGTAGCGTTTCTGGGGAAAAAAAATATTTACGTAAAATCGTTTTGTCGGTCTCACAGACCAACGCGCGGGTATAGGAAGGTTAAATAGATTTATTAAATGAAAATTTTGCGAAATTTCTATTGTTTTATTAATGTAAGCATTCTTTTTAAATAAAAGTTAATATAAAAGCAATTCGAAAAAAAATTTTTAAGTGAATTCCAATAAACAGAGTTTATAGTTATTACACAGTAAGAGATTCTATAAAGACTAGTTGACGACTATATCGCAATTAGTTAAACATTTTATTTCAAGGACTCCAAATCATTTTATAAAGAACTTGCCGTAATGTTTCCTATTTTTCTTGAAAAACTTCCCGGACGATTCTTATCGTTAACAACTCGTTTTTTGTGGTGAAGTAGTGGTCAGAACAATACAAAATTTTTACAGTTGGTAAATATGAATAATTAATGTCGATATTCGGCAAAGTGATAAAATAAAAATTTTAAGTTAATACAGTATTGTTAAGCCCGGGTCCACATGTGCATTTTTTTTTTGCAGCAATTCTTCATTTTTCAGTGAGAAAGAGCGAGAGAGGAATGGATAATGTATATATTTCTATTTCAACACTCTCCCACAAATTCAGACATTGCTGCAACAAAAATTGCATGTGTGGACGGGGAGTAAACAAGTGCGATATGTATGTATGTGTTTGGTTTGTGACTTCAATAAATTAAACATTTAAAAAATTTTTATATCAATTCACAATAGAATTTTTGTATTTTACTGGATCGTGCTGTGATATTCATCACATCGAATTCATTCAGTAGCTATAATCGAATTATAGGGATAGTATACAGGACCGACAAAATGCTATTGTCAACAAATTCGGTTGTCACTATGAATCTGTTTTCTCTAAAAAAGTTCATAAGTATTCTGTTACAAGTTGTTAACTGTTTCACTACTCTCATTTTGATGAAAGTTCCTATGGCTTATTTGCTGCAGGGAACAGAGCGAGTTGTGGAAATATTGCGCATATGAAAATTATATTAAACTTTTAAATTATGATGGAAGTAGTTAAGCTCGTGAGTAATGAATGAAAAAAAATTCATTTTATTAAACATATGATATGTATGTTGAAAAAAGTAAACATTGCGTTAGCCTTTAAATCATTTCCTGTTTAATTAACTGATAAAATAAAGCAGATTTTACTTTAATTTATTTCATTTAAATATTACCTTTTGAATTTGATTTTTATTTTTTTCCATATTTGCATTTTCCATTTCATAATCCATTAGTTGTTTCAATACAATACAAATTGTACTTTATTCAGCACACCCGTAAAAATCATTTATTTATTTGTAAAATTTTATTTAAAAAAATACCTTTTCAGCGATAACAAATAAAAAATGCAAGAAGTTAAAAAAATAAATAAAATCTTGAACACACTTCCCTTTAGCCTCAAATTATTTCAAAATACTAAACAATATTTAACAACTGTTACACAAAAGAACCAACCAAACAACCAACTACCGCTCTTGTTTCTTATTGAACGAACAACTTCAGTTAACAATATTTGAGAGAGTGCTTTTTTACTTTTGTAAAAAAAAAAGAGTAAATTTTTTTAACATTCTAACGCTTTGTTTAGGTTTTTATTGACAGATAAGGTTGATAATTTGATAAGATAAGAATACACAGTAGTCTTTATATTGGACAACATACAACCAGCGTTACCGTTGAAAATTTTTAAAAAGGGGCACAAAAAGGAAATTTTCAAAATGAAAATGCCAAAAAAGGATCTCTAGGTGAAAAAGGGAAAATTTAAAAAAACTCATTTAAATTTTAAAAATAAAGCTTTAAGAACTTTATTATTTGACATATTGTCATAATTTTATTTTAAATGAAATTTATTTGCTGGCGTTTAAGTATTATCTATACGCATTTTAAAAAATAATAATATTTTTTTTAAATTTCGAACACGTTACCTCTCAAACCACTTATATGCTTTAGATAAAATTTGCAGTATTTGGCGCAGTTTTTCAAGTCCAAAAAAGTAAGTAAATCCTAAAAAGCGATTTGAAAAGAACTTACAGAGCTGTTAAAATAAAACGTTTTTTTTCGAAATTTTTCGACAACGATATCTCACGAACCATTCAAGTGATTTAAATCAAATTTGCAGCAGTCGAAGTTTTATGAGTTTAAGAGCTGATCAGATTTTGGATCCGGTCGGTTTAGTAGTTTAGAATTATTATAAAAAAACGTTTTTTGAACATTTTATAGTCGAAAATTCTCGAAATCTGCCGAACCGATTCGGTTCATTATATCACGGAATCTAAGTGAGGTCAACGTATTTTGCATGCCATAAGCTTGGTTCCGATCGGTTAAGCCGGTCATAAGTTATGATAAGTTTACATACATACATACACAAACACTCACTCACTCACGCATACATTCGGACATCATCGTAAAAATAACCAGCAAACAATTTTTGCCGATTTCGGTCCGAAGTCGGTCAGAAAGTCTGCACAAGATGCCGAATTCGTATCCGATGTCAGTCAGAACACGTTGAGGAAATTCTAAAAACTATACCGAAAGGTCTAACAGAATTCTGTACGAATTCCGACGAATTTCCTAGGGAAATTCTAAAGGAGTTTTCGACATGTCGGAAAAATGTCCGACAAAACATCAGCAAATTTTCCGATTTATCTGATACGTTTTACGTCCTGGCGTATTAATATGAGAGAAAAGTCGGAGCTAAAATTAGAAATTTATCAGAAATGTCGTTTAAAATTCTCCATGCATTTTTGTGCTGTTTATGGCAGCTCATCAGAAAACATTTACCACATTGTATAAGTTTAAAAACTCAAGAGATAAATGAGAATTGTAACGAAAACTAAAATCAGACAATGTGCAGAAGTGACTGCTAAAAGTCGTAAGACGTAGATCAGAAAATGTGCAGACTACTCTGTGAAATGCCTTAAATGAAATTAAGTTGCCTTCGGAAATTGTGCAGACTATTCTGTTATTAATCGGATAATATTTCAGACAATGTGCAGAAACGTCGTACCAGAGAGCTACCTACTGCTCCGCCAAATGTCTGAGGGAAGTTTAGACAACTTGACTGATTGTCTGATAAAGTCTTAGATTTTGTTCTGATGTTAGACATGTCGGCCAAAATTGTTTCCTGGTTAGTCAGAATAGATTTCCATGATCTCAACAAGTCGATTCTCGAAAATCGGGGTGAAATCATTAACTCAAAGCATTGATTGCAGGAAGTTAAAAAAAACATTCAATATGTTATGCTGTCGTTTTTAGACGTTTTGAATAGTAATTTAATACCTATTTATTTTAATTGTACATCCGTACAGTAAGCAGTAAACTCGTTGCTTGGCATCCAATCTTTTAAGTCAGGTGGGGGCAAATTTAAAGCGGATATCATGGACTGACAAGTATCTACTTTTAGTCTACTTGATAATTCATTTCTTAGTAATGCTAATTTGATAAATACCAGATCTAAATACCCAAATACATCCAGCGTTTTGTTGCTTATTCATTTTGGATCAAATTTCACTACACAGCTTTTGGTAAAAAAAAGTACTACAGTACTCTTAATATCTATAATATCGCCCCTTGAGTACATATTTCTAGCTCGGCTTCATGACATAAATACAAAAGCTTGGGCATCTGAGTACATTTATTGCAAAAATAAAAACAAAAGTTGAGTTTGTTCAAAAAGGGGCAAAATTAATTTTTAAAAAATGATACTAAGGGCGATGTAAGACAAAGGAGCACAAAAAGTGGCAAGGCGGTCAAAAAAAAGGGAGAAAACGCGAGTTTAGTCACACTACTGTAACGCTGTATACAACATACTTGTGCTGTTTGCTGTCTTTACTCTTATTTTATAGATACTTAATATGACTAGAAAAATACTGGAATGAAATTTTATATTTTGGCTTTAATTTATCTTTTAATTAACAGAGTAAAAAAGTACTCTATACGGGTGTATGATGAGATTATTGTCAAAATGTTTACGTTTTTTCATGGATTTCACTTCTGGGAGTGTTAACGGTCTTCAGCAATTATTTTTAAGCATTACATTTTTTGTTCAAAATTTTAAAAAGAAACAATTTCTGCAATCAAAGCAATCAATACTTTCTCTAAAAATTATAAGGTGGATCCTTTTTTTAAGGAGTGGAGTTTAATGAAATTGATTGCCAACAATTAAAAGCTTTACAATTTTACTTGTTTTATCTAATAATGTAATAACATGTAATGATTACTTAAACTTTAAACTTGACATTAAAAAAAATTTTAGAAACAAAAGCTCTAAAAACTGCACGTAATGGGAAATATGCTCTTGAAAGTCATATATGCAAGATTTTAGCATTTTCATAAAAAAAATTTCCCATGCAAATAACGGACACGCTACTGTACATATATCGTTTAAAATTTTAGTAGCAAGGCGAAAATTGGAAAACTGACTTTTATGCCAATTTTGTTTTAGTAGTGCCAACATATACTTTCGGTCCCCATCACAATTATACGTTTTAGATTTTTCTTCATTACAGTTATTTCTTTTTTAATTGAACCCTGTTTTTTTTAATTGAACCCTGTTGTACATAAAGCTCTGTTTTTTTTTGAGTGAAGAGGAAGGGTTTCATTACCTTCAAATAATAACTTCTGCAGAAAAGGTGCACAAAATTATAATTTTTGAAAAATTCAAAATGTGGAGCTTCAAAAAACATATGTGTGGCTTAAAATAGCAATCTGATATTTTCAGAAAATATATATTTTTCCAAATTAGTGTCATTTTGTTATTTTCAATCGTTTACGAAGTATGATTTGTTTAAATGCGCAACTTTTATGAAAATATGGGTCAAATAAAACGAAACCAACAACCTATGTCGGAGTACGGATAAAAATCTGAATTTTTTAGAAAATATGTTTTCGTTATGTCCACTTAGCGACAATCTGTTATTTTCATTTGTTCACGAAATATGATTTTTTGGGTGTTGCTCTTAAAAAAAATGTGAAAAAATATGAGACAAATGAAATGGGCCTAAAATACATATTTTCTCTTTCATTTACATATTTTTCTAAATAATAGCAGCACTAAAAATGTGTGCTTACAAAGAAAAGTTGCCATAATAATATTTAAAAACTCCCGGGAATTCCCGCACATTTTTTCCGGGATTTCTTTGGAATTTTTCCCGGGAAATCCCGAATGAAAAACACTAATGCCAATAGAAATCACTTAATAAAATAGTTGGTCCTGGAACGTTAGCAAGATCAATTCGCCAAACACAAAAATTGTATTTTTCAATTTATTTATTTTTTTTTGTCAAACAATACATTAAATTAATAGACAGATTTTGTAAAAAATTTCGGCTCCATGAAAAATCGCACAAAAATAAAAATGAAAAGTCGCCCAAAATTGTTCCATACAAATTTTGGGTGATTTTTCATATGAAAAATCGCCCAAAAATGTTGGGCGATTTTTAATTTTTTTGGATGATTTTTCATTTTGAAATTTTGGGCGATTTTTCATATTAAAAATGTTTCCATGAAAAATCGCACAAACATTTTTTCATACAAATTTTGAGTTATTTTTCATATGAAAAATCGCCCAAAATTTTACACCCAAAAATTCTGGTAATCATCAAAATCGAATATAGAATTTAAAATATTATATTATATTAAATAATTGAAAGTTTGTCCAATGTGTTCCATCTCTACCATTATTTGGCTTCTATATCAGTAAAAGTAGTTTAGAAAATTGTCCTAAGCGAAGCAGATATATGATATACCATAGAGCTACACGGAAAATCGTTGAAAGCACGCACCAAATTAAGCATTCCGAAGGCTATTAATATTGAAAATTGTCGTAAGCGAAGCCGAGATTTAACATACCATAGAGTTGAAAATTTTCAATATAAGTTGCCTTCGGAATGGTTAATTTGGTACGTGCTTTCGACGACATTTCGTGAAGCCAGCCTTTGGCCGGGCGGAAGGATTTTAAACTCTATGGTATGTCGAGTCTCGTCTTCGCTTACGACAATTTTCAATATTAGTAGCCTTCGGAATACTCAATTTGGTACGTGCTTCGACGACTTTTCGTGTAGACATCCTTCGGCCGGGTGGAAGAATTTTAAACTCTATAGCATATCAAGTCTGGGTTTCGCTTACGACAATTACACGGAAAGTCTACTAATATTGAAAATTGTCGTAAGCAAAGCCGAGATTTGACATACCATATAGTTTAAAATCCTTCCGCCCGGCAACACGCAAAGTCGTCGAAAGCACGTCCTAAATTAAGCATTCCGAATACTACTAATATTAAAAATTGTCGTAAGCGAAGCCAATTTCCACCTGCACGAAAGATTTTAAACTCTATGGTATGTCAAAACTCGCCTTCGTTTATGATAATTTTCTATATTAGTGAATCTTGGGATGTTTAACTTGAGATACGTTTTCGACGACTTTCCGTGTAGCCGGCCTTAGGCCGGATGGAAGGATTTTAAACTCTATGGTATGTCAAATCTCGGCTTCGCTTGCGACTATTTTCAATATTAGAAGCCTTCGGAATGCTTAATTTGGTACGTGATTTCGACGACTTTCCGTGTAGCCGACCTTCGGCCGGCAGAAGGACTTAAAGGAGTATATCAAATCTCGGCTTCGCTTACGACAATTTTTTAAATTACTTGCCTTTGGAATATTTAATTTGAAACGCGCTTTTAGCGGACGGAAGGACTTTAATAGACTCTATGTGATATGTAAAATTTTGAGCGCGGTCTCCTTGACGTCTTAAATTTCCGGCCTTCGATAGATGATCATTACTGTATTATATATTTATACATTTTTTTGTATCTATGACAATTATCTAAATTACCCTTAAAGAGCCATACTGTAATTTTTGGGCGATGGAAAATATTGCCTTTTATTCATACTTTTATTGCAATTCAGTAAGAAACGAAGACTATTTTTGCTTTTGTGTAAGTTTTCTTTTTTTTCAATATAAAAATTAAATTACTATAATTTTTTGGTGTTTTTTAATTTTGGGCGATATTTCATTTCTTTTGGGCGATTTTTCATTTTTTTTGAGTGATTTTTCATTTTTGAATTTTAGGCGATTTTTCATTTTTTGGGCGATTTTTAATTTTGAAATTTTGGGCGATTTTTCATTTCTATTTTTGGGCGATTTGGTTTTGGGCGATTTTTCATGGAGCCAAAATTTCGTTTCTAAATGTTTAAAATTTGTATGAAAAATAACTGAAATGCGTTTCAAAAATTTTTCCATACAAATTTTGAAACGGAAAAACGTTTATATTTACAAAATCTGGCCCTTAATATTTGATTAAGTTTAAATCATAAATTTTAGATTTGGTCTTGAATTATGAACGTCTGCAAATGTTATTGGCTTTCAATTGGGATATCGAAATTTTTCGTTGCTGGTTTAAGCACAGTGACCTAAATGATTCACTATGCGCCGCACAAAAAATTTACTTAAAAACATTTTTAAGTGCAACTTTTTCGCATTGACAAAAAAGCAGACCATTTTATTTATTTAATAAAATAAACATTGCACTAACTTTAACTTAAAGAGTAGCTCTCTTGAAATAATTTAATCTCTTAAGATTCGAAACAAATAACTACGTGAGAGTGTGAAAATGATTAAAACTCGTCAATACAAAATTATTTACTGAAAACAACATCAAAATTACAATGACTCATTGAATTTACTGATAAAACCGCACAAAAATTAAAATAAATGAAACCTTTCCAACAAAAATTTTTATTATTAAAATACAAATAAATAATATGAGCAAAAAACGTCATAAGAGTTTCTCAATCAAAAAGGCAGAATATTTTTGTTGCTGCTAGTTTTTTTTCAACTTTTATTTAATTAAAAAAAATATAAACAAATGTAAACAAATCTAGATAATTAGTCAAACACAGAAACATTTGTTTTGATGTACAAATTTCCCCAAAAATTTCTCTGTATGCATTTATGTATTCGTGTGCATGTTTTTTATTTTATTTATATTATATTTATAAAATATTTTTATTCATTAATGAGTTATAATATTGATTTAGTTATTTTTTGTTATTTAGGGATTTGATTAGTTATCGAAATTTTCTGTATTAAGAGGAATTTCAGTCGAACTGTTTACTCTCAAAAAGATAATTAAATAAAAATCCACCTACAGATTATTTTATTTTAAATTAGTGATGACACCTTTTATTTGTCCAAATTCAGTATTAATTTAAAATCGTCGATTTCTTTTAATGAATATTAACACGTAATTTAAGTTATAAAACGACATCTCGCTTTTCATAATGTTTAAAACAAGTAAAAAAACGCTCAAAATTATAAAATTTTCCGTTAGAGATTAACCCCCATATGCAAAAAAAATAAAGTGTCTTTGAAATGTATGTTAAAACAAAATTTCCACAGAAATACCGGTTTTAACATACATTTCAAACACACTTTATTTTTTTGCATATGGGGGTTAGTTATTAAGGTTTTCTTAATTGTTTTTTATTTCGATTTGAATAACTTTTTCTGTGACACTTTTACAGATTACATATAGAACAGACAGATAGCATATAGAACCACACAACGCAGTATCGCAAACATCTTAAAAAACGATTTTAGTTCAAAAATTTCATTTTCAAAACTTGGTATACGATCTGCATATTTGTCTATTCAATAGTGTTGTCAATTATTCGGTTTTTATAATCGTTCGATTAAAATTTCATAATTTTTTTCTTGTTCGAACAGCTGAATAAATGAAACCTTTTATTCGAATATTCGAACGAATAACGAATAAAATTTTTCATTTGAATAACGACTTCAAAGCCACGATTTTTAATATATTCTATCGCTACCCTGCGATAAATGTTGTGCCAATTGTCTTGAACGTACTTGTCATATGACTGGTGAAAATGGGAATGGTTCAAAATATGGCTGAGTCGTGACGGTGAAGAGATTATATCACACAACTATAACAAAAATTTTAGCAAAATACCCAAAAATTTAGCAAAATACCCAACGAAGAAACCAACACAGGACAAGTACCATAAGGTTTGGATCTAGAACCTATCACTGAATATCTTCAGTGATAGGTTCAATGACAACGTCATGTAAAAGTTACCGGCCCCTTTCATATAAAGTTCCAGAGCTCGAACCAGTTTCTAGTCCTAGGGAACCAGTCACGTGACTTGCATTGTGATAGGTTTTCTTTCCTCTAGGGTAGTATTGACATTTTTAAAGGCGTTAACAAACATTCTATCTTCAGCCAAACTCCCTCCTACATATTATTTCTTCGATTGAATTAAGACAACTTTTCTTTACATATTTTGTCATTGGCCCATATTATTTTTGCCAGATATGTTCCACTAAAACCTTTAATTTGTATATTGTGTACTTTACGAAAATGTAGCAAGAGCGCAGAAGTTCTTGATCCGTAACATTTGTAAGCCTTAGAATACCTTTTGAAAACAATTTGGTTTTTCTAATTTTCTTCCTCAAAACACTTCCAAACTAAGATCATGCTGTAATTTAAAACGAACTCTTTAACGGAGTTACGTAATATATCAACAACCTCTTACACAAGTATTTAAAATTTGGTGTTATTTGCTTACTTAACACATCCTATTGTAAACAACTTAAACGCTATTTAGCATTCATAAATATAAAAACATTTTTACAAAAAGTAGTTTTAAAAAGTTGTTCGCATATTCGGCAAAAACTGTTCGAATAATTTTTTATTTTATATTGAAAAAATTTTGTTCATCGAACAAAAATGGTAAAAAAAAGTTGTTTGAATATTCGAATAATTCATATTCGAATTGTCATTCTCCAAATGATGAAACAAATAATTTTAAAATGTGCTTTATTTCTTTTCACAAAACTTACAAAGAACAAGTAAATTTTTGGAAACTTTTCGCTTACAGATAAAAAGGATGCAATATTCATTTGGGAAGCTGCTAAGAATGTACACGCAGATAAAAGATATGGTTGTGGCAAGGTTGCGTAAATACTGTCATATTTCCGGATATAGCTTATGGTTCTGGCAAATAAGTTGTTATTGTTTTAAATAATACACAGAAAAAAATAAGTTTCGTTTTTGATAACAAAAATCCCGGTATTCAATAATTTTTTTTTTCAAATTTCCTGTGATAAAGAATTCCCCTATATTGATAACAAAATTATTTCAAAATAAAAATATATATACAAATTAAAAAAATGTTGACATGGCTGGAATACGAACCCGGGCTTTCCGGACGTAAGGCATACATTTTCTAGCCGAGCCATATCCCATTTATTTTTTTATGGGATACAACTTGTTTTAAGTACTTATGTATAAAAAGAAAAGAAATAACCGGCATGGAAAAGAAATACTTACAACGAAATATTTTATTATGTTAAAGATAAATGTTATTGAAATTCATATTTTTTTTAATAACATGGTTTTATTGAATATAATTCTTGTCTATTTTTTTCTGTGTAGTGAACCTTAATTAGTTTATGACAAAAGACTCATGCTTACATATAATCATGACATTATTTTCATTCATAATAATAGCAAGATGGTTGAATTTAACAATATGTTGTAAAAAAATTCTAGCTACAATCATGGTATATTTAAAAATTCGACAACAGTATGGATCTATAAAGATAAAATATGGTTTTTGTCCATACTATTTCAAAGCAGTTTGTTACAATAGAGCTATGGTTACAAAAGAGACATGACTCTCTGCTTCCAAAAAAGTTTTTGTTAAATTAAAACTAACAAAAACGGATAAATGCTAGCAATTAATATACCGCCATGTTCTGAAAACCATTTCTTTTTGAAATCGCAAAATGAAAAAAAAGAAAAACAGTGTTCTTTTAATCGGACAATTTAGTGCATTCGTAGCTTAGTTTGGATAAAATATCTGAAACATCTGAAACATCTGAAACACTAAATTTAGAGGACCTTAAATCTCTTTGATTTAATATTTTTCACTGTTAAAACAACTTTGTTATAAACGCTATATTTCATTTTAAATCCACATGACAATAACTTTCATTTTAAATAAATTTTATGTTAAATAACTAGTTAAATCATGTTGAATTAAAATTAAATTCATTTTACATACGTGGGTATTTATTTAGTGCATGCCTAAAATAAAGTTTGAAGCTGTTGTGGCTGCTGTCGTTAACGCGTTGTGTACCATGCAGCTGGCACGAGTTCAAATTTTGGCTGGGGCAGCCAACTACAACACGTATTTTTCTGATGCCTTTGCTAATAGACATCACGTAAGTAAAATAATTAATATAAAATAGATATGTAGATTAAAGTCATGTTGTTTCAACATGCTATAACTTTAACTCAACACGATTCTTCGCGTTTTTTCAATATCAAATTCACGTTGTTTCAACTTGCAATAACTTTGATTCAACATGATTATTCATGATGTTTCAATATCAAATTCACGTTGTTTCAACTTGAACAACTTTGATTCAACATGATTCTTCGTATTATTTCAGTATTAACTTCATTTTGATTTAACTGTACTGGAATATTAAATCAACATCAAATATAGTTATATCAAAAGGAAATATGTTCTTTCAAGATTATTGTAAATCATGTTGAATTAACGTATAACACCCGTGAATCAAAATCCCTACGGAAAAAATGTAAAACTAACCAGGTTTTCGACGATTTACTATGAAATTTTTCTGTGTGTATGTTTGGTTGTTTGTTGCTTGTAGGAAGCCAAACGACAAGACCAATCGTCTTGAAATTTTCGAGCTGTATTACTGATGATCGGGAAATCCAAATAGGCTAATTTTTTTTCTTCTTGACAATAGGGGATACAAAACTATTCTTAATTTTGCGATATCTTCACGACTACAATAGTAAGACTCTCTATATTTTACGTGGGTGGCTCTTGTAATAAAGTCCAACATCCAACAAAATCTCGGCGATATAAGAGGGAGGAAACGGCCCTCCATACAAAGTAATTATTAATTCTCCTATATCTGCCGAACTACTAAATTGAATAAACTAGAATAAACTGCAAGTACCAACAAAAGCTTGAAGGTATAGAATGGGGGAGGCTGGTAAGCCCCATTAAAACTAACTATTTATTTTCCTATATCTGCACAACTACAATATTGAGGCTCTCTAAATTTGATGTGGGCCACTCTTAGCATAAAGTGCATTTTCCAACAAAATATTGGCAACGGGAGGGGCTAGTAAAATATAAAACAACAATCGAAAAATTTTTCAAATGTGAGAAGTGGGTCCGCCGTCTCGCTATATGTATGTAAGCTGTCCAGCTGCAGTCTGGCCATGACTTAACTTGAAAATTGGAAAATTTCGAATTATTTGTAATTTTATATATTTGAATTTCAATGTTTAACCAAAATATATAATTTTATTAAATAAATCGAAATTTTCTAAAAGAAAAAAAATCTAAATTTCATCAAAAAATTCATTAAAATATCAATGAAAACAGTACAAATTTCATAAAAAAATTTAATTTTCCAACTAAAATCGCTTATAAATTTTTTTGACTATTTTGGAAATATTCGATTATCCGAAATAGAATTTCCGTTACAATTAAATTAATCGATTATTGTTAATCTTTCAATTAATCACACCTTCACCACTACAAATGACCAGATAATATCTGGTCACATTATGATTGGTTTTTCTTAAGAATTTTATTGACAGTAGAGAGTCTCTGTAATTTATATTAGTTTATGATGCATCCATACGTAAGGAGTGCATAACCGGTGGAACCATTGACTCAAGTGTTTGTATGCGGACATGAGGCACTGATATCAGTACCCTCTTTTCAAGCTTACCTAATGTAATCTAGATATAAAAAGTTTTTAGCAGTATCATTAGAAGCTTTTTTCGCTTGTGTATTTATTGCTTTATAGTTAAGTGTATTCGACACAGCCGAGTATAGCCTTACTTGTTAATGTAAAACTTAGTTCAGTAACTAATGAAATTTTATAACTTTAATTACCGGTTTCATTAAATCAAAACCCTCAATTTGGAGCTACAAGTATTTGATTAATCGAACAATAAAAAGGTGGAGCCATTGTGCAATACTTTCTTTAAGAAAATTTTGAAAATTTCATCTGAACTCCTAAGCCTTAATTGTATAACAATTGATTAGCTTTTGTATGCGTATAAATTCACAAAACGAAGATGATGATAATAAAGAAATAGTTAATAATAATAAATTGCTGCAATAACAATAAAAATAAATTAAACCTTTAAGTAGCTATTTGATCATTGAGTTCTTAAAAAGCCTTGTAAAATGAAGGATAGTCGTTTAATTTTATTCTTCTGCTCAGTTTATCTTTTCTAATTGAGTGCACGTTGATATTCATTTAAATTGTGAAAATTTAAATGAATTAAATCCAACTGCGGGTTTTGTGTTGCTGCAACTATTTTAAAAAGTCAAAGTTCATTGGCTTTCAAAGTTAAAGTCAATATGAAATTGTTTTCATCATCATAATGAAGGTGACTGTTTCTCTGAGGGTCAACAAATTATGAAAATTTTTATTAAAACAATTGTAAAATAACATGTAAAAATTTCTTAAATTAAATTTATAAAAATCACTAAAACAAACAGCATGATGCACAAATAATAAAAATACAAATAGAAGAAAAAAATTAACTTTAAAGGTAGATTTTAACAAAAAAATTAAAATCACTATGACGTTATGATTCCAAATGTTCAACAGTTCAATACACCACGAAATGTGTTAAGCCACAAATGCAAATTCAAAAACGAAAATATAATGATTTTTCAATTAGAAATATTTACCACCATTCATAACATTTATATATGTACATACATAAAAATGCATATGAATCTATGTATAATTTATGCGGTTTTTATTTGATTACATACATAAATACATACATACATCTACACATATATTTTTTCTTTATTAATTTTATTAAATAGTCTTTCATTTTAATATTCAATGAAGATATCTGAAAATATTTTTATTGCTCTATTGAAAACGTTTTTTATTTATGACCAATTTACTATTGTAGAACTGAAGATTGAAGACATAAATGTAAATGATTCAAAGCAATTGATGGGCTACGTGATTTAATTATGTTCTATAACTCTTTAAATGGCATATATAGTATAGTACATACAAAAAATTTATGTATATGCCATTTATGTATTTTCAGATCAGCCGTATTTGTCACACAAGTTTTTTTTTAAGAACGCTTTTAGACAAGTTTCGGATGAATAATGTTCAGAAGAGAGCTCACAAATGTTAAGTATATACATAAGTATATGTACATATGCAGAATTTTGAAAAAATCTCATAATAGAACTTGCAAAAAAAAGTAAAGCAACAAAGAAACGTATTTTACTATTTGCTGCTGTTGGGCTGCAGTAATTAATAATATTTTGTGATATTGAAACGTAAAATTAAAAAAAACCTAAATAAGTATTAGGCAAGGTAATTTTTTTGGTCCCTTTTACTCTGATATAGTACAGCCCATTTAGCCAAAAATATGTAATTTTAAATGTATGTATTTATTTCCAGATAAGCACAATCTAGAACTTATGAAAATCAGCTCAGTGTTATTGAAGTTCGAAGCGGCTAAAGTTATCTTAAAAAATAACAAAACATGCATGAATATTTCTCGAATTTGTTTTTGTAAGGAATATGGAACAACAGCAAAACAGGGTTTTAGAATTTTGGAGAGTTGTATGTATGAAAGTCATACGAACCAAACGGGAAGATAGTACAAGAAATTGATTTAGCTTATTTAAAGGCGCTTTATTTTTGTATTTTAGTGATGTTTTATTATTTTTATTATATGAATATGGATGATTCTTTTCTGTCACTTTTAATGTCCTGCACCCTTCTGTCTTGGTTTCTACTACATTCCCTCTTTTGAGGTCATCGTACAGGTCTGAATTTTTATAGAGTGATAGATATTGGTATTAAGTGTTGATTCCGGCATATAACTCAATTTTTTAGTTTTGGCTTTGCTTTTCACCCCCTCAATTATTAATCTATTAATAAATTTTTTTATAAATCCGGACTTCATGAATATGTTCCGTCAATTTTTTTTTGAAATTTCAAATTAAAGCCGAAAGAAAACTTGCAATACTCCGTGGCATGTCCTTACCTAGAGTTTGTCTTTACATTGGGTATTTTCCGTCCCTACAAATAATTTTAAAAAAATTTCTTCCATATTCTATTGTGTATAATAAAACCTAATAGAATGGGAAATTTTTATCCAATATATCTACTTAATATTAAATGCCGCGCTAATACTGAAAAATAAACTGAAAATAAACGCTGAAAAATAAAATGACTTTTCAACGTGCCCTATGATTCTCCACACTAAACAGCATAAAAGGGCATAATTAGAATTTTTACACCACGTCACCACGTCACCACAATTAGTAGTAATAAGCACTTTTTTATTTTTTGGCTAAACATGTACTTTTTTTTGCTATTTCTCTATATATTTCAAAATTAAACATCGAAATGATCATATGCTTTCATAGAATGTTAATCTTTACAAAAGTTTCTGTCATTTTATTTTATTTAAAGTTTGTGTCAGGATAACTGAGTTTCATGGGAATAAAGTTAGAAATGTACATTTTTGAGTTATTTTAGCTATGAATCTATAACAGCCCAACCTAAATCAGAGCGTTGAGCGTCGCGTAAGCAACAGGGTACGTGTTTACAGTACATTTTAAAAAAATATAATTACTTTGAATGTATTGTAAATACGTGTCTTGCTGCTTACGCGACGCTTAACGCTGTGATTTAGGTTGTACAGTAACTTTTATATCCACAAATAACTTTTTCAATTGTTATACGGCACAAAAACTAGATATACTAACAATCATATGTTGGCAAAAAAGTTTGTATCCATCAGGTAGTTCATGAGATATAAGAGAAACAAATTCAATTTTTAATTTATATTTTTATTATTTTTTGGAATGATATGGTATATCAGTGATGGTAATATTTCAAAAAATTATTTAAAAGTAGAAATATAGCACTTTTTATATAAGCTGTATATCATTTTAGCACTTTTTCTTCTGCAATCTAACACTTTCACTCCTTCATCTTATGGCAACACTGGTGGTATGCCAATTGCAAATGTTCTGTTGCGAATGTAAAACTTATTGAGACAAAACTCAAACATAACTGAAAAAAGACATTTCTAACTTCCTTGCGATGAAACTCACAAACTATAAATAAAATTACACTCAAAAGAAAGGAAATATTGTTGCCGACACGAGTACGCAAAAACATTTTATAGCCTGAGATCCAATTTTAAAGAATTTACACAAAAATTACAATATTTGGTATTTTCTTTTACAATTTTTCCAAAAAATTTTTTGCGATATAACTCAAACTTTGTTAGCTCTGATTTGATGAGCAGCACCTGTGCCATATATCGCGAGATTATTAAAACAACTAGTAAGCCATATTAAAGCTAGGTCAACTAAGTAATGTTTGGATGTAGCATGAATATGAAACAATGCAACGAGCTGGTGTTATATAAAATCAAAATTTTAAAATGGTTTGTCATAAATTAATGTGTCAGCTCCATGGGATTGGTTACCTAATTAACCTGCTGTTATTTTTTATTACAAGTCGGATATTGCCAAATTCATAGCCAATTAATTACAGTTGCCATTTAAGTATAAAAATGTCAGCTCCGTGGATGTCAGTTCCATGCAAGATACATTAATACAGGTAGTGGTAATACTAAAACAAATACAACATGGGTTTTATTGTTGTTTCGTTACCAAAAGTGTCAAAAAAGCGAGTATGAACAAAAGAAAAATTTCCGAGAACACAAAACAAATTCCAAAGGTGGGAGTACTGCACTAAACTTTCAGTTTCACCAAACTAATGCTATTTAGTAATGAATTGCAAAAAATAAGCCTCAATACATAATAGCGATTGTAACGCGGAACAATTTTCTAGAAATTAACATTATAACAAGGAAAACATTTATTCTGCACCTTATTCCCAACTCTGTCCAACTTAATTAATAATATTATTTTGAAATTACTTTTTTAATTTTTTCTTTGCACCTCTTTCATCACTTCAACAGGTTGTAAAAAATAAACAACTTTTGACACTTTCAATAATGAAAATAGATCAACAGCTGTGTTTTTACCACTACCTGTATTAATGTATCTTCGTTCCATGTTAATTGGTGTAGTCTGTAGAATATTTAACACAACAAAAATTAAAGGGTGTTCGGAAAGTTAATGTAATTTTAACTATGCAGTTTAAACAGTTTGCTGTATCTGAGAAACTGTAAGAGGCAAACTCTTGAAATTTTAAAAATTCTAAAACTAAAAAATTCCAGAATTAAAAGTCAAAACGAAAAATCGCCAAAATGGAAAAATCGCTAAAACGCAAAAATTCGCCAAAACTAAAAAGATTGCCAAGAAACTAACCAATTTTATGGTTATTTTTAAAAAAGTTAATTAATTTTTCTATATCTGCACAACAATGGGATAGCGAAGCACGCCGGGTATAGCTAGTTTAAAATAAAGACTTGAAATGGGTTTAAAAGTAGCCGATAATATAGACTTGAAATGACCTTCAAAGTAGCCGAGAGTGTAAAATTGTTAGCTCCCACCAAATCCCATTATGCACTAAACTTACTGCACAATCTAAATCAGAGCGTTAAGCGTCGCGTAAGCAACAGGGCACGTATTTACAGTACATTCACATAAATATTTTATGGTAAAATGTACTGTAAATACGTGCCGTGTTGCTTACGCGATGCATAACGCTCTGATTTAGGTTGGTCTGTTAAGAATTGATTTTGGGTCAGTTCTGGATTACATTGGAGTTAGTTTTTAGTTCGTCTACAAAGGTTAACTATACGTTGACTATTTTTGTAGTCTACTACAGATTTGCTGGCAGAGATCCTGCTCTCGGCCATTGGATATTTTAGTATTTATTATTGTGTAGATTTTTTAGTACATCTTAAATTTGTCCATTAATACACTTTTATTTACGTACTTCCTTGTTGTTATTTATTAATATACATACAATGTATATTATACATATATTATAGAAATTGTTTTTATGTCTATATTATATCAGAATACAGTTGTTGGTTACACAAATGAACTTAATTAAATTGCAAATAAATTTATCAAAACGAAAACAAGTGGAATTTTTGTGTTCAATATTATTTCTATAAATTGGTTACGTGATACAAAGATTCATATCAACTGAAATGATGATGCGTCATATGGGTATACTTTAAGGAAATAATAAACAGAAGTACTTGGAAACTTGTATCATTTAAAATTGGGTTAAGCTACATTTATTCGTAATTTGTTAAGAAACATGAGAATTATTTACAATTTTAATATTGAAACTTAGAAAGTTTTGGTTTAAATTATTTATTTAAAAATCTTATATTTTTAAATTATATAAGCCTATAGAGGTCATAATGTTGAAAGAAAACCCATTACCAAAAATTTGTTCTCTGTCATCTTTCCCCCGATCTTTCTAAGAAAAGAGATGTTTACATGGGCAGTCCGTTTTAGCAGACTTATCGGACTGTGATATCTGAAGGATAAACTTATTTATCCGGTCGCCGGGATGTCTTGGCAATGAACCGAACGGGGTTGTGCATAATTGATCCTGTCTTTTTACACATCTCCTTTTCAGGTAACACAACGGGACCAACTAGAGCCCAAGTGGGTTCGTTCTAACATTTGTATAAGTAGCGACCTGTGCAACCTAACCTATATGATTAACAACGACTGTGTCGATCGGACATAAATGTAATGATTTAAGTTGAAAATGGTCTGGAGATAAAATAAAGCAACGGCGGATTTGGAATAAATAATCAGAGATGGGGAACTTCGTACTAACCAAAACGAAAATGTTTTAAATTTAAAATGGCGGTCGCACCGGCGCTGCGGACGCCCTAAATAGGCGGATCATTACTATGGGTATCAAATGAAAAGGGGGTCTGAGAAGAGAACTCAAAATTAATTGGAATTGCTCAAAACAAAATATGGCGGACACCCCAAAATGACGGACCACTATTTTTTACACACCCCAATGATATGGGTATCAAATGGAAGGGTTTTTAAACTTAAAGTTTACAAACAAGATAAATCGGGAGGTTTTTAGATAAAAACTTACTACGCCAAACTGCGGACACCCCAAATTGGCAGATAAATTTTCTTTTATGTACACACATGATATGGGTATCAAAATGCAAGGAATTTTTGAGAAGAGAACTCAAAACAAAATGGAATGACTCTAAGCAAAATATGGCGGACATCACAAAATGACGGACCACTATATTTTATACACTCCCATGATATGGGTATCAAATGAAAGGGGTTTCGGAGAAGAGAACTCAAAATGAAATAGAATTACATACTCTAAACACAATAGGGCGGATACCCCAAAATGTTATACCACTATTTTTATGCGGTCCTGTTACTTGTGTGTCAAATAAAATATAATAAAACTTCAAATAAAGTCCAAGTTCACACAACAAATATTGGAACTTTTCTTAATTAAAAACTTACCGCCTCAAAACTGCGGACTTCCAAAATCGTCGGATTGTTGCGGGTATCAAATGAAAAAGATTTCTGAGAAGAGAACACAAAATAAAATAAAATTACTCTAAACATAATATGGCGAACCACTATTTTTATCCGCCCGCATAATATGTGCATCCAATGAAACGGGGTTTTAAAAATAAAACTGTAAGTAAGCTTAAAGCTCACAAGCAACAAACATTGAGATTTTTAGTTTAAAACTTACTGTCTCAAAAATGCGGACACCCCAAATTAGAGGATCATTAGTTTTATATGCTCCGCTATGATATGGGTGTCAAATGAAAGGTATTACCGAGAAAATTAATAACAATAAAATGAAATTACTCTAAACACAATATGGCAGATACCTCAAAATGGGGGACCACTATCTTTATGCGCTCCCATGATATAGGTATACATCAAATTGAAAATTTGAGAACTCCGAGTAAAGCCTGGTCTATTAGGTACTGTGGTATTAATCTTCCAGGGCGAATAGCTCAAAAGGTTGAGATGTAAAGAAAATGAGTTTATAGAAGAGGAACATTTTTGAAAACCATCATAAGACATGATGTGGCCCAGAGCGAACTATAAAATCAAACAATATATTCTAGAGCGATGAAACTAAGATGAACTTTTCTTTTTGGAATGGTGCTAAGGGATATGTAGGAAGGCAAAAGCGTCAAGAATTCAACCTGTATTATTCTAAAAAATTAAAGGTATTCACGTCATTTTAAAAACTATGACCAAGGAAGTCTACAGAAATATCATGGAAAATCTCGTGTTGCCTTATACTGGGGAGGAAATGCCACTACATTGGTGTTTCCATCAAGATAACGACAATAAGACAGAAGCGGGCAATTTTTGCATGTAATACTACGTTTGTCAGCTATTTGTCGGCTAATTACATTTACACAGCACGAACAATCAAAATAAACAAGAAGAAAATAACAACAAGAGCACAACAGTGCGTTGTAGCTATTAACAAAGCAAATAAACACCAACACACTTAAACAGCAAACTATTTATCATTCATTTATTTTTTTCTTCGCTGGGCTCTACCCTAAACATTCTTCTAAGTTAGTAAGTGGTGAGTTTCATCAAAATAAAGTTAGTGTTATGGAGTGGCCAAGTCAATCACCCAATCGAAAATCTTTGAGGGGACCTCAAGCTGAATAATTCCTTTGTTTTTCACAATTCATTTTAAGAACCTATTTTTTATTTTAATTCTCTTTTAAGCCCCGGCCAAAAAAGAGGGGTGTTATAAGTTTGTAGTGGGTATCTGTGTGTCAGTCTGTTCTCTCGTAGAGCTTAACAGCCGAACCGATTTTGATTTTTTTCGTTTGAAAGGTAAATTCATTGATAGTATTCTTAGCTATGTTTGAAGAAAATCGGTCCAGCTGTTTAGAAGTTATCATCTCTTTTCTAACTGTATCCTCTTGAATCTGTGTATTTGTGGCACCGTAGCTCCCAAGCGGCTAGATCGAGTTTAGTTTATTTTGTTTGAGAGGTGACTTTAAAATTTAATTTAATATTATTGATCTTAAAATGATAGCTTTTGACTGTTATTTTTATTTTCTTTTATGCTTCGAGAAATAAATATTTACCAATAACGACGTATTTTGTTTTGATATAAAATCGAAAAATATGCATTTTTGATAATTATAAAAGTGGTACCTATTTTAATGACTAGATGTGTATATTATGTAAATGTCTTATTTATTTATACTCCTAACGTCGTTAAATAGTGAAACATTGTAGCCTAAACGTAATCGGCTTAAGCTTTATATTTAGTTGTTCATATTTTTTAAAATAACTTTATTATTACATTATTAAAAATCTTGTAAATTCTAAAGTACTACAAAAAGTACCTTTCTTATTTGTTTAACCTTGATATGATAAGAAACTACACAATTTGTTTTATTTAATTAAAAAGGTGTGTATTTTTTGTTATAAGGAAAAATATTTTTAGAGCACAAGAGAATTTGATACAGAAAAATAATTATTAAAATGTTTATTGCATGCTTTTATTAGAATTACACTTTTCATTAAGGGGATCATATCATAGAAAATGGTATTGAGTTCGGTTTTCAAAACCTTTATTGAGAAAGAAACATTTTTATTAATGTCATATTTTTTATAGAACACAGGAAATACTATCTTAGCAGCCACCGCGATTTGCAGAATATTAACTAACTTCTGAAGTTTTTCTGATTGTAAATAACTAATCACTGCACTGCTATGTCCCTTTAAAGTAAAATTTGTTGATTAAAATTTACAAAAATCAATTAGAAAACAAATAAAAAAACACTTCAAATTCAGTCGATTAATTTATGTTATATTTATTTATGTTAATTTCATATTTTAATTTTATTATTTATTACTAAACAATTTGTAATACTTTATACACAGTTTGATATTAAATTTTTGCTGGACCACACTTTCATAGCAGGTCCCTAAAAACACTGACATACTCTGACAAATTCATTTAAAAACAGCTTCACAGTTTATTCATTCATTTATAAAACACTTAGTCATCATACACAAAATAAGTAAAATATTTAACAAAAAATATCTTATTTTATAGAGAATTAAGGTTTAAGTTTTTACATGGTAATTAAATTTAAAATAATAATAAAAAAATAATAAAAATCTGTGCTAAGCAAATTAATTAAATTAAAACTGACTGACATTTTTCTTTTTTTTCATAAGACTCTAGAGAGAGTTATCGTTTGGAAGTTTATTTACAAAAGAAGAAAAACAATCGAGTGACTCATTTAGTTTCATTGTTTTTTCTTTGTAACCTGCCTGATATTATTCCTTTTTAGTTTTTGTTTAAATTAACACCACAAAATACTTTTGTTGAGTTTTGTTTAACTTAAAAGCATGGCACTTTGATATCTTATTCTTCAACAGAAATATGTTACAGGATGTATTGTGTCCTCTCTTTCGAATTAAAAAGCCTTAAGGAACGTTTTCTCAGTAGCGGGTTTTGTGTAAAATTGATAGTTAACAAGTTTTGTCTTTATGTATACTGAATAAATTAAAATTATCATGCCAACCTTAGTTTGTAGCATTTCAGTCAATAGGTAGTGCTGATTCTTTGTTTTTTTAAATGACTTTTAAATAATAACAAACCTAAAACTGAGTTAAACTTATAACGCTTAAAGGCATCTGCGTGGACTTACTGTGTCGACAAATACGTTTACGATGCAATTTTGAAAAAGCTTAACCTTTAGTTTGTCTTATCCTCAAAGTCTCTCAGTTAAGCTTAGCTAAACTTAATTCATTATATTTAGGACCAGTTTTTGAATACGAGATTAGATATTAAATTAAATTTCATTACTCTTTAAGTTAACTTTTGTGAAATTTTTTGCTAGTTTAAGCGGCATGTCCTAAACTAGCAAAACCAAAAATTTAAAAATAAATTAATTTAATTTCTAATCTCGTATTCAAAAATTTACGGGGTTTTTACAGTTTGTGATCAACGTTCAACGGCGTTTGGAATTTCTAACCCATTTACCTCATTTTTAAACTCTAAAAAAGGATATCTAAAAGGTTTCCTTGTAAGACGCATTTAATATTAGTGAAACCTTATTTTAATTAATTCTTAATAACTTAGAAAGTAAAAATTATTGTGAAAAACGGTTTTAAATCTGTTTTAAATAGTAACCAATCGAAAATATATTCAATAGGTTCAATTTAAAAACTATATAAAATATATTGAAAATACATACACATACTCTTAATTCTATTGATCACTTTTACTGGCATTAAGGATAACATTAAGAATTTGAATTATAGTCGAAATTGTAAAATATCAAAAATAACTATAAATAAAGCAAAATAGGTCATCTATAACGATTTCTAGCATTTAACCTACAAACACTCTTAGCATAATATAATATATTTTTTAATAATATATTTTTTAGTTCCTATTAAAACAAGGTCCTGAAGGACCTTATCTTTAAACAATAAAGACTAACCCTCATATGCCAAAAAATTAAGTGTGCTTGAAATGTACATTAAAAATGGGTTTTCTATGGAAATTTTGATTTAATGAACATTTTAAGCACACTTTATTTTTTTTTTGCATATGGGGGTAAGTAGATAACTATTAAACTTACTAGCAAAAAACGTCTTTAATTTCCCTCTATTTATTTTGCACTACGCGTATTCTAAGAAAACATTCCTTAATCTAAATTTGTTGTGACGAATTTCAAGTTTTATTTAAAACATTTAAAAAACTCTCCACATATGTTTCATCCATGCCCTTATTGGGTTCCTCATTTAAAAGATCACTTATTGAATATGCCGACAACGGTCGCGATAGACGACGTTGAGACAAAATGTCATCGATAGAGGTAACGCGTGATAAGGAAGAATCAGCAGCATATAAAAATCCATCTGAATTTTCGGCACTCTTTGCTATGGCTACAAATAAGTCTTCGAGACTAGTATTCATGTTAAGTACGGGAGCATTACGTAAAATGGGGGATGATGAAGGCACCGGTGAATTGCAAGAGCGTGGTGATGATACTGGCGAAGAGTGAGCGGGCGAGACTGTTGAAGGTGTGGCTGAGCTACCATTTATTATTAAATTGCTGGGCACTTGACGTTTACGTCTTGGTGTGATTGGTATGGGATCACTGCGCCAACTTGAGTTATGGAAATCATTTTGTTCCTCTTGCGACATTCGATTTAAAACATTTGACGAATTTTCATTATTCTCTTCCAATTCCTGGCTCAATTTAGAAAGTCTTTTTAAAATCACAGTTTCTTTCTTAAGAGGACTTTCGTGAGTTTGATTTGAGTATTCTCTAGTTTTGTGAAAAATTTCTTCATCATCGAAATCCATAGAGGTACCCCGAAAATCTGTCGGCAAAACTGTCGGAGTTACGCGATTGATTTTCTTTTGGACTCCACCATTCTCGAACATTTTAGCGATCTTATTTACATTTGTATGCGTATGAACTTGTCGTTTGTAAATGTTGGCCGGTTCACCGGGAACCGCAGCTGTATGTGCGACGGCCGCTTCATTTTTTGCTGCTTGTTTCTTGGGATAAACTCGAGTCACAGCTTTGCGTGGCTTTTGTTTGGTTAAAGGCTCTGCCATTTCCCCCAAGTTGTGACAGCAAATGTCAGGTGCATAACAGCGATGCCATTTGCTACGATTTGCTTCATAATCCGCTTTGGCAAATTTATTGATTTTACTCAGAGATTTTGGTATGAGTGTAAGGAACACAAAAGTATAGAACATATAAGGCATGTAATACCAGGCTGTTTCTAGATATTCCAGATACTCCATGATTTATATTTTAGTTTTTATTTCCAGTAAAAAAATTTTCCGATATTTTTCGCTTTTTTTTTAAATTAGTTTTTGGAAGAATGTTATTTTTCGCTATTGTTCGTTTTCAATTGTACTGTTTTTAATTATGATAAAGATTTTTTAAATTTATTTTCTATGAAAATAGTTAATTAATTTTTAATGATATCACACTTGTTTTTGGCAGTTTTTGTTGTGTTGCAAACTCAATTTATTTTTAGTTTTTGGAAAAAGTTCAACAATATCATTTATTCCTTAATTATAAAACACATTTAATAGGCAATTCACACTACCGTGTTTATGGCAATTTTAGGTGTTTAGGAGCCAAACACGTTAATTTTTAGATGTTTTCCCATATACTCAATTGTCAAAAAATTTACGTGTTTCAAAATTAAACTCATTCAAAAACCAGTAAAAGGCAGGGTTCCAAGTACTTCTTGATGTATGTTCAGTCGATTTTTTTATTTTAGTGCTTATTGAACACGGTTTGTAATGGCGGCAAAATATGTAAACAAAGTCGAAATTAAAAAAGGTTGTAGCATTTCTATAACAACAAGCAGCGTATTCGGAAAGTTATGATTTGTGTTGGCTTAAAAGTATTAAAAACCTCGGTTTTGGTTCAAGTTTTCAATTCAAATGGAAAAATGTACATACACATGTAAAATTCTAATTAATAACTTTGCAAAATTATTAATATTTAGGACAGGAAAAAAATTTTTAGTTACCGGTTTGCTACCACCTTTTATGAATTCGTCATGCTGTAAACAGAAAGTTTATAAAATTGTAGTCTGAACAACTTTGTTTAGTTTCTTAAAATATTTGCCGAAACACGTTAAACTATAGCAGTGTGAATATAGTATAAGATAAAAAAATTAAAATCACTTTATAACAGCTTTAGATATAAACGGAGCTAAAAATTAAAGTATGTAGTATTCAAATGTTGATGATAATCTTAAAAACTGTTATACTGCATCGACTTATAAAGAATTTAAATTATGTAACTAAAATTTTTGATAAACAATCCATTCAAAAGCTAATGCATTGTAGACAGATAACACGGGCCTTTCGGCATACATATGTATGAATTTAAATCATTGGTGTCGAATTTCTTTAAATAGTGCTGCGAATTCGTATTATATTTAAATTTCTTTCCATAACAGTTTGAAAAGTTTGGAAACTATCCGATGTAAGAAATCGGACACAGAGTTGACACGTTTGGAAAAAAATTTGAAAGTCAGTTTTAAAGGTGTGTAACAGTTCTGATCCAGTATAAAAGTTTTATTAAAAAGCTAAATATTTTAAATACATATATAAAAGCTTTCTTTCAAGCAATTCACTTAAGATATTATTCAGTAGCCAGATAAGCTGTATAAAAGTTCTGATGAAGTATAATAGCTTTTTAAGAACTGTTATAATCCAAAAAATTTCATTTTATAAAAATTTTGATAAATGACTCAGTCAAAAAAACCTCTATACTGTAGAAAAATAAGATTTATTTGAACATTTACTGAAGGAGTTTTCAGCCTAAGAATGTGTTGTCCCTGGCATGTTCAGCTATCGAATTCATTTTTTAGATTCATTGACTTCATATAGCATCGCGTAAGACACGTCTTGTTGCAATATATTGCTTTTTCATACAGTATTCAAAATTCAATAA
This sequence comes from Panzeria rudis, assembly GCA_956483635.1. Lineage (NCBI taxonomy): Eukaryota > Metazoa > Arthropoda > Insecta > Diptera > Tachinidae > Panzeria > Panzeria rudis. The sequence goes on from OY101448.1 coordinate 129,680,875, forward strand.
GATAAATTTAAATAATTGAGCTTTTAGGAATGCCATGATTTTCAGTTCACAATTGACTTTCACATTCCATAATAGTACATGGTCAGGCATGGGTGGATATTAGGGTATTCATTCGGTTAACCGTTAATCGGCTAACCGGTTAATTACTACAGGGTTAGCTGATCGGTTAATTTAAAATTGGCTATTTTCGATTAACGGTTAAACCGGTTAACAAATTTTTTCATATTTTGTAGTATTTTAACGTATTTTTGTGTGTTTAATTATTAGTTTCGTCTCATATAAATACAAAAGGTATGTGTTTAGAATCTCCACTGAGGAATATTTCCTTCTAGCAACAGTGTTTCAAAATACAGCACAAAAAACGTAAACTAAGGAAATCGGAAATAAGTTTTTTTGCAGAATGTTCGTCGCTGAGCTCTGCCAGTATGAGTCAGATGATGACCTGACAATAGAAGAAACTATCAAGTAATACAAGAAATGCTTTAACAGATTAACCGAAACAATTAAAAGTGTTAAGAATTTGAAAAAATTAAAACAGGGATTCGATCGAGTCTTCGTAGTTTGAGATTATGGCATTCGCTATCGAACAATATAAAAACATTGTTCGATATCGAATGTCATAATCTCAAACTAAGAAAACTTGATCGAAACAGCTCGATAACGTAAGCGTCGATTATACCCCAGGACTCTAATGGCATAATGAACGATTTTATATCTCACAAACTTGGCGGATTCCCCGTTTTGAATATCTTATCACAATACATGACATATTTAATGCTCTTTAATTGCATAGCTGTACAGAAAACAGACTTTGCGTTCAAATCTAGCTTGTAAAATCTGCTTGAATACTTTTATTCTTATCCAATGGATTTCTAATTGTACACAGGTGTAGAAAAATAAAATATTCATATCGCATACAAATTATTTGCTGGGTTTTGCATATATATATATATATATATATATATATATATATATATATATATATATATATATATATATATATATATATATATATATATATATATATATATATATATATATATATATATATATATATATATATATATATATATATATATATATATATATATATATATATATATATATATATATATATATATATATATATATATATATATATATATATATATATATATATATATATATATATATATATATATATATATATATATATATATATATATATATATATATATATATATATATATATATATATATATATATATATATATATATATATATATATATATATATATATATATATATATATATATATATATATATATATATATATATATATATATATATATATATATATATATATATATATATATATATATATATATATATATATATATATATATATATATATATATATATATATATATATATATATATATATATATATATATATATATATATATATATATATATATATATATATATATATATATATATATATATATATATATATATATATATATATATATATATATATATATATATATATATATATATATATATATATATATATATATATATATATATATATATATATATATATATATATATATATATATATATATATATATATATATATATATATATATATATATATATATATATATATATATATATATATATATATATATATATATATATATATATATATATATATATATATATATATATATATATATATATATATATATATATATATATATATATATATATATATATATATATATATATATATATATATATATATATATATATATATATATATATATATATATATATATATATATATATATATATATATATATATATATATATATATATATATATATATATATATATATATATATATATATATATATATATATATATATATATATATATATATATATATATATATATATATATATATATATATATATATATATATATATATATATATATATATATATATATATATACATATATATATATATATATATATATATATATATATATATATATATATATATATATATATATATATATATATATATATAAGAGTAAAATTTACAATTTAGGGTCACAACGGTAACGCTGAATATAATTAAAGAAACTTTAAGTTCAAGCTTGTTTGTATCGTTTAAAAAGTGCAATAATTAAAATTTCCCGCATTTTTTAATTTTTTCCTTTACAAAACGTAGAAAAGTTTATAATTCAAACAACTAATCAGTGTCAATCCTAAGTAGACATGATTATCATGAATCAGTATCAGCAATTGAAATAATGCAATATATGTTTTAATTATTTCTCTTCTGTAAACTTTTTCAAAACTGTTATAAAAAGAAGCTGGACAAAGAATTAATGCGAAAACACAAACTTTGTACCAGCTTTTATTCTAAATAGCGAAAAAAACACACTTGTTTAAATAGAAAATTAATGACAATAGACATATGCAAGGTTTAAAAAAGAATACATATTTACTATGTATGTATATGAATGTATTTATTAAAAAATATTTATTTAATAAAATGTATTTTTTTTTTTGCGAAAAATATAATATTGTTGAACTTTTTTCTCTTCTCTTCAAAACTAATAATGAAATTTTTTCATCTTTTATTTAAAATTTGTCAACCTTTAAGATAAAAATAGTTTCCGCGAAATTTGAGTTTTTATATCAAAAATATCTTTTTTACTTCTTGCAAACATTTATTTTTTTGTTCATGAGATCATTTTTATTCGCTTTTATATATAAATATTGATTATTATATGTTTTTAATATATATTATAAGTTATTTATAAATATATTCTGCAAATTTGTTTTGTGTGCAAAATAATTATAATGAAATTCACGTTTGTTTGCATTATTTTGATAGTTTTTTTTACATTTTTTCTTCCTTTAAAACGCTTTTTTTCTACCGTCGCGTGAAACGGCCGTTGTTTTTAAATCGAATATACGGCGTTGACTAAGATTGTATTGAATTGTTGAAAAAAAATTAACATTCAATCCAATAGATAAGAAACAAGAGTCTTTATTTGGGGAAGACTTAACAGTAACTAAGAGAGCACCACTGTTATTTTGGCGTTCTTTTGCCAGAGACGATCCCCCGTTTAACACGAGAGAGTGTATGTTAGCAGTTTTTCTCTGGTTTATAATTTCTCTGTTTTATAATTGTTTTTGCTTTTTTTTTGTTTTGGGGAAATGATCAAGTGTTTGTTGTATTTAATGCACTTTAGGAATTGTTGTATAGTTAAAAAACTGGTTTTATTTTTGTTGCATTGTCTCATTATTAACGCTATTGTTGCTATTTAACCATGTGTTCTGTAAGATACAGATGGATGTATACTAGTTGTGTACTTGTGTTTAAGAAATCGATACTTTTAATAAAAGTCAAGATTTTGTAATTATTTTTAAACAGTGATGCCAACAGCTTGGAAGCAAAAACGACAATAAAATAAAAACACGACACTATAAAACGCAATATGGAGATACACAGAAAAATCTATGAAAGCTTTTTTTTTTAAACAAACACGTTTTTTAAACTGATTTTAATTCGTTATTAATAATAATAACTTATTATTGTCTTTATTTTGGTTGATAAATAATTTTGTTTGACTTATTATTTCATTTCATTTCGCTACCGCCAATGTTGGCAATAGGGATGGGCAAAAATATCGATATATCAATATGTCAATATTTTTTAAAAAATATAACGATACATATCGTCGATATTTTTAATTGCAATATATCGATATTTTAAAAAAAATATGGACAGTATCAAATTCGACCATTTTAGCTTTGGTTTTGTTTTTCGTGAAGTTTTTTAAAAAAATTTTTGACACAATATTCATCAAATAGAATATTAGTTCGTTTGCTGTTTAGCATTCGTTACTGTTATCCTTAAAATACTGCAGTAACTGTGAAAATTTCAAGAGTTTGCCTCTTACGGTTTCCAAGATACACCTCATTGTCAAAATTACATCGTCAAAATTATTTTACCTGATAGAAAACCCTTTACATTTTATATTGTTTAAATTTTAATACTTATTGGTGTATTCTGTACAATAATAGATTAACTCTGAACATGTCAAGTGTCTATATATTACATTGGGATTTTAGCACGTTTCGTTGCTCGCTTTAGAGCACCCTTTAATTTTTAACTTTCATAAACTTTAAGTAGTCGTTGTTGTAGCGGCCTGAGAACTTTTTTCAAAGTCATGTTTGTGAATATCTCTTTCACACACATACACAATTACTATTTGGCAATTCAAAGCAGTATTATTTATATCAGTCCTATTTTTCACGTTTCATATAATTTTATGCATGCATAAAATTTTATTTAAAATTTTCGAACAAAAAAATTATAGAATTGTACATATAAATGGCATGTGTTTTAACAAAATTTGTATTTCATATTCTATGATTTTCTTTCAAATTTCGATGTTCAAAATAAAGTAAATGTATAAAATAAATACAGAAAAGTTTTTGTGAAAAATAAAAGTGTAAAAGACATCGCATTTTAATACATGCCGATTTTGAAATGAGCTTTTCCAGGAAAAATAAAAATATTATAACCGTTCTGAGACATAAGCTGTTCAAAGTATCAAGTGCTATCTAAATACAAAATACGGGATAGAACAATATGCAAGGTCGTTTTATATTGCCCATATATGTTTTAAGGAAACCTTTTTTAAGCACAATTTTTCGAAAATTTTGAAATTTAAAATATTCAACTCAGAAGAATTATTTCACAACATGTTTTCTAAAGGATTTGAAATTTTGGTGTTTAGGCTTCAATTATGATTCACAACTAAATTGATAGTTGAGTTGTAGTTCTCAAATTCTTATTATGGATTACAAACTGAACTTTAATCAAATTGAGTTAACTGCTTTCCAACAGTTGTGTTTTCCTTTCTATTTCGACTATTGCCTTACTTTTGTTTACTTTTAAAATGGTGATTTTAAAGTGTGCATCATTATTCAGACACTAACCTATCCCATTTGAGGGTGCTGTTGGCTGAGTGGTTAGTGCGTTTGACTAAAGAGGTCTTGAGTTCAAGACTAGTTCTAGGCATTCCAACAACATCAGGCATTTTTCTCATGTGCATTAATGCGTTATTGTGTTGGTTGTTGTTGGACTGTTAAAGTGATGAAGGCATAGCACTGATCACCTTGGTAGTACCGGCGATTAATACTAAACATATCCTAATGCACTTTACAGCCCACTCCTTCGTCGGTATTGTAGCAGAACCGGCGGCGAAGTATAAGAACTAATAAAATGGCTACACAGTTTAAGCAATTCAATGCCTCTACTTGACACCAAAGAGGCTTGCAACACTGCTCTACAAAAAACGCGCAATAGTAGGGCTGTAAATGAGTTAAGCTTTCTATATCTCTCCAACTTCACCACCTGTTCTCTCTACACTATCCCTTTCCCAAAGAAGGTAACACATTAATTAATCAACTGGTAAGCATTAATTGCCTGATTGTGTTACATCTCTCTAAAAAAAATTAAAAAAATGTTGCCATATTCATAAAACATATAAGCTCAAGAAAATATAGTAAGGCCAAATCTAAAAATATTTATAATATTCTGTGATGGCTACTACGGCTTCAAAAAAACATAGAGCACAGATAAGAACCCCATTTCGAACATTATTTCGAAGACAACTAAAGTTAGTTGGGAATCATAATGCAAACAAAAAAGTTGAGTTGAGTCGTAATATTGACAATTCAACTTAGTTGAATAGTGAATTATATAGGCGCCTTAACAAAAAAGTAACTGACTGACTGTAACATATAAGTGTACAACCAAACATGTTTTTCAGACCTTTATAAGGAGACAAAAACGTTTTCAAATCGGACGAGAAACACAAAAATAACAAGTTAATCTTAAATATTTAAACATGAATTCTCCTCCACGTGGCCCGTGCATAATTTTATTCCTATCGACCAATATGTTTCGAAGCGACTCATTTATTACCTAAATATTTTAATTCTGCCTCACTGTGCGTCGTTTAACGCTGAGGTTAGTGTCTTTTGTAAGTTTAACACTTAGTTTAAACATTTGCTACTACAAGCAGTTTTAAAATCATTCAGTTGGCATCACTGTACTGAAGCCTGTCTACGTTTATTTTTTCAGTTGCTGTTAAGTGTAAAGACCTTCTTATTTAAGAGAGAATAAATTACTCTTCTTATTTAAATGATTCAAAAAGTTTAAATTACGAATTTTTAAAATACGTTTTAAAGAAGAAATAGGGGCTCCCTTTTTATTAGTGGGCGTATCGCGTCCTTTGTTGTTTGTGCTTATTTTTTTTATAGAAATAAATTGGCAGTAAAACTTTCTTTTTACTTATTGCGTTTGGAAAATGATTTTATCAAAAGGTTAAACAAATTAGATATCTACTTTTCGTTATTACTTCTTATGAAAGTTTTGAATTCTGAATAAATATTGTTTCATTCAATGACCCAAAACTATTCTATGGAAATTGTTAAAAAAAAATTTTCTCAAAACATAATTAAATTCGAAAAACTTATCAGCCATTACGTTATTCAATAGTATCTCTTCGTTAAACGGATTGATCAGTTAGTATAATTGTCGAATTTATAGCGATCGTAGTCCACAAACCATTTACGAAACACTATTGGAAAAAAAGTCACCGTTTGGTGTGCTTTGTGCGCCCTTGGCATCATTGGTCCCTATACCTTCAAGAATGATGATACTTAGAACATTATCAATTGAAAAGTGTTTACGTTACAGACATGTAGTTTCAGGGAAACGCACCACGTGCAACATACCACTTTTTAATTATTTTTATTTTATTTTGACTGATAATCTCGTTAGTGATTTTCTTAGTGGATATATAAATTCGCGTATCTGTAGACAATATTTGAAATGTTATTGTAGAAATGCAGCCTGCTTTACACCGAAAAGCGAGAGAAAATCGCCCCACCAAATTATTAATTTTAAGTAAATCTAACAGAACTGTATCACGATTTTTGAATCAATAGAAATCTAGTTTTTCTCTACTTCATGCCAAATAAAACGCATTACGTCAACAGAGAAACAAATTTAAAAAGATCTCTTGATATTTGTCTAACAATAAATCTTATTTTTGGCCAAATATTTTTCTCTCAAAAATCAGCAGTTGTAGTTGCATAAATTATATATTTTTCTTGGAGCATACATAACCAACATCCATCAGTATAATAAAAACAAAACATCTTTAAAAAAATAAGATGAAGGTGAACATCGAAAGTATCAGATTCATTATATGCACACTATAATTTTTTGTAGCTGCTGTTGGTTTTGCTGTCGTAAATTAAGTTTTTGTCACAAAGTGTTTTATGAGACGTTTCGTTTAAATGTTGTACTTTTGCTTTTCGTGTGTAAATTTTATTTTTACATTTGTGTCATCTTTCTTGAATTGCATTTTATAAAGATAATGTATGCAAATAAAATTTAAATTATTAATAAATAATAATGAAGTGTTCTACTTTTAAATTTAAATGTTTTTTTTCGTTTTTGTTTTTGTAGGCATTAAGTGCATTTGTTGAAGCAATAAATAGTTAGAAATTAAAATTTATGTGCATTTAGATACAAAATTATGAATAATTTTTTGAAGAAAATTATGTTCGTCCGTGTGCTGTTTTTCTTTTTTATTTATTTAATGCGACCTTGAAAATTTTGCATTTATTCTTTGGGTTTTATGATAACAGTTGTTTATATTTGATTTTTGTCTTATTTTTAACAGGTGAGGCGCATATTCGATTTGTTGCGCTGGCCCTTAGAACTACAGGGGTATTCTAATTTTTCAAGTACTGCCGTGAACAGTTCCAACATTACTAGATTTTACTTTAAACATTGAGAACGAAATTCTCAAGCCCTTTTTTAACCTTCCCAGCAAAAACTTTTGTCATTTTTGTAATCGGTAGTACTTTATTAATAAGTTACAAAGTAATTAGCGGTACTTATTTATCTCATTACTATGCTTCATATTAAAATTAGGGAAGTAACGAGACCCCGTTTTGCCGATCCGATGCCGATACTTAAAAATAAATATCGCCGATACCGATTCCAATACCGATACGAATATTGAATTTGAGTTCAAGTTCAGATTAAAACGAAGGGCGATTTTTTTATTATACAAAATTTTAGTGTAAGAGATTATTAATATTTAAAATTGATATTAACCCAGTATAAACAATTGGAAGTAATTTTTAAGAAACTACATTTTCATTGCTTCCAAACTAGTAGAAAAGCAAGTAAAAGTTTGCAATTCCTTTATAATTTAAAAAAATACTATATAACTTATTAGTTTAATTATTAAAAGTCTTCTAAAAGTTTATATTTATTTACTTAAATTTACATAAAAACACAGTTTTGTTTTCAAATTCACATAAAAAGAAACAAGTTGTGAAAATGGGTAATTTTTCATCTTTTTCCTTGAGGAAAAATCATTATCGAACACCGAAAAAGAAATTTGTTCTAACGTTGTAATCGAAAAAGAGAACTTCTTGCAATGACAAGGATATGTAAATGTATTCTACATTTTTATGACTTCTTTGGGTGTCTTTTTTGCTGGAAATAAGATTTAAAAAACAACGAATTGAATTTGAATTCATGGTAAAACTAATAAAAAATCAATTATTTTTTTACAATATAACAGCGTAAAATATTATTAATTTTTAAAGTTGATATTAATAAGATTCAAAAAATAACGAAATGGTAAAATTAACAAAAACTAAATAATTTGTTAAAAAAAACTCTGGAAAAAAATTTTAAAAGTATCGACGTATCAACAGTAAAATATCGCCGATACCGATGTATCGGAAAATCTGAAGTATCGCCGATGTATCGATATCGAAATCGGTTACCCCTAATTAAAATTACTACTTAGTTTTTAATAATATTAGTACGTATTTTTCTCATCATCTGAAAATAATTTTAGTTTGCTATTATGTATTAATAAAAAATAGACAACCACTTTTTAAATCAACATGTGTTTGTATATGAAAACAAATTGTTGTCGCTGAGTGGGTAAAGTTATTGTCTTAATATCTGAATTAGCACAGGTTCGTATCCCAGCAGGGTAAAAAAATATTAATAAAAAATAATATTTAAAAAATAGAATTGAAATATAATGTGTATATATTTTTTTAAATTTAAATATGTTTATTTGACTCACAGCAATTAACTAGCTATTATTAGCTTCAAGTAAGCCTAATAATAACTAGTTAATTGCTGTGACAATGTAAATACATTTGTAAGGGGTACACCTTATTTTTTGGACTTCTCAAACAACAAAAATAAGTAGCTATCCAGTCAAATTGTAAGTAGTTACGACTTAAGTCCTCATATACTTTGTTGCTTACCAGTAAGCAAAGCATTTAATGGGTTTCCACAATATAACCGCATGTTCAATAACATCGAAAGATAACCTTTGTGTTCGAAAGCCGCCTTCTCGAATATGGTCAATTTGGGTTCAACAATATCGACAGCTTTCATTTGCTTGCACTTCCGTGTGTCAAATTTCTTTCTTGCGTATTAACATTTTGCGATATTGCCATATTTTAAATTTCTAGTTTATTTGATGATTTTCATTAAAACACTGATAATATGACTAAATTGCTTGAAGAAAAATACAACCAAAGATAAGAAGAAGATAAGCACATTGTAAAGGTGCCTACTCACGAGGCAACCGTTGAAGCAACTTTTTGCTGTCACCTGTTTTACTTTTTCAGCACAAGCGAGGCAACCATTGTGACAACCTCCAGACAATTTGTATATTCTTATATAAAACTTATTAAATTTTCATTATTTTCTGTTACCATAATTTATTTCCCTTCACAATTAAGAGCCAGACCACACTGGCGGTTTTAAGACGTACGTTTCTGATATTTTGTATGTAATTGATAGTTTTAAAATTTGCCTTTAAAATTTAGTTCAAAAAAGCAGAAACGCACGTTTTCAAAACGACAGTGTGGCCTGGCCCTAAGTAAAAACAGTGCGCAACGACACACACCTGGTAGCCTTTGTTGCAAGCTCACAAAATATCAAAATATTTAATCGACTTTTCTGCAACATTTTTTCTCAGTCGCAAGCAACACAGTAAGTGAGTGATTTTGACATTGCGTTCGATTTGCTTCGACTTGATTCGGATTTTGAATGAAAACACTTACGTTTTCTTTCGAATTGTCTGTCGAGTCGTCGCTCGCATATTATTTATGCCTTTGGGTTAACCCTAAATCAGAGTTATTGCGCCTAGAATGCGAATGAATGCTTTCTTTTGACGCCGTTGAACTGGCAATAAGAAATCAAGGCCCAAAATTAAGGGCCTTACTCAAAGATGATAACTTTTAGCGTTGCGTTTTACAAAATAAGACCCTTAATATTTTTAATAGCTTTCTACGTAATAAATTATTTTAAAAGATTTCTATTCGAAATGAATGATGTGAACGACATAGTCCTCCAATTTGGTTATTCTAGCTTTAGCTAAAGGAAGTAAGTATTGATTTATATCCCAATGATGCATAAAATTTTTTCAATCATGACATCATTACTGCGATATTCCATAAAAACCAGCTTTCAACAACCTTAAACTGAAAATAATCCATGCAATATTTTACGAAAAAAAATTTCATAGCTACTTTTTTCGTAGAATATACGAAACTTTCGTACTTATTACAAAACAAAATGTAGGCAATATTTTTCTGAATATCCAAAAGTAACGAAAATCTTTCGTAAACATGTTTCGTTGTTAAAAAATTTATTTGAAATAAAAATATATTTTAAAATTAATATTTATAAATTGACATGTTTTTCAGATGCAAGTAAATAAAACAAATTTTTAGCTCCTATAAAATAAGTATAAAGTGGCTCAGTGGGTAGAGTACTTGCCTTGAAATATGAAGATTGCGAGTTGGTGCCCCAGCTGAGCCAAACTTATTTTTACTTTTATTTTTTTAATTATTTTCGTAATTTTCGTATATTTTACGATAGAATTTCGTTGTGCAAAATTACGAAATATTTCGTAATATGTACGAGCGTTTTCGTGCATATGTTGCATGGAATTTTTTCGGTGAAGAAATTATGCCCTAAGCTTTATGCATTGTCTTGGAGGGGCAGAAAGCGGGAAAGTTATAACAAAGTTAAAGTATTTTAAAAGCGGTTCATTCCATTTGTGGTCATCACCGGACACAAGATATTTTGAGAACCATCATAAGACAAACTAAACTGTGTTTTTAGGGCATAAAGCACTTTTTATTTACCATCTTCATAATATCAGTTGGCCTTAATTTTGTATTTTTTTATGGAGTATCACATTGATGGAGGCACGGTTGGTCAAGAAGTTTGCACTATTCGACGTTTAATCTTCGGAAAAACTAAAAAACACCCAAGAAACTGCAGAAAGGAGAATTTTATGACATGGTCTACCACACGAATGACTATCGCTAGACCACCAAATTGCTCTGAAAACAGTCATAAAACAAACCGATATAAAATTTAAGAGGAGCAAGTAAAATGACCACTCTGCAAACAACAATAATTTCTAAACAAATTTCAATATTTTTTTAAAAAATCTGAAACTAGGTCTTTAAATATCATCTTTAAATGGATTTTTCTAAAGAAGTCCCTCAAACAAAGCATTTGTATTGTTTTCTTTAATTTTTCCAATTTTTATTTTATAGTTTTCGGACTTTCATGCAAATGCATGTTTTTTGTGGTGATAGACAAACACGTATTGAGTAATTAAATATGCGAATCATCAAATTTTAAGTAGTTTGGCATCGATTTGTAATTGCATATTTTTCCATATTTTGGTGGTAAGTTCATATTTTTGCATATTTTGGCAATAAATGCATATATTTGAAGTTATAAAAATTTTTGAAAGGCTTATTGTTAAATTAAAAGAAAAATTTTAATAGGCTGATTATGTATGGCAACCGAGCCTCAGTTGGGTTGTAAGTTGCTGAAAATGATACTACTGATGGCAACTGGTAATTGAGAACCGACTGACAACTCAAATAAAGTTCGTTTGCATTAAATAATAGACCTAATTATGGTTGTTTCATGTTTTTTCTCTAATGATAATAAGAAATTAAGAAAATTTATATTCATATTATTTTAGTTTTGGTAATTTGTTCGTAGGTATATGCATATTTTTGCGCATATTTTTAATTTTTAGGTGCATTTGTTAAGCGCTTAAAATCAATTTTTAGATGCATGAAAGTCCGAGCACTGCTAATTATATTTTTAATAGCCTTAATTATAAACATTAATATACTTTAAACATTTTAAAGTAATGTCTACTCTAAATTTAATGCATTATCTTAAAATCTGCAATCAATTTAATGGCACTATTAAAATAAATTTTTGTTGCAACATTAAAAATATTTCTAAAATCATTCGATATTTCATAACGTCTACAAAATATGCAACACACGCAAATACACGATTTATTAACTTATTTTTTCGTATTTGCTTTTTTCAATTTAATTTATCATTATTATTTATGTACAAGTCTATAATGAATTTCAATTATTGACAAGAATAATGACCAAAAAACAAATCGACAGGTGCGGCGATTTATAAGCTATTTAGAGCAGCTTAAAAATATACTCTAAAGGAATATAGGATTTTATTTAACATAAAAGGGTTGAAAATATTCTTCATACAAGGGTTTGGGTATAAAAGTAGTAATATCGGGGTATTTTACTTGTAGATTTATAGCCAGGGCTCGGACTTTCATGTAAATGCATGTTTTTTGTGGTTATAGATAAAGAGATATTGCCCAATTATATATCCGAATCATCAAAATTTTAGTAGTTTTTATAGTTTTGTAGTTGCATATTTTTGCATATTTTGGCGATTATTACTTATTTTTGCAATAAATGCATATTTTTGGAGTTATACAAATTTTTTATTGCAGATTTTAGCATTTTTATAAAAAATAGTTAACAACTAATTTAAAGTTGCGTTTGAAAGTTTAATATGCCCTAATTTCTAACTTTTTTCATCGATTCGCTAAATACTACTTGAAAATTGTCGGGTTTGATGATAAAATAGCTAAATTATCAACACTTTGTCGTACAAATGTACAGAATAATGTAAATAGGGAGTTTTTTTCCTCTTTTTAAGATATGTACAAAAATACCCATAAAACGAAGAGTAAAGGTCTAGTTAGTAAAAACGTATCGCATTCGTGGGGATCAGCTGGCAAAATCTGTAACATAAATAAAGCTCGTTACTAAAAACGTAACGTTTTTACTAAATATACCTTTAGAACAATGGTTCTCAAATGGTGGTCCGTAGCAACCATCCAAGGGGTCCGCGTGAAGAGCCGAAGAAACTGTGTTTTCAAAAATAATAGAAGTTTTTATTTTCGATCTACATACTTCTTTTTATGATTTATTTATTTTTATTTTACATACATACATATATACATATGTATTTACATATGTTTTGAAATCTTCAAACACAAACAACAAAATATTACCGCGATCTTTTACTCTTCACTGCTTAATATAAAGTGCCCCAGACTCTGTATTGTCTGTTATTGCCGTCACTATCAAATCGGAAACAAGCCCTAAAATTGACTAGAAATCGTCAAGACTTTTAAAAATAAAAAATTTGAAAGAATGCGAAAAAATCGTAAATCCGCGAAAATTTATAAAACGTAATGAAGAGATTACTAGTGTAATGTCTAGTAACCATTCTTGTTGTTTAGCTTGGATATTGTAATAATCTCCCATCACGGCAATTTAAATTTGTGGATGTTTTCTTGTGAATTGAACGTTAGAAACAAAATGTACAAGAGAAACTTTTTTTTTAAGTTTTTTCTCAAAAGAAATTTTTATTTTGAGAACTTTATTATATTGAACTTAGCGATATTTATTTTAAATATACTTTTAAATATTTTTTTGGTTTCTGTACAGTTTAATATATTTTTTGAACTTTAATGATAAATATTTCAAAAGCAAACAAAATAAAAAACTTTTTCCGGCCCTTGGTTTAAACATATTTATGAGTTTTTATTTCAACCTAAAAAACAAAATACAACCTGGGCTTCAGAGGAGGTCCACGAAAAAAAAATTTTACAAGATGTCCGTGAATAAGAATTTGGTGAGAATCCCTGCTTTAGAGGGTTACAATGTTACAGAAAAATGTTCTTCGCGGTGTTTTACATAAAATAATGCAAATTTCCTATGCCGATTACTAATTGTGAATATGTAATTATGAAGTTAATCATTAAACATAGTTTAACTTTTCAATGATTTCTAGCCTACAAGTTGAGTCTGGAGCTTGGTTGTCTTGGAAGACCTATAGTAAAATTTTATGGCCAACATTTCTGTAGAACATTTCCCATTTCCCAAACACTCGCATTTTTAGGCGTGTTTTTTACGATTTGTTAGAAAACAGCAAAAAATTACGCTTATGTGGGGGAGTTAAGCTGGATTCACCCACCCATTGTTTCCGAACAAAATTTTTGTCCGGACAAAATTGTTTTTATATGTATGTAGTTTGACGTCTCTCTTCTTGAGAGCGAGAGAACAAAATCAGCTTGAATTGGTTTACTTTTAATTTTTGTCCGGACAAAGTTGAACTAAGTTGCCACTTAAAAAATTTGTTTATAGCAATTCTTTAATTTCTTGTTTTGTTTCCATAAATGTGCCAAGCAAATAATATCATAGTATTTAGTTTAATAGTTATTAACATAAGCACTTGTATTTTATCCAATTGCTAAAAAAAATTTGTCCGAGATGTTTATTTTTTCTTTACATAAAACATATGGTGTAGCTTTGATTTTCCAGACAAATTGTTCGAAATGGATGGGTGAATCGTGTTGCAGAAAGCTCTCAGTAAAAAAATTGTCCGGACAAAAGTTTTGTTCGGAAAAAATGGGTGAATCCACCTTTATAGGTTTAAATGTTCTACAAAAATATTTGCCCCAATATTTTCTATAAAGTTGCTGAACATACCCTACACCTCAGATGTAAAGAGCACATACGGGTGGGTTCTGTATTCCATGCGGAATTAAAACCTGCGAAATTAGCAAAGCACTGTTTTCCAAAATTATTATTTATAACAACAATGCAGTTCCGCACATTTTAATTCCGCTTGGAGTTCAGAACACACCCGATAGTTTCATGTATCGATATGCTGAACGAACAGGCCAAAAGGGAGACACTTCAATATAATTGTCGAACAGCTCAGAACCTTTTTCCCATAGCAAGTGAACAACATTCGATCATTCAATTATTTTATAACTCTGTTTGATTTAAAAATTTCATTACGACTAGTAAGTATTATATTTCATATCAGCAATCCTACTCAAAACTGACTTGTACATAAAATTTTTGTAAAATAAATCTATTTCATTACAATTAAGTTGTTATTTTCTAAGTTCAGTGGCTTGGTCGGTAATTTTTTATGTCTTTTAATAAAATTTTTAACGGTCGTTCTTTACAAAAATCAACTGGCATCAAAATCCAAAAATGGTTAAATGTTTGATGTCAATATCAATACCAAATAAGTTTCAGTTTGCACCAGACATACAGACATTTATTACAAAAGTCGTCTTGTTTTAAAGCACAAAATTGT
Organism: Panzeria rudis; assembly: GCA_956483635.1. Taxonomy (NCBI): domain Eukaryota; kingdom Metazoa; phylum Arthropoda; class Insecta; order Diptera; family Tachinidae; genus Panzeria; species Panzeria rudis. The sequence goes on from OY101448.1 coordinate 129,696,498, forward strand.
ACAAAAAAATGCAGTATTGTTTCTTTAACAAACATATAATAAAAATGGTGCGATAATAAAACATTGTCTCCTTACAAGATGATATGACATTTTTTTTTAATATTGTTACAAGTATTTTTCTTTTATGTTTTTAAATCTTCCGCATAGTTTGCGTTTTAAACATTAAAAGCGGCAAACAAAATTTTTAATGAAAAAATAGCAATATTAAAAGATAATAGAAAGGGTATATTAACAAAAGATTTATTTAGAAGAATTTATTTTCCAAAAGCGATAAGAAATCAAATACCATCTGCCCATATAGGTATACCACTTCCAATTATTCCAAGGTGCACACTACTTATTAAAATACCCTGTTAATAACTTCAATAAAATAACAAAAACATAAAAAAAAGGAATTTGCAACACAACACTTGAATAAAATAGCTTGCCACTTTAAAGAAATCCACAAAAAATATTGTAATATTGAAGTCAACTCTATTGGAATGACTTCCTGACTTAGTTTGGATTATTGTTTTCAGTTTTGGTTCATTTTATAGCATGATACGAGTATATTATGGTAAATAAGTAGTAAATATTTTTGGTTTATTTTTTAATTAAGTAAATATTTTTTTGTTGCACTACAAATTATTCAAGTTATACTTCAATATCACTTTGCTGTTGTTGTACTTTCTGAACATTTAAAACATTTAATGCGCCGGCGCATTTACGTCTTAATTGTTTTAATGCTCACGTCACACTGGAAACCACAATTAATTTCATTTTAAGTGACAAACAACAACTTAATTAAAGTGTAAATATGTACTTTTTTGTACAAGTACATTATGTATGCACATACAGTTAACAACAACGAAAAATCCAAAACTTAAAAGAAAGTATGCAAAAAGGTTAGTAATCGCATCGACATAAATACCAAACTATTTACACATCGTTTGCTTTTTTGCGAGGGAAGTCAATAAGTCTCCTTAGAATCGTGCAAGAGGCACTAGTTAGTTAAGAACTTAAAACTAGGGATGTAACGAATACCGATACCGATACCGATATATCGGCGATACTTCAGATTTTCCGATACATCGGTATCGGCGATATATTACTGTCGATACGACGATACTTTTAAATTTTTTTTCAGAGTTTTTTTTAACAAATAATTTATTTTTGTTAAATTTTACCATGAATTAAATTCACTTCGTTTTTTTAAATCTTATTAATATCAATTTTAAAAATTAATAATATTTTATGCTGTTTTGTAAAAAAATTATTTATTTTTTGTTAATTTTACCATGAATTCAAGTTCAAGTCGTTGTTTTTTAAATCTTATTCCAGCAAAAAAATACACTCCAAAGAAGTCATGAAAATGTAGAAATCGCGATCCGGAAGTATTGCAAATTTGGATAACTTCTAATTAGTTTTAAATATCCTTGCCACTGCAAGAAGTTCTTTTTTTCGATTACCAATCACCGAATTGGAAGCGATGCTACACCAAATTTCTTTTTCGGTGTTCTATAATGATTTTTCAAGGAAAAAGGATAAAAAATTACCCATTTGCACAATTTTTTTTTATGCGAATTTAAACTCAAAACTCTATTTTCATGTAAATTCAAGTGAATAAATATAAACTTAGAAGACTTTTAATAATTAAGCTATTAAGTTATTTAGAAGAATATTAGTTGATAAATGTTCTTTAAAAAATCGATTTTTTTAAAAAGCATGGCGAGTATTTTTTAAAATTATAAAAAATTTTTTCTTGCTTTTCTACTAATTATCTGCATATTTTTAATATAGATTTTTTGGAAACAAAGAAAATGTAGCTTCTTAAAAATTACTTCCAATTTTTCTTATACTGGGTTAAAATCAATTTTAAATATTCTCTCTTACAATGTAATTTTGTATAATAAAAAATTGCACTTGAGTTTTGTTGATCTAAACTTGAACTCAATTTCAATATTCGTATCGGTATCGGAATCGGTATCGGCGATATTTATTTTTAAATATCGGTATCGGTATCGGATCGGCAAAACGGCGTATAGTTACATCCCTACTTAAAAACACGTGGGCTTCTCAATAATATCAACGGTGATACCGTCGGGTATTTTACCTGACAGAGAATTTTTTTTTACAATTTGGCTAAGGCAAGTCACTGTCTGCCATATCACCTATCTTCGACTTGACGTTGTTTTATGGGACACCCTTTATAAAAGACTAACATTACTGATTGACTAGCTGGCATACGGGTATGTTCTGTATTTCATGTGGAATTAAAATGTGCGGAATTATCAAAGCATTGTTGTTGCAAATAAATATTTTTACAAACAGAAAAAAAGGAATGTAAAATCAACATGCCCAAATTTTGATTTGAAATCATATAAAATTTACAAGAAATAATTTGTCGTTTGAGTGTGTTAGTGTTTATTTGTTTTGTTCATTGCTATTCACTGTTCTGCTTAGTTGTGCGACTTGTTGTCGTTTATTCTTACATGTGTCGTCTATGTAGACGACGAAAAACGAATTACCAGCGAAAATTTACTGCTGCTGATTTAAAATTACCATTGTTTCATATTAATTTTAAACGGAAAATTATTAATCTAACCTTAAATCACCGTTAAAACAATTTTGTTATAAACATTAACTTTAATTTTTAATCGACATGACTATAACTTTAATTTCAAATAAGTTTTATGTTAAATAACCATTTAAATCATGTTGAATTAAAATGAAATTCATTTTCCATACGATGGTATTTATTTAGTGTATAGGTAAAGCAAAGTTTTAAGCTGTTGTGGCTGCAGTGGTTAGCGCGTGTACTATCATGCAGGTGGCACGAGTGCAGTCAGCTACAACGCAAAGTTTTCTGATGACTTTCGCGTAAGTAAAATAATTAATAGAATAGCTAAATTAAAGTCATGTTGTTTCAGCTTGATATAAATATAATTCAACATGATTCTTAGTGTTGTTTCGATATCAAATTCACGTTGTTTCAACTCTAAATAACTTTGATTCAATATGATTCTTCGTGTTGTTCCAATATCAAATTCACGTTGTTTCAACTCGAAATTACTTTGATTCAATATGATTTTTCGTATTATTTCAGTATCAACTTAATTTTGATTTGACTGTACTAGAATATTAAATCAATATGAAATATAGTTGATTCAAAAGGATAAATTTTCTTTCAAGATTATTGTAAATCATGTTGATTTAACATGAAACCCCTATGAAGCGAAATCACTACCGAAAAATGTTAAATTAACCTTGTTTTCGACGATTTTACATGGAAATTTTTCTGTGTGTAACAATAATGCTTTGACAATTCCGCACATTTTAATTCCACATGAAATACCCAGCCAAACGACTGAAGCTAGAGGCTTAAAAATCAGCATGCAATCCACTACATAACAAGGGATTTTTGGAAATTCTAATAGTGAGTGGATAAAAGGGGGTAAAACTGGTAAATTCGTTAATTTTATACATCCGCATCTAATTAAGTTTTGACTTATCTCGCATTCAAGTTTAATTTTGAGCTTTGCTGTATTCATAGATTTATAGTAGAATTGAATGAAGTTGAATCCGTTATATTGCTGCTTAAGGGTAACTTTTCGTTCTCTTTCACAAAGGGACAAAAAAAAGACCCATATAGTGAAGAGTTAGAGGGTTAAATGTTGAACGAAAATTTTCAAAAAAGGGGAACTTTAGCTCCCCATAAAATTGAACTCAGACGTAAAGGTATATTCAGGATAAGGTACTCTTTGGCAAAGGTGCTTTTTTAAATATGTAGTTATTATTTGAACACAACACTTTTTGGTAAAGTTACCTTTGAAATTGGTACGTTTTGTAAAAATTACTTTTCAAAAAAGGCAGGTTCTTAAAAAAGTTACAGGCAGTATGTCGATGGTTGATGGATATGCTAAGAATCAAACACGTGACGCAAAGTACTTTTTCTGAAAAATTATGTTTAAGAAAATGAAAAAATAGTAAAAAATCATAGTTTTTCAAGACTTCTGTCGCTTTGAGCCACCGCTAAATTTACTGCAATCGTTCTAAAAATTGGCATCTACGTGAAATATTTGTATGGTGTTAGACCTAGAATCGAAATACTTTTTTCCCCGACTGCGCGACGCAAAGAAGGATATTGTGTTTATCAGCCTATGTATGTATGTTAGAGCGACTCGACTTGTATGAAGATGAAAAAAGTGTTTTTGTTACCCCTCTCAAATTAAAGATCTGTCTTTTTAATGAATTTTCCCTAAACATTTGCGGGGTCTAGCGATGACAGCCCGTGAGCTGGACCGTGTCTAAAAAGTTCTGTTTTTGTAGTTTTTTGCATATTTTGCCAAGACAACACATAAAAAATCACATCGTCTGAAGGATATTTTCAAGCTGCATCCAATGGTGCGTTACACTTTACCATTGATACAATGAGCAATGCGTTATTCCATAAAAGCCACGATTTTTGTAACGTTAAGTATTATTTGCTTTGGTGCATTGCTTACTTATTTTAGTTCTCGCAAAAGTTCGCACGTTTCTACGTGGTCCATCTTTTAAACATCAATACCCGAAATCCAATAATACTAAAAAAGATTAAAATGTAATTTAATATAAGTAGCACCTTTAATAAAAACGCTTAAAAATCGTGCTTTTTATGGAATAACGCATTTCTGATGGTATGAATGGTAAAGTTTAACCGCACCATTGGATGCAGCTTAAAAAGATCTTTCAAACGATGTAATTTTTTTTTAGTATGTTGTCTTGGGAGAAAATACGAATATATGCAAAAAAAAAACACAAAAATATACCATTTTTAGACACTGTCCAGCTCACGGGCGGTTATCGCTAGAGCACGCAAATGTTTTAGGAAACTTCATTAAAAAGACCGATCTTTAATATGAAAGGGACAGCAAAATTTTTTTTCTGTGAGTCGCTTTAATGTATGTATGTGTGGGCCCATCTTGATGACTCTTACGTCAATCGATTTGTCTTAATCCTGCGAGTGTCACTAAAGATATGACAGTAGTCAAAATTCAACATGGCGGCCAACAGACGCCATTTTGCGAAAACGAAAAAAATAAAAAGTCGGCGAACTATTTTAATGTGAATATCATTGAACAGGTATTTGAAAATAATCTTTAGGTTTCTCTCATAAATTTTCTTTTCGAATGGCCACTTAGGATCTTAAACGTTTTAAATAGGGATGTAACCGATTCCGATACCGATATATCGGCGATACTTGAGATTTTCCGATACATCGGTATATTGTTTTCAGAGTTTTTTTTTAACAAATAATCTATTTTTTGTTAATTTTACAATGAATTGAATTTAATTCGTTGTTTTTTAAATCTTATTCCCAGCAAAAAAGACACTCCAAAGAAGTTATGAAAATGTAGAATTTGCGATCCGGAAGTAGTGAGAAAAATTTCTTTTTCGGCGTTCTATAATGATTTTTCCTCAAGGAAAAAGGATGAAAATCCCCCATTTTCGCAACTTGCTTCTTTTGATGCGAATTTAAACGCAAACTATGTTTTCATGTTAATTACGTGAATATATATAAACTTTTAGCAGAATTTTAACAATTAAGTTATTAAGTTATTTAGAAGAATATTAGTTGATAAATGTCCTTTTTTTAATTATAAAGATATTACAAATTTCTGTATGACTTAAATACAATTTTACTTGCTTTTATATTAATTATCTCCATATTTGTAATATAGATTCTTTGAAAGCAATGGAAATATATTTCCTTAAATTTTAATTAAATTTCTTATATTGGGTTAATATCAATTTTAAATATTAATAATCTTTTACACTGTTTGTATAACTTGAGTTTTATTAATTTAAATTTTAACTCAATTTCAATGTGCGTATCGGTATCGAAATCGGTATCGCCGTTAGTTCTTTCTGAATATCGGTATCGTATCGGCAAAAACGCGTATTGTTTCATCCCTAGTTTTAAAGTTAGTTAAAAACAAAAAAATTAAATTGCGTAATAAGTAAACTTAAAAAAAAATCTTTTTCTTTTAGTTTTTTTTTAACGCAGTCGGATTTTATGATTTTTATAATTTACTTTTTATTATTTAGACGACCCCCTAATGTACACATGTCCATACATACATACATATGTATATCTACTTTGAAGGAGTTAATGATTGCAGTATGTACATAAGAGCGGTTAAAAAAGTAGAATTGTCATACTTTTTCAACACCCGCAGCGAAATATCTTCAGGGGGCTTAGACAGGATGACTGTTGAGAGCCGAGCTCTTAATTTTTTTGTTGTCTTAAACATTTTATATCTCACGAACTAATGATCCAATCTACATTTCTCGTAGATATTTGTATAGAAAACTGAACGCTCTAGAAAGTGTTTTAAATCATTTTGAGCTAAACTCTTTCATTGCAAAGTCAATTCATAGTCAATTCAACTATTTTTGTTTCCAATTTCTGCTAGAAAAAAATGTTTTTTTTTTCCTTAAGGGTGCTGAAGAAGGATGATGTTAAAATTATATTATTGATGATGTTATTTATATTATTTAATGTTCGCGCATCGCAGATTTCTATTTCCCATACAAATGGCATATGATTTTATTGTTTTGTTAAAAATGTTGTAACTCACGAACTAATTATCCAATCAATCTACCTGATTCTTTCATATTTTTTTAGAACACTGAACACTGTGCATATAATTTTTTGCTAAATTGTTTCATTGTAATTTTATTCGAACTCAAAGTTCAATTCCCAGTCAATTGACTATGAATTGACCTTTGAGTGTAAATAACTTCGGAAGGAGTCAGTTTAGCAAAAAATTATTTAAGACACTTTTTGCAGCACGTACAGCTTTCTATAAAAATAAGTAGGAGCCATGTAGATTGAATCATTAGTTCGTGAGATAGATTATTTTTAAGAAAACAAAAAATTTCCCCATGTAGTTTTTACGGGAAATAGAAATCTGCGATGAGCGAGCTCTAAATATTAAAATTAAGAGCTCCGTTTTTAAAAGATATCTTTTCTCAACCCCCCGGAAGGTATTTCACAAGGTCGATTTTTTTGAACCACTCTATTGTCCTATTATAATATACATGGGTAAAAAATTAATATTTAGATTTCTTCAAGTCTCATACACGAAATCAGTGGGTATTTATAAAAAACTACCTTACAAATTTCGGCTCAATCAGTTGAGATTAAGGAGTGTCGCACTACCACCAAAGTTCGAGCAAATGCTCTTTTTTTGCTTTTATGTCTCATAACTTAACAAATATAGTATTTACAAAAATTTTTTTTCTAAAATGTTGTGCAGTTTCCAACAGCTTTTGCCTTATCGACATTTATCAAAATCGCATATTTAACAAAATAAAAAACAAAATATTGAAAAAGACCAAAAAAAAATATTAAGAAAATTAAAAAACAATAAAAGCCCATAAATTTACTAATTCGGTAAAGTTTTTCATTCCCTAGAACTTGAAGTTGTTTCTTTGATTATTTAGGCCATTTTTATTAGCACTACTTTTCGAGATATACCGTTTTGTAAAAAATGAAGGCACTTGCACGACATTCAGTAAAAAAGAAACGACACAAAATTCAACAACAAAATTTTTGTTTTAAAAATTCATAACAAAGTAAAAATACACGCGTACAGAGTCATATAGCTTAAATATTCCAAATGATATGAGCAATTTTTCATTGAAATTGGTGCATTACTTTTGATTTTAATTATAATTTAGTGAAAAAGCTTTTTAAAATTTTTAATGAAATTTTTAGTTTTTACGCTCAATCTTTTACGACATCTCTGAAACTAATGGGCGATTTAGAAAAAACGTCGTCTCGGCTGAAAGATAATTTTGTTGTCCAACTTTAGTTCTTCTTTCTTACTGAATAGGGCGAACCCTTCTCCAGTTCTAGTAATTAATACATGTCGTGTAAAAGTGTCTTCAATTTTGACATAACGGTATATCCCGAAAATTAGAGTTGATAAACAACGGAGTGCAGATTCGCGTTCAGCGGCCCAAATAACTAAAGAAACAGCTTTAAGTTCTAGGAAACGAAAAAGTCTTACGAAATTTTTAAATTAGTGTATCCAATTTAAAATTTTAATTGTTATGCGATTATTTCGATATTGGTGTTTATTTTGTTAAATATGCGATTTAAGTAAGTCGGTAGGGCAAAATCTGTTGGATACTAAACAGAAAACAAGTTTTTAGAAGAAGTTTTTTTGTAAATACTCGTACATACTCGTACTATATTTATTAAGTTATGAGACAAAGAGACAGAAAAAGAGCATTTGCTCAGACTTTGATGGGCGTGCTACACGCCTTAATCTTCACTGATTGACCTGAATTTCTATTATTTTCAATTTTAATCAATATCCATCGATTTTGGGGATGAGATTTGAAAAAATGCAAGTTTTTTTATGCCCACTTTAATTTACATATGGGCATTTCCAGAGGAAAGTCCACTTTTTGTCACATTCGACGCCAAGCAATTGTGCTTGTTTTTACAAAGGAAACGTAATTTTGTTTTAACTGCTTTATATATTTGCGTAGGCCATAAGTAGCTCCACATTAAGTTAAAGTTTAGTAAAAGCTTAATTGTTTGGTACCGCATATGACAAAAAGTGGACTTTCCTGTGGAAATACCCATATATGTATTTATTTTCATACTTTTAAGATATCAAACTACAAAAAAGAAACTCCCGCATACTCTCGTCATCATTTAACTAGAAGATTAAAGCGAAGACTTCTTAAGATTTTCAAAAACATTTGTTTTAATGAGAAACTAAGGCAAACTACAACATTGCATAAGGAAGAAATTGAACATAAAAGAAATAATTTGAATGAATTTCAAACAGAAATATCTGTTGCATTTAATACTGTGGCTGCAACTGTTTTGGAAACAACTGGTTTCTTTAAGCTATTTATTCTAAGAACAGCGACAAAAGAAAAAAGACGTCAAATCCTTAAGTAGTCAGAATAGCAGAAAAATGAACTGTATACAAACAATACCCACAATCATTGTTGTTTTTAAGCTTATCAGCTTCATAGAGACAAACAACGGCGAATTAGACTTGAATCGTTTCCCAGCAAACCAAAACATTCGAAAATAATATCGCATTCGAATGTTGCGTACACATTTTTCGGACAAAACACTCAAGAACGGTTATCAACAGCGTTGTCAACTTTTAGATTTCAAAAAGCACTGAAACAAGTAAAAAAATTTTAGTTTTTTTTTAGTTTTATTTAAAAAAGTTATTATATATCTGCCTGTTCTGTAAATTGAGCCGATTTAAAACGAATCGTTTAAGAAAAATTAAATCCACTAAAAGCAAAAAATTTTCAGACTTTTTTGTATTTTTCTATTTTTAAAGCTTAATATATCATATCCGATATTAATTCATTATACATGATCATAATAGTTATTGCTACAGGCTTTTCATAGAAATGAGCGGGTTATCATAAACAAAAACTGTAACTTTTGAATCATTCCTACTTATAGACTTTGTACAATAAAGACCTGTCAGTTGTAGTTAGCTCTGTAATAGCTACAATTACATATGTATGTATGTCAAAAAAAAACCGACTTCAATGCAAAGATCTTGTGTACCAGATTACAAAACCAACGCGATTTTGTGTAAGATCAAATGGTGTGCTTGTCTACAAATGGGTTGTTCGCCCGCAATTTTTCATTGTACCAAACCTTTCGTCCATTCAAATAAAATATTTTAAAAATCGAATTAATGTAAATTCAAATTATTTTTAAGAGTGGAATATTAGAATATCTAATCGGACTAGCAGAACGGGTTAGTACTACTAATTTCGACAGCCGCTACGCTGTCATCATCAGCGTCCTTTGTTCGCTTTTACCACGTTTGATCGTGGATACTAGTATTAATGAAACATCAGCTATTTAACCAAATTTTATAAAGAAATAGAATATGAGTCATATTCCTTTTATTAATATGGTGAGCCGAACAAATTTCACCTTCTGATTCTTTATTCCAATTTTCCAACTCCTATTTTTATTGGTTTTTGCTTGTACGTAAAAAGAACGCTGATGATGACAGCGTAGCGGCTGTCGAAATTAGTAGTACTAATCCATTCTGCTAGTCTGATTAGATATTCTAATATTCCACTCTTAATAATAACTTCCGACTTATACACATTTTCAGTTCAAATAATAATTACGTACAAATATTATTTTAAAAATCTGTCAAGAAATGTCGGAGCTATGTGATAACTAATATATCGGGCTACCACTTTGTCCGCCCGATTTTCACTTCTATGGGATCAAACTGCAAGCAATTCATTTGAAACAAGAAAAAAAATTTTGAAAATTGGTTCATAAATGGAGGATTATGCGATAATCAATATTTCCGGGGGAGGGGATACTGCCCTACAGATTTTCGAAAAAAGAATTTTGAAAATCAGTTCACATATGACAGACTTATGGTGGAGCAAATTTCTGGAAAAAAATATGCAACAAAACTTCAGACAAACCTTTTAAAAAAAAGTGGCAAAAGCTATGTAATTTTTAATCAATATTTATTAGGAGGAGACTTTCGAATGAGACAAAATTTATTAATATATGATGGCGCGCTTTAAAGTTATTCAATCTCATAAAATGGCCGGGATACCCAAGTTTAGACGGCTATAAAAAGAAACCATAAAAATTATCGGGCTAGTTCTTACGCCACGTGATGCGCACGTAAGAGTAAAATATACATATGTTTATATATCGCACCCTAAATACAAAAGGGTCACAACTCAAAATACTAAAATTTTCAGGAGAGACAAAAAACTGTTTATGTGCAGAAGCACACACTTAACATAAAAATAGACATAACTGTATTTTTCCAGTTAAAGAAGATAGTGATGCGAAAGAAATATTTGCAGTAGTTAGAGATGTGTACTCCGAATTAATTTATGGAAAAAAGCTAGTTTTGGAAAATTTTGAGTTGTGACCCTTTTGTATTTAGGGTGCGATATGTCAAATTTCGTGAAAACGGAAAGTTTTTGAAATCTAAAGTGCCAAGCAACCGAAATATGTACAAAAATTAGTTTTAATTGGGTTCGACAAATATGACAAAAGATGAAGCACCATTGATGGCTCGAATCAATTTTTTCATTCTTCTGCAAGACTGCAAAAAACGTGTTCATGAAATAGTTGCATTAGCAAAGACTTTTACACTTGAAAAACAGTTTTTAGATAAATAAAATTAATTTTTGAATTTTTGGTTTCGTGCCACCGTCAAAAAATACAAGCACCAAAAATTAGATTAAAAAAGCACTGAGCACTAACTCCAAAATTTTTCGCGTCGAAAACTTGAAAAAGCGCTAAAAACAGTGCGAAAAGCACTGAGGTGACAACGCTGGCTATTAAAGTCGAAAAGAAAAAGAGCTGCTAGAGCTTACTCGTCGCAATCTTTCGATTTCGATGTTTCGCTGACAAATCAATAGCGAACCAATATCGAAGAAATATCGATACCACAAAAATGCAGGAAAAAGTAATTTTTCAAGATTGTTATCTTTATTTTTTAATTTATCGATTTTAATGTAAAGGGAATATTTATTTATTTTAAATTTTACCTTACGCTGCAGTCAACCAGATTCGAACACGGTACCTTCAGGCTAACAGATTAGTACACATCCGCCAGGCTATCGTGGCAATTTTTTTTTGTTTTCAGTTATTGCGCACATGAGTGTAAATTTCACATTTGAGAAATTATCGAAAATAGTTCGGTGCTGCGAACATTAAAATTTTATAACATTTTATTATCGAGACATTATTGACAAAAGCTCGCTTTAGTGAACATTCGACTTTTTTTTAGATGCACGAGTATTTATCGAACAAATATGTTTCGAAAGTTCTTCGTTTTAGCGAACTTCTTTTATTTCGAATCTCAGGTTTAGTGGGTTATTTCATTTCAAAGACTTTGATATATGTGTAGTATGTGAAGTAGAAGTTTAGGAATTAAATACTGAATACAAGTATGCTGAGGCTGATGCTGATGATGATGATGATGATGATTCATGGGATTCTGAAGAAGTGAGTGGCCTTTAAAAGTTTAACAGGAAAATATCAAGAAAATAAATTCATTTACATTTTTCCTTATTTAATGCATTGAGAGCGTACATAAAAAGTTAATTTTCTATTTCTTTATTTAGAATAGTGGCGTCATTTATATATTATAAAAAAACATGCTAAGAAGTCTAACCGAATTTTCTTAATTCTTGTTGCTAGTTAGTGATTAAAAATAAATCAAACTACACTATTAAAAAATTTTTTTTTTGTTTTCTTTCTAAAAATATTTCAAATGCACATGTTTACATACAAAGCTAAAAACTAGAGGCACTAATTTACAGTAACATTTAATTTACAACAATATTTTTACTAATGTACTATTGCCTGTATGCCACAAATGGGATATGAGCCAATAAACTATGAAACATATATTATTGGCTTATCACACCTTATTTTGTGTAGTTGAAACAAGCAGGCAACAGACAGACGACAGGCCGCCAGACAGTGAGATAGTCATTGTACGATTGACCAGATATAGAGGCGACATTTATTTACGCATTTCTTTCTATAAAGTTGTCAGTCAACACCAAGTGACAATGAATCATTTTTTCTTATTTAAAAGCAATAAATATTTTCCAACAATATAAAGCAACAGATGACATAGGAAATTCATGAGATTCACAGTGAACAAGAAAGACGAGTTGAAAAAATGGGGAATATCCCAAATGAGTCACGAAGGCTAAATACAACAAAACATAAGTTATCAGGTATGTGATGGAAATCGATTTTGAAAACGAAGCACTTTTGAAAGTCCATTTTAGCGCAGTTTTCATCAAATATTTATAATTTTTATGATACAACTCTTTTGTAATAAAGAGATATTTTTTTAATATTTGTGATAAAATTGTTTTTAATAAAGAAATTTTATTAAAAACATATTTCAAAACTGCTTCGATTTCCATCACATACCTGTATTTATTTTCTTTTAACATTTGTTTAGTTAAATCAAATTCAAATATTATTAGTTTTGCCAAATATTCCGGCTTTAATGGCAAAAGGTTTGCATCTCCAATAAAAATTATATATAAGAATTGAAATCACATTCAATAGAGCCACCTGACAAGTGGTGACAAGCAAAATACACGTGAGCACTGATGATGGAAGTGTAGCGGTTTCCGAAAGTGGAGCTACTCTGTTCTGATGTGTACGTTGAAAAATTAAGTTGATGTTCCATGGAATATTAATCAAGCCCAATTCTTTCTGAATTAAACATTACGTACCTTAGCTTAATAATCAATTGGGATTCAAAAATTAGTTTTGTTCGTTATTCTTTCATTATTTTTACAATAAGTAAAAAACCTTTCTTAAAGCAGAAAAAAGCTTTGAAACTTGATAAAGTTTTTTTGCTGCTGTTACTTGTTCTTCAGATTGTATATCAAATTTACACAATAATTTGCAACATTGTCTACGAAAGTCAATGCGTTTAATTTACTCGTACTTAATAAAGAATAAGCAAAGTTGTTCCACTCAGAAGTATAAGAGGAAGTCACAACTAAAAAATATTTGTTGAAACTTCTAATATAAAACCAATACAACTTGAAGTTTATTGGCAGCTAAATTAATTAGATGTAATTAATGTCACATAAGATAATTGTAATTCATTTTTTATTGTAATTCAAACTGACTGTGAATACCCTTAATACGTTTAAAATGCAGAAGAAAAGCTGTTCAGGCTAAAAAATTGCTTGAATTATTTCCTTGTTTTTTTGCTTGTGGCAACAAGATCTTTTGTCTGTGATAAAATACTAGCTGTCTTTTCTACTTCTACTTCACTCATTCAGGGTTGGTTAGAAATTCATGATATTTTGTTCATATAAAATAAAATAAATAATAAGAGATCTTTAAGCATTTGGGACGACTTTTGCAAGTACACTTCATAAATTTCCTATAAAAATCTTAATATGAATACTTATCTGATCTGTGCTAAAAATTCTCAAAAAGGCAATTTATAACCAAATTATTTTTTTACTTTTTTAATTTGTCCACATATTAGCTTTTTTTAAGTTGCTATTCTCAAAATTAATTTCCTAAGATGTATATTTTTAGAAAGTGTATCGTTAAACCACAGTTTTTTAAAAAAATATCTTCTATAAATGCAGCACTGTTCCCATTTTAGCTATTTTCTCATCAAATCTAGCAATTTTCGAAAGCTTTTTGCGGGGCAAAATATGATTTAGCTATTAGCTGGAAATCTAGCGATTTTTCCATTATAGATCTTTTATTTTTTCAAAGCATTTCTTCCTCAAAATTATTTGAAATCAGTTTTGAAAACTTAAAATAACTTTAGTTTAAGTCCTACAATTTCGAACTTATGAAAGCATTGCGATATATACTCGTAGCAGGGATGGCATATAAGATTTTAAAATGGTACCAATTGTTGTCTAAAATTGTACTTTTTGGGACCTAATTGTACCAAAACAGATTTTTGAAATCAAAATCATGTATTAAGTATCGAAAATATATCACTTTTCTGTCCATACATATGTAAGTATATACAGAGTACTATCTGTGGCAAAAAGGAAAGTGTGCTTAAGTCGGATTTAGGAAACCCTAATCGAAAATAGCTTATTAATTTAGACAAACTTACTATTGGAAGGTACAAGAATAAATTATCGAAATATTCGCCTTTGCTACAATACAAATACATAAATTTATTAAAATGAATTTAAAGCAAGAGCTTCAAATTACAGAGTAGTGGTGGACGATATACATCGATGGTTTAAAAACACTCGATGTAAGGTATCGATACATCGAAAGACTCCGATGTTTTTCTTAGTCATACACATCGAATAAGTATCGATGTTTTTTATGCGAAGCATCGATGTGACAAATTTTATACAAATACCTTGTAACCTATGTTAAATGTCATGATTATCAGCTATTTTTATACCTTTTGCCATGTACCATCACAAAATGGTATATCGGAATTGGAAGAAAAATAAATCCGTAGATATATTGTCTGATGAACTTTCAGGAATCCTGTCGCAAGGCTGAGCAAAAATCTGTTAGAAATTTGGAAACACTGTAATCCGTAATTTCCAAAACTAAGTACATAAAATCGCCTTTAAATATCTGACGATAGTGGAAATATCGGCACGGTATGAAATACTCACCCCTATCGCGAATGTTATGGGAATAAGTTGTTTGGGAGTAAACGTGTATTCCCATCCCCAACAAATTGGTATCGCGAATTTTTTGGGAGTAAAGTCTATTATGAATATCATGGGAGTAACAATTTCTATTTTGAATTGTTTGTTTTGATTTATAAATAGTTTGCGTGCTTATAAAAGAAAAGTCTATTTTGTGAAGAAAAGTGTTAATTTAAAATGAATAGTGGTTATTTGCGTTTCCTGATTTTGGAAGAAGAAAATCAATCCACGGAACGATTGCAGCGAAGACATATACGCGATGAATCAGATCCGCTATCGTTAACGGAGACAAGATAAAAGTCCTAAAGATTTAAATGTGTTTGTCTCTAAATCAAATGTTTTTGACAGGTTTCAGGAATATTATAGAATTAACAAAGATGCTTTCCAATTCCTACTGAACGTGTTGGAAGAAAACTTGCCTCCTAGAGGTAAAATGTTCGCGGTACCCATCGTAGTGAAATTGGCTAGCACCTTAAGATTTTTGGCGGAAGGCAGTTACCAAAAGGGGGTGGGCAGACAAATCGATGTCGGCTTAGCACAATCTACATTTAGTGAAGTGCTAGCAGAAGTTTTAGTGACATTAGAAAAAGTTTTGTGCCCCCAGTGGATTGTGTGGCCATCTCTTGATGAAAAGAAAGAGATTTCACCATACTCTGGCTGCGCGGACATGGCTTCCACCAAGCAAGTACTTTGATCTTTTTTAATATTCCTTCAATAAAATAAGTTTAATAAAGTTGGATATTTAAAAACAAATATGTAGCAACTTACATGTGTACTTCTTGTTCCCAATAACAAGTTTTGTGAATTAATTTTGTAAAATAGTTGTAAAATAGAGCAAATAACCGCGATGCCATATTTTTATGTTCGTGAACGCATTCACAAAAAATTTCTATGGGAACATGCACGATAGCAAATCATAAAATTTGGGAGTTTTGTCTTACGAACGTTCATTCGCGATAGGGGTGACTATTTTCGCAAGGGGCATAGGTGATGACACAACAAAGAAACTGATTGAGTAGCAAACTTTTTTAAAAATTATTCATAAAGGCCGTTTTATACTATAATACAAGTATTAATACTTTTGAGCAAAGTGAAACTCCGACATGATGAGTTGTTATTGTTTTTTGAAAATTTCCACACAGAAATTAAATCAGGGAGTCATTTTCGTCAAAGGTATTAATAACTTGTGTTATAGTCTGAAACGGCCTTAAGAAGTATAGGGATATGTACATATTCACCCCTATCGCGAATTCCTATTTCCATGAAAAAACTCCCAAAATTTCTGATTTGCTATCGTGAATGTTTCCCATAACAAAGTTTTTTGGCATCGCCAATGTTTACTCCTGCGAATAGTTTTACAAAATAAGTTCGCAACAAGTCTCGATGGGAATAAGAAGGGAACATGTAAGTTGTAATTTGTATTTAAGCTAGGACTGTATTAAATTACTTTTTTATTTGATTAAAAGAGCACAAGTATTAATAAATAGCAAATTAATTGTCTGTTGGAGGAGATTGGCGCTAGCCAAAGTGCCAGTCATTTTCACTACGGGTGGTACCGCGAACATCTTACTGCTAGCAGGTAAATTTTCCTCTAACGATTAATCGCGTATGAATCTTCGCTGCAATCTACGGATTGCTTCTTCTCTTCCAGCACCACAAAACGCAGTTAAACTTTATTAATTTCTTCAAAATATGTATATTTTCCTTTTACAAGTATGTACACAAATTATTTATAAAGCGCTGATAAATAAATCACAATAGAAACTATTACTCCCAAATAATTCACAATAGACACTTTTACTCCCAAAATATTCGCGATACTGGTTTGTTGGGAATGGGAATATAGGTTTGCTTCCAAACAACTTATTCCCATAACATTCGCGATAGGGGTGATTATTTTTTTTAATTGTGAACATTCATATCAATTTTTTGATACCCCACAATCATATCTATTATGTTACAAAATATTTTACGAAATATCGATATAACATCGATGCCTCTATGCGATGCATTGCATCGAAAAAAACATCGATGTTTTTTTTTTCAATGCCCAACCCTATTACAGAGACTACGTTTTGAGAGCTGGTCTTATCTGACACTTTAAATATTTCTACTTTTAAGTCGAATTTTTTTCTCAATATTTTGCAAAATTTAAATTTAATAGATTAAATCGTGCGTATGTACGAGTGGACGAAAAGGACAAATATTTTATCAAAATAAAAGAGCTGCAAAAAGGAGATTTTCTAAAACAATGGAAAAATTATGAATTGTACTAAATAGGCCAGTGGTGTACCATTGTACTTTTCAAGTTCAATTTGTACCAAAAATGGTACAATTGTACCAATTTTGCCATCCCTGACTCGTAGTATGTGGATGTAAGTTTTTTCGTTTTATAATTTTGCTACTTAAATGTGGGTGCTGTTGGCTGAGTAGTTAGCACGTTTGACTACAAATCTTGAGGTCTTGAGTTCAAGACTAGTTTCAGGCAAGCCAACAACATCATGCATTTCGCTCATGTGCATTAGTGTGTTATTGTGTTGGTTGTTGTTGATCTCTTAAAGTGATGAAGGCATAGCACTGATTACTTCGACAGTACCGGCAGCGATTAATATTAACATATCCTAATGCACTTCACAGAAAAAAAAATTTTTTAATGAAAATGTTTAAGTCTCACCCCCCAAGAAGTGGAGGCTTGATAAAAAAATTACTCTCAAAAAATTTCTCCAGTTTACGAACTTTACCACGTATAAAATTAAAATGGCTCACTTAATTCAAGCTTAAAGTATAAAAAGCAATCACTATGTAAATATGTGTGTATGTATGTAAATAATTATGTATTGACATATATCTGGCCACAAGGAATAACTGCTAAGGTCGAGTTAGGACAAAGTTAATTTATCGTTATACTTTTGATTATTTCTCTTAAGTTAACTGTTGTTTCATTATAAATTAAATTGCAAATTAATAGAGTATAAAGCATACAAAGATTAGCTTAATTTTAGTTCTCTGATTTTAGACAAAGATTTAAAAATGCTCTTTTGACCAATTGCCGAAATCGAGCTAAGTCGTTATTCGTTGTGGCCACAGATATTCCTGCAATTGAAAGCAGTTCTGGTTTTCGTATTTCATATTCAGTAATGTTTTGTAGTTGATTTCAAATCGTGTGATTGCAAAGTAAAAAGCTTGACTTATTTACATAAGTTATTTTATTATTTTCTATGTCTTTAAAAAATTTTAACCTGTGATTTATAAAACAGCAAACACTGGTTTGTTGTGAAAAATTAATATTTAAAAAAATGTCTTCATTTTAAAAAGGTTCCATAAATTAAACATTGTCACATTAATAAAGAAATTTCACGGCGCAGTTGGTGATATCGGGGGCTTTGCTTGAGCCGGCGCAGCTTTTAAGCCGATTCAAAGTCGGCGGCAGCGCGACTAGCCGCCGATTTTGTGCCGATCGACTTGGTTCACTGTGCCAATGTTATACCTTACAGACAACGTAACTAGTCGATACACGCATGTAAAGTACGAGTATACTCCAAAGAGGAGTAGGACTAGTCCAAAGGTAACCCAGAGGTATGGAGAAAATATGGTCGATTTAACATTACGATATCCTAGTATTGGCGTAGTCGCAGAACTACTCTATGTCACTAATTGATGGAGCACTCAAGTGTTCATTTTTTAAATGTTTGCAATCATTAAAACGCGAAGCCTTGTCCCTAAACTACAAACTCTTGTTTGCAAATGACATGTCCTATGGCTGCATTACTGGAGTAGTCTTAAAACTACTCTATGTCACTATTCGATGGAGCACTATATGCGGTCGTTAGAACACGAACACTTATCGTTTAACTACAAACTCTTGTTTGGCAATGACATGGTCCATGACTACATTACAAATGACCATGTTGTAACTAGTCCATTTCAGCTAAAATGGACCACGTAGTTCGATAATATCTGCAGGGTATACATGTATTTACTTGATAAAGTAGAAAGTATGGCAGCCTATGAAAATGTGACAACTTGAAATGACTGAACCCATAAACGTTATAGGTAGAACAAACTTACCTATAACTTATGGCTCACTTTTAAGTTAAAATAAAGTTGTAACAATGAAACGCTGTTTATCCGTCCGATAAAATCCCGACTTTAACTAAACCCAAGTTGTAATAATGGCCCTTAAGATGTTATCATATTTTTTTATGAAAGTTCTTTGATTTTGTTGTAATTTCGTAAAGTAGCTTTTGGGTAAATGCAAAAAATTTCTTGTTTGTAAATTATATGTCCTGCCATTAAATGAAGTGTTACAAATTAGACAACAAAGTAAGAAGAACTCTCAATTGTATCACACTTATTTTCAAATATTAATGAGCTGACGATCATTGAGCTGACGTTGTTAGTGAAGCAAACTCCAGCAGTCTGGTTACCTCCTTACAAACACACATTTAGTTATAAACAGGGAAACCGCAAATATGCAATTGCATTTTTTTCCTGTGCAATATGTTTATTTATTTATTTATTTATTATGATTAAATTTCACACACAACAAGATTAAATCTTTTAAGTTAAAGTGCAGAAATGTTTGTGTTACAATATATGCCGCAAATAATATATGTAAAAAAAATATTAAAGTAATTATAAATAATAATAATAATAATAGTAATTATGTCTACATGGTACTAGAAACAAACATAGGTTTATAAATTAAAATATTAATCGAAAGAAATTAAAAAAGAAACATTGAACATAATGAATTAAACAAAAAATTTAAATAAGAATTCCCTAAATTGATTTGCGTTGCTTATTATTTGTTGGTCATGAGGAATAGTGTTCCAGATACGCGTGGCGTTTGTAAAGAATTGCCATTCTGACACAAGATATCGAGCAAACTGTAATAATCTGTAAAGGTAATCTGGTTTGGTTGTATGGATGATTTTGTGCAAAAACATTAACACTCGTATATTGAGAAGATTTTCGAACGAAACGCCATAAAGTTCTTTTGTACATGAAGATACTCTGTCTCGCTGCTTTGGTCCAAAGACATATCTTATAATATTGCTGAATAACACATTCAACTTCCTCCTACTGTTAGAATCACAGTTGCTGAACAGTTCACATCCGTAGAGTATTCTAGGAACGAGATAAGCTTTGGCAATTAGTTTTCTAGTCTGTAGTGGGGTGTAATGTTGTGTTACCAAAGAGAGTTCTTAGTTTTATATAACACTGTGAAACAAGGGTATTAACATGGCTTGACCTAGTTAGATTGTTTTTAAAAACTACACCTAAGTTTTTTACTCTCTGAACAACCTTATTTTTTTTAAATTTTTTGAGCATATTTTTAAGATTTTAGTGCCTATTTAGTGCGCATAAAACACAATTTTAGGGCATATTTCCGGTTTCCCTGGTCATAAAGAAGGGTTTCCAAATAAATTACACTACATTAAAGTATTTATTTTTTTATTTCTATTTTTATTCGCCTTAATCTTTTTTTTATGTAATTGTTCTCGATTTTAATTTAAATAGTCGTCGTCGTTTCGTTCATGTTGTAGCTGACGTTGTTGATAATGATGATGAGTATGAGGATGATTATTAACAACGTGATGCTGGCTTAACAAGTTTTTTTGTTAAAGGGTTATAAATTATTCGCTAGAACTTCAGTGCAAACATTTATCCGTACAAAAACATAAATGTGAAAATAAGGCCAAGTTCCTATCCAAAAATGTCTGCCGTTAAAACTACTGTGATTAAATTGAAGGCCAAGTTCTTAATATCATCTCATTTTTAGGCAACCTGCTAACTTTGCAACATTTTCACCCATAATTCTTTCCCACATTAGAAAGGTAAAAATATTGCCAAGTAAGCAGGTTGTCCAGAAATGAGATGGCATCAAGAAGTTGGTTCTCATTTTGATCTCAGTGCTTTTAGCTCCCAAAATTTTTGAATAGGAGTTAGGCTCTATTTTCACCAAAAGGTAAGGTGCACCCTAGTGCGCCTAGATAAAAAGTTCCCGTCTCAAGTTTTTCTGATTATTTACTCAGCAAAACCTACATACCTGTATACGAAATTTCAGCTCTCTATAACGGGAACCTATTGTGGTAAAACTTTCAAGCTGCACCTATAAGCAGAGTTCGGATTTGATCACTCACTCCTTTTGGTCATTGCGCACTTCTTACAAGCGTATTAAAAATGCGCACAAGCGCAAATAGCGGTGCGGAAAAAAAGAGCAATTGGTATGCGCAGCGCAGACCCTTTCGTTTTACTAGCGCCGTTCTTTGCGCAATGCGCATTTTATTTTTTTGTCTAGCGCTTTGCTCTGCGCATTGCGCATACTGAGCGAAGCATTGTACATGCCCTTTTTTAAACCAACAGTGGGAAGTTTGTTTATTCAGTGCTGCTAAATACCTCTTTCGTAGTGACATAATTTTAAGACATTTCGATTTATAGTAAAAAAGAGTAATATAATTATTCTTTTTTAATTTTCTACTCTTGATCCCGTAAAAATAAGGTGGTTTAATGAAATTTTTGAATTGGCTCGGGCGGGGCTGGGCATACTTTCAGTCAGGACTGGAAGTATGAATCGCACTGTCGACCCAACGTCCGGGTCCAGACCAGAACCGGAAATATGAACCGCACTACCGACCCAACTTCCGGACCTAAACCGAAAATATGAACCGCCCTACCAATCCAACTTCCAGCAGTCCCTAGGCCGGAAGTGCGAATTTCACTACCGACCCATTTAAGGCGAAAGTCCGGAACTGGTACTGTCATCTCACTGTTGCTATATCCGTTTTGAGATTTGTTCTTAAACTCAGCCATACAGTGTTTGGAAAATTTAAAAAAAAAAACTACGGTGGCATGCAATAATGTCTAATGCTTTTTAACATTTTCTACTACTGCAAATGCGCCATGCGCATTTCATGCTCTTTTGACTCTTTTTGCGCATTGGGCGAAAAAAAACGCAATGGAAAATGCTATATTTTTGCGCTTGTTCCTTTTATGCGCAGCGCAAAAATATTGGCGCAGAGCAAGCGCAATAATAAATTGGCTCTGCTCTTAACGTAAAGCGCAAAAAGAGCGGCGCTGCGCTGCGTTTTTTTCGTACTTTGCTATAAGGTTACTTAAATGGAGTTTCCTTATGTTTCAAGTTTCATTACTTTATGATTAAACGAAGCAAAGTTATGAGGGGCTGAAAAACATCGCGAATGCTTTCTTATAATATACATACTGTGTGCATAGGCCTGAATTTGGCCTGGCGCACTACCGTGCGTCTTAACATCATAAAGTAAAGAACATACAGAAAAACGAACGAATACATACACTTGAATTTGGCTTTAGTTGATGTTACTTGCAGTTCATTTAGTAGACAGCAGCGGGCCTGACTAAACAGCAAAAGACTGACAGCCCGGCAGGCTTGTTTCCTTATTTCTGCAGCGTCATCAATAATGTTTTTCTTTTTGCTTGCAGATTGGACTGGCAAACAATCCAACTTAGCGTTTTTCATAATGTTTTTAGAGCTTTTTAAAGCGAAGAAAAAACAGCCACACCAAGTTGGTGGACCATCATTATAAATTCAAAATTGTGCGGTTATTTTAAAGATGATGATATCAACTTCACAAAACCCATTTTTGCAAAGAATATTTAAGTTTACATCAATTACGCAATTGAATTTTTCTTGAAGACAATTTAGAGTTAGTGCTTCTTTAAATTTTGCTGTGATTCTACTTCAAAAAAGTTGGCATCACTGACTGTTAGCATCAAATTCTTTTTTATTTTTATCCATCTGTCTTGCGTTCTATCTCTCTTATCCTAGTAACGGGTGTTTTTTTTAGAGGTATAGAACTTCGAATTGAAATAAAACACAAGAAAATCGTTTTAATGTCCATCAATTTGGCTTTATTGGAAGGATAATTTTATGCCATTAATGTTTAAATATGATTTCGGGCATGTGGCCGCCGCGGCTGGATGGAATAAAGCCAATTCTGCAGGTCCAATTTTCAACCACTTTTTCGAGCATATGGGGCCGTATGTTGGCAATAACGCCACGAATGTTGGCTTCCAAGTCCCCTAACGTTTCTGGTTTGTTGGCGTAGACGAGCGACTTCACATATCCCCAAAGAAAATAATCCAATGGTGTCAAATCACACGATCTTGGTGGCCAATTGACAGGTCCATTCCGCGAAATTATGCGCTCATCGAATGTTTCCTTCAATAAATCGATTGTGACGTGCGCTGTGTGGCATGTAGCGCCGTCTTGTTGGAACCACAACTCATCCACATTCATGCCATCCAATTCGGGAACAAAATAGTCGGTTATCATGGCTCTATACCGGTCTCCATTAACGGTAACTCACTCTCCAGCATTATTTCGGAAGAAGTATGGCCCAATGACTCCACCAGCCCATAGAGCACACCAAACAGTCAGTTTTTGTGGATGTAATGGCGTCTCAAGGGTCTCATGTGGATTCTCTTCACTCCAAATGCGGCAATTTTGCTTGTTGACGTAGCCATTCAACCAAAAATGAGCCTCATCACTGAACAAAATTTTGCGATTTTGCTTGCGGTAAACTTCGCGAACTGAACCATTATTTTCGAAATAAATTTGCACGATTTGCAAGCGTTGTTCTTTTGTCAACCTGTTCATGATGAAATGGCAAACCAAACTAAATATTAATCACTTGACAGCTGACAAAATGGCCGCCAGTTAAAAAAGTGATGCCAACTTAAAGTTCTATACCTCAATAAAAAACACCCAATATTACAGCTATCAATTTTATTCACAATCATTTATTTTTATTTTATTCATATTTTATTTCTTTCTTAGGAATCCTTAGCTATTTTAGTTCTTTGAAATCTATTGCTGTGCAGCAATGAAAATGTTTCGTGCAACAAAACGAACGGTTTCTCAATCCTTTTCTTTAGCTTCCTAATGTTTACATCGAACGCTTCCACCACTTTTATTTTAAAGAACCTTTTTTTTAAAGTATTACAAGACCACAAAGTGTCACAGTTTTTAAAGTGCTTTTTTAAGAATAATAAAAAACACATTAATAACATGTGTGCCTTCAGCCAATTGAGTTGTTCATTTAAATCAGTTTAGCATAAATAAGAAGTTCATCATCATTATTCATTTACCGGCATAATAGAAGACAATTGTGTGCCAAGTGCCAAAAGCTTTTTATGCCGTTTATTTAAATTCTTCCGAAGCAACAGCATAGCTACACGCAGTTAAGTCTTTTGCGAAAAGCATAACAGAACATAATAACAATTCAGTAACTAAATAAAAATTGGACGAAGTGAAACATACATAATGATGGTAAAAAGTAAGCTATAATATAAATATTAAATTAGTTTATAAATGTAGTAATGTAAAATATTTCACTATAAAATCAGTTATACAAAATTCTTAGAGAAAAAAATAGCTACAATTTGTAGTGAAATATAAGTACAATCTAATTTTAATTGTTTACAAAATCTCCCGTCATTAAACATAAAAAACACATGTAAGCCAGTTCTGTAAATCGAGTCGATTTAAAAACGTTCGATTTGGAGAAATTAAATCCACTAATAACAAAAATTTTTCAGACTTTTTTGCAGTTTCATATTTCTTAGAACTTAAAATATCATATCTAAAATTAATTTACTACATATGATTTAAAATACATCAATGGGGGAGAAATTTACTCGGATTCGGTCTACAAAACAAGGCCGATACAACACAATATACACTACTTGGGTGATTCAAACGATATCTTATCAAGTCATATTGTCATAATGTCTTAATATTTTACAATATTTTAAAAACGTTGTTGTTGTGTTTCAAACAAAAAAAGTCCTAAAATAATAAGACTTTGTGTGCTGTGTTTATTGTTTGTCATAACTACACAGTACAAATCTGAGCGGAAAAAAGAGAAAACTAAATAAATGAGAAAAAATTTGTTAAGTGGGTTCAGCGTTACCGTTGAAAATTTTCAAAAAGGGGCACAAAAAGGGGATTTTGAAAATAAAAGGGGCACGAAAAGGGGATTTCTAAGAAAAAAAGGGGCAACTTTAATAATAAGAAATACATATGTATATGAAAAAAAGTTATTTAATTTTTGAAAGTAAAGGTTAGCAAACATAAACTGCCGCTCATCTGATTAGATTTAACATTTTAGCAATACTTTTTGGCAGTTCTATCAAAAACTATTACTCAAACTACTAATAAAATTAGACTTATTAATATATAATATGCACTACGAGAAATCTGTGCACAAAATTTAACGGAAATATTGTACCATTATCATATAATTGCTGCAAAACAAAATTCGTCCAAGAGCAGTGCCTAATCAGACTAGTTTACAGTATAACTTCCCCGCGAATTGTTAGTTTTTTTGAAAAAAATTTTGATCTTTGTAAGCAATTTGAAATTTAAATGAGTCGGCGAAAATCTCTATCTGAAGCTGAAGAAGTTAAAAATAAATGTTATGCTAAAGAAGGTCTTACTCATGATCAAATTTGAAAAAACAAATTAATGAAATTCAAAATTGTATGAGTAATTTTTGTAAAATAAAACAAAATTTTTTTGTGAGATATTATATTGCCAACAAAAGCAAACTATCGTATATTATTGTTGTTTTCAACATAGATTCTCACACGAAATTTTCGTTCTATTTTACAAAAACTGGCAGTCAATGAGACTAACTATGGAAAGAACATGAAAGGAGACAACTCAGAACCTGAAAGAAAGCAGCGAAAATAACGAAAAAGTTGGTACTAAAGCTATGTAGTTTGACGACTATGGAATGCGTAATACATAACACTGCTTTACAAATCTTTATTTTACGGTAACTATGATATGCTAAACAGGAGAAAAATAAAATAAAAATGTTTTCATTTCGGCCATTGCCTATATAACGGTACGTTTGCGTTTTCGATGTATACTTCGCGTTAACGCGCTATCTATATTCCAAGGCTGGTTTAATTAAAGTGTTTGAAATCATACAAAATTACCCGTCGAATAGTGGATAATTGACTTTGATCGGATAAAAAATTACTTATTTATAGGGGATAAAATTTAATTTTTTTAATATTTATCGTTTTTCACCAAGTGTTGTCTATTCGGAAGCTGTTTTGAACCAGAAATAAAAAAATTCCTAGCTAAATACGTTTACTGAATAGTCTATTCGATTTAAAAAATTTTAAGCAATAATCGACAGAAATCCGATAAAAACTAAAAATGCTAGAAGAAAAAAACGAAAACACTAGCATTTGAATTTACTAGCAAATCTTTTATTTAATAGTTTTGTTTTATTTTGATTTTTACTACATAGAGAATTTTTTTTAGTAAATTTAAAGGTTTGTGTTTTTTTTATTACACCATTTTTAGTTTTTATCCAATTTCGGTTTATTATGGCTTAATTTTTTTTTAAATCAAATAGACTAGTAAATAAAAGTTTACAACTATGGATTTTGCTATTATTTGTGGTACAGCTTCCGATCAAAGCCAATTATCCACTATTCGATGCATAATTTTGAAGCTTTTCAAATAATATATAGTTCTCTTTAATCGAACCAGCTTTTGACTCTGCGAAGTGTACATCTGGAAATGGCCGAAATTAAATTTTTTTTACTTTTCTCGTGTTAAGCATATCTTAATCACCCTAAAAAATGCATTAGAAACTTTATACATTTCTCTTGTAAAGCATTGTAATGTAAAGACTGATTATGCAAAAAAAAACACCACTTAGTTCACTGCGTAAGGAAAATTGTCTAAAGTATCTCTTCATTCAGTAAAAAGTATCAACAAAGTGGCAAGAATTACAAAAAGTATCACATTTGGGTGCCTTTTGTAAAAGTAGCAAAATAGTATCCAAGCAGTCGAAAAAGTGGCAAATTGCTACTTTTTCGACTGCACCAACGGTAACGCTGAGTAGGTTGGTGTTTAATTGCATTGTTGATAGGTACAAATGACTGTTCTGCTCTTGTTGTTGTTTATTTTGTTTGTTTGTGTTGTGTACATGTAAATTGTCGGCTGTGTACATAGCACACTATATTATAAGGGGTTGCTCACAGCTGTCATTTTTTTCCGTGTTATTATTTTAAAACATATGACTTTATGACTACCTTGTGAATACCCCAACTACTGTTAACCACATGTATAAAAGCAATAGAATTTTAAAGCAGTGTTTAAATATTCAACCGCATCAAATTTGCTGAATACGAACTACTATGCAATATATTTCGAGTTTCTTCATTTCCGATCGTTCTCTTTCTAAAAACGATTTGTACTAGATATTCGTATTAATATTGAAACTGAAATTTCCTTTTGAAATTTTTAGTAGCAGGAACTAATGATGTTGTGAATATCAATTTTTAATATTCGCGGATACGAATACGAATATCCGAGCGAATATTCGCCGAATTCGAATACGAATATTCAATCCAAATAGTTAGTGCCACTTCATATTTAAAATTTAATTGGAAAACATCTACCCCTTGCCTCAATAACAATAAATTGAGAAGAACTGTCACAATACTACAGGTATTTAACATTATTATGACATTCGGATGACTGAATTTGAAATGATTAACTTAGCACCTGAATGCCACTTTTAAAAATTTTTGGTGGAAAGTAAATAACGAAAAATACGAGCTTCTTTTATCTATAGCCAGCCAATATTTATTGACACCACCAGCCAGTGTTCCGAGCTAGCGAATATTTAGTGGTGCAGGGCTTATTTACAGACCATGTCGTAATAGGCTTGAAGGGGAAACGACTTTTATTTTTGAAGTTGAACATTCCTCTACTGAGTTTTGATTATCAGGACTTTACTTTTTAAATGCCATGTCGTTGTGAAACATATTTTATGTATTTTTCCTTTACTAAAAGAAGATTATTATTTTGCGTTAGAAACAAACTAAGTAAATATTATTAAAAAAACAATTTTTTTTAATTTCCAGTATATTTTTATGTATTATTTTTTGGAACGTATTCGCAAAATATTCGTGGAATATTCGATTGAATTTGGCGAATTTGAATACGAATATCATGAAAGAGACGAAAACCTCATGTATTTTGTGAGAGTTTTATATGAATTTATGAGGTTTTTACGTTTCAAGATGTGAATAAAGACTTACTACATAGGAGCCGACAGAAATACCAGCAACTTAAAATATTTTTCTTTTAATTCTTTTATTATTTACATCCAAATATCATTTAAAATAAATTTTTTACAATTTTAAATAAACTTTTTTATTTGCATAATTCCTGTAAATTAGCGCTTTTATTGTTGTTTCAATATAAGTTCCCAAACGAAAACTTTTCTTTTATTTTCAAAAAACTGGCGGTTAGTAATATGTACATATATCAATCAAATATTTAGTTTTATAGTGGAAACGATAAGAAATAATTATGAAAAATAAATAGAAGAGCAGTCGCTTGCGAATACAAATTGTATAGATAAAAAATTACTGTAAAAAGATTCGCAAATGGCTAAAATATGGCTTGAAAAAGAGTCGGAACTGATCAGATACACGAGTCATAAATGACACTCCCAGAAGACTAGGTACACTTTCTAAGAAAAAGGGAAAGAAAATTAACTCATTTATTATAAATTTTCATTGCGCAGAAGAGTCAAAAATTACTCGAATATGCTCGAAAATGTTATGTGGGTATTTGCAACTTTTAAAATAATTAATTTTAATTTCGATGACTTAACATAAAAAGGCGTATCTCGATTTTTTCGAAATTGCGTTTTTAACGTTTTCTAGTAGTCAACGTGTAATTGCATCCTTTCTAAAGAACTGAGAAAGTTGCAGCTCCGTTTTTTTCATTTTCCTGTAAAATATCGAACATTTGAGACACGCTTCTTTTATATTAAGCCATATATATGAGCATTAAACACAAAGGGTTTTATTTGCATTCATACATTATCATTTAAGAGTTGTAGGGATTTTTGTGAAGATAATTTTTTGGGCGCGTACGGAAAAATAGGTATTTTATAGAGCTGCGTAAAGACTTTTCAAAAATGTTTATACAATCATATAAACTTTGTTTTTTCAATTTAAATTGCGTATTTTTTATGACATTTTCATATAATTTGATATTTATTGAGAAAAAATACTAGAAAATGCCAAATAAATAATTAAATTGCCTAAAATAATGCTAGTTGCCAAATGGAAAATTTGCAGCTAAATCAAAATAAAAAATGCTAAATTTAGCTGCAAAACTGCTAAAATGCCCACACTGGTGGTTATAATTAGGGATATAACCGATACCGATTTATCGGCGATACTTCAGATTATCCGATACATCGGTATCGGCGATATTTTACTGTCGATACGACGATACTTTTGAAATTTTTTTCAGAGTTTGTTTTTAACATTTTATTTATTTTTGTTAACTTTACCATGAACTAAATTCATTTCGTTATTTTTTAAATCTTATTAATATCAATTTTAAAAATTAATAATATTTTGCGCTGCTATTTTGTAAAAAAATAATTTAATTTTTGTTAATTTACCATGAATTCAAATTCAATTCGTTGTTTTTAAATCTTTTACCCAGCAAAAAAAGACATAAGACTTATTGTAATCGCTATAAAATACGCTTTATATGAAAATATAAAAATGGGTAGGTTTCAAGCAAATTGTTGCAAAAAATACGCAAAATTTTAAACAATCGGAATAAAATAAAAAATAAAATTTTTGAATTCATAAGATTTCAGACTTTAGATTCAGATTCAGTTCAAAAATAAAATTACGTATAAATAGTTAAATTTTTCTTTTGACGATATTTACATGAAATATAAGTCAAAACAAAATCTTGTAAATATGCACGAAAAGCTTAAGTCCTCCTCTATTCGACAATGTTTAAAAATTTTAAATCGGTGCAGAAACAACGCAGTGAAAATTGTTTTGCCCGTGAAGTCGCAAAAAATCGTTTTTTATCGATAACTTCCGATTTTGAGGGTGTATTGCAATTTTTTTAAATGGCAAAATGATCTACTCAACTAGACCTACAAGCCTCACTAAGTCGTTTTTCACGAGTAAGAAAACATGCCATTTTGCAACAACGTGTAATTAAGCTATTAAGTTATTTAGAAGAATATTAGTTTATAAATGTCCTTTAAAAAAATTCTTTTTTTAAATCATGGCGAGTATTTTTTTAAAATATGAAGGAATTAAAAATTTTGACTTGCTTTTCCACTAATTATCTGCATATTTTTCATATAGATTCTTTAGAAGCAATGAAAATGTAGTTCCTTAAAAATTACTTCCAATTTTTTATACTGGGTTAATATTAATTTTAAATATTAATAATTGAGTTATGAAATTTTAAATATTAATAATCTCTTACACAATAGTTTTGTATAATAAAAAAATTCCCCTTCTTGAGTTTTGTTAATCTAAACTTGAACTCAATTTTAATATTCGCATAGATATCGGAATCGATATCGTCGATATTTATTTTTAAGTATCGGATTGGTACAACGGCGTATCGGTACATCCCTAGTTATAATACTACAAAAAACAAAAACTTTTTTTTCATCGGTTAATCGACTGAAATTAACCGGTTTAATCGTTAATCGACAGTAGAACATTTTAAATTAACCGATCAGTTAATCGGGTAGTAATTAACCGGCTAGCCGATTAACAGTTCACCGATTGAGTACCCTACTATATATATGCCAAATTTCATTCAAGTTCGTTTAGCCATTTTTATGTCATTAACGAAAATTCAAAGATATAAGCTTTCACATTTATAATATTAGTGAATTGTATGGTGTTTGGAATTTTCTACTTTAAATACATGTCAGAAGTAACCGCTTCACACCACTTTAATGATGTTAACAACTGCAACTGGACTGTTAATGACTCTTAACGTAGGCGTAGTTAATCATTTGTTTATCGAAATGCATATACACATATGTTTAAAAAAAAATAGCCTATAGATATAAAATTATAGTAGATCTATTTGACACTCAAAATTGGTATTAAAACTTATTTAAAATTCACTATTAAGCACTTTTCCATGATCATTTATTTATATGCAATCAAACAGTTTTAAACAGTTTAAGGTTCCTAAGAAAGAAATGAAATATACATATGAATGTATGGATAAAATAATAACAAATGATTACTAATAAAATGTGGGCTCTAAACTGGAATAAACTAAATGGACAAAAAGAGAAAGAAATAAAAAAAAGCTCGTGTTTGCACCCGTAAGCAGAATACAACTGTTAGTCAGTCCAAAAAGCTACAAAAAAATAAATAAACTTGTCTCTTGGCCTGTTGCTGTTTAGTCATCGAAGTTTGTCTTGCATAAAAATCTATACAAAATCTTCACGAATACAGGAAACTTTTAGTTCTATTTTTTCGATGGAAATTCACTACATTTTAAATTTTTTAGTTCTGCTTTAACAAAATTTCCTGCAGTATTAAACATTTAACACTCTGATGATTTTGAGTTTACCTGGTTGAAACAGCATGAGTGCGTTTAAAAGTTTCAGTTAGCCAATTATAAACACATTAAGTAGAGTGTGGCTTAAAACAGCGGAGTATATATTAAAAAACAAAAAATAATATAGAAAAAAATAACAATAAACAGTGCGTTGTTATGATTTTGTAAGCACCAAAAGTTTGAAACTGATTGTCATTTTATTTCTACGAATAAGTTGAAGAAACTGCCTTTTTTACCCTCTTATTTGGATTAACTTTTAAAATAATTTATGGTCACTTAAAACATTTTTTACATTGTTTTTGGAAATCATTTGACGAAAGACAAGAAACCAAAATGCTTTTCATAAATAATGAAGAAAGGTAATAATAACATTTTAATATTTTTAGTCTCTTTATTAGCCTGAGAATAAATGTCTTCAAACAATTGGTATTCAATACACCTAGTTTGCAATTAATCATTTATAGTCAAAGTATAATTAAATTCAAATGTTTGTAGTATATTTATTTATTATACTATTTTTATAATTTGCATAAATAGTACACATCAAGTAAAATAACATTCTTTTTGAATAATTTACAGAAAGTGAAATTTAATTGATAAATTTATGGGCGACATCAAAAACTCATCAACAATTTTTTTTTAAATAATAACCCGCTAGCATTTTATGAAATTATTCATCATATTCGAGTCTTTTTGACTCCTCTGCTCGATTAAAATAATCATTTATGTGTTAATTTTCTGATCACAAAGATACATTTGCCGGTAGAAAATTGTACCTTAGCCGCGACTCTTCCGAAGGAATCTATTATGACTCGCCAATTACGACACATTTTCGAGAAAGTAAAAACAAAAATTTTTATTTCAACTGGGAATTGAACCAAGCTGCTACGAATTTGAAACCTTACGCACAAACTACTCAGCTAAGGTACTGCCTACAACAACGGGAGCACAAAGCTAACATAAACTTACTTATATAAAAATACTCAAAAGAGTCACATTTCGAGCATATGCGTGTGATCAATTTATGATTGCGTACAAGTCGTTTGCTAATTATTTGAGGGAATCATTTTCGAGTCTTGTTTTAAGCGAACAACAGATTAATCACTTTTTGATCATCTAATGTAGTCTTAAAATACTCAGTTTGGTGATTTTTGGTACAACAATCTTCCAAATGATATGTGGGAATAAAATTTATTCCCGCTCTTCGAGTTGATAAAATTTTTCATCAAGACTGCCTGAAGGCAGATAAAAATGGCAATAGCTAATAAAATATGGCTTTATTTCCCATATCCACTTTTTGCGAATGGCGCTATTGTCCAATAGCATTGAGAAGCATATGGCATATGCCATTATGGCACTGCACCGAAAAATGGCCCCAGTTTTTCTATTGATTATATTTTTTCAATAAATCCATACATACTATGTATAGATGTGTGAATGAATGTGTGGTGAGTAACAAAGCAAATAAAAATTATTCATTTTATGGGCGACCCTAACGGATTTATTAATGCATGCCTATAAGTATGCTATAAATTTCGTCTCAAGATGTTTTCTGAACTATCGGTTATGTACAATGATCACTACAAAAGTTTAAATTTATGTGGTAACAGCGTTGCCACTTTCTGTATAATTATACAAAACCTGCACTACATTTTTTCATTAGTTTCTTTTTGTACTTTCCGTATCCGGAAATTATTGCATCATTTTTATACAATTTGACTAGCTATGAAATTAAAAATAAAAATATGTATCTATATAAAAGGCAAATTTTATCGAAGAAATACTATGCCATTTGTTCCGGAGTTGATACTTTATACTAAAAATTTAGGAAAAAGCGTTACGAGTCCGAAAATAGTGTTGCGTATTATGTACACAGTAGAGTGGAGCGTCGAATTTATTTGCGAATTTCAATTTTGAATAGAAAGAAAAACGTTGCATTTTATTTTTAGATATGTACATGGGAAAAATAAGGAAAATAATATTGACACCTACTTTTAGCCTTCTCTGCCGCAGCATCCATATTTGAAAAATAAGATTAAATCGACAAATTTGTAAAACATCATATGGTACAACATTAAATATTTTTTATAGTTGTTGTAACTCATTACACTCAAAGTATCCACTATTTTTATATATAAAAGGTCAGATTTCAGACAAATTTAATATGAAGTTATGAGGCCAATTTTTGAATTCCTAAGTCTTTGTCATATCTAAAATAAAAAACATTTTCTACGAATAGTTGAGGTTGCTGAACAGGAATATGAAATTAATTTATTTTTTTTAATGCGTGTTTTCGAGATATTCGCAAAAAATAAGGTTTTTTTCAGTTTTTTTCTTTATTGGCGAAAATTCCGAGAACGGTTCATCTGAATAAAATAAATATTACACTGTTGAATATATATCTCTCTATTCTTTCAGCCAATACAACGATTGTGTCGATCGTATGAAAATGTATTGAGTTACAAGCCTTAAAAATTTCCAAAATTAAATTTTTACGTTTTCCCAAAAACTATCATTTGAAATTGCTCCACAAATATAAAAAAATATATTATGTAATTTTTTTCCGGTTGTAAGTTAGAGATAATTTTGTGACGAACACATGATGGATGCAATCACTAAACTCTAAAACAGCTATATTATTTTTCATACAAAATTTATTTAATTCAGTTTGTATTAAAAAAATTTTTTTGATTGAAAATAATTTTGTATGGGAAATAAAATCAGCTTTTTTCAGTTAATGGCTTATAACTTTCTTATGTTTTATCCGATCTCCTCGATTTTAAACTTCTTTCATTCGGTTATTTTTTATGTGTAGTCTTAAAAGAAATTATTAAAAAAAAATCTATATTAATGAAGCAAATTAAAATAAAATTCATATAATTTCTCTAGCTTCCAGCCGTGGTAGAGGGCTAAAGGCAGAGATGTGAATTATTTGAAATAGTTTTATTTAAAATACAAATATAAAATACAAAATGCCATTTTTATTTTCTATTTGAAATATTTTGCCTCAAGAGTATTTTATATTTTATTTGAAACATTTCAAAATACATATTTTACATTTGTAAACTATAAAATTCTTTTTTATGTGGTGCGAAGAAAAATAACAAAGTGAAAAGTGATAGTAAACTGCTAGAAAACAATAGCGCAACCAATTTTGAATCTCAGCTTTGTCTTCTAGCACAGTATTTTGATTATTTTGCAAAAATTACTAAAATTCCGCAAATATAGCATAAATCGGTGTCAAGTACTGAAATTTATTAAAAGTCGCTCGAGCTGCATAAAGAAAAATTAATATAAAAAATCACGCCTATTGCGGAAGTGGCGAAAACTTGCAAAAAATAAAAAATTGGAAAAATTAGAAAGAAGCCCAAAAACTGAATAAAGCTCGCTAAAACTGTAAGGAATTCCAAAAACCTGGACAAAATAGAGAAAATGACGAAAATTCGATAAATCTTGCTAAAATTGGTAAGATTTCAAAGTGTAATATTGATTTAAAATCCCTAAAATTTTAATATAACCAAAAACCTTGTAAAAATACTTCTGTCGCGGAAATGGCGAAAAATTTCAACATTTTAAAAAAGCCATTATATTGATAAAAAGTTGCTAAAACTGTAAGGAATGGCAAATGTTCGACAAAAACGCAAAAATGGCATAAATTCGCGAAATCTGGCTAACAGCGGCATGATAGCAAAATCTAATATTGATGAAAAATCGCTAAAGCTGTAAAGCCGTTGAAAAATTGCAAAAAATAGCTTCTATCGCAAACATTGCCTAAATTCGCGAGAAATTGCAAAGTTGGAAACAAACTCTAAAATTTATTAGAAATCACAACATATATTGTATTGAAAGTGTTTTTTTTTTGAAAATAGGTATTTTGAATATATGTACTTTGTATTTTCTATTTCAAATACTTGTTAAAAAACTATTTTGTATTTTTAATTTAAAATACAAAAATAAAAAACCATTTGTATTTTGAATTTATTTATTTCAAATACGTATTTTCCACAGCTCTGGCTAAAAGATACTCGCATGTCGAAAAATATTAAAAAAATTTTTTGTATACAATTTAGCTAAATGCAACATTCTGGAAGTATTTGAAATCGATTGGATAAATTTTTCTCCCTTCATACATTGGCGCTCCACTTTCAATTGTCAGTTTTGCAGGGTCATTCATATAACAATCCAACTAATATTCTATAAAGAGTACTACAACAAATCGGATGACAAGTATAATTATTAATTTTTTTCATGTGAGAATTTCGCGTAAGTTACCGAAACACTACAAAAGTTTGGTGGTGACCTTCATGCTTTATACATTTTTATAAGTATATTTTTGATGCGTGAAGTGAGTGAACAGACATGAAAAATTAAAACGAATTGATAGCCTCCTCCTTTTATGAAGTCAGTTAAAAATTCGTAGGCTGAGGCCACACGGGCGTTTTTAAAACGCGGCGTTTCTGCTTTTTATATTAAATTTGAAGTTTTGAAAAATTGAGAACTTTCAAATTCAATATAAAAAGCAGAAACGCTGCGTTTTAAAAACGCCCGTGTGGCCTCAGCCTTAGGACCCTATTATGATTCACGGCTAAATTGATAGTTGAGTTGTAGTTGTCGAATTCTTATTATGGATTACAACTCGTCTCAACTTTCATCAAAGTGAGACAACTGCCTTTTAGCAGTTGTGTTGTGACAAGTTTCTATATAAAGTTTTAGTAGCCAATATGTTTCTTGGGTAAATAAACGATGGAAATGTATTGGAAATTTAAATTTCGAAATAAAATTTTAGAGGGAGTTGACCTAAATATATCATAGAAATATCATCAAACGAAAAATTAATTTTTTTCCGATTTTTTTAAATTTTGCGTATTTTTTTGTAACACTTTGCTTTAGAGCGTACCAATTTCTTTATTTTTTTAAAAAGTGTATCTTATAACGATTATGAGAAGCCCCAAATTATTAAAATCGGTTGAGAATTGGAAAAGTAAAAGTTTTTTTAAACAAAAATTTCAAGGAAAAATAGTACATGCAAGACATTCCCAGTGCATTGTGGAGCTGCTCGAAAAATAAATGTTAAAAAAATATATAACTGCCAAGCTACTGGTCGCAGTTATTTGAAAGATGACATATCAATAGATAAGGGCTATATTTGCACACTATAGTTTCCAAAAATTTCAGGATATGTACTAACAGCTCTACAGCAGGCTGAAAATAAATGCATCGCATATGAAAAACATTAGAAATTTTGTAACTTTCGCAAATTTCAACCAATTTTAAAACTTTTCATATATTTCTGATCATCTCAAAAATACGAAGAAAAAGCTTGAACATTATACTCTGCTACTTTTTATAATATGAGATATTTGAGTGCAAAAATTTATTTTGCACATTTAGCAATAACTTTTTCGCGTTTTCAGAATATAATTGTTTCAGTTTATTATCATTTTTTTCCAAGGATAAAGTGTATAAAATTTTTTAATATCGGTTGAGGTTTGCGAAAGTTACAAGACTTTTAAAGTTTTCCACATGCGATGCGTTTAGTTTTAGCCCACTGTAGAGTTGTTCTTAAAATTTTCGCAAACTATATTGTGCAAGTATAGCCTCTCGTTTATTTATGTGCCAAATTTCAAATAAATCTAAAAAGTAGTTTAGCAGCTATACATATTTTACCATTTATTTTCTGAACAGCTTCAAAATGCTCCCGTCATATGTTGCATGTCTAATGAAAAAATTAGCTATTAGCGTATTTAATTTCTCTAAGGCCCAAATTCACAGTCATTAGTTAGCTAATGACAATAGATTAGCCAATGATATTTTATTCACACTTCTTTCTTTACCATTAGTTAAACTGTCAAACGCCATTGGTTAACAATTAGTTAGATGCTTTGGAACATGGTGCAATAAGTATACAGGTGGCAGCCTAACGTCAGCTGATTATATTTTGTTCTGGTAGTTTTGTAAATAAGTAACGTCTAGCACGTGTATTTTTTTGACAAGCATTATCTAGTTTTTTGTTGTATTTATTGAACCTGCATACTTATTGCACCATGTTTTGGAAATTATTACGTTCATATAGCATACTTTTAGGAGCGACAAAAACCATTTGCTCCATTAGCTTCGTGTGCTTAAAAATCTTTAAATTTCCGCCGTAAGATGTGTAATATTCTTTATTTCTTTATTTTTGCTTGTTTATTTATATTTGATAGGGTTACCATTCTTTACCCATATTAAAAATTTTAGTTAAACAATACACTGTAAATATGAAGTTTTAGTTAACAGTAGTTATCATTTTAGTTTACTAATAATTAACTAATGACTGTAAATTTGGGCCTAAGTAGAGCAGTACTGTCTGAGTTTTCGTCTGATTTCAAAATCTAACTTTGAGAATATGACATTTAAAACTCATATTTGCTCAATTCCATTGGTGTAATTTTGATAATATAAGCGACATGTGGGGTGTAATATGGGCTTAAGCGCTCCCCGAAAAATTTCTAGCCACGTCAATGCTCCATCCAATTCACAACCTATAGTAGGTGTTGTAGATCGTGTAAATGTTGTTGGTAATTTCAAAATAAAAATGTTTTTAAGCAAATGTTTATGTGGAAATTACCAACAGTATTTATACGATCTACAACACATATTAATGGGCCAATTGTATATTAGATGGAAATAGAATAAGCCGACTAGAAATTTTCATGCAAACACATTTGGAATCTAACTGGGATCCCAATTCCGATGTAACGCAGAAACGTATTTGGGACCCAATTGGTACCTGTGGGGAAATATCAAAATCTTGCAATAATTTTCTCAAATCGGGAAAATATCAAACTCTAATATTGAATTAAAATTGCTGAAGCTACCAAGGAATAAAAGTATGTAACAATCACCTCTATTGAAGATGAGAAAATATACGATTAAAACCCTGTGTTAGATTTTCCCACCAAGTTCTCAGTAGTTTCTCACTTGGGAAGAACTTATGTTAAGTCACTAATTTGTAGATGGGCTATCCCAACAAGTTTCCGACCAAATCACAAATGGGATAACCGTTTTGGGTGTGCCACATGCATTCCCAATCGAGCCCCAATATTAGTATTGGAAAAATTTCTAGTCGGGAAGTTCTATTTTCAACTAAGCTCAGACAAAATTTCAAAATTGTGTACTAGGCACGATATTTCACTTTTACGTATTGAAATCAGACGAAAACTCACGGCGTGTAATGGCAGCTTATGTATTTTTACTTGATTTGAGAAAATCTAAAATCTTCCTTTTATATGTAATATAGGAATACGAAAACAGTTTAGGAGTATGGTCAGGGCTATGGGGTGGTGCTCTTGTTTCCAAAGTAATTGGTTAAAACCCGTTAAGTTTTTATTCAGCTTTTCTTTTCTAAAATAATGAAAATTCGAGATACGCCATTCTATGTATATTAAGCCATAGATATAAAAATTTCACTTCCGTTGATTCAGTACTTAAACTTGAAGTCATATATTTTCAATCCATCTATCTATGTATGTACATATGTATATATTAAGGAAAGTATCTGTGCTTTTCAACATGTTGGAAAAAATGCCTAACACCGATTAAAAATATGACTCAAATTACGACGCGCGTGAGGAAAACCAACAATTTATTTACACATTTGCGCTGATATAAAACAAAATGCAAAATACATATAATAAAAAACCTACAAAGTTATATAATTTTCAGAGAAGCAGTGACAAAAGAAACAAATTAGATGGGTAAAATGGAAGAAAATAAAGGTGTAAATAACAATGACAATAGTCAATGAAAACCGCACACAAAGTGTGTGCAACAAATGTAACCGAAGCAATGGCACAATGACAATTACATCACATAAACAAACGTTAAAACAGCAAGTGCGTAATTAAATGTAATTGGAGATAAATAAGGAAAACGAAAGTCGACAGCAATTTCAGAATTACATACATACAAATTGAAATACATTTTTTCTTTCTTAAGTAAATACTCTAAATAATTGTTGCTTGTCATACTTACATTGACAAAGTTTTCACGTTTTATATCATCAATATCGTCACGCTTTGAAATACGCCGTTTCCAATCATCTTCGCCACTTTTTTGCAAAGCCGCCAAACGATCGGCTATGGAGCCTGTTTTTGATATTGAACGTTCATCCGGACCCATGACCTTGAATTATATTTTGCAAAATAAATATGAATTTTAATTTGCTAACAAAAGAACAATTGTTACTCACTTCAGTTTGACTACGTCTTAGGCCACCTTGTAAAAATGCCGGCAAAGCTGTGGGTTGTCTTGTTAACTCTTCTTGCTCTGATTTATTTATGTCTTCCTCTGTTTCTTTTTTACTTTGAGTTTCTTGTTGTGTGCTTGAGGTGTCTGACTCGTTTGTATCTATGGCTTGT
Organism: Panzeria rudis; assembly: GCA_956483635.1. NCBI lineage: Eukaryota > Metazoa > Arthropoda > Insecta > Diptera > Tachinidae > Panzeria > Panzeria rudis. Next base: position 129,736,545 of record OY101448.1, read on the forward strand.
GGTGCATCCGATGTCGAGCCTACATGACGCAATTTAATAAAACCACCGGTTAATGGAGGCAATTGTGGTCCAATGCCAATTGCTACGCCACCAGGTGGAGGTTGTACAACAATAGATGAATGACTTTTACTTTTGGCTACAAGATTTCTGCAAAGACAGAGGAAAAAGAGTAGATAATGATTATGATTAGTAGAAAAGAACAAACGGTACTTGCAATTTTTATGGGAAAATAAATTGAATTTTAAGTTGGTTTTTCATTGCAGTTAGTGTACCCTACTTTTACCAGGGTACTCTTGTTGCTTATTTTGATTTGCAGCTCCACAACAAAAATAAGGCGGATATATTAGTTTAAGTAAAAAAAGTCAAGCCTGCAGTATTTATGCTACAAATTGAAATATTTTCAGAATGTTCAGTGCTGAACTGAATCTGATGACTTGACAACCAACAGAAGAAGCTATCGACACTAATGCAAACAGTGTTCTAACAAAATTAACCGAAACTATTAGAAGTGTTAAGAACTTAAAAGCCAAAAAACCCCTGAGAAAATGGATATTCTCTATTATGAATTTCTCTAGCATCTACGATAAATAAAAGGATTTTTTTTATAGACCAGGTTTTATTAAAACCAAAAAAATCGCGTGAATCTTAAACATTTTAACCAAATTTAAGATATCTGTAAAGCAATCAATAAAAGGATCTCACTTATTTTCTATTTTTTTATTTAATTCGGCCTAATTTAGTTCGAGAACTGCTGTTTGTTACGTTATTGTTTATTTGTATTTTGTACTCGTATTTATTACAAATTTTTTTTTACTAATTTTCAGTCTATTTTCGTACGTGCATAAAGTTGTCGAAACTTACTCAAACATTTTTTCATATACAATTTTTGTATTGAAAAGAGCTTTCGGTTAAGTTTGGGTAACTTCGGACACGCAAAGAAACAGACTTAATCGGGCGTGTTCTGAAAATCACGGTGATTTCAAATCACGTGATTTCAAAAGTAAACTGTTAATAGCTGATTTCTTAGCGGGTTTTTCTTCTATTTTAAGTTTTTGTCATTTACAATAGAACATTTTATTCGAAATTCCAACATTATAAATCATGCAATTTACGAAAGCAGCAATTTAGCATTTATTAATTTTTGAAGTCACCGTGATTTGACACCTCGTGATTTAAGCCCTTATGACACTACATTTTTCTTGCATTGTTTTGCTATAGGATTGAAAGAAAGAAATAGCAAATGATAGAAAGAAACAACTATACAAAATGTAAACAAAACGTAATGGCTTCTTTAAGTGCTGCCTACTTTTTATTTACAATAAAACGACAAAAGAAAAAATGTTGAAAAAAAGAGGCGCTAAGTCGCTGAATTCGTGATTAAACCGCTAACTTGGCAACACTTTAATGTTTCAAACTTGAAATGTCAATTTTAAGTTGAACATTTTTATATTTTTTTTTACAGGCCCCCATTATTTATCGATAACATTAGTAAAAGCTTTGACAATTTGGTATTTATCTTCTATTTGCACTGTTCTCCAAAATTTGAAAAATGAAGAAAAAATTTTGTGTCATAAGGGCTTTACAGAACAGGCCCGTATATCTGAAAATACATAATGAATTTATAATAATGAATTTATAATATAAATACATAATTAATTTATGAAAAAGTTTTATTAATCAGTTAGCCGATTAAACCAAATTTAACCAATTAAACCCAATTCTCGATTAATTAATCGCCTGATTAACCGATTAGAACCGAAACCCGATTTTTTGAACACCCTAGTATGCGAATTTTCGTCAATTAAGTTCCTTCACTTATTTGTGAATAAATTTAATATTTGTCAATAGATTTTCATGATTTTTAGCTCATCTTATTCCCAGGTAGGTTTACTAGTTCTCAGACCAATTATAAAACAGTAAATTTTTGCAGTTTTAAATTCTTTATGACTTTCTGAAAAAAAAAGATTAATGTTGCAAAAAAATTTTTTTGCCGCTAATTTCTGAATAACAACGAAACAGTTGGAAATATAAAACAATTATGTATGGATTAGGGTTTCTAATTTGTCGGACTTTTCCCGTTCCCGGTAAACGGGAAATAAAATGTCTTACTTCCGGGATCCCCGGGAGTTTTTGAGAATTTGTGATTTGAATCAAACGAGCCCAAGATAAAAAAAAATATAAAATTCATAAATGTATGTATGTATGTATGTATGTTCTCTTTTTAAATTGTCTAAATCACGTCATCAAACAAACCCAAAATTTAAAAATTGTATCCCTCAAATCTGCACCAACACTAATGGTGTTTTCTTTTCTACATAAAAAATGTCACCTTATTAAAAGGTGCATACATAAAATGTATTGCCAACCCTGCAATAATGCTATTTGCTTTTTGACGAGAACAAAACACCAGTTAAGAAAAAGTGGATTGTCCCGATTTTAACAGCATGCTGATAAGTTTGTTATTCAGAGAAATTAGTTTAACATTTCTTTCTCGTCAGATGGCGAGAATGAATATAATAATTGATTTATTGTAATTTCTGCACATGTAATGCATTATCCATACTTTTAACTTTTTCTTTTAAAAAAAGTTTTAAAATGTCTTTAATTTATTGTCATAAAATATGTAAACATAATAATACATCTGGCAGATTGCCGATTTATCGCCCAGAAGCTTTAAAAAATTTTTATTTAAAGATTTTTTGATGAAAATTTCATAACAACGAATTCAGTAAAATTTTATATCACTGACAATCTAGAATTAACAATATAATGTTTTCTCATAATTATTCTATAAAAGAGTAGAAAAATTATCTATAAAAACTTGATTTTTAACTTTCTAGTTCGAGGCGATTTTTTCCCAACTTTTTCTGGCCGCACACGATTTATAAACAAAAGCCACAATTTTACAGGGCACTAACAGCAATGTAGATTTATACGGGCCGTAAATTGCAATGCCTTCCACCATTAGTGAGGGTGATTTTTTTAGAATAAAACATACCACCCTTTTAGAGAGCAAAACAGTTTTAAGAAACGAACACCAAATTGCACTTTTTACATGGAAGTGTAGCATTTTTTTGTTATTGACCGTACAGGCACATATCGCTCCTTTATTGGAACTTACTTATATCTCGAAAAAATTAAACCTGACAAGGTGCAAATACTAACAGATATATGGCCGATAATGGCAATAACTTCGGTTTTTATTCAGAATTTTTTACATATAAAGAAGGCATTAAGGAACACTTGTTCTTCTGTAATTTAAAATTCTATTTTTTGAGATATCACTACGTTGCAATAAAGGATCGATAACAAGATGAGGTCTTTGTTTCCAATATCTGATATGATTTTTCTTGTTGTACTTTTTCCACAAAAGATAAAAAGTTTGTATGTTTGATCCACTATTACGCGAAATATGTTTAATGGATTTGGATGAAATTTGGTAGACGGATAGCATATGGCCCAGATTAAAATATAGGGTTCTTTTTTAAGGGAAAAAATTTGTGATTTTTGTGCTTTTTAGCTTTTTTCAGCAGCTCGCCGACGAAGTCGCCTGTAAATGGTAGTATAACATATTTTATGACGCTTGAAGTAGGAATATTTTCATAATACTGATTGGGTCAACCACCGTTGTTGCATGTGTAACAAAACAACGAACAGTAATGTAACAAAGAGTAAAATCTAAAAATGGTTAATTCAATTTCCCGAAAACTCCCGAATGAAATTGCGAGGGATTCGTTTTAAAAAAATTCCAGGGATTTTCCGGGAATTTTTTCCCGCGTAGAAACTTTAGTATGGATGAATTAAAGGTAATATTATTCCACATTTGTTAATGGTATATTATTGAAATCGTACGAATCGTTCTCGAGTTACGGTGAAATATAATGATATACCTAGTGGAAATATTAGTCATGCCCGTTAATAAAAATATGGGATACGGTTAACCTTGCAGGCCATTTTTGGCGTAATTAAAAATAAATAAAACTTTTTTTCAACAATTTCTACCACGATATCTCTCGCATCATTTAACCAATTTAGAAGAAGAAGAAGAATCTAACTGTGGCTAAGATCTTTTGAATGCCGTAAATTTGGTTTCGATCGGTTAAGTCATTTTAAAGTTATGAGAGGCTTAAATACATACACACAGACGCTAACACACATACATATCATCATCGTAAAAATAGTCAGAATATATTCTGATGACCTCAAAACGTCGAGATCTGATGAAAACTCGATGCGATGCGATGTTTTGAAGCGCTTCTGAAAATGCTGAAAAAGAAGGCCGAGATCTCTAAGTTTTCATATTGTTTAAATTATGAATAAATACTAAGAGATTTTAGAGCATATTTGATGCTTCGAAAGAAGCGCTGTTTTATGTCAAAAACAAGAGCTCTGAAGTGGGACATCGCGAACAAAAATCATGCCTGTTCGAAGCGCTTTTCGAAGCATGAGGAAATACAAAAATCAGCTTCTCTCGCTTAGAAACCTGCTTCGGCCGAAGCAGTAGTTTTTGCTGGGTTCCTATCTTTGATTGCGGGAAGTTAAAAATCTGTACGTGGTAGAAAAAAACTGATTTGAGCTTAGCCATATTTTTATTTAAAGGCGATTTTTCTACAGAGCAGTTTATTCGCGAAGGCTCGTTTATTTTTTAGTCTCAGCTCAGGCAGGAGTTTCCTTCCAAGTTTATTCACAAGCTGTAATGTAAATATAACTCTTACTTGACCAGACTTTCGAAAATTCTGACCTTTTTGCTTTTATAAAAATCAGCTTTATAGAGAACTTCAAGGTCGTCTACCTCCTTATCTACTTTCTTCTAAATTCTGTTACTTGATGATAAAGAAATTGAAAAGAAATAGAAAACAACTTCCATGTAACGAAACTTTTCTATGCATATCTTTCGCCTAACCTTCTTCTTGGCTTTGTCTATTGTGTAATATACTCACTCGTACATCATAAAATGCATTTCATTACATTCAGTTGTATTATATTCATGTATTGTTTTATTTAATCACATTGTAATGTTAAATACATAAATCGTGACCAGACAATTCACAATTTAATGAGATTATTTTTTATTAAATCTGTTTTCTTTCTGACTTTTATTTTTATTTTTAACACTTTTCCTAGTGCTAAATAAAAACCATACGCAAATGGAGGAAAAGTGATAAGTGTTAGAAGAATAGTTGAGTTGAAAATTTAAGAAGTTAGAGATGAAATATTTCAGAAATTTACAATATGAATAGGTAATGCGGTTCTTGTAGTAACCTGTTGTTTACTTTGACTTTTACAAAAACCTGCTCTGAAATTAGATAACTAGTTTTGAGCATTATGTACTGGTTCAAAAAAATGAGGATCCACCATGAGCGATCTACCAAAACATAATTTCCAATGATGCAATAAAATCACTGAAATGAAGAGGCATCATCAACAATCTCCCGAGAGATAAACTTATTGTTCTCTTTTATTTTTATCTTTTTATCGATTTCTCCTCGATTTTCGCAAATTGAGTTTTCATTAGATCTCGATTAGTGGTCTGACTGTGTACTATCGAAACTATCGATAGTTTTCAATACTATCGATAGTTGTTGATAGTTTTTGTTTTTTTATTTTTATTATTAGGTCCGATAGCGTACTTTTTGGGTAAAATTTGGTAAAATGAAAGTAATCAATAATTAATCCCACTAGCCAAAAAAATTTTCAAAAGTACGGGAACAGCAAAAACAACATTCAGTTCTAGGGATTGACAAAGTTAACCGAAACTTCTAACTTAGTGTAATTCTTTTGAAATGTTAATTGTTATGTGTTTTTTTCGATATTGCTCTTAGTTTTGTCATATATGCGATTAAAAAAAAAATATTATAATAATAAAAAATGGGTAAGGTAAAAGCTGTTGGAAACTTCACAGACAACAACTTCTTAGAAGAATATTTTTTTTTTGCAAATATGTACTATATTTATTAAGTTATGAGACATAAAAGACAGATATTTTTGATGGGCAAGACACGCTTTAATCTTAATTGATTCACATGAAATTTTTAGGGTAGTTTTTTATAAATACCCATCGATTTGCGTCATGAGACTAGAAGAAAACCAACTTTAAATTTCTAACTACCACTCTAATGTACATGCATATAATCTGTGGTCACAAGCCTTAACCGCTTAAGTCGTTTTCATAAGTTTTCGGGAGAGCTGCTTAAAATATCAAAAATTCGCATTCAGCCAGTCGTCAGTTTGTTTTTCTTTAACTTATTTATAGATAATTGTCGTCTTAAAAATGTTACAAACTTAAAAAATTGGCAGCGAGTTGATTTATAAATAAATAACAATAAATTGAAAGGAACTGTCACAATACTATGGGTATTTAACATTATTATGACATTCCGATGACTGAATTTGAAATTATTAACTTAGCAACTGAATACCACTTTTTTAAATGTTTGGTGAAAAGTAAATAGGGAAAAAAACGAGCTTCTTTTAGCTACCCTGCGGAAAATTTGGTGACAAATGATCCAAAAGTACTCGTCCTATGACTTGCGAAAATGAGACTGGTAACAAAAATAACGAGTAGTGAATGGTGAAAAAAGAAAAAGATATTGTGTAAATGGTAACATATTAACCATTTTCAGTCAACTTAGTTGGTACTCCGGCTAGCATTGTAGTAAACGGCACTGAACAAATTCGATGCACCTGGATCTAAGGCCTAATTGTCTCCCTTCAATGAGACTGCCATGCAACTCAGGCACCTGTTCCGTAACTATATTCAGATATTAACTCCAGCTTAACTGGTATTTATAACATTGAAATATAAGCTCCCCTGTGGTGGAGTGGGTAGTGTACTAGCCTGTCATACCGGAGGTTGTCGGTTCGAATCCTATCAAAGACACCACTTAAAAATAAAATACAATTTCTACTTGGATTTGTAACAAAAAAAATAAATAAATAAATTTATCGATAATTACAGCTGAATTTTGGAAAATATTTATATATAATCTATATTATTCTACACCGATTAGGACTGCATAAGATAGTTCAGAGACAAGTTACAAGGTGCATACAAAGCATCAATTAACCCCATCCTAGGCCATCCCCATGTAAAAGTGGCTGGTCCGCTTCATAGGAAGTGCTAAAACTCGGACTGGTCCCTACCACTTGCGGACCGGTCACGTGACTTGTTTTGTGTTAGTTCCCTTTACGGTAGGGTATATCCGGGCAATATTTAGTGAAACCACCAGCGAGTGTCCCGAGCGAGCGAATGTTTAGTGGTGCGTGGAATTATTTACACAGTGTGTCGCAATAGGGTTGAAGGAGAAAAGACTTCAAAAAAAAAGTTCAAGATTCCTCTACTGAGCTTTGATTATTACACAGAAAGAAAAACCCCGTACTAAATTCAAGTATTTTCTGCTTACTTTTAGTATTCTTTTGTATACAAATTGTTATTTTATGTATTACTAACCTGACCATATATCCCGCTTTTGGCGGGATTATTATGCTTTTTTAAGGTCGATCCCCCTTACTATAAGCTTCTCACTATGTCGGAGTTTTAAAACTGAAAAAGCGAGATAAAATTTTTAAGCGGGATCGAGCTTAAAAAAGCAGAATATTCCCGCCAAAAGCGGGATGCCTGGTCAGGTTATGTATTACTATAAGTATAAACTTTTTACACAGTCATAGTGTGTTGGTATTTGTTTGCTTGTTGATAGCTTCAGTCGCATGTTGTGCTTATGTTGTTGTCTTGTTGTTGGTTATTCTGTTTGTTCGTTCAGTGTCGTCTAATATCCTACAAGCGTCGTATAATATGCTGCTGGTTTATACTAGATTTTAGCTGTCGTTCTTTCTATACTGAGTTAGCTGAGTGGTCTGAGGCGTTGGTCTACAAACATGATGAGCTAAGTTCAATACTAGGAATGAACAAAAATTAATTTTAAATTAAAACAAGTAAGTAAAATTATAAAATTTATATAAGTATTAAAATATAAATTCTCAAGTATGTTCTGTTATAGGATTAAATAAGTAAACGTTAGCCTGATTCGGGCTTGATTCAAGTACGCAGCGGGATTGATTACAATACGCAGCTAGGATTGATACAAGTACGCGGCAGGATTGATTCAAGTATACAGCGCGCTTGAATCTACATACAATACGAAGTTTGTCAACTACTTGTCGGCTATGCCCAAGCAATGAAAATAAACAACAACAAGAGCAGAAGAGTGATTTGTGGCTATCATCAAGCAAACAAACACCAACACAGTACGAGTACGACTGTGTATAAAGTTTATTCGTACTTAAAAATAGATTCTTTTACACGAATAAAGGCTAATCAGGCTAAAATTAAGTATTTTGCACTTGAATATTCCGACTTAATCAATCTTTCTGTACTGGATTTCAGAAAAAAGCGGGATTACCGTACTTTTGACACCGCTTGGGATTAATTTAAGTACGGATGGATTGATTTTTCTTTTCAGAGTACTTTAACATGATTAATTAATTTATTTAACAGGACTTTACTTTTTAAATACCATGTCGTTGTGAAATATATTTTCCTTTTTCTTTACTAAAAGAAGATTATTATTTTGCGTTTGAGACAAAAGTTTTTTTTAAGTAAAAATTATTAAAAATTAATATATATTATTTATTTTAATTATTTTTTAAGTATTATTTTTTGGAACGTATTCTCAAAATATTCGTAAAATATTCGCTTGAATTTGAAGAATACGAATATCATGAACGATGCGAATATTCGGCGAATCGCATACGAATATTCGTAATATCACTAGTATATATGAGTGCGTATGTTTGAAACATGGCTTAAGTAATACCCAGTTGGCCTCGTCTTTAAGTCATCATCAATGACGGGTGCACGACAGTGTTAAATCATCGACGACAAATGTGGGACAGTCGGAACAAATCATCAAAGACATTTTCGAACAAGCGTCGCGAAAATAGTGTACGTGTCAATGAGAGAATGTGAATACGTGGGCGATGATTGTATAAGTGACAATCTCGTTTGCGTTCTCTTTAATGATTACATAAGCGAAAATTTCCCCTATCTTGTCGTCAATGATTAAATAAGTGAAAATGTCGCCTGTTATGTCGTCAATGATTACATGGGCTGCAATGACGTTTATCTTGTCGTCAACGATTACATAACGACAATGTCGCATATTTAATCATAGAACAGACTTTATTTTATGTAAGGCATTGTCGCTAATCTAGTCCTCTACGATTTTACTGAAGACAAAATGTAAGATACTATCGCTCATATTGTCCGCGACCAAGTTGTATTGAGCACAAAATGTAAGATATTGCCGCTCCACAACAAAGTTGGATTAGGGACAAAATGTAATGCAATGTCGCTCATCTTGTCTTCCACAATGCTGTTGAAGAAAAAATGTGAGACACTGTCGCTCATATTGTCCTCGACAAAGTTCGATTAAGAACAAAATGTAAGACGCCCTCAAAAAATCGCTCATTTTGTCCTCCACAATGTTACTGAAGACAAAACTAAATACACTGTCGCTCATATTGTCCTCAATAAAGTTGGATAGGAGGTCCCTCAAAATAGTTGGATTAAGGACAAAATACTAGACATTGTCGCTCATATTGTCCTCAATAATTTTAATGAAGACATTGTCGCTCATATAGTCCTAAGCAAAGTTGGATTGAGAACAAAAATTAAGATATTGTCGCTTATCTTGTCCTCCACAATGTTACTGAAGACAAAATGTAAGACATTGTCGCTCATATTTTCCTCAACAAAGTTGGATTGAGGAAAAAAAATTAAGGCATTGTCGCTCATCTTATCCTTCACAATGTAACTGAAGACAAAATGTAAGACATTGTCGCTAATATTGTTCTCAACAAAGTTGTAGTGAGGACAAAACGTAAGACTTTGTCGCTCATCTTGTCTTAAAAAGAGTTTAGTACGGACAAATTGCCAGATTTGTCGCTTAGATTGTCGTGAAAGAAGACTTCCTTTAAATTGTCGATTAGAAAAACTAATCGACAGAGGACAATTCGTACAAGAATCGTCGGCGACAATGTTCTGCAAAGCAATGTGGCCAAGTGGGTAAATACTGAAGTTTTATTTTGAGTGTTTTTTATGCGTAGTTTAAGACTCACTAAACTACTGTCTAACGATAATTTTTATTACCGATAATTTTAGAATATGTAAATATACGGTTATAAATTTAGTTTATAGCTGTACTTCAGGATCCTCTTTTTTTAAGAAATAACATTATAAAGGAAAAAATTCCTTTCAATAAATATATGGCAAAAATTAATAAGTCCTTAAGTCGAATTAAAAAAAGTAGTTTTTCCGAAAGGTTTTACGCTACTACTAAGATATTTATAGGCTTATATGATATATTCCTTCTGTGAACCTTTCTAGTTTATGTATGATTGTAGCCACTGCAACCTTCAACTGAATGCGTTAATACTTAAGGAACAAAATATTGTAAGTTTTTGTTTGATTAAGTCGACTCAAGCACTTATTCCTTATTGCCAAAGAAATAAAGACAACTTTCATTAAATTTAAATTGTAACTAATGGTTTATTTATATTACTGCAACGACTAAAAAATCGATTTCGAGTTTTAAATCTTGAAATCTTTTCGCTTTTTAGATAATATTTGCTCTAAATTTCTTAAAAACTGTTTAAAATATACGAACAACCAATATATTTCTGTTTACAAATTAGTACTAAACATTTGTTAAATAGTTGCTTCACACTTGAACGACAACACAACCGTTCCTAATGAAAATCGCAAATAAACTAAAATTTTTAAGAATTAAAAAAGTCCACCTCAAACTAAAGGTACCTGATGTATTTTTATTTTTACAACAATTTAACATTTAAATCATAAAAACAAACCCAGACAGGGATAGAAAAATAGAAGAAAAGAGCAAAAATATCCTGCAGTTCTTAAATAATTTAATTTTAACACCCAAAACAAGTCGATACCTAAAGCGAAACAGAAACAAAAATTTAAAAACAAGCAAGAATCAATCGCAGCCCACCTTTAAAAACAAAAATAGTTAATAACTTAGGGATGTAACGAATACCGATACCGATATATCGGCGATACTTCAGATTTTCCGATACATCGGTATCGGCGATATTTTACTGTCGATACGACGATACTTTTAAACATTTTTTCAGAGTTTTTTTTAACAAATAATTTATTTTTGTTCGATTTTACCATGAATTAAATTCACTTCGTTATTTTGTAAATCTTATTAATACCAATTTTAATAATTAATAATATATTATGCTGTTATATTGTAAAAAAAATATTTATTTGTGGTTAATTTTACCATTTTACCATTCAAGTCGTGTTTTTCCAGCAAAAAAAGATACTCCAAAGAAGTCATGAAAATGTAGAATTCGCGATCTGGAAGTATTGCAAATTTGGATAATTTCTAATTAGTTTTACATATCCTTGCCATTGCAAGAAGTTCTGTTTTTCGATTACCAATCACCGAATTGGAAGCGATGCTAGGACAAATTTCTTTTTCGATATTCTATAATGATTTTTCCTCAAGGAAAAAGGATAAAAAATTTCCCATTTTCACAATTTTTTTCTTATGCGAATTTAAACTCAGAACTGTATTTTCATGTAAATTTAAGTGAATATATATAAGCTCAGAAGTCTTTTAGTAATTAAGCTATTAAGTTATTTAGAAGAATATTAGTTGATAAATGTCCTTTAAAAAAAATCGATTTTTTAAAAAGCATAACGAGTATTTTTTAAAATTATAAAGGAATTAAAAATTTTTTCTTGCTTTTCTACTAATTATCTGCATATTTTTAATATAAACTTTTTGGAAGCAAAGAAAATGTAGCTCCTTACAAATTACTTCCAATGTTTTATAAATTTTAAATACTCTCTCTTATAATGTAATTTTGTATAATAAAAAAATTGCACTTGAGTTTTGTTAATCTAAACTCGAACTTAATTTCAATATTCGTATCGGTATCGGAATCGGTATCGGCGATATTTATTTTTAAATATCGGTATCGGTATCGGATCGGCAAAACGGCGTATCGTTACATCCCTATTAATAACACCATAAATATTTGAACTTAGTTGTAAATTTGTATTACGGGTATCTGAACTGTCGTACACATATGTAAATATACTACTCAGGTATATATCTAAAAACATACATTGTTTACCTATTTATGACATATGTTTAATTTTAGCTGCCTTTAACTATTTGTGGCAGGTATTAATTTTACAAAGCATTAAATTTGTTGTTGCTTGTATTTCTGTTTCTACGCAAGGTTAACATTGCGGCAATACGAGGGTTAATAATTATGTTGTGAGCCTTGGAAACTCTTGATATTTGTTAGGTGCTATTTAAAGTTTTTCTCATTTTAGGTGTATACATATCTGTTCTTTATAACGGAGAGAGTCGGTCAGAAAAAAAAAACACCTTGAAAAACATAATAGGGTCTTTTTTCAGAAAAATTGTATGTGTGGAAACAAACAAGAGTTACTTCTTTTCAACCTTGTATGCCCTCGGGAAAGAATATTTACTCATGCACTATCATACCTTTGGTTCACTCTTGCGCATGTGAGTACAAAAAATATTTCACTATTACGAAAACTCGCACTAGGAAAGCAATTTAATTAAATAAATAATTTGTTTGATTTTTTTTAGCCCATTCTAAAAAACTTATTTATTAAGTCTATGGAATATTCCTTACAGACTAGCCTACCTGTTCTGTAAATCGAGTCGATTTAAAAACGCTCGATTTAGAAGAATTAAATCCACTAATAGCGTAATTTTTCAGACTTTTTTGTAGTTTTCTATTTTTTTGAGATTAATATATCATATCTGAATTAATTTACTATGATTTAAAATACATCAATGGAAAACGAGAAATTTTCTCGGATTCGGTTTACAGAACATGGCTGTATATTACAATTCATATAAATTATTAGGAAAGTATATATAATTTAAAAACAATTAGTTATTCAAATGTGCATTGATATTGCGATTTATAATATGAATATAAATTTAAGGAAAAATTAATAAAGTAAGACATTTCGTTGAAAGAAAAACTTACGGCCCCGTTCTGTAAACCGAATCCGAGTAAATTTCTCGTTTTTAAAATGAACTAAAATTTTTGGCGTTCTCTAAACCAAATTCACCATAAGCCCAATTCACAATCTTGTGCAAATGGTCTTGCATCGTAGCATTTGCAAATTGGTATAGCATATTGATACTCACCACTTAACAATTGTTAGTGGTGAGTATCAATATGCTATACCATTTTGCAAATGCAACGATGCAAGACCATTCGCACAAGATTGTGAATTGGGCTATAATTTTATTCGTTTTAAAATCGAGTAAATAAACCACCTGCTCGAAAGTAAATCGAATGCAGTTTTTCCTCAAGAATTTATTTCCAAATAGTAAAAAAAACACTTCGTACTTAAAATTCAATGTGTTTTTTTTTATTTATTTGGACTAAGAGATATTTGTTTTTACAAAAATTTCTTCTAAAAAAATAATATTAAAAGGTACTATAGCCCAATTCACAATCTTGTTCAAATGGTCTTGCATTTGCAAAATGGTATAGCATATTGATACTCACCGCTAACAATTGTTAAGTGGTGAGTATAAATATACTATACCATTTTGCAAATGCTACGATGCAAGAGTATTTGCACAAGATTGTGAATTGAGCTTATGTATCAATATGACTCGTATATACTGCAAACATGATCAAAAATATATTTAATGAAATAAAACAAAATTTTTTATTATACCTATTTTTTGATTATTTTTCTCCTGTATCTGCATATAACATGCTTTATGATGTTTTTTAGATATTTTTAACATATACAATTTTTATTTGTACTCAACTTCTACTAAAGTAAATCGGACAATTTACGGAACACCAAATTAAAAATTATTCGGTTTTGAAAAATAACTCGTTTTAAAATCGACTCGGTTTACAGAACAGGGCGGATAATCTTCTCAATCGATCAGCGATAGCATACTTAGTAAGATAAGTTTTAAGGTGGAGTAGATCACAAGATCGTAATGATCGTTGAGTAACATTAAAAATATGAGATTCAGCATGAAAGATATAAGAGCATGCTTCTTCGGCCTTTTAAAATTGGCAAGTTAGTCCCAGGAAATCTTATTGAATATGAAGGCATCATAACCTCGATAGACATTTCTTAAACAATATATAAGAAATTTCTTTTGGACAGATTCGATGCGATCGATATGCATATTGTAGCACGGGTCCCATATAATCGATCCATATTCTATAATAGGTCTTTCTACCGATTAGCGATGGGGAAGTGAAAAAAAATATATCGATATATGTATATCGATATCGATTTATTTTTAAATATCGATTGGCATCGATATATATCGTATAAAAATATCGATATATCGAAATATCGATATTTTTCAACAATGATAATTCATACGTAGTCCCTAAATTTTACTAAAAACAAAACAAAAGAAGTATCTTTCTTATAAATAATTAAGCTGGAAAGAGTTAATTTCCAAGATCCTTACTGTTCCACCAATATTTCATGGAACATACATTAACAAAATTACACTTAAAGAATGATAATTTTTCGAACAGACAAAGTATTATAAATAAAAGAAAAGATTTTGTTAGTAATATTCTATTTGATGAAGACTGTGCCGAAATATTTTTAAAAATTGAATGAAAAACAAAACCAAAACCAAACAAAATATGTATATCGAATTTGATACTGTCGATATATTTGGAAAAAATATCGAGATATCGATATATCGAAATTAAAAATATCGACGATATATATATATCGATATATTTTTAAGAAAATATCGATACATCGATATTTTTGCCCATCCCTACTACCGATGTAGTATAAACATTTAGTAGCAAGCGGATCGTTGATTCTTTTGATCATCTCTTAATAAAGGATAGATTCCCACGAGTTTTATGTGTATAATATTCAGTAAGTAAGAATCATGTCCTCTACAAAAATGCATATGTTTGAATTTTTTCAGATTAAGTTCCATTCATTAAGTTAAGACTGCACTATTTGTAGAAATGGTATTAATCGTTTTGAAGAAGAATATAAAAACATTTTAATGTCATTAATATATTACAATATTTTATGGCTTCAGGCAAATCATTGATAAACAGCAAACATAATATTGGGCCCAGGTGCCTGCCATTGACGACATCAGAACTAACAAAAATTCTTCTTGAAATTTGAAAACGGACACTTTTCAACTGGAAGGGGGAGACTAGGGTGCCCCTTCTCTGTAAGGGGGACTTCTACTATAGCTAGAAAGCTGAAATTTGGTGAGTGAGTCAGTGAATAGTTACTAAAATATGCACTTTTTATAGCTGCATATCTCTGAAAGCTTCTGAAAACTTCACCTAAGAGGTAACCTTTGTAGGAACACCTTATGTTTCAAGTTTCATTATTTTACGATTAAGTGGAGTAAAGTTATGAGGGGGATAAAAACAGCTCGAATGGTTTCGTGTAATAATACACACCGTATGGCCGGAACTTGGCCTGGCCTAGATAAATAGCGTCGCTGTGCTGACCATTGGTGAAAGAACTAATGACCAGTGTTGTAAAATGAAGAATGATCGTCATAGCTGAAAACCCTTTAAGAAATTCGTGTTAAAGTGGGGTAAATGATGAAAAAAGTTGATGTATGAGGAATTCGGTGGTACATTTTTCAAAAATGTGAGGACAATAATTTATTTCCTTTTGAAATCCTTTGAAAAATATTTTTAACCGTCAACGGCTCATGAACTTTTTGTACCACTCCTATTTAGATGCAGGCTAATTCGAGCATAGGAAAAATATATGGAGTGATTTATGAAATCGTTTCATGCTATTTATGTCTAACTTTTTTCATGCAAATATGCAATATAAGTAGTAACCCTCGTAAGACAGCTGATAGTATTTCAAGTAAATTAAATACTTTATCTTTGTAAAACTCGACAAACTGCTAAAAACAAATAAACATGTTTAATAATTTTAATATCTATACATTGACATTTTTTAAAGTTGACTTAAATAACCGTAGCAAAAACAAAGATAAAATTTATTATTTAATTGGTCATTTAGCACCCACACATTATGTTTAAGCACTTACTGTTTTTAGTCTATTGCCAACTTATTATTTTATTTGTTTATCATAAAATTAAAAGAAAAAAAAATTAGCCGACCTATACAGGTATGTTATGGAAATCAATGAAAAATTGTAATAAGTTTCAAACGTTTCCGATAATTTGTATTATTTATTTATATTTTCTTCCAAGCCAGAGATCATAAAAAGCAAAGAAAATATACGAATTTGGATTGACAAGCATTCAAGTAGAATCAAAATTATTCCGTTTTGACAGACCACTTCACTCGTTAGTGTCAATCTACTAAATCCATCCGGTTGCCTAGACCAATCTCTGACACCTCCGATAGGTCAGCTAAAATATGATTGCCCAGATATTTCTGTCTCGAGATGTGCAAAGAAGGTGGGGCCCTTGTTCAGGACAGCTATGGCATCCCTGCGACAACCCTTACGACTTCTGTTGGCTAATTGTGATCGGTTGGCATTATAGCAAGCCCACACCTTAAAGATGCTTAGCTTGCGCCATTTACCTTCAGCTTTTTTAAAATAGTGTTTGAAGATATTATTACTAATCATGCCAAACGGAATGGTAACCGATTCAGCAATGAAGGCATCCAGGGCAGAGTCAGTCCTGGCCAGTTCGTCCGCCTGCATTTGGACGAGATATTTTATCATAAATCTAAAGTAGTATAAATTAACGGCCTTGCCCTAAAATCTAATGATTTCTAATTTAAATAGTTGAAATTTCACATCATTCCAATCATCACTTTAATAGCGGATGTATATGTCATTGATTAAGCTGATTACACTACATATTTATTTAATTACATATGGCAAGTACAAACATAAATTATCAAGAAGAAAAACCCACTAGTTTACTTTCGATTTTTAATTAAAAAATCAGCACAATTACTTGATTGCACACGTAAAGACACCACACTGCTACACAGTATTTATTTAAGCGTTTAGTTTTTTTTTATTTTCTAAGACAGTTTATAACTTGTCTTTAAATAAATTATGTGTTAATATTAGCAACAGCAACAAAAATTGCCATGCATCATGTATCAGTTGCCAGTTGTCTTAGTAAACCATCCATCCATCCATGCATCTCTACACACAGCGTTACAACAAAAATGCATGTTACCACAGAAAAATATAAATTGATTATATTCGATTCACCAAAGCAATAAAAACTTGTCTAAAATATAAAATATTTAAGATTAAACTAATAAAGTCGCAATGGCAAGTTTTTATTTTTATGCTGTCTTTTTATTTGCAAAAAAAACTCAAAGTTGTAAATGAAAAAGCAAAGATTTTATCATCAAAATCTTTTAATTATCGAAATCTACCAGTTTAATAAGTATTTTTAAATAAACTAGTAAATCAATTTACTAATATTAAATGCACAAAAAAAACAAATTATTTAGAATGCAATGCTTTTCTAAACACTAAATAAAATATGAAATATTTTGTTTGGAAAAAGTTGTTCCCATTTTATAGTTCAAAAACACTATTTGACAAAATGGAAAATTTTGGAAACACTTTTTGAAAGATCTAGTGTAGGTTGTAGAAATTTGGCAATTTTTAGAAATTAATGTTATCAAATGTTATCGATAAAATACGATTTTTTCACTACGTTATTTCTGCACCGATTTCAAATTTGTCGCATAGAGGAGTACTTTAGCTTACCGTGTGTATTTAAAATATTTTATTTTGAATAATATTTAGTGGAAATATTATCAATAGAAAATTTAGTTTTTCTTATTATTTTCAGATTTTTTGCAAAATTTTGTTTGAAACCCTACTCAGTTTTAATATTCTTAAAAAGTGTATGTTACAAATTATATTCTTAAAAAGTGTAACAACAAAGAAATAGAAGATGTCAGCCAGTTTTGTTATCTTGGAAGCATAATATCCAAAAACGGCAGCTGAGGTGAAGATATTGACAACCGCATTCAAAAGTCCCGACAAACATTTGGTCGATTGAGGCGCACGAAGCTAAATATCTTCAATGCGAATATGAAATCCACTCTTCTTTACGGTTGTGAAACTTGGAATGCTAGCCAACGAGACATACAAAAGATCCTAGTGTTTCTAAATCAATGCCTTAAAAGAATAATGCGAATCTTCTGGGCAAGATTAATATCTAACAGCAGACTTTGGGAGCAATGCAATCAGCAGCCAGTACCAGTAGATATAAAAAGGCGTAAATGGAAGTGAGTTGGTCATAACTTTAAAAGGCCGCAGACCGATACTACAACCAATGCCATAGAATGGAAACCACAAGACTGCCGTAGACGGAGTCCCCCAACCCATACATGGAGAAGACAAATTGATGCAGAAATAGCTCGCTTAGGAAAAAGCTGGGGCGAAGTGAAAGCTTTAGCCCTATGCTCCTTATAGGATCGATGGGACCATATACATATATAATGCGAACCGTTTAATCGGTTAGCTGTATCAATGATAATGAAATTAAACACTAGTTAGCTGCAACAGCCAATATAAATTAAAGCAAATTTAGAGAGAGAATTATTTTTGTTGCAAATCCCAATAATTTTTACTAAATTCCAATTCCAATTGTGCTCATTATATTCGTTAGTTAGTCATGACAAAAGCATACGATCGGCTGACCTTATCGATTTAAGAATTGTCAAAATCATATATTTATCGTAATTAAGCTCTTATGGTAATGAGCATGGATTGTTTTTTGTATTCATAGAAAATTGATAGCGTGAGTTGAAATATAGTCTATTCAACTAATATTTTATCGGCCTAACCATTTTCCAACAAGTATTTTTTCTGAGTGCAGTACAAAAACAGAAACAAAGGAATATGGAAATAAATTTTTTTGCAACTTGGAAACAAAAGAAACTATCGACACTAATGCAAACAGTGTTCTAACACAATTAAACGAAACTATTAGAGGTGTTAAGAACTTGAAAGCCAGAAAAAGGTCAGAGGAACTGGATATTATATATTAGGAATTGGTTTTGATTTCTCTAACATATACGATAAGTAAAATGATTTTTTCTAAATAAGGTTTAATTACAAATAAAACAACTCCTAAACATTTCAATTTAAGATATATATAAAGCATCTAATAAAAGGATATCACTTGCTTTTTACTTAATACATACTTGTGAATTATTCTTCTATCTGATTTATTTAACCGATTATTAAGCGGTTATAGCCTCGATTAATTATTCGAACAATTAACCGATTAAAAAGAAACCCGATTATTTGAATACCCTAGTACATACACATAAATACATGTGTAGGTTTATATAAATTGCTGTCCATTTGGAGTTATCGATCACAAATAACTTTATTTTAAACGTCTAGGCTAAGGACACATTGATTTGCGGTTTTTGAACAGTGCATGCTATAATAGACTTTTATTTTTAATTAGAGAAGTATGTAGGGTAGACTGATGACTTTTTTTGGTGATATGTCGCAGAGCTCAATTCCGTCCGAAAGCTGAATTGAATCCACCCAATTTTTGTAGCAGGTGGTGTCTGAAAAAGAAAATAAAAGTAGGCAAACGTGTCAGGTGTATCCAGATTTTAGGCGGCGCTGGCATGCTAACTAGGGCTCGCCATCTTATGGCGTATTGAATTCCGTTTTCGAACGGAATTGAACTCTGTGACAAGGCTGATGATTTCGTGTCGTTTTAATTTGAAAATTTTTAGTTTTTTGGGTTGGATATCTATTTTTAGGACAAAAACTAAAAATTTAGGAGGCGGCACCAACGAAAAAACCAACTTATGAAATAACGGACTCCCTAATATAGCATACATAATTATTTTTACTTTTTTCTTCCTGCAGAAGAGCTGCAAAGAGAAACGACTTTATTTGATTCCATATTTAAATAAAAAAATAATAATTTTGACCAAACTTGAGCAAAATTTTGATTGACAATTCAAAAAATGTTCTCAGAAAAAAAAATTAAATATACTTAACAAACCCCAACAATAATCTAAAATACTCTCTAAAACCATGTACAGAACAAAAACTAGTATGTAAAATTATGCAAAACAAAAATAAAAAAGAAACAAAATAATAAGAACTAAAATAAATAATAAACAAATTTTGAAATAAGTTACATTGAACTAGTGGAAACTTGTTGCCAACAACCGCCACCGCTAACGCCATCACAGACATCCCACAGTAAATTTTCCAATCAAGTCGGCAAAAACTCCAACAGTAACTAACAACAAGTGTGTTCAAATTCGATTGTCACCCTACTAACACTGTGACAAACAAACCTGCATTCATATGTAAATGAGTGACTGCGACTGCGTGACACGGTTACAAAAAATGCAATTTTCAACAAATAGCAATGACTAGTACCAACAGCAATAATAACAACAAAAACATACAATCATTATATTTATTTCTACAACTGAACCAACAACTCTTTATGTTGTAGTTGTCGTGTATTGCAGTTGCTGTTATTGGGTGACAATTGTGTGTGCGAGTGAAGACGGACAAACAAATAGTTTCTACAAAACGCTGTTTTAGAATATAGAAATTGAAAATTTAGGTCAAACTTTTAAAATATGGAAAATATTGTATTTTATTAATTTACTAGCCCCACCCGGTGTGCTTCGCTACCCCACTGCTGTGCAGATATAGGAAAATTAATAATTATGTTGTATGGCGGGTACCCGTCTCTACCCTCCAATACCACCAAAACTTAGCTGGAAATTCCATGTTTTTTTAAGAATAATACACCTCTTATGGGTGTACCCGTTGTTTCCCCGTCATATAACACCAATATTTTGCTAAAAATTGCATGGTATTCCAAAAGAAATTTGTCTATTTGAATATCCCTGTCGTCAGCAAGACAGTTCCGAAATTTCATAACGATCGGTCGGACTGTTTGGCATCCTATAAGGAACACACACACACACAAACAAACAAACATACAAGCAGAGATCAATTTTTATATATAGATATTTATACAAATGTTTACGATCAATTACGATGAATACGACACGCCCGGCTAACAACAATTTCATACAAAGTTTACATGCATAACGAAGTATGAATTAAAAAGCAACTGAAATAATTTTTTTTTAATGTAAATATTTTACATTAATTTCGTTTTTCTTTGATGTTAAGTAATTAATTAAGTCATCTTCTTGTTTTTATAGCTTTTTCTCATATTTTACTATTGTGTTACGTTAAGAGGAATGCGTGAATGGTTGAGCGATGCTATGTCGTAATTGTAAAGTGTTCACTTTACACGCAAAGAAGAAATTGTAGAGAATATTGTCGTTTGTATAAGCTCTTTAGCTTACTGCCAAAATCGCAACTACTCTATACAGGCGTGTATAGAGAACTCCCTAAAGGAAACAGAAGTAGAAATAGTATCATACAGATGATCAGCAATTTAGCCCCTGGTAAAGCAAAGTGGACCTTTTTTTTTAATTGTGTACAAGTTCATAAAAACCAAGTTTTAAGAACATAATAAAATAGTTGTGCAGCAGGCCAGTGAGTAGAACACTTAACATAAAACACAACAATAACTTAAAATGGTATGAGTTCAATGCTTAGCAATAGACATTTACGGCCAGGCCCACCATGTCGACACGATTCTTTTTTTCTACAATAGCATTTAGGGGTTCTATTTGAGTTTTCATTGAGATCGGACGTATTTTGTCTCTTCAAAAAAAATTATATACTCATAGAATATATTTTTAAATTAAAATTATAAATATATCAAAAGAGAAATTAATTATTTTTTGCTGCTTTTGGGAAAATTGATTCCAATCCGACTTTCTGGCAGGTTGAGTTATCTTCTGATAAAGAAGTTTCAGCAACATAAAACGATGATGATTATAGATGCTTCAATTAATGCTAAAGACTCTTCGCAGATTTTAAACGCTTCAATTCAAAATATTCTGAGTAAAGCTAAATATTGTCAAGACAATGAACTTCTTCTCAAGTCAATGGAATTTAACGATTCTTCATCTGAAGATTTCGATTTTCAACGAGTGCAAAAACGGCAACGTAGTAATGATGATAAGGCAGTTATTTCTAAATTTAATCATATTAGTCAAATGTGTAACAATCAAACTTTGTTTAATAGTAGTACACAAAATTCCCAAAACAGATACTCTATCTTAGGTAAATTCGATATTCAGGTAGAAAAAAATAATACAAGGAAATTGAAATTTCCTTAGGAAACTTCTAATACACCAAACACAGAAAAATCATTTTGTCCACCCATTTTCGACTTTAATGTCAATATCGAAGATTTATTGAATCATATCTAAAATAAATTAATTTAAGCCCAGCGAAAATAGTTCGACATTTAGAAGCACTAAAAGCTGTTAGAAGCAATGCATTGCATATTTAAAAACAAATGCTTCCAAAAATGCTACCACAAATGCACTAAAGTTTGCAAAAGAGCACGAACACTTATTAGCTTTTGACGACAGTTTTAAAATGTAAAAAACTATATGCAAGGCAATATAAGTATTTAAAATTTAACTTCTCTCACTGACGATAGTGCTTCTTGGAAGCACTAATGTAAGCGAGACCCTTAATATATGTTCTACGACTGTATACACGAACGGTACATTTTAAAAATAAAATAAAGTAAAAATTATAAAATAATGTATTTGTAAGAGTAAGTTTATGCTGCCGGTTTCCAACAGTGTTTGTGGCTGAATGGTTCGTGCGTTGGATTTCAAATCTGAAGGTGCTTAGTTCGATACTAGTTGAAATTAAAATAACAAACAGTGATTAATTAATTATTAAAGATAAGAAGTAATAAGCCTTTAGCATGACGGTAGCCCATTTGCAAACACGTCCATCCATTATCCTTGCCAATTAACATTAATCATTTTTCCCAAATACTTAGAAATAAAAACATTAAGAGGTTTATATGTATTATAAACTGATATACAATTAATTTAAAAAGAAATTGAATTACTGATTCTTGTAATAAATTAAAAAATTGATAATATATATTAAATCAAAGAGTTACTTTTGAGTCCCCCAAGAGGAACTCTAAAAAAATTCAGTGCTGGAGTTGTCAACATTGGTGACATATGTCACGAAATAGTATCAGACCATTTGCTTGTGTGATATGTATTGCAAGTCATGGTCCAGGGGAATGCAAATTTGTATCAGACAAGGATAATTTACCCGTTTGTTCTAACTATAAGCAAGATGGGCATCCTTATAATTGTTCGGCTTATAATAAATATATTGAAATGAAAAGAAAACTTTCACTTGTAGCCAAAGAGAAAAGAAAGAACAAGGTCGCTTTTAATGTTGTTTGTTCCTTAAGAGATAATAACACCATTCAGTTAGATAAATATTTGCCAAGTCTTTTCCAATCTTCGAAAAGTCTAGTAGATTCTAATAATGTTTCTCCTTTAATTAAATAACTTTTAACAATTTAAAAATTCGTTGTGCTCCTGAAACTTTGAGCTTAGAAGAAAAAATTTTTATATTTTTTGTGAACTACAAAATTCTGTCATTGGAGGAAGCAAAACAAAAATATCGTTGTCTCCTAGCTGAACTAAGAAATACTTATGATCCATAATGAATTAAATTTATGTATTTCATTTAATGTTAGATCGCTCATATGTAGAAGTGAGTCGAAGAGTAGATCTATTAAATACACTAGTTTCTAATAATATTGATATTGCTTTTGTGGAAGAAACTTATATGAGGGATAGACGCAGAGTATTCCTAACAATTTACAATTTTTTTCTGGATTACAGCTCACTAGGAGCAGCAATTGTTTTGAAGAAATCTTATATATATAAAAAAGTTAACGTAATGGGTCTAGAATTTCCACACAGTTTTTTATCCATTGAACTTTTGACTAACGAATCCATAAAAAAAGATTCTTCTTGGAACGATTTACATCCCATGTAATTTTAACTCTGCAAAAATAACAAATGGATTATCGATTATTAGTAACATCTCTTTTTAAAACTTTTATGGTTCGTTTATAGGAGGAGATTTCAATTCCAAACATATTAATTGGGCTCACTCTGCAATGCTAGTGGAATTTTATTTTTTAATTTTTTACAGCAGACTTCTTTATATTTCAAACGCATTTGCCATACAGAGCCAACATTTCCAAACGGTTCCACTTTTTTAGATCATTTCTTAGCTAGTATAAATTATATTAATATGTCAAACCCAAATATTTGAAATTATTCTGAATCCACCATCTACATTCATATCTTATAGAAGGACCAATTGGAAAAACTTCAGATATGATATTAGGAACGGAATTTTGGTTCATTATACAGATACTATAAGAAATCTTTCTAACATTGAAATTGATAATTATATCAAAAATTTTAGAATTTTAAATTTGCTAATAATGGGCATGATTGTGTAAGGGGCTGGCGTTAACACCTATGTCGTGCTTTATAATCTACACAGAGAATATTATCACCAAAAAATTTTCAAAGAAAAGTTTGTCTAAAAATTAATTTCATTTTCAGTAAATGTTCTTTACATAATCAATGAATTGTGTGTTTGACTCTTACTTAGGACGCAAGAACCAAAAACAACAAGAAAAACTATGTCGTAAAAAACAACCCCGATGACGACATATACACAAATAACAACAACAATCGTCGCTAAAGGAATTCGATTGTACCAAGTTTGTTTTTTGAAGATTTTTGAGTGAATCAATTCTTTAATGTCGTTGCGTTAATCCTCATTCATTTTTTTTTTTTGAGTCTTTAGATAAATATTCAGACTTGAACACATTTAAAAAAGTAAAATTTCATAAATGCTTAATGGATAATAATGATGATGATGGACCCAGACAAAAATTTTGTTTGATATATTACAAAAAATTCAGTAAATATTTTTGTTTGACTAAGTAAACTATTTTGTTTAATATTTGTTAGTATTTTTAGACTAATTGTTTTATAAATTCAGACAAAAATTTTTTTGATATTTTTCAGAAAATCCAATAAATCTTATTGTTTGATTTAGTAAATTGTTTTGTTTACAATTTGTAAATATTTTTAGACAAATCGTTTTATAGATTTAAACAGTTTGTTAAAAATAAGTTTTTTTCAATAAAATTGTTGAGATATTTTTGTCTATATTTACAAATTTATTTGTAGGTCCGTTCTAGACAAAATATTTACTATTTCATTGAATGCCTTTACAAAAAATTAAATTTTTTTTGTGTTGATATAAATATTTTGCGACATTTCTCTTTACTTTCAAATTTGGGGAAAAAAATTTTTTTGTGTTGATATAAATATTTTGCGACATTTCTCTTTACTTTCAAATTTAGGGAAAATTTACGAGAGAATAATTAAGATAAAATGGAGATTGCATTCAATGGTACATATTTACCAAACTTTCAATCTGGCTTTAAGAAGGGTCATTCTACTCATGATGACTAGTAAAAGTTTCAGAATGATGTAGTCTCTAATCTTCGTAATCGTTTTTGCACACGCCTTTTATGATGGCATTCTTTTTAAGCTGATTGAAATTGGATTTAGTTCAACCATAGTTAAACTCTTGCAAAGCTTTTTCTATAACAGGAAGCTTTGTGTACAAAAGATTTATCAGACTTCGGAAATGTTAATATGGTGGTGTACCACAAGGTTCAATTTTGACTCCACAACTTTACAACATTTTTATGTATGGCTTTCCCCACATTTTTCCCAACTCAACTGGCGTACTTTATGCTGATGATTTTCGTATCTATGCTCTAAGACAAGTTTCGAATCATCTTCAATTCGTTAAACAGTTTTATGATCTTTTGAGTGTTAAGATAAATGTTTCTAAATGTGAAGCACTGTGTATCCGGAATGCTTCGGGAAAATGTAAATACACTGTTGTTTCAGAGAGTAAAAGGCTTACGATTTTCCTTGATGGCATAGAGACTCCATTCGTTGATAGTCTTAAATATCTTGGAGTTAGTTTTAATAATCAAATTTAATGGACATTCAAGGTCGGTTTAAAAAAAATGGTTTAGGGTAATGGGTGCATTTTTAAAGATTATTTATAATAAAAGCCTCTCAAAGAAAACCAAGCTTCTTCTATATAACACTACTATCAGTCCAATTTTCATTTACGGGTTTGCAATATGGTTCAGTGTTGCACCTATTATCATCAAAGAGATGAAAATATTTGAACGGAAAATTTTAAGATGTTGTATTCAGAAAAACCTCGAATCCTTAAATAGACGTTAATCAAACCCGTATATTTACTCTAACACAAAAATTACCCCAATCGGTCTATATTTATGCGATCCCAGCAAAAATTATTGCTTGCTGAAAGCATTTTTGTAAGGGAGACTGCAAAATGGAATCACTTACAATTGCGCTTGTATAATGCATGATTTTTGTTCGCGATGAGCCGCTTAGAAGCAATACTTTCTGCTTCCATAAAATGCTTATATTAGTGCTGAAAATCATCAACATTTTCAGCACTAAAACTGAAAATATATGGAAAAATGGTTCGATAAGCGTTGGCGGGGCTGATGGATTTATTAGCGTCAAGTTAAAGGCTCACTACTTTTTATATTTAGTTATCAATTTTGTATTTTTACTCACTGTTTGTTATTTTAATTTCAACTAGTATCGAACTACGCATCTTCAGATTTGAAATCCAACCCACCAACCAAAAACACTGTTGCAACTCGGCAGCATGAAGTTAACATGGACTTACTCTTATATATACATACATTATATTAAAACTATTTACTTTATTTTTAAAATGTACTGTTCGTGTATACACAAGTGTATGTGTGTGTACTGTTCGTGTATACAATCGTAGAACATATTTTAGGGTCTCGCTTACGTTAGTGCTTCCAAGAAGCACTATCGTCAGTGAGAGAAGTTAAATATTAAATACTTATGTTGCTTTGCATATATTTATTACATTTTAAAATTATCGTCAAAAGCTAATAAGTATTCGTGCATATTTGTTCGTGGTCTTTTGCAAGTTTTAGTGCATTTGTGGTAGCATTTTTGGAATCATTTGTTCTTAAATAAGCAAGGCATTGCCTCTAACAGCTTTTAGTGCTTCTAAATGTCGAATATTTTTTGCTGGGATATTATGAAAAAAATTCATAAATAGATTAGAAACACATCAAAATGATCTTATAAAGGAAATTTATAATGAGCGGAGAGTTTTTACTTGGAGTAATACGAACTATCCCTCGCCTATCTAACTATCCCTTCCTTTTTGTAATGAAGAAAATATTAATTTTGATATAAATAATAACATAAGATAACGCTTTATTACGAAAAAGCAGACCGGGTACTTTATTTTATTTACTGGTACTTTATTTTATATACTGGGAATTTTATTTTATCTTTATTTTATTACAATTTTTTATTTATTTTTTACTTTTAATTTATGGTTAGATTTAAGTTTATTGTAAGAGTTCTGCTCTTATGATATGTTACCCCCGGGAGCAAGGGCATATCAACTCATAATCAAATTTTTTTAGATTTTTTCTACTCATCTCATTGTTAAAGCTTTAGGGCCATATTCATAATACATTATCAATTGGTAATAAAAGGTTTATGAAACAGATTTCCATACAAAATTTGTTTCATAAACCTTTCATAAACTTTTGAAAAGTATTATAAATAAGGGGGTTATGCTGTAATCATTTATTGTTTTTAAGATAATACATTGTAGTCTTAAGTAATCTTTACATCATTCTTTTTAAAAACTTATTGGCAAAAAAATTTCAGATTTTGTTTTTGTTTTAAATGTAATTGTGCATAAGAAAGAATCGTGTCTATATAGTGGGCCTGTCAGTTAATTCTTATTATATTTAGTGTTTTCAATAACTTTTAAATATTGAAGTTTTTGACTTGTTATTTGTAAGCCAAAGTAGTGCCGTGCCGAGTTTGTTTATTGTCATTTTAGCCCATTGCTTTGCCATTTTTAATTTTAATATCTTTTAAAAATTGGTCATACATATGTTATCATAAATAATATTAAACAAACTGTAATTTGCTAGTGTAAACACCTTTCTTAAATCGTTGCATTTACAAATTCCATATTTAAAAACCTCCCAGCTCAATGATAGAGAATTTCTTGTCTTTTTCTTTTGACGAAGTTTAGATATTGCATTACTTTAGCTGTGTGAAAGACATTAAAAAGCAATTACTATGCAATTTTTCTTCGTTTTTAATACAAAAAACATTCTTGATGAAATACTTTACTAAATGATCTATTATTTTTTTTTCTTTGTGTAAAATTCTCTAGAATTATAAAAAAGGTGGGGCAGTTATAAATACATGAGTTTATAAAATTGTCACATGATATATATTGAAATAGTGTTTGCCATAGCTGCCAGAGAGCAGTGGGGCCAATCACAAAAGTAATAGTTCTATTATCAAATATCTTTTAAGCCGCTGGTCAGATTACAAAACAATGTATGAAGAAGTCAGAGGAGAACCTATGATTACAGAGAATAAAATTCTTGATACATGGTGTCCAAGGCGAACAAAAATGTATTGATAGCCACTTAAAATAATCTATTTTGTAAAAATTATTAATAACTATTTTGTTTAGAATTTATAAATATTTTTAGACAGCTTTTTTTATAGATTTGGACATTTTGTTTACTGAAAAACTGGATTTTTTAAATGAAATTACTGAGACATTTTTGTCTGTATTTACAAATTTGTTTGGAGGTCCGTTTCTAGACAAAATATTTACTAATTCATTGAACTTTTTACTGAAAATGAAATAAATTTTTTTGTGTAGCGGTCAGAGTACACATATTCTGTAACTTTTGAGGTAGAAGCCTGTGACAGGCAAACGGACAGCGCAGAGTGGTATTTTGGTGGAAAAATGCCAATTTTCGACTATTACTTTTCCAAAATCGAATGATTCAGTTCTATAGAGCACTGTTTCACTAAGATAAATCCATAATTGGTTTTCGTAAAAAGCCAGATTTTATGCTAGAAAAAAATATAGTGAAGTTACTCAAATATTGTATAACGAAAACCAAGGAAAATGTTCATGCAACTCTGTAGGTTATGCATGTAAGTTATTTTCAGTGCTAACAATCTAGTAGCATTTTTATTGAATTACAGTATTTTATTTTTAATATACAAAAAGTATTTACCTTACATATCGCTAGCTTAGAGTGCAAAGGCGCCAACTGCACTTTTTGAAATTTTTCAGGAGATACAAAAAACTGTATAAAAAAATTTACATTATATTTTGTAAATTTTTTTTAATGGAATTTTATTTGCTTTGTTGTTACATACATATACAGTAAGTAAAAAAATTTAAAAAAATAGTATCTTTGATTTAAAAGAGTTTTTGTTATTTAGCACCCTTTCTGTTGCTACTTTTTGATTTGTGCATATCATTTAGCACCTTTTCTATAAAAAAATAATATGAAAATTTTTCTTATTTGATATAAATAATATGAATTAATTTGTGTTTTTAATGCCGATAGCATTTAATATTTATTGTAAAAAACATTTGCATTGTATACAGTCTTGCTGTGACTTAAATTTAATTATAAAAAAATTTATTTCTTAGGTTTTTATCACATGAAATCAAGTTAGCAGTCTTACTTCATTGCTGCTTATATAAAATAAAATAAAAAAATATGTAGCACCTACATTAAAGATATATGTATATTACTCGTGAGGTAGTTCGTCATAAAACTTGTGGTGATCTTTTGGCAAGGTCATTTTTAAATATTGCAAATCGTCATATTTCCTAGTTGTAATTTTTTTTCTCTCACTGTGAAGTTGTGGTAAATCAGACCAATTTAACGGAGAAATAGTTTTATTTATTCTTTGAGGATGTTGTTGCCATGAATTTGGGAATCTCAATTTATAAAACATTTCTTTTTCTGCTGTATATCTTATCGCACGAATATCAGTGACTTTGGTATCACCTTTTTCCCGGCCAGGACGAATGCTTTTCACGAATTGAAGGTCTCTAAATGTTTTAAAAAAAGTATGATCCAAATATTCCACTTCATAAGGTTCTGGGTTCTTTCGAGCATCTTTACAAATAGCAATATATTCTGCAGGTACGTCTATAGTCCGATGCTTCAACGCGCGCTCGATGAGTGAGTGAACGCTGTCAGCCTCCATTTGCGTGTGTCCAGTTTCTAAAATTTTTTGTTCTATTGTTATTTGATGTTTAACAGCTGCATTTAATAAAGCATTACTCATAGTCACATTTCTGTTTTGGTATGAGCATCCGTCGCTGTAAAATATAATTTTTGCCGAGATTTCTGTGTCACTGAGGTAAGGAAGAATTTTTTGTTCAACAAAATATACCCAAATGCTTGCGAATTCTTCCGCAGACACGCCACCTTCAACCTCATTCCAAATAAAGCAGTAACCTTTATGATTTATCAAATTATAGAAAACTAAGTTGTGCACTTGCAATTTTGTACGATAGTATAGGCTGCTTACTTCCGATTTTGGCGCCATTAAAACCGCTTGTAGATCTACAGTTAACACGATACGCTCTTCGGCTTTGTCCTTTTGCTTTGCATTTCTGGCTTCTTCTTTTTTTTCTTGGTGAAGAGCGTATTGGTCATGCGAAATGTTATCCATAGAATGACGCACACAAATTTCGCATTGATCTTTTTTTGGCGAAAATAATCCATAATTTTTTATTTCAAATGCTTCATAAAATACCGAAATTGAAAGCGGCTTTATTTCATGTTTTGGACACCAATCTTTTACGTAAAAATTGTAAATCACTCGTTTTGAATTCCAGTCCGGTAGAAGATATTTTTTTTGTGTTGCTGCACGACAATAGTGCGACTCCATGACTGGCAAAGAATCCAAAAAAGAATTCAAGCATTTTCGTTGATTTGTAAGATTTGTCATCGGTATTGTATTTGAATTTTTGTTACTGGTTACAGGCCGCTTTACCATATTCAGCATTGCATGTCTACCAATGTCCAGTGTATTTAAAAAAAAGTTCTGCACACACGCATATTTTTGTTATCTATTTTTAGGTAATATTTTAAAGTTTGACATCTTTTTGGTTGTTCGTTCTCTTCACGTTTTACACGTCTAACTGGTGGGGTACTTTGTATCAAGGTATTTACATAAATTCGCTTTTGTTTTATATCCATACTCCAAAATTGTTTAAATAGTCTACCTCTCTCGTCGTCAGTGATTTGCGCGCATTGCATGGCCGATTTGCCAGTTTTACTTGTACATTTACACCCCTGCTTCATTGCTCTTGCATCTTTCTTTTTCTTATAGCACCAAACGTTATTTTCTTTCTTTTTTCCATAATATGATTTACCACTTTGTCTTCGATATTTGTTTTGACTGCTCATCCAATCTGCGTGTTTAATTTGCACTCTCTTCTTACGCTTTTTGGATTTTATGGGCACGTCCATGGAATAATCTGAATCGCTGTGGTAACCATAAGGTACGAGTCCAAAAACACCATCGTCTACATTATTGCCAAAAGGGTCAATGTTATTGCTGTTTTCAACTGCTTGTAAAGCAGTGTTATTACTTTCGTCTTTTGCCATACAGACCTTTTAATAAATGTAGTAATAATTTAGTTAATATTTGTAAAACAATAATAAGAATATGCTACCTTTTGCGAGTAAAATAAATGTTAGAAACAGCAATAAACTAATTTTTGCGGAGCACGAACGAACAACCAGCACAATTTAGCAATAATCACATGTGTTTAATGAACTTAGCGCGCGCTTTTTGACAGCTATGTACATGGCACTTTTGCGCATCAATATGAAACCATATGGAAAAAAAAGTTACCAACCTTTTTTTTTTTTTTAAACGATGTATTTTTTTATTCTTTTTGGTTCTGCATTAAAATCTCAATTTTGTAAAAAAGTGCAGTTGGCGCCTTTGCACTCTAAGCTAGCGATATATGGTTTAATAGACATGAGCATTTCCAGTTTTCTTAGAAAAAAAATATTATTAAAAATAGCCCCCTTTACCTCCGTCTTGGCATTATAAGAAAACGGGGGAAAAATCCACCAACTGTTGCCAATCGCTGAACAAACTTATAACAAAATAAAAAAATAAATAAAATAAAATTTTTTGTAAATATTTTTGTTTTTAAAAAACTAATAAAAAATAAAACCACAAAACAAATTCGGTTTTTTTCTATAAACATATAGGATAATAGGTTCCAAACAAAATGAGTCATATTTCATTAAAATCGATCTACAACTTTTGATTTTATTTAAAATTAAGTGAGGGAACTCCATCGACAAAAATCACGATTTTCTTAGAATAGTAAACGTTTCGAGCAACAGATATCCTTTCACCGAATTGATCAAAATTTGGTCCCAGCATTATGGATATTGTAACTAGCGTATGTGAGAATTTGTCTTAATATATAATTATTCTTTTATTAGTTATGGAATTTTTTAAATCTAAGGATGTATGGGAAGGACGCGAATGCTTTGGCCGATATCAACCATATTTTGAATTTTTGTAAGCATTTCCAATTCAAGTAAACTTACCAAATCTTATCGGTCTACGATTCAACTCCTATTCTTTGCCGCCAAATATATGAAACGACACCACTGTGCAGCGTAGAGAAAACAGTACGTTTCCTTTCATCTTTGATGTACGAAACCTTAAAAATTCAAAGCCAAATATCTTTTGAACAATCAAAGACAACTTTATGAATTGACACGTTTTTCTTTATATACTCAAAAGCTTTGGAAAGTGTTTAAATTAATTAAAATCTGTCCATATTTGTTCATAGTTTTTAATATCCGAGGTAGTAAGCTTCGAAACCATTTCGCTCATCGTGTATTTTAATAGCGTGATCAAGAGTTTGATTTCCTGAAGGCTTCGGCGCTCCTCTATCTAGGCGCACGGCAGTGCGTAAGGCCAAGTTCCGGCCACACGGTGTGTATTTACAGGAAAACATTCGAGCTGTTTTTACCCCCCTCATAACTTTGATCCACTTAATCATAAATGATGAAACTTGAAACATAAGGTCCTCTACAGAGCTTACTTCATAGGCGAAATTTTAAAACTCTACCGTAAAAGCTTCACGAGATATTAAGGTTTAAAAAGTACATACTTTAGTACATATTCACTGACTCAAGCACACAGAAAAATTTTCATGTAAAACCAGGTTAACTTAACATTTTTCGGTAGTGATTTTGCTTCATATGTGTTTCATGTTAAATCAACATGATTTACAATAATCTTGAAAGAAAATTTTTCCTTTTGCATTAACTATATTTCATGTTGATTTAATATTCCGGTAGAGTTAAATCAAAATGAAGTTGATACTGAAATAATACGAAAAATTATATGGAATCAAAGTAATTTCGAGTTGAAACAACGTGAATCTGATATTGGAACAACACGAAGAATCATGTTGAATCAAAGTTATTTCAAGTTGAAACAACGTGAATTTGATATTGGAACAACACGAATAATCATGTTGAATCAAAGTTATTTCAAATTGAAACAACGTGAATTTGATATTGGAACAACACGAAGAATCATGTTGAATTAAAGTTATATCAAGCTGAAACAACATGACTTTGATGTAGCTATTTTATTAATTATTTTACTTACGTGATAATCATCAGAAAACTTTTCGTTGTAGCTGGACTGCCCCAGCCAAGATTTGAACTCGTGCCACCTGCATGATAGTCCACGCGCTAACCACTGCAGCCACAACAGCTTCAAACTTTTCTTTACTTATACACTAAATAAATACCATCGTATGTAAAATGCATTTCAATTTAATTCAACATGATTTAAATGATTATTTAACATAAAACTTATTTGAAATTAAAGTTATAGCCATGTCGATTGAAAATGAAACTTAACGTTTATAACAAAATTCTTTTAACGGTGATTTCAGGTTAGATTAATTATTTTCCGTTTAAAATTAATATGAAACAATGGTAATTTTAAACCAGCAGCAGTAAATATTCGCTGGTAATTCGTTTTTTGTCGTATACATAGACGACACATGTAAGAATAAACAACAACAAGTCACACAACTAAGCAGAACAGTGAATTGTAGCAATGAACAAAGCAAATAAACACTAACACACTCAAACGACAAATTATTTCTTGTAAATTGAATATGATTTGCAATCAAAATTGCGGCATGTGGATTTTACATTCCTTTTTTTCTGTGTGATGACTCATCAATATTATTGGGCACTTCCACTATAGCTAGAAAGTTAAATTTGGTATACAGGTAGGTCTTGGTAAGCAATTAGCCAGAAAAATCTGAAAACGGGCACTTTTCTTCTAGGGGGAATAGGGTGTCCCTTATTTGTATGGGGCACTTCCATTATAGCTAGAAAGCTGAAATTTGGTACACTGATAGGCCCTGATTAGCAATTAACGAAAAAAATTAAAACGGGCACTTTTCATCTGAGCGGGACTAGGGTGGCCTTTCTTTGTATGGGGCAATTCCAGCATAGCTACTAAGCTGAAATTTTGTACACAGGTAGGTATTGATGGGAAAGTACTAACAAAAATGGGAAAACGGAACTTTTTCATCTAGGGCTTATTGATGGCATGGGGCACTTATAGTACCAAAAAAAAACTTAGAAAAAAGAACTCAGATTCGCACAAACATTTAAGGACCAAAATAAGAACCAAGTTCCTGATAGGTACAATACCATCTCTTTTCTAGGCAACCTGTTAGCTTGGCAATATTTTATTTTTTGCCTTTCTAATATGGGAAAGAATTATGAATTATGATTTATTTTGATTTCAGTACTTTTTACGGGCGAATTTTTTGATAGGAACTTGGCCCTATTTTCACATTTATGTTTTTGTGCGGATTACTTTTTCATCGGACCAGTAGTTTACCACGAGTATATAATTATAATTTATCGCCATTATTTTTGCGCTCGGCTCCACTGATATTAAACTTAACTTGAAATAAATCTGATCAATCCAACAGTGAAAGTGACCTAAAATAGCATCGATATTTTTGTGAGCTGCAGATAAAATTGAGAACGAGTTTTTTTTCTTAAAATATTTTCTGTTCTGATTGAATAGTTAAAAGAGCTCCCTATTATTTGTTTTACTTTTATGTAATTTCAGAAAGTACGATTACTTTTTAAGTTAAAGTTCAGTGCCATGTCAAAATCCATATTTGTACTTTACGCTGCTCCGCCCCGTATGCAATTAATTTATTAATTTGCCTAGAAATTTTCATAAAGATTAAATTAATTTTGAAATCTTAGACTAATGTAGAATGTAGAGTGATCTCCGAATAAAATATAAAAAAATCACAGTGTAATATTTCCAGCATGACCATGATTATCAATGGATAAGAAAATAAACGTTTGAAGATATGATCATTCACATGTGAATATTGCAAGTAAATATTTTCTCGTGGCATGAAAATACCGCCACTTTTCACTATTACGACACGACGACAAACACGTGTGGCGTGCAGCAATAAAAAGACGCCACTCGCGTTTTAATGAAAAAAAACGTATGAAATGTCGTTAGTTTTTCCATATTAAACAAATTTATTTTCAATTTTATATGTTTTTAGTTTTATTTATTCTTCTGTTTTTCTATTTCTTTGAATTCGCAGCTGTAGAGCATGCCATTTGCTATTAAACTTGAGCTTTATACTTTTGTTGATTCATGCTAGTTGCCTAAATGACAGTCGTGATTATTAGGTCGAAATTTATTTTGCAAACATTTGGAGATGGCACTCCCAAAAAAAAAAAAAAAAAAACGTTTGCTAACATTTAATACAAACGTTAAATATATTGTGATTTTTGTTACTTTATTTTTTAAAGCATTTTTTTAATTAAATAAATTGAAAAATGTTATTTTCACATTTAGTTGATTTTCGATTAGGCTAATAAAATTTGTGGCTGGATGTTCTTTTGTTTGTTGTTTCTTAATTATCTGTATTTATTTTTTTAAATGCCATTGACGTTAAAGGAAATTTCAAGGACCTAAATTTTTTGATAACATTTTATAAAAACAGCGAAATGAGTCAGCGCCTCAAAGATGTAACGCTCGAACATTATATTGCTGTCATCATGAACCCTTTATGAAACTTTTTATCTCATCAGAGCCTTCAAAAAAAAAAATAATAAAATTGGCACGTAAAAAAGATAAATGAATCGATTAATTTAGCTAAGATTGCATTTTTTCATAAATACATTGTTTACAACGGGATTTATTAAATTTTGTTTAATGCAGAATTTAGGAACATTTTTGAATTTTGTGGTTCAGAAGAAAATTTAGAAATTACAGTTTACAGTTTATGTAAGCGTCTTAGACTTAGACTTCATCTTCCTTTTAAAATCAGTCAAGAGTTAATTTATTTTTTAATTAAAAATTTGATCTAAGCTGATATTTAGGAAATGTTTTTTTTTTTTGGTATTTCTCATTAGGAGCATTCCATGCCAAAGAGGAAATCTGAACAATTTTATCAACATAAATTTTTTTTATATAATGGGTGTTTTTTATTGAGGTATAGAACTTTAATTTGGCATCACTTTTTTAACTAGCGGCCATTTTGTCAGCTGTCAAGTGATTAATATTTAGTTTAGTTTGCCATTTCATCATGAACAGGTTGACAA
Organism: Panzeria rudis; assembly: GCA_956483635.1. Taxonomy (NCBI): domain Eukaryota; kingdom Metazoa; phylum Arthropoda; class Insecta; order Diptera; family Tachinidae; genus Panzeria; species Panzeria rudis. The sequence goes on from OY101448.1 coordinate 129,773,205, forward strand.
AAGAACAACGCTTGCAAATCGCGAAATTTATTTCGAAAATAATGGTTCAGTTCGCGAAGTTTACCGCAAGCTCCGTCCATTTTATGGTCGACATAATCGTCCATCAGAGCAATTGATTCGGTTAACCATGGATCGTTTTCGCACTACGTTTACTCTATGTGATAATACGCATCCGCAGAGACGTCGAACAGTGCGCACCGAAGAAACAATTGCTGCTGTAGAGCAAAGTGTTGAAGAGGACCCGAATGAATCGATTCGCCACCGTGCACAGCAATTGGAGCTTTGTCCATCAACTTTATGGAAGATTTGCGCAAAGATCTTGGCTTGCGACCTTACAAGATCCAGCTTGTGCAAGAATTAAAGCCGCGAGACCATGCAATGCGTCGTGATTTTGGTGTATGGGCCGAAAATGAGATTGATCTCGATGCTGATTTTCATCGCAAAATTTTGTTCAGTGATGAGGCTCATTTTTGGTTGAATGGCTACGTCAACAAGCAAAATTGCCGCATTTGGAGTGAAGAGAATCCACATGAGACCCTTGAGACGCCATTACATCCACAAAAACTGACTGTTTGGTGTGCTCTATGGGCTGGTGGAGTCATTGGGCCATACTTCTTCCGAAATAATGCTGGAGAGTCAGTTACCGTTAATGGAGACCGGTATAGAGCCATGATAACCGACTATTTTGTTCCCGAATTGGATGGCATGAATGTGGATGAGTTGTGGTTCCAACAAGACGGCGCTACATGCCACACAGCGCACGTCACAATCGATTTATTGAAGGAAACATTCGATGAGCGCATAATTTCGCGGAATGGACCTGTCAATTGGCCACCAAGATCGTTTGATTTGACACCATTGGATTATTTTCTTTGGGGATATGTGAAGTCGCTCGTCTACGCCAACAAACCAGAAACGTTAGGGGACTTGGAAGCCAACATTCGTGGCGTTATTACCAACATACGGCCCCATATGCTCGAAAAAGTGGTTGAAAATTGGACCTGTAGAATTGGCTTTATTCGAGCCAGCCGCGGCGGCCACATGCCCGAAATCATATTTAAACATTAATGGCATAAAATTATCCTTCCAATAAAGCCAAATTGATGGACATTAAAACGATTTTCTTGTGTTTTATTTCAATTCGAAGTTCTATACCTCTATACTCGTATAGTGGTTTCAAAAACCAGTATGAGTTATGGTTATGGAAAAAATTGTGTCTGCGTTACCATGGGACAATACCAAAGCGATAACTGGAATTTCAATTTTCCACTTTACTAAAGGCCAGATTTTGTAAATAGAAACCCTTTTTGCGTTTTGAAATTTGTAAGGATACGCTAATGCGCATCACAGCTTCCACATCGGTAATGTTAGCAAAAACGAGAATCGATGCAACACTGCTCTAAAATTAACAAAACGCACAATAGCAGAGTTACAAAAACAATTGTGTTTTTTTTTGCACATTTTCACCACGAGTCTTCTCGACACTAGTGCTGGAAATTTCTGCTGCTTTTAATTACTGAATACTACTCAATAGTGTTGATTTGTGTACTCAATACTTACGCGATAATTTTAACGCTTAGAAAAAGTTACACTTTTTTTAAAGAGTGGTGAAGTGGGAGAAAGATAGAAAGCTTAATTCATTTACAACTCTGCTATTGTGCATTTTTTAATAAGTGTTGCAGCCCCTCTGGTTTCAAGTAGAGGCATTAACTTGTTTTAGCTGTATTACCATCTATTAGTTCTTTTACTTCGCCGACGATTGTGCTACAATACCGACGAAGGAAGGTGCTGTGATGTGCATTAGGATATGTCAGTACTAATCGCTGCCGGTACTACCAAAGTGATCATTGCTATTCCTTTATCACTTTAGCATTCCAACAACAATCAACACAATGGCGCACCAATGCACGCTAGAAACATTCATGATCAGTGTTGTCAGGTATGGCGATTTGTCCCCAAACGTGGCGATGAAAAATTGTTTTTGGCGATGAAAATTTTGAAATGGCGGTTGGCGATATTTGAACTCCTTGGCGATATTTTTTGCTATATTTTTTATGATTTCAATAAGATAGAATTATGTTAAAAATATAGCTATTTTTTATGTACAGTTTTTTTTCTACACTATCAACAAGTTGGGGTAAACGCTGTTTAATCTGGTAATACAATAGTTTCTTGATAAAATGGACTTTCTGGCAACTGTTGGCTGTTTCTACAAGTAACGCTTTTGTTGAATGAATATTTTCTATTATGTTTAGTTTTGATTCAATAATTGAAATGGGTACTTAAATACACGTTTAAGTAAACGTTATTTCTCTTTTATTACAAGATTTAAATACCAATTATGATGTCAATGTTCAACTATTTTTGACCATTTTTTATACGCCAGTATTTACATATCTTATACTAAACCAATATACCCTTTATAAATGGACTGTAGTTAATTAATGTAGAAACTTTTTCTTATTTTTGTAAGCAATACAAATTTTATGTTGAACGATGACCATTGCTTACTGAATTCTCAATATTACACTGTTTGACACTCAAATTTAATGTTTTTCTTATATTGGACTAATTTGGCGTTATTGGACAAGTCATTTGGCGGGGAGACTAAAAACAAATCTGACAACACTGTTCATGATGTTGTTGGCTTGCCTGAAACTAGTCTTGAACTCAAGACTTCAGGGTTTGTAGTCAACGCGCTAACCATTTCAGCCAAAAGCACCGTCATCAGAGTTGTATTTTGCCTTATCAGTTTTCCAGTCGGTTTGACTATAAAACAGTGGTCACCAGAGAGAGAGAGAGAGAGAGAGAGAGAGAGAGAGAAAGGCTTAAAAATAGAGTATCAGGCATGTTCTAAAAATCACATGGCCTTAAATCACATGTGATTTTAATATCAATAATGGTCCTGCAGACGTTTTTAAAATCATATACGATAATTTTCTTTCAGAAATGATATTTGATGCTCTATACAATAGAAAAATAGAAAAAAAGAAGTGAAAAAATATCTGCATGACCGATATTGATTTTAAAATCACATATGATTTTCAGAACAGCCCTGTATATTAATGTTTCTGCAAGTTTCATAAAATAAAGCGACAAACGTTCATTGTTGTTGTTACTAAATGGAGTTTTTGGGTGTTTTGTTGGCTTGAGAATACATACACACATATTGTATACGTGTTTTTAGTGGTGTTGGTATTTTTCCCTTAGAAATTCGTTTACACGCTCTAAATCGAATGTTATCGATAAAATAATATTTTTTGGAACTTTGCGGGCAAAAATAAATTTCACTACGTTATTTCCGCACCGATTTTAAGTTTTTAAGCGATGCCGAATAGAGGAAGACTTAAGTTTCCCGTGTATATTTAAAATATTTTATTTTGACTAACAATTCGTGGATATATTATAATATCAAAAGAAATTTATTTATTTTTTTAATTTTTTCAAGTTTGGTGTCTCTTTTTTTGTTTGCAACACTTTGTTTAAAGTAAAAATCACAAAAAACGAGTTTTATCGATAGCTTTTTATTTTGAGGGTGTAATCGAATTTCTAAAAATGTCAAAATGATCTACTCAAGTCAGCTTATAACCTGCACTAGGTCATTTCAGAAGTGCATTTGAACTGTCACATTGTGTTGCTATAAACAAAATGAGGAATTTTAACTAACAACTTCCTTTTGGATCTCTCTAAACTTAAAACTTTTGAAAAGAGTTCTACGAAATTGGGAAATTAAAATCTCAAAATTATTGTGGTGCTAGCTAAGGCTCATATTAAAACTATTTTATATTGATTTTTTATCGAGATTTTCCTTGTTTATAAATTTAAAACTTTGTAGTGCTAACGCCCGCCCAAAAATGAGAGGTGTTATAGACCGATTTTGATTTAGTTTCTTCTGTTTTAAAGGTATCTTGATTGAGTATTGTTAGATATGTTCGAAAAAAAATCGGTCATGCCGTTTAGAAGATATCACATCTTTTCTAGAAGTATCCTCTTGAATCTGTGTGTCTGTGACACCGTAGCTTCCAAACGGCTAGATCGATTTTAATTTAGTAAATTTTGTTTGAAAGGTGACTTGATCCAAAATTTTCTAACCAATGTTTAAAGGAAACTAGTCCAGCCGTTTTTAAGTTATCATCTATTTTCTTCGAGGGTTTTACAATTTTTAACTTAATGTTATTGGATATTTGTTGCTCAATCACACAAAAGTGAAGAGAATTTGAATGAAATTCGGTATACAGATAGTTCATTACGTGGATTAAAATACAGGATACTTTATATTCCCAGTTATGAAGGCTACTAGGATGAGTTCCCTGGCTAATCGTATTCGCTACATAAACTTACTGAAATCATACAAGACAATTTTTAGACGAAATTTTTTATATAAAAACCCTTTAATCTTTTTTTTTATTTTATAACAATTTATATTAACATTAAATATTTTTCAAGAACAACGCTATTTTTTATTTTTTTTTAATTATAGACGTGAGTTTTTCTTTGCTTAAAACAAAGAAATTGCAATAATTTAGCATAAAGAAAAATAAGCAAAAGTTTTTGCTCTTCTAAAAACTTGAGTTTTTAAATGGTTTTAAATAAAGCTGTCGATATGATAAAGCAGTGGTTCCAAACTTTTTTGTGTCGTATAAAATTTTTTTGCACCGAACCAGCATTCAGGGGATAGCATGTACTCTTGAAATATGTATATTGTGCTCGAAATAGAAAGGAGCTATTCATATATTATGTAACGCTAACCCCCCACCGTAACGCTTTTTACAAAATTTTTACTATAAATTATCTAATCCGTAACAAATCTCGAACCACCCCCTGGAGCGTTAATGTGTGAATACCCCCAAAGGAGATAATGTTTGTGGAATGCTCCTACATTGAAAATTGCAGGAAATAATTCAGCAGTTAGTTTGTTCCACATACTGTACATATAAAATATTGAAGTTTCCTGGTAAATCCAATTCCCTGATTCGATTTCACTGTAAGTGAATAGTACATAGTTGGATAAGTTAATGCAACCGATAATATTCTTTTTCCTCTCATGTCCGCGCTAGAATAGCCCCATAATTGACTTTGAAGCGCCGGCCAATATGTAAGCATTGTATTCCATATTCAGTCAGATATAGATAGCATAAATTCTAAGGAGCTTAAAATTTTCTTCTAAGACTTGGAAATTGTGTATATTTCATAGAACCTCGGACTGGAATTTTACGCCAAAAGCATTTCTTAGTACATATAACAACTTTTATTGTAGTTATTTATGTGGTCCGGCTAGAAGAATCATGTGGCGGCCATATTTAGGTTTCAACATCAAGAAGTTATTTCTTTCAGCTATGATATTTGAAGCTCTATATAATAGAAGAAAATGTTTCTATTAGCCGAGTTAGCTTTCTAAAATCGCACGATTTCAAATTGACTCGATTTACAAAACAGGGGCGGGGCGGTAACTCCAATCAATTATTTTATTAAAAGAAATTGGCCTTTATTCTGCAAATTTCAGTGATTTTACAAAAATATGTCTTCGTTTTTAGTTCACTATATTAAAATATTGACTGATTCTTAAAAAAAAACAGATTCAGTATCCCCGATCCCCAATTAAAAAAAGTTGTGTACATATATCGTACAGATCCCAATTTTTCATTGCTGTAGATAATCGTCGAACAATAGGGGTCAATATGAATCGCTTTGGGAATCTCTTTGTTGAAGCATACTTAACAACTCATGGTGAAGTGGTATAATAAAACATCTTTTAAATGCAAAAACCACTGAGTCACTTACTTTACCAACACATTTGTTTGCTAAATTTAATTGGTAATTACAGAATGTTATTGAAAGTTGAATAAATGTAAATAGTCGCATAATAAACAGTTAAATAAATTTACTGAAAATTGGCAACGGTGATAATAACAATAATTACAATAATAAAAAAATCACTTAAGATAAAAACTCAAATGGCTTTTAAGCTCCAACGTTAAAACAATCCAGCAACAATAGAAAACTTGGTAAAATTAATAGTTTTAAATTTAATGTAATGCCTAAAGGTTATTTAAAGAAGCTGAAATATTCGCTACATTAGACACTTGTAGCTACACAAAAAAAATATATCTACACATAAGTATGGACATATGCATATCGATCACAATTACTGTCAACCTCTTGTCAAATTGTGGTCGCTAGTATTATATTGTACTATAAAGATATGCACGTATGTAGATTTATGAAGACTTATTCGTTGTATCATTCATTATTCACACCGGCGTAGCTAGGAAATTTTTCTGTGCGGTAGCTAAGGCCCTTCCCAAAAATTCGATTAGACTAGCTCAAAACGCTTGCATTTTGAAAGATGTTCCGGCATCCAATGTCAAATTTGGTCGATAAACAAATTGATTTCGGTTATATGCCATTTGAATATTCAAGAAGAAGAAAAATCGTTCGAAGATTAAGTCTTTTAAAAACGACAACATACATATGTATCTTTTCGTCGAAGGTATAAATGAAAAATGAACTAAATAAATTGATATTCACTGATATTTCAAGAATTGCTAGAGGAATATTATCCATTCCATCCATATTCATTTGCAAATATGGAAAGGATATCAAAATATATATAATGAAAACTGTGTCCAGTCTAATGCAAACAAAGGATTTTCTGAAGCCATCTAATTCGTGCCGATACAATTTAAATCTGACTAACGGCCCTTTTCACAATGTACGATTAAAAGTTAACATGGACTTTAACGGCAAGTTTGACATACAAAACTTGCCGTTAAAGTCAACGTTAACTCTTAACCATACATTGTGAAAAGGGCCGTAAGAGTTTGTTAGCAACAAGTATATCCTAAATAATCCTTTTATGTTTAGATCTCAACAATTGTTATGTTTATCTACATAAGTGATGATACTGTAAATTTTTACGATTTTGAGATTATGGATTGTATCACTGCTTAGTTATATTTTCCCCACTTTATAAGTACATGCAAAGAAAAAACATGGTTGAGGCAACCATAATCGCGACATACTATGATTGAATATATGGTTGAAAACAACCATATATATAGTTCAAAACAACCATATACATGGTTCAAGCAACCATATGTATGTTTCAAAACAACTATATATATGGTTCAAAATTACAATAAATGGTTTTAAATGACCATATATATGGCTAAAAACAACCATGCACAAGCAACCATGTATATGGTGCATATATACTGTTAAAAATTACAAAATATTGTCTGAAATAACCATATATATGGTTAAAACTAACCATATAAATGGTTAATTTTAACCATATATATTGTTCTATATAATCATATATTTATTATTTTCTTAACCATAAGTTGATTAAACAATTGACAATAGCTAAAAAATTTTATTATTTCAATTTAAATCAAAAACAAAAATTTTCAACTGGTTAGTTTGTTGAATCTGAAATAAAAATTATTATCTATTTTCACATAGATACATACATATTTGTTGACACATGTCATATTTATAATCGGGCATGTTCTGAAAAATAGTTCGTTCTGAAATCTTCAACTTTCTGGATAGAATCCAACTAAAAAGCTCACTTATTGGAGGTTTTCAGTTGGTTTTTGTGTTTCAGATATTTCACATATTTTATCATAACAAAGCTACGAATGCACTAAATAGTCCGATTAAAGAACACTTTTTTCGCTTTTGAAATTTTCCCGGAATACTCGTATATCACTTTTTGTTATTTTCATTTTTATTTTTTTATTTTTTCACACCAACCGCTCACAAAAATAAACCAAACGCTGTCAAGTAGAACAGAAAACTAACAAAAAGCATTCAACAAAGGGATAGAACAAAAACTTTTTTGGAAGCAGAGAGCCATCTCTGTTTTATAACCATAGCTTTATTGCAAAAAAAATAGTATAGATAAGAACGATATTTTATTATTATAGAACCATTCTGTTGTTGAATTTTTAAATAAGCCATGATTGTAGTCAGAATTTTTTCAACAATATATATTGTTCAAGTCAACCATGTGTAAATTTTCATTAAATCTAATAATTTCATAATTAAATGTAAACGTTATTTTTTTTTTGCCTTAAACTAATTAAGGTTCACAGTCATTTAATACAATAATAAGTTATTTGCCATATTCGAAAACTGTGTCGGGAAACATGTCATTGCTGACGCAACCATGCTACAACCATATCTTTTCTTTGCGTGTAGAATTGTCCCTAAATTGACTGCCGAAATGACTTACATTTAGAGCGAACGGAACCTTACTTCCCCTATATGAAATGCATTGGGGAGTTGGGATCTCATTTCCGAAATTCTTTTTTTATACACAAGGTTTTATACTTTAGTTCACTTTTCCACTAGCAAAAAAAAAAACGAAAAACGACATTCCTTTCAAAATTACATTTAGTTTTAATAAATTTAGCTAGCTCAATTTCGGGCTCCGCAAGATAAGGTCCCTTTTCATCATGTGCATTTTTTATTAATTGGTAAATTTTTTACACATATCTGCATGTAAAATTGAGTAAAAAGTATTTTAAAATAATAGAACAAGAATTTAGTACAATCGGACTGAAAGTTACAATTTGTCTTGAAAATTAGTACACTTATTAAATTTCCTTTTGGATCCCTGTTCTGAATGGTGTTTTAAACTCAAATCAATCTTGAACTTTTGATGAGCTTTGAAACTTTTTGTAACTCGTTTTTCGTGCTTTTTAAAGCCTTCACTAAACTTTTTTCAATTTAGTTCACATACATTTATCATTGTTAGGTTTTTAGCTTCTTTTTCATAATTTTAAACGCACATAAATTCTTTACAAAGTTTTACAGCAGGTTCACTTTAATTTTAACGTTTTGTTTACAAACCTCTGTTAAATCATCTGTTAGCCACACTTAAAAGATATGCCTTTGGTTGTGTTTTTAACACTGACACCAACCACTTATATAGGATATTGCTCCAACTAATATACAATAGTCTTGAAGAAGCAAAGTATAAATATCTTTTATTAAAAACAAGTATATTATAAAGTTTGAAACTTAGTCACTTCCTATATTTTTATATTGATAACCACATTTAAATATAAAATACATTATAATATAAAATATCTTTATGTAACCGCGTGGAATAAAAAATTTTTGGGAGGGCTGAAACTATTCTCGGGGGCTTACCCTCCCCTAGACCTGTCTACCTACACCGACGATTATTAATGTTTACCCCAATATGCATAAATATAGTATATCGTCACAGAAAATGAAAAAAGCCCTATCTAACATTTTAAAAGTTTTAACGGAGAAGCATAAAATTGTTTAAATGAAAAATATATTGACATTAGTGCAAAATTTTACAAGTCAACTAAAAAATAACCAGCAATTTAATATATTTATTGTAAAACTTTTGACTAGTTTTCAATATATTTTTTCATTTAAAATAGTTTTATGCTTCTCCTGTAAAACTTTTAAAATGTTATATAGGCTTTTTGCATTTTCAGTGACAATATGACAAATAAAAAATGTACTAGCAATTTCTTACAACCATGTTAATGTGGTAACAAGCTATTGCTTTTGTTTGGTACTATTGTTTTATGGTTTAGTATAATTATTCGTATCAAATGATGATGATTTGTAAAAATTCATTTATTATTGATTAGTTTTTGCTACTGTTTGTTTGCAAATATATACGAGTACATATAAAGGTTGGAAACGAAAAAATTTTTACATATTTAACATTAAATAATATGATATACACGCTATTCAAAAATCCCGTTAGTAGTTAATTCTCTTGTCTATCAAGAATGTAAATATAACGTATTTCATACGCAGTTTAAATCAATCAGTCATGGCATCAACAGTAAGATTTGAAAAAAGTAGAAAAAACTTTTGCAACTTTTTGAAGAAAAAACATAGTTTTCATTTGCATACATTAGCGTAACTTGAGAAGGTTTTGGTTTTTTCATTTAAAAAACCCCGCAACTCGAAAACAAAATTATCTTTAATCCTTGCAAATAATGTTTCTGAATCTGCAAAGTATCTTCAGAAATATTGCAGAACTTGTGGCAAAAAAAATTTATATTTCGTTTTTAAATTTTGGTTTTTAAAAAATTCATAAAAAATAAAAAACAACACAATTTCTTAGAGGTATTTCGATTAATATGTTCCAAGGAAAACGTGCAATATTTCATTAAAATCGATTGTCAACTTTTGATTTTATTCGCAATTAAGAAAGGACACTCATTTGACATAATCACGATTTTCATAAAACAGTAAAAGAACTGAAACTCCCTAACTGCCCTGAGTTGCGCCCAATAGACAAATTCTGCGCAGTAATTAAAGAAATTCTGAGAAGAACAAAAAATGTTATGTAAGTTGGAATCATGTTGCTAAAAGAGTTGATGGAGTAGGTGTTCAAAATCTGATGGCGGGTCTGAGAGAGAAATTTAAAAAATTCGTTTTATCTAAAAATGAACTGTAATGGTTTTTAATTATTTTTATCTTTGAAGTAACTGAAACAATTTGCTGTACTTAATTAATTTTTGTTGCTATTGATTTTTAAGTTATTAACAAAATAAAATGTAAAATTTTGTTCGTTTCCAACCTTTATAAGAAACTAATATTTACATGATAATTGCAAAGAATATTATTCATACACAAAATAAAATCTTATCGTTACCTTAAATTTAAAAGCATATAACTACTAGGGATGCCCAACGGGACAAGGTTTTTCGAATCCCGGGATTCGGGATTTTTAATTTAAAAAAACGGGATCCGGGGACTGGTCGGGATTTTTCGGGATTTTTATACATTAAAAAAATCAAATAAATTCATGTTTGACTAGCCTTTAGTAGTACAACCACGATATCTTATGAGAATGATATATTAAAATCTTGGTTTCTATGACCCTATTCGTAGTTCAGTTGAAGTACCAAATAAAGAAAAATGGAAACCATCTAATGCTGCCAATCTAACTATTACAGCCCCAAGCAACACATCTTTCAGTGGTCCAAGGAACTTTGTACATTTTAATAACATTGGTTGGGGTGATTATTTTTCATTTTGTTTTGTAGCCGAATATTATCTGACAAAGTATACTTACATGAATATGTGGCAGAAAATCTTTATTAGAACTCCCTGAAGTTCTTTAAAAACTCCTTGCATAAGTTGCATTTTGAGTGCGATAACTTTGATGCGTGACTTTTCTTAAATTCTCGTTTGAAGATGCTACTCCGCTAAACATCTTTTTTTACCCCTTTCGTCATTTTTTACCCCTTTCGTCAATAAAAAAATATCATGGAACAAAGTCAACGTGTAAGTCCCGTTATGATTCAATTTCAAATATTTAAAGTGATTTCTAACAGGGTAACTCATGTTTATTTACAAACATAAACATTGATGTATATAATATAAATAACATTAAATTAAACATTTAAAAAACCCCCGAAGAAAATAGATAGACGATTTTGGATCAAGTCACCTTTCAAACAAAATTTACTAAATTCAAATCTATGGACCGGTTTGGGAGCTACAGCGTCAAAGACACATACAGATTCAGCAGAATACATCTAAAAAAGATGAGTTATCTTCTAAATGGCTGGACGATTTTCTTCAAACATAGCTAAGAACAATCTCGATCAAGTCATCTTTCAAACAGAAAAAACTAAATCAAAATCGGTCCAGCCGTTTGGTCTGTACGTGGACTCGTACAGACACACGGTTAAAAATAATGACCATATTTTTACTATTACTGAAATCCCGGGATTTTCGCGTAAAAGTCCCGGGATTCGGGACTTCATTTCTTAGAATAATCCCGGGTTTTCGGTATTCGGGACTGGTATCCCTAATAACTACGCTTTTTGCAATTTATAGAAGAGAGAAAAATCTGAAAAGAATAGTTAAAATGATGGAAATTACTGGGTTTTTGTTTTCTATAGCCGCTGTTTTTATGGTAGAAGTTGAAGACTTCTTAAGGAAATGGATTTGGATATAATGGAATATAATAATTTAAAAACCAGGGTGCTGTTGGCTGGGATATTTAGCGCATTGACTACAAACCCTGAGGTATTGAGTTCAAGACTAGTTTCAGGCAAGCCAACAACATCATGAATTTTTCTGATGTGCGTTGGTGTGGCATTGTGTGTCGATTGTTGTTAAACTGTTAAAGTGATAAAGGCATAGCACTGATTAGTTTGGCAGTCCGGCAACGATAAATACTGAATTATCCTAATGCACATCACAACACCCTCCTTCGTCGGCATTGTAGCAGATACGTCAGCGAAGTAAAAGTACTAATAAATGGCTACACAGCTTAACCAAATTAATACCTCTACTTGGCAGAGGGTAAATGAATTAAGCTTCTCTTTTACAAAAAAGTGACTATATTCCTTTTTCTAGCGATATGTTATTAGTAAGTGGCTTTTTTAAGACGTGTGTGTTGTAAATTATTTCAAATTAACCATGATCTAAACTTGGTATTTATTATTTAATTTTTTTTATTACCTTGACATTCATAATGGTGGTTAATGCTGAACTGAAACTTTAATAGTTGTAATTTCTTTTAATCGAATGAATTGGATCGTATAAATGATTTTTTAATTGCTTTCATAAAAAGTTGTGTGTTTTTTTAAAGATTCTTTCTTTAGAATCTATTTTATCGTAAAAAGGTTCCCTGAAGAATTATCCTCCAGAATAATTACTTTTAGAAACAATACAATAAATTTTAAAAATAAACTACTTTTTATAAAAGAAAAAACTTTTCAGGTATAAGTATATGGGCAACTCCACGTAAAACGTACGAATTCATAAAAAATAAAAATACAACGAGTTAATTTTCTACGATATCTCCAAAACTACTGAGTAAATTTGGAAACAATGTTTGCACGGCTTGAAGATTTTGAAATTATGCTAATATATCGACGGCTTATATTCAGAAGCCTCTATATTCGATGTTGAAGAAAGTCAGTTTTTGATGGCAAAGTATTGCGTAGAATAAGCCGCACTGTGGTATAACTTAAGGTCACTATTATGATTCACAACTCATCTAAGTTGAGTTGCCAATATTACAACTCAACTCAACTGTTTGTTTGAAGTAATGCTCTATGTTTTTTGAAACCATAGTATACAACACAGAATTTTTCAACTATTTTTCGTTTTGGCCTTACTATTTTTCCTTGAGATTTTATGTTTTATGCATCTGGCAGCAATATTGGTTGATAAATGTAATATGTTGGGAATGACCTGCACTTTAAAATCAGCATTCTTAAAGTAAACAAAAGTAAAACAATAGTCGAAATAAAGCAGCATATTTAGTATTTTGTATTAAAATTAATAATAATTTTGTACGATCTTAAATAAAAACAGATTAAATTTTACTGGAAGGCTTTTATTTTTGCTATTTGATAAAAAATTTTTGTAATATACACAAGTTCACTCAGAGTTCACTTTACTCGTTGCTTGCGAGTTGAAATAGCAAAATTTTTTGTGATTGCGATTTCCAACACCAATTAATTTAGCGACATCGAGTCGAAATCGTATTTATTTGCGAAATGTTATTTTCAGCATATGGGCGAATAGTCGAAATAAAAATAAAAACACAACTGATAATAAAGCAGTTGTCTTACTTTGATGAAAGTTGAGTTCAGTTGCAATCCATAATGAGAATTTCACAACTACAACTCAACTCTCAAGCTAGTTGTGAATCATATAGGGGCTTAAAAGTACACATTTTTTATTGCAATTTTATCTTCATTTGTCATTTCGTTATCTTACAACAGTTAATTATTGCGAATGCAAAACCCTCTATCTCCTAAAATATTATTTAAATAAACTGAATTTAAATTGAAATCATCTGATTTTTTTGAGAATCTCGTATTTTAAGGCCTCTATTATGATTCACAACTAAATTGATAGTTGAGTCGTAGTTGTCAAATTCTTATTAACAGAGCTCGTACTTTCATGCAAATAAATGTTTTTTGTGGTGATATATAGAGGTATTGACTAATTATCTATGCGAATCATAAATTTTAAGTAGTTTGGCATCGATTTGTAGTTGCATATTTTGGTGGTAAGTGCATATTTTGGTAATAAATGCATATTTTTAGAGTAATAAACATTTTTTAATGCATATTTCTCAATTTTTTGGAAAAAAATTTAATAGGGTGATAATGGATGGCAAATGAGTGAGCCTCAGTTGGGTTGCCAGTTGCTGAAAATGATACACTGATGGCAACTGGCAAATGAGAGCTGTCAATTTCAGTTCCTATTTAGTACCTTTCTGGCAACTATTAATTTTCAGTCCCCGACTGGAGCTCAACTAAAGTTTGGTAGCATTAAATAATAGACCCAATTATCTTTGTTTTATGTTTTTTTTTTCTTATAATAATAAAAAAGTAAAAAAATAGTTTCATATTATTTTAGTTTTGGTACTTCGTTCGTAGGTAAATACATATTTTTGCGCACATTTTACATTTTTAGGTGCATTGTTAAGCGCTTATAATCAATTTTTAGTTGCATGAAAGTCCGAGCCCTGCTTATTATGAATTACAACTTTCATCAAAGTGAGACAACTGTTTTTTTATCATATTCTTACTATTGTGTTACTTTTGCTTAATTTTAAAATGGTGATTTTAGGCGCCAATCTATCCCATTTGTCAACCAATATTGTTGCCATATCCATAAAACATTATATCTCAAGAAAAAATAGTAAGGCCGGAACTAAAAATAATATACATATATAGATAAAAACCTTTTTTTCGAACATTATTTCGAAGACAACTAAAACTAGTTGTGAATCATAATAGAAAAAAATTGTTGAGTTGGGTCGCAACATTGACAACTCAACCTAGTTGATTTGTGAATCATAATAGCGGCCTAAAACTCGCTCAAATTGTAAGGAATGATATATGAAAGATTACAACGTTACGATTGATTAAAAACCCCAAAATTTTAAGAAAACCAAAAACTTTGGAAAATTCGCTAATCGCGAAAATAGCAAATATTCGCGAAAAATTGCAAAACTTTAAACATGCCATAATTTTGATTAAAAATTACTAAAACTGTAAGTAATGCCAACAACTCTGAAAAAACGCGCAAATGGCAAAAATTCACAAAAGCTTTATAGCAGCATCATGATAACCAGTGATGCCAACTTTTGGAACCCAAATAGCGGAACAATTTTTGAAAAGTGGAAGTTTGGAAAAGTGGAATTTTTGAAGAGTGGAAAAAAGACACGTATAAAGCAATATCCAGTCAAATTTTTTGAAAAATCTATCTTATAAAACACGTTAAAATTTTGGGACCAACTTAAAAATCTCAACCAATTTTTAAAGAAATAGAAGATTATTCTGGACTATTCTTCTTTTTATTAATGGTACAGCAAACTAACAAAAAAAAAGTAAAAATGATGTTGGCATGTTAATTCACAAGTCGATATTAAAGGAGGCTAAAAGATAATTTCAAGAAAGTGCAAAATTTGCGCGTTATTTTATTTGGGGCTAGAATTTTTTTTCGCGTTTTGAGTAACTAAAAACGGGGTAAATCTAGCCCGAAAAGGGCCAAGTTAATGTCCCTGATGATAAGAAATATGGTTTAACAGTCGTGTAAACTGTAAAGAGCCTAACAACTTGCAAAAAGTCACTTCTATCCCGAACATTTCTGAAATTCGCGAGAAGTTGCAGCATCGGAAACAAGCTCAATCATTGATTAGAAACAGCCAAAGCCGCATGTTCACGAACAATTTTTAACGAATGTATTAATCAGAACTTCAAACAGGGTAACAAACTATTTTTAAGCAAAATTTCATAAAGTAGAAATTTATTTAAAAAAAATATAGTACACTTCTAATAAATGCAGTATTTAGTAAAAAGATTTAAACAAGAGGAAGTGATGTTTTATTAAGTTCTTATTTTTTATACTTTTTGCACTTTTTGTATCTTTTAACAATTTTTGGTATACAATGAAAGTTTCATATTAATGTTTATTAAAGTGATGGAAAGTACAGATTTTGAAATGGTACTGAAGCTTAACTTAAAAACTGCTTTTTTCACCATAATGGTATTTTTTCATGAATTGGATATATTAAACTTCAGGTATTCTTAAGTATAGTACACATTGTGAAAATTTAAAGATTAAATGAAAATGGATAATTCATGTGCTGCTTGCTGACGATCGCATTGGAGACTATGTTTATAGAATATTTTATAGTAGCGAAATGCACTCAAAACTGAGTGCTAAACTAATTAATTTAAAGTATTTCTTTGGTCCCTGTTTTTAATTGTTTAGTTTTATTAGGTGTTCAGATTGCCATGTATTCATCAAGGCGTTTCTAAGAAGTAACTGTTTGACTCAACAGTTGCCAACAGTTTAGTAGCAGTTGAGCTCAACAGCTACGTCTTATGAACGCGTCCAATGGTTAAGGTATAGTGGTGTAAATGTAAATAAGTACACATTTTTCAAGAAATCATATCTTTCATTTGTTATTGTTACTTTTTCAAACAGCTGATTTTGCCTTTTACACAATCTGCCCGAAGAAAAAGTACGGCTGTTTCGTGCATGAAGAAGAAGAAGAATGTTTTCTTCCTAAATGTTCTCTCATTTAGCCAATCTTGCAGTACGGAAACAGTTTTCGACTAAATTGGGATCCCGCGTCATCCAATGTTGAGTACGGGATCGCACCTATTATTTTGCACGAAGACTTAAAATGTTACAGATACATTTTATATGTTTTCCACAAAATAAGCGAGTACTAATTCTGCAACATTTTTCTATCAACAATTCATGTAAATTTTTTTTAATGGATTTTTAGCAGCAGTTCGCACGAAATGGTGAACAGAGTACCATGCTTAACACTAAAATAGCTTCCGAAAATGCGTGATTACAGTAAAATCTGTTTAAAAAAAAATAAATCAGTTATGGTGTGTTTTGTCTTTTTGTTTCTTTTTTAGAAATATATTTCATCATAACTTGAGAACGGTTCAACGGATAGTTTATTTTACATACACAGAAAAAAATAGACAAGAATTATATTCAATAAGACCATGTTATTAAAAAAAAATATGAATTTCAATAACATTTATCTTTAACATAATAAAATATTTCGTTGTAAGTATTTCTTTTCCATGCCGGTTATTTCTTTTCTTTTTATACATAAGTACTTAAAACAAGTTGTATCCCATAAAAAAATAAATGGGATATGGCTCAGCTAGAGAGTATATGCTTTACGTCCGGAAAGCCCGGGTTCGTATTCCAGCCATGTCAACATTTTTTTAATTTATATATATATTTTTATTTTGAAATAATTCTGTTATCAATATAGGGAAATTCTTTATCACAGGAAATTTGAAAAAAAAAATTATTGAATACCGGGATTTTTGTTATCAAAAACGAAACTTATTTTTTTCTGTGTAGAGTTTGACACTTTGGTCT
Source organism: Panzeria rudis (assembly GCA_956483635.1). Classification (NCBI taxonomy): domain Eukaryota; kingdom Metazoa; phylum Arthropoda; class Insecta; order Diptera; family Tachinidae; genus Panzeria; species Panzeria rudis. The sequence goes on from OY101448.1 coordinate 129,790,611, forward strand.
AGTCAGCTGATGGTCATCTGGACTAATAGGGGCACCTGGTATCAATTCGCCTAGATTAGGCCCACAAAGCTATGCAGCTTGGCTAAAGAACATAAAAGTCGTTGCGTACCATTGTAAATGTTTTTTAGGGTTGCTGAATTTCATTACTTAACCATTGCCCATAACAAGTCAATTGTGTTCAAAGAGTTTTAAATATAACGAACAATGCACGCTTTATATTTAAAACAAAGAAAATCCCATCTCTATTCCATGCAGTCAAGTTTGACCAAAAAAAATTAATATCCTAAGGGAATTAAGATGAAACATTACTGGTTTGAGAAAACATCAAGACACCATAAACAACGAGAACAAAGGCGAAAAATGAACAGCGTCAATATTATTTTCTTAAGCAGCCCGAAAAAGCTTCAATTGCAACATGTTCGAGTACATAAAGAAAAGTGCAATAAACTTTTCTTTGTGAAGCATCAATAGCAGAAGAGATCGTCAGCATGATGCATATTTGTAATATTTTTATTTTTTTATGGCAAAGAAATTCATTAGTATTCAATTGTTTTTTTAACGATTTTGAACGTGTTTGTAGAAGTAAAAGTGTTTTCCTTTTAAATGAATACCAAATAACCACTTGACTGGTAAAATACAATTGAAAAAAATTAATGTATGTTTTAGCGATAAATTATTGTATTATTGTTATTTTTTATTCGAACAATAGTTGCATAATAATAAAAAACATTTTGTTGCAAGTGAGTGTTGAAAATTAAAATAAATTTTTTTCAAGCTCCAATGATTTTACACTTGTTTTGGCGTGTAACTACGTATACAGCAACAGTGATGTTTTCACAAATTGTAAGTTTCTTTTTTTTTTAATAAATGGCCTAAATTTGGAAATGGTAGTAAACTAAAAACAATTTAAAAATATACTGAAACTTTATTTAAAAAATATTTATAATTTCATATTTGTGTGGAAATATTGCGTTCATTAATCAAAACTATTGGCGCGGCGCGAAGGACCATTTCGCAAAAAAGCTAAAATATAACTGTGAATATTTACAATGGGTTTATATTTACGTATGTATGCATGTATGTAGGCTGGCGCAAATTCCTTCTGCTACTCTTGCACGTGGGTGCCAGCTGGTAACAAGCACCACATTTTCATCCAACTTCTGCTTTGCATACTCAGGATAGTGCTTGGCTAAGGTTTGGACACTCATCTGACTATCTGTACTGTCCTAGTGGTGCAATAGGTGGATGTGCGTTTGGATCATGGGAAGAAGGTATGTTCCGATCAGCCAGAAGTCATGTTGGGGGATTCACGCTCTTAGGGTGTGTCGTATCTTCATGCGCTGATGGTAGTGTACTTGCATATTGGTGGCTGGAGGAAGGTCGGGCACAGGAGCTCAGTACGGTCATGTCACTGCTGAAGTTTCCTGCTTAGTTGTAAGTAGGCGAAGATCTGGTATCCACTCTTAAAACTGGTACCCCTAGTCCACGTAGGAACATCATATACCAATGGATGCGTGGCTAATAGGGAGATTAGTCGTGAATATGCGAACTCTGGACTTGGGAACTCCAGTTTTATTTAATTCTCACTCTAGCAATGGGCTATGCTAGACGTGTTTTGTTACATCCCCCATATTTGAAAATTTTTTTGTGAAAAATACTGATTTACAAAAAAAGCCAATATTACACCAAAGAGGTGTAAGCACCATGCGAGTGCTACAGGCGGACTTGCACCCCGCCAAAGGAGCTTCGGCCCCCTGCTGCAAGATTTTTGCCGAAAAACGTATAGATATGGTTTTTGTGCAAGCGACATGGGCTGTCGAAGGGGAGATTCTATCCCTTCAACAAGAAGCAGGTAGGTTAATATTTTATAAAGGAAACTGTGTTTCTAAAACGGCAATGTTAATAAATAAATATAACACTTCGATTACAGAATTTAATTTGAATTTTTTATTAAATCGTTGGCAACAGTATTATTGACATTTATTAAATTATTAAGCAAAAACTTAATAATTTCCTCTATTTCAATTAGAATAGCAGAGTCTTTACTAAACTCTTATAGCCACGTCAAAAGATTTCCAAGTTTTACTTAAGTTAAGATCACTGAAAACACTTCTTAGTTTGTATGAAAAATAAAAAAAAGCAGCTACACTTCCATCGTTAGTGCTCATGTTATGCTTATCACCACTTGTCAGGTGCCTATGTTGAATAATATTTAAATTTTTATATATAAAAACTTATCGTAATTGAGTTATGAATTTTTAGTCGAACTGTATGGATTTTATCCAAAGTTATGTAATTAGTTTGGCTTAAGTTCGTTTTCAATTTAATCTTTCGATCAAATAATGTTTTTATTTACGAAAGATATTATAAAGCATGTATATATTGAACATTCAAAGAAAAATTTGGATGTACGGAAGATTGAACTGAAATCAGATGTTTCGAAACCACCACAGTCTTCTCATCAGAGCCCTTTACCTACACTACCAGCGAAGGCAGCAATAGCATCCTAGCGAAAATCCTACTTATTTTAGTAAGTTCAATTAACAGATTTTATCGCCACCTCGCGGCGAATCGTACCTATTATTAATGAACTTTTTCTATATGTTCGAAACTTTACTAACTGTCTTTTTCTTAGCATGTTCAACTATTTTTCAGCTTTTTTTATTTCTGACTTACCAGCGTGAAATGTCATCGCTATTTTCAATGCTAGAATTTTTTAATGTTGAATTTGCCCAAGTTTTAGTTAAAATTTAATACGAGAATTAAATCACTTAGGTTAATGTTAACTAAACTGTTATACCACAGCAATTCCCAGTGTTACCACCGTTGGTTTATTTTTCTTCATTAATTAGGCACTTCTACTCATACCACTACCACTCTTTTATAATCAGGTCTAAATATAAGACTTTTTTTTTAATTTTAGATATACATAATATGTATTATTATTACATGCAGCAGTACCTGTAATATTTTTAACGCACTGCTCAAATTGATTACCTGATTATTTTGCTGAACACAGTTATTAACAAAAAATACTGTACAAGTATATTGCTCATCAAAAACAAACATCAAAGCTGCTACTTAATTATAACGTAATAAAAACTTTAGCAGGAATAATATAAGTGACCCGGTAAATATGCAGAACGATTTTTATATCGATAAGAACAAATATCAACAATTTCCAAAGTATGTACGAGTATCTATTTAAATGCAGATTACAAATTCAAATCTATAAGAAAATAAAACAAAGAAGATAAAATAAATCAAAATTCTCAGATGCAAGGAAAACAGAAGCAAATAAACTATAATAATTATGATAAATTTTCTAAGGTGAAATAGTCTTCAACGATTTTTTCAAACGAACGCAAATCAAATGCATTAAATTCAAATAGCAATTGTGGAATTATTTGTGAATAAATAACTAAATAAAAAAAATTGGAAAATATGAATTATTTTGTGCATAGTTTTTTATTTGCTTGTGCTTTAATACAATCGGTTTATGGTGTGTACCCGAATGTTCAAAATGTGGCAAATTTTTTTCTTTATACCCCATTTGACGTCTCAAGATCCAGCTATGTCCATGAATTGTTTTTCTGATTATGTTGAGAAATCGAATGAAGTTAGCGAAGTATATGGCCGGGACTACAAACAATGTTTATTGGATGCTAAAGCTGATCGTCAGGCAACTGGGCAAACGTATTGATATCGTAGGGAGCTCTCGAGATGTTTGCAAGCGTTTGTCAGCATGTGATGGTCTCAATACAACTTTGGGGGTTTTTCATTGTCACGCCGAAATTGCGAGTAAATTAACGGAAAAAACATGTATCGAACTGGATAAATATGAGGGCATCTTTTGAAAATCACTTTTTATCAAACTCATTTCATATCTCAGAAAAGCTGTTCTGCTCACAAATATTATTGAAATCACTTTATTTTGAAACAAGTAAGTGCCCGACGCATTGCAAATCTCAGAAAAGCTGTTCTGCTCACAAATATTACTGAAATCACTTTATTTTGAAACACGTAAGTGCCCGACTAGAAATTTTCGCAATATACATATTGGAACCCAGTTGGGAATGCATGTAGCAAACCCAAAAGGTTTATCCCATTCGGGATCCGGCTGGGAACTTGTTGGTTTAGGCCATCAACAAATTAGTTATTTAACATCAGTTCTTCTTGCTTAGAACATATAACATAGATTTTTAATCATATTTTTCTCATTTTCGATCTAGGGATTTTTGCTTACTTTTGTCGCTTTGACAGCTTTTACGACTTTTAATCAATATTTGAGTTTGCTATTTTTCCGATTTGAGCAAGTTTTTACGAGTTTTCGATATTTTGCGACATTCCGCGTTTTTGGCAATTCATGCCATTAATCCGTCATTTGTCATATTTTTATTCATGTTTATAGGTATAAGTATTTCATTGTTACTTTATTGTGAAAGCCAAACTACCAAATGGGATCTTGTGGCGATTTTCCTGTGGGGAACTGATAAGTATTGGCCCATTGAGTCCTAAATACGTTTTTGAGTTACATCCCAATTCGTAACCAATTCTGAACCCAGTTGGATCGCAATTGGGTGCGCATGAAAATTTCAAGTCTGGTGCATAGGTCCAATTAGTCGCATATTTGTCGGCGGCTGCGGCGGCTGAGCACGTTACTAGTTCCCAAGGACTATCAATCGGTTCGAGTTCCAGAATTTTATATTCAGTGAAAGGTTCTAGACCCAAAATTAATACTAGTTAAATTATTGTATTTTGAGCAAATATTTTCGATTACGGAAAAAGTTGCTTGTACAGTGAGCGTACTATGCTAACATTTTTGTTTTATGTTTCTGATATGTACTCTTTCACCGGTCACGACTCAGGTACATTTTGTACCATTCCTATTTTCACCAGTCACAAGACAACTACGTTCAAGACAATTGGTACAACATTCCCTGCAGGCCTGTTATAAACAAAAATTGCATGCACGAGTTGTCAAGAAAATGTTTTGTATTATATATTTGGCAATCAATGAATACCTCAAAAAACAGATGCCATTAGTTTTTGTCCAACAACTGATTCAGACTTAGTGATACCGCTAAATTAAATTTGGTAATAACGTACCTCTGTAGCTGATTGGTAGCGATGCTATCCTGTCAGTCCAGACGTTGTAGGTTCGATTCCCGCCATAGAACCTGGGGACTTTCCGCCAACAAGCTAAATCGCTTCGCCGGTTTTGTTTGTGCGTAGTTGTGATGTTACAAGAGTGTTATTGTCATGTTAGAAATATCACACTAATATCACTGAATAGGTTTAAGTTATTAATGTAGCTACCCACTAAACTTGAGATTCGAAATAAACAAATGCTCGCTAAAGCGAAGAATTTTCGAATTTCGAAAAAAAATTAATCGAAAAAATCGAATGATTTTTAAAGCGAACTTTTGTCGAGAATGTCGCGATAATAAACCGAAATTACGAAATATTCATAAGATGTGTATGTTCGCAATATCGAACTACTTTCGATAATTTCTCGAATGTCTAATTTAACACACATGTGCAATAATTTATGGGAAAAATATGCCATGATAGCATAATGTATGTGTGCTAGTCTGTTAACCTGGCGGTACCGTGTTCGATTCTGTCTGACTGCAGCGTAAGTTAATATAGTAAAATCATAAATGTTCCCTTTACATTAAAATAAATAAATTTAAAAAAATAAAGAAAATCTTAAAAAATAACTTTTTCCTGCCTTTTTGCGATATCAAAATTTCTTCAAGCTCGGTTCACTTTTGATATTGCTAAGGATTCGCTATGGATTCCTTAGCGAAACACCGAAATCGAAAGAGTTACTGCCACAAACCAAGCGACAACTCAAATAACTCAAGAAGACTTTAATATAATATTTTGCATACAAATTTTTTTGTTTAAACAATTAAAAAAGCACTGAAGATTTTTTTAACTATGCATGTATCCATATGGATACAATCGTAAGATGTGGCAAATTTTTTATTGTAATTCTGTATATACCACTAAAGCAAAGTCATTTTAATTTTGACGCTTTAGCACTTCATATTTGGAAATAAAAATGTAAATTGCCCTTAGAAACAATAATCAATAATTTGTTTTAAAAAATGCGTTTTCCCTTTTCTAAAAAATGGACTCATCTTTCAAAGAATGTTGAGGCAAACGTTAAGCAAGCTGCTCTAAATGCTACTACGAGTACTACAAATTTTCAGGTGAGATATAATAAAATTTATTCAGCAGATCTAGAACGCCTTTCATCTGAAAAAAGAAGAGTTCGTAGAGAATGACAACGCTACAGATCGCCTCAGCTAAAAGGGTGATGTTGGCTGAGTAGTTAGCGTATTTGACTACAAACCCTGAGGTCTTGAGTTCGAGACTAGTTTCAGGCAAGCCAACAACATCATGCATTTTTCGCATGTACATTGGTGTGTTATTGTGTTGGACTGTTAAAGTGATGAAGGCATAGCAATGATCACTTTGGCAGTACCGGCAGCGATTAATACAAACATATCCTAATGCACTTCACAGCACCCTCCTTCGTCGGTATTGTAGCAAAAACCGTCGGCGAAGTAAAAAGAACTAATAAAATGGCTACACAGGTTACACAACTCAATGCCTCTACTTGACACCAGTGGGGCTTGCAACACTGCTCTACAAAAAAAACGTGCAATAGCAGGGTTGTAAATGAATTAAGCTTTCTATCTCTCTCCTACTTCACCACCTGTTCTCTCTACCCTTTCCCAAAGAAGGTAACACATTAATTAATTAACTGGTAGGCATTACTTGCCTGATTGTGGTACTTCTCTAAAAAAAATCTATGCTGAAGGGGTGTGCTAAACAGCTTAAAACTCTACTAGAATATTGCTTCTCTTCAAAAATTTCTGAATGGACTCGACGCAACATCTCAAATAGACTATTCGCTATGGAGAGTTGCCAAAGGCCTCAAAAGACCAGTTATATAAGCCTCCATTGCGAGGTTCGAATGGAGACTACTGGGCAAGAGCTGACGCTGAAAAAGATACTCTGTTGGTAAACATCTTGCAGAAAGTATTTACTCCAAATACGTCTGATACTATAGTTGAGCTGCCACCAGTCCTCGCTATTCTGGATGTTAACTTGCGGTTCAACATTCGTGAGATTGAACACTGTATTGCGGGCTTAAATTCTAAAAAAGCAAGGTAAGTTTCTATGCCCTCAGCACTCGATTGAAGCCAGAGTTCCTCAAAGCAGCATCCTCGGTCCTCTATTATATTTGATATATGCCTCTGACTTGCCGGTAAGCAGTAACTAACATACACATATTAACATTCGCTGCTGATACAGCTTTTCTAAGTGTTTGCAAACGCCATCAAGAAGCTTCCCGCAAACTGCAAGATTATATAATGGCGGATAAAAATGACCGAACAAAAATGTCTACAAATTCCTTTCACATTATGCAGAGAAACCTGCCCACCTATACAAATAAATAACCAAACTATACCTCAACACACTGAAGTAAAATATCTCGGTGTTCATCTTGATCATCGTCTAACATGGACGTCCCATATAAATGCAAAGGTGAATCAAATGAAAATAAAAGCAGCTCAAATGAATTGGCTCATTGGAAGGAACTCTACTCAAAGCCTAGATTATAGACTTCTTCTATACAACTCCATTCTAAGACCCATATAGTCCTACGGTATCCAGTTATTAAGCACTGCCTCGTCATCTAATGTAGAATAACTTCAAAGGCGATAAAATAAAATACTCCGTACGATTACAGCAGTCCCATGGTATGTTAGAAACAAGCGAATTCACAAAGATTTATATGTGCCGCTGGTTAAGACAGTGTTTTCTAAGCTCGTGACTAGATACATTAAAAAAACTTGAGTTGCACCCTAAGCCCCTAGCCCGAAACATCATTAACTTTAGAGGCTACACTCAGCTGAGAAGGAGGGACACTCTTGCTCTCAGCCGAACAGGAGAGACGTAAACAACCAAAGAACAACCGCTGAAACAAATCTTTTTGTCTGGCATTGGCTGGACTTAAAAATTTAAAGTTTTAGAGTTAAGATTTGATTACTTATTGTTAGTTCAATTTTATTGAAGATACAATAAATATATATAACCGTTAAAAAAATCTTTCAGAGTTAAAATTTCACAAAATTTTTAAATTTTGGAGTAACTGTTTCCAAATAAAATATTGTTTCCAAATAAAATATAGATAAGAATAACAAGCAAACTTTCTTAAAAAATTCAATTCCTCGTCTTCCCCTCTTCTTGGGTCGTTCCATAAAAAAATGGACTCATCCCTCAGAAATTCCTCCCTCCTTCGATCAACTTGGAGAGTTAAAAAATGGCTCGTTTCAAATCAGGTTGTTAATTAAGCCTACAATAAATACAAATATAGGACCAATTCTATTTAGTTTTAGCCGCCAATGCGTTTTTTATACACCATTGAGTACAAATGTATCCATATGGCATCATTCTAAAAAACCACTTTGGAGACAACTTTTTGGAAAAAATGAAAAAGTTGAAATTTATTAAAAAATATTTAAGGCCGAATAGTAACAAAATTGGATTTCTAAAGCCTGAATTGGAAAACTTGTAGCGAAAGGATTAACGATGCGTAGTTTGCTTACTTTATTTAAGAGACGTTTTTTGTGTGAATCGTGCATGGTAAGGCATTATCATCGTCAGTAACTTTTTACTTCAATCACGTGAACGTGCATGAACGGGAGTATTAAAAAGCTAAACTTTTGCGTGATTGTTATATTCAGAAATATAATTTAAAATTTCTGAAACATAAATAATATAAAATTGCAAATTTTTGCTGCAATTCTTTAAAAAAGGTTTTGATAAGATTTGATGGTAATAACAGACAAATAATTTTGTCTGTTATTATGAGCGTGTTTTAAAAATTCTGATGAATTTCAGGTGAGCGTGCATGAGTAAACTGTTTTTTATAGTTAGCGTGCATGTTCATGAGTAAAAAGTTACTCACGATCATACTGGGGCAGCAATGATTACATTTTGTACTTGATTACACATGCAATTACAAAATTTTTGTAATTGTAATTGAAAGTTTTCATTACAATAACATTTTGCTGTAATTGAATATGAAAAAAATACAATTATATTCAAAGGTAATTGTGGTGGAAAAATTTTCAATTACAACTACAAGTACACAGAAAAAAATATGTGAGGTAATATTAACTAAGCTTGTATAGGTAAGTTTTTTTCATATGAAAATAAAAACTTCAGTATTATTAACTATTCCATTAGATAATTTGTACAATGCATTTTACCTAAAATCCAAGTTAATATAACTATTATATTTAGGTATCTTCTTCGAAGCTATTTTTGTTGAATTGATTTTCATTTTATTGTCAAATGAAAATAACATTTGAGGAAAATGGTATGTACAAGAATTTTTTAACATTAATAAACTTGTATATAATGAATTTATTTGTTGTTATAGATACAATTATCTAAATGAAGCAATCTACTGGACTGAATAGAACTGCATCCTGAATTTTCCTTATCTTACAGAAGAAGACAAGAACTGAAGAAAAGCTGGAACACTCATATACAAAAAATATTCTTTCAGTGCCCATAACTCTGTGATTTCCAACCGTAGGTTCTTTATTTTTCTAAGGAGGGCGTATTTAGAAGTTGACTAGGAGGAATTACCAAAAACGCGATCGAGAAAAAATCAAGATACGCCTTTTCTATATTAAGCCTACGATGAAAACACCCTGGTTTAAATTAGCAATAAAAGTTTATGGTATTTTAACAGCCTCTAAATGTTTTGTTTTAATTTATTTTTAATAAACTGTTATTTTGTTTCTTTCTTTTCAGAATAGTTGGTTTTGTGGTTGGAGCCAAGTAGCACACAAACTACTGGTGTCTAGGTTTATTGTAGCACGCACTTTCAACTCTAATTTAGTAATAGTTATTATTATTTCTTACACATAAATATATGACATATATTATATGTATATGTATATATAATTCTAATCATATTTAAATAAAACTAAATGAAGAAAAATCGTTTTTCATGAAATGTCAATAGTGGATTCTTGAAAGTAATGTAAACTAAAGTCATTGATAGTCTACCAAAAATTATAGTATGAAATTACCTTGTTGTCATAGGTAATTTATAAAAAATTTCACGCTGTTTTAACAAAATTTTTAGTTGATTTTTCGAACATAGAAATCAACTAAAATTTTTGTTAAATTACCTAAAATACTTTGTAAATGCCATTCTACCCTTTCACTTAGTTAAATTTATACCATATTTTTAGGAAATTTAACCTATGATTTTTTGTGTGTAATTGTAATTGAAAAAAATTCAATTACAATTAAATGGAATTGTAATTGAAAAAACCAATTACAATTACATGTAATTTAAAAATAATTTCAATTACATTTCAATTACATTTTGTAATTGTAATTAAAATTTTTTTAATTACAATTAAATTTTTGTAATTGTAATTGAAAACATTTAAATTACAATTACACGCAATTGTAAATGAGATAAATGTAATTGAAATTGCCCAAGTCTGCTCACGATCGCATCCTTTTCATGCACATTGAAAACTTTTTGGAGTTTAGTCAAACTCATTAAAAGATGATGATATGGTTTGCTTCTTGTGATTTCAAAAACATAAAAATATACTAAACACAAAAAGTACTAAATTGTGTTATTTACGGAACAGGAAAAGATTATTTAAAATCACGTGATTTCTAGCACACGAATGTATATCATGTATCAGAAGAGAATTCTTTAAATATGTACATATTTATAATTATTTATTATTCCCTTTTAATTTTAGGGCGCAAATAATACCAAAGATGCTTATGACATTTCCGGCAATGTTTCCGAATATGCACTTGAATTATAAGAAAAATATCGTATTATAGATTTGCAACATGAACAGTGTGGCAAAACTGCCGAACGAAGTTACGTCGAAGCTACTGGCGCCAACTACCGCAATCTGCAGGGTTGCTTAAAAGGTCGCATCAAACCTTCTTTATCAACTGCCACAACTACAAATACAACTCCTGAATCAATAACTTCTAGCCAAAATATATTAGCACCCGTATCAATGGCTACTGAAGTTAAAATCTTGTCGGAAACTTTTGACACAACCACTTCGGAGGCATCGGAACTCCTAGACACCACAATATTATACAGGCATTGAAGAATTTGCTAAACTTTCCAAATAACTTAAGTACGCGATTCAAATTGAAACACTTTTAATTTCTTCAGTGTATATTACAAGCTTACCGTATATTATATAAATTGCGAGCATGTGCTTACCTGAAATGAAAAGAAAAATGTTTAATTAACAAAAGATAATAAATGAATAATGAATTTGTTGTTTTTATTATGAAACTACAATCAATTTTAATTTTCAAACTACACAAGCCTACAATTAAAGAAATGAATTTGGGGCATAGGTAACACTGAAAATGTTTCAAATTTTGGATCTACCTTCATTATTATTAGGTATCATAAGTACTTTCGTCTGTCCGGTTTGTACTCCTATCAGTACATTTCTTTAAATAAATTCATTTTAATGTCATGTCTTCATCGCGAAGAAGTTATCTCAATGACCTAAATGTGTTTTGTTACATCCTAGCAAAAACTTTTGTCATTTTTGTAAGCGGTAGTACTTCATTAATGGGTTACAAAGTAATGATTGTTATTTATCTTATTATTATGCTCCAAATTATAACTGATACTTATTTTTTAATAAAATTAGTACATATTTTTCTCATTTTCTGAAAGTAGTTACAATTTGTTGATATGTATTAATAAAATAAGTAGACAAAAACTTTTTAAGTCAACATGTGTTTGTATATGAAAACTAATTTTTGTCAATAATAGCTGAGTCGGTAAAGTCTTCATATCTGTCTTCATATCTGAACGAATACAACCGAACACAAGAAACATAGATAACCAAAGAACCAACCGCTGAAACAAATATTTTTGTCTGGCATTGGCTGGACTTAAAAATTAAAATTTTAGAGTTAACATTTGATTACTTATTGCTAGTTCAATTTTATTGAGGATACAATAAATAAATATAACCGAAAAAAATATCTGAACGAGCACAGGTTCGTATCGCAGCTGGCTCAAAAAAATAAATAAATAAAAAGCTTAAATAAAATAAAATTTAAAAAATATAAATAAAACATTAAGTGTATAAATTTTTTTATTTTAATTTGTTTATTTCACTACTTATTTTTTAGCTTCAAGTAAGCCAAATAATAACTAGTTACTTGCTGTGACAATGTAAATACGTTTATAAGGGGTATCCCTTATTTTTGCACTTCTCAAACAAAAAAATAGTTATCGAGTCAAATTGTAAGTAGTTACGACTTAAATCCTCATATACTTTTTTCCTACCAGTAAGCAAAGTTTTTGCTGGGGAATTATGGACTGTAGTTTCATTTTAATTTAAATTATTCAAGATGCGAAGTAGCTAGAGCAGCGAAGCTTGAAACTAAAATATTTTATACAATCAGTGTGAAATAAAACTTTCTTCGCTGTGTGGGTAAAAATTTTAAGTTTCCAGGGAAACGTTTGAAAATTTTCACAACAGAGCGTGAGTGTTAGTGCTATATTCGTGAGAGTGCGTGATGAAAAATTTAAAGACCTTAAGAGGAAGCCGTCTATCTGCCGAATCAAAAAAAAAAAGAATTTTAATCGGTCTGGACATTTTGCATTAAATTAATGTTGGCCACAACATGGGCAAATTTCCTATAGTGCAATGCAGAGCAGATTAAGAAAAGAAGACTTTGTGCAACTACTTCCTAACCCTGCGTTTAGACATGTAAATACTTGCATGCAAGTTCGGTGTACGTATTATCAACGAAAAAGCAATTTGTATTCGTTTCTCTGTCTTTCTCATAGCTGAACCAAAAGTGTGTTAGTAGAAAAGTTTGAGTGTATTGAGTTTTTTGAACTTGCACTTGCATGTGTAAAGGCCAGGTATTATCGCTTGTAGCGAATCAACAAATTTTGATTCAAATTCTTTGAGAAGCCGCCTCAGCACCACTACTGCTTCATCTACAGAAGCTACATAGAAAAAAATATGCTTTTGTTTTCAAATTTCCTGTGATAAAGAATTCCTCTATATTGATAACAAAATTATTTTAAAAGAAAAATATGTATATATTAAAAAAAAGTTTGACATGCCTGGGATACTAACGCAGGCTTCCCGGATTAGTGCTGGCAAATTATTGAGTAGTGGGTACCGAGTATCGAGTATTTGTTGTTATTTCAGGGTATTCAATATTCAAAAGTAGTTACTCGATACTTTTTTTACTACTAAGCCGAACGGAAAAAGAATGGCCAAAATAAAGCTCTGTTTAAAAGTATAAAAGTTCGAGTAAGTATTGAGTTATTTTTTTATGAGATAAAACTTATTTTAAGTACTTATGTATGAAAAGAAATAACCGACATGGGAAAGAAATACATACATACAACGAAATATTGTATTAAGTTAATGACAAATGTTATTGAAATTCATATTTTTTTCAATAACATGGTGTTATTGAACATAATCCTTGGCTAATTTTTTCTGTGTACTGTATTTGCTGCCTTATTATGATTATGTTTTACTATGAATATGAACAAGTAATAAAATTCTTATGTTCTTCGTGCATAAATGAATAATGTGGGCAAATGATTGATAACAACTAACAGCTACCTAATATTACGTCTTTAGAAGACATTTTACGTTCGGCTTTAGTGTACTGAAAACTAATTTGCTTTTCCTCTATTTTTCTCACTAAAAATAATTTTAATTAATGTTTCATCTACCGAACTCAACCCCGTCAAATACTTCCATATTCATCAACAAATTGTTTTTTTTATATTTATACTAGAAGTATTGGTTAGGAAAGCAAAATTGTATCTATAAAACACCCTGTAGCTCTCCAGGGAAATTTTTTGCAATACACCGATTCAAAAACATGTTCCACATGTGTTGTAATAGAGTATGCACTGTACTTCTCACTGCCGACATATCTCTCTTTAAACCAAAGGGAAAAAACAAATAACAACCCTTGAAAAAGTTTGATATCGACCCCAAACCACATTATATGCCAAACGTCTGATACCCGTCTATGACAGCCATTGCAACAAGAAGTGTGCAAAAAGCCGGCAACCGGCAACAAACAATAAACCGAAGAAAACATGTGTTGCCTCTTGTTTTACAACAAAAAATTTACTACCTACAAACTTTACTTGAAGAAACATGTGTTTGGGGCATTCACACCCACTTAATAGGAAAAAGGATAAAGAATAATCAGAAACATATAGAATCAGGCAAAACAAAGGAAAGCAAAATAGTCGATGCAATCTAAACAAAACCCAATTCAACAAAACAAATACTCCAGACGAGTTGTTATGGAAAATAAATTTACCACAACTGATTGTTTATTCAATATTAAGGGTTGGTTTTTCCATATATTCATTCATATCTTTTGGCGAAAAATGCATTTTTAAGTGAAATGTTATGCTTTGTGTGGCGGCATGTAGGGAGGGGGTGGTGTATGTCCATTAATATATTGTGGCATGTCTTTGACATCAACACTGATGGTTAAAGAGCTTGAATTAAAATCCGTTTTGTTTGATAAATGATATTTAATATGCGAATTTATTTAGCATGGAGTGTGCATATTTTAATTTTATGCACGTACACACCTATTTGTTTTTTTTAAACTCTGAGGATTATATCTTGAAATATAGATTGTTTAACAAATATAATGGTTATTTCAATGATTCGAAAGTACTTACCGCAAAATCATTTTATTCAAGACATTGTTGGATGAACCCTTAAGAGCACAGAAAAAAAGAAATTTCATTTTCAGTAAAGAAATTTAATGAATTAGTGAATATTTTGTCTAGAAACGGACCTACAAACAAATGTTTAAATATAGACAAAAATATCTCAACAGCTTCATTGAAAAAAGGGATTTTTTTTTGGTGAACAAACTGTTTAAATCTATAAAACAATTTGTCTAAAAATATTTACAAATTCTAAACAAAATAATTTACTGATTCAAACAAAAATATTTACTGGATTTTCTGTAGCATATCAATCAATATTTTTGTCTGAATTTATAAAACAAATTGTCTAAAAATACTTACAAATACTAAATAAAATAGTTTACTGAATCAAACAAAAATATTACTGGATTTCGTGTATTATGTCAAACACAATTTTTCTCCTAGTCATCATCATCATTAAGCATTTATGAAATATCATTTGTTAAATGTGTTCAACTCTGAATGTTTATCTAAAGACTTTAAGAAATCAATGAGAACTAACGCAACAACATTAACGAATTGATTTACTAAAAAAAAATCTATAGTAAGCAAGCTTGGTGCAATCGCATTCCTTTTGCTATCATTGTTGTTGTTTTTGTTATTTGTGTGTATGTCCTCATAGGGATTGTTTTTTACGACACAGAAAACATGTTTTTGTAGTTGTTTTTGGTGTTTGCGTCCTAAATAAAAGTCAAACAAAAAATTTATTGATTCAGTAAAGAACATTTACTGAAAATGAATTTATTTTTAGACAAACTTTTGTTTGAAAATTTTTTGGTGATAATTTTACTTGTGAAGTTTCATCTTCTAGAATAATTAACTGGCCTCCAAAATCGTGAAAATTTATTGAAAAATATTACCATGTTTAACACTACCTGCCTTGAACTTAAAAAAATTTTGTAAACCAACAAACAACTATGAGTAACAAATGATTCTATAGCCCCAAACTGTTACAAAAGCCACACATGTACATACATATGTACATAACGTTATTACGTCTACCCATCAGATGTTTCTATTGTTTGGTAATATGTTGTACGTTGACACTACCAGTGTATGAGCCATCTAACCCGCCAAACAGCCAACTAAATCATAGCAGAATAGTAGCAATTAGAGTACATTCAACTACACGTATTCCACGGAACCTACTCACTCGTTCATTCACCACTGTCATTATCATGTTGTGATGAGACAATTTTGTGTTTTTGTTTTCATGTAGTCTCCATGTTTTCTTTTTTAAAAAATTTAAAGACTACCACACAAGAACAAACAGAAAAATTATCACCTTTTTAGACAATAAACAAAGAAAATGTTACAAACATGTTTGACAATTGTCATTTTATGGCTTGTTTCAGTAGTTTATTTTTAGAATTCTCAAATTATTATTATTTTCAATTTTTTGCTGCCACTATAATAGCACTACATGAATCATTTTTAATTGTACAATAGTTTTGAGAAAGACACAATAGAATAAGCAAAAAACAATTAAAAAGTTTAAAAAAGCAGCAAACAATGGGCTCTTAAATGATTGCGGTACTAACCTGAGAACAAAACTTCTGTCACTTTTTGCAAAAAAAAAAAAAATCACTTGTTGGAAGCAAATTTTCACTAAAGAAGACAAATGCAATTTGAACTTGAAATGAACAATATTATTTAAAGTTTTTTTAATTAATTAATAAATATAAAATATCAAACTCAGTTGCAATACGAATACAAAACCCTGATAATTAAATGGTATTAAACTATTTAACATTGTTTTGTAATTTTTTTTTAACTTTATTGGTTTGACGGTTTTTGCTGATCTGTTATTTTTTACACAATAACGTATTTAAACAATTATTTTGATTTATTGCTTTGTTTAATAAGCCACAAACAGCAAAATCTAAGCATTTTTTATTTAAAGGTTAAATAATGTGGTTACAACAATTTATATTAAATTTTAATTGTTATTTTGCTGATTGCAGAATATTATTTCGAACATTATTAAACAATTTAATCGCTTTTAGCATGTGTAGTAGACCAGTGGTTCTCTCGTATTTTTGTTCGCGGACCCTTAATAAACTTTGTTTTTTTCTTGCTCGCGGACCGGAGAACCTATTAGTTTTATTTGTTGATACATATGCATATTCATATAATAAAAAACAAGAGTAATGGGGGACAATCAGTTTATCGATTATTTCAAATTTATTTTTAAATTTAATTGCCAAAAATATGTTTATATTTTTAGATCCTGTACTAAAAAGAAAAATCTAGCAATCCGTACTTAAATCAAAAGATAGACGTGTCAGAATTTCTTAAGCCATCCAGCAAAACTTTTGGCATTTTTGTAATCGGTAGTATTTTTTAATGGGGCACAATGTAATGAGTGGCACTTATTTATATTACAACTATGCTCCAAATGAAAACTAATACTTAGTAATTAGTAAAATACGTATTTATCTCATTATCTGTAAGTAGCTATAATTTATTGTTATGTATTAATGAAATAAGTAGACAAACACTTTTTAAGCTAACATGTATTTGTATATGAAAACAAATTTTTTGCGCTTAAGATTATAAGTCAACAACGGCTGAGTAAGTAAAGTACTTGTCTTCAAATCTGAAGGAGCACAGGTTCGTATGCCAGCTGGGTAATAAAAAACAAGAAACAAGGTGTGAAAAAATATAAATTAATATTAGGCCAATTCACAATCTTGTGCAAATGGTCGTGCATCGTTGCATTTGCAAATTGGTACAGTATATTGATACTCACCACTAACAATTGCTAAGTGGCGAGTATCAATATAATATACCAATTTGCACATGCTACGATGCAAGACCATTTGCAAAAGATTGTGAATTGGCCTATTGTGTATATAAAAAATTATATTTTATTTTGTTTATTTTAGTGCTTATTTTTTAGCTTCAAGTAACTCAAATAATAAGCAATTAATTGCTGTGATAATGTAAGTACTTTTGTAAGGGGCACCCCTTACATTTTGAACTTGTCAAACAAAAATAAATAGTTATCGAGACAAATTATAAGTAGTTACGATTAAAATTCTTATATACTTTTTTGTCTACGAAAAAGCAAAGTTCTTGTTGTACAAGTACAGAACGATTAATTCAAGAATTAAGCCTGGTCGGTCTTTATTTGAAGCCAAAAAACGAACTCAGTTCAAAAAAGGCAGATTTAATATAAGACAGACATGTGACCGCTTGGAACTTTTTATCCAATACATTTATTTATACGATACACCCAATCTGAAGCCGTTCCAATTTCTGCCTTAAACACAGCTGTCATTATTATACTAAGGTTTTTTGGCTTATAATCAAAATGCCAACAGACGAGTTTATATTTTTAACGGCCGCATGCAATAACGCCCATGGAAATAATGTTCATGGATGATATTTCCACGTTGGAAGGGAAATAATATCCATGGAGACTATTTCCATTTTGCACACTAAAGATTATTTTTATAGCCTTCCTTTGGAGGTTTTCCCCTCTGGTTATGTCGAATAGTCGCTTCGCTGAGTAAAGACTTTCTGAAACCATTATTTTGCGACCTCCTGTGGGAAAGTGCAACTGTAATGTTAGAAAGCATAGGAAGGATTCCAGTATAAGACCTCACGACGGAATAAATATACATAATAGACAGTGTGTTAAGTATCTTGGAATCCATATTGATAATTTTTTTTATTTTCATGATCATATCGCTCCTTTATTGCAACGTAGTCATATCTCAAGAAAATGAAACTTGGCAAATCGCTTTTAACGTTTGAAAATTGTTAGCAAGTATATGGTCGGTGTTAGGGTTTTAGTGGTTATATCTTCGGTTCAGATCAAGAAGGTCTTAATAAAGACATTTTCTTAAGTAACCTAAAAATTTTGGGTTTTTCAGATATGACAACTAACAAAAACGGGAAGGGCTTTCTTTACGTACAAGTCGCTATTTTATTCAAAATATTTAAAGCCCTAAAAATTAAACTAGCTTTATATCCATTTTTAATAAGAGCTATACTTTCATATGGCTGCCAGATTTGGTTGAACATTTCCCCTTCGTATATGGAAACGTTTGAGGTGCTGTACGTATCTTTACAGATCACCTTAGTAGGTTAGGTTAGATTAGGTTAATTTGCCCAGGTTGCCAATTTAAAGATTAAAACCAGCCCACTTGGGTCCTTATAGGTCCCGTTGTGTTACCTGAAGCGGGGACGTAAAGATAGGTAAAACCCCCTCCACGTTTCCCCATTCGGTTCAGTGTTGAACCAACCCGACGATGGCCCAGTGAAGCCACCCTTTGCTCAGAGAGAGAGAGAGAGAGAGAGAGAGAGAGCGGCAGAGACAGAGGAGGTGCTCTACATTTTCTTCTTCCTCCTCATTATGACAACTTCATTATACGGTAGATTCAATCTCCTAGCAAGCACACTTATAAAACACTATCCTGTAATTACCGCCACAAGTGTACTTATTTTCCCGAGAGGCGTCCAGGATAGCAGATCTACTACAAACGTATTGGGGCCATATTAACCTCGAAGTGGAGCAGGTGACCTCGTTTCACCATCTGGTCTGCGCGATCCCAAATAGTTCCTGCTGAATATGAGATTTGCAGAAATTTAGCAGTACGCCAACCATTTGATCTGTGTCCCGGATTTGGCTAGTTCGTCCGCATAGATCACCTTACAGTAATAATAAAAATATATGTAATAAACAAATTTATTTCATTTCTAAAATAAGTAGAATATACAACTTCATTTTCCATCTTATTAGAAACCATATCTTTGGAAGTATTAATTGCACAGAAAATAATTTAATAATGGCTCAATATTATGCTAATGACACATAGATATATACAAAACGCATTGCAAAGTGATTACGTACCACCTGAAGCATTTTTGTACCTCGATAGAAACAGATATTTACAAAACAAAAGTGGTATACTCATATTTGACCACAGACATATATAGAAGAGGTAATAATAAGGGAACTCACAGTAGAAAATAGCAGATGTGACACAAGCATTTTTAGAAATGTAACAACCGATATATGTTGACAAGTACTAGCAGTTAACCCTTAATATAATTTAAACTAACAATAAGTATGATTATAAATTTCATGTCTAAAATTGTTACGTATTCAAACCCCGCAAGCTCTTTACAAAAAAAATTGAGTTTCTTTGATTGCTTCTAGTTTGCCGTCTATCTCGTGTGAATTAGTGTGAAGAATACAAACATGGGAAAACCAAAAGTTAAACAACAAAACATTGTTGTATATAAAAGTAGTAGATTGATGTTCATACGCAACAATTCTTCCTTCGCATCTTGATTACGGCGAGTATAGGGTCCTGGGACGTCTTGGCCTATAAGAACGTCTCAGTTTCTGTTGTTGTATGATTGGATTTGGTACTTGTGGTGATGTATTTGTAGTGCCCGGTGGTGTTGATCTTAGTTTTTCCGAAGAATGTGGTGACTGCTTTCCATAGCGTCTAGGCGTAGATATTGTATCCTGAGTGTCTGGTAGTATGCTCATAGTGCTCGATTCAGCCAGTGGTGTATCATACGTATGCTCACTTTCGGTACGTTCGCCTACTCTCTCCGAGGTATATGCAGTTTCTATTTGTTGCTCTCCGCCTAGAACTAGGCTTTTTGGGGACAAGGATGGGATTTGTTGCTCTCCGCCTAGAAAAAGGCTTCTCTCCGGAGTTAGGATGTGTCTGTTAGCTCCAGTTGTACGTATCTAGAATCTGGCTGTCCGTATCTTCTTTGAAGTACTTCGAACTGTTTATCAGGTCTATGGGCTTCTGTACTACGGATTTGATCAACATGTCTCTTAACATGTTTTCCTTGATACTCGATCAAGTAGTGAAGGTCACCTATTCGTGATGAAATTCTACCAGGCAACCATCCTTGCCTTGGATTGCCTGACAGGAAATAGACTTGCTGCTGTAACTCAAGTACGCGATAGTTTTGGCTATGTTTCAGGTATTGTCTTTCAGTTACCTTAGTAGAAATTTCTTCTGGACGCATCAAACCCATGCGTGTTCTTAGTAAACACCCCATGAATAATTTTGCTGGCGCTTCACCGGTAGTAGCATGGGGTGCATTTCGATATTGGCGTAAGAATTCATTAAGATCATTCTGGGCAGTAGATTTTGTCGAGCGCATTGCTTTAAGCGCTCTTTTAATCGTTTGTACACTTCTCTCCGCTTGGCCATTTGTTGCCGGATGGTACGGGGCTGATTGCTTATGGTACTTGACACCGATTCTTTGTAAAAATTCCCTAAATTCATTAGATGAGAAATTGGTACCATTGTCAGATGCGACCGTAGTGGGTACACCGTATGCAGCAAAAAATTCGTCTAACATCGTAATAGTAGCTGTTGCCGTGATATATGATGTAATCTTAACTTCAATCCATTTGCTGTATGCGTCAGTTACGACTAAAAACATAAGTCCTATAATTCAGCCACGCAGAATGGTGGCACCTTTGGTCCATTCGTGGACGAACTGGAAGTACTATGTTGCGCGGCCAGTGATTGGGTTGTTGCCTCTACAACCGCCTGTTTAATTGCACTAGCAAGTGAGTCCGTAAATTCCTTCAACTGTTCTGGATTCATCTTTCATAATAGGATCCCACTTCTGACACCAATGTTATATTTTCCAATTCAAATTGATTACAAAAAATGCTTTATTTAATAAAAATTTACTTTTAAGAATAAGTATGACAATTAATTTTTTTGAATTAGTGTGAAGAATACAAACATGGGAAAACCAAAAGTTAAACAACAAAACATTGTTGTATATAAAAGTAGTAGATTGATGTTCATACGTAACAATTTCGTAAAATTACATTTTCCAATAATTAAATTTTAAAAAAAGTCCCGCTTTCCAAAATGTACATTTTCGAGAAAGTACCATTTTCTAAAAGTACATTTTCAAAAAGAAGATTTTCGAAAATATTCAAAGAAGTACATTTTCCAAAAACTATCTATTCAAAAAGGATAAAAATAAATCCCCAATGTTCACCTTTAATCCCCATGTTCAAAAATGCATATCAGTTAAGTTTTGTGCGACTAAAGGAACCTCTATTGCAAATTTTTTCAAAATTGCCTTAATAAATTTGAATAAAATGCGCTTTACTTGGTTTAACCTTTGTGGTACATTTTCTATCCTCCTTCTAGAAATTTTTTTTCCTAAAATGAGCTTCTATTGAGTGGTATGGGTTCATAATGAAATATCCATAAACCACATCAATACAGATTACAAATAAATGCATAGAATAAGTGCCAAAATGAGGTGTGCTTTTTGTACCTTACATGCTCGAATTTCAAAAAAGTATAAAAATATGTTTAATCACTTATTAAGGAGAGAAGAACACAATTTAAATTTAATTTCTATCTTTATTACTTCCCTTTTTATTTTATTGTTGCCCTTTTTCGCCCCCTTAATGTACAAATTTCAAAAAAGTTCCAAACACTTTTCCGTTTATTTTTTGATTTACTTATAATGTTTATCGAATTATACGTCTACCTTAGTTAGATCTGGAGATATAAGGTTACTGAATTTTTAGTAGATTTATACATCGAAATGAAAACTTACATAAAAAAATCTTTTTCTACTAAAAAATATTCATTCAGTACATCGATGTACATAAAAATAGTTGCTTAAAAAAGTACTAAAAAGAGTTACACAGAAAGAAAAACGCCGTACTAAATTCAAGTATTTTCTACTTACTTTGAGTACGACTAATTTAAGTACGAATAACACTAAAATGTACTTAAGTCAAGACGAAAACGAGATAATCTCGTAACAAATATTGAATCAATAACAAAATACTTAAATTGTGTACAAAAATTCTTATTTTAAGTACTACTATTAGTATAAACTTTTTGTTGGTGCACGAATAAACAGAAGTTCGTGCACTGCTAACTAATAGCCTACAAACGTCGTATTCCATGCTGCTGGCTTATAATGGATTTTAGCCGTCGTTCTTTCTATACCGAGTTAGCTGAGTTCTCTAAGGCGTTGGTGTACACAAAACATGATGAGTTAAGTTCAATACCAGAAATGAACAAAAATAAATTTAAATTGAAACAAGTAAGTAAAAATATTAAATTGATATTAGTAAAAATAAAAATTCTGAAGTCTGCTCCAGGATTATTAAATAAGTAAAAGTTGGCCTGATTCGGGCTTGATTCAAGCATGCGCGGGATTGATTAAAGTACGCAGTTTAGGATTGATTCAAGTACGCGGCGGATTGATTCAAGTATACAGCGGGATTGAATCTACATGCAAGACGACGTGTATCAGCTACTTGTCGGCTATGCCCGAGTAATGAAAATAAACAACAACAAGCGCAGGAACAGTGATTTGTGGCTATCATCAAGCAAACAAAAACACCAACACAGTACGAGTTCGACTGTGTATAAAGTATATAAACATACTCTTGCTTAAAATAAGATTTGTTTTTACATTAATAAAGGCTAATCAGACTAAAATTAAGTATTTTGCACTTGAATATTCCGACTTGAATCAATCTTTCTGTACTTGATTTCAAAAACCGGGATTAGTCTGCTTTTACACAGAGCAGTTTTTCTTGAAGCAACTTTTATTTTCTTGTGAGAAAGGGCAAGAAAGAAATATATTTTATGTATTTCTCTCTCGCTCTTTCTCACTAGAAAATAAAAGTTGCTTCAAGAAAAACTGCTCTGTGTAAAAGCCGACTTACCGTACTTTTGACACCGCTTGGGATTAATGTAAGTACGTATGGATTGATTTTCTTTTTAGTGTACAAATTTTACCTTTGCTAATTTTGCCTTCCCAAAACGTATTTGAGGGCTTCTTAAGCCCTTATTTTAATTTTTTTAATTATGATGATTTTTGAAATGTGCGTCTACATTAGTTAAACCTGTAGTGCGATTCTCTATTCAATTTTAACAACAGTTGTCATTGTTAAAAAATTTAGCAAATTGTCTGTAGCATTTTTAACAATATTTACTGTTGTTATTCAGCTCAGCTGTTCAACAGTAGCACGTACTTTATGCCAACAATTAAAGTTAATTTTCTACAAAAATTTACAAAGATGTAAACCATTTACGTTTAAATAACTATACTTGTATTACTTAAACATTTAATTTAACAATTATTTCACAAAACAAATTTCTGTACACTGTTTGGCAATTACAAATTCATTTGTTTTTGTTATATTTCTCTTTGCGCTTTTCGCTTATTTTAACAGAGATGCCACATGATGTCAGATTTAAACAATGTTGTTAAAAAGAAGTCACATAATCGGAAAATCGTTAGTGCAAACAACTTAAGAAGTTGACAATATAACAACTGTTGTTATTCATATAAGAAGATAGAAGGCTACCGAATTTACCCGTTGTTAACTTTTGCTTCTGCAACTATTTCAAATTTTCTTTTGAAGTTGCATTCGTGCCATACAATGAAATTCTTTTTGCGCAGTTTTTGTTTTTTTACATAGAATTTGTTGTTGCTTAATATTGCGAAGAAGAAAACAAAAGAGTTTTTCCATTATAATTTGTTAGTCTCAATTTTGTTATTTTAATTCAAATTTCTGAAGCCTTGGTTGATTCGGAAAAAACAATTGCTCTGTAATATTAGTAATATCCCATAGTGCAACTCAAACACTTCATTTTCAATTAATTAAAAAATTTATAAATTTGCATAGCCATATTTTCTAAGCTTTTGGGAATGAGGCTTCCGAGATGGTAAAACGTACCAACTTGAGATTATTTTGTATCCTGTCCTTAGCGTTTGCTGTATTTCGTTATAATGATCCAACACAATAGCGTGACCCGAGTCCATTTTCTAGTTAGATTCTCCTGATTTTTTTATCAAAACTATTTCGCGAAAAAAGTGAATTTCGCGAAAAAAAAATGATTTTTGTCAGTCGTTGGCTTTTAAGAGTTTTATAGATTTTTAATCAATATTAAACTTTGCTATCTTTCCACTTTTATCAAGTTTTTGCAAATTGTCGTTATTTTCGCGATTTTTAATGTTTTTTTTTCGTTTGAAACATTTTTAGTGGTTTTTAATAAATTTTTTGGGATTGTTTCCAATTTTGCAATTTTAGCGAATTTTAGCGATATACAAACTGATTTTTAGCTTTTATCATTTTCTCGACGTTGATTAAGTTTACGTGGTAATGTTCAGAAATGCAGGACTTTGCCTAAGTGCTTAGCAACTGATGCTTTGGCGGTCGCTATGTTATTAAATAACGTAAAAAATAAATGTTGAAAGTGCAACGTAAAAATTTTTTTTCCAATAATAGCTATTATTAGGCAACGTAAATAAATAAACGTTGAAAATAAAAGTTATGAGCAACGGAAAAAATTATTTTTCAATAACAACACTTACACAGAAAAAAATTACTTATATCCAAGGAATTTTTTCATAAATGCTATGAATCTAACAATAAAATGTTTTCCAACTTTTTTCATTCACGTTAGGAATTTTTACCTAAATTAATTCATATTTCTTAATAATTTTTTTTTTAATTCAAGTATTGAACTTGTATAGCCTGTTGTACTAGGCACAACTCGTTCCTTTCTGTCAAAGACTATTTGAAACGAACTATATTTGTACACTATATTAATAAAAAACACATATCAGAATTTGTTGACTAGATATTGAAGCAACTTCGATTTCAAAGCAACTTCGATTTCATAAATTTATTTATTAAAAACTAAATTCATATTAAGTTATAAATAATTCCCTTTTCTTATTTATAAATTAATAAAATATATGAGCAATAGATTATGCACTTTTTTCATAAAATGTATGTATGTTCAAACTTTTTTCTGTGTATGAAGCAACTTAAAAATTTATAAATCCTAAATAAAATTATATAAATTTTACAAATAATTATTATCAACAATGAAATGAAAATATTTGTTAATTTATTGAAACTTTTTCAATTCAAAAATAATTTTAATAGTTATTTTTGGTCTCTGATTTTAAAACATTAAAAAAAAATTTATTTTTCCATGTGAACCCAAGTCAAAATTGAAAAAATGGTCATAACTTTTAAATTCATTCTGCGATTATTATAAGTTTTTCTTTTTAGAGAGTAGATGTATAGTTCTTTCAAACCCTATACAAATTTTTGGTGATGTATTTTTTGCAAAAATTATTCCTGGAACAGCCGCGAAAGCAAATGTAATTTTATTTGAGGATCCATTGAATAAGAACCCTTCCTTCTCAGATATGAACATATTACTTATATTGGTAAACAAAAAAAACACAAAATGTATTTGCAACTAACCATAAGATCTAAAGACAAAAAAATTTAATTAAAATTATATTACATATATAAAAATATATTAACTATAAAAATATTCAATTCATGACTCACAGCCACAAAGATTGTATTAATACCGTTTTATATATTCACCGAAGTAAAAATCACATTAAAGATTACCTACATCTTATAAAAAACGATTATTCATAGAGCAATGACATACTTTTACTGTAGCATTCATACGACGAACAAGATGCGATAAGAAAATATTGTAAATTCCAGCATGGTCCTACAAAAGATCACCGCGGTTTATCACTCAAAATATTACACGTCATAATTTAGTAATTAAGACATGTTTCCTTTTGTTTTGTACTTTTTTCTAACAACACTAGTTCACAAATTTTCAACTTTTTGCGATCACCTCAAAAATGAAATATTTTCTAAGGTAATTCAGTGACCCCGAACACGAATATGGCATTCATTTATTTTTCTTAAGAACCGTTTTCGAGATATTCGCGAAAAACTTGTTTTTTGCAGTTTATAAGGCTATTTTAAAAAATCTGGAGTACTGTTTACTAGAATAGAGCAAATTTGGCATTGTTGCATATATATGTTTTTTCTCTTTCAGCCCATATTCAAAATGTGTTGATCGGATCGAAATTCAATGAGTTACAGGTCTTTAGATTTGAAAAAACTATATTTTTTCCACGTTTTTTTTTAATTTAATAATTTAAGTCGCTCCAGTAAGGCAAAATAATTTTTTTTTTTAATTATTTTAGACCCACATCTTAAAGAAAATTTTGTTCCGAATATAGCAAGCGTAAACTTAGTTACATCGGACCAAATTTGAGAAAGTTACAACACATCAATTTAATTTTCATTCGTTGGTCCTCAGCTCAGTACGAGTTTTTGCTTCTATTCCATTAATTTTACTCGTTTGAAAAAGAAAGGTCGGACATATCGCATATCAAAGTTACCGAAATTATGTGTAGTTTTCGACACTGTATGCAAATTTTTATAATTAAAATTTTTGTGAAAGACTTACGGCAAAACAAGTAGAAAAATGCAAGTGGAAAAATTGCTATTTTCCAATGAAAGTTTGCAGTTATATAGGAATTTATGTGAAAACTATGATTTGTTTCTGACAATCGTTAGAATTCCTAAGAAAGCTCCAATAAATCTAAAAAAATAGGTCGATTTCAAAAGGGTGTATGCGCACCAAAAATTGTAAATTCGTTTAAGTTGTTTTTCTAAAATCGTGTCTGTGAAGACACCTTTTAGACGTGTATATAATAATTATTTGATCCTTGAGAAAAACATTTTATAGCGAAAACAATTATGGTGCTTTTTTAGGCAAAAATTGTTGTAAATTCAAAATTTATCAATTTTCAAATTAAAGATTGTATATTTTTCAACTCTGAAAGAATACTTCCATCAACTATTTTGTTAACTATTCGAAATTTTGTCATGTAACTAACAAAGAAATAATAGTGACAATCGGTTGTTATTTGGATCCGATATCTTAAAAATACTGGACCAAGGATTTGAAAAATTTTTAAATTTCAATATTAAAATGAGTATACCTCACTAACTGTACAAGATATTTGTTTAACCAAAGACTTTTTAGAACTTTACAAGGTATATAAGGACACAAAAAATTTTTGGAATCGAGTGAGAAACAGAGAAATGACAAGCGTTGAAAAATTTTACATGACC
The DNA here is from genome assembly GCA_956483635.1 of Panzeria rudis. Classification (NCBI taxonomy): domain Eukaryota; kingdom Metazoa; phylum Arthropoda; class Insecta; order Diptera; family Tachinidae; genus Panzeria; species Panzeria rudis. Next base: position 129,818,408 of record OY101448.1, read on the forward strand.
GAAGTGCACTACATACTTTGCACTTCATACCTCTGAACCTGAGAAATATAAGAAGCTCATCTTCCTAAATTAAATAAGAACACTTCTCTGATATCTCCATGTAAAATTTTATACCTATCGGACTAAAGAGTTAGAAATGGTTGATATGTTTCCAAAATATTTAATTCTGCACCACTGGCATTTTTCTTATACTCATACTCCATACAAATTCTTTTATAAAAATTCAAAATCGAATGTTTTCACTAAATCTATTGTAACTTTCTAAATTTCTGCCTGATGTTAACAATTTTACTTTTTGTACGTTGGGAACAAAATTTTATTTTAAGATATGGGTCAAAACAAAAATTTTAAATTTTTTGTTTGTTTTAAGGGAGCATTTCAAAATGGTGAATTTTGAAAAAACGTAGATAATAATATTGGTAATATTTTTTGGCCAAGTCAATTATGTGTGAAGTTTGATTTTGCATAAGCTAATGAGGCCTAACGTACTTTATGTTAATAAAAATGCATAGGTTTTTATTACATATTTTCCCAACGTTTAGTGAATTTTTTGTTCACTTTCTCAAGGAATTCGTCTATTTTATTAAAAAGAAAAATTATTTCAACACCGTTAATTTAGTGATATTAACAAAATTTATAAAAAATTAACTTACATTGTAAGTAATTACTACGTCATCTGTGGAAAAATATATTTAAAATTATTTTAAAACTACTTTAAAAAATTTTTTAAACACACAAAACTATAAAACTAGTATCACAGGTTGTATTTTAATTTTATGTTATTGCCACTCTATAATTCGCGCTCAAGTTGTCAGTGTCCTCCTTTATATTCATTGTTTTATCTATTTTTTGTTGTATCCTTAAACTTTCTGTTGTGTATCTCTTTCTTACATTATTCACTTTATCTAATATTTTTATGTTGTCAAAATCGGGCTTATGGTTAGATTTTACTATGTGTTGTGACAGCGCGGTACTTTCCTTATTTCTATTAAAATAATTTTAAGTATATTTTTCCACAGATGACGTAGTAATTTTTTTATAAATTTTGTTAATTATCACTAAATTAACGGTGTTGAAATAATTTTTCTTTTTAATAAAATAGACGAATCCCTTGAGAAAGTGAACAAAAAATTCACGAAACGTTGGGAAAATATGTAATACAAACCTATTCATTTTTATTAACATAAAGTACGTTAGGCCTCATTAGATTATGCAAAATCAAACTTCACGTAAATAATAATATTTTTTCAAATATAAAAGGTAGTAATTCAGTGAATTTTTATCTGATCAACACAGTATAAATATGAACTGAAAGAGGAAAAACATATCTATACAACAAAGCCAAATTTGCCCAATTCAAGTAAACAGTACTCAAGATTTTTGGAAATATCTTTACAAACTGCAAAAAAAACTAGTTTTTCGCGAATATATCGAAAACTATTTTTAAGAAAAATAAATTAATGTCATATTTGTGTTCATCAGCCCCAATTTAGCTTAAAAAATCTCATTTTTGAGGTGCATTTTTTTGTGAAACAGTGTAATCAACAGTTTAACAGCAAGCCTTTATTAAATAAATAAACAAGCTAATAAATAAAAACTACACTTCCTTTCTAATGTGTATGAACGCTACAAAAATGTGCAAAAAAACTTATTATTTCGCAAACAAAATTTTATCTGCATTAACGTTGGAAATCATAAAAAAAATTTTTGTACATACAAAGAACGAAAGGTTTATTTTGCAATTATTCGAAACGAGAAATGTCATAAATTCAACGAATCAAAGATAATAAAATTACGAAAAAAATTAGTGCATATGGGCATTTCCACAGAAAGGTCCACGAAAATCAAAAATTAATAAGTTAATAAACAAAAGTTTTTTTTTCGAACATATTAAAACAGCTTACAATGTTAAGGATATTATTTAACTAAAAAAAATTTTACTTAAAAATTCAGGGATACTGGATTTGGACGACCATTGTGTTTGCCATCTCCAACGGACACAGTCTCCCTCAATTTTTTAATTAATCTTCACAGTTGACGAAGATAAAACACTATTTCGACTATATTTTGTAATTTTCGAACTACGGCCGCCGAACTTTCATTATTTTTGAAATATTGTTCAATAATGAAGAGACGTTGTTCTATCTTTTACCCCTACTTTTTTACTAACCCTAAACTGTCAGCTGTCGAATTGTTTTTTTTAGGGTTGCCAGCACATTACTGCACAAATGGTGACAAATTAAAATCTTGCGCTAATTTTGGGACACCCTATACAAAGTTAGAGCTGATTTAAAATTGTTGCAAATACTTACGAAGTTAATTGATTTTTTAGGCATATGAAATAAATGTTATGAATTCAGACATGCGAGTAATTCATTAAACTTACTAATTAATTGACGAATTTAATAAAATTGATTAATATATATTGCTTATTTAATTTTTGACATCACCATTATTTTAAATAATTGAGGGGCTTACAAGCTAATGGGTACAAGTGCAAAAAAGAAAATTCTGAGTAATTAATAGGTCATTCACTTGAATAATGTTTGCTCGATTAATCGAATAATTGAGCTCAAATAATGTTCGATGAAACAAAAAATTTCAATTTCGACTAAAAATTTATTCGAGTAATTTAGGTCGATTAATCGAATAATTCGACGAAAACATTTTATGTAAAAAAACTGGCAAAATTTTTAAAATTATGTGAAGTTCGCCATTCAATTCGAATGTTATTTCATACTAACAGATCGCATGATCAAAGTATTAAGTAAATTATGCAGTAGCAATAAATATCTTGTAAAAAAATTTGGAAACATCAAGCAAAAATTATTTGAAATAAAGAAGAGATTTCTAGAGCAACTACTTAACTAGATTTTTCGTATTAAAGTATCGAATGTAATCTAATGGCGGAATTCAGTAAAAAATTAAAAGCATTCAGAAAATCAAAGAGTAAAAAATTACATTTGTCATATAAAATATTACTTTATACATCTAGAAAAAACAAGCAATTGATCGGATGAATTGGAAATGCTTTTTAATTCACTTTTCACAATTAGTGAAAGATCATTTTTAGTAATGTGAGAACTCATGTGTATTTTTTTACCACCACTGTCAGTCAGATGGCTCTGTTGAATGAGATTTTCATTCTTATATATACAAACTTTTCGTGAAAATTGATTACGAGAACTAAATCATTCAAGTTGATGTTAACTAAACTGTTTTATAATAGAAATTCCAAGTGTTACCTTGGCTTTATTTTTCTTCATTCCTAATTTTCTGATTTTTTGTTCTACTTAAGTCAAACTTTTTTGGTTTGATTTTATACTCAATTATATATGAATGTGTGAAAAGCTCAAGTAGGTAATTGTCTTTTTTTTTAATATGATTATTTCGAACTTATTTGCTTGTGAAACCAAATTAATAATTACATTGAAGTCACATTCAACATTGGCACCTGACAAGTGGTGATAAGCAAAATACACATGAGCATTGATGATGGAAGTGCAACTGATGCCGAAAGTAGCGTTGCTATCTTATATTTGTGTACGTTGACAAATTAAGTTGATGTTAATTATTCCTTTGTTCCTTAGAATATTAATCATGTCCGATTCTTTCTGAATGTAAACGTTACGAGCAATAGCCTAATTATAATTTAGAACTATAGCCTAATTATAATTAAGCTATGGTTCGTAACGTTATATTCAGAAAGAATCGGTCATGATTAATATTGTACGGAACAAGGGAAAAATTAACATCAACTTGATTTTTCAACGTACACAAACAGAATATAGCAATGCTACTTTCGGATGCAGCTGAACTTCCATCATCAGTGCTCATGTGTATTTTGCTTATCACCACTTGTCAGGTGCCTATGTTGAATGTGATTTCAATTCTTAAATATACAAACTTTTCGTGAAAATTAAATACGAGAATTAAGTGACTTAGGTCGATATTAACTAAACTATTTTATCACAGCAATACCCAGTGTTACCGTTGGTTTATTTTTCTTCATTAATTAGGCACTACTACTCTTTTATAATCAGGTCTAAATATGAAACTTGTCATAATTTTATACATATATATATATATATATATATATATATATATATATATATATATATATATATATATATATATATATATATATATATATATATATATATATATATATATATATATATATATATATATATATATATATATATATATATATATATATATATATATATATATATATATATATATATATATATATATATATATATATATATATATATATATATATATATATATATATATTTATATATATATATATATATATATATATATATATATATATATATATATATATATATATATAATTGGCCAATTCACAACTTGTTGTATGAGTTGTATATCATATAAATGTTATTGGGAATTTATAAATAAACATTTGTTTTGAGCTATGTTTATAAGAAAATTACCAACAACATTTTTACGATTTACAAGAGGTTGTGAAATGAGCAAATATGTATTATTATTATATCCAGCAATACCTGTAAATTTTGTAACGCTTAAGCAGTGAGTTTGATTACCTGATTATTTTGCTGAACACAGTTATTAACAAAATATACTGCACAAGGCGATTGCTCATCAAAGACAAACATCAAAACTGCTACTGAATTATAACGTAATAAAAACTTTAGCAGGAATAATACAAGTGACCCGGTAAATATGCTAAACGATTTTCATACCGATAAGAACAAATATCAACAATTTCCAAAGTATGTACGAGTATCTATTTAAATGCAGATAACAAATTCAAATCTACACGAAAGTAAAACAACAATATAGCTCCGAAGATAAAATAAATCAAAATTCTCAGATGCAAGGAAAACAGAAGCAAATAAACTATAATAATTATGATAAATTTTCTAAGGTGAAATAGTCTTCAGCGATCTTTTCGAACGAACGCAAATCAAATGCATTAAATTCAAATAGCAATTGTGAAATTGTCTGTGAATATATAAATAAATAAAATAGTGGAAAATATGAATTATTTTGTGAATAGTTTTTTATTTGCTTGTGCTTTAATACAATCGGTTTATGGTGTGTACCCGAATGTTCAAAATGTGGCAAATTTTTTCTTTAGACCCCATTCGACGTCTCAAGATCCAGCTATTTCCATGAATTGTTTTTCTGATTATATTGTGAGGTCGAATGAAGTTAGCGAAATATATGGCCGGGACTACAAACAATGTTTACTGGATGCTAAAGCTGACCGTCAGACAACTGAAGCTGAAGTGATGGGCAAACGTATTGATATTGTAGGGAGCTCTCGAGATGTTTGCAAACGTTTATCAGCATGTGATGGTCTCAATACAACTTTGGCCGTTTTTCATTGTCACGCCGAAATTGTGAGTATATTAACGGAATAAACATGTATTGATCTGGATGAATATCAGGCATGTTTTGAAAATCACTTTTTATCAAACTCATTTCAAATCTCAGAAAAGGTGTTCTGCTCACAAATATTATTGAAATTACTTTATTTTGAAACACTTAAGTGCCCCACTAGAAATTTTCGCAATATACATATTGAAACACAGTTGGGAATTCATGTGGCAAACCCAGGAACTTGTTGGCTTAGCCCTAAGACTGATGCAGAGGTCCAATTCGTCGCATAGTTGTCAGCGGCGGAGGCCGCTGAGCACGTGACTAGTTCCCAAGTACTATCAACGGGTTCGAGTTCCGGCACTTTATATGAGGGAGTCAGTTGACATAGTTAAGATACTCAGTGAGAGCTTCTAGACCCAAACTTAAGATACTTCTCCTGTGGTGGTTTCTTTAATACTAGTTAAATTATTGTACTTTAAACAAATATTTTCGATTGCAGAAAAATATGCTTGTACAGTGAGCGTATTATGCTAACATTTTTGTTTTATGTTTGTAATATGTTCTCTTTCACCGCTCACGACTCAGGTACATTTTGTACAATTACCATTTTCACCTGTCACAAGACAAGTACGTTCAAGACAATTGGTACAACATTTCCCGCAGGGATGTTATAAACAAAAACTGTATGTACAATTTGTCAAGAAAATGTTTTGAATTATATATTTGGAAATCAATGGACCCCTCAAAAAACAGGTGCCATCAGTTTTTGTCCAACAACTGATTCAGACTTAGTGATACCGCTTAACTAAATTTGGCAATAATATACCTCTGTGGCTGATTGGTAGCGATGCTAGCCTGTCATTCGAGAGGTCGTGTGTTCGATTCCCGCCATAGACCCTGGGTGCTTTTCGCCAATAAGCTAAATCGCTTCGCCGGTTATGTTTGTGCGTAGTTGTGATGTTACAAGAGTGTTGTTGTCATGTTAGAAATATCACACTGATATTACTGAATAGGTTTAAATTATTAATGTAGCTACCCACTAAACCTGAAATTCGAAACAAACAATACTCGCTAAAGCGAAGAATTTTCGAAAAATAATTGTTGTTTGAATTCTCCTGAATCGAAAAAATCGAACGATCGCTTAATAATAAACCGTAATTGCAAAAATAAACCGTAATTGCAAAAAATTCATAAGATGTGTATCTTTGCACTATCGAACTACTTTCGATAATTTCTCGAATGTGCTAATTTAACACACGTTTGCAATAATTTATAGAAAAAATATGTCATGAAAGCGTAATAGATATGTGTGTCTGTTAACCTGGAGGTACAGTCTCCGATTCCAGCCGCTCCATCGGCGGCGGCTTAATGAGTGAAAATAAGGCCGGCGGCGGCTCCAACCCGGCTGTCAGCCACACGCATTAGACCTCTGCTGCCTGTCCTCGGGTGTCTGTCTATTTCAAATTATTTTTTTTATTTTTGAAAGAATGTTATTAACTTTATAATAAATTTGCTTGATGAATAGTTTAAGTGTTATTATTTAATAGTTATGACAAATGGCAATTGGAGTTTAAAAAAAGAATTCGTTGGTAATCGTCCCTTAATTTAGTTGGCAACTTACAATTTTTCATTTCCATCCATAGAATTTTATGAGTCCAGGCCCATAAGGTTTGTTAAGGCGCTTATTTCTTGACAATACTATTTTTAAATCCATTGTTTCCAATAATGTAGCTCCAGACAGTTATATTTTTAACTGCACCTAATCTTTCCTTGATCCCGATTTTTATATCGTGAATTTTCCCCCTTTTCGTGAATAGTAATATTATTCCTACACTCTAAAACACTGTTGTTGAAAATTAGGTCGATAATAGTCGGCAACACTTTACAGATTATTATCGACCTAAAATTACACACGCACTATTTTTGAACAAATTGTTTTTACAAAAAAAGCGATTGGCAGCGTGCAGGTTTGAGCCGCGAACTCCTGACTGATAGTCTGACGTATCTACCATTCAGCCATAGCCATATTACACTTTGTGTTAAATTTTTTCCACTTGGACTAAATATGTTTAATTTGAAATTTTTTTTCTTTAATAAAATAACTACAAAATCGATGTAATTTTAGACAAGAAGAAATTTTCAACACAAATTTAGACAATATATCATAACTTACGACAATATGTCAAATAATAAATTTTTTATATATTTATTATTCCCTTTTAATTTTAGGGCGCAAATAATACCAAAGATGTTTATGACATTTCCGGCAATGCTTCCGAATATGCACTTGAATTACAAGAAAAATATCGTATTATAGATTTGCGACATGAGCAGTGTGGCAAGACTGCCGAACGAAGTTACGTCGAAGCTACTGGCGCCAACTACCGCAATCTGCAGGCTTGCTTAGAAGGTCGCATCAAACCTTCTTTATCAACTGCCACAACTGCAAATACAACTCCTCAATCAATAACTTCTAGTCAAAATCAATTGCCCGTATCAATTGCTACTGAAGTTAAAACCTTGTCGGAAACTTTTGATACAACCACTTCGCAGGCATCGGAACTCCTAGGCTCCACAATATTACCAGGCACTGAGGAATTTGCTAAACTTTCCAAATTACTGAAGTAAACGATTCAAATTAACTGACTTTTAATTTCTTCAATGTATATTACAAGCTTACCGTATATTATATAAATTGCGAACATGTACTTACCTGAAATGAAAAGAAAAATGTTTAATTAACAAAAGATAATAAATAAATAATAAATTTGTTATTGTTTTTGATTATTAAACTACAATAAACTTTAGTTTTCAAACTACACAGGCCAACAATTAAAGAAAATGAATTTGGGGCCGAGATATCGTTAGTGGTGTTGTATTAGGTCGGTATTGGTAACACTGAAAATGTTTTAAATTTTGGATCTACCTTCATTATTATTAGGTATCATAAGTACTTTCGTCTGTCCGGTTTGAACTCCTATCGGTACATTTCTTTAAATGAATTAATTTTAATATCATGTATTCATCGCGAAAAAGTTGTCTCAATGACCTAAATGTGTTCTGTTACATATGTGCTAATTACGCAGTTAAAAGGTTAAAAGAAACCCACACAGAAATGCTTTTTTTCTTACGTATTACGCTTAAGGCGAATTCAGTGACAGGTAGCCTTATCAGCACAGCTGATCGTCAGCTGATTGAACCCCATCAGTCAAACTCCACATAAAAAAGCGAAAAACTTTCACCAGAACTGTTAACGTACAAATAAAAATAGTCCTACAACAACTTTGTTAGGGAATTCACAATGTGTATCTTAAAATTTGGAAATAGCAATATCGTTTCACCTTAAAATTTAATTGTGAGCAACGATACAAAGCACAGCATATTAGAGTAATAAAAGTAACGACGAAGTTTGCCGAATATTTCTCACTATTTACATGTATAGAACACGAACTCAAAATACACAACACACCAAGGCAACAACACAAGCACGGTAGTGCTTGGTACCTATCAACATGCCAAGAAACACCAATACACTTAAACCACACACAAATTTTTTATTTAAAATATTGCCGCATTGAAAAAACATACTTCATGGACGTTTAAAATTGTTATCTGGTAGTAAATTTCATTTACATGCAAAACAAAAACAATAAATTTGCCAACCCGCAATAAAAGACTGAAATTGAAACGTGGTTATATTAAGACACATTTTAGAACGCTGTTGTGAATTCCCTATGTATGTTTGCTGTTTTAATGCTAAGACCACTTGGTATTAATTCGCTTTGAGTACGCTTATTTTTTCACGCAGTAAATAAAATTTTTTATACTTAAAAAATATACAGTTACTTAAAAATCCTTTGAAATTATTAATGAGGGATATTAAATAGTGCCTATGTGAAAAAACTAAACAAAGTTTAAACGAATATTAAAGTTAAAACAAAAGCTCGATAACACAGCGGAGCAGTGGTTTTGTTGTTTAAATGAAAACAGCTGATCTTTATGTATTTTCATCTGCTAATTACAATGGCATCATCAGTTTTTCTCCGCCAGCTCTAGTTTAATAGATAAATTGATATTTAGCATTTGCATAACTTACACCACTTTTTGAATTATTCGCTTAATATTTCAGGAATGGTCCTCCAAAATTTAAAATATTTTCGGGAATATTAGTCAACACAAAAGTCTCTTTCATTTGGATAGAGCCACATTGATGAATACATAAGAACATATTTTTTTGATGGCGTGAGAAAAAAAAATTAAAGTATTTTTTATATATAATGCACAATATCTCTGAAACTAGAGGTGATAGAAAAATAATAAAACTATTTTCGTAATCAGCTGACGAAATGCATAAGGATCAGTTAATTGCACTTAGGTTCCATATTTTTTTTTTCAAAAACAGTGGGGACTATTGTACATATCGTCACAGAAAATTTAAAAAGCTCTGTGTAACATTTTAAAAGTTTTGCAGGAGAAGCTAAAACTAGGGATGTAACGAATACCGATACCGATATATCGGCGATACTTAAGATTTTCCGATACATCGGTATCGGCGATATTTTACTGTCGATACGACGATACTTTTAAAAATTTTTTCAGAGCTTTTTTTAAGAAATAATTTATTTTTGTCCGATTTTACCATGAATTAAATTCACTTCGTTATTTTTTAAATCTTATTATTATCAATTTTAAAAATTAATAATATTTTATGGTGTTATTTTGTAAAAAAATTATTTATTTTTTGTTAATTTTACCATGAATTCAAGTTCAAGTCGTTGTTTTAAAAATCTTATTCCAGCAAAAAAAAAGATACTCCAAAGAAGTCATGAAAATGTAGAATTCGCGATCTGGAAGTATTGCAAATTTGGATAACTTCTAATTAGTTTTACATATCCTTGCCATTGCAAGAAGTTCTGTTTTTCGATTACCAATTCGGTGGAAGCGATGTTGGACAAATTTCTTTTTCGGTATTCTATAATGATTTTTCCTCAAGGAAAAATGATAAACAATTACCCATTTTCACAATTTTTTTATGCGAATTTAAACTCAGAACTGTATTTTCATGTAAATTTAAGTGAATAAATATAAACTTAGAAGTCTTTTAAAAAAATCGATTTTTTAAAAAGCATGGCGAGTATTTTTTAAAATTATAAAGGAATTAAAAATTTTTTCTTGCTTTTATACTAATTATCTGCATATTTTTAATATAGATTTTTTGGAAGCAAAGAAAATGTAGCTCCTTAAAAATTACTTCCAATTTTTTAAAATGGGTTAAAATCAATTTTAAATGTTCTCTCTTACAATGTAATTTTGTATAATAAAAAAATTGCACTTGAGTTTTGTTGATCTAAATATGTTGATCGAATATTGAACTCAATTTCAATATTCGTATCGGTATCGGAATCGGCGATATTTATTTTTAAATATCGGTATCGGTATCGGATCGGCAAAACGGCGTATCGTTACATCCCTACTTAAAACTTGTTTAAGTGAAAAAAATATATTGACGATTAATGCAAAATACTACATGCAATAAATATATACATTTCTTGGTCCATCTTTACTTGTACTGTACAATTTTGCAATAATTGTCAATATATTTTTCATTTCAACAAGTTTTATACTTCTCCTATAAAACTTTTAAAATGTTAGATGGGCTTTTTGCATTTCCTCTTTAAGGCGACATGAGGATTTATTTCTCTTTAAGGCGACATCAGGAGTCAAAGGCTAATTCGATTATCAAAAATGACAAGTGGTGATAAACAGGGCTCGGACTTTTATGAAAATGGATGATTTTTTGTGATGATAGATAAAGAGATATTGACTAATTATCTATGCGAATCATCCAATTTTGAGTAGATTGTCATCGATTTGTAGTTGCATATTTTGGTGGTAAGTGCATATTTTGGCAATAAATGCATATTTTTGAAGTTATAGGTTGCCAGTTGCTAAAAATGATACTACTGATGGCAACTGGCAATTGAAAGCTGTCAATTTCAGTTGTTATTTAGTTCAACCATTACTTTTCAGTTGCTGACTGGCAACGCAACAACAGCTTGGTTGCATAAAATAATAGACCCAATTATGTTTGTTTTTTCTTTTTTTGTCTAATAATAATAAACTTGAAGAAAAAAAATTTCCATATTATTTTAGTTTTGGTACTTTGTTCGAAGGTAAATACATATTTTTGCGCATATTTTTAATTTTTATTTTTTTTAATTTTTAGTTGCATGAAAGTCCGAACCTTGGTGATAAACATTAAAAATTGCATAGAATTTAGACTTTGATCCACTACTTATCCCATTATAATGCAGACCTTTTCTTAATGGAATTAGCTCAAAAGTATGGACCCTAAAACGAAACTGGATGGCTTAATCACAGTATGTCTAATGTGTTCAGCAAATATAAAGGGTTCTAAAAAAATTACATCAAATTTCATTCAACACTACAAAATGTAACATATAAAACAATTGTGGAGTTCACTCAACATTCGGTAACTGTTTACTCGTTAAATTGGTAAAATTGTCTATATATTTTATTATTGTAAAATTAATTTTAAAAATTTCTGACAGCAAAATGTATGGGAAATTTTAAAAATTTAACGAGTAAACAGTTACCGAATGTTGCGTGAACTCCACCAATATGAAGAATTTAAAGTGAGAAAAGAATGTAATAAATACAAAAGGCTGTACAATAAGCAAAACTTATTTGATCTAAAAGTTCTAAAATTATTAACATGGTCCTTTTCGCCCATGTGAGTTGTGGAAAATAAGGCTTTTATAGCTTTTTTCGAGGATTCAACTGTCAAATCGCGTAAATATTTGCAAGATTTATTAGACCAAAACTGCAAATCACATTCAACAGAGCCACCTGATAAGTGGTGATAGCAAATACACGTGAGCACTGACGATGGAAGTGTAGTGGCTTCCGAAAGTGGCGCTACTCTGTTCTGCTGTGTACGTTGAAAAATTAAGTTGATGTTAATTTTTCCCTTGTTCCTTGGAATATTAATCATACCCAATTCTTTCTGAATATAACGTTACGAACCTTAGGCTAATAATCAATTTAGATTCACAAAGCAAATACGTTCGAAATAATCATATTAATATGCAAACAAATGACTCTGACATAATTATGAGTAATCAAAATGGGTATGAAAACATGTTTTGCTTATCGAAGAACTACCATTGTCGATGTCACACCTAAAAGCTTGGCCGACTTCCTAAACGCCAAAATGCGCTGCAGTGATGCAAAGTCTTATGTGCTTTGTTGTTGTAAACAATGTAAAATCGCATTACTGCAATGCATTTTGGCGTTTAGGAAATCGACCCTTCTGTCAACTTCGGATTATACTAAGTTGTTGCAAGGGGACGATTATTTGTACAAAATGCATAATAGTGCTATTTCAAAGTAAGTTATATATTAAACAGACCTTGATGTAGAACTTACTATTTATTAATAAAAATAATTTAAGGTGCGAAAAAATATGGTAAAAGACGAGAAGACCAAAATCGTACGAAAAACGTTTTGAAATTATATCGGCAACATTGAAAACTCCAACAGTAACAAAATGGAATTCACTTTTTGATAGTATTCTATATCTTCTTCAATTTAAGCACAAAATAAGTGAAATTACTAGTGTAGTGGACTTGAAAAATATTTTGAATGAGGATTTCAATTATTTGGAGGAATATGTGAAACTTAAGAAGCCTTTTGCAGATGCTATGGATTTTTTTCAATCAGAAAAGAATATATATTTTGGCTATATCTGTTACCAACCTTATTAACCCTGAAACTAAAATTAGCAAAAAGTTGCTGCATCTTGTTGTTGTTGGAAAACATTGGCCGGACTTTAATTTCATGCTTGGAAAATCGATTTTCTTTAATATTTATACTTGAAAAGAAGTCTCATAAAGCGGTCGTAGCAGCCATTACTTGTCCACAAGTAGGATTTCTTAAATGTTCAAAATTTATTGAAAATGGGAGCGAAACAAGTGAATTTCATGATGAACACTAATTAGAAAATATTTGTACGTCGTACTTACCGAATGACATTACTGTTATCAATACAAATCCTATACTTATTACTTCCAACTTATTTGCATCACATAGCTTCTTTAAAATAAGCGAAAGTTACGACGAAGGTAAATAATCTATCGCAATAACTTATTTGTTAATAATTTAAATTAATAATTTCCTCTTTTTTGAACTGAGAAACTATGATAAAATACGTAAAGGATTAATAGATTTTACATTAGAAAATGTAAAATAACTAATCTGGTTGGTGTTGAAAGTCGTGTATAAATCGAAGGACTTACAGTTTTGAAAGTTAAGTTTGAATAACAAAACATGTATGTTAAGCTCTAAAATCTGGAAAAAAAACATGAAATAAGTTTATGGTATGCTTCATTCCTAGAAATCATGTCATTTCAAGCCATTTGATTTAAGAATGACGTTTAATAATGACAATGCTTTTGGAAAACGTCAGCATTAGTTAATTGTAATGATTCTACTTTTTAATTAATTATTAATGAATTTTTTTCATTAAAAAGCATTATCATTGTTGAGAATTATAACTCAACGCTAATGGAATCGACAATTAATTATTCAATTTAATGAATTATTCCCATGTATGCTATATAGGATAGTTTTAATTTAATTTAGCTTTCTAAAATTCATAAAGACAAATTTCCTTAAAATAATATATAAGTTTTTTTAATTATTAGTTGGGCCGTGTTAATATTAATACATTCGAACGAACAGCCAATTGTATAGAGAAAAACTTACCCTTTCTCCTAATAAGGGAAAATGGATTTTCTTTACTGCAGAAAATTTATACACATGTTTTTTTAACTCTCATTATAAAAATTAAAAATCATTATTAATAAACCTGTCTATTTGAAATTGTCTTCCTCATAACGATTTATAGTACGAATATGTATATACCTACATATGTAAGTAAAAAAGCCCTGACAATAAACTTGCCTTACCATATATGCCTGGCATCTAAAATCTATAGAAAACTCATAAATTAGCTCTCAATTGTACAAAAGCATAAACAAAAAAAAAATTTTCAACTGCACACAGAATGGCCATAATAGGCAGGCTGAACAAACGTTTTAGCGGCTCTAACACACAAATGCTTTTAGACGTGCTACGCGCAAAAAGCATAAAATTTTATCCAAATATAAAAATCAAACTAAAAAGGTGATGATCAATCAATGTGCTGGGGAAATAAACACTTGTCTTAACATTAAACTGCCACAAGCTAAAGTAAATAAATAGATTCCGATTTCTATGTCTATAAGAAATTTTCAATCAAGGCAGGTGTTTCAAGCAATTATTTTATTTAATACTTTTATTTTCTTATTTCATTTTGGCTTCTGCTTCTTAATGCAATTTTAATTTAAATATGTAATTTGTTTGCCACTTGTTGCGAATATCAGTGATTTCATCCTCCAGATGAACAGCTGATGTAATAATGGTTGTTGTTTTATGCAATTTAGTTAATAATCTGAAATGTGTATGCGTAATTATTATTTTCACTATTTTTTATCTTTTTATTTTTCAATTTATAAAAACATGACAGTTGACCTTGAAAAGCATCCTCGGAACTTGTCCTTAATTTTAAAAAGAAAAGTTATAGATTTTTTGGAAACTTTTCGACAACAATTATTTTTTGAACTCGAATCGCCAAATGATGCCTTCATTTTCAGAACAATGAAAATTATTCTTCTTGGTATAAAAAGGGAAGTGGCATGGTTATTCCATATATATTATGGTTGTGGCAAACAATATACGGATGTATCAAACAATATTTTCTTATTCGCGATACATATGCATACATACGCCTCACGGCAAAAAGATTTTGCAGATAAAAACAGCTAAAATCAAAATAAGACATTAAAAGGGCTTAAAGATCATTAAGAAATAATTAAATATGGCCAAAAATCACTTCGTGTAAAATAGCTACAAAAGATCAGAAAAATTGTATAGAACCGCTTCAAGAACGCATGAAAATCACTTAAACTGTAAAAGGGAATAAATCTATTAAAACCATTTTTAAAAATATTCAGAAGAAAAAACTTCATTAAAAACGTGTGTCCCAAAAAAAAACCAAATTAATATCACATCAAAAATTAAGTTAAGAAAATCTTACTTGGGAACATTAGTGGCATTTTTCAGTACTTATATTTTATTTCAAATGTATTACATATCTGAAGAGTATACAATAAGATTCGCTACAACCAAATATAGCCCCTTATTTGTTTGGTTTCCTTTTATCTGATCGTTTGGTCTTAATTAAACTTCGACATACATATTCGTTTTTTTGTTCCTGGTACCTGCATTTGCTATCATCTGTATCTTTTGAAAACGATGCTCATAACTAGAGATGTGTAAATGTCGTGAATTTTTCGTGTCAGGCGTGATTCACGCGTGACTCACGCGTGATCGTGATTAAAATAAAAAATAACCACGCAATCGTGCGTGAGCGTGATTTACAACTTAAATTACGTGCGTGATCGTGCGTGATTTTAAAAATGTAATTTTCACGCACTCACGAAATTACATTTCGTAGATTGCTGAAAAAATTTTTCTCTTTACTCCTACAATATTTTGTTTTAATTGGCGAATTTTATACGACATTTCTGATAAGTTTCTAATAAGTTTCGTCAGAATTCGCAGAGAGTTTCGGCAAAGTTTTTAGAATTTTCTCAGACAAAGAGGTTCGTTTTCTTGTTAACCACTCATATGGACCGTCTTCGAATACGAATTCGGCATCTTGTACAGACTTTCTGCCCTACTTCGGACCGAAAGTACGTGTGTCGACGGCAAAAGAAACCCAGTGAACCTTTTATGCCAACATGTCTGACATCAGGAAAAATATGTTTGTAAGCTGAACCAAACCCAGCACACAAAAAGTCAAAACGTTTGAAATACGATATATCGCTTATTTACCAAAACAGCGGACACAAAGATATTGTTTTCTATGATATTTCGCACCACGGCGTCACTTACTAAAGAAGTTTTACGAAATATTTTGCAAATCTGGTACATAAACTAATATTAGAAGTTACTTAACTTTCATATTTAATATATGACAGCTTACAAATATGCACCAAATGAAAGCTTGGAAGGTTCCCTATAAAATAAAATATTGAGTACCGCTATATTGTCTAGTCTTTATGATACCGGTGTTTTTACGTAAAAAGCCAGGCGAAAAATGTTTAAAATTCCATTTCACTCATAATGGGTTAATGGCTTTGAAAATATTGAAAGTATTTCATACAATAAACGCATACATTTTAAAATTAAATCTTCTCCAGCATGATTTAATATATTATTTAATATATAAATAAAGGTACATAAGCTTTTTTAATGTAACACTGACGATTATGTGTTAAAAATAAAGAACGAAAATACTGTTTATACTCTCTTCACACAAACTGATGTATCGGAATTGTATGGTGTTTTGCATCAAATATTTGAGAAATAATAGGAATTATAACTTAATCAAGAAATTGTTGTAGTTCGCAGTTATGTGTATTGAGCGTTACTCATTTTAGCATGCTTCAATATTCAGTTTAATTAATAAAATAACAGCGTAGGGTACTTCTAAATATTTAAAAACTTTGCGAACTTTGTTAAATAGTTTAAATTGCAAAAAGTTTCATCAATCAATAATAATGTATTGTAGTTTTTTAATTTAATTGAAATTTTTTAGTGTGTAAATAAGGAGATTATGTTAAAACTTATCGAAGATTATACATCTGAATTGTTTTAAATTCAAAATATAGTGGGTTCTAAAAAATATTAAATTCGTAAGAAAATATATTGAGCATTACGTTAACAAAATTCTTAAATATAATTATGTATAAATTTTAGGGTGGTAAAAAAAGTTAACAGGAGCGGAAGGGCAGAAATGATATGGAGAGCATTATCCGTTCAGAAATTTCTGATTTGCTTTCAAAAAGTCATCCCCAGAACAACCGTGAAAGCAAATGTAACGCTCAATCCACAAAAATTTAAAAAAAATCGAAAAATGTTATTTTATATTAGGAGCCATTGAATGAGTGAATGAGGCGAAAACTATAACACCTTCTCATATTTCTATTAATTAAATTGGTAAAGTTAAAAAAAAAATTAAAATACAAAAATGTACACTTACAATGAGAATCCCCATGGATAATGTTTCAAAAACTCGTTTTTATATGAACACTAAAAAATTATTAAAACTTTAATGTTCGATTTGTGTTTTTGTGGGATATAAAAACAAATAAATATCGTGAAAGCTTAAGCTTTTGTCGTGCGTGACAAAATCAAATTTGATCGTGAGCGTGCGTGATTGTGAGAGCCTTAAAATTTGCTGTGCGTGAGCGTGCGTGAAAAAAATATTTTTTTCGTGATTGTGCGTGATCGTGAGCGAAAACTCACTCACGCGCACATCTCTACTCATACCCTTTGTATTTATTACCATATTTTCTACATACACAGATGTAATCAAAATGACCCAGTTGACCAAATCGTCGTGCACGATATTGTTTTCGACAATTCATGTACGATTTGCTCCCTAGATTAGATTTCTAAGCGACGAAATAGTTGTCACGACGGTTGGCTGAATTAGTTAGCGCGTTGACTACAAAGCAAACTGCAACTGCAACACTTCTCTAAAATTAACAAAACACGCAATATCAGAGTTTTAAAAGAATTGAGCTTTCTTTCTCCTCTTCACTATCCCTTTCCCAAATACGTTAACACATTAAGCTGTTAAGTGTAGGCATTAACTGCCTGAGGGTTACTTCTCTTAAAAAGAATATTAACGACAAAGTCTTACATGCATTAAACACTTTTTTCGCGTCTATTTCTTCCAGTTTTTCTGCTACCGAATATTGTCTTTAATAAAAATCGCTTAAGGCCGTTTCAGATTATAATACATGTATTAGTACTTTTCTTTTGAGGAAAATGAAACTCTGACATGATGTGTTGTTATTGTTTTTTTGAAAAATTTTAAGCAGAAATTATATCAGGGAGGCATTTTCGTCAGAAGTATTAATACTTGTATTATAGTCTGAAACAGCCTTTAGCGGCATTATTACGTGTCATGTCTTACATGTTGCCTTATATTTAACTCTGTTGAGGACAACAAGAGCAATACTGACTTACATTTTGTCTCCAATCAAACTTTTATTAAGGACAATGTAAGCGACAATCTCTTAATAACACTCTGTTGAGGACAACATGATCGACAATGAACGAGATGAGCAACAATATCCTACATTTTGTCTTCAACCAAACTTTGTTAAGAAAAATATGAGGCAGCAACGTCTTACCTTCCTCAGTCCTGGCGTGCAGCGCGCTGAACATTTTTTAGCCAGATTTTTTCAAAGTTTTAAAAGCTTTTACCAATGTATGAGCATTTGTGCTCATATTTTTTCGCATAACTAAATAGAATTGTGTATTGCATCTTCACTTAAAGGCAAGCAATTAGGTGCAAAGAGTGGGCCATAACTAATGAAATAATTGCCCATACATAATAAAATTTCCATCCGGCTGCAACTGCCATACCTCAATAATTCTGTATTTGACAACGACGAATTTAACCAATTTTTCTAAATTCAACGGCACTAATTCAGAAAATTCCTGACATTTGTTGGAAAATGTCGTTGACGACTTGTTCCTTCTGTTCCTCACGTGTCGTCGAGGACTTAACATTGCCGTGTAGCCGTCATTGATTATGTCTTAAAGACGTTTCCAACTGGGGAAGGCATTGTCGTATGTATGTACATTAGGGTTGCACTATCCCCATCGATATATTTAAATAGTCTTAAAGCTAATTTATACCAATTTTTAGATCGATCGGATTTGAAAATGAAAAACGCACTCAGGTGCTAAGCTGTTAATAAGGGGTCCGCCAGATAACTTTTTTTAAATGCTATAAAAAAAACTACTGAATATTTTCTCAAATTTCTTTTTTTATTTGAAAGTACAATCCTTCCGGTTAATAATGAAAAATAATTTCATTCAAATGGCTGCCTCGGCTGGCCATGCAGTAGCCTACACGATCGGTCCAAATTTTAAGCACGTTATCGACTGTGTGTAGCTGTATTTCACCAATGGCTTCACGAATATTGTCCTTTAAAGCGTCAATTGTCTCTGGCTTGTCGGCGTAACACTTATCTTTGACGGCACCCCACAAATAATAGTCCAACGGTGTCAAATCGCAGCTCCGAGGTGACCAAACGACATCAGCTTTGCGGCTGATAATGCGATCTTTAAAAACACGGCGCAAAACATCGAGTGTAGCTTCGGCTGTGTGGCACGTAGCGCCGTCCTGTTGAAACCAAATGTTGCCAATATCCTCCTCTTCAATTTTTGTGAATAAAAATTCGTTCAACATGGCCCGATAACGATCGCCATTGACTGTAACGGCCACTCCTTCCTCATTTTCGAAAAAAAAATGGCCCAATTATGCCTCTGGACCGAAGTCCGCACCAAACAGTGACTCGTTTTGGGTGCGTCGGCTTTTCAATGTATGCGTGCGGGTTTTCTGTGCCCCAAATGCGACAATGTTGCTTGTTAACATACCCGCAAAGATCAAAATGAGCTTCATCTGAAAAGATTATTTTTTTGGCCAAATCGGCATCTTCTGTAAGTCGATCGGATGCCCATACACAACCATATTCGCAAGCGTATACACCACCATATTCGTTCAGCGGAAGGATAAAACTAATTATCTGTCAAATCAGACATGAGCTAAGTGTTACCATTCACGAAATAAGCACTAGTTGAAAAAAAACGTTATATGGCGGACCCTTTATAACCATAAAAATGTCATTAAGTTACTAATATTCTATGTCATCACTTTATTGCTTGTGATTGGGATTTTGTCATTTTTGGCATTTTTGAAATATAAAAAATATAGGTCCCCCTAATGTACATATATGTACACAATACGTCTAAACATAAATGTTTTACAATTCATGCTTTTGTTATCACTTCAGCTAGCATTAAACTTCCATTCGCTTATTTGCTTTTAATGTTGGGTTGATACAATAAATTTCAATACTATTTTAATCTTAATTGAGATAGAGTTTGTATATTCTAATTTAATCAACTAGTTTTATTAGTCTTATACGGAATGAATATTTACATTTTTTTTGTTGAATGGCTTTTAATTGCATAATAAAGATTTAAGATAAATTTTCTAAATTGAAATATTTATTGATTTTATTTAAGCTGACCAAATGTGTTTTTATTTAAAAAAAATTTGTTTGTACATGATCTCCAACATAGAGTGATAGCAGATTTAGAATTAAAAGTTTAAACCATTGAAGATTGATATCTTTATTTAAGGAATTAAATCATTCAATAAATTGAAAATAAAAGAAAAGAAAAGAATAGACATTTGCTGCCATTTGCAAAAGTTACAACATCTTACCAATGGGTGATGACTTTTGGGACACCTATATTACCCTAAATTGGGCTAAGTTTACCGTTTTCTCAGGGAAATTGAAAAGTCCGGGATAAGAAAAAGTAGAATTATGATTTCTTTTCTCCACTAATTTCTTATATTTTGGCCATTCTGCCTATTTAATTTATCTTATTTAGATCGCTTTTCACATAAAGTTTTTTTCCCAAGTTCTGTCCCTCCCTAATTTACAGAATAAACGATTTTTGACCAGTTTGTATGTCTAGCCAATTTTTTCAAAACTGTATTAATTTATATTGTATTAATTTCCATTTTGATAACATTTTAAGAAGAGTTATAATTGTTCATAATTTTCTTATTACAAAATTTATACTGTATCTTAAGCCTTATCAAATAACTCGATTTAGTACCATGAAGACAATTCTGAAATTATTCACATAATTTCATTTCCATTTCACAGATAATTAATTTAAGTGAAAGTAAATTAACACGTTATTAACTCCTTTTAATTTAATCAACATCATTATGTATTATTTGTATTACTTCTCCATTAAAATTACATCATACAAAGAGGAAAAGTTATAAACACCAAATACAAAAAGTAAAAAAGAAAAAAATAAATTAAAGCTGCACTAAACTTGAACTGGTTGCCTATAAAATCGAAAATAAAATCAAATTCCACATACACATGTACTCCAAAAAAAATTTTAAATTTAATTAAATATTTGCCATGCAAGAGTTTCATGAAACCCAATGGAAAACTAGTTGCCAACAACTACAAAAAAGTTGCAATTTAATAGGAAAATGTGTTAATGTAACGTGAGATATTTGAGCAACAAGTTTTTTTCTTATTTTTATTAAGCCAATACGAAATCTATGGGAGACTCTGCTTTGTTTTTATGACCAAATTCAAATGATCTCGTTAAATTTAAGTGGCCGTAAGAAAACATTAACAGAAATATGTCTGTATATAAAGAAAAACTGGTAAAAAAAATTACTCCAATAACATATAAAATATGGTAAATAGTTTATGAAGTATAAAGTGCAAATAATAAATGGTATGGGGCTGGCTGAATGTAAGGATATGAAAAAAATATATGAGCGAAATGAACACAAAAACAAAATAAGATATAAAAAATACGCTTCCTTAAAAAAAACCAGGGAAGCCACAAATATTTATATTTTTTGCAGCATATGGAGAGGCAGGAATAAAAAAATTTTTAATATCAAAACTTCAAAATGGTTACATACACTTTGATCTACTCGGGCCACAATGACAACCGTATTAATGGCGTAAGACTTTTACTTTCTCCAACGGCAAACAAATTTCTCATATACTACGTGCCTGCTCTGACCGCACTATTTCGGCCCTTTTCAACACAAAATTACGCAAGCTTTCCGTAATTCTGTATTATGATCCAACGGAACTATCTCATGATATTTCCAAGGACAATTTTTACAGGCTCGGACAACAATAATCTACATAATGGTATGGGAACTCAAATACTTGGCGTAAGCAGAAATTATAATGGCGATAGACTAGTTGACTTGTGTGCCCGTCACCGCCTATTCAATGGTGGTACGAAATTCATACATAAGAACATCCACAAGTATACATGGAAGTCTCCTGACGACATCACACGCAACCAGATTGACTACATCATTGTCAGCTAACTTTCTGGGCTACTTATTTGATGTGAGAACAAGATGTGGTGGAGACGTAGGCACTTACCATAAACCCTTGGTGGACACTTTCAAACTTCGCCCTGCAGCTGAAAAATTCGGGATGCTACTGTTCCTCTATTAGGGAATCACTCCAGTTGCGTAGTTGTGATACAGTAGAGTGGCCGGCTGTACCAAACACCTGTTGCCAAACCGTCAGGAATGGCCTTAGTATAAGAAGAGGAATAATGAGCGTCGGATTAGCAAACAGTCGTGGGCTGAAATTGCAAACTGAAAGCGCTTAAACAACATCGTAACACGTGCCACAACACCACGAGACCGCAAAAATCGCAAAACGATTAGTACGTGCCGATCGAGAATGATATTTTAACAGCATTGCTGAGGAGGCCGAACAAACAGCATCTATTGGTAATATGCGTGGTGTATACTCAGCTAGATCTTAGTTGGTGCCCTTTGCTCTCTTGGCGTTGTAACCCAAACAGCGAAATATTAAGATCTCCCCGAACGTACGAGGAAATCCATTCTACACTGCTGAAACTTAAAAATTCCAAAGCTGCTGCCTAAAGCCAGCCGAATTGATAAAGTACGGTGCCACACCTATTATGGAAACCCTCACACCAGCTTTACTTGGTTGAACAACGAAAGTCCAGAGTGCTGGAAAACTGGTGTAATAACAACAATTCCGAAGAAAGGCGATCTTAGAAATTGTAATAACTGGCGTGGTATAAAATTCTTGAACGTTAATAAAGTATTTGCTTTACTTCTCTTATAAAGGTTGGCATTAATTCATAATTCAATTCTCATACTGCATGAGCATGCTGAGTTTAGACCCAGAAGATCATGCGCGGATCACATTAACACTCTTCACATCATAATTGAACAATCTCGTGAATACAACAGCAATCTTTACATGTTTTTCGTCGATTTTGAGCGAGCTTTTGACAATGTCTACAGACCTGCCATTTGGGCAGCAAAGGTCCCCGATAAATTGTTGGTCTCGTACGCTGTGGCGGACTTAACTTTGCTGCCGACTGGCAACTTAACTAAAGTTCAGTTGCATTAAATAATAGAGCAAATTATGGTTGTTTTATGTTTTTTTTCTCTAATAATAATAAAAAATTAAAGAAATATTTTGATATTATTTTAGTTTTGGTATTTTGTTTGTAGGAAAGTGCATATTTTTAATTTTTAGGTGCACTTGTTAGCGCTTAAAATCAATTTTTAGATGCCTGAAAGTCCTAGCCCTGTTAATTTTAATTACAGTAAATTTGACTCATGCTGATGAAAACAAAAGACTCCGATTATATTCACTCCAAAGCTGTACTGAATAAATTGGTCCATTTTAAAAATATTTGATGTTAAACATTAAACACCTTCTCCTGAAAAGTTAAGTTTTGCTACCTACGAAATTCGTATTTTGAGGTAGCGATATGTCTACTTGGCCACCATTTCATTGATATTGAACAAAAAATAATATGAATGTATGTCTGGACAGAAATGCAAGGAAAGTTGGTCTGAAGCTGAACATCAATAATAGCTTATGCGCATTGGTACAGAAAATAAGTTCGACATAACTATAATTTTTACATTGACAGATTTTATTACAATGTTTCAAAAAAAAAACAAGGGCACAACTAAATTTACTTCCGTAACTAACGCAACCAATGCTGTAAATAATTTAAAATACTGGACTGATCCTTAGTAGAGGAGACATTTTGAAAGAAAAACTTGTTTGGTTATTAAGTTGACAACTTAAAGCTGCGCAAGTGCAAGTGACTTTAGGCTGCCTTTGTAACACATAAACAAAAGGAAATTTTTACCAGCAAGTTTTTGGTTTTTTTTTCTTTTTTGCTATGTTTTTATATTTGTATATATTTTTTTATTTAGTTCCAAGTTGATAACTTGACTGGCTTAAGCCAATTTAACTGAGTGCTTGTTGGTATGAGCAGTTTTAGCCATTTACGGATGTATTCAGGTCAGATGCGTTTCTTTAAAGAAATTTTCAGATATACGTACATTGGGGTTTTGCTGGCGACAACACTTGCAACATAATGTTGTTTTCCTTTTTTTCTTGCAACATATTACGAGTTTGTTTATTCGCTGGATAGTTTTGTATTAGTATGTATTTAAACGTACATGAATTTTATTATGTGTGGCCAAAACGACAAGTCAATGTTGTAGTCATTGCCATTCATTCACTTATTCAACGATTGATTCATGCATCTACGAACCAGCACCACAGCCTATTTGGACCAACGATGATGCTGACTTTTTTTTTAGTGCTCATGCATTGACCATTTGATTTTTCTTAATGATCAGTTAATGCCGGCCGCTGCTATGGCTTTTGGAAAATAACCATTTCGATCGAGGTTGATGTTGCCGATAATCATGATAATGATGATAAAACGTTCGAAATTGCAACTTGACACTTTCAAGATTTTTTATTACTTTAACGTTTTTTTTTTCTTATATTAAGATGCTCTTTCCAGTCTTTGTTGCATGTCGAAATGCTAATTATGCAAAAGACATTAATAATCGATTTACAAGTTACATATTGATGTTCAGATTATTTAGTTTGGTTTTGTTGCAGAAAATTAACTTGTCATTTTATGATGATTTGTTGTTGTTGGTTTTGATAGTGAGTTTTGAGCCTACGGCGGAAAATGATACTGAAGTATAATATCAGGGGAGAAAATTATCAAAACTGGATTGTGCATATAGAGAATGAGAATATATATTTTTTTTTACTTTGTGTCACTTAATGTTTTTCTACTGGTTTCTTTTTTGTGTTGTGATCATATCATAAGGATTTATTAAAAGCATTATGTATGCTATAAGTAATATCATGGTATACATAGATCTAGCATATGGAATGATATCTCTACATTTAGAATTTGTATATATAAAGCTTAGTAGTGTTTGACTGAAGCGACATCATAAGACTAATGCTAAGGCAGAAGTCGATAATCGTTCTAATTTGCACATAGCAATTGTCTCCCAAAAATTCATCATAAAAATATGTATATAGCAAGAAGTGGATACCTTAACTTGTTGTTTCAGACGGTATTACACAGTTTTTATTAAAATTATTTATCAATATCTTGTATGTTACTCATCAATGAATAAAAGAATCAGAATTATGGCAATATGATACGGACTTTTTTCAATATTATTAAATTTTTAGTGCCATAAACCTTGAACTGGTTTTGAAAGCTGCCAACACTGCTGCTTGAAAAATGTGCTTAATAGAAAAATGTCGATTCCACATCACAAAATTGTTGCGCTGTTGTTCTTAGTCTAAAGCTATCCAAAGAGGACACGACAATCTGAAAACGTCGTCATTTACGATTTTTACCTTAATCAGCACAATTACCCAGCTAAAGTTTCTCCAATTATATTTAAATATATTATCCGCTATCCTGCTCAAAAGGCTCGTTAACCAAGTCATCCTTAAGATGCGTTTCCGCATACATCGTCGAAATCTGCGACGGAAATCAGGAAAGTAACGGCATCGATTAGCAACAAAAAACTAGTCATTTGACAACGGAACGAAAACAAGATCGAGTAGGTGGTTTTCGGTGTGGTAGCAGCGAAATATCATATTTTTATATGTTATTCCGTTTCATATTTTTATATGTAATTCTGTTTTAACCGCAATGCTCCAAACTGAAAAAAACAATGATTCAGAAACGAGACAGCGACGAACAGCAATGTTGCAGTTTCGCCTTTATTGATTTTCATAAGCCACTTTAGCACTAATATGAAGTACACGTTCGCTTCCAGCATACATATAGTCGCCGATTGATTGCCCAGTGCGATGTAAACTTTTCCCTTTACCATAAGCTCTCTCAGGTGATCCAATACATGCATCAGCACAAGACAGCTCTGTAAATGGACACGTTCTTCGCAAGAAGTAAGACACAAAAGAAATTATTCAACAAACATTTTCAATATATAATTCTTGTAACAAAAAGCGACTACAAAATAGGCGTGGCAATAATCCGAACATTTTTCACCATAATGTTTTACTTTCACGAGAACTCATTGCCCAGCAAAAACTTTTGTAATTTTTGTAATCGGTAGTACTTTATTATTGGGTTACAAAGTAATGAGTATTATTTATCTTATTACTATGATTCAAATTAGATCTACTACGCAGTTTTTAATAAAATTATTACGTATTTTTTCATTATCTGAAAGTAGTTACAATTTGTTGGTATGTAATAATACTCGTAAAATAAGTAGACAACCACTTTTTGAGTCAACATGTGTTTGTATATGAAAACTAATTTTTGTCGCTTAAACTTATAAGTTAGCAATAGCTCAGTCGGTAAAGTACTTGTCTTCAAATATGAACGAGCACAAGTTCGTATCCCAGCTGGATCAAAAACAAAATTATATATAAATAAAATACAACAAAATAATGTATATACAATTTTGTTTTTTTTAATTTTACTTTGTTTATTTGACTACTTATTTTTTTGCTTCAAGTAAGCCAAATAGTAACTAGTTAATTGCTGTGAAAATGTAAATACATTTGTAAAGGGCTTTTTTGTACTTCTCAAACAAAAATAAGTAGTTATCGAGTCAAATTGTAATACCCTACGGTAAACGGGACTAACACAAAACAAGTCACGTGACCGGTCCCCAGGTTGTAGGGACCAGTCCGAGTTCTAACACTTCCTAAGAAGCGGACCAGCCACTTTTACATGGGGATGGCCTAGGATGGGGTTAATTGATACTTTGTATGCACCTTGTAACTTGTCTCTGAACAATCTTATGCAGTCCTAATCGGTGTAGAATAATATAGATTATATATAAATATTATTCCAAAATTCAGATGTAATTATCGATAAATTTTTTGTTACAAATCCAAGTAGAAAATGTATTTTATTTTTAAGTGGTGTCTTTGATAGGATTCGAACCGACAACCTCCGGCATGACAGGCTAGTACACTACCCACTCCACCACAGGGGAGCTTATATTTCAATGTTATAAATACCAGTTAAGCTGGAGTTAATATCTGAATATAGTTACGAAACAGGTTCCTGAGTTGCATGGCAGTCTCATAGGCCTTAGATCCAGGTGCAGCGAATTTGTTCAGTGCCGTTTACTACAATACTAGCCCGAGTACCAACTAAGTTGACTGAAAATGGTTAATATGTTACCATTTACACAATATCTTTTTCGTTTTTCACCATTCACTACTCCTTATTTTTGTTACCAGTCTCATTTTCTCAAGTCATAGAACGAGTACTTTTGGATCATTTGTCACCAAATTTTCCGCAGGGTAGTTACGACTTCATTCCTCATATACTTTTTTACCTACCAGTATTCAACGTTTTTGATGGGTGTGTACGCGAAGTTTCATAATAATCGGTTTAGTAGAAGTATTTACAAAAATGTATTTACTTTTCAAGGGGGTGGCACTGCTCACTTTCTAGTCATAATGTTGTATTACCCCGAAAGCTTAGTGCGTGGGCAAAGTTTCATAAGAATCGGTTAAAAAGAAGTAATTTAAAAATAATATTTACTACATTTGCACGTGCCACTGCCCACTTTTCTAATCACATGTGAACTTTCATAAGAATTGGTTTAGTAAAAGTTCTTCAAAAATTATATTTACTTTGCATGGACGTGGCACTATCCTCTTTTTTAATCATGATGTAGTATTCAAACAGAAGCTTAATGTGTGTGCCAAGTTTCAAAAGAATCGATTGAGTAGAATTAGTCGAAAACGAATGTATATTCACTTGTATGGTCGTGACCCTGCCCACTTTTCGACGGTACAAATCTGAAAGTACATCCCTTTAAATAAAGAAAAAATTCGAAATCGGTTTATAAATGGCGGAGATTTGAGGAAGCATGCATAACAAGATACATGACGAATTGATAACTTTTCTCCTTTTTTTTTGAAGTCGGTTAAAAAATTATTAAAAATTAAAACTAATTACGATTTTCTTTTTGTTTTAATTAATTTCGCAATTGAATCAATTACTCATGTGATCAAAAACAGAATTTTCTAAAAATTTTTACATACTTTTAGTAATTGAACAATAGAATTTTAGTAATTGAATATACAATGTTCATCGTAGGTTGAACTTCCATAACGTTGATTAATTGCACCTGCACAGTTAGCAATTGAAATGGTATTTTTATTTTTTATTTATTTTTTATTTTTTTTGGTTTGCATTCATAGAAAAAAGTAATCCTAAAAATGGTAATTTAAAATAGATACTATAAAAAACTAGAACTACCCGACTAGAAATTTTCATGCAAACACATTTGAGATCTAACTGGGATCCCAATTCCGATGGAACGCAGAAACGTATTTGGGATCCAAGGAGATCTTCTAAAACAATCTTTCAGAAAAAAAGTTTGGTGTAAATGTTTAGGATTTAAGAGATTCTCTTCTTTAACTTTGATAAAACTTGACTTGGAAATATCCTTTCACTTATCGCAGATGTTGAGGAAATCGAAAGCTATAAATAATACAGAATATCTAGTTTCTAAGTCCTTTTCCTGGATTTCTTTAAACATATAAAATCTTCCATTATGCCATTAGAGCCCAGCCCGGTTTTACTTTTTTCAAATTCTTAGCACTTCTAATTGTTATCTTAAAGCATTTCTTGTATTACTATCTGTAGTTTCTTCTGTTGTCAGGTCATCATCTGACTCATACCGGTAGAGCTCAGCGACGAACATTCTGCAAAAAAGTTTATTTCCGAATTCCTAAGTTTCCGTTTTTGTACTGTATTTTAAGACATTGGAAGTATAACATAATTGAATTTGTCTCGCATGATATCTAATCCTTAGGTTTTTAATTAAATCGTTAGGAACAGTATTATTGGCTTTTATTAAATTATGAAACAAAAACTTAATAATTCCCTGAAGTTCAATTAGAGTAGCAGAGTCTTTACTAAACCCTTTTATAGCCATGTCCAAAGATTTTAAAGTTTTACTTAAGTTAATATCACTGAACACACTTCTTTGATCGTATGAATAAAAATTTCTAAACACATACCTTTTGTATATGAGATGAAACAAATAATTAAACTAGGGATGTAACGATACGCCGTTTTGCCGATCCGATACCGATACCGATACTTAAAAATAAATATCGCCGATACCGATTCCGATACCGATACGAATATTGAAATTGAGTTAAAGTATAGATTAACAAAACTCAAGTGCAATTTTTTTATTATACAAAATTACAGTGTAAGAGATTATTAATATTTAAAATTGATATTACCCAGTATAAAAAATTGGAAGTATTTTTTAAGGAGCTACACTTTCTTTGCTTCTAAAAATCTATATTAAAAATATGCAGATAACACAGTGCAACAGTCCAAAAAACACACGGACTTGACAGTATAGATTCGATTGTACTACCACGGGGTAGTACACTTAGCTTGGCGACCAATTCCGTTTTATGGACCTCCAAAGTTTTGGAAAATCTGCGGGCCCTCACAAAAAAGGTGTCATCAACTTTTGGCCAACAGAAAATTCAAACTTGGTGATACCGCTTAACTATATATGGCAATAATGTAGCTAAGAGTTCGCTAAAGAGATGTTATTACCATTTTATGGCAAAAAAATTTTTTTCGTGCACTTTTTTTCCAGAATAACTTACAGGGACTCGTAATTTTTTATTAACAATATTTGGCAAAGTTGTAGCTACGATAAAGCTGAACAACTTTTGTGAACATGTCAATACAATCTGAATGTATCTCGGCACCCTAAACAGCACAGAAAAACTAATTTCTACCTTAAAAGTTTTCGTTTTTTACGAGTTAGGCTATATGTAGTTTTATTGAATTTTTTGCTTTCTTTGTTATTGTTCCACTTCTTATGTTGCTGATTTTAGTATTTACTATTTTTTATTGTTTATTGTTGTTTTGCCAAATAATGGTAATGAAAAATTTGGAGTCCCTATAAGTTATACTGAAAAAAGTGAATAATATAATTTTTTTTAATTTTTTTTCAAAAAAAGTACAGGAACATATTATGTTTCTGGGCACAAAATGTTAGTGAATCACAACAGAGAAGTATGCACTTGAATATACTATTTTCAAAAAACAATATTTTTTAGCATAAAAAATAGTGAAAAACTACAATTTTTAAGGTAAAAAGTGGTCTGTGTGAGCTATTAGAGTGCCTAGATACGTGCAGATTGTATTGATATGTTCACAAAAGTTGTTCAGTTCTACCGTAACTATAAGTTTGCCAAATATTGTTAGTTAAAAATTACAAGTCCCTGTAAGTTATTCTGAAAAAAGTGAAAAAAAATTATTTTTTCCTTAATGTTGTCAACAAAAAGCTCATAAAAAATTTTTTTTGGCATGAAATGTTAAAAAAAAAATCAGTTAAACAGACTCTTAGCTACATTATTGCTATATATAGTTAAGCGGTATTATAAAGTTTGAATTAGCTGTTGGCCAAATACTGATGACACCGTTTTTTGAGGCCCCACTGATTTTCAGAAACTTTGGAAGTCCATAAAAAAAAATTTGTCACTAAATTCGGCAAACTGAGCAAAGGGTTTTACTACCCCATTGTGGGACAATCGAACTCCTTTATAATTTTAAAAAATGCTCGCCATACTCGCATAAAAAAAATTGTGAAAATGTGTAATTTTTTTACCCTTTTTTCTTGAGGAAAAATCATTATAGAACACCGAAAAAGAAATTTGTCCGAGCATCGCTTCCAATTCGGTGATTGGTAATCGAAAAACAGAGCTTCTTGCAATGGCAAGGATATTTAAAACTAATTAGAAATGATCCAAATTTGAAATACTTCCGGATCGCGAATTCTACATTTTCATGACTTCTTTGGAGTGTCTTTTTTGGCTGGAATAAGATTTAAAAAACAACGAATTGAATTTGAATTCATGGTAAAATTAAGCAAAAATAAATAATTTTTTTACAAAATAATATTATAAAATTGATATTAATAAGATTTAAAAAATAACGAAATGAGTTTAGTTCATGGTAAAATTACCCAAAAATAAATAATTTGTCAGAAAAAAGCTCTTAAAAAATTTTTAAAAGTATCGTCGTATCGACAGTAAAATATCGCCGATACCGATGTATCGGAAAATCTGAAGTATCGCCGATATATCGGTATCGGTATCGGTATTCGTTACATCCCTAAATTAAACACACAAAAATTACGTTATAAACTACAAAATATTAAAAAATTTGATGCGACCGGTTAATCGACTGAAATTAGCCGGCTTAACCGTTAATCGAAAATAGCCAATTTTAAATTAACTGATCGTTTAATCGGGTAGTAAATAGCCGGTTAAATGATTAATGGTTAACCGAATGAATACCCTACTATTTACATTGGATCATAAAAATGTCACAAGTTTTAAATTGCCTTAAGTTACTCTCTAAAACAACTTTGTTTTTCATTATCCATTATGTATAGGGTGTCTTGAGCTAAGAATTGATCCATCATATTTTCTTAGTTCCTTAGTTTGCGCTAATGTTTAATGGGCGTTAATAACTTGTACATAGTATTTACACTTTATTACTTTAATCATTTACGGGGCAGTGTCATATTTTCTGACAGTTTTGTTTATGAAAAATGGCAAGTTTAAAGAACATATTTACTGCCTTCCGCATCAAAACAGTTAGAAAACGGTAAATATGCTTTAAGCAAACCTTACAAGGCATGTTGTTGCAACAAAATCATATACATACATACTCTATAATAAGCCACATTGTTACTAGTGATGTAAGAATTAGTTTAAGCGTTTGCAGTTAGTTCCAAGATAACAGGAAGCCTCATTTTATTATACAGGAGGAGACAACAAAGTATAAACCAGATTTATCTATTTTATGTTCATAAGTTCTGTATACATAGATTGATTTTTAAAGAAAGCTTTTAACTATTGACCACTTAAAATTATGTAATAGCAACAATGATCATTATATAACAAACCACCCTCCCTCATCTATTATATCGACCTAATTACTCCTACAAAATTTACCCAGATATAGTGAAACACGTATTTGTGCATATTGTTACATCTTCAGTAAATCAAATGATTCTCCAGCAATTGCATATTAAGTAAATGTCTAGACACTTTCAACTTAAAAAAATAAAGAAAATAAGAACTTTCTTTATGGAAATAAAAGAAGAATATGTACATACATACGTACAATTAATTGCATCTCAACATTTAAAATACTAAGGCATGAATTCTATTATCTTGAAGTTTTTAGTATGTACAATGTTTTATTTATAACGAAAAGTACTTTTACTTTCCACTTTTCTGCATCATT
Source organism: Panzeria rudis (assembly GCA_956483635.1). Classification (NCBI taxonomy): domain Eukaryota; kingdom Metazoa; phylum Arthropoda; class Insecta; order Diptera; family Tachinidae; genus Panzeria; species Panzeria rudis. The sequence continues at coordinate 129,851,192 of OY101448.1, forward strand.
TAAGTTGAAAGATCAAGTTGTAAGTAGACAGTGATCACTGCAGTAGCAGAAGCAGTGATGGTATTTTAGGGCTTTTGTTGCTATATTTAATACGCTTTTATTGACTTTACAATATAGTCATATGTTTCAACGTCAGTTTTACAAGTTTCAGTACTATGCAATACAAAGTAGACATTAATTATAGTATAATTAAAGTGTTTTACAAGCATAAAATAAAAACATACGCTGGCCTAGAAATGGCAAAAAGATAGTAATAGACTAATTAATCGGATGAAGAATTGAACTGGGGAATTACACTGTCTGACAAATTTTAAACTTTTTGCCATAACTGAGTTATAAATTTTTAGTCGAACTGTATTGTTTTTATCCAAAGTTATTTTAGTTTGGCTTAAGTTCATTTTTAATATAATCTTTCGATCAAATTATTTTTTATTTAAGAAAGAAATTCTATAGCATGTGAATATTGAACATTCAAAGAAAAATTCGGATGTACGGAGGGTTGAACTGACAGTTGTTTCGTGACCACCAAGTCTACTCGTCAGAGTCCTTTACCTACACCACCACTGACAGTGGCAACAACACTGTAGCGAAAATCCTACTAATTCTGGTAAGCTCAATTAACAGACTGTCGCCACCTTGTGGCGAGTCGCAGCTATTAATTAACTTTTTCTAAATTTTCGGAACTTCACTAACTAACTGTCTTTTCTTAGAATGTTCAACTATTCTAAGCTTTTTCATTTCAGTAGTTACAAAGTGGCAATAAAGTAAACCTGTGATATAGTTTTTTAAGTTGTGTTCTTTGTTTATTTACTTTTTTGTAAAAAAATGTTTAGTTTGAAATATTTAATAAACAAAATCCGCCTAAATTGGGTTTTTAACAATAATTAATGAAAATTAAAATAATATTATTTCCCATCCCTTGATAAAGTCAACAAATAATTGACGAAACGTCAGGACAAATGAAATAAAATAATTTGTTTTATTTGCATTATGAATCTTTAGGCCTTATTAGCTCATTTCAAAATATATAAAATAGAAAATTTACATTGGCCATACAAAAAAAATAATCGGCTAATTATGTTTAAAAAGTTTCATACTGCTCTTTCATAGTATTTCTATTCGCCTGAAAATTTTTTAAATTATACTTAAGCTGTTTTGTCAAAAGTCCACAGAAATTTATTTCTAAGTTGATGTTTGCAATGACGAATTTATCAAATAAAGGTGCCATCAGACTTGGTGATACCGCTTAATTATATATATTTGGTAATATGTAATGTAGAGTCCGTTGAAGAAATTTTATAAGCATTTTATGCACTTTTTTTTTAATATAGGAAACATTTTTTCACTCCTTTCAGCTTAACTTACAGGGACTGACAAATTTTCACTAACAAGATTTGCAAAATTGTAGATACGTTAAAGCTGAATAACTTTGGTGAGCATATTATGCAATCTGAACGTGTCTAGGAACCCTAAAAAACGCATAGAGACCAATTTGTACCTTAAAAATTTTCTTTTTACACTAGTTCCATCAGCTTTTTTTTAACTATTCGAAATTTTGGTGTGTAACTAACAAATAAACAATTATTAATATTATTATTTTTAATTTTATTTTATTATTATTAATATTATTTGAATCCAATATATTAAATATATTGGACCACGGTTTTGAAAAATTAAGAAATTTTAATATTAAAATGCCTATATCTCACTAACTGTATAAAATAATTGTTCAACCAAAGAATTTTTTTAGAACTTTATAAGATCTATAAGGACACAAGAAATTTTTGGGATCCGGTGAGAAACAGGGAAATAACAAGCGTTGAAAAACTATACATGACCTAAGTGCACTACTTTGTACTTCATACCTCTGCTCATGAGTAATATAGGCAGCTCGCCTTTCTAAATTAAATAAGAACGCTCCTCTAGCTTCACGTGAAATTTCATTAATAAATAATGACGTAAATTATTAATTCAGCTAAAGTTGATGTATTTTCATTAGTGTTCTCAGGAATTTTTGCTTCAAAAATATAATTTATTTGTTGCAAGGAAAATAAATAAATCCATATCGAATAAAAATTTTTTGTTGTATTGTTTGCATAAGTTTTTTATATCTATTATACTTATATATTTGTAATTTTCATTTCATGTTTGAGATTTCTTCTATTTACAAGCATACGAGTTTGAAAACTTTTCAAACATGATGGTTGAAGATCTACTGAGGAGATGGCATTAGCAGATAACGATTAACTAACCCACAACAAATAATCATATTGTTGTTTATTAAATTTATATTATTAAATAATTTTTTCAATTTATTTCTTTTCAACAGATATAAAAAAAAATATGAGTTTACATAAGGGCTTTGTAGCAGGGATGGAAAATGGGATTTTGATACCGTTCCAAATATCAATACAAAATGTGTGTGGGTATGGGTGTCACTTATGGTAGCTCGCATCCTTCCCCCGTAATGTACAAGTGCCAAGAAAACCTTTCTAAAGCTACATCTGAGCTTTGCTTTTAAAATACTCCCTATAATATCACGCCCCAAAATTAAGCCCCTTTTTATTTTTCACATACTTATCACTTGTCCATCCCAAATTCTTAGTCCCTTTTGTAATTTCTAGTATGAGACTTTTTTTTTGTACCAATAAGTTGCCATCACTGAGCAGAAAATTTGTTTTATTTTTAAAAGTTTTGAGGGGCACATGATCTTTGATACTTGGGAGGAGCATATGTATGAGAATTATATCAAGAGTGTGTTTATCTGTTATTTTTATTTTCTTATAAAATTTTTTTAATATTTTCATAAAAACGAAACTAAATTGTTGAGCTTTATTGCTTTATTATAGTTTTGTTTACATGAAAATTATTTATTTATAAGAAAACAAAAATTAAGAAAATAACACAATTTTGGAAGTAAGAGCAATAGATATGGCATTAATTTACAGTTGGGAACAAAATGCTAGAAACAAAATAAGTTTTGATCTACTAAAAACAGTTAAATATGCATATATTTTTATGTATAAAAAATTTCATTTTGGATGGCTATTTTCGAAGCTATCTACCAAAATCAATATATTTAATTCAATGTGGAGTGCATGGATGTGAGTCTTGTAATGCTGCACCAAAAGATATCAATAGCAACAAAGTTTTTGTGAACTGTTGACTTCGTAAAATCCTATATACATAGTATTGTGGCCTAAATGAACAAGAAATGCCGTTCTTTCCCATATCATACTCAGAATACCTATCCAGCTAGAAATAAGCAGGCAAAACTTATGCTGGATTCGTACACTCACGAACGAAATGGCCAAACAAGAGCAGAATGACTACTGACTAGAATCCCTAAGATCAAATAGGTTTTGGAAGACCTAACCATACCTGGAGAAAACAATTAAATAGAACCAAGTACTGCAAGACGCAGCTGTAGCAAATACACTGAAAATAGACCGTACGAAAAAATACTTTGGTATTTAATTTTTATGTAGAGTACACTGAAAATAATCCATGCAACATTTTACGAAAAAAACTTTCGTAGTGACTTTTTTCGTAAAATATACGAAACTTTCGTATATATTACGAAAAAACATTTAGGCAATATTTTTTTAGATTTACGAAAGTAACGAATACCTTTCGTAAACATTTGAAATAAAAAAATAAATTAAAATATTTTTTTTTATAAATTGACGTATTTTTCAGATGTAAGTAAATAAAACAAATTTTTAGCTCTAATAAAATAAGTAGAAAGTGGCTCAGTGGGTAGAGTACATGACTTGAAATATGGAGATTGCGAGTTCGTGCCCCGGTTGAGCCATACGTTTTTTTACTTTTATTTTTTTATTATTTTCGTACATTTCGTATATTTTACGAAAGAATTTCGTGGTGCGAAATTACGAAATATTTCGCAATATGTACGAGCGTTTTCGTGCATATGTTGCATGGAATTTTTTCAGTGTATACAATGTACATTGTACATACATTGAAACCAATTTTGAGCTCTTACATAGTAGTTGCCTTGAAATATGAATAATGTGAGTTGGTATCTCGTTGAGGCAAACATTTTTTAATTTGTATGTTAATTATTTTCGTACATTTCCTATATCTTACGAAATATTTTCATGGTGCGAAATTGCAAAATATGTCGTAATATATACGAATGATTTATTGCATATGTTGCATGGATTTTTTCCGTGTAAGAATTGCAGGATATAATAAAAATATATTAAATATATTCTGCCATATTCATACAAAAATAATTTAAGTTTGATATGTATTTTAAGACAAAATTTCCATAAAAATTTTTCTTAAAATTCAATTCAACACCATGTGACATTTTCTTTGCAAAGTAATGCCTGGCAAAAAAGGGTAAAGATTATTAGTCATAGTTCTGTGGTTTTATTGAATAAGGGCGTATGTCTAAAAACCAATTTTTTCAGGAGTGCCGAATAATTTTATTTTGAATACTACGAGCACTGTGTGATTTGTATCAAACTTTTTTTGGACAGTGATGTAAACATATGTGGTAAGAAAGAAGTTTGTGTAAAAAATTTCAGGCAAAAATTCCCTAAGGGTAAGATCCTAAAGAATTATTAAAAAAACAAATTTGCCTAGGACACAAAAAGTGTTTTCAGAAAAAAAGCTTATGTCGATAACATAAAAAATGCTTGCACCCAAGTCACTATAAGTTTTTATTAACTGGAGAATAACCAAAAAAATATTTCGGAAATGTATTCAAAAGTAACTACGCATGTTGCTATGTATGTTTTTCAACGGTAATAAATTGCCAGCACGCAATTGTAAGTCGATTGAGTTCATTAAAGCTGAAAATTTTTTGAATGAATTAAGAAGTTACGTTGCTTTTAGAAAAATAATTTCGGAATGGGTCCTTGTTATTGGTGAAATTTTTGGTTCATTTAAAAGAGCATATCGTTACATCAATTTATAAAAGGCGTATCTAACATATACAAAATTTTAAGTTTGATACATAAAACTTAAGAAATGAACTACAAAACACTATTATATATATATTCTAAGAACTTTGATATATATATAGGCTGGATCCTTTCCAACATTCCTTATAGTTCTAAGACATAAGCTTTTTTATATTTTTTTATAGTTTTTTGTTTCAAACTTAAAAATTTTTTATATGTTAGATATACCTTTTGTAAATTAAACTAACGATATAAAATAATACAATTTGGCATCAATAACTCAAAATCAACAAAAATGGACAACTGCGCTTATTCAAGAAAACAACGGAATTCATCTTTTTCACTTAAGTTTTATCAGTTTTCAAATTGTTCTCTTTATTGTTCTCATTTTTGCTCACCACTGTCATATGTATGTTTTTATAAGTATTAGCTGTTTTGAATGTTTAAACTTGTATATGTGTGTATGTGTAATATTCGTTTGGTACCAAGGCATCCCAACGGGAAAATTCAGATGATCTTCTTACTTCAGGCCTTATGAAAGGCCTGCTTATAATTTTTTTTTTATTCAATTACCATTCTTATCTAGCTGCTAAAGAATGCCTTACAGAAGGCCTTGGCTCTTCCGTATAAAAGATAAGATAAACATTCCACGTTCGCTTCTATGAGATGGACGAAGAGAAGGAGTAGCATTTTTTATTTTGTTCCCAAAGCAAAGCAAATTCGTTTTGTTCATCAAAAATGTACTTTATAAATAACAAACATTCTCATATTCTTTTTTTGCAAGTAATTTGTATATAAAGCTGAAATTTACATACATACATGCTGCTAATATGCCGTTTATCTTGGAGATGTTTAACTTATACTTATTCCAGCGAAACTATTCACGTCCAACTGCTACTTAATAAATACTAGAGTTTTCACTTAATAAATACTAGAGTTTTCAATTAATCGAAATTGAGGTTTTTAAATTCTCGAACAATCGAGTAAAGCTTTTATTCCGTTCGAGTTATTCGAGTAACTCTTTCGTTTAAATTTACTTGGTTTTTTCTAATTTTTATTACCGTTTTATATATTTATTAATGAAAACATTCTTATCTAGCTGCTAAAGAATGCCTTACAGAAGGCCTTGGCTCTTCCGTATAAAAGATAAGATAAACATTCCACGTTCGCTTCTATGAGATGGACGAAGAGAAGGAGTAGCATTTTTTATTTTGTTCTCAAAGCAAAGCAAATTCGTTTTGTTCATCAAAAATGTACTTTATAAATAACAAACATTCTCATATTCTTTTTTTGCAAGTAATTTGTATATAAAGCTGAAATTTACATACATACATGCTGCTAATATGCCGTTTATCTTGGAGATGTTTAACTTATACTTATTCCAGCGAAACTATTCACGTCCAACTGCTACTTAATAAATACTAGAGTTTTCACTTAATAAATACTAGAGTTTTCAATTAATCGAAATTGAGGTTTTTAAATTCTCGAACAATCGAGTAAAGCTTTTATTCCGTTCGAGTTATTCGAGTAACTCTTTCGTTTAAATTTACTTGGTTTTTTCTAATTTTTATTACCGTTTTATATATTTATTAATGAAAACAGTTGATCATTTAAAATAATACGATATTTAAATGCATCGCTTTGAGAAGTTTTTGATTTAAGAAAAATTTTATTATCACATTTTCATCCCACTTTTTGCAGGGTAATTCATTAAATAACACTGCTTTTCAATTTTTTTACTTTTGGAAAGTTTAAAGTTTTCATTGCATTTTTCTTAAACAAAAAATAATAAAAATACCTTTTAAACTATATATGTTTCATCACTATTGGTAGACAATAAGATATTTAAAAGTGTACGGCGAAAAATTGTGAGGCCTATTTATATACAAGATACTTTAACATAGCGATATCATTGCAGGCAAGTCTTATCACCTTGGCTTACAAATACCAACTTAAAAGTTGTAATATTTACCATATTATTAAAAAATTTAAATTGATTTGAAATGTATTTAAAAAAAAAATTATGGAAAATTTGTCTAAAAACAAATTTCAAACCTATTTTATTTTTCATGATTACGACTTAAAATTGGCAACTATTCGACATTTTCCGAAAACCGGTTTTCGAATAGTTGAAAAAACCGCACTTTTTCAGGAACAGGGTTTCGGTCTTTACAATTAAGAAAAATATACATACATTTTTTTACTATTTTGCTTCTGATTATTATTTTACCCAAAAATCAGACTGTTATTCGCACACATTTCAGTCTCAACTTAATGTTTAATGGATTAAATGCAAAATTTAAATCATTATTAATAATTTTCAGGAGAAGTTTTTTTATTTCATTAACATATGTTTTATACACATAATTTGTCGCTTACGATAAAGTTTTACAGCTTGTATTTTAAAAGTTATTAACAGTTTTGGCATTTGGACAATTCTTAGTTAAGGTTCTCTTTACACAGAAAACTACGCCATATAAAAATTCGGAATAGGAAGATAAAAAATGCAAGGAAAACATTACCAAATACAGTGTCTTAATAAAAGGTTCTTACAGAAAAAACTATACCATAGCGAAGTTCGTTATAAGGAAGTTCGGCTGCAATCCTTTATACGATAGTATTTTAGGATATTTTAAGCCTTGAACTTTGGCATTTTTATAAACTGTTTTTTAAATATTGCAAATAATATTAAACATGCACACAAGCCAAGAAAAACATGGTTGAGGCAACCATAATCCAAGAGCAACATAATATGATTGAATTATATGGTTGGAGACAAATAATACTATTATGAAATTAAAGCTGTTCTTAATATAATATTGTTGTCTTATATAACACTAATATGATTCATACAACCTAATGTTTAGTTGATAGTAAATATACAATGATTTAATATAATCATATTATATTTGTATATAAAAATAACAAAGTTCTAAATAAGCATGTAAAATTTGTTTTCTTAATCATGTTTTGATTAAAAATTGACAGCAGCTAATAAATTTTTATATATTTTTAAATTAAATATTAAATAAAATGTTTTGGATCTGAAGTAAATAGCATTATCTATTTTCACATAGATATAAACATACATACATACATACATATGTGTTGACATGTGTTTTATTTACAATCGGGCACGTTCTGAAAACAGTTTCGTTTTGAAATCGGCAACTTTCAGGAAAGAAGCTCATTTATGGCAGCTTTTCAGTTAATTTTTACGTGTGACATGTTTCAGATAAGCGCTAAATTGTCCGATTTTTCGTTTTTGAAATTTAGTAATTTCAAAAAGAAATGATTTTCAGAACATGAACAATATTAATTGCTAGCTTTTATCCGACACACAAAAACAAACAACTCTCAAGTTAAACAAAAAACTAACAAAAAAGTAATCAGCAAAGAGATAGAACACAAACTTTTTGGAAACAGAGATCCATGTCTCTTTTGTAACCATACCTTGATTGCAAACAAACTGCTTTAAAATAGTATGGACAATAATCATATTTTATTATTATAGAAACATACTGTTGCTGAATTTTTAGATATACCATGATTGTAGCTAGAATTTTTTAAACAATAAATTTAACCATGTTGCAATTAATATGAATGCTAATAATGTTATGACTATATGCCACAAGCTAATTAAGGCTCAAAATTATTTAAAACAATAATAACTTATTTGTCAAAACCATAAGCTATATCGGGAAACATGACATTGTCGACGCAACCATGCCACAACCATATTTTTTCTCTGCGTGGACAATTAAAAGAAAATCTATTTTACTTTGCTATCGTTTGAACTGCTGATCATCTATATGATAAGCAGAGAACCTATTACTGTCCTAAGAAAAGAATGGCTCGTTTATTTACTAGTAAGTAATTGATTGAACTACTGTAAAGTAATGCAGAGGGTATGTAGTTTGTGGTGAAAACATGTTGTTTGGTAATTGCAACACATTACTAGGCTTTTACTGGAAGCTCTCATATATAACTTCAGAAAAAAAAATTCCTAACATATAAATTATAAATGATAGTGGTGTATTATTGGCTGCAAGTTAAGAAACTAAATACATTAGTGATTTCTTTGAATTCTGATTTAGATTATTTTTTTCGTGAGCATTTCATTTAGGAACGTAGCTACATATTGTTTTTTTCTAACGTGAGCGTGCATGAGCGTGAACCAAAAAAAGTGGTCGCGAATGAACGTGCATGAGTAACTTGTTTTGCTCATGAGCCCTTGTAATCGTAAGTGACAAGTTACGCACCTTTTTATATCTAATTATTTTCTTGTATTTATTTTAAAAAAATTTAAAATTAGGCATACAACTCGTTAGCAGTTTGTATGATCATTTTGGTATTTTGTTTTTAAATTTTCTATTTCTATTTGTATTTGTGTTTAAAATATTTTGTTATGTTTATATTTGAACTTTTATTTTATTTGTTTTCTTTCAGTGTTTTGTTGCCCATTTAATAATTCATTTTCATTTACTAAACATATTGTTTAATTTAACGAATTTTTTACTTGAACGGTAGTTTAAGTAAAATACTTTCAAAGTTAATTACAAAAGTCTGATTGTATGACGCGTTGACTTTATGATTGGACAGCAATTAAATCTAAATGAATGGCTTTTATTATCTTTTTATTTGCAATTGAATTAAAACAGATGATAAAGTAAAGAAATTATTTTAATTTTAATTTCTAAGCTTGTGTTTCCTGTTATGGAGTATTATGCGTGTCACCTTAAACATATAGGGTGTTTTTTTTAGAGGTATAGAACTTCGAATTGAAATAAAACACAAGAAAATCGTTTTAATGTCCATCAATTTGGCTTTATTGGAAGGATAATTTTATGCCATTAATGTTTAAATATGATTTCGGGCATGTGGCCGCCGCGGCTGGCTCGAATAAAGCCAATTCTACAGGTTCAATTTTCAACCACTTTTTCGAGCATATAGGGCCGTATGTTGGCAATAACGCCACGAATGTTGGCTTCCAAGTCCCCTAACGTTTCTGGTTTGTTGGCGTAGACGAGCGACTTCACATATCCCCAAACAAAGTAATCCAATGGTGTCAAATCACACGATCTTGGTGGCCAATTCACAGGTCCATTCCGCGAAATTATGCGCTCATCGAATGTTTCCTTCAATAAATCGATTGTGACGTGCGCTGTGTGGCATGTAGCGCCGTCTTGTTGGAACCACAACTCATCCACATTCATGCCATCCAATTCGGGAACAAAATAGTCGGTTATCATGGCTCTATACCGGTCTCCATTAACGGTAACTGACTCTCCAGCATTCATTCGGGTCCTCTTCAACACTTTGCTCTACAGCGGCAATTGTTTCTTCGGTGCGCACTGTTCGACGTCTCTGCGGATGCGTATTATCACATAGAGTAAACGTAGTGCGAAAACGATCCATGGTTAACCGAATTAATTGCTCTGATGGACGATTATGTCGACCATAACATGGACGGAGCTTGCGGTAAACTTCGCGAACTGAACCATTATTTTCGAAATAAATTTGCACGATTTGCAAGCGTTGTTCTTTTGTCAACCTGTTCATGATGAAATGGCAAACCAAACTAAATATTAATCACTTGACAGCTGACAAAATGGCCGCCAGTTAAAAAAGTGATGCCAACTTAAAGTTCTATACCTCAATAAAAAACACCCAATATAAAAGAAAGTCGCATTAAAAAGAAACAAAAAGTTGTAAAAACAGCACAAATATTATTTAAAAGGAATTAAAAGCAGACAATGTCGAAATGAAAGTTAATTTGATAACGAAATATATTTCTTAGTCGTAATTTTATATTTAGGTGTTATCAGAAGTTATTAGATATTTATAACAAAGAATTGTTAAGAATTAATTATCAGCAAATCATGTAATAAATTGATTTAAGACTTAAAAAATTTGCAATAATAAGTAATCAAGTATCACAGTTTTGAAATCACTTTTTAAGAACAGTCTGAGCCATTATTTTTCATACTTTTAAAAACCTTATTAAAGCTGTCACAAATTTAAAATATTCATGACAATTTATTAAAATTTTTTATTTCATCTTTCCGTTTTAACTTATTTTCTAAAATGAACATTTAATTCTTATATTCCTTATTAAACTTGGAAATGTCACATTTAATAATCAAACAAAACCTTTTTAATACTTTTGAGCAAAATTAGAAAACTTTCAAAGGAAAACACCAACTGATATGGTATTAAATGGAAATACCAAATAACATATTATACCCTTAAGTGAAACTGCATACGAGGAGTACAATTATGTATATCCAATGATAGAATGTTAAATTTCAGCTTGTCAGCCAGCTGAATACATTTTCTGGTCTCTGGTCCATATATAGACAACAAAGTTGCATCTTTGTTTGCAAAATAACTACAAATAACATTAAAAAAAATAAATAAATACGAAGAAAGCAATAGCAACATAGAAAACTATTCATAAGATATCATTTCATATCTTTAAATAGGAATGAATACAAAAACATCCATGCAATATAAATATCTCCTCCTTCTGTGGTATGGCACAGACTCAAACCTCATACTCATGCTATAGATACGTCTGCCGCAACACATTCAATTGCGGTTAATGTACTTTAGTTTACTACAATAATGGGGTACATTTGAGGGCACTGCATTATTGTGTTGAAGAGTAATGTGTGTTGCATTGTACGAGTAGTTAGTTATGTACACTTTAAGATTTGTCTATTAATGGGCAGCTGGATTTTCACTGCCTATTTTATATTGCTGCATTTTATTAACCTCTTTTCAGTAGAAAACGCAAAAAAAACAAGAACAAAATCTGTGGGCAGTACCTACTTGGATGCATAATATAATTTTGTACTACACAGAAAAACCAAGTGAATGAAACTACTACGAAAAATGAAAACGAAATCACGTTTATGCAAAAAAAAAATAATAAACAAAAACTTAAAGAGATCTAAAATATGAGATTGTTTAAACAAAAAGATGCATTTAATGTATTTTAAATAGATATTTAGGTATATCACTGTCTGGGGAATCTCATTTAAATAGGCGAAATTTACATTAAAGCTGAGTACACTCGACGCATGACTTAAGCAACGAGTTAATGCAATTCGTTTTTCAATTTCATGGAGCGACTGTTGCGGTATGCTCAGTACTTTTTTGCTTCAATCTGCGACCAGAATACATATCATATTCTTAAGGCAACCACCGCAACGACCAATACCGAGTACATATTAGGGATGGGCAAAAAATATCGATATATCGATATTTTCTTTAAAATATACCGATATATATCATCGACATTTTTAATTTCGATATATCGATATATCGATATTTTTTCCAAATATATCGACAGTATCAAATTCAATATTTTTTAACTTTGGTTTTGTTTTTCGTGCAATTTTTAAAAACATTTCTGCACAGTCTTCATTATATATAATATTACTAACAAAATCTTTTGTTTTATTTATAATACTTTGTCTATTCGAAAAACTATCATTCTTTGAGTGTAATTTTGTTGATGTAGTATGTTCTATGAAATATTGGTGGAACAGTAAGGATCTTGGAAATTAACTCTTTTCAGCTTAATTATATATTAGAAAGGTACTTTTTTTGTTTTATTTAAAAACAAACTTTGGGACTACGTATGAATTATAATTATTGAAAAAATATCGATATTTCGATATATCGATATTTTTTATTCAATATATATCGATGCCGATCGATATTTAAAAATATATCGATATCGATATTATATCGATATATTTTTTCACTTGCCCATCCATCCCTAATACATATTTATATATTGTATTTTTGGCAGTAAGCAATACATCTACACTGCAAGCAGCAATTGAGGCAACATTTTTCTTCGTTTGTACTTATGTTGTTTGCTTTTCTACAAAAAAAAAATGGTTAATTGCCATGTTAACCGTGCAATTTGGTGTTCGTTTCTTAAAAATTTTTTGCTCTCTAAAAAGCTGGTATGCTTTAAGCTGAATTCACCCATTTTGTCCGTACAAATTTTATTTTATACGTAGCTTGACATTCTTATCTTGAGAGAGATGTCAAAATAAATTTTGTCTGAACAAACATTTTGTTCGAACAAAATGGGTGAATTCAGCTTTATTCTAAAAAAAGACACCCTCACTAATGGTGGCAGGTATTGCACTTTATGCCATAGACAATACGTTCATAGTGAACTAAAACGTCAAATACCTAATTCTAACAATTATGTAGAACATTCTGTACTACTATTGGGTTAAAATTAAAAATTCCCCACAGCACCAAAACCATACTTAGTTGCAGAAAAAGTATTTTAAAAATGTATATTTCTTTAACATGAATTTTTAGGTATTACATATAACTAATTTTGCATTAATTAAGGAAAATGTGAACTTAGAATCCTTTTTTACCCGACTGCCAACAAGGGTTATGTTTATCGCGCGTTTCATGTATGTATGTTTGTAAATTTCTTTATACCACTGTATAGATTTCGACAGTTAAGGCATCGTTATAATCGTCTTAGGAACCCAAGTGTTCTTACGTCGGCGTTTAAAAAGAAAACAAAACCAAAATGGCGGATTTTTGGCGCGAAAAAGTAATACATTAAAAAAGATTTACCAAACCTATCGAGTGAGATATCAAAATAAATTAATTATAAGGAGACTACAAAATTATATATAACTTGTATGTTTACACAGAAAAAAATAAAAAAGATTTGTAAATACAATTAATTTTTTTGTTATATAAATTAAATAATTAAAAGAGCAAATTTTCATATCTCCGCAGTAAAAACAAAAAAATTAAGTTTCAGTTGTTCTAAGGACAGAGAGTTGTCATCACATACCAAGAAATAAAAGTAGTGAATTCTACACGCGGAGAAAAGATATGGTTGTGGCATGGTTGTGTCAACAATGTCACGTTTGCCGACATAGTTTATGGTTGTGGCAAATAAGTTATTATTGTTTTAAATGACTGTGAATCTTAAGTAGTTACGACAAATAAACTGGTTGCATTTTACCAATATATATTGTTAAAAGAATGCTAACTACAACCATAGTATGTATATTTAAAAATGCAAAACAATAACATAGTATTTTAAAGCAGTTTGTTTCCAATCAAGCTATGGTTATAAAACAGACATGAGTGTCTGCTTCCAAAAAAGTTTTTGTTCTCAAGCTTGGTTGAATGTTTTTTTTTTTGTCAGTTTTGTGATTTTCTTGTAAGCTATAAAAGCTATAAAATAAAAATAACAAGCAGAAATAACAAAAAAATAAATAAAACAAGTGTCAACAAATATGAATGTTAAAATGACTAGTACATAAAATGAAAATTTTTTCTTTTTTCAGATCCAACAAAGGGACCAGTTAAAAAATTTTATATTTGATTTTAGTTAAAAGATAAAAGTTTTTAACTGCTGTCAATTTTTTAATAAAAATATTATTACGAAAACAACATAAACATGATTAATTAGAACTATATATATGGTTATATTGAACCATATATGGTTAATATGAGCCATGTAGATGGCTATTTGGAGGCATATATATAATTATTTTGAACCATATGTATGGTTATTTTAAACCATATTTTCAAGCCAATCAACCATGTTTTTTCTTTGCGCTCTTCGGATCACTTCCGTACTGTGACAATCACGTGTTAAAATCACTAATGAATGATCAGAAATTAAACTACTTTAATTTCAGTTTATCATTGATTTTACTAAAGATTCGCATGCTCTCTTTTTGTTCGATCTAAAAATAGTTTTAAAATACGAATTTTCCTTGAAATTTTTATACAAAATATTGTTCTTGTTTGCTTAATTCACATCTTCCTTTTTAATTGTTACTTTTTTGCTTTTTTATCTCATTTCTAAGGGAGCTGTTTTTTTTCTGAAATACTTTTAAAAATTCCAAAAAATTGAAATTTTTGGTAAGTATTTTATTACGTTCTTCAATTCTCGGAAACCAGGGAGTTTCTGTTTTATTTTCCGCTCTACCGGAAAAGAAAAAAGTAGGGGAATAAAAACCCGTGCCGAAATCAATTAGTATTTTTCATTTAAAATACATGGGAATTTCGGACTTTTTAGCACTTCCTTTTTTTCTGAAACAAATAGCAATACCGCAATGACAAGCACATATTTTATAGAGAATTGAACGCTTTACAAAAAGGTCTTATAAGATTTTTTTGATAATTTTAATCCTTCGAAAGTTATTAAGGATTAACCTTTTGTCCGTAGTGGTCATCATAGTTAATAAAAATTTTTGTTTTTAAGAAATTCATAAAAAAAAGATTAACATACACAGAAAAAAAAAAGATTTGTAAATACAATTAATTTGTTTTGTTACATAAATTATATAATTAATTGATTTTAAGTCTACAATGATTTTTGTAAATACCATTACGAAATTGCTAGTTAAAAGAAAATCAAAAAAATGTTTTCAATTAAATATGTCAGCAAAGAATTTGTTGACAATAAAATTTTTTAACAATTGTTTTGTGGATTTCAATATTATTTCAAATTTAATTATCTTAATTGTTGTATTAACAATATTTTGTATACGCAATCACAACCCTCGAAGCGACTTTTTACTTGTCTGCGAAAAATACTAAATGTCTTTGGGCGGTATCGAGCCGGCGATCTCTGCACTAATAGACTAACGTTCTTACCTCTCAGCTATAGAGCAATTCGTTATTAAATACGCAAATAATAAATGCACACAAAACTTGATTTGCTTTGTTTTGTGTACGTGTGTGCATCCGTTTAAATTTGTTATGTTAATTTTTTTACAAGTTTCAACAAAAACTTTTGTTGGCATTTTCAATTAAAAAAATATTCAAAAATTTTTTTTTATTTTTCCGCCATACACAACAAAAATTGTGGTTAGTTCAGTTTGTTGAAAAAAATTCTATGTTTGTCGTATCAATAACTTAATTTGTTACATTAACTAAATATGTTTTTGAATTTAAATTACTTGTTATAAATTCGAATTGTTAGTTGCAATTTGATGATTTTTGTTTATAGCTAAATATGTATGTTCCAAACAAAACAAGCCATATTTCATTAAAACCGATTTCAAAAATGTTGATTTTATTTACAATCAAGTCAGGGAACTCAATTAATAAAAACTGCGATTTCCATACAACATACATACACACAAAAATTAAGATGTTACTGTTGTATGAAAATCGTGAATTTTATCAATTGAGTTCCACGACTTAATTGTGAATAAAATCAAAAGTTGTGGATCGATTTTAGTGAAATATGGCTTATTTTCTTTGGAACATATTCAGCTATTTCCTGATAGGAAAACAGCGGAATTTTCCATTCTATTTTTATTTTTTTATTAATTAAAAAAGAAAAAAGAAAAACTATGATAGCCACTACGGACAAAAGTATAATACTAACTAACTTTCGAATGATTGAAATTATCAAAAATACTATATGATTTTTTGTGAGCTTTCAATTCTCCATTAAATATGTGTTGGTCATTGCGGTATTGTTATTTCCTTCAGAGAAAAAAAATTAAATGCAAAAGATCCAAAATACCCATGTTTATATTTGAAATGTTATATGAACGAAATCAGTTGTTTATCGTTCTATCCTGTCTCTAAGAAGATAAGGATGTAATTTTATATGTTTATTCAAGTTTTTAATAACGCGAAGGCCGTTTGCATAAAAGAGGTTTCAAGGAAGTTCAAATCTAATTAATTTTCCATAATTTAATTTTACCATATTTTATTTTAAAAAAAACCATATAACTTCAGCATATCTCATAAAGTCATATTTTCTGCTAGTAAGACTATGATAACCCTTATTAAACTATTATCTATGGCAACCAATATTGCATGTCGTTTATTAAGAGTATTTACATAGATTTTCGATTTCTTTGCAAGGAAAACAACATAAATAAATCGTATCGAAGATGTTTATCGCTGGATTTTCAGAAAATTTTAAACATGCAATTTTGCAGTAAATTTATTTAAATAAAATGTTCATTTACTTGTAGTTTGGTTTAAATTTTTGTTACATCATTAAATGTCGAAAATGTAAAATAGATATAACAAACTAAAGTTCATTATCCATGGTCTTTTGTTCTCGAGAGATTAAGCTGCTCCTTGTTAATTGTTGTAGCAAAAGTTAATGAATTGTCATGTTCATGACAGTTAACAAGCTGACTGCTGGAAGTAACATTTGTTGTAAGTGGTATTCGTAACAAGTAAACAACTTAAAACATTAACGTTTTGCGAGACATGTAAACAAAGACATTCATTCATTCATTCTTTCATTTGCACATTTGTTCATATAGTGGCCCTATAATTTGCTTTGTTGTTTGTAGTTGCTTGTCTAGATACTGCAAAGGATTCATTAAACGAAGGATATTGTCGTAGTTACTGATTTCACTCCAATTTTCGAAAATCGAGTTTTCCTCAGATCTCGACGTTTTGAGGTCATGGGAGCATATTCTGACTATTTTTACGATGATGTCCGTGTGGATGCATGTGTGTCTGTATGGATGTGTGTATGTAAACCACTCATAACTTAAGAACGGGTTAACCGATCGCAACCAAGTTTGCGCCAGTCTAAAGACACTGGCCTCACTTAGACATAACGAACGGATTCGTTTCGGTAAATTTCGAGAAATTTCGATAATAAAGATTTCGAAAAAAGTCTTAAACTACTTAAATTATCGAATCCAAGATCTAATAAGCTTTTAAGCTAAACCCAGCAAAAACTTTTGTGATTTTTGCAATCGGAAGTACTTTATTAATGGGGTACAAAGTAATGAGTGGTACTTATTTATCTTATTACTATACTTCAAATTAGAACTATTACCTAGTTTTTAATAAAATTAGTACGTATTTTTCTCATTATCTGAAAGTAGTTACAAGTTGTTGATTTGTACTAATAAAATAACTAGACAACCATTTTTAAGTCAACATGTGTTTGTATGTCAAAACTAATTTTTGTCGCTTAAGCTTATAAGTCAACAATAGCTGAGTGGGTAAAGTTCTTGTCTTCATATATGAACGAGCACAGGTTCTTATCCTAAGTGGGTCAACAAAATAAAAATAAAATAAAATTGAAAAAATATATAAATAAAACATAATGTGTATAATTTTTTTGGAATTTTAATTTATTTATTTAACTACTTATTGTTTAGCTTCAAGTAAGCCAAATAATAACTAGTTATTTGCTGTGACAATGTAAATACATTTGTAAGGGGTATCCCTTAATTTTTGGACCTCTCAAACATAAATAAGTAGTTATCGAGTCAAATTGTAAGTAGTTACGACTTAAAGCCTCATACATATACTTTTTTGCCTACCAGTAAGCAAAGTTTTTGATGGGGTGTGCTATGGACTTTCAGCTTTAAGATAAAAAAACACCGTTGAAATTTTTATTAAGAGATATCGTTGGTGTAAAATTTTGAAAATGTGCTTTATTTTAATAACTCCAAAAGTACTTGTCAAATCGATTTTTAAGATTCATTTACCTTTTTGGACTTGAAAAACTGCGTCGAGTACCGCGAATTTGATTTTAATCGGTTAAATAGTTCGAGAGATATCATTGTCGAAAATTTTGAAGAAAAAAAATTTTTTTTATTAAATTACTCAAAGTCTATAGATTTTTCAGCGCTTTGAGTTTGAAATTAGCGGGAAGTTCTAGGGATGGCCTGCAAGGTCAACCGCATCCCATATTAGTTTACTATTTATGAGCATAGACTCGAGAAACTATCAAATAGAATAACTTAGACTTCGATTTTAAGCAATAAAAAAAATGTTTTCCCCTTTTAAAAAGTTTGATTTAATCAATTTTATTTTTTTTAATTTCCTGTGCTTCTTTCATCTTGATATGAAATTTTTTATATAATATAATATATTTTGTACATTTGTATTATGTATATTTGTTCTGTATAAAGGTATTTTCACATGCTATCAAGAAAAACTTTTGAATAGTTCATCAACCATTCTTAAACATGCAAACCATTAACGTTGCAAGTGTTGGTGTGGCTGTCATCTTCATTGAAATGTTTTCCATATTTCCTTGATATGTTGACAATTTAGACAAAATAAAAAACTAACTTTAAGTTTCTGTTCATGTTTATGAATCATTAAAATAGTTTTTTCCTATAAAATTTTAACATGACGCATATTGTTGGGTGAATTTTATGATGTATGCAACATTATGTTTTCATTCATGTTATTGTCTGAAGAATTGTGTAGTATTTTTGTATGTCATATCAAAAAGTAATATCCTATTATTACGCAGATAGTTTTAAAGAAGAAAAAAAGTACTCTTCATAGTTGATGACAGTGATATAAATCGGAAATGTAAAGTATATTCTTTGGAAAATAGTTTATTTTGTATAACAAAGATAATTCCTTCCAAGGAAAATGTTAATGGAAATTCACTTTTATTAATTTATTTTATTTATTTAATTATTTATTTATTTATTTATTGGTAACGTTCCACACACAAGACAATATGGCTTATTTTGCAGTGTGGAACTAAGTATAAAAAAATTACAAATAAAATATTTTAAGTAAATCAATTTAAAGATTATTGAAAAAGAAAAAGAAAAGATATGTAATTATGTTACAAAAAAAGGAAAACAAACAAAATAAAAATAAACGGTATAACTCAGCGTTTACACCTGACAACGCTGTCCTGCCAATAGCATGTTTTCACTAATACATGCACACTTCTATAGTTGTCTTCATTACTGTCTTGAATATTTTGAAGACAGTAAATCGGAATATGATTTGACGTATGCCGACAATAATTTGAAGATGTATGCATAAAAAAATTCAAAAGGAAAAGCTTATATTGTGTACAATTTTGATATTTTCTTTACTTTTTTAATTATTAGGTTAAACATAATTATTGTCTGCACACCTACGTCACAATAACAATTCTTATCGTTTTTGAGAACTAATACGTATTCTTTACTGTCATGACAACACAGTGTTTTATACAAAATTGATAATGATATGCGAAAAATGTTTCATCAAATTTAAAATAAGTTTTATTACTACGAAACTTTCATAAGAGTTTCATAAGGACGATTTTATGAATATTGTGAAAAACTCCGCTTCAAAGTATGACTTTTCTATATATTGTTTATCTAAAAACTGCAACACTGAATGTATTTGACCAATTTAAACTATTTTCAAATGTTTTGTTTTATTTCGAATGCGTAAAATATTAGCTAAGGAAATATAATTTGGTTACATTTGTTAAATATTTCGTAACTTTTGAAGTCCAAACGTAACATGTATAATTTTGTCATATTTGACCAAATTTTCGTAACTGTTGGAACATGGCAAAGAACGAAGTATACTTTTGAAAAAGTATGTGAGTCATTAATTAAGACAAGAATTGCCCGTTCGGTTTGAATAACATAACAATCATACACTTGCATACGTCACTAAATGAACTTTGTTGTCACATTTCATACGAAAAAATAGTTAACTTTGAAGGAGAAAAAGAAAACTAAAAAACATTTATTAAATTTATTTTTGAGATATTCTCCAAATTTTATTTACGATAATGATTTATTTGTTGAGGGTCAAGCATATCAAATATAAATTATTTGTTGACTTTTGTATAAGTTTCTAAGCCTACTACGCTTATAGTATTCTCTTGTGATTTTAAAAAAAATTATTTGTAAATTCTCAAATGGTTTTTTAAAGTCTCTGCATAAGATAAGATAAGAGGTTTCAAGCATTTCAAAAGTATGTTTGAAGTTTACTGAGAATTTGGTAAAGCACCAATGAAATGCATATAGACATTGTTGCTTAACCCTCAACAAATAAATCTTTATTTTAAAAGTAAAAAGTTTATCCTTGGAATATTATTAATCATGCACAATTCTTTCTGAATATAATGTTACCAACCTTAGCCTAACGATCAATTTGGATTCACAAGTAAATACGTTCGAAATAATCATATTAAAAAGTTTATATATTTTTATTCTAAGTTGTGTTTTTGTTCAATAAATGAATTTTTTGTCTTGTTATTCTGATATGTGGTGGAAATCGATCGATTTCAAATCGCGCGGTTTAAAAAAACAAATTCTACTGAAGGATAATTTATTGCTGCTTTTTTATTGTTTTCGAGGCTTAGAATATTTTACAATACTTAGAATACTGTGGTTGATTGGTAGCGATACTAGCCTGTCAGTCCAGAGGTCGTGTGTTCGGTTCCCGCCATAGACCCTGGGTGTTTTCCGCAGACAAGCTAGTCGCTTCCTGAGTTGTGTTTGTATATACTCGTATATAAAAAATAGAGAAATAGATCAGTTGAACTTAGATTCGATTTCACTGTATCGTGCGATTTACAGAATAGATTTCCATCACATACTATATTATTACTGAAATATGGAATGAAACTATTTAATTTATATAAATCATATAAATTTATTATTTATTAAAGGAAAATTTCAGAATGTAACTTTTGACGAACAACGTAACTTTTTTGAAAGAAAGGTGTAGCTTTTTTATTCTTCCCGTGACAACGCTGCGTATGAACTATCTTGTGCATAAAAAGCAAGACTATTGAGTTAAGCAAATCCTCAAACGATATTCCATACAGCCGTGATGAAAACATAGATATTATAGAACGTCTATTCAAGCCATACACATAACGAATGATGCAGTTAAAGGCGACGTTTAATTTTCTCTTACTAACGGAGTCACTTTCAGCGAACAGTTTAAGTCGTAACTACTTAAAATTTGACGCGATAACTACTTCTTTTTGTTTGCGAAGTTCAAGAAATGAGGGGTACCCCTTACAAATGTAACTAGTTATAGTTTGACAAACATACGAAATTTTATAGCGTGTATACATATTTTATTTATATTTTTTCACACTTCGTTTTTTTCTGACATGGCTGGGATACGAACCGTGCTCTTTCAGATCTGACGACAAGTACTTTACTCAATCAGCTATTGTCTTATACGTTTAAGCGCTAAAAATTAGCTTTCACATACAAACACATGTCAACCTAAAAAGTGTTTGTCTACCTCTTTTATTAAAACATAAAAACAAATTGTAACTACTTTCAGGTAATGAGATAAATACGTACTAATTTTATTAATGACTTACGGGCCTATTCGGACACAGTAATAATAGTCACCATGGTTATAATTTGTAAACAAAGTTATAAAAATTGGAAATTGGTATTCTGATAATTTTTTATCGTAACAAAAGTCAATAAAACTATTACCTACAAAAAGTAGGTAGCAAGAATTAATTTTAAACATTTTTTATTCAATTTGTTATTAAAGTTGGCGAAAAATTGAAAAAAATCCCTTAAATTCATTAAACATCGCTCAAATCAATTTTACCGCGAAAATAACGAAAATTCGCGAGGAATTTGCAAAATTGTAAACAAGAACTAAATTCGCTTAAGAGCAGCTAAAATTGTGAGGAATGCCAAAAATTCTGAAAAACTCGCGAAAATGACGAAAATTCGCAAAAACCTGCTAAGATTAAAAATAAGGCGAAGTCTTATATTGATCAGACGTCGTTAAAACTGTAAATATGTCAAAAACCTTTCAAAATGAAATCACTTTTACCGCGAAAATTGCGAATTCGCATAATTTTCACAATTGTTTTTTGCGAGCTTTTGCGATTTTTTAAAATTTTAGCTATTTTTAAGCAATTTAAAGCTGGTTTGCAATTTTTCGCACATTTTCGCGATAAAAGTGATTTTTTTAGCTAGTTCTTTGCTTTTTACAGTTCTACCGAATTTTAATCACTATCAGACTTCTCTATTTATGTATTTAAAGTCGGCAAGTTTTTGCAAATTTTCGCAATTTGGCATAATCAGTAATGATCCTAAAATATGGACGGACGATTACTCATTTTGCCACTAAGATTGTCTACCCAAAGCATTTGTGTGATTTGCAACTACATATTTTTATTTTGCAATATACATAAAATCTTAAAGAAATTAGGGCTTTGGGCGATTGTTCGTGTGAAAGCCAAAATTTTCATAAATTTACTTTTTGGCATTCCACAATATTTTTTATTTAAAAAAACGATTTAAAATAATTAAATTTTATTAAAAAAATTTTTAATTTTTTTCACCACATTAGTTGAATTATTTTTTTATTACTATATTGCCGGAATACCGGAACAAATAAGAGTTACAATAAGGTAACAAAAATTCAGTTACAAATTTATTATTACCAAATTGCCAGAATAAAGCTGTTAGTGGTAGTTCTAATTTGGAGCATAGTTATAAGATAAATAATTATGTACCACTCATTACTTCGTAACTTATTAAAAGAGCACTATCGATTACAAAAATGTAAAAAGTTTTTGCTGGGAACATACATAAAATCTATTAAAATCGTTTAAGAATCAGTCTTAAATCAGTCTCATATGCAACATCAAATATCTTAATGAATTTTCTGCTACTATATTTTTAGTTGAGGAAACTGCAAAATGTTTGATAAATAATTTCATGAAATCCAATTTGAAATTTTATATACATTTATGTTATTTCTCAACTCAGAAATATTTCCTGTTAGTAGCAGTCTTTTTAAATACAAAAATTTGAGAATAAATTTTTTGTAGAATGTTCAGAACTGAACTTTGCAAAGATGAGTCTGATAAGAGAATTATATACAGTAATTCCTCGATATACGTTGCGATTGGTACTGGAAAATGGCGACATTAGTCCAAACAACGTAAATCGAACTTGATATTGCACATAATAAAAGTTAAATTTCCATGTTTTTTTTTTTTAATTGAGGCGACTTAAATTGAAATGATGGCGCAAATCGAAATGAAAATGAACAAAAATTTCGCTGACCACATTAAAACACCAAAAAAAAAACAAATATTTTAACTAAATTCTGGGATTCCCCGGGTTTTGCTAATAACTTGTAAGCAACTGAGGCGACGTAAATTGAATGGCGACGAAAATCGAATTTGGAAGGCGCAAATCGAATGAAGACGCAAATCAAATTTGATAGGTACAAAATATTTGACGACGTTAATCAAGGGACTACTGTATATGTCTTTCCTTTTTCAGCCAATATATAAACTGTGGTGATTGGATCAAAATTAATTGAGCTACAGCGCTTAAGATTTAAAGAAAATTTATGTTCTACGTTTTTTTTTGTCAAAATTCACCATTTTGAGTCAAATTTTTTTTATACAAATAAAAAGAAAAAAATATATTCCAAGTTTTTAATTTTGATTTCTGGATTTAAAATTTTAAATCCCGTTTTTCAAAATGAAAGTATCCTTCGATTTTTTTTAATTTTGTAATTTGTAACTTCTATCCACCCAACAACTATTAATCGCAGTCCATGCTGTATGTGTCATTTTCCCCCTTTCTTAAAAAACGGAACCGCCGATGTATCAGGATAAAATGTTAAACTTAATAATAATAATAATTCACGGACGAGCAAGCGAAGTACCACGTAATCGCAACGACAAATTACTTAAAATACATTGTCAGGAATAGACTCCAAAATGACGGTTGTAGAAAGCGCAGAGAGAAACTTGAAACAATACAACATATAACGGGCTCTTGTCAAACTTTGGCAGCTACCGAATACCTCCAGAGGTACATTCAAGTGGCGAAAATCGTACACCAGGCCATAGAAATTAAGAGCAAATTAATAAGTGATGAGAAGACATATTATAAGTATACACAAGTTGTTTTGGAAATTAGTACCTATAAGATGTATTGGGATTAGGGGTTTTCCCGGGATTTCCCAGAAAAATCGCTTATTTTCGTTTCCCGCTTTCCCGGGAAATTTATCCGGGAATTCCCGGGATTAAAAATCAACTTATAAACATTAAAAAAGTACTGATTTTGGCACCCAAAAATCTCAATAATTCCAAAACCATTGAGTATATAAAAAAAGTTATGTTCGAACGGCTTAAAGGTAATTTTATTTAAAGTTTTCTGGTGTTTTTTGTAATTAAATTGGACTACCCGTTTCTAAGTTATAATGAAATCGGTGTAGCAGCCTTTTCAAAGATCCCAAATTTTAGAACAAATTAAAAAAAACGTATCCATATAATTTTAAATTTCGACTGTTTTTGTAGTTATGTGAGGACCATAACACATCAAAAACATGTAGTGGTGATCAAAGGTCATGACAAGAGTTTCATTTTTTTGCATAGTGTCATTAATTAATTTTGGTGCATTATGTTTTGAATCAACATAATTTTTCCATTAAGTCCTAGTGCAACTAGCTAATTTTTGTTGCAGCAACTTTTATTTTCTAGTGAGAAAGAGCGAGAGAGGAATACAAATGGTATATATTTCTATTTCATCACTCTCAAACAAACAAAAAATTGCTGCAAGAAAAGTTGACCCGTATGGACTAGGACTAATCTAAACAAAATTATGTGCATCTAGAATGCGAGCGATTGCTTCGGTGGTTAGATATTCCACTTTGCTTTAGCCTGATTTAATAACTTCCATTTACTCTAAGATTTTTATATCTTTAGCATCCCATAAAATTTATTTAAATGTATGTATAATATAAATATTTTAAGAAGAATCTTGTTTAGCTGCATAATAATTTTCTTTAAACTTTGTTCAGTGGTTATGCTCATTTCGTCAAATATTTGCCACATCTTACATTTATTTATTCAATAGTAGTATATTGACCTCTTGATAAAGTTTACTGTCGACTAGGGATGGGCAAAAAATATCGGTATATCGATATATCGATATTTTCTTAAAAATATATCGATATATATAGTCGATATTTTTAATTTCGATTTATCGATATATCGATATTTTTTCCAAATATATCGACAGTATCAAATTCTATATTTTTAGCTTTGGTTTTGTTTTTCGTACAATTTTTAAAAACATTTCGGCACAGTCTTCATCAAATAGAATATTACTAACAAAATCTTTTTGTTGATGTATGTTCCATGAAATATTGGTGGAACAGTAAGGATCTTGGAAATTAACTCTTTACAGCTTAATTATTTATAAAAAAAGGTACTTTTTTGTTTTATTTTTAAAAAAAATTTGGAGACTACGTATGAATTGTCATTATTGAAAAAATGTCGATATTTCGATATATCGATATTTTTTATTCGATATATATGGATGCCTATCGATATTTAAAAATATATCGATATACTTGCCCATCCCTACTGTCGACGTGAATGTCATTAATGTGAACTGTTCAGCTATATGAGGTCATTTTACTATCTCAGTGATTGATACGTAGCAACGGGTTTCATTGTAAATTTGTAAATTTACGACAACAATACGTAAGTACAAAGAGATGCAAACGAACACCCGCGCTTTTAAGTTAAGAATTGTAAAGAACGAATAAATCAAACCCTTCAACTTGGCTTTACTTTTTTACAAATGAAATAAGAATCGTTTGTAACAATATTTACCCATTCATTTTATATGCTGACTTGAAGCAGTGCAGTTATCAATTACAGAGTGTCTTGTATTCATGAACTTTTAAATAACAAAAAAAAAATTGAAACGAACGTGCGTGCATGAATATACTTCTTTGATTTTTCTAAAGTTCTTTTTCGTGAATGTTTTCTGTTCGAAATTACTTTTAAATGAATTATGAGTTATAAACATGCAGCAACGATGTAACGATGATAAAATTGTATGTGTATATGTAAGAATGATTATGTATGAATGCTATACATTTGTATCTTTATACGAGGTACAATGAATGGGGTAATATTAAACTGCTGAGCACAGTGGGGCAGACTCAAAATCTAAGGCATTTCTACACGGATAGTTCTATCATAATGAAATTTCACACGGACATAGCAGGTGAGTATTTCCATTTATGTTTTAATAGTAGCTCTCTGATTTGCTCAGGAGCGGAGCTATGGAATTTAAAAAGAGGACACTTCGGCCATGTAAAATTGTTTACTGTTTACCTTTTTGCTGTATTCAGGGGTGCCAGATGATTCTGACAAAAAAATCGGCATATTTTCCAAATAAAATCGGCATTATCGGCACTTCAATTTTAAAAAATCGGCAAAAAACGGCAAATTCAAAATACCCATTTTAAATACAATAAACCATATTTTTATTAACAAAAAAATAACCAAACAGAACAATTCAGCATTAACTAATGTTTATAATATTAAGACTGCCGACTAATCTGCCAAATGTCTGAGGGAATTTTATACAACTTGGTTGATTGTCTGGAAATTTCTCAGATTTTAGCTGACGTTAGACATGTCAGAAAAAATGTTTACTTGGCAATTGTAAATAAACCTTACCCTTTTTCTCTTTAGTAAAAGCGGTGACTGATTAACAGTTGTCTCTTTTTGTAACAGTGTATTTATTATATTCCTGTGTTGTTCAAAATTAATAAGTTTAATAAAACAAACAAAGTTACCATGTGTTAAGAGTTTATCAAAAAATCGGCTTTTTTGGAGCAAAAATCGGCAAATCGGCACTTTGACAAATTTGAGGCAAAAAATCGGCAAAATGCCGATAAATCGGCAAATATGGCAGGCCTGGCTGTATTATCGCCCTTAATAAGATATAAAAGATGCATGTTTGGTTGTATACTAGGGTTTGGGAGTCGGAAATTCCCGGGCGGGAATTCCTGGGAAAAGTCTACTTTTAATTTCCCGGGAAAATTTTAAAAATTTCCCGGGAAAACGGAAATTAAAAGTAAACGTTATTTCAGAAATGGTTTGAAAAATCCAAAAGTGCACGCCTCATAATCTCATTTAGACCGTGAAATTAAATAGGCTTCTATTCCTAATTATACTGAAGCGTAAAAGAAAAAAAAGGACTCGATTAGTGAAGTCTTTTTGGTCGCTATCGTGCCCACATACAGGATCCGTACATACAGACAAACGGACGTCCAGGACTGAACTTTTTTAAACTGTTTTTTAATTATTTTAAATAATAAAAATTACATTAAAAATGTCATGAGTGTTAAAAATAGTATTTTTTCTTAATATGTGTGTGCAATATATGATAATAATAAAGCCATTTTAAGTTTGAAAAATCATTAGTTTCGCGTGAAGTGAAGAGTAGTACCCACCTCAACGCTTCGCTTATGAGCCGTGTAATATATGGACTTTTTTGACATACATATTTATAAAATGCCATAAGTGGTCGACAAATTTATTTTGATTCATATAAGAAATTGTATTATAATCCTGTTTTTCTTTAATATCAAAGTTTCAATTGCTCAATTCACAACCTGTTGTATGTGTTGTAGATCGTAAAAATGTTGTTGGTAATTTCTACATAAACATGTTTCTAGGCAAATGTTTATTTAGAAATTACCAACAACATTTATACGATCTACAACACATACAACAGGTTGTGAATTGGCCAAATATTTTTTTTATATATTACAAAAGTTAGTTTGACTGACTGTACGACTTAATTTACCCGATGAAATTGTTCAAGTTCTCTTTTAAAGTTGCTATGTTTTTCATCGTCTGTTTAAATACTAATACCCTGTTTATCGATGTCGAAGGACATTTTTCGTTCTTGCAAATTCATTTGAATCAAAAATAAACTCTAAAACTTTTTCCTTGTTTCAAATGTAACAGTAAGAAAGAAATAGTTCCTTCGCCATCGATAAACAAGCAGTAAAATGTCCATACAATTTTTTTAATACAAAATAAAAACAAATTGCGTGAAATTGAAGTCATACCATTTCTCTTAAGCCGAGGACAAGTTTTGCTTTATTCGAAAAGTACATGCAAGATGAAGTTAGTAATAGATGCCGTTTAATCACTATAACAGAACAAAGTTCCTAAAGTAAATAATTCGATATTAAACGAACAAAAAATAAGAAACATTACGGCAAGTTCTTTATAAAATGATTTGGAGGCCTTAAAATAAAATGTTTAACTATTTGCGATATATAACTATAAGCCCTATTTGCTTGAATTCGCTTAAAAATTCTTAAAAATTTGTTTTAGAATTAACTTTTATTTAAAAAGAATGCTTACATTAATAAAACAATCGAAATTTC
Source organism: Panzeria rudis (assembly GCA_956483635.1). Classification (NCBI taxonomy): domain Eukaryota; kingdom Metazoa; phylum Arthropoda; class Insecta; order Diptera; family Tachinidae; genus Panzeria; species Panzeria rudis. Next base: position 129,880,111 of record OY101448.1, read on the forward strand.
GCCAATTTTCTTTTAATAAATCTATTTAATTTAGAAAATTAACTTTTCCCGGGAATTCCCGGGAACGTGATTTTTTCATTCCCGTTTCCCGGCAAGTGAAAAAGTCCGGGAAATCCCAAAACCCTATTGTATACTTATCTCTTATATTTAGTGAGTTATGCTCTTTAAAAATTTAAATTTCTCAATTTTTAAAACTTTGTTCCAGTATTTTTTCAGATATCGGATCCAAATATCATCAGATTTATACAAATTTTTCTTCATTAGTTAAAGAACAAAATTTCAAAGAGTTTAACAAAAATTTCATGAAATTCTGTCGTCTTAGTTGAAAAATGTTCAATTTTTAAAGTGAAATTTGAAAAAATTTTCATTTTTGACAAGTTTTGCTTAAAAAAAAGGATCACGACTCTTTTACATAGATATAAAAAAAATTCTTTTGAAACATAGAGCAAATGTATACTTATCGGGAAAGCTATCTGTACAGACGTGAATCGACGGCAAACAAATAATTGAATTTCCTAACATAGTTGGACCTGGGCACTTCCTAATACGACCTATTTTAGATCGAAGTTTTGAATTTAGTCCACATATTTATAGATGGAAAAAGGGTAAATACCCAATAGGTAAATACACGGTAAAATGAGTACATTGGGTAAAAATAGGTAAATAGTCTGATATTTACTCAAAGGTTGGCTATAAATTTTGTTGTAGAAAATTTAATAAACGAACACATTACGCGGCAAAAATTTACGATTAAAACTCGCTCCAACTACAAGAAATGTCAGCCCCTCGGAAAAATCGAAAACTATGAAAAAAAACTACGAAAATTTGCAAAGTTTTGCTTATATATGAAAGATTATAATGTTGATATTAATTAAAAGTACCAAAAGTGTAAGAAAATTAAAAGTTTTGGAAAATTTTCGCCTATCGCGAAAATAGCGAAAATTCGCGAAAAATTGCAAAATTTAAACAAGCCATAATTCTGATTAAAAATCGCTAAAACTGTAAGGAATGCCAAAAAGTCTGAAAAAATTGCGAAAATGGCGAGAATTCGCAAAAACTAGCTAACGTGGTTTAAAAATTATGTAAACTGTAAACAGCATAAAAACTTACAAAAATTCGTGAGAAGTTCCAACATCGGAAAGAAGCATCAACATTGATTAAAAACCGTTGAAGCCACACATTCATGAAAAATATCTAACTTTATACAGTAATTTTGACTTAGCTGCACAATCAACTTTTCACGTTTTTTAGTGCAGATACGTCAAAAATGCTGTTAGCTTAAATGCACTTACCTGGTATACAAAGTGCACTTAAAAAAGTATTTGAAGAATAATCACAGAAATCAAATATTTTGTGCACTTAAGTCAAAATGCAGCTGATTGATTTTTTGCATGAAAATAGTTTTGAAATGCCAACAATTTAAGGAACTTATCTTAAAAGTGCAGTATGAAAAGTGCACTTAAAAAATGAATTTGTATGGGATTTTAAAGAATAGTGACACAAATGTATAATTTTGTGCAGTTAAGTCAAAAGTGCGCTTAAGCAAAAGACAGTTGAACCAAAACTACTGTAGAAGAAATCACTAATATTGTAAAGAATAACTAAATAAAAATGTATATTAAACGTTTTTGGTTTTTATTTTTGACGTCAAAATAAAATTTTCCTTTTCAAATGCTTTTTATAAATACCGAAATAAATTCCAAAAAAAGGAATGTACGCGGTATTAACCTGGTATTTACCCGTACATCGGGTAAATACCGGGTAGAATCCCATCTATACACATGTTCTAAAATCAAAAAGTTGGGACTCCAAAGCCATTACCACTTTTGAAAACCCTTTTGTGTACGTAATTATTGGCAAGGTGTTAAATGGGCTTTGGATCAAGTGTGGACAGACGCTATAGGCAAAATTATTCAGAATTGCATTTTTAATTTCTTGGAATTCTCTTAAGAATTCTGAGATTCTCAGAAGAAACACTTTATTACCATCAACAATCAACGATTTTATAACAATAACAAAAAGTTAATACATATGAAAAATCTATTAATATCTATAACAATTTTGCTCCAGTATGACCTATATTTAATACAAAATATGAATTATACGCTATGTTGTCCATTATCTATCAGGCCATGTAAAGTTTTCCATTACGGGTTTTTATTATAAGTCCATAAATTTTACAGGTATAAAAGAGAAAGGGTAGCCATATCACATATCAAAATTTACAAAATTATGTGTAGTTTTCAATAACGTATTAAGATTTTTAGCAATTTAAAGCTTTTTGACAGACTTTTTGTAACATAAGTGGAAAAAGGTTGTGCACATTATTTTTTTCTTAATAATTTTTGATATTTTCGAATGAAATTTTGAAGTTATATACGAATTTATGTACTAAATACCAGGAAAGAAATAAATAATGAAGTTTTTCTTCTGAGAATCTCAGAATTCTTAAGAAAGTTCCAAGAAATAAAAAAAAAAATGCAATTCTGAACAATTTTGCCCATAGCGGAAACACTTGATCCAAGGCCCATTTAACACTTTGCCAAATAACTACGTACACATAAGGGTTTTCAGAAATGGCAAAGGTTTTGGATTCGTAGCTTTGGGATTTTAGAACATGTGGACTTAATTCATAATTTCGATCTAAAGTAGGTCGTATTAGAAAGTGCCCATGTCCAACTATATTAGGAAATTCAACTATTTGTTTGCCGTCGATTCACGTATTTCTATATATACTCGTATAGGTAAAAGGGTTATGGTACTTTTTTTCAGCAAAAATTGTCGAAAACTCAAAATTTTTCAAATTTCAATTTAAAATTTTTTATTTTTCAACGCTGTAAAATTTTGTTCTTTAACTAACGAAGAAAAACAATTTTATAAATCGGATGATATTTGGGTCCGCTATCTGGAAAATACTGGACCAAAGTTTTGAAAAATTGAGAAATTTCAATTTTCAACTGAGTATATCTCACTAACTATAAGATATAAGTATACAACCAAACATGTATCTTTTAGATTTTATTAGGGCTATAATACAGCAAAAATGTTTGGAAATCGGATGAGAAACAAACAAAAATGGCAAGCTGTAAAAAGTTTTACATGGCCGAAGTGCCCTATTTTGAAAATTCTTAGCTCCGCTCCTGATTAAGTAAGAGAGCTCACAATTAAAACATAAATAGAAATGCTCCTCTGCTATGTCAATGTGAAATTTTATTTCGATAGAACTATCCATTTAGAAATGCCCGATTTATGTTCCAAATATTTTGATTCTGTCCCACTGTGCAGCGGTACTCTCATATCAATGAATTTAAGTGCATTTCCGTATTAAAGTGCACTGTATTACATTGTACAAATTACCAGAGATATTTAAGCGTTTTTTTATTTTTATTAATAAAAATGAATTAGAAAAAGTCACGTTTTTGATATTTTTGATATTTTTCTCTTTTCTAAGATCTATTATTTTGATTGAATATACATAAAGAAGTTAAATTAGAAAATAAAATGCAATTAGATGTGACAAAAATTAAAATCAGTTAAAAGAAAATAAGTATTTGTAATTGTGAGAAGGGATTTTTAATATTATGTAAGATTTTCATTGCAGAGCTATTTAATATAAATTAAACACATAAAATACCCAGCAAAAAAACGGAAGTTATTCCAAAGGAATAACATATTCATTGCAAACCAAGAAGCATAAGTAGTGACTTTAATATTCTAAAGCTATTATCATCGCTTCGTTTTCGAAGTCTTGTCTGATATTTACAAGTTAATTGGCCTATTTACAACCTGCGGCCCGTTTCTCAAAACTACAAGTTACAAATCCACAAGTAAAATACACACAGAATACCAACACTTTTACATTTTATTATTGTTTTGTGTGTATTTTACTTGTAGATTTGTAACTTGTAGTTTTGAGAAACCAGGGTCCCGTTTCGTATGTGTTTTAGGTCGTATAAATGTTGTTATTTATTTCCAAATAAACATTTGTTTGGGAACATGTTTATGTGAAATTTATCAACAACATTTTTACGATCTACAACACTTACAACAGTTTGTGAATTGAACAATTAATTTTCAACTTTGATCGTAATCAACAATTTGACATGTGCAAATCTATAATTTTATTTTAAAAGCTAACGCCATAATTTAAAATAATTAATTAACGATATTAGAATCAATATTTTAATTTAAGTTAATCTTCTTATCAATGTATTATTAATACAAAATCATCAAAATTGTTATTTTTTTAATAATCTATAAATTAATTGTAAAAAATTAACAAATTAATTGCATTTGTTAACTTTTGTTATGAGTAGAGTTTTTCAGTAATTTCACTTTAAACTGCGTTTTGGCGAGCTATAAAATTGTTCGCACATTTCTCAAACTTCATAAATAAATAACAGAATTAAAACAGTACTATTGTGCTATTTTTCATATCGACTTCGACTATATTTGAAGAAATTTTTCAAAATTACATTAAGTGATCGTTCAAAGCTAGTGTCATGCATCTATAATGATTACCACGAAATCAATTGAATAATCGGCCTCTTTATACAATCCAATACGGATTGTAGTCCGAAAATTTTCGTTCGAAAAATTAATTAGATATACATGTCTTGCAGTCTATGAAGACTAAATCAGTGATTCCCAACTTTTTTTTTGTTGCGGCACACTTTTAACGATTTAAAAATTTGGCGGAACACAAAGAAAAAGATAAGTTTAAAAATTATTTATTTGCCTTTAACACACTGCGTAAAATAGTTTATGATAATAATTTGAAACTTGCGAAATAAAAAAAATATGTACTACAAAAATAACAATGGAGATGTAGCAGCTTCCGAAAGTGGTGCTACTCTGTTCTGCTGTGCACGTTGAAAAATTAAGTTTATGTTAATTTTTCCCTTGTTCCTTGGAATATTCATCATACCCAATTCTTTCTGAATTAAACGTTGCAAACCTTAGCCTAGTAATCAACTTGGATTCACATGCAAATACGTTCGAAATAATCATGTTAAGAAACATTTAGCTACTGCCTTAAGCTTTTCACATGTGTCCATGTTCATATATACTTAAGTGTAAAATCATACCAAAAAAGTTAGTCTTGAGTAGAAAATAAAATCAGAAAAATGGGAATGAAGAAAAATAAACCAATGGCAACTCTAGGAAAGTACAGTTTAATATCAACTTGAAAGTGATTTAATTCTCGTATTCAATTTTCACGAAAAAGTTGTATATATAAGAATTAAAATCACATTCAGCATAGCCACCTGACAAGTGGTGATAAGCAAAATACACGTGAGCACTGACAATGGAAGTGTAGCGGGTTTCGAAAGTGTCGCTACTCCGTTCTGCTTTGTACGTTGAAAAATTAAGTTGATGTTAATTTTTTCCTTGCTCCTTGGAATATTAATCATGCCCATTTCTTTCTGAATTAAAACGTTACGAACCTTAGCCTAATAATAAGTTTAGACTCACAAGCAAATACGTTCGAAATAATCATATTAATGTGCAGTTTCCACAATGCAAACAAGCGACTTGAGTAAACAATTTTTATGAAAATCACTCAAAAAACTGAGTGGTTTTCATATAAATTTTAGACAAGCAGTGCTTGTTTGCATTGTGGAAACAACACATAAAAAATTATTTTAATAGTTTTATAGCATTGTTGATGTTTTTGTAGAAAACATTATATTAGGATTGTTCGTGCACATTTCCGTAACAATATGAACATAATTATATATCTAAAATTTAACGGCATACTTCTAGAATTTTGCGGCACACAAAAGTGCCGCGGCGCAGTGGTTGAGAATCACTGGTCTAAATAGTGTGAAAAAGTAACATTATTTAACAAATTTTTAGAATATATGAGTTGTGAACATGATCATCTCAATGGTCGATCAATTATCGTAGCGCTAACTAGAAAATATGAAAAAACTTGAAAACCTTTCAATGATTTAATCATAATAAGAAATCCCTGCTTGGGTCATTTCGTTCCTGTCCATACGAATCAATTTTTGCTGCGCAACTTTTGAGTTTGTTGGAGGGAAAGGTGAGAAGATTTGGAAGGGATACACTGACTCATGTACCTAGATGCAACTCTCTTTTGTTTTCCTATTCGTAATATTACGCAACAACAAATTCTATGTAAAATAAACTGCACAACGAGAATTTCATTGTATAGGCAGGTATACAACTTCAAAAGAAATTTTAAGAAAGTTGCAGAAGCAAAAGTTGACTCGTATGGATAGGAAAAACTCCAACGGTTTGTGGAGAACTCTCTTTCAAAATAACCGCCTCGTGAATTTTATGTAAAATTGGGCGTAAACTAAGCAATTTTGATTTAGCGTTAATAAAATTTGTATTCATTTATTTAAGCTTTTTTTTTATCTCGTGTTTCCTCTAAACATTGTTTTTGTTTAGTGTGTGAAAAACAAAAAAAAATATGTTAATATTTGAATAAGTGAGTTAAATTCTTATCAACTCATTAATGCAAAAATTGAGTTTACTGTAGAACGAACTATTTTAGCTCAATTAAATAGAATATTATTGAAAAGTTAAACCTACATTTCGTTTCTTCAAGTGCATAATTTGCTACATGCTCTTTTTTATGTGTTGTTTAACATTTTAGCCCACATTATTTATTTGTTTTAAAAATTAAAGTAAAAAGATTTTTTTGATGGTAAAACTAAAAATGCTAAACAAATATAATAAATACATACCTATTTTTTATTATTTTTTTCTTTATTGAATAAAGATTGATTATGTCTGATGCCGATGTGATTAAATCGTTTATATGTTATTCAATACTAAGGATATCGATGTAATCAATGTTTTATTAGTAACTAGCAGCGTTGTGAGTTTATCCTTTTCGAGGATAGATTTAGCCATTTAATTTGTCTTTTCGCGTCGAAATTTGTGTTCTAGCTTGGTTTCTTTTGTCTAGCCTTTTTTAAACTTTTGCAATAAATGAATATTTTTTATTAAACTGGACACTTTTCTCTTCTTCTTCTTCTTTTAGTTTCGTTGTTATAAGGTCTTAAAGAAAAAGCTGTGACCCTCTGTATTTCAAACTATATATCTTTGTTCTGTTTTTATTATACACTTGAAGTACCTTCTTATTTGTGTGGTCACAACCCCTAACCGCTTAAATCGACTTAGAACATAATTTAACTTTTTTGTGCGATCGAGTCCATTAGTATCAAAATCAACTAGCTTTTAATTTTTTAAGTTTGTAACTTTTTAAAGACGACAATTATCTATAAATAAGTTAAAGAAAGTAAACTGACAACTGATTGGAAGAGAGTATTTGATACTTTGAACAGCTCTTCCGAAAAAAATTGAAAACGACTTGGCTTGTGACCATAATTAAAATATTTGACCACAATTAAAATATTTCTGTATTAAGATTAAAGTTATTATTTCGACTTAAGTTCATTATTTGAATTAATATAGAATGAAATTATTATTGAGAGTGGAATATTTAGAATATCTAATCAGACTAGCAGAAAGAATCAGTACTACTGATTTCGACGGCCGCTACACCATCTCATGTGTTAATTATTCATTTTTACCACTTCTAACGGTGGATACTAGTGACTAGGAACATCACCTATTTAACAAATTTATTTAACGAAATGGAATACGAAAGCTATTGTAACCTCTTTTTTATTTTAGTTAATTCACCTTTGGTTAGTATAAAATTCCAGATCTGATTATTTATTCAAACAATCCAAGCTCTTTTTAGTTTTTGCTTGTTGAAGAAGTTACAATACGTCTCGTATTCTATTTCTTAATAATGATTTGAATTTCCATTATTTCAAGCAATGAACTTTAGCCGAAATAATTGCTCAATTCACAACCTATTGTATGTGTTGTAGATTGTATAAATGTTGTTGGTAATTGCCACATAAACATGTTTCTAAACAAATGTTTATGTGGAAATTACCAAAAACCTTTATACGATCTACAACACATACAACAGCTTGTGAATTGGCCAAATAATTTTAAACTTAAAACCTATTCAGTTCAGAAATAAAACTAGGCAAAAAAATGTTTCTGTATTTTTACTTATTAAATAACAAAAGAAACATTGATTTTTCAATAAAAACAAATAGTTAGCCCTTTTTTAGCTTTCATTTTGGTGCGATTTAGACTTTCCAACCTTTTTAAACTGGTAACTAGTTGTAAAGTCTTTATAAAGTTAAAACAAAAGAAACAGTCTTGCTTCCCGTTTTAGTTGTGAGTAGTAGTTCCTTAAGAAATTACAGTAAAGTTATGAATGGCAAGTATTTTTACCATTATTTTTTTATATAATAATGACTTGATAGTACATAATGTATGAGTAGAAAAAAAGTTGAATACTTATTTATATCATTATCTGAAAGTAGGTATTTTCTTAGTAAAACTAGCTGTTAACGCGACCTCATTTGCTCTTTCCAGATATAGGGTAATTAATAGTTTTCATGTTAGGGATACTCTTCTCCATATTCCTAGTCATCCAGCCTTATTTCTGCCTGCGCACATTATTTCCAAAGTAACATGCACTAAATTTGAGGACTGTTACCGTTGCAGCTCTCCAGATATTGGATAACTAAAATTTTTTTGTAGTTATCGCATCCTCGATTCTATTCCGTCCGTTTTCTGCTTGAATATACACATTATTTCAGGTCGCTAATCAGGTCGTTAGTTCCTCATATCATGACAGCAGCAGTCTAAGCAGCCGTAAAACGGCACGAAAGGTGCCGCGGAGGTGTAACCTTCTTGAGGACATGCGCAGAAAAGTTAGAAAACTGGGAGAGTACAGAAGGTATCTAACCGATTGCAATAAAGAAATAAGGAGATCCAAAAGGGAATCCTTTAGAAAATTCTGCGAAGATATCGTGAATACCCCAACAGCAGCGATATTGCATAGAGCTCTCCCCCGCGCTCACGTTAGCGAAATAGGCCTTCTAAAGAAGGCCGATTTTACATATACCAAGAACCGAAGACAAACACTGCAACTATTACTCAGTGTTCATTTCCCTGACTCGATTCCTAAGGTTCAAAGTGATGATTACTCGACGAACAGTTCATCTGTTTTGTACAGAGAAGCTTTCAAATTGTTAAGTCTTTTTCAATCCGGATTCGATAAAATGGGCTGTTGCCTCTTTTCAGCCTTTCAATGCTCCTGGCAGTGATAGTATATTTCCAGCACTCTTGCAAAGGTGCATTGATACACTTGTGCCCTCGATGCCCTATTTAGGACCAGTTTTATCTTCGGACACATTCCCCTAGTATGGAGGAAACTTATCGCAATAGGTCAGAAAACTTGGCCATATTATACGTACCAATTAGCTTAACATCCTTTTTGCTAAAAACGATGAAGAGACTAATTGATCTGCACATTAGGTCGACGGTTTTGAATACCGTCCCTTGCATGTAAATCAATATGCATATGATAAGGATAAATCGAATGAGCATGTTGTACATCATCTTGTTACAAAGATTGAGACTGCTCATGGGTCGGAGGTAATCTCGATGTGCCTTTTTAGACATTGATGGCGAACTTGATAATACACAAAATATGATTCAATAGACAAATCTCTTAGGCAAAAAGGTCTTGACCAGGCTTCTGCGAAATGGATTAGGTCTATGCTTGAGAGCAGGGATATACATAACTGTTTCTATGGGTAACGACATGGTTACTATTAATGCAATCAAAGGGTGTCCTCAAAGTGCTGTTTTATCACCACTCCTTTGGACAGTTGTGATTGATGAGCTTCTCATTCTTATTGACATGAAGTTATAGGGTACGCCGATGACCTGGTTGTGATGGCAACTGGTAAATTCGACAACGTTCTCTGATACGTCATGAACGATGCTTTGTGCACTGTTATGGTGTGAGAAACACGGCCTGTCGTTCAACACTAACAAGACTATTCAGGTACCTTTATCTCCCATTACGTAAGGTTGGCGTGTCTTTTTACTACAGGCGCAATGAGGTCATGTACAACCGTGGTCATTGGGGCCTTGATTGAATTAACACCCATACAAATCCTTACAAGATCCTCTGCCACAATGGCTGCTTATACGATGGGTCTCGGGAGCTCGTCAATCATCAGTACTATGGCCTGCAGATGGCTGCTAGGAATGCTAAGTAACAGGATAAACTGTGAACTGAGGTTCGACAGGAGATTCAATGTCACAATTCCGGTTATGTTGGTATACGGATGGATCCAAAACGGAAGATGGAGTTGGCGCTGGAGTCTGTGGACCTAACGTGAAAATCTCAGTCCCCATGGGCAAATGGCCTACGGTATTTCAGGTTGAAATACAGGTGATCACCAAGTGTGCTCATATTAGTTTAAATAGGAGCATTAAAGTCGCGTATATAGCTATCATTTCCGAAAGTCAGGCATCTCTTAAGTCCCTCCTTTCTAGGGAATTCCGTTGCAAGCTTGTTTTAGAGTGGTTTGACTCACTACAGAAGCTATCGATATGGAATAAGATTTAAAGTTACTGGATACCTGCCACCGCGGTCATCCGGGTAACGATTAAGCGGATGAATTGGCTGTTGCTCCTCTAATGGGCCCAGTGATCCTTTGTGGCGTAATCTAGTCGACTGTCACGTCTCTAATCAAGCCAAAGCATCCTTAATATAGATCTGTAGATGAAGGATCACATGTACATATGCCACTACTTCCAGATTGGTCCCATTTTTTGAATTTTTTTAGTCTGTATGTCTATTTAGAAGCTGCTCTCTTTGTAAGAGCTATTTTAAGTTATGTTAACTGAGTCAACAATGTAATCAATTTGTGAGTTGTAATAATTGAAGAGTTGCGTTGAGTGAGGTTGAGCTGTATACATTCAAATATTATTAAAATAAACTTCTAGAGATTTTTGGCAATAATTAAAAGTCTGCAAATTGCACGTTTCTCGCGAATGTCTCAAAAACGCATCCCCAAATTATCTTAAGAAAAATCTCATTTTTTAAGTTTATTTTATTTTGTAAACCAGTGTCATATGTATAATATACATACAGAAATAATAAGGGCAATAGGAACCCCTCCTCTCTTTGTTGCCCATTATAAAACTACTACATTGAAAACATGAATGGCATTCATTGACCTAGATTCATTAATTGTTTGGAAAAATACGTCGATCCAATGTACGCATACGTTGTTTCAGTGAAAATTTTTATTTAAGTTCAAAATGAAACGATTCATTGAAAGCATTCGCTTTTGTTATTCTTTAACAAAATTAATGAACCACCCAGCAAAAGTTTGTATGGCAAAGTAATGAGATAAAATGTTAATAAACATATCCTTCTCTACTTCTACTTTAACATTTTAATAAGTTAGTTTACCATGGCGATGTCATTGGAGGCAAGTAATTACCACACTGGGCTGCAAATAACAAATTAAAATTTTCAATATTTAAAAGTCATTGAATACACAAATCGTAAGAAAAATTAAATGTCTGTGCTTAGCATTGTACTCATTACGTTTTCAGTTATTGTTGTATTTTATACCAAGTGTTTTCCTCAGTAGTCTACTATACAACTATTTTGTTATGGGCTTAAAACTTGTTTTTACAAAAATGCACACATTTCGAAAAAGAAATCAATTTTGCTTCGCCAGGGGTGCAACTGCTATCATCTGCAGAGACACTACTACTCTGTGAACAAGATAATAATTGGCTTGTTTATTTACTAATAAGTAATTGATTTAACTACTGGAAAGTAATGCAGATGGTATGTAGGTAAAATGTATGTATGTGGTTTGGTAATGACAACACATTACCAAGTTTTTGCTGGGCAGTTCATTGGTTTAATGTACTAGTACATTAAGTCAAAATAAATGAAAAATTCGTTGAAAAATGAACTTGAACTTTTGGTTCAGTATACCCATTGCCGGAATTAATTAATTTTTTAGTGGGACTTGAATAATTTTGGACAGATTACATACTTAGTATGTATGCATGTGTATACGTAATCTAACTTTTTTTAACACCACGTATAACATAGCAATGACATTTAATAACTGTAAATTATATTTTATTACCATAAAAGCTCAAACGAATCATGGCTTTTTATAAAAATTTTTATTATTATTTTTTGCTGATTCAATGTAATTCTGTAGAATCACACCAAAAAAGTTAAATCAAAATATTGTAGGAATTTTCGAAGCAAAACTACAAAAGCCAACAACAAGTAATAAATAAATTTTATTTAATAAAACAAAGGCGAGCATAATAACAACAAAAATCTACTCAACCCGCCAGTCAGTCAGTCAGTTAGTAAACAGAGAAATAAAGTCAGATGTTTTTCTCTCTTAAATTTTTTGTTTTTGTTTTAAAATGTTGAATAGGAAAACGATGAACACAAATAAAAACAAATAATTTTTGCCTAGATTTTTATACATACATACATAAAAATAAAATAACTTATAATGTACATAAATATGTAGTATGTATGTACATATTTACGTATTTACGTAGTCGAATTGCTTTTACTACGACACAACAATCACAACTATAAACTGCAATATGCAATAAATACATATAAGTAGGTAGAATAAATTAAACATAGGGGATATAATAAAAATTTGAAAGGTAAATTTGAAATCCATATGTACTTCAAACTTAATCCAAAATATACTTCATTTATTATTTAAGGAACTACACAATTTCCTATGAAAGCTGGTGCGACCGATTTTTAATTTTTTTTTGCGTAGAAATTTTAGTAATTCAAAGAGTGCTTGATTTTTACGTAGTAGAATTTACTATCTATGCATAGTATTTAACGTGATTTGATTGTACTTTCGAATGGCATAAATCAGGTACGATCGAGGTTCATCCAATTTGTTTATTACAGTGCCATATTTCGGCAAGACGATTATCCATACCCTCTCCCCTTTTTAAGTTCTGTAAGGTCTTTAGCCCTAATTCTTTTGTTACAATTCTCACTCTGCTTCGGTTTAATTTAAATTTCTTTTTCATAACTCTTTCACAGTTCGGTCTTTAGTGCAGTAGGTAACATGGGAACCAACGATTTAAACTTACGACCCATCATTTATTCTGCGGTTGCAAATCCGTTAGCTAATGGGGTTGAACGATAGTTCAGAAGGCTTTCGTGAATATTGTCGGATTTTTTAAATGCTTTTTGCTGCTTTTACTGCCGCCTCCGCAGCCCCATTCGATTAGATATAACATAGACTACTTGTTACATGCCTAAAATGATAATCGTTTGCAAATATTTTAAATATTGACTGGAACTGAGGATCGTTGTCGCTTCTACACACAGAACAAATTCCAAACCGCGAAAAAAACTTTCGTTTTCCTCGATACATCGGAGACAATTCTTCACTAAATCTTCCAGTTGTGATCTAAGACCTAAGGTAGTTAAAAACTGAAAAAATTGCTTTACATAATTTTTAATCAGCCAGTTATACATTTTTAGCAAAACAAAACTTATCTTTTTTTTTGTTAAGACTTTTATCAAATTTCGGTTAAAAATGTTTGGTTTTGGCAATGCTGCCTTTCCATTTTTTGGAAACAGTGTATTTCGTAAAACAAACACACAAGGTAAAAATAAATTAAGATAATTGGAGAGAAGAATGAAGTTATGACTAAAAAAAAACAAAACAATAAGTACAAACCTGGTTTAGGAGTAGAGATGATTTGACCAAAAAAGTCGTTATAGATTTAAAATGTCATGATGTCAATGGGAAATCCGCAAAAAATATATTTACTGTGTTTAGTATCACAAAATATTTTGTGTTTAGTATATTTTCAACGATGTATCTTGCAATTGAAATTTATCGCCAATAAAACTTAATTAATACATAACACAATTTGTCATTTACAATTTTATTCAGTATTTATTTATTACTGTTTTTTAGTAACTTTTATAACGCACACTAACACACTCTGACTGTCGCCCTTGTAAACAATTTACACTAAATAAAATAATAAATTGTAGATTTAAATATAGTGGAATGGCCAGTATTATTATAGATATGTAGTCGATTAGACAGTGAGATGTTTGCCTGGTTAATCTTTGAAATGTTAATACATACATACACATGTACGTACATATGTATTTAAATTTTAGGCATGTAAATATTTTGAAGAATCGTACAAAAACACTCTGTTGCTTATTCCATTGTTTTTTTTTTGTTTCTTTTATTTTTTTTCTTGTAGACAAGAAAATGGAAATCGTATTTTTGATATGAATTTTGTATTTAAAACCTTTATTGCAGAAGTTATACCTATGTTAAATACATAATTTATGCATTTTGAATGAATTTTTTATTCAATTCTGTAGAAGATTAAACAAACCACCAAACACTCTCACTACACAACAGCAGAGACCAACCACTATAACTTTTTGCGCGTTCAATTATTGCGTTATTACAAATTCGGTATTATTTCTTAACGTTGGTGTTAATTTTTAGCAAAACTTTTTGAAATAGTTTGTAATATTTAACAATTATTAATTTCGGACAGTTCCAGCTGTTTTGCTTTATTTGTTTTTAATATTAAGAAAGATACACCATAGAGTTATTTAGAAAACACAACCTCACTAATACAAGTCTAAACTTTAACTAAACAGCCGATTTTTTGTTTACTAAGCGCATTCTGGTGCAACAAAATAGCATAAAAGAAAAATAAAAAACAAGAGCGCCAGAATAATAAAATGTGAGAGAAACAGGAAAAATAAAGTTGCCGGACTGAAGAGGGAAATTTTTAATTTTGCTTATATTGGAGTGTATTTTAATTTGAAAATTTTAGATAAATCGACCTTCGAATATATGTACATACGCATTTAAGCTTTTAACATTTCTTTTAAATAAGTTATTTACTTATAATATTCATTAAGAATAAATTTCAAAGGCATTTCAAAATATATGAGATTTATTATTAGTCAAAGTTACCAACTCTTTAATGTTTGTTGTGGATTGTATTATATTATGCTACCAGATGTTTTTGGTGCTTTTCAGATAAGGAAATTGTGAAAAATTCCCTTTTAAAAACTCCATAGCACTTGGTTAAAAACTGCTAACTCTAATATGCGATATGATTTTAAAATATTTTTTAACATTTCAGAAGAACAAATATTCCAAAAGTGGAGAAGCACATAAATAGTTCTTGTCGACAAATAAAATAACTTTTGGACTGCAGAATAAGACATATTTGTCTAATATATAAGATAACAAAAATATTGTTTTATTTAATATTAAACACGTTTGCGCACTTTTCCAGCAATAATCTTACTAAACGAATGAATGAATAGAAAGTAGAAAAACTTCCGCATTTAATATTAAGTGCAATCTAGTGAAATTTAATAATAATGTGTTAATGGTAAGCTTCAAAACTAAATTAAGTTTTACTACATATAAGTAAGTACGCATATTTTCTAATTTTATTTTTTAGTAACGAAACCCTGCAGGTCATAATGAGTTTTTGTAGAAGCATCATAGTCTCATATGCAGTTATTATTAATGGCATCGTCTAACATCCACAAGCTTTTTAAAAATCATATTAGTACTTCACACATTTCTTTCCTAAATTGAAGCTATTTAATATACGTAAATATGTTTTCAATATTTGTGTTATATTTGTAAACCGCCTTAGTTGAGTAGCATTTTCCGTTTAATTTGTACCATATTTTGGAGAGTTTTAAAATTTATTTTTTCCCAACCAAATTTATTTCATAGCCCCACCAAAATCTTTATAAACCTATTGGACTGACTAGACCTTTTGAAAGTACATAATTATAAAAAAGAGGTTTTACCAGTATTAAATGCTTATATTATTTGGCAAATAAGCTGGCAGAATAACAAATTCCATAATTCACATTACTTTTCTAGTGAGAAAAAGAGAGACAGAAATACAAGCACACATGTGGCAGTTTCGAATAACCGCTTAAGTAAACTTAAGGTAATTTAGAGTTGCTAATGTTTTATACCTAAAACATTTTACCATTCACTTAAAGCTTGACGTGGTTACAATGATACCTAAAAAAGGAAACGATCACATAAAGTAGAATAATATAGGCGTATATGTACACCTCTTAAGCTATGTACAGACGATTGTCAGTTCTTACAATATTGTAAGTAAAATGTGCTAAAAAAAACTCTTACAATCGTCTGAACTGAAAATTTTTGTCTGACAACGTTGGCCGAAAAAGCATTGTCAGTCGATTTTAATACTACCTGCTGACAAAAAATTGTCAGACATCTCACAATCGTGTGAACACATCGCGTTACCATTTTCAGATTATTGGCAGACAATTGTCAGAAATTTTTTAATTGTCAGATGTGCGAAGTTTCTGCATCTGACAATGGCGTCATTGTCAGAGACTTTTTTTATATTGGCAGCACTGCACACATATTTTTAGGGAAAAATTAAAATAAGAAAAATTATGCAGCTAAAATAGTTAAAATTATTTCTTTATGTTTAATAATAATTTATATTTTTACTTTTTAAAGTTAACAGAAGCACAGATGATAAATAATTGATGATTTCTGTTAAATGGTATGCGTCTGGCAGCGCCAAACAACAGATCTGACAATGTTTGCATCTGACAATCATTTGAACTGCCAATTTCTTTACTGACAATATTGTCAGATAAATTTATTGTCAGACAACTGTCTGCCAATAAACTGTAAGCTTTTCTAACAACTTTGATACAGCCGTGTGAACTAACAATATACATTGTGCTGACAATTTGTTATTGTCAGTACATCGTCAGCACATTGGCAGATCTGACAATATTGTAAGATCTTACAACCGTCTGTACAGGGCTTTAGTAATAGTTTGAAAATTATCTGAAAAACTAGTTTTCTTAAGTCGACTTAAGCGATTGTTCCATATTGACACTGATATATTTCATCACTATCAAGAAATAGAAAAAATTCGTGATGAAAAAAGAAAAAATGAAAGAACTCAGTGAGGACTAAACAACAAAAAGTACTGCTTCGCGGGTTGGTAATGGAAAATTGGCTTAAGTCAGGAATACCAACGCTGTTGAAAATGAAATAATCATGAGGTACTTTTTAGAAAAAAAATTTTTGTGAATTTTTTTGGCGCTCTCATTTGGATCCGGAGTTACGGGGCTCAAAACTTTAATTTTGAACTGGCTTTAACTCCTTCAACTGTGCACGGATGTACGATATATACGAGGAGAGACGGTATGTCATTATTTTTAAAGTGCTCTAAAATACCTTTTTTCTGGTATTAAAATCCATTAACCCATTGCGAACTAAATGCAATTTTTAAAAAAATTATCCCGACTTATTACGTAAAATCATCGTTATCTCAAAAACTGGTCCTTCTGGTTCTTTTCCATACCAGAGACAGTTGCTTGACCTTTTTTATTTTGAAATGTCAAACAGCATAGAAAAAAAGACCCGTCAAATGCAAAAAACTACTGCGCACACCTTATAAAGTATATTTTTGAACAGCGCAGTATTTTTTAGTACTATATGAGCAAAACCACGGTTGTATAACTAAGGACTATTAGATATTAGTATATTTTGTCAAAATCTAGTGGCGAAGTAGATTTCGTTTTGTATGGGAAATCTAGCAAAAACACACCTAGATGTTGGTCTAAATCTCTTAAGTACTATCCCAGTGAAAAATGTTCATGTTTATTGAAGCACTAAGGCAATAAAACGTATAATTATACGCTGTAAAAGAAGAGCTTATTGCAAAGCAGTGAATGTATATGAAAGAAACTATAAAAAATTAGATTTTTCACTGCTGATAAAATGCAGGTTTTTAAGCAAGAAAGTTCCATATACTTACACTTTTAGTACTAAAAATTGTGATAATTTTCAGCGCCTCAAAAAGCGCTTTTTGTATAAAAAATGTAGTACAGTAGATACCTGATATAAGCACATCGCATATAAGAAAAAACCGCTTATAAGAAAGTGGGCCAAAAACACCGTGTCTTTTTCTATACTTTCCATAGAAGAAATGTTCTATAAAAGAAAATCTTATATAAGAAAAAACCTAATATAAGAAACTGTTTTCAAACACCGAAGATGATAAATGATATGAAAAAAGATTTTATACAGTATTTATCGCTTATATGCACGTCGTTTCTTTGCATTTAACGTTTATATGCATCCCAACATGAGCAATTTTCTATTTGTATTTAGAAAACCGTAATTATTTTTCGCATTTGCATTTCTCTTATATGCATTTCTCGCTTTTATGCACCGTAAAGAAATATAAATATTTTTAAAGTGTATTAAAAAAATACTCATATATGCACCGTACATATTATGTACATTTAAAAAAAAAATTGTGGAGCAATTTTTCAACCGCAAACAAAAAGTTCAATCTCAATTTACTTTAATTTTACACGTCTGTGTAAAACCAGCTGCTGCATTCAATCAAGAAAGCTAATATCAGGCTGCTGTGGCAAAACTTGTGAAAATATTAATCAATTATTTTGAAAATAAAATTCGAAGTCTGATTTACTCATTGTAATTTAGTTTTATACAAGCACCGCTGAAGCATATAAGCTGTTTTTTATAAGCACTGCCGATGCATATAAAGGAGTTTTTATAAATGCATTTCTCGCTTAAGCACAAAAAGTCGTGCAAAATTTGGAATGCATATAAGCGATAAATACTGTTTAAGAAATTTTTATAGTGCATGCTGAATTCTTTTTTTGTTTACCTTTTGTTTGAGCTATTTAAGTTAGTTTTTTATATGCATTTTTTCCTCTACATAACAAAAAATGTTAACTATCGAACTTAATTTGTTTTACTTTTTATAGACAAATATTAAATATGTATGGTTTATTGAATACATACTTATAAGAAAAGTTTCTTATTTCCATATATATGTTTATAAGAAATAACTTTCTTATAAACAATAATTGCTTATAAGAAAAACCCGCATATAAGAAACAATTTCGTGGCATTTTTAAAGTTTCTTATATCCGATATGTACTGTACTCCCAACCGGGAACTCTCCATACAAAAATCAGCAGCGATATCAGCAGGTTTGTAAGCAGTACTTTTATTCTGTCATAGTAAAAAACTGCTTTATTTGAAGCAGTTTTTTTACTGGGATATTTCGCTTTGATGTAAATGCAATATTAAAAGCCGTTCGACTTCTATATAAAATGCAACCCTGATGTAATGAGTTTATGGAAAGTTTTAAAAAAGCAATAACATCACATTATATCAGGGGTACATTTTCTACAAAGGTCGAACCGTTTGTGCTGTAGTCTCAAAATAAAATAAAGCTGTTTTTAGACTATTTCAAAAGCTGTTCGACTTCTGTCGAAAATGTAACCCTGGTATTATGTGTTGTTTTTGTTTTTCAATAACTTCCATAAGCTCATTATAGCAGGGTTGCCTATCCTACAGAATTCGAACGACTTGTGAGATAATGTAAGCTGGCATATCCATTATACAATATTATTGAATATCTTATTGTAACATGCAATATGTGGCACAATACTTTGAAATAAAATATGGCTCAATTTTTCTCACATGAAAGTGAATATAATACTGAAAATGTTGCCAATACATTACACGCTTTTTTTAATGTGCAAAAAAAATTAAAAGCTTTTTGATTTATGCCAATATATTTTGGCTACCGTCTTATATGACATACAAATTTGCCAATATTATTGCACAATATGAAAATTTACACAGTTATATTGCAAGTGGGTGGGCTCCTTAAAAAAAAGCTATAAACTAATGGCGATTTCTTTTCTGAGAAATATGTTGCATATTTGTACGTTACATGCTCTAAAGTTTTGTGTTCTTTTGTACAGAAAATACAATTGTGGGAAAATTTTTTAAATTCTTTTGTGAATATGATGCATGAAACACATGGAAATATGTACCATATTTTACCCTCACTTTTATTTAAGGTGGTCATATTGCCCTTTCTTACAGCTGTGGTAACTAATACTATATTTGTAGAAAAAAGCTTTTAATTTGGTTGTTATTCACAAGGTATATGGTTTTGAGCCAAAATTATTTTAACTAAATATATAAAAGTTATTATTACCGTGATAACAAAAATAAATAAAACATGGGAAAAAACAAAAATATCAACGTAATTAGTATCGTCGATCTTATTTTTCAATCCATAAAAAATTGTACAGCAAATAGCTCATAGCTTTGAAAATCCCCTATTAAGAAATAAATCAACGCAATGTTTGAAACGCTAAATATACGCTATGTTAAAGTGTAAAAGTTACAAATGCGGGCACCCAATTTTGTTCGACTGAAGTCATACAAAATGTAGTACTCACAAAGATTATAGGTAACATGTAAAAAGTTTTACATATATATGGGTACAATGTAACATCCCAGTAAAAACTTTGCTTACTGGTAGGCAAAAAAGTATGTGGGGATTTAAGTCGTAACTACTTACAATTTGACTCGATAACTACTTATTTTTGTTTGAGAAGCTAAAAAATAAGCAGCCAAATAAACAAATTAATATTAAAAAAAATTTATACGCATTATGTTTTATTTATATTTTTTCAATTTTATATTATTTTTTATTTATTTTTTACCCACCGGGATACGTTCAGATATCAAGACAAGAACTTTACCCACTCAGCTATTGTTGACTTATAAGTTGAAGCGACAATAATTAGTTTTCATATACAAACACATGCTGACTCAAAAAATGGCTGTCTACTTATTTTATTAATACATAACAAATTGTAACTACTTTCAGATAATGATAAAAATACTTACTAATTTTATTAAAAACTAAGTAGTATTTCCAATTTGAAACATCGTAGTAAGATAAATAAGTACCATTCATTACTTTGTCTTTGTAACCCATTAATCAAGTACTACCTATTACACAAATGACAAAAGTTATTGCTGGGACATTTTCTATGATCCAATAATACAGGTCGTGTTGAAAGCACATATGACTATTTCGCCGCGTTAGCTGTATCTGTCAATTGTTTTTTAATCGTGTGTTTTTAAATGATTAGCAAGGCATAGATACTAGAGGGCTGCACGAATATACTCGAAAGTACTC
This sequence comes from Panzeria rudis, assembly GCA_956483635.1. Lineage (NCBI taxonomy): Eukaryota > Metazoa > Arthropoda > Insecta > Diptera > Tachinidae > Panzeria > Panzeria rudis. Next base: position 129,901,129 of record OY101448.1, read on the forward strand.
GTATGCTTGTTTGTGTGTGTATGCATGTAAGCTTTTTTGTATATATGTGTGTATATGTATGTATATATGTATATTTGCTCGTGGCTATGTATGTACACAAATATACATGCATGTATACATAAGTATATGCATAAGAACATACATCTATGCACACACGAAATTCGTACGAGTACATTCTACGAATACATTTGAGTACTCTTTGCAGCCCTCTAATAGACACTTTTATGTGGCAATAAACAAAAGAAGGTATATATTTTAGGCATATGAATTTTAATCACAGTTGCTAAAATTACACTTTCAGTAAATATTCGTCTTCTGTTTTTGACAGATACGGCCAACCAGCCGAACTGATATTGTGTTTGTCGTAGTATTACCATCACCTGTAAAACTAATTCGCCTTGATATCCAGCCACAAAACATTTCGACAAAATTGGTAGGAAAATACATACAATGGCAACGCTGCTTATAATGTAAGTACGCCAACCACGATAGGGGTGATTAATTTAAATTTTGTGCAGTATGGTAGTCTTATTTAAAACATTTAACTGCACGTGAAATTCAATAACTTAATAAAGTCTACACCATTAAAGAAAATATCCAACTGTTAATTAAAAAACAATAGTATACTTTTAGACTGACCATCAGTGATGCCATACTTTTTTGCAAAAATCTTATAAATACAAAATAAAAATCTTGTTTTTCCCTCAAAAATCTTCTTTAAATTAAAATTTGTATTATTTAAAACAGAACGCGAGAAATATATACGGGCTTGCTCTGTAAATCACGATATGTTAAATCACGGTGATTTCAAAACATTAGCAAAGGCTAAATTATTGCTTTTGCTAGATTTATAGCGTCGGAAGCTCGAATAAAATATCCTATTGTAAATGACAAAAACTTAAAATACCACAAAAACCTACTAACAGGCCCTTAAGGGCAAAATACACCATCAATCAGCTTGATGTCAGATTCGTGTACGTGCGCTTGACGAAAAATCAAAACCAAGTAGATTATCCATCAAGCGTCGTCGGTGTCACTAATACTAACGAAATTTCACACAACTATTACCACGCTTGTCAAGCATGTTGATCGTGTATATTGCCCTTTATGACACTTAATTTTTTCTTCAATTTTCAAGTTTTGGAGAACAGTGCAAATAGAATATAATAGACAATTTTGCCAGGTGCAAAGAGTTCAGCTATATTAAGATAAATACCAAATTGTCAAAGCTTTTACTAATGTTATCGATAAAAAAATGGGGGCCTGTCAAAAAAAATGTTCAACTTAAAATTGACATTTCAAGTTTGAAACATTAAAGTGTTGCCAAGTTAGCGGTTTATTCACGAATTAAGCGATTTAGCGCCTCTTTTTTCAACTTTTTTCTTTTGTCGTTTTATTATAAATAAAAAGTAGGCAGCACTTAAAGAAGCCATTACGTTTTGTTTACATTTTGTACAGTTGTTTCTTTCTATCATTTGCTATTTCTTTCTTTCAATCCAATAGCAAAACATTGCAAGACAAATGTAGTGTCATAAGGGCTTAAGAGTTTGTTATTGAAATCACGTGATTTGAAGACAGAGTGATTTTCAGAACAGGCCCGATAATCATGAAACTAACAAGCATATAGGCGCATAATCATAGTCAAAACAAATATACTAGTATTTTGTATGGCAATACCAGTTTTGAATTCGTAAATTACACTTTGCTTACGACCATGATACAATAATACAGGTACCACCACAACGACAACAAATAAAACACCAAAAAAAACACGTGTAAAAAAACTTCAACAATAGCGTTACATAATATGTGAATGGCCCCAAATCGAGTAAATCTAAAAAAAGGTAGAACGCTCAAAAATTTTATTTTGTGAACAAACTATGAACGATAATTTGAGTATATGTAACAGCTTCCGCAAGCATGTAGAGCAAGGCAGATTCATATAAACAATCTTTCAGAAAAAAAGTTTGGTTTAAATGTTTATGCCTTAATTCACAAAAAATTTTTCTGACTTATAACAGACTAATAAAACAAAATTTCATACAAAAATTTGTTTAATAAGTCTCTTATTAATCAAAATTTTTTTGTGAATTAAGGCATTAGGATTTTAGAGATTCTCTTCTTTGGTTTGATAAAACTTGACTTGGAAAAATCCTTTTACTTATCGTAGATGTTGAAGAAATTGAAAGCAATCAATAATACAGAATATCTAGTTCCGCAGTCCTTTGGATTTCTCTAAACATATAAAATCTTCCATTATGCCATTAAAACCCGGTTTTACTTTATTTCAAATTCTTAACATTTCTAATTGTTGCGGTTAATTCTGTTACAGCATTTCTTGTATTACTATCGATAGTTTCTTCTGTTGTAAGGTCATCATCTGACACACAAAATATACCTTATAATACTACAAAATATTAAAAATTTGTTACGTCGGTTAATCTACTGAAATTATCCGGTTTAACCGTTACACGAAAATAGCCAATTTTACATTAACCGGTACTAACAGAGTGATATTCACGATTTAAAAGAATTATAAATGAGTATTTATTATAATTCACAATTAATAATTTCAGAAAACAAACCTGGATTCGAAAAAACGCGAGCAAAATTGATATCAAACTCATGGAAACAGCGCGCTAGGTAGAAAACAGTAAAAACCAACTACACAAAACAAGAGGTAGGGACGACCTACGCGCGTTTTCAAGGTTGACCAACACGTTCCTGACGTCATGAGATGTGTCGCTTTCAAATGAGACCAATACCAACACGCTCAGTGATGGTACACCAAAGATACACGTATTTAAATCTTTAAAATGGCTCTCCTAAACAAAACCGGTTTTTACCCTTAGCTCCCTTTCTATTTTGCGCGTCACATATAGGTTTCGTACAGTACATATATAAATTACATTCATTAATATTGTTAGAAGATGTGGAACCTCTTTGAATGTACCATCAATATAAAACGTTCAAAACAATCTACCAGCCGAATAGAGGAAACTGACCTCTTCACAAATTGCCGGGGACTGATCCAAGGCATATTAATCAGGGATGCAAAATGAGTTTATACAAATTGTACTAATTTTCAAGCAAAATTGTACTTTTTTCAATCTGGTTGTACTAAATTCTAGTTCTATTATTTTAAAATATTTTTTACTCAAAATTATATACAGATGTGTGTAAAAACTTAACAAAAAGGCACATTGAAGTAAATTTGCATTAAGTTCTTATTCGTGATAATACGGATGAAAAGGGACCTTATCATTTGTAGGATGAAATGGAGTTAGCTAAATTTCCAAAAACTAGATAAAATTTTGAAAACCGTTTTTTACGAGTGAAAACCGAAGAAAAGCTTAAAATCTGGTGTATAAAAATAGCATTTCGGAAACGAGATCCTAACTTTGCCAATGCATTTCATATGAGGCTCATTTCTCCCTAAATGAAGAGGTTGGGAAAAATCTCTTTTTAAGTAGTTTCAGCGGTTAATTAATGAGCAATTCTACTTGTGAGTTGGGGCAACAGGCCCAAGCAGTGATATCAACCATAATCTTAAAGTCGTGAAAATTTACTCTTACAGCTATTTCGGCTCTACAGAAAATTCCTGCTGGGAAGATAAGGCAGGCCCCTCTTCATAAGGATCATCACATATGTAGATAAACTTAACAATTAATATTAATGTTTAATTTCAAAATTCACACAAAAGACTATAAGTTGTTGATATCTGAATATAAAAGGATTATTTAAAATATACTGCTTGCTAACAAACTCTTAGTCATTTCTAAATTCTACCAGCACGAATTAGATGACTTCAGCAAATCCTTTGTTTGGGTTAGATTGGACACATCCAAAACAAACAGTGTGGTTTTCATTACACTTTGATATCCTTTTTACCCGACTGCGCGACGCCTATGTATGTATGTATGTATGTATGTTTGTGTTTTCCTTTGCGGCACTATATAAACGCGTAGACCGGTTTTTGGCGATTCTTACGTCAATCGATTCGTCTTAATTCGGGGAGTGTCACTAAAGATATGACAGTAGTCTAAATTCAATATGGCGGCCAACAGACGCAATTTTGTTTATACGAAAAAAATAAAAAGTCGGCGAACTATATCAACATGGGTATCAATCGACAGGTATTTGAAAATCATCTTTAGGTTTCCCTTATGATTTTTAATTTCGAATCGCCATTTAGGATCTGTAACGGTTTAAAGTTGTTTTCTTTTATTTTTTTACGCAGTCGGGCTTTTTGATTTTTTAAATTTATGTCTTGTTATATTTGCAGATGAAATTCTCTCTCAGCGGCCGTATGCATAACGAAAACTTGGCATGGAGTTAGCATAAAGGACGAAATTGAGCTGGAGTTTAACGAGTTTTGATATGAAGTTTTAATTTAAAAATTACTGTAGATTAGCCAAGATTTATGGCTAATTCCGTGATGATTTCTAGTTTCTAAATACATATATGGAAAAACTCAGCAAGATCCAGTTCATTTTCGTCAGCTATGCTAACTTTATGCCAAGTTTTTGTTATGCATATGGCTGCAGTTATTAAGTTCATTTTTCATGTAAGCCTTCGGCAAAAAGGTGCATATGTTGTCTTTTTTCAAAGACTTAATAATTTGGAACGATTTTCCTTCTTCTTGAATAGTCAAGAGAACACTGAAAATGTCACATAACCGAAACTAAGTTGCTTATCAACCAAATTTGACTAGGAATGACGGAAAACCGTTCCAAATTCAAATAATCCCCATCACTCTCGAAATTTTTAAAATGGGCTAAATTAGGCATTGGGGTGCTATTGTACTTTTGACTTTCAAATAGTGCTAACAAAAATACAATTGTACCAACTTCTGAATTCCTGATATTAATACAGGTACCACCGTAAGTACAACAGCTACAACACTAAAAAATGCATGAATTTGGTTGGTAGAAGCACAACAGAAATACATATGTCAAAATATATTGTCTGTGTGTCGCGCACATTCATAAGCTGGCTAAAATTTACAGGTATTTTGTTAATATGTAGAAACATATCAGAAAACTGTCAAAATCTGTTGTCTGTGTGACGCACATATTCTTTCTTTTTTTCTAGTACCTGTTTAATCTACCTTGAAGTGAGCTAAAGTCTTTTTTTGAAAAAGGACCGAACTTAATTGTACTCCTTATATATTTCGATTTATAAAAACACATATGTACATATTTATGTCGATATAATATACAAACTCTGCAAATTGTACACAGCAAAAATTTAAATATTTTTTTATCTTTTCGACACAGAAAAAACTTAAAAAATAAGATAAATCTTCACATATGGTAGCACTGCTCTCCATGGAAAATCGTAATATGACTGTTTAACGTTTATTTAAATTTAAATGTTAGTCTATATGGAATAACATTTTTTATTTCTGTAGTTTTCTTGAATAAGCGCTTGTGTCTAAAAACCAATTTTTTCAGGAGAGCCGAAATACTTTATTTTAATACTACGCACTCCGTGTGATTTTAATCAAACTTTTTTTTTGACAGTCATGTAAACATAAGTATGTGGTAAGAAGTTTGTGTACAAATTTCAAGCAAAAATTCTCTAAAGGTAAGATCCAAAAGAATAATTTAAAAAACAAATTGCCAGGGACACTAAAAGTGTGTGCAGAAAAAAAGCTTATGTCGATAACAGTTGTTTACAATGAACTAATTCAAGCACACAAGATTTTTTACCTGAAAAATGATTGCGCACAAGTAAGTCACTATAAGTTTCTATTAGCTGAACAAAAACCAAAAACTATTTCGGAAATGTGTTCAAAAGTAACAACGCATGTGGCTATGTGTTTTTTTTCTAGCGTCAATAAATTGCCAGCACGCAATTGTAAGTCGATTTAGTTCATTACAGCTTAAAAATATTGGAATGAATTAAGAAGTTACGTTGGTTTTAGAAAAAAGTTTTCGGAATGGGTCCATGTTATCAACGAAATTTTTGGTCCATGCAAAAGAGCATATAAAAAAAATTTAATTTGCATCAATAACTCAAAATCGACAAAAATGGACATCCGCCCTTATTCAAGAAAACCACAGATTTATATATGTACATATGTACAAACACAATTAAAGGTGGTTTTATACTATCTGTGTTTTACATCTGACTTGTCAAATTTCCCACTGCAAAAGCTATACATGTCGTGTGAACCTTTTGAAACATTGCCATCTGAAATTTACAGAACTAAAGTCAGGCGACAAAATTTTCAATTAGAGCGCGTTCTATTTTCGTCTGACATCAGCTGTTTTGAGTTAACAAGTATGTGTTGGCGTCACTTAGAGGTTATGTCAGATGAAATTATACATGTACGTGTGAAAGCAAAAATTAAAAATCGTCTGTAAATGACAATTTTGACAGACACGCAAAGTTACATGTGGGTCTCAAAACTGACAAGTCAGATGTAAAACCCAGATAGTCTAAATCCACCTTAAGTAAAACACATATTAAGCTTTATGTTTTTGGCTGTTTTATTTATATCAAAAATCAAAACTCAAATTTAAAACCAAAAAAGAAGATATAAAGTAGTTTTTTTTATATATTTTACTTAGCAAAAAATACATTTAATTAATTATTATTTTCCCATCAAAAATGGTTTAAGTGTTAGATTAGTTATTTATTAAGATTAAAAATTAGTTAAAAAACAAAAATTGAGAAAAGCTTAAAATAGAATTTCGTTATTTTATGTTTTACAATAAAATTAGTTATAAATTTTTTTTAAATTTATTTCTCTTTATTTTTCACAAAGTTCATTTGTATAGACCTTTTGGTTGTGATTGCTGTAATTGTTGTTGCTGTTGTAATTGCTGTTGCACATAATAAGGATTTTGTTTAAAAGGCCAAAAATGTTGTGCAGTTGTGGGAGGATGATGATTTTTCAGTTTTGCATAAAAAAAGCTGTTTGGTTTTAATTACCAACATTAAAAAAATTAAATTTGGATTAATTTTATTAGGCTAAAATTTTTTTTAGTTTTAGTTTTCATTTTATGCTTTGTGCAAAATAACAAGACATTTATTAGGCTTTTTTAGCTGATTTTTTATTTTTATATGTGCTCGTTTTGTTTATGTTAATAATCTTTTTGTTTTTATTTTTTAATTAATTATGTATGCGCAGTTTCAAAAATGCTTTTAATTTTTTGTTAATAACTATAAAATTATTAAAGTGTATATCGAGACCAGTCTTAAGAAAATGTTTTTTAATTCATTAGTTTTAATATTTTTTAATTAACATATTTTTAATATGACAATTGATTTTAATGCCTAATTAGTGTAATTATGTTTGAACTAACTACAATTTGTTTTCAAAGGATATTCGATTTAAAAATTAGTTGAAATAACATTAAGATTATTGAGATTTTCAGTAAATCTCAGGTTTTTTTATTTTGAGTTTTATTTCACGTAATTTTTTATTTATTATTCTTTCGAATCGAATAAAAAAGAAAATATTCCAAAGATCAAGGGAACAATTAATTAACTCCAACCTACACGGCAAAATATAACAACGCTTTTTTCGGAAGCTGCAACACCACCTCGCCAAAGTTTATGTGAATTTTACGTATTTCACAACTGCACAGTGGTGTAAATTTAAAAAACTGGTAATAACTATGAAACTTCTAAAGCACTGAAGGGATTAGCCTCAAAATTAATTAAATTAACGATTTTCTAGTTAAGTTTCAACGTTTTGGGTTTAGTCTAGCCGGACCAGACATCCCGCTTTTTAGAGGTCGATCCCACCTAAAATTGTTATCCCGCTTTTTCGAGTTTTAAAAAATATAGTTCTGTTATTTTAGTTATTCCCAAAAATATCGAATATGTTTCAACTGGGCAAAATAGATCTTTCTTGTGTTGATCGAATAAAAACTCATTCAGTTAAAGGAACTTAAAATTGAAAAAAAGTGTTTTAAGAAATTGCTTCAAAACTCAATACTTAAAAATTTCTAATCCAAAGATACTTAATTATTCAGGCTTAATAAGTTCGTTCAACTTAATTCTTCAGTTAAATTATTTTTATTGAGAAAGGAATTTTAAAAGCATTATTAATTGAAAAGACAAGGACAAATTCTTGACTTTATAAGGGTCAAACTGAACACCATAATATTTCAAGACTTACCACGATCTCATGATCAGAGTTCTTGTTATACCTTTAACAGTGTGAGGGTGGTGAAGTCAATTAAGGCACGTAGTATTGAAAATTATTGATTATTGCAAAAAGTAAATTGAACGACTTAAAAAACATAGAGTTCGACTAACATTGATACCTTCAATTTAAATATTTTCCCATTAAGATGAAACGAAAATCCAGAAAAAGCCTTCAAAGCACAAAGTTGAAACTAATTTGGTGCCGAGCACATTCTACATAAAATGCTTAAGAACCGACAAAATAGAACAAAGTTACAAGACATTAAGTGAAAAAAGATAACTGCTTTTGATCAAAAATATTCTTTTGACTATAAACTGAATTTTATAAAAGCTAACTACGGATTTTTTCACTCACTGACATACACTTCCTTATTTTTGTCGGATCCTAACGACTTCATGTTTCATGTGTTAAAGACAAAATTATCTCTAGGCTTAAAGCAATTTATAAATAAAAAATGCACTTTTTTAAATTTTAAGGCTAAAATGCACTTTTTTTTAATTTTAAGTAACTCAATGAATTTCCTAAGAACATATCGTTAGCTGAAATACAAAATCACATAACTACACTATTTTTAATTTTATAGTAGAGAAAAAAGACTAAATAAAATACTTTAAGTGACTGAAGCAAAGTCTCACCATTTTCGTTTTTAAAGCGATTGATTTTTATGATAACAGCTTGAAAATTTGTAGTGCTCTTCGATGTAATAATTAATATCTAATTGAAAATGCGACTTTAAATTTGTTTGTTATTTACGTTATTTCGCATATCAACTAACGATATGGAACTGTGTAGTTGCTTACATTTATAAAATATTATATATTATCATCAGTGTATTTAGAACATCCCGCTTTCCATAATATATTTTATAAAATGCCGCTTAATCCCGCTTTTCAAACGTTCTTGTCGCGCTTTTGACAAAAACCTTCTGGTCATGTCAGTTTAGACCTTTCTTACGGCTTTAAGGGTTAATATATATCTGTGTGTTTACTTAGAATTTTCTCAGCAGTTATATGGTATGATTAAAACTAAAATCAGATGCTTAGTAAAACAGTTAAAGCACAAAAAAACAAAAATTAGTTATGAGCACATTTTTTTGTCTTGTCTAGCAAATTCTAACGCTCTTAAAATTTTAGAAATCGGTCAGTTTTTAAGAAAGTTACACCCCCTGTAGGACCGCCCCTAGTGCAGCTACAGCCATAATTCTGAAAACTTGGCTCATCCTCTACGATCATTTTAATTTTCAGACAAGTTGGAACTAATTAATACTTTCGAATAAAATGTTACGAACTTTAGCCTAACTAAAATAATCACTTTCGCTTAGAAACCAATTTAGCTCGAAAAGTAATTACATTCACAAAATTTGACACAAGGCCATTTCATATTTTAAATAGATTATTGGAAACACTTTTAGTCTGCTTTAGGTAACATTTTTCTAGCAGCTGCTGCCTATACAAGAAAACTAAAATACGCAAATTTGTCAGGTGTGCCCAGACTGTTGGCGGCGCTGGTATGCTGGCGTATGCTTCGGATAGGGCTTGACATTTTGCGGTAGATGGAATTCCATTTCCGAACGGAAATGAACTCTGTGACATGGCCGTAGATTTGATTGATTTTGAATTATTTTTGTTTTACTCGAATATAATCAAATATTTGTCAGAAAATAGAGGTAACTTATGAACAGCAAACGCATTATGAAGAAATACCAGTTAAAAAACACTTTAAAAAAATTTGCTTTATTTTTTAGCATTTTAAATTTTCTTTTAAAATTTTTTAGCATTATTTTGCACCCGATTATCTGCAAAATATTTTTAGATATGACCACACTGCATACAACTGATACAACAAATAGTACGCCATGTGAATTTAATGTATAAAATTAAAATTTAGTTTAACTCCTTGATTTACTAACATGACTTGTTAAAAATATTTATGAAGAATACTCTGTTTTTAAGTTATTTTAAGCTGATTTTCATTTAAATTTTTGAATGCAACTTTTATTTATTTTTACTGAATCAGGTCGTAAGGTATGCAATTTGCCTTTTAAGAAATCCGACTGTAATATTTTTGACCAAAATTTTCCTGCGGCACAGACACAGTCCTATTTCTTTCAATTTATATTCAAAGTACATTGAAAAAAAATTGCTTCATAAAACCAACGAAACATTTTCGTTGCAGTTTTTCATTAATCCAATGAAAATTTCAAAAATCCAATGAAAATTTCATTAATATTGTGAAATAATTTCATTGGTTGAGTGACAATTTCATTATTCCAATAAAAAAATTTAATTAAAATTCAACCTACGAAGTTGTTACACAATAATAATGAATCTCTTCATTCTAATACAATTCGTTCACAATATTAATGAACTATTCATTGGATTTGTGAAATTTTCATTGGATTAATGAAAAAAATAAGTGAACGATTTTTCCTCTTGTTCCTTGGAATATTGATTATGTCTATTGTTTCTGAGTATAAAGATACGTTGCTTAGCCTATATAATAAATTGGGCTTAAATGGCAAATTATTTCGAAATAATCCCACTACATTGTAAAATAAGTAAATCTCATTTTATTTAAATCATTTACTAAATAAATCTTCAGTGACGTAAAATTTTTTTTATATTTTTTGAATTTTGTTTTTTAACTTTTTAGTATTATAAAAATTTACATGCTTTTAGTTTTAAGCACGTTAGTGAAATTACACAAAAATAGAAAGCTTAAGTTTAAATACAATTTTAAAAGATTATTTGTTAGTACTAACTATTTCTTTTTTTAATTAAATTAATTAAACAAATCTCACATTCATCAAACATTTAATTAATTTAATAAGTAAAAAAAATAACGAAAATGAATAATAAAACATACATTAATATCAAAATACATTTATTAATATTTTTCTTATTTGTTTTAAAAAATATTTTTTATTATTCGTTTGACAATTTAAAACTCCTCGTGCTGTTTAACTTACCCTTCATTGAATTTACGCCGACGAGCTACAGCACTATTTTTGATAATTTCCGATATTTCACGACCACCCGAACTTTCGCCCTCCGAGGCTGACGCTATATCGGGCTCCAATTTCATGGGATCTCTTAGTTGAGCTGGTGTTTTGCCCAAATTCGAAAGATTGCGCACTAAACTAACAGCATCATCGTGCTGAGCAGTTAACGACGACGAAGTGGCATTTGCAGTTGTAGCCGATTTGCTAAGATTAGAAACGGTTGCATGTGTTGAACTTTTAAGACGATTTTTTAATTCATTACTCAAATTCATGGGCATAAAACCGACACAACCCGATTTGGATTTTAAAATTCCGCGTGGTGAGCCGTTCGGTGCAAGAGTTTGTTTGGAAGATGATGACGCTGCAGCGAATAGGAAGAAAAAGTAGCTTGATTAGTATTGATTTTTTATATGTTTTATTAATAATTTTTTATTTGGGTTAATTAAGTCTTACGTACCTTCTTGTTAAATTTTATTTAAAAATCCTCATGCTTAACTTTAGTAGGGATTAAAGAAAATTATTTATTTCTTCATATTAGTCAACATGTTCTCTCAGCAATTTAAATACATATTTTTAAATTAAACATGCAAATTAATAATAACCATGCTTGCTGGCAAATTATAAAAGAACTAGGCGCGGTATAATATATTTTAGAGCGTGTTAAGTTGTACGGGGGGGAACACAAAAAAATTCGTACGGACAATTCTAAGAAATTTTCACCAAAAAACCATAGGTCGGATATTAGTTCCTATTCCACGCAAATCGATATGAAGCTTTATATACAAGTGAAAACAAATAAAAGCAACAAACCCGTTTATTTTTCCCTTACGATTTTTATAAAATTTGGTATGAATGACGCGACTTAAAAATGTAAAAATTCAACAAAAATGTATTAAGCCGACTTTACAAAATTAAATAATTTTAAAATTTATCTAACGAAGTTGTGAACATAATCGAAAGTTGTGCACCAATTGCAACAAAAAAATGCTCATTTCCTTTGGAATGTATTACGCTACATGATACTGACAAAAATTGAGACAGTTGGTGTATTTTTATTTTGCTATGAGTTTTTAAACATAAACATTTTAAAATTTTTTATCAAATTTTTAAGTTCAAACTTTTACGATATACCTGAAACAAATTTTGTTGTTAAATTTTGTTTTTTTTTTTACTTAATAGGGGGCAATCCATTCTTTAGTTATGCTAATATGTCATGCAAGTGCTTTCATTTTCGAAATAACGGTATATCTCGAAAACTAAAACTGATAAAAAATGGAGTTCAGATTCGCGTTAAGCGGCTCAAAAAACATGTTTTTGTAGACAAGATAAGAAAACTGCATCTATCTGCTAACCGGATGAAACATATTTTTGCAGAAGTAATATGTATGTAGATCGAAAAATATAATGTTTTATGTATGTTCTGCCGTGTAGGTTGAAATAGCAGAGTTGACTTTTCCATTTTTCTTTTGGAATATTGTGTCATGCCAAAATCTTTCTGAGTAAAAATGTAACGAACTTTAGTCTAAAATAATCACTATGGAAAATGGGTTGAGTTTATATTTTCGCGGCAACCGCGAATCTGCAGCAATTTTGCTTAGGCAACGCTCTTCAGCCATTCTAAACTTTAAATTTAACGTGTTTCGGGTACCCCCGTAGTGTAGTGCTGGGATGCCATCGATAGTTTTAAAATTTTGAACACATCGATAAAAATATCGGTATCGATATTATTATTTAAAATGCAGTTTTGAAAACGTGTAACAGCAGCTATAATTACAGTTTTTCGCCGCAAGTTTACTTGATATTAATTTGCGCTGAATTGCAGTAATATATTTGGGGGATTCACAAGGTAGTCATAAAGTCATATGTTTTAAAATAATAACACGAAAATATATGACTGTGTGAGCAACCCCTCATAAGTTAGTGTGCTATTTCAAATTTGTATCAGCTGATAAAAAAAGCAATTATAAATACTTGAAATCAGAATGCTAAGAACAAGTGACAAAATTTAAATAATAGCCAGTTTGTTTTTAAATTATTCAACTTGTTAATAAAGTAAATACAACCCAGCTGAATATCTTTTAAACTCTTAATTTTTAATTAAAGTAAAAACAAATTTCAACGCACACAGAAAGTGAAATTTTTCAAATACATAAACATAAACGAAACCAGCTGTTGCCGGCGACTGAGTCAACTAATTTTCCACGCTGCTGCTAGTAGAAAAACGTTAGTTGGCTGCCAGCCAGCTAAAGTATACAAACAAAATTTTCTCACTTGCATATTTTTAAATTTCTCGATTTTTTATTTTTACTTGTTACGCAGCTATAAAAATATAATTAAATGTGAAGTAGTAAAACTGTGAACAGTTTTAGGACATACTTTACTGCATATTACATACATACATTTATATCAACGGCGGCGGATTGTAAATATTATCAACGGCTCGACGAAAGAGTTTCGGCCGTTCGGCTCAGATTTTTACTGTGTAGTTATGACAAAATAATAAACACAGCACAAAAAGTCTTATTATTCTAGGACTTTTTTGTTTGAAGCACAACAACAATGTTTTTAAACTATCTAAAAATATTAGCACTTTATGACATTATGACATGATAAGACACCTTGTGAATACCCCAATTGAAACAAAGAGAATAAGAGGTGGTGTCGATACCACAGCTGCGAAATTAAAGGGTGTTCTGTCAGTCAATGTAATTTTACTATGTAATTTAGACAATATGCTGTATTTTGGACCCCGTAAGAGGTACTCTTGAAATTTTCAAAAACGCAAAAAAAATTTCAAAACTAAAAATCGCCAAAATGAATTAAGCGCTTAAAGGAAAAAAGCACCAAAATTAAATCGCTAAAACGCAAAAGATCGCCAAAAAACTATTAAACCCCAAAAACCGATAAGTCCTCAAAATGAAAAAAAAACACTACAACATAAAAAAAAATCGCTAACACTAAAAATATCTTTAAAAAAACGAAAAAATCGGCATAAATGAAAAAATCACCAAAACGAAAATAATGAAAAAATGAAAAAAAAGTCTCAAAACAAAAAATCGCTAAAACTAAAAAAATCACAAAAAGCGGAAAAAAGTCCCCAAACCGAAAAAAGCGCCAAAGCTTAAATAAATCGCTAAAATTAAAAATATCGTCAAAAAGTGAAAAAAAAAAACGTTAAAAACACCAAAACCAAAAAATCGCCAAAAACAACGAAAAAAACTTAAAAAATAAAAAAAAACTAAAATTAAACAAAAAAGCACAATGAAAAATTGCCAAAATGAAAAAGGGACAAAGATGAAAAGATATGTACATAATGTGTATTCATTCGTACGGAACCCTTCGTGTGCGAGTAAAAATCGCACTTTAGTGAATCTATTTATTAACCGACTTCAAAAAGGAAGGTTATCAATTCGTGTGCACGAGTATTAGACGACCCAGATATGCACCATATATTTGCAGTTGTCATGGGAAAAAATACGAAGTGCCCAAAAAATAGTTTTCTAAAGTACAGATCGACCCGAAAATACCTTAAAAAGGCTTGCAGTTTAACTTAACTATAACTCTTAAAATAAAAGGTTTTAGTGATTAAGTTGAATAAACTTTTTTCCCATTTCCATTTCCTTCATATCACTTTTTAGCCTACGGTTAACCGTTAGCAGCGTTGTCAACTTTTAGATTTCAAAAAGCACTGAAACAAGTAAAAAAACGCGTAATTCTTGAAAAAAGCACTGAAATTGAATTTTTTAGTTTTATTTAAAAAAGTTGTTATATATATACCTGCCTGATCTGTAAATCGAGCCAATGTAAAGCGAATCGTTTTAGAAAATTTAAATCCACTAAAAGCAAAATTTTTGCAGACTTTTTGTAGTTTTCTATTTTTTAGAGCTTAATATATCATATCCGATATTAATTCAGTATATATGATCATCCTTTTTTCATAGAAATGAGCGGGTTATCATAAAGAAAAAACTGTAACTTTTCAATCTGTTACTTAAAGACTTACTTAAAGACTTTGTGCAATAAAGACGTGTCAGTTGTAGTTAACTCTGTAATAAATATAATTGCATATGTAAAAAAAACCCTCCGACTTCAATGCAAAGATCTTATGTACCAGATTACAAAAACAACGCGATTTTGTTTTAGATCAAAAGGTGTGTGTGCTTGTCTACAAATGGGGTTCCGTCCGCAATTCTTCATAGTACCAAACCTTTTATGTCCTTTCAAATAAAATATTTTGATAATCTGTCAAGAAATGTCAGAGCTCTGTGATAATTAATATATCGGACCACCATTTGTCCGCCCGATTTTCACTTCTATGGGATCAAACTGAAAGCAATTCATTTAAACCAAAAAAATTCATAAATGGAGGATTATGCGACAATCAATATTTCCGGGGGAAGGCAGAATGCCTTAGAGATTTTCGAAAAAAGAATTTTGAAAATCGGTTCACATATGACAGACTTATGCTTGGTGGAGCAAATTTTCCCACCAATTTTTGGAAAAAATTATGCAACAAAACTGCAGGCAAACCCTTAAAAAAATCGGTTTACAAATGGCAGAGTTTTGATTGGGGGGAGCGAATTTCCTCACCGATTTCCGAAAAAAAATTGTATTTAGAACCAAACAGCAAGCAAACCCTTTCAAGAAAAAAAAAACTTTGAAAATCGGTTCACAAATGACAGAGTTATGCCAATACAAACATAAAAAAATACACACGAATTCATGACCTCCTTATTTTTTGATGTAAGTTAAAAAATAAAGAAAATTACAAATACATTTTTCAGGATACTCTGGCATTTTAGAGCATTTTCTAGCGGGACGCTATGTCATTTTTAATCAATACTTATTAGAAGGAGACTGAAACCTCTAGTTATTCAATCTTGAATATGACGAGCATTTCTCAAAAAATGGCCGAGATGCCCAAGTTTAGCCGGCTATAAAAAGAAACCATAAAAAGTATCGGGCTAGTTCTTACGCCACATGATGCGCAGGTGGTTTATCAAACGGAAAGTTTTCACGGATAGTTTTCACGAAGTGCCAAGCAAACGAAATACGTACAAAAATTAGTTTTAATGGGGTTGGAGAATTAGTTTTAATGGGGTTAGACAAAAAAGACAAAAGATGAAGTACCACGGATTGCTCAAATCAATTTTTTCATTATTCTGCAGACTAACAAAAAACGTGTTCAGGAAATAGTTGTATTAGCAAAGAATTTTACACTTGAAAACATTTTTTAGATAAAAAAAATTAATTTTTGAATTTTGGGTTTAGTGCCACCGTCAAAAAATAAAAGCACCAAATATTAGACTAAAAAAGTACCGAGCACTAACTCCAACATTTTTCGCGTCGAAAAGTTGAAAAAGCACTAAAAATGGTGCAAAAGGCACTGAGTTGACAACGCTGACCGTTAGCAGTTTTTTTGACTGATACATTTTAATCTCCTAAACGCAACGGCCTGGTCGGTTTATACTTCAGCAACTTATTTTTTGTGCACTTCGTATTTTTTACTGACCAATCCACTAAAAATGAGCGGGGAGCGGAAAAAATAACAATTTTGCACATGCCATACGTATCACGCTAATGGTCAATGGTGGGCTAAGAACTTGTAGGAAGAAAATGTTTCCCATTTTAATATATATTATATATATTGATTATCGCATAACTTCTCCATTTATAGACCGATTTATATTATTTTTTTGTTCGAAAGGCTTTGCTTGCAGTTTGGTCACGTAATTTGTTTTTGAAAAAAGGTGGTCTGCCATTTACGGAAAAATTTTTTAAATTTCTTATTTGAAATGACATACAAGGTTTTGCTTTGTATTGAAGTCGGTTTTTTTGTTAGAACTATTAAATAAAATAAATAAAAAATTATAACAAAATAGTACCAAAATTGCTTGTAATTGCTAGTATTTTTTTTTATTTTTTTATGTTTGTACACGCATAACTCTGTCATTTTTAAACCGGTTTTGAAAATTATTTTTTTTAAAGGGTTTGCCTGCAGTTTGGTTCTATATTTTTTTTTTCGAAAATCGGGGGGTGTTTGCGGGTAGATTTTGCTTCAGTTTATGTTTATAAACATAACTTAATGTTTATCATAAAGCTTTTAGAAAAATAAATAAATAAACAAGCGCGCATTTCTATGCGAAATTAAAAAAAAATCTAAAGGTCAACCTTAACCTTAAATGTCTCAACAACCATTGTACTGATTTTAATTAAACTAAAACTGGATAAAAGCTTCAGATGTTATCTATCCACTAAAAAAATTACAACAGGCAAGGGAGTACCGTAGAAAGTAATACGCCTTATTTGCAAGATATATCGATGGTCATAGGTTGACAACACCTAACTGATTTTTCACAAAACGAATAAAGCTTTATATAGTAAATCGCTACAAAAAAAACGTTCCTATCTTCAAATTTAAAAACCGAAACTAGTTCTACTAAATCATTTTCTGTTACATATTTTATTTCGTGGCTATTACTGCTTGCTGCCTAATTATAATGTAATTTCTTCAGCTAAAAAGTTACGCGTTGTCAACGTATGACCATCGATATACAGATGCTAAATGCAATTTAAAGGCGAAGAAATCTAAGCTTTTGAGCTCAGCCCAGGTGTAAAACGAGGCTTTTGGTTTCTCCCACACTGATTCTACTGCTACTGGATTGTGTGCTTCAACAAACAAACCGCGAAGCACCACATGACTGAGTTTCTGTATGATATCGACTATGCAGACGATATCTGCTTTTTGTATACCTCTTCGATGCAGCAGCTTCAGTGCCTATCCTTTAGTGCCAATAAAATTAGTCTCAAAATCAATGTAAAGCAAACGAAATTGATGCTGATTGGTACTAAAAATACCGAACCAATTGCAAAGGCGGAGCTACAAAATTAGCAAAGCCCAGACCGCAGTCCATTCCATGCACAGAATATGGAGAGCATAACCATCATTACAAAGCTAAAAACTTTAACTACATTGTCAAGTCGGTACTTCTGTGTGGCTGCACCGCCTGGAGCACAATACAACTTACATGCAATGCAGGAAATTACAATCTTTCCATAATAAGTGTTTGAAGAAAGTTTTTTCGAATTTTTTAGCCGAACTGGACAATCAACTTCAGGCGGCTAACTATAAATGTATTAAGAATTAAAAATCTGCAGGCGCCAGTGGACCTGGATTGTTCATATCTTAAGAAGGCCAGCAGATGAAATTACTAGACATGCAATGGATTGAATACGCAGGGCCATAGAAAACCTGGGAGGGCTGAAAATATTTGAATAAAAATTACAAAAAATAATTTTGTACGTGAAGGAAGTCTATCGATTTCAAATCACGCGATTTCGCCAAGCTACCAATATCCAAATATATGTTCTGTAAATCGCACGATACAGTGAAATCGAATTTAACTTCGAATAAAGTATTCTAAGCCTCGAACACAATAAAGAAATATCAATAAGTCATCTTTGAGTAGTATTTGTTTTTTGAAATCGGCACGATTTGAAATCTGTAACTCTCAAAATATGGTTTGGAATCGAGAAAAGATCCTAGCCAGTGATCGGAGAAAGCATAGAAAATTTTGTTGACGCCCTACGTTCCACGTGAACTTTTATGAAGGTTATAAATTTTATAAATAAAGGGTATATATTTGCGGCAAAGGCTTTACATATAAAAATAGACTTAAAAAATCTCTATTCCTCTCAAACAACTTTAAGTGAAACCACCTTGTTATTTTGTAAAATGCTATATACCAATGTATCTCAAACCTGATTTCTAATTCGAACGACCAACCAATTACACAAAATACAAACTAGATTAATTGAAGACCCCAAACCGTTTTTAATTCAAATGAAAGATTTACTTGGAAAAGATGTTTAAAGTTTTTAATATTTTTCGCAAAATTTTATTTTAACTAATTATATGTTTGTATAATATATTTTATATATAATTTATAAATAACACATAAAAGATTTCTTTTTCTGTAACTACTTTTATAATTTTATTTTTTTGTAAAATTAAGGAATAAAATTTAAGCACATGGGCAACATTTAAAAATATATATTAATTAATTTTCTTAACGCATTTTTTTTTAATAAAATATAAATCATTTGATTTTCCTTTTTAATATAACAATAATACTAATAATAAATAAAATATTTTTTTAATAAACAAGAGAGCTTTTTTATAAAAATTAATAATTACACAAATTTACATTTATTAAGACAAATAAAATAATCAAGGAAATAAAAAGTTTGTAATTCAAAATAAGAATAATTTTTAAGTAAATTAAGGGAAGAATTGTACTCGTAGAAGCGGATCAGGTTGATTATTTTTTATTCTTTTTTTTTTTGTTTCTGAGAGGGAATAAATTTTTCAATGAAAGGTTGTGTTTTTAACTCTCTATTAGTAAGACTAAGCAATTAAGAAATATTTTATTAATATTGAACAAAGAATGGATCAGGGGAAAGATGTACCCTCTGCATGGAGAAGAATACCTATGGTTATTTTAAGTTATTGAAAATAAATTGATTTGTTTATGATATTTTTTTCATTTGTTGTGAAATATGTATTTAAGGAAATCGTTTGTTTTTTCATTATCGTTTATTTTGTATTCGTTAATTAACATTATATTAATTTATTTCAGTTTTTCGTTTTTTTTCATTCTGTTCAGCATTGTATTTTATTCTTAAGAATATGTGGAATTATTGTTATTTATCTTGTATATATTCTTTGTAAACAATATGGTTAAATCCTTAGACCCTTTGTTAATTTTAATTAAACAGGGTTTTGGCATGATTACTTAATTTCTAAATTTTATATATTAAATAAATTCATTATGTATTTATATATACTTTTTTCAATTTAAAACGGCTGTAAATTAAATTGACAAGCTATTTTTTAAAATTGTTTATCTAGGCAACTCCAAGAATATCCGGTTTTTTAAAAAAATTTTTTAACCCTTTGACTATCGAACTTACGAGTATATCAGGCGCGGATAGAGCTTGAGCTATTTTGCTAAATTTCTTTTAGAAACTCAATAGAAATAGATGTATTTTGTTCGTTTTGGAGGGGGAAATACCCGCTTTTTCACTCCATATATATACGTGCCTGTGTAAATGGTTACATATTAACTATTTTTGTGATGTGTCTTCAGTCAATTTTTGGCACTCGGGTTAGTATTGTAATAAGTGGCATATAACAACTTCGATGCGGCTGGATCTGAGATATATCAGATAGTATCTATACAATGTTTATTGTAGGAGCCAGTCCTTTAACTATATTAAGAGCCTGATTGTGTAAGGCATAGGCGTAAAAGCCTAAATCGTTTTTTGTAGTAGATTAAAGAACACAGATTGTGTATTGCTTTAATCTATTATAAAAAACGACATAGGCATTTACGCCAGCCCCTTACACAACCAGGCCTAATTTCAACTTTACTAGTATTTATAATTTTGAAGTATGAGCTTTCCTACCGCCCAATGGATAGTAGTTAGCCTGCCATTCCGGAGATCGTCAGTCCGATTACCATTAAAGACTATGCTTAAAAATAAAATATATTTTGTATAAAAAAAACTTTCAACTATTACTCAACTATTACAAGATGGAACGCACATGTAACCACATTATCTCTTGATATTCAGTGTTTTGCGGCTAACGATAGGTTGGCGCTATGTGCTCACTGTACAAATCGCCTCTAAACTATGGATGAAATATCAAAAAATCATATCGAGTCATATACTGCCTCATGATAATCAATGGGTTAATGGCTTAATCATAATTACAATGATACCCAGAAACTTGAATGATGAGACAAATTATTTATTCTATTCATAGTCCCACCTAAAGTATTTCATATTTAAGGACTCCCCATTTAAAACCAGCTAATAAAATTGTTAACATACACATTTGATTTTAAGTTTTCTTTTAAAATTTTTTTAATATTATTGCTTAAATTAAATTGAATTGCTATAAAATTTCTATTTAATTTATTATTGACAGCACCTGATACATTTATAACACAACTTATATAAAATAGATTTAAGTTATACATAAAAAAATTGAATATCTTATTAAAAGGTTTTTATTATAAGCCATTTATTAAGAAAAATTTCAAGCCTCAAAATTCGCAGTTTCTTATAACGAATATATTTAATTACAATTGATGTTTGGTAAAGCATAATATTTAATTTTTAATCAAAAGTGGAAAGCCTTTTAAATATTTTTCTGAATAAAAGATTTGGGTTTTAACATTTAAAACTCGAAAAATAAAATTTTAGCAAAATATTTGCAATATTGTTTGCCTTTTTTGCACTTTCACAGCTTGGAGTTGATATTTTATATTTTTACATCCTATTTTAGATTAGAAGTGCTACTAATAAAGGATTTTAGAACAGTTCAAATAAAAAGGATTTAGTTGAACTTAAAGACAAGCTAAAATTTTTGAGAAAATTAATAGGAAACAAATTTTAACTAAATTCGTTTTCTTATTTAAAAGAAAAGCTTTAGATAAATTTTGGAATAAAGAAAATACAGATATTCAAACAAAATTAATAAAGAGAACATCACTTTAATTAAAAATTAACATTTGAAAATAGTTTAGAACGGATTTATACGATGATTTTTTTTCAATGAAATTTCTTTTATTAAGAGTATTATTACAGAAACAAGACGGGTCGACAAGATTATTGTGAAATGAAATTTCAGAGGATTTGGTATAAATCTAGTCTTAGCTATTCTAAAAAAAAAAGAAACGTATCAATAATTTACAATAATATTTGAATTTTGAGTTCAGCCTGAAATTAAATGACTAATTAAAAAAAAACGTAATACTATTTTTGAAAATTGCACAAATGCTCTGATTGAGTTTGGAAACAATTTTGTGAGAGAAAGTGGATTTCGGTTGCTGCGTTTAAAGAAAAAATAAATAGAATACACTAGATAGTATTTTTTGTTTGTTAATTGAGTTTTGAAATTGCTTCTGAAAAGCTTCACTGATTTCAGTACTTTCGAACATATTAAATAATATAAAACTCTCAATTTAATTTTTAAAAAGTTAGAAACGTAATATTCAGGCCTGTTCTGTATTCCATTCGAAATGAATATGTTTGGGAGTTGCCATGGCATCGCTGTTATACACATTAATTTGTAACAACAATGCTTTAATAATTTGGAACATTTTCATTCTGGATGAAATAAAGAACAACCCTCATTCAAACTTTGACCTTCAAACTATTTCAAACACTTTCTTTTAAATTGTAGAACAAATTGAAATAAAATTTAAAACAATTGGACTGTTCATTCCGGATGGAGTACAAAATAGGCCTGAATAATTTGTAACAACATTGCTTTGATAATTCCGAAGATTTTCATACCATATAGAATACAGAACCGGCCTGTATGTTCGATTTTACGAACTATGCTCTTATTAAACTTTTTTAATTTTATTTTTGAAACTGTTAAAATCAATCTGAATTGAAATGAAAATCGCGTTAACTGAATTTTAAAAATAATAAAAAGGCTTTGTAAAGAACGGAATGAAATGCAAAGCAAAAATTTGAAGTAAAATAAATTAAAACTTTAAAGTTCAAGAAATTTTTTCAAATTCATAAATTATTGGGACTTCTGTTTCACTCCAAATGGAAATTATGTTCATTTCGAATGAAATACAGCACGAGCCCAATGTTTAAGTTTTTGAACTATTAATTTTTTATAATTTTATTTCCGAAACTATAAAACTAAAAGTTTTAAACTTGAACGAAATTAAAATTTTTAATAAAAAAAAAAGAAAATTAACTTAATTAGGACTGTCATAGACGTAATCGACATCAATTTTGAACAAGAACATCATAGAAAATATAAAGCTTTTGGAAAATTTTATAAAAGCAGATTTTAAGAAACTATAACGAAACTCATGATATTTCATTTAAAATCATTTCGAAATTTGAACATTTTTAGTTTTCAAAACTTAACCTGTAATATTTTACAGTTTTCACAGCGAAAAATACCATTTTCTTTTAAAGTACGAGTATTTATTTTTTTATTATGAAATCGATCGATTGCAATCACATATATATTGAATTATATATTTAAAAATATTTTTCACATAATCTAACATCAAACTACTTATTTAGCATATCTAGCATTGCTTTTGGAATTAATTTTATTTTTCACATTTCGCAAAAGATATGAATATTCATTACTTATTTGGATTTTCGAAATCAGTGAAAAACATTTTTAGTTTTTAGTTCGAAATAGTTGTCATGTATTTAAATATGTCAATTTAATTAACAAGGATAAAAAAACAGGTAAATGAACAGGTCATTTAACTTCAAAATTGTTTGAACTTAAAGAAGATTTTATTTCGAAATTATAATAATATGATACAACAAAAAATTCAAGTTATTCTCTTGTTTGAAATGATTAGAATCAGTAATTGAAATATTTTTAAATTCGTTTAGTATGAAAACTATAAAAAATCAAATTTCAAAATTAAGTTCGAATTTTCGAAAATTTTGAAAACTATATATTATGATAAAATGTTAAATAAAAAAAAATCTTAATTAATTTCTTGTTTGAAATTATCGGAATCAATGATTGTAATATTTTTAAATTCATTTGGTATTAAAACAATAAAAAGAAATTGGTTTCAAAATTATGTTCGCATTTCCGAAAAGCATAAGATAAAACGAAATGTAATAAAAAGCATAAATTTTATAACTTTAAATTTATGCATGCAATTGTAATTAATTTTAGAAAAAGAAATCAAAAACTTTGAAATTTCAAAAAAATTTTCATAACAAAATACTTTCTGTTTTTAAGGATTTTAAATTTTCGAAAATTTTATTTTTTTATACAAATTTGCATTGAAATTATTGCAAAATGTGTTTCGTAAACTAAAGTTCCACTTGCTCTCACTTTGATTTTTTTTTGCTGCAACAATTTCTTTTATTCTTCAATTTATTCTTCAATTTTAGTTGGAAATCAAAAATAAACAATAATAAACAATAATTTGAAAAAAGGCAAGAAATCAGTAATACAATAAGCCTTTTAAGATTAGATAAAACATAAACAATACATAAAATTCCAAAAAATTAAGATAAATTCATACCTAAAAAGGAGACTTTAATTTTCTCTGCTTAAAGACATTTCGACATATAGAAGACATTAACAAAAGACTTGACTTAATAATTAAAAATGCAAAAATTAAAATAGACAGACATCACACACATATTCCTTCAATACATTTAGATCACATTATGGTCGAAAAGATTTTGTCTATTTCTTTCGACGAATGTTTCAACATAGAATCGTTGAGCAGCAGATTGTCGAATTCTTTTGAGGCCAATTTAAGTTCTTTATCGGTAACAATTATATCTTCGAAACTTTTCAATTCATTTATCACAGAGGCCATACGTTTAATGCCCCTGCCTGAAGATTGCCACAGACGAATATTACGATTGATGGCTATAACTGGGGATTGGTTTGATTTTTCCCTTTGTTCTTGTTGTCCAAAGCGGTTCGGTACTGCCGACGAAGGTGCCATTTTTTTGGTTAATGCTGGTATATGATTGGTTTTAGTAGATTTTCCAACTGTTGCTACACCGAAATATTTCGCATATCTATCATCCACCTGTGGTGAAGAGTGGGGGCCATTTAAAGATACCGATCGGGGTGTTAGTTGTCGTGTTACGCCATTTCCTGTACTATTATTGAATGACTGTGATGTATTAGCTTTGCGGGTAAATTTTCGTCGTATTTCTACCACCGGTGTAGTTTGCTCTTTAGGAGAATTATCTATATTCTCTTTACCCGAATCTGTACTGAAATCTTCATTGTGATGATGACCATTAGTTTGCAAAAAAGTATTTTTATATATTTTTTGATTTAGGCCACCACCGTTACAAATACTACTAGTATTTGCTGATATATCCATAGAATGATGCCCCGCACTATTTTCCAATGACGTTAAAGCCGTTACACAAGTTGGTGTTTTATTGTTGTAATCAAACTTCATGGTTTGCCTTTGTTTCGGCTGCCTCTGATTGCAATTCTCTATAAAAGGAGATTTGATTTTACCAATTTTTTTGGGAGGCCCCGAGTTTTCGTTTTCACCACTGCTATCCGTCGCCGAAGTGGGATCGTTGCTCATAGAAGACTCTTTGGGACTGTTGTTATTACGATCATTATTGAGAAAAGTTGAAGGCAGCATAAGTTTTCCTATAGTCTTTAGTTTTATGCGTTTCATAGTAGGCGTAAAGGTAGGCGTGGACGTGGCTACAGTGTCTGTTACATGGGTTGGTATAGGTAACGAATGTCTGGTGGCCTGTATAAAAGGTGAAGTTTTAACTATGTCCGATTTAATGGCAAATCGGGAATCGGTTAAATCATGATCATGACCTTCAGTACCATCCATGGAAGCCTCATTTGCTAACGTAGAGGCAGAACTATCTTTCCTCAATAACGCTGGTGATTCCATGAATAATGGTAAACTACATTCCGTGGGTGTAGGTGTAACGCTGGCACTGCTACGCGGTGTTGTGGGCATGTAATAGTGGTAGGAGCTCATGCTCGAACAGCGTTCTATGGAATTGAATGGTGGGCTACGAGTAAAAGAACAGGAGTTACGTTTACTAGCTTCACTTAAACTGCTGAAAAATCTTAAGCGTTCCGATAATGGCAATGATGAAGGCTCTAAAAGAGACATTGATGAGATAGAGAGAAAGAAAGTACCATAGCGTTTTTTTAATAAATGTTACTTTTTACTTAAAATAGAGATATGAAGACTTACGTGTTTTCATTTTAGTCACTTTTCTTAAATTTACAAAATACGTTAATTTTTGTTCGTTTGTTTGTTTGTTTCGTTTCTTGAAATTATCATTTGCTTTAAATTTTAGTCTTTCAGGTTTGACAACTAAATTACAAATAATCTTGAGATTTAGAATTTTTTCACTGCTCGATGCACTTGCAGTTAAAAATGGTATTTAATTTATTTTTTTATCGTTGCACAAGGAAGTCAGGCTAATCGTTCTTACTTTGATTTGCTGTTCTTTTTAATGATTTTTTCTTTATTTTTTATATTTCTATGGTTTTGAACTGTTTCGCTTCTGTGGTGATAATATTTAAGCCATTTTTTCAACAAAATAAATACAAAAGTATAAATGATAAAAATCTTATTGTAGGCGGGTTTTCCAAATGTGGCTTATAACTACTGAAAAGATTACAATTTTATTTTAATTAATGTATATGAAAAGAGTTGAAAAATTCAGAAATTTTAGCGATAAGAAATAATTCTAAGAAAACTTCCCTTATTTTTTCCTGTGGATTAAATTTACACAATAAAATATTTCATGAAATTTGTTGCAGCAACTTTTTTTATTTGCCAATATGATATGCAGGGAAGCAAGTTGGATGGAAAAATTTGGTTCAAATGAAATTTCAGGTGGTTTTAGTAATTTCTTTACTCCATTTACTTCTCCACACTTACAATATGCAAATAAGATAGTAGCTTGACATAAATTCGATGAAAAAATTCATCACTCATAGTGTAATATACATAATTTTTGCATCAATCAGCAATGCACAGTGGAGCAGAGTCAAAATATTTTGGAAATAAATCAGCTATTTCTAAACTATTAGGCATGTCTTTAAATCACATGTGATTTTAAAATCAATAATGGTCATGCACGTATTTTTCTCATTTTTTTCTATTATATAGAGCATCAAATATCATTTCTGAAAGAAAATTATCGTATATGATTTTCAAAACGTCTGCAGGACCATTATTGATTTTAAAATCAAATGTGATTTAAAGCCATGTGATTTTCAGAACATGCCTGTATAATATGATCGGAATAAAACGGACATAGCAGAGGATTGTTCCGTATGAAGATGAGCAACCCATGTTATTCCGGAGAATTAGGGCACCTCGAGCGTGTACAATTTTTCAACGCTTGCTATTTTTTTCTTGTTTCTTAACAGATTCGTGTTATAAAAAATCATGTTTGGTTAAGCACTAATCTTTTTTTGTTGGTGAATTAAATTAAATATTTTCAATATATCTGATCCAAACAACAACCGATTGTGTCAATTATTTCTGTGTTAGTTAAACAACAAAATTTTAAATTGTTTACTATGATGATTTCGAACTAATTTGATATTTAGTCCAAATTGACTACACAGGCCAACATGTATTATGTAGGCAGGAGTTTCTTAGTCACTTTGGATATACATAGTACTGAGCTTCATTGCCTATTTTTACTTTTTTTGAACTGAGTCTAGTTGTCGCGATTATATAGAAAATTAAGGAGGATGTACCACATAATTTGTTATAAATCGAGAACTCGATTTAATTTAATATAATTCTTGCAAACAAAAAACCTACTACAAAATAGGAGTGCCACTTCCTATAATTTTTATCATAATGCTGCACTTTCACAAGAACTACTTGTGTGCGATGTTTCATAATGCTAGCCACACACTACACAAGTTCACTGCACAAGTCTGGCACTTATTTACGCAGTGAACTGAGTAAATATCAAAACGATGTTGATATTTGCTCAAGTTTGTAAAACTGTACAGTGAACTTGTGTAGTGTATGTTGCAAACGCTCAGTTGTGTCGCGATTTTTGAAGAGTTAAAAACAATAAATGAGCGCGGAAAAAATGTTCAGGACAAAATTTGTAGAATTATGCGGAGAATCGTTTGCATTATGCTACAGTGATGGCAAAGTTGGTACAATTGTACCATTTTTGGTACAATTCGGATTTTAATAGTACACTGGTACACTAATGGCTTATTATTGCAATCAAATTGATTGCAATCAAAGATTTCAAAAAAATGATTTAAAAAAAATGATTTCAAAATGATTGCAATCACAAAAGATAGCAATCTTGATATGATTTCAGTTTGAAATCTGAAATCATTTTGAAATCAAAGATTTAAATCAATTTTATTGAAATCATTTTGATTGCAATCAAAATTGATTGCAATTTTGTACAGCTTTGGAAGTAATATAAATTAATATTTAACTTTCATGGGCGTGGCACTGCCCACTTTTTTAACCACAATGTTGTATTGTAAGAACAACTAAATGTGTATGCAAAGTTTCACAAGAATTCGTTTAGTAGAAGTTGTTGAAAAGGATATTCACTCTGCATGGGCGTGGCACTGCCCACTTTTTTAATTGTCATGTAGTATTGAAAGAGAAGCTTAATGGGTGTGCAAAGTTTCATAGGAATCGGTTGACTAGAAGTAGATGAAAAGGCATGTATATTTACTTCGTATGGGCGTGATCCCGCCCACTTTTCTGCAGAACCAATCTGAAAGTACATCCTTTTAAATAAAGAAAAAAAAATCCGAAATCGGTTTATAAATGGCGGAGTTTTAAGGGCAAATACATGAAGAATTGATAACCTTTCTCCTTTTTTGAAATCGGTTAAAAATACCAAAAACTTGGGACCAAAATTATTTTCAAATTATATTCTTATCCATTCTTGGCTAGGCTTATAGTTTTGGATATATTGAGAACGTTTTAGCAAATAAACTCATTTTTCCAAGAAAACGTTTACATTTTTTCTTTTAAACAATCTAAAATGAATACATATGTTACAAGCCTACATATGTTATGCGTACATATGTTACAAATAAAATAAGCCGTATTTCATTAAAATCGATCCACAAATTTTGATTTTATTCATAACTAAGTTATGGAGCTCAATTGATAAAAATTTCTATTTCCATACAACACACAAAAACTTTCTCAATATCTGCAAAACAATAGCCAAGATTTTATAAGAAGATAGTTTGAAGATAGTTTTAGTCCTAGTTTTTGGTATTTTAGTTAATTCAATCCCACGGCTATTGCTTTAATTGTCTATATAACGTTATATCTCGAGAATCAGAGTCAATTCCAAAAAAGGATTTTTTATAGGCATTAAAGCTCAGTATGACGTGTATTTAAATTGACTGAGAAACCTCAGGCTACACAAAAAATAAAACTTCATTTCGTTGGCCTGTGTTACATATGCTAAGGTTCGTAACGTTATACTCAGAAATAATTAGATATGATCAATATTTCCAATGAGCAAAGGAAAAACCAACATCAATTTAGTTTTCAACGTAGACAGCGGAACGGAACAACGCTGTTTTGGGAAGCCGGCACACTCCCATTATCAGTCTCATGCGATCTTGCTTGTCACACCGTGTGAGGTGGCTCTGTTGATTGTGATTGATAAAAGAATTTACATACAAACTTTTCATGAAAATTTATTACGAGAATTAAAGCACTGATGTTAATTTCGATGTTTTACCACAACCAATTTCAGTGTTACCGTTGGCTTATTTTTTTTCATGACCATTTCTCTGACCAAACATAAAAACAAAATACCAACGAATTGATAGCCTCCTCCCTTTTTCGCAGAAGGTTAAAAACTCAATATCTCTCAACCCGCTTAGCCGATTTAGATTGACTTTGATGCACTTGACTCAGTCTTTTTTTAATTTCTAATAAATGGAAAAATGCAGAGCAATGGAAAACCGACAAGAAATTTGACAAGAATTTTTGGATTAATCAAGACAAACTAGTTTTTTTAAAAATCGATTTTAATTAAATTTGTGACAATAAGCGTCGTTTTATAAGAGTAATAGCCAAATAAATTTCTGTTTTAATAGGAACAGTAGTTTAAAATTAATTTAATTAAAAAAATTTATTTTTAGAAAAGTCGAATCGGATCATATTGATACCAACAGCATAGCCGTTCGAAAATTATGGGAGTTTACACAAACACACGCATACATAAATACAGTCTCACACACACACACTTCATTGCAAATTAGTCATAACTGATAGCATTTTTGGATAGCGCTAAAATTATCAATCAGACCCCTCTCTCTTATACGGGATTAAGACGAAGACTTTTTAGCTTAATTTTTTGGATTTGATGGTCGAACGGTTAAAAATATATTTAACCGAGTAACAAGTCCAAACGATATTGCCTAAGAAAGTAAATTTTATTTGAATTTTGTACCCCGCTAGACGCCCTTATACCCCGTTTGACCATAAACTTAAAAAAATCACGCTGAAAAGTCTTCGTCTAAGTCCCTTATTACATATCTACCGCTCCAAAACAATCTATAGACTACGCAAGCGGCTTGACAAACATGTTTTCATTTGCACACAGAACTATAGAAAAATAGCCCGCAAAAGCATAGATTTTTCATGCTAAGCACAAATTTAACTTTTTATTTTCCACGACGGCCTCATTTTACGGAAATTTTGTAGTAATGGAAGCAATTTGACACCATCTTAGTCACTAAAACGTGTTTTCAGGGGCACTCAATGTGTGTAAGAATCGGTTAAGTAGATGTAGATGAAAATTAATATTTGCTTGTAATGGGCGTTCTACAGCCCACTTTTCTGATCATTTATTGTTTTTTTTTAATTCTCTAGAATGCAAAGCTTTAAATACTTAGCAAGAGAATGAGTACATAAAATAAATTTTTGATTTCATGTGGCTTACAGCGTTATTGCTCCAAGCCCTTCAATTGTATTGTTGTGGGCAGTTTATATTGCACAGTGGGGACTTTCGCAAAATAAATGGTAATAAATCTGGAACTTCTAAACAGCTGATTGGATTTAGCTGAAACTTAAACGCTTTTAGAGGACGAGTCAGGATTCATAACACGTGTCTTGGCGGTCTTCTGGTTTAAGCAAAAGAGGAGCTACAGTGGGCCAAAGTTGACCACCTGGGATTAAAAAAAACTTCTGAGGTTTGTAACTCTTTTAAATGCTATTTGATTTTAAACATTCAAAGCGCATTCAGTTAAACTAAAAAATACAAAGAAATAATGTCTTTACGTGTATTTGTTACCGTATCTGTCATAGCTTAGTGTCTTTAAAGAAAATTTAAAAGTATTCGATTCTTCACAAAATAATAATATATACTATACTATATATTTTTTATGGTAAAGAACTTTACTTTTCCTAAATTTTTACTTTTTTTCAGAAAATCTGCACGATATCTACATTTATAGACAAGCTATCAACAGTTTTTGTTAAAATTCTTAGAAGTATCTACGTCATCAAACGTTATAGTTGGAATTTTCAAAATCCGTAATTACAATTTTTTATAGGCCCTTAAACACAAAAATTGTTTTTAAATTTGGAGATTTTCGGCCATTGCTGAATGTAGGGTACATGTCCAAAATACTAAATAATTGGCGCTAGAAACATTGTCAATGGATTCCTTTTGCGATATGTGATTAAAGAGTGAATGTTTTTTACAAAATTGAAAATAATGAAGATTTTTTAACATGTTTTTTTCAGCACAATTTTAAAATTTTGACTTTTAGCCTTTTTTCGACCTCAAGAATGTAGATAATAATAAATAATTTTTTTCTCCAGTTTTACTTAGAATTTTATGAATAATCGAATGCTGCCATTTAAATTAATATCGAACTGAAAAATAAAGTTATAGAAAAAAACTAAAAAAAGTCAAGACAAAAGAGTTTTTTGTTTAAGTCACATACATATCTTCTAAGCTATGAGAGATACTGAAACACATCTAAAGACATTTTTGCTTTGCATTTTTAGATTAACTCACTGCTTATAATTCTTAAAATCGGATAACATTAAAAAAGTTACAAGACTCTGAAAATTTTTTGAGTTTCAGGTTGCCAACTTTGGCCTACTGTAGCTCCTCTCGTGCTTAAGCCCGAAGGCCACTGAAACACGCGTTATAAAGCCTGACTCCTCCTCTAAGATGTTTCAGGTAAATCCAATAAGCTCTTTAGAAGTTCCAGATTTGTTACCATTTATTTTGCGCAAGTCTCCACTGTGCATTTTGAGTCAAGTTTCAAAAGAATCAGTTGAGTAGAAATAGTTTCACAGCAATATTTACATTGTGTGGGCGTGGCACTGCCTACCATTCTACTCATTACATAGTGGTGTCAGAGAAACTCGATGTGTGTGCAAAGTTTGATAAGAATTGGCTATGCAGATGTAGTTGAAAAATAATGTTTACTTTGTATGGGCGGGGGGCTGCCCACTTTTCCCATCATTAATTATATTGTCAGGACAACTCAATATTTGTGCAAAGTTTAATAAAAATCGATTAAAAATAAATAGCTAAAAGTTAATAGTTACTTTGTATGGGCGTAGTTCCTCCCACAGAAGAACTTTATGTATTTCCAACGTTTCACAGGAATCGGCCACAAATTCAACATGGCAGACAATATATCAAATTTTTTCGATTTTCCTTCAAACGGCTTGTCAACGGCACACAAGAACACCGCTATAGACTACACAACAGACTTGTGAAAACGTAAATTTCTGTGTCGTTTGGCAAGCCACTTTCGTAGTCTATTTGGCTCTTTAGACATCTTTAGACATCTTTTTACAATTTTGTTAAATATTAGTTTAATTAATTTTTGTTTTCTTTAAAAATGTAACTTTAATATTTAAAAAATCCTCTTTAACATGCAACCGTTTTTGAACTTAAATAAACGCAAATAAAAATATTTTGTATGTATTTCCTCATTTATGTAATAAAATTAAAAAATTTCAATTTCGCTGGTATCAAATTCAAAAAATCATAATCACCAACCATTCATCATACATTTATGGAAAAATGTTTATTGTTTTATTTTGTTATTCTTTCGTTTTTAATCGGACAGAAACAAAAGTAAAAAATGCATTAATTTAAAACAACAAAAAGCGCATGCGCAACATAAATGTGTTATTATTATTTGTAATAAAAAAAAATCAAGAAAAGAAAACAAAATGCATTCCAAAAGATAAATTATGAAGTAAACAATAGCAAGATATAAATGTATATAGAGTGATTTTTTGCTGTTTGGTTTTTCTGTGAAGAATTTTCGTTATCGGGAATGGCCATTCTCAGCAAATGCTTGTATTTAAGAAAAGCTTATAGACATTAATGAGCTTCATTATAAAAGTTGGCAATATAAATTGTGTAGTTAACGCCTCTAATCTACTAAGAGACAGAAAGACGAGATATTTTAACATAAATGTATTGTTTATTTTTAACAACTTGCTATTTATTGAAAGCTAACCGCTTTATTTATTTTTTAACATTATTAGAAAAAATCAGAAACAGCTCGGATTCTTAGGGTTGCGTATGCATAACATTTCTTTATTAAAATTTTTATTGCTTAACGCGAAGTTATATCTTTCGTATGAATCACTTAGACAAGGTCATTAAAAATGTCTTGCAATTTTGGATATCATTCGTGCCAACTTTATTTAAATTTCGAAACCAAACACACAAAAAACGACTCTATACAATGAAATTGCAATGATAGAAAAAAAAGGTAAAGCCAAATGAATATGTAATAAATGTTAATATTACCACAATATTCAGACGTAATAATTGTCTGCACTTGTTCGTATTTTGTATTCCTATAATTAAGTTATTAGCCCGTTTTAAAGAAAAATTGTAGGCCAATAAAAGAAAAACTTTGATAAAAAATTTCAATTTTTTTGCAAAGTTATCTCAGTTTCTTTTAATTATGTTTATTATAATTATTAGTAATAGTAGTTCATATTATTGTTATTAAAAAAATATATTATCAAAATAATATAAAAAATTTGCAAAACAAACAAACAAACAAACAACATAAATTGCATTCAATGGGAAAAAACTTAAAATAAAAACACATTGCGTCCATGAAAAAATATTAAATAATTTTCAATTTGTTAACAAAAAAATTATTAAAGATTTTAGTAGAAAACAAAAAATTTTCAAAAATGCTTATTTAATGAATTACATATGTGTTGGTTTTAATGAACTTTAAGCAAACTCACCGATTTCATCATCTGGATTAAGTGGCGGATTATTTGGAGTTTTGGGTTCATCCGCGTTAACAGCTGGAGAAGGTGATAAACGGCGAGGTACTGGTAAATAAAAGACAACAATTAGTTTAAGAAATAAAATATTAATAAACTTAAAAAAGTATATGGGTTACTTTGAGATCACATATTGCAATGACACAATCTTTGAAGGTGTCGAAAGGTGAGTTACTATTGAGTTTTTTGTCAATGGAGTATCATCACTTAATCGTGAATGAAATGAAAATTTATACATCGATTAGAGTGGTCGTTAAAGATTAAAAGTTAAATTTCTTCGGGTCTCATACCCCAAATCGATGGGTATTTATAAAAAACAACCCAAAAAAAATTAGATCAATCAGTTAAGATTGACATAATATATGGGGCATTATTTGTGACGCGTTTACCCTGTCTGCTTAATTTTTTGTCTCCGATTTTTGTAGTTTCTGACTATTTAACACCTATATTTACTATCGGTTCAGAAAAAAAGTTTTTTAGTCTCCTTAACGAAATATAGAGCTTTAAAATTTTAACTAAAGGGCAGGCACGCGCTACAATTAATAAATAAAACAATTAATAAATAAAATTATATTAAATATATATTTGGATTTTAGAAAAAGTTTTTTTTTAATAAATGTATTTAAATAAACTAAGTTAAAATGTCACAAACTTCGATCTCTTTAAGTTTTTCTAAATTTTACCAAAAATAGCTTATAGTGTATAGATGACTCGTTTCTAGTTTCATAATGGGCACAAAAGTCTATAAGAAGTTAGACTGGTCACAGTACTTCGCAAACAAAATTTCAAGGTATTTTGGCGCTTTAACCTGTCGTGATCACACTCCATCTGTGATGGATGGAGTATCATCACTTAGATGATAGTATCATCACTTAGAACGACGTGACCGTGAAGCAAATCTTAATTGATAAGTCGTTGAACTAAGTTGAACTAAAGTTGAATTAATTAAATTCTTGTAAAATAAATGTACATAAGTTTTTTTTGGGTAGGACTCTTCATTGTGTGTTAAAAACGAAAAACAAAAATAGTAGGTTTCCCCTCTTCATACAAAATGGCGTGTCCGTAATGAATAGTTTTGGATTTCCAACATTAAGAAACTATGATATTTTTCAAAAACGAGATTAAATTTATAACGGTTTTAGAATATTTGCATTTGGTTCTCTTATTTTACTCATAAAATTTTTTTAAAATTATAGAAATTAGAATTGTTTTTCTAATTGCTGGTGTCCGCAGTCATGGGTATTGAGCGTTAAGAGTTTTTAGTACGCTTCATTGCTCATGTTTAGTAAAAAAAATGTATTGAGCGTTATCCATATTTTTTAATATAATTGAAATTTTTAGTGAATAACTATGGGAGCTTATGTTAAAACACATCGAAGATTATACATCTGAATTGTATTGAATTCAAAATATAGTATGTGTTCTGAGAAAATATTTAAGGAATTCCCAAGGCGTACTAATGTGATAGGTACTAACATAGTACAACATTTCAAATAGGCCATATTTGAATACCCTGTCATATGTTCAAATATTAAAGACGAAAAAACTTCAAAAATTAAACATAAAAGTATTAAATAAAAAATATTTATGTACATACAATAAAAATACAAAAATTAAAATTCAAAATAGAATCGGTTTTATGCGAAAATTATTCAGCTGAACACATAGCACACCATAAAAGCATATATACATAAGTTGTAGTGTCATATTATCTTTTTTTATTGAGAATATCAACAACAAACATACAACTATTGTATAACCTTAGTACCTACAACAGTTAGAACACTTAGCACTACCTTGTGAATTCCTTCATTGAATTCGTATAAAAATGAGCGTTACGTAAAAATTTGTTTAAATATGTATAACTTATCTATACATTTTAGGACGTTAAAAAAAGTTAACAGCAGCTGAAGGGTAGAAACGATATAAAGAACATTATCTGTTTCTTTGAAAAAATTTTGCTTCTTGCGCATGGTCGGTTGTTATATTTTTGAAGAATGTATTAGGTATGTCATATTTTGCTACAAAAACTTATTTGAAATTGACACAACTTTTGACATTGTTGGTCGATTTTATTAAAATAAGTCTTACTTATTTTAATATGATCGATGTATAAATGTTTGTAAAGAATTATTTTAAAACACACAATCTTTTTATTTTTCATGTGAACCCAAGTCAAAATTTAAAAAAATGGTCATAAATTTTAATTTCGTCCTGCGATTATTATAATATTTTGTTTTTAAAGAGTAGATGTGAAGTGTTTTCAAACCCAATACTAGTTTTTGTGGTGTATTTTTTTCTCGCAAAAATCATTCCTGGAACAACTGCTCAAGACAACATGTTAAAAAAATCGAAAAATATAATCGAAAAAAAAAAAAAAAAAAAAAAATATATATATATATATACAGGGTGTTTTTTTAGAGGTATAGAACTTCGAATTGAAATAAAAGACAAGAAAATCGTTTTAATGTCCATCAATTTGGCTTTATTGGAAGGATAATTTTATGCCATTAATGTTTAAATATGATTTCGGGCATGTGGCCGCCGCGGCTGGCTCGAATAAAGCCAATTCTACAGGTCCAATTTTCAACCACTTTTTCGAGCATATGGGGCCGTATGTTGGCAATAACGCCACGAATGTTGGCTTCCAAGTCCCCTAACGTTTCTGGTTTGTTGGCGTAGACGAGCGACTTCACATATCCCCAAAGAAAATAATCCAATGGTGTCAAATCACACGATCTTGGTGGCCAATTGACAGGTCCATTCCGCGAAATTATGCGCTCATCGAATGTTTTCTTCAATAAATCGATTGTGACGTGCGCTGTGTGGCATGTAGCGCCGTCTTGTTGGAACCACAACTCATCCACATTCATGCCATCCAATTCGGGAACAAAATAGTCGGTTATCATGGCTCTATACCGGTCTCCATTAACGGTAACTGACTCTCCAGCATTATTTCGGAAGAAGTATGGCCCAATGACTCCACCAGCCCATAGAGCACACCAAACAGTCAGTTTTTGTGGATGTAATGGCGTCTCAAGGGTCTCATGTGGATTCTCTTCACTCCAAATGCGGCAATTTTGCTTGTTGACGTAGCCATTCAAGCAAAAATGAGCCTCATCACTGAACAAAATTTTGCGATTTTGCTTGCGGTAAACTTCGCGAACTGAACCATTATTTTCGAAATAAATTTGCACGATTTGCAAGCGTTGTTCTTTTGTCAACCTGTTCATGATGAAATGGCAAACCAAACTAAATATTAATCACTTGACAGCTGACAAAATGGCCGCCAGTTAAAAAAGTGATGCCAACTTAAAGTTCTATACCTCAATAAAAAACACCCAATATATATATATATATATATATATATATATATATATATATATATATATATATATATATATATATATATATATATATATATATATATATATATATATATATATATATATATATATATATATATATATATATATATATATATATATATATATATATATATATATATATATATATATATATATATATATATATATATATATATATATATATATATATATATATATATATATATATATATATATATATATATATATATATATATATATATATATATATATATTGGTTACATTGGTAAAAAAAAAGAACACAGAATATACGTTTACAATGAGAATCAGCTATGTCATACATATGTATGTTTAGATGGAACTCCAATTGTTCAATGTCAGTACTGCGGTAAAACTTTTATGCTGAAATCTTTTAGCGTGACCGCCTTATTTTGGGCGCCATATTAGTCATTCCCATAAAAATCTGTGGCTGATAGAAATGCTGGAAGCAGAATTGAGTTTAGCGCATTAGATTCATTATATTGTATATATTTTTATTTAAAAGCAGTTTTTTCTGCAGACCAGTGTAATTGGCAATGAATTACCACCCTGTATTTACTATATTTTGTTGAACATATGTTGTTATTAAATAAATAAATAAATATGCAGTAGCTATTGTCAAATGACCAAAAAGTAAAAAATCAAGAACTTTAGATTAGATTACAAAAACGAAGAGAAGGGTCTACTGTCTTATCTACACATACATATAACACTTACTGGAAATAATTAACAAGGCTGTACCATAAGTCATTCACACAAAATTTTTATATTAGGATAATATTTATTTTATTAAATCCAGATTTTCGAAATTCGGTTAATTTGTCAGCATTAGAAAAAAAATTCAATTCCATCATTTCGCTTCCAGTTGCTGAATTTCTTTTAATTAGTTTAATATCATACTTTTCCAAAAATTTTCAATCAACATTTTTATGTTTTTGTTAATTTAATGTTTGTTTTTATTACCATATTCCATGATACAATAAACAAGGTAAAACTGTCTCTACAACAATTACAACATTACAAAAACATTAGGCTTTTTGTTAGTGTAAAATGTTTTCAGTGTGTCAAAGCTGAGTAGAAATCAAAGGAAAAAGAATTGGAACAAAAAATTCATATTTTAAAATATACGAAATGTATAAAAAGTTTCGACATAGAGAAACAAAAATACACAGCCACAGCTGGCCGGACAGTTCTACCTGTTTTTATTGTATCATGCCATATTCCCAACTAATAACCGTATTTTAAGCTTTGTGACAATTGATAACATTTTAACTAATGACAATTTTTCTATTCTGAACAATATAAAAATTATCATTTGTTATAATTTTGATTTTGTCACAGAGCTTTGTATGTAGCAGCCTTGGGGGGTAATGATTACATTTTGTAATTAATTACATGTTCAAATACACATTACATGTAATTTGTAATTGGTACACTACAATTACAATTACTTGTAATGTGTAATTGTCTGAAGAGCAATTACAATTACATGTAATTGTAATTGAGGCATGAACAATTACAATTACATGTAATGGGTAGTTGATATATAACAATTACAAATTATTTTAATTGTAATTGAAGATTATCAACTACAATTACATGTATTTGGGCAAAAGTAATAGTAATTGCTCATAAAGGAGTAATAATTACTTTAACAATAAAAATTACTATAAATGTATTTTATTACAAATAAAATCTATTATTTATTTATTTATTTTTAATATCTCTAAAATTAACTGGAAATATCTAGAGCTCTAAAAGAGGATAAAAAGTATAAAAATTACTTACATCGCAAGAATGAAAAATTTTTCCGAAATATTTTTAATAGCCCCCTAA
Source organism: Panzeria rudis (assembly GCA_956483635.1). Lineage (NCBI taxonomy): Eukaryota > Metazoa > Arthropoda > Insecta > Diptera > Tachinidae > Panzeria > Panzeria rudis. The sequence goes on from OY101448.1 coordinate 129,940,378, forward strand.
ATTCATTAAACATCGTTCAATACACATTTGTCGCGAAAATCGCGAAAATTCGCGAAAAATTTACAAATGGCAAATAGCTCTACAATTGCTTAAAAATAGCTAATATTATTCGGAATGCAAAAAACTCGGCAAAAATCACGCAAATGACGAAAATTCGCAAGAGCTTGCTAACATCGAAGAAATAAAGTTTTATATGAACTAAAAATCGGTAAAACTGTAAAAAAACAAAGAACTGGTAAAAAATCACTATTATCGCAAAAATAGCGTAAATTCGCGAAAAATTAGAAAATTGCAAACAAACTCTAAATTTATTAAAAATAGCTAAAATTGTATGGAATGCAAAAAACTATGAAAAAATCGCGAAAATTACGATAATTCTCAAAAACTTGTTATCATTAAAAACATAGAAAAAGTCTTATAGTGATTAAAAATCGATAAAACTGTAATAACGCCAAGAACCGGTTAAAAAATCACTTGTCGCAAAAATAGCGGCAATGTGCGAAAAATTGCAAAACTGCAAACAAGCCTTAAAATTGCTTAAAAATAGCTAAAATCGTAAAGGAATGCAAAAATCTCAGAAAAAATCGCGAAAATTACGCAAATTCGCGATAAAAGTATTTTTTTCAGTTTTTGGTTTTTTTTAACAGTTTTACCAATTTTTTAATCAATATCCGGCATTCATATCTTTTTAATCTTGCCAAGTTTTTGCGAATTTTCTTCATTTCGGCAATTTTTTCCGAGCTTTTTGCATTCCTTACAATTTTAGCTATTTTTAAGCAATTTTAAGGCTTGTTGGCAATTTTGCTGTTTTTCGCTATTTTCGCGAAAAAAGTGTTTTTTAGCCAGTTTTTGGCTTTATTACAGTTTTATCGATTTTTAATCACTCTCAGACTTTTCTATGTTTTTAATGTTAAGTTTTTGCGAATTTTCGCGATTTGTTCTGAGATTTTTGCATTCCTTACAATTTTAGCGATGTTTAATAAATTTTACGGCTTGTTTGCAATTCGGCCATTTTTCGCGTATTTTGAGAGTAAAAGTAATGTTTTGCTATTTTTTTTGCTTGTGAGTATAAAAAAATTTAAGGGATTGTTTCTTTTTCTCACAATCTGCAAAAATTTTTCGTCATTTTGGCTTTGAGCATATTGTAATTAAATTAAATTTTCCTTGTAATTCTAATTGCAGTCATGCCAACACAAATTACTTGTAATTTCAATTGGTATGATTGCATTAACAATAACAAGTAATTTGTAATAGGTTTCCTACAATTACAATTATTTATAGTTGTAATTGGTGCTACAGCAATTACAATCAAAAGTAATTGTATTTGGTAGGAGTCCGATTACAATTACAAGTAATTTGTAATTGCACCAAGGCAATTACAAATTACTTGTCTGTAATTGAAGTGAAAATTTAATCATTACTCCCCAAGCCTGGTATGTAGTATATTTATTATGTTTTACAAGCCTGTAGTTTTCGGCCTCTATTATTGCTTTTCCTTCAACCAAATAATTACAAGTTTCTTATAATATGTGAAGGGTGACATACATATATTTTTCGGATTATTAACTCATAAGCAAACAAACTAGCTCGTCAATATGACAATTATATAAAATTTACTTCTTAATTTGTTAACTAAGTTTGTAGCTGTTAATTACTATAAACAGAAGCAAATGTTCGAAATTAATAAATTTACGCTTCGTAAAATTTCTTGCAAGAATATTTCTTGCTACACCTCTTCCCCGATTTACAAATTTAAAATTTTTGTATGACTAAATTTACACGATGAAATACATATGTATGTCTATAAAATGTTTGAAATTAAACTGTGCAAGAAAATAAGTCCCAGTGAAAAATAAGATTTCAAAGAAGGTATTAAGCAGGGCTCGGATTTTCATGCAAATGCATGTTTTTTGTAGTGATAGATAAAGAGGTATTGATTAATTATCTGTGCGAATCAATAAATTTAAATTAGTTTGGCATCGATTTGTAGTTGCATATTTTGGTGGTAAGTGCATATTTTTGCATATTTTGGCAATATGTAAATGCATATTTTTGGAGCAGCAAAATATTTTTTAGTACATATTTCGCAATTTTTGAAAAAAATATTAATAGGTCAATTATGGATGGCAACTGAGCTTCAGTTGGGTTATGATGCTACTGAAGGCAACAGACAACTGAGAGCTGTCAATTTCAGTTGCCTTTTTGGCAACCATTAATTTTCAGTTGCCGACTGGCAACGCGACTGAAGTTCGGTTGCATTAAATAAAAGACTCAATTATGTTTGTATTATGTTTTCTTCTCTACTAATAGTAAACAATTAAAAAAATATATTTTCATATTATTTTAATTTTGGTACTTTCTTCGTAGGTAAATGTATATTTTTGCGCATATTTTGAATTTTTAGGTGCATTTGTTAAGCGCTTAAAATCAATTTTTAGTTCCATCTAATGGTTTTATATAAACTTTTGTCTTACAAGAAGTTCTCTTTTTTGATGCATTTTAATTTTAAACAAGCTGTAGTTGTATTGATGCTTATTAACTAGTATGTATTAGTGAGGTGTAGAGATGGGCGCGTGTTGAATTTTTCCAACACAACACGACCCGAACACGAATACCGAGATGTCCAACACGTGCGAAATACGCACACCAAAAATAATCCCAACACTACACGAAACGAGTAGAGCACGAAGCCGTTCGGCGCATAGCCGGCTTAACAGCCGCCGCCGAATTTTGTTTTAAATTGCGCCGCCGCCAATGTATGCGGCTGTGATCGGCGCACGACTCAGCCGACAAGGGACTATCAAATAATATAAGTTTGGTATAAATACACCAAAAAACTAGATAATGCTTGTCAGAAATATATAATATGTTAAACTTTTTTTTTTCGCTAGATATACATACTACGTGAGCCAGTCGACAGCCGACACTTTTCATTCAGCCGCCGCCGAGGAAAATTTTCGGCTTACAGCCGGCGCTTATCCGCCGCTGGTTACTTTTTGGGTAAGCCGCCGCCGATAATCGAATAATATCGGCTTCGTGCTCTGGACACGAGAGGCACGAAATCAAATACAATAACAACAAAAAGAATAAGTGCTTAAGTCGACTTAATTAAATTCTGCTTTAACACTGAAGGTATTCACATCACCAATTTAGTCTTGCGAAATTTCGAAAGTTTGTCTTGAAGACATAACAACTACCGATGACCAAGTGCGTAAATCCAGTGAAAATTTTTGCAATAAACATACTTATGTTGAATGTCATTTCAATTGTAATGCCAACCTTACAAAAAATTATGTGTTTACTTAAAAAAGTACCAAAATGAGCAACTATTTCTGTATGTATATAAGTAATTGTTAATAGAAAAACGTGCTTTTTCTGTATAAGCCAAATTAAACGGTGATTTCTATTTGTTTTGATAAAATTTGTGCTGTAAAAAATAATGATGTATCAAATAAATAACTAATAAAAAACTCGGTGTGGTGGGAAGCGATTCATATATGATGCTGCATTATATTTCCTTAGGTAATATTTTACGCCCATTTGGGGTGTGCGTGTGAAGGTTGGTAAGAAGCAGTTAAGTACTACATAGTTGTTAAAAAAACGAGGCGCTGACCATTTTTCTTATCATAAGTCTATATTGTCAGAGAAACTTTAAAGTGGCTGCTAGACGGATCGATATTTTAGCTTCAATATATGTGCTTGTGTGCGTTTGTTATGAAAATCAAAAGCATTTTGATATTCTCCAATATTTCCCCTCCGTATATGTGTAACAATTTTTGTAAACAAACGCACACAAACACATATATTGAGCTGAATATTGATGTGTTTAGCATCCCCTTAAGTGTGTGTTAAATATTATTTATAAGAATCGATTAAGTAGAAATAGCTGAAATCTTATATTTACTTTTTGTTGGCCACTTTCTAGCCAAGATATTACATTGTCGAAGAAACTCAGTATGTATGTACAATTCCATAGGAACCAGGAAAGTGGAAGTAGTTGAAACAGTGTGTTTTTCGTGACACGAACACGCACGACTCAACAGGAAGTGTTCGTGACAGAAAGTCTGATTTCGTCCGTATTCGGGTCGTGTCGTGTTGAGCAAACTTGACACGAAAAACGTGCGAAACAATTTTAAGATTAAAATATGTATGAGTGCAGAAGGTTGCCACAAGATTATTGAGCGAAAATCTTGAGAAGTTACTGTTTCTCAACAAAAATATGTAAATACAAGCAGAACATGAAACGTTAAAATAAAAGAAAAATATGTCGTTGACTATAAAAAAATGTTTTTTGTTTGTTTTTGATTTGATTTCGTGCGTGTTGTGCTTTGAAGTTTTTTGGCGTGCGTATTTTATACGTGTTGGACACCCCGGTATTCGTGTTGAGGTCGTGACGTGTTGGAAAATTACGACACACGCCCATCTCCAGTTGAAACTAATATTCGCCTATGTTCTGGCTTCGAATAAAAGACATGCTACACCTGTTTAAGTAGAAATTAACAAAATGTTCTATTAGTTTATATTTACAAGTATTACAATTTACATGAAAAAATTAGGAAATGGACAATATAAAATTTTCTTGATATTCTCGTTTTCACTTTTAAGCAAATAAAGTCTTATTCTTCTCACTTGATAACAGTCTTGTGAAAGCAAAATGAAACGAGAAAATGTAAAAAAAGTGGAATCGTCCATTTTCACATATGTCCTTGTGAATTTGGTTGAAAGAACACCTGCTATTAATTTGTATTTTCTTAATTTCAACTTAAACAGTTGTAGTATGTGCTTCAGCATCCGAATTCACAAGAACATTTGTAAAAATGATTCGGAAGCCAGAACAAAGGCGATTTACTTTATATGGGCGTGGCATTGCATACTTTTCTAATCACAAAATTGTATTGTCGGCAGATCTGAATTTGATCTCAAAGTTTTATAAGAATCGGTTGAGTAAAAGTAATTGAAGTGGCACTGACCATTTTTCTACCTAATCTAAATTGGTAAAAATTATGTTTTAAGATTCCATTATGCTAATGAAAGTGTTTCAAAAAAAATATATATGTACAATAGGGTGGCCATGGAAAAAATAGCCCCTCGGATTATTGTTGTACTTGTCTAAAACTCAGGTGATGAACATTTTAGCCAAATGGAATAAGTCTTAGGTGTACCACATTGAGATTAAAGTTTAAATTTTGTAGAACTTATCAAATTTAAGCTCAATTTATATAAAACGATCTTTAATTAAGCCTAGGTACATATTTTGTCCAAGTCGAAAACTATAACGCGTGACCCCTAAAGATCAAAGTAATTTTATTTAAATTGGCAAAATGAATCCTAATTTAGAAAAAAATATCTTTTATTGGGTGGAGATAAACATATCATACAAACCGGAGAACTCTACGGCGTACGCTTTTTATGCTTCATTATGGTACATTTACGAAAGTTTGAAATTTTACCTGAATGGGCCATGCCTGAGAGTTATCCGATTTGGTTAGAATTCGCAATAATCCGCAAGGTTTTTGTTTACATAATAATGTGCATACATATATAATTTTTTACAAACTTACCTCTTTTCGGTGATGTACGTTCCTCCCGATTCAAAGCCGCGTTATTACCCGTCTTCTCTTGCATTTGCTGGAACATATTTGCTCTTGCTCTAACACTATTCGTGCGCACAACACCGCTCGTAGATGCCGATGATTCGGAGGAGTCTTTATTTACGGGCGTTTTTGGCTCTTGAGTTTCCGGCATATCTACATCTTGTTCAAGACTAGACATATCGAATATACGCTCACTATTACTATTATTATATGAAAAACTCGAGTCGTCCGAAAATGATAATGTTGAATTAGCAGTGTCTTGCGAACACAGCATACTAGAACGGGCTGCCGATTTACGCGGCAAAGGAACTGGTGCGCCGGCCTTAAAGGTTGAGGATGATTGAGATGGTGTAATAATTGAACTTGAAAGTGGTTGGGTGAATGAACGTGTTAAAGTAAATGCTGACGGAGTAGCGTTAGACGATTGATTGCCGTGCGATGATATATGGGTAAAGCCAACAAGACCTTCTAATGATTGGGCCGGTTTGAAAGCAGAACCACTGGCTAAAGTGTCGTTTGTAGAAGACACGTTATTTTTAAAGCTATAAAAAGTAATATATGTGATTTTTTGTTGATATTTTCTATTTAATAATTCTTTTTTAATGAGTTAAAAGAAATTTCGTTTTAACAGTATTTTTTTATTTTGTTGGCTCATATAGAATTTAAATGAAGCGGTCACAACAACTTTTGTTATATTTTCACTTAATTTTGTGTTTATTTTTAATTTTCGTTTTAATTTGTATTCTTTTAATACTTGCCAAAAAATATATGTATGTATATGTATTTTTATTTTCTTGTTAGATACATTGACACATTTTCAAGTCTCTGGAAAATGATTACACTTGATACACTTGCAATGGATTTTGCGCAATTTTTTTAATGGTGTTTTTACTCTTTTTATTTCACTTGTAGAAATTTCATTTAACTTTTTTTCATGAAAGATATTTTTAGATTTTAATGAAACCTATACATACACACGTATATCGTTACCTCAAATGCAAAACGACCTAACTAACACTTTCAAAATTTTACAGTAGAAACAAAAACATGATAAAATATTACCGTTTTCAATGCGAATTTCTTTATTAACACATAAAATAATCATGAATACAAAATTCTCACACGACTGCTATAACAAAATAGAAGAACGTTGAAATTTAAACGATGCATACCCGCAAAGAAAAAAACATGGTTGAGGCAACTATAATCGAAGAGCAACATACTATGATTGAATTATGGTTCAAAATAACCATATAAGATTCAAATTAAAAAATTCACAGCAGTTAAAAAATTCTATATTTTATGTAAAATCAAAAATAAAAATTTTTAACTGGTCCGTTTGTTGAATTTGAATAAAAAAATTAAATTTTTCATGTATTTTTATGTATTATTTATTTTTACATTCATTTTTGTTGACACGTGTTTTATTTATCGATTGTTAGCATTTATCTGTTTTATGTTAATTTAATTTTTTTTATCCTTTCAAGCCAAGCACACACAAAAACAAACTAACAGCATACAAGTAAAACACAAAACCGACAAAGAAGCACACAACCAAGGGTGAGAACAAAAACTTTTTTGGAAACAGAAACCCATGTCTGTTTTATAATCATAGCTTGATTGAAAACAAACTGCTTTAAAATAGAATGATTCTTGTTATATTTTATTGTTTTAGAATCATACTTTAGTTGCATTTTTAAATATACCATGGTTGTAGTCACAATTATTTTAACAATATATATGTTAAATGCAGCCATGTTTAAATTTTTATGAATGCTAATAATGTATGATAAATGTAAACATCAGTTTATTTGTCATAAACTATTTAAGGTTCACTGAGGTGGTTAGATACTAGTTTTACACAAGCCAACAACATTATGATTTTTTCTGATGGGCATTGGTGTCATTGTGTTGATTGTTGTTGGACTGTAAAAGTGATTAAGGCATAGCACTGATCCCTTTAGCAGTAGCGGCAGCGATTAGTACTGACATCTCCTAATGCACTTTGGTATTGTAGCAGAATTTTCGGCGAAGTAAAAGAACTAATAAATGGCTACACAGCTTAAACTAAGTAATATTTCTACTTGACACCAAAGGGGCTGCAACACTGCTCTTCAAAATTTAACAAAAACGCGCAATGGCAGAGTTGTAAATGAATTAACCTTTCTATCTTTCTCCCACTTTACCACCTGTTCTCTCTACACAATGCCTTTCCCAAACAAGGCAACACATTAATTAATTAACTGGTAGGCATTAATATCCGAATTCTAAGATTTAAGTTAAACCACAACCCGCTGGTGCACTTTCTAAGGAGACCTCACCAATAACCGGACACGGAATCATTTCCCACGTTTTTGGATTTGAACGAAGTTTACCGATAAATTCCGCTCAAAAGGTCATCAGACACCGATGAGTTCATTATTTTTCAAACTTTGTGCACCTCATAAGCCTGAGGTGACTACGCATAACATGCCTTTGAAGAAAGTCTGGGTCGGAAGTGTCCAAGTTTAACGTTAGCATCTGCCTTTCGACCTAATCAGACGGTTGACTCTTATCATCATGTGAATTTAAGCGTGCACCTCTGCCCCTAGGTGAACTTTGAAGGGACTTGTGTGACTTCTTCTACTTGTCCCGCCTAACCATACATCAGCAACTTACGCAATGCAGCCGAGTATTACTAAATAATAACGCAAAGGCAGATGAGAGCTATACTGCCCTTCCGCAGCAACAGCACAGTCCCTATTTGGTTGTCCGAAGTCCAAACAGTTACTAGCCTTGGCTGAGCATCAGCGATTTAACCAAATTTTGGTTTCCACCACAGCCACTACGTATACTCTCGGTCGCAGAAGCATCCCTCACCTGGAGAGTAAGACGAAGTTTGCCAGTATATCTCTACCATGCACTAGTAGGATATGCCTTAGTGGCTAGCATCATCTCTTTAACCCTTTGTGAGGGCAGGTCAAATGTAGGGCTTCCGGTTCCCGTGGAAATATTGTATAGTCACCGGTAAGACCTCGAAAGAAAACCCCTAGAGATTAACTTTTTATTGACTTGGATGTGGGTGGATACCTAGATGCAGCTTCACCTTTAACCAGAAAAAAAGGAACAATCAACGCAGAATTTCAGCTTTTGATTAATGAATACACAAAAAGGGCTGCATTTGACGACAAGAATCATTTAGCTAGTTATCACATCCTTGTTTGCGATTGCCAGAACCTATTACAAGTTGGAATCGCTTCGCACTCTTTGGTCCAAATCTGCAACAAACAAACTCAAAAAAGCAAGTCTCGTCGTAGACTTGTTCAACAATAATGATGAGGTGAATCTTAGAGTTTTTGACCTGAAGTTTCGTACTGGAGTGATTAAATTTTGCAGTTATTAAATTGGAGTATTAAAGTAAAATATAGATTTTTCCCAAGCTATTTGTATTTTCTTCTTTAGGTCATTTTAATATGGTAATGCCCTCGTACATCGATAACACTCGTATATGGAGGGACTAAACCACATTTTATATTTATTACTTTCAAATTTTATATTTCTTATAAAAAAATCGGTAACGTTATAAACAGCACTTCTTTAGAGTAAAATTTATAATATCGTTTTTTGCTTTACTTTCGAACAATTCTAAAATAAATCTAAAACGAATTTGATAACATTATATTTCCACATTTAATTATATTTATTTATAATTAATTTTTTTTTGCTTATATATATTCATCATAACACAACACCAACAAAAACAGCACTGCGAAAAATATTTCACAAAGCAATCAATAATAAAATAAATAAATAATTTTATTACTTCTATTTTATCAAACGTACGAAAAATGCGCGATTTAAATTTATTTCATAGCAAATAATTCAAACGAACACCGAAAAAGCGTGAAAATTCAAATGACGACCGTTACCAACTGAAAATGCAAAAATTGTATTTATGTTTACCAACTCGAGAAATAAAATTATAAAAAGAAAATAATTATAGTGTTTGTTTCGAAATTGTTTTAAAATTTAAATAAAAACTTAAAACACATAAAGCCTCTCACAAAGAGTTTAGTAACAGTGATGGCATTTGTGGCACAAATTGTGCAGTTTTTGCCACTATTGCTTGTAGTGAAAGTTATATGTCACTGTATATTAGTTTTAAAAAAATTTTTACTTTGAGGTCCTTACTGTGCGTTGCGTTCGATATTTACACTTCACTGGCTTTGATTTCGACGATGCAGAGTGGAGCAGAATCAAAATATTTGGCATATAAATCAGGCATTTCTAAACTGATAGTTCTAGCGGAATATAATTTCTCATGGACATAGCTGAAATAAGTACGTAAACATAAGGAGTTTCAGAAGTGGCAATAGTTTTGCAATCCCAGCTTTGGGATTTTATAACATGTGGACTAAAATCAAAATTTCGATTTCAAATAGGTCGTATTAGGAAGTGTTCAGGTCCAATTATATTGAAAAATTCAATCTCTTTTTAACGTCGATTCACTTCTGTACAGATACCTTTCAGATAAGTATACATTTCCCGTATGTTCCAAAAGATTTTTTTTATATACACATATGTATATGAAGGAGTATGTTGCTTTTTTTTTTAGCAAAAATTTTCGAATATCAAAAATTTTTCAAATTCAATTTAAAAATTTAATATTTTTCAACTCAGAAGGCAGAATTTCTTGAATTTCTTTTAACCTCTTTGAAATTTTGTTTAACTAACGAAGAAAAATGTTATAAGTCGGACGATATTTGGATCCGATGTTTGGATCCGATATTTGGAAAATATTGGACCAAAGTTTTGAAAAATTGAGAAATTTAAATTTTCAAATGAGTATAACTCACTAACGATAAGATATAAGTGTACAACCAAACATGTCTCTTTTAGATCTTATTAAGGGCTATAATACAGCAAAAATGTTTTGCATTCGGATGAGAAGCAAAAAATGGCAAGCAGTAAAAAATTTTGTATGGTAAAAGTGCCATATTTGAGACTCCATAGCTCCGCTCCTGAGCAAGTAAGAGAGCTGATATTTAAAACATAAATATAAATAATGCTTCTATGTTCGTGTGATATTTTGTTCCGACAGAACTATCCGCTTAAAAGTGCCTGCTTTATGTTCCAAATATTTTGATTCTGCCCCACTGTTCGATGTATCGTATTGCGAAATTTTCTTAAAGTACATGTAATTTGCGACTGTTTGTATTTAGTTTTAGTATCAGCTAATAGATATATGTATACACTATTGTCAACTATCCCAATTAATGATATTCAGAATACTACTATTCTTCGTTGAAAGGACGCCATAATACCTAATGAAAATTCGTTCGATCAGTTTGATCTGTATTTTGAACATATAGATTTTGTGTTTTTTTTTGTCTATTTTGACCTGGTCATCTGTGGTAAATACTAGTGTTGTCATTCGAATATTTCGAATAGTCGAACAACTTTTTTTCATTTTTTTCGAACGAAAAAAAATTTTCAATTTAGAATAAAAGAATTATTCGAACAGTTTTTGACGAATATTCGAATATTCGAACAACATTTTTAAGCTATTTATAAAAATTAGTTTACATTTATGAGTGTAAAATAGCGTTTTTAATGAATTACTTTCTCAAGTTGTTAACAATAGGATGTGTTAAGTAAGCAAATTACACCAAATTGTAAATACTTGTGTAAGGGGTTCTTGATATATTACGTAACTCCGTTAAATATTTCGTTTTAAATTACAGCATGATTTTAGTTTGGAAGTATTTTGAGGAAGACAATTCCAAAAACCAAATTGTTTTCAAAAAGTGTTCTAACTCTTACAAATCTCACGGATCGACAACTTCTCCACTCTTACACCATTTTCGTAAAGTACACAATATACAAATTAAAAGTTTCAGTGAAGATTCAAAGGTATCTGACAAGAATAATATGGGCCCAATGACAAAATATGTAAAGAAAAGTCAGCATAATTCAATCGAAGAAACAATATGTACAAAGGAGTTTGGCTGAAGATGGAATGTATGTTACCGTCTTTTAAAAGTCGAAACTACCCAAGAGGTAAGATAACCTGTCACAAGACAAGTCACGTGATCCCCAAGGACTAGCAACAGCTTCGAGTTCCGGAAGGGACCGGTAGTTTTACATGACGTTGTCATTGGAGATGGTCAATTCACATAATTAAGATACTCAATGATAGATTCTAGACAATAACACAAGGTACTTGTCTTGTGTTGGTTCCTATAATACTAGTTTAATTACTGTATATATTTGATTTGGAAAAGTCTGCTTGTCCAGTCAGGGTATTTTCTCAAAATGTTTGTTATAATTTTGTGATATGATATCTTTTTACCGGTCACGACTCAGGAACATTTTGTACTATTCAAATTTTCACCAGTCATAGTTATCCTACAAAACAATTGTTAAAACTTTTACTGCACGGTAGTGATAGAATGAATATATAGAAACAGTGGTTTTAAAGTGGTTATTTGAATAAAAAATTTTATTCGCTATTCGTTCGAATATTCGAATAAAAGTTTTAAGTTATTCGGCTGTTCGAACAAGAAAAATATTATGAAATTTTATTCGAACGATTATAAAACCCGAATAATTGACAACACTAGTAAATACTACGTTAAAATGCAGCATTGGACTTTTTTTGTAATAATCTTATATGTAAACTTTTCAAACCAAACAATATTATAAATTTAGTTTTGGCACTATTAAGTCATTTTGGCACATAACCAGCATTTCCAAATCTCATCACTGTTTATTAGAGAAGAGAGAAAAGTGAAAAAAGCTGCGCGCGCTTTTTTAATTTTTTATTCATACTCTCTGTTGTAGTGTAAAATTCTCTCGATTCAGTTAAATAATTTCGTTTTTAAAGAATAAAAGTACAAATCTGTCTTATGTGTTGTATACAAATGAATGATCATTTATTTTGGTTTTTCTTTTTTGCCTTTTTATGCCTCTGTTTTGACCAAATTTATCAAGAGTATTTCTAAGCACCAATTTTTGTATGTGTGTTGGTTGGGTTGGAAAATTTCAGAAATATTTTTTTACAAATGGAACAAATTGAAAGTGAATCAAAATAAAAACAAGCAAAAAAATCTGCCAAGAAACAAAGGGAAAAAGGGGATATACACAACAACGAATGTATACCAGAATACATTCAGCCAATTTGATCGAGATAATTAACCGTATACCTATGTAGTAAGTTGAAATAGAAATATCCGAGTACTTTTTTATGTTTTTTACACAAACACAACTCGCGAAATGTTTTGCATTGTGTGTGGAGACATCCAGGTTCTGTTAAGCCAATTCCTTTTCCCCAATTCCTTTAGCAGATTCTTTAACTTCCAGCATCGAAAATAAAAGACGTTTTCAAATAAGTGGGCTGTATATTTAACCAGATCCACCTACTTGCATGTATTTGGATGCGCTGTCTAAATCTGGGGTCCGTTAGGTTCATACACCTTCTATCAACATTTCGATAAAATTGCGAAAAGCCTATAAAAAATTTCGAAAAGCTGCACATTTAAAATCTTCACTGGCTTGGCTAAATTATCTCTCAATCGCACTTGCATACCGGAAAACTATCAAATACTACCCGTGGACGCTGAGACACACTTAAAAACAGAGCGGACAAAACTCCGAAAATCAAAGCTTTAATCCAAATATAAGATGTGGCTCAAACAGTTGCCACCTAACCACTGAGATCGAAAATGTACTGTTTTGAAGGTTCCATGCACGTGCGACCAAAGTTTAGTATTGCTCCAATACGTGCATGTAGTCTAATTTTGGACTATTTTTAGTAGATGTGTTTTACATCAAGGTTATGCTTTTAGTACTTGTAAACTTGATTAATTTATTTTGTGTTATAAGAGCTAAGAAATTGTGTGTTAGGTTAAATGCATTTACGTAAGATTGCTAGTTAAAGTACAATTAAAGAAACTGACATCTATTTTTTATTTTTTTGACCGGCAAAAATTATGACCGGCTATGACCGGGCACGCGTTTCCACTTCTGAGCACTTTGGGCCCTAACCGAAGTCACTGATTTTATTTCGTTACCCTTTACCACCACTTTCGAAAGAAAATTCTTTTTTTAACCGACTTGAAAAAAAGGAGAAAGGTTATCAATTCATCATGTATTTCTTTATGTATGTTCCCTCAAAACTCCGCCATTTACAAAGCGATTTCAGATTTTTCTTTATTTAAAAGGATGTGCTTCCAGATTGGTCCCGTTGAAAAATGGGCAGGGTCACACCCATGTAAGTAAATTCACATTCATTATCAACTACTTCTATTCAACCGATTCTTATGAAACTTTACACACCCATTAAGATTCTGATTGAATACTACATCACGATTAAAAAAGTGGGCAGTGCCACGCCCATGCAAAGTAAATATTCTTTTTCAACAACTTCTACTATACCGATTCTTATGAAACTTTGAATACACCTTTAGTTATCGTTACAGTACAACATTATGTCTAGAAAAGTGGGCAGTGCCACGCCCATTAAAAGTAAATAAGCATTTTAACTACTTCTACTTAGCCGATTCTTATGAAACATTTAGTTATCGTTACAATAAATCATTGTGGTTAGAAAAGTGGGCAGTGCCACGCCCATGAAAAGTAAATATTCATTCTAACTACTTCAGCTTAACCGATTTTTATGAAACTTCGTACACACAATTAGTTCTCGTAAAAGTACATGATGATAAAATATGGGGGCAGTGCCACAACTATTTTGTAGTCGAGTGTTTTTGCAAGAATTATTTAATTATTCATTTATTAATTAAGTTATGAGTTTTAGTCGAACTATATGGGTTTATAACAAAAGAAATTTAACATGTCAGTTAACATATACATTCTTCACATTTATCTCTAAATAAAAAAAATAATTCAAATGAAAAATTAAATTAATACCGAACTCAAGCCAAAATAATTATATACGAGTATTATTCATTTATGTAATATATTTAAATGAGCAATTCTTGTGTAAGTACATGTACATGTACATGTATATGCATTTGGTTTCTCGAAAATGGCTATAATGATTTCGATGAGATTCTTCGTCTAGGGATATACAGGGACGAAATATCGATCTAGCTTGGCCTCCTTTACGGCAAAACCAGTTTTCGCCGGCTTTCACCCATTTCATCTATTCCCGTGGGAATTCTTCAAAACACAATATGGCAAACACCCCGAAGCACCAACACCCAGAGGATATTCTCAACAAAAGTTATAAGAAACGAAAAAAAAGTTCGAATGCAGAAAAGATTTCAGGAGGAAATTAATTTAAATGTTTATCGGGTTATTGCTCGGCAAGCGGGGACGTCTAATACAGGGACGTTGTGAGGCGATATTTTAGGTTAGGTTTTTACCGAAAAAATAATGAAACTGCAGTACCCAAGACATATGAAACTATACCCAACAAGATTTTTCTTATAAATTTTACTCCCCAATAAAAGTTAGCCCGCGCATTCAAAAGAGAGAACGCAGTCCTCTATCTCTAATTATGGGTGGAAGAGGAATCAGACGTTCTTGCTGCTCCTGACATGAAAGTCCAGTGTAATAATGTTTGATGGATCAAATATATATTCAAGTTCTCCAGAGAAACTTTAGAGTTCCTAGTTTTTTAATCTGTACGGGGAATATCGAAGGAGACCACTACAGTCCCGACTTTCCCTTTTCGACTAACTTCATGCGTCAATGATTATTGGTAGCTCGAATTACTACTTAATTACTGAGACATGATTTCATGATTTCTGACAGTCGACTGAAAATGATCGACTTCCATCCCCATTGCTGACTTTTTGTCTTAGGGTGAGCATTTGTCCACATCGAAAGTGGTCTGCTAGTAGTTTTCACATACAATGTGTGCTGTTGCAGTCTACAAACATTATCCTCCAAGATTTTCATCTTAACCTGGCGATACCGAAGTTTCTGTATCTTGTAACTAGCTCAGTTACCTTGCTGAAGGCACTCCGGTTATACCTAAGAGGCTTATCCATTGTCCTTCCTCGGAGGTCCGTGAAAACAATTTTCGACTTGATGTCCATCTGCAGGCTTTTTTGTGCAGCTACATTGAAGTCGTTTTTAAAGGTTTTTTGTGTCACTTTTAACTTCATCATCAGATTTCTTGCTGTTTGACAACAGATGTCTCTACTAATGATATATTGCTAACGAGGACTTAAGTTTTTTCTGCACAAAGTTTGGCCATCTTTCATTAGATCGAATTGATTTCGCAATAATATATATATATATATATATATATATATATATATATATATATATATATATATATATATATATATATATATATATATATATATATATATATATATATATATATATATATATATATATATATATATATATATATATATATATATATATATATATATATATATATATATATATATATATATATATATATATATATATATATATATATATATATATATATATATATATATATATACATATATATATATATATATATATATATATATATATATATATATATATATATATATATATATTTTTAGTAAGATCAGCACTTAGGGGATGGCCCTTACTCATGCAATGCATTGTGCCAGAATTAGGAAAATTGGTTATGGGAAGGGGGATGGAGGGAGAAGTGTTTAAGCTTTCCAACATTGAAAGTGATAGGAAAGACCTCTGCAGGGAGTTTATTCCACATACGAACTGTTCGGCCAAAGAACGAACGTTCTCTGTAATGCGTAGTGCGATTTCACTGGCGTATCGACCATAAAGTAATGTGCTCTTTACGAAGAACGTGTTGTTCGCAAAAATTAGTGGGTTTCGGGAACAAGTTCCCTGATTTCATCAGCACACGCTCCATTGTAGTAACGATAAAACAGCGAAACACACCCCATATTGCGTCGATGCAACAGCGAGTCAATAGATTTGGCTACCTGACTGTCACCGGTAAGCTTATTCGCACTCTCCTATACGCGGTCCAGTAACATCAAAATATACTTTGAAGCACCGGCTCATACATGAGAGTTGTATTCCATTTTCGGGCGGATATAGGCGGTATATATATTAAGGATATCAGATGGGGTGAAGTATCTCTTACTACGTCTAAGGAAACCGAGGCACTTGAATACTTCTTTTCAGACCTGAAAAATGTGATCCGTCCATCAAATATCACACTGTATTTTCATGCCAAGAACATCAAGAGCTAGTAATTCCTCAATACCCACACCGCCCATATTTACAGATGAAGCACCACGATCGGTCACACGTCTGTGTGTAAGCATACAACACTGGGTCTTACGGGCATTAAAATCGACACTATTCGCATGACCCCATTCAGAGATTGTTACAAGATCGCGATTAAGTGTCTCATTAATGTTTTGCCTCATGGCCCCAATCTCCGACAGGCTTGGTCCATTACTGAATGAATGTGAACGACAGATGCTGCTGTTATCTGCAAAAGAGTAGATACGATTGAAAGTTTGACAGAGAAGGTCATTAAGAAAAATAAGAAATAGGGTAGGAGAAAGAACGGAACCTTGTGGTACTCATGAATTAGTCTTGAACTCGTTGGATGAGATCCCATATATAACAACTCGTATAGAGCGATCCCTGAGAAAGCTCGATATAAATCGAGAGAGGTCATCACCGACACCAAAAGCAGTAGGCTTTGACAAAAGTGTATCATGCCACAGTCTATCAAACGCCTTAGAAATATCTAGAGCCACCACGTTGCTCTCGCCGAAATCGGGTATGGAGTGACACCATTTCTCCGAAAGGAAGGCCAGTAAGTCACCCGTAGAGCGTCCAAAGCCGTACTGGCGGTCGCTGAGCAAACTGTTGGACTCCAAATACCTCACAAGATGGAAATTCACCATACATTCCATTACTTTGGAAAGTGCAGAACACACTGCAATTGGGCGGTAATTTTCAGGGTTAGTAGCCTTTCCCTTTTTGGGGATTGGCGTTACGTTGGCAACCTTCCAACATGTCGGGAATTTACCAGCATGATACAAAGTGCTAAAGAGGGTCACCAACGGACGCGCCAGCGTCGAAGAGCACTACTTCAAGACCAGTGCTGGAATACCATCCGGCCCAGAAGACTTATTTATGTTGAGATCCGCTTAAACCTTTTTAACTGCACGCGGTCGAAAGAATATTTTTGACATAGTTGCAGACACTCTTTCAAGCACGGGTAGTGGTTGATTGATTTCCGGCAACTGAAAATTACTTGCAAATAATACAGCCAGAAGGTTAGCTTTATCAACCGGGTCAGTGAATATGTATTTGGCTATCTTTTAAAAGAGTCGGAATTGAGGAACTATCATTATCCTTTACTCTTTTAATAAATGACCAAAAGCTCTTGCTACCTCGAGGAGCAGCAAGAACCTTAGCACGAAGACGCTGCTCGTGCAAAGCTTTTTCACGCCTTAGTACTATGGCACATGAAGATCTCGCCTGTTTGCGCAGCGTATCAGTATCTGCGTTTTTGTTACTACGCCAGATACTGAATGCTTCCTCTCTGGATCTGACTGCATTTTTGCAAGCCTGATTAAACCAAGACTTCGTAGTGGGTTTAGTTGGGGTTCGCTTAGTTGGAATGAACGTTTTCATTCCCAGCAAAATTGTATT
Source organism: Panzeria rudis (assembly GCA_956483635.1). NCBI lineage: Eukaryota > Metazoa > Arthropoda > Insecta > Diptera > Tachinidae > Panzeria > Panzeria rudis. The sequence continues at coordinate 129,958,593 of OY101448.1, forward strand.
AAAGACCACTTCTGCCGTGGCATTGACATTATTGTCAAAGAAACATAATTCTACAGACAAGCCTAATAGCTTCGCGGGGTTAGTTTTTAAGAAAAACATTGTATGATAATTATTATTATTATTATTATTATTCTAAATTTTCTGAATAAATATTATATACATATAATTGAAAAAAAAAAATTTAAATGCCGAAAAAAGTCGCTGAGCTCAGCCCAACGAGCCTATTCGTGGATACGTTTTAAAAGTTTCGTAGCTGTCCGTGGAACGTTACGAAGTTTTGAGAACGAAAAGTAGGCGGAAATGGTACAGTGATCAGAGTTACCGAGAGGTGCATTAACACTCACTTCATACTTGTCAGGGTGTGAAGTGAGAATAAGGTCGAGAGTATTGCGTTCGTGCAATTCAACACATGAAATATGCGTTGGATCATTCACTAATTACGCAAGGTGATTGTGCGCGGCGAAATACTCAGCATATTGGCCTTCTGAAGTTGGCTTGAATGGTGAAGCCAAGAACAGCTGTGAATATTGACATCACCAGCACCAACAATTACACTATTCGGACAACTCAAGAATCTTCGATATGGATTCGGAAACGGTATCGAAACCCAAGACAGTTGTATCCCTTCCCGCGTTTGGACTTCTGTAAAGTAACCCGAAGTGCAAATAGTGTGACCTGATTTTAAATTAAACCCAGAGGCATCTAAACTCAGGATTAGTCGTGCCTAGTGATTGCTGACACTGGTACACAACTTCATTGCGTATGTACACTACAAGACCCCAATGTAGGCTAAAAAGGGATAGGAGGTGATACCCAGGTAAGTGAAAATCCTGTAGATCAGCATTCTCAGATACCTGGTCTCACATAGAGCGTAAACATCCGGCCGATGACGACAAATGTGAGAAGACAAATGCAGAAATCGATTTTAGCCTTCCCGTCATAGCATGGAAGAAACTTCAAGTCGAACCGCACTGAAAATATGTAAATTAAAGCAAAAAAGTGTTTTTGCAAGAAGATTCAGTGGATTATTTTTTATAGCAGACTACTATTCCTGAAACCACTTGTGTTAATTGGGTTGAACGCTACAAAGGTGGTGATTTTGATTTTGAAGACAAAAAACGTTCGGGAACGCCATCAAGTTTTGAAAATTACGACTTTGAGATATTACTCGGTGAAAACCAAGTATCAAAAAATTTCAAAATTATTTGGAGTAATACAACGGTATTTCCTTTCGTTTGAGAGCATTTGGATTCATTCCAAAGCAAGCAAATCGAGTGTTACTGGCTTTTAGAAAACAGCGGATGGGATGTTTTACTTTTTCCGGTCTTTAGTCAAAACCTTGTTCGCCTTAACCACCACTTCGTTCGGCCGATGCAGACCAACTACATTCGAAGGTATCACAAATTGAATTGATTCGTTCCTCAATAGATAATCAGTTCTTATAGGGCGGAGTCTATCTATTAACATAAAGATGTGGAAGGCACAGCTAACGGTGGAAATACATTGAATAGCATGGCAATTCAAAATGTTATTGAACTAAAGCATATTTTCGGAAAAGTTACAAATATCTATAAACTAGATCCGAACATAGTAAAAGATTCTAACGTTCTTCCTTTTTCGTGTGCATAAGGGCTTTGTCGTCCGTGGTATGTAGAAATCAGCCTTCTTTTACGGAAGCTTCGTGGCTTCGAAAATTATGTGAAATTGAGTGTCTTTAAAACGTCTTTACGAAGAAATGGTGCTTTTTTACATTTTATTTTAAATTTCAAAATGACTCAACAGATAGAGCAGATTGTTATTGAAAAATTACTTTTATTAAAAAGTAGATTCGCTTTATGACTATCAGGTGCCCGTAAAATAAAATATAAAATAAGGTTTAAATTTCCCGTAATACAAAATAAGCAGTAAATACTACCATCGTTGAAAAAAATCTTTCTAATTTCCAGCAACATTTATATAGTAAAATTGCGTATTTTCGATATTTTTCTAATTTAAATTCTAAATGAGATATTTTATCGCGGTGAAAAGTACCCTAAGTTTGAACCAAGACTCTAAAGTACCTCCATAATAGAGATGTGCAAATGTCGTGAATTTTTCGCGTCCGGCGTGATTCACGCGTGATCGTGATTAATTTAAAAAATAGTCACGCAATCGTGAGGGAGCATGATTTACAAATTAAATACCGTGCGTGATCGTGCGTGATTTTAAAAATGTAATTTTCACGCACTCACGAAATTACATTTCGTAGCTTGCTGAAAAAAATTTCCTCTTTACTCGTACAATATTTTGATTTAATTAGCGAATTTTATACAACATTTCTGATAAGTTTCTAATTTCAGATCCGAGTTTTCTGCGACATGTCGAAAATTCCTTAAAAGATTCCTCAGAATTCGTAGAGAGTTTCGGCAAAGTTTTTAGAATTTTCTCAGACGAAGAGGTTCGTTTTTTTTGTTAACCACGCATATGGAGCGTCTTCGAATACGAATTCGGCATCTTGTGCAGACTTTCTGCACTACTTTGGACCGAAAGTACGTGTGTCGACAGCAAAAGAAACCCAGTTAACCTTTTATGCCGCCATGTCTGACATGAGGAAAAATATGTTTGTAAGCTGAAGACAACCCAGCACACAAAAAGTCAAAACGTTTGAAATACGATATATGGCTTATTTACTGAAACAGAGGACACGAAGACTTTGTCTTCTATGATATTTCGCTCCACGGCGTCACTTACTAAAGATTCTGTGTAATACGAATTTTTACGAAATATTTTGCAAATCTGGTACATAAACTAATATTAGAAGTTACTTAACTTTCATATTTAATATATGACAGCTTACAAATATGCACCAAATGAAAGCTTGGAAGGTTCCCTATAAAATAAAATATTGGGTACCGCTATATTGTCTAGTCTTTATGATACCGGTGTGTTTACGTAAAAAGCCAAGCGAAAAATGCTTAAAATTCCATTTCACTCATAATGGGTTAATGGCTTTGAAAATATTGAAAGTATTTCATACAATAAACGCATACATTTTAAAATGAAATCTACTCCAGCATGATTTAATATATTATTTAATATATAAATAAGGGTACATAAGCTTTTTAATGTAACACTGACGATTATGTGTTAAAAATAAAGAGCGAAATACTGTTTATACTCTCTTCATACAAACTGATGTATCGGAATTGTATGGTGTTTTGCATCAAATATTTGAAAAATAATAGGAATTATAACTTTTTTAAAAAATTGTTGTATTTCGCAGTTATGTGTATTGAGCGTTACTCGTTTTTAGCATGCTTCAATATTCAGTTTAATTAATAAAATAACAGCGTTGGGTTGCACTTCTAATTATTTAAACATTTTGCGAACTTTGTTAAATAGTTTAAATTGCAAAAAGTTTCATCAATCAGTAATAATGTATTGTCGTTTTTTAATTTAATTTAAATTTTTTAGTGTGCAAATAAGGAGTTTATGTTAAAACTTTTCGAAGATTATACATCTGAATTGTTATAAATTCAAAATATAATTATCTATAAATTTTAGGCTGGTAAAAAAAGTTAACAACAGCGGAAGGGCAGAAACCATATGGAGAGCATTATCCGTTCAGAAATTTCTGATTTGCTTTCAGAAAGTCATTCCCAGAACAACCGTGAAAGCAAATGTAACGCTCAATCCACAAAAATGTAAAAAAAATCGAAAAATTGTATTTTATATTAGGATCCATTGAATGAGGCGAAAACTATACCTTCTCATATTTCTATTAATTAAATTGGTAAAGTTAAAAAAAGAAAAGGAAAACCCCAAAATATACACTTACAATGAGAGTCCCCGTGGATATTATTTCATAAACTCGTTTTCATATGAACACTAAAAAATTATTAAAACTTTAATGTTCGATTTGTTTTTGTGGGATATAAAAAAAATATCGTGAAAGCTCAAGCTTTTGTCGTGCGTGAGCGCGCGTGATAAAATCAAATTTGATCGTGAGCGTGCGTGATCGTGAGAGTCTTAGAATTTGCTGTGCGTGAGCGTGCGTGAAAAAAATATTTTTTTTCGCGATTGTGCGTGGTCGTGAGCGAAAACTCACTCACGAGCACATCTCTACTCCATTGCGTGATGCGTGTTCGGACAGACAAAAATTCCTTAAGTTGGTGTTTTGTGTCCTAAAAATATTTCATGTACAGACACGCCCCTTTTATAGTTTTATTATATGTATATAGATGTTGATATGCAATGTTTTACCATGAACCTCCACAAATATCCTACATTTAGCCTTAATATTCATAATTTTTTTATCGGTTCATATTTTAGGGGTTTAAAAGCAAAGGGGTACAATTGCAAAAAATAAAGTTCTGTGTAATTAAGCCTCAAACTTTTTTGCATGTCATACATAATATTTTTGGTTTCTAATACATACAGCCTTTTGAGGTCATCGTACAGATTTGAATTTTTATAGAGTAATAGATATTGGTATTAAGTGTTGATTGCTACACATAACTCAATTTTTTTTAGTTTTGACACTTGTACCCATTTGCTTTTCAATTTCTTTTTGCATCTTCATAAAGTTCAGCATCTTGAATTTTCACTTCAGATAATATCTATGTAAATATTATGAAAAACTAACTTTATATTTGAATTAAGAATAAAAGTATTTCTTTTTATAGATTAACGGCCCATTTCACAATGTCTGAATACGTTTTAACGTGGAGTTTAACCGTACGTTTTGTTTGTATGCCAAACTTTTCGTTAAAGTGCACGTTAACTTTTAATCATAAATTGCGAAAATGGCCGTAAATTAATTTCAATTTTATTACCGTTTTCTAAAATAAGTTGAATACATGTTGCAATTAATCGGTTTTTCTTATCTTTTCCTACTTTATTCCTTGCGTCCTTTGTTGCGTTTTCTTGCTTGCAAACTTTTATTTAAGCGACCTCCCACAACAAACTTAGTAAAACAACTAAACTAGAAGCAATGAAAAAACAACAAAATGCCAATCTATACATATGATGATTGCAAGTTTAACATGTTGTTAAAATGTTCGTGGAAAAATACAACTACGAATTGTAACAAAAATTAAGTTGAAATTCAAAATCACCCAAATACCCCAAATATTTAACAATGAGAATAAAAATAAATGAAATAAATAAGTAAACTACTTTTCGTTAAACAATACAAGGTAATTTTGTCTTTGTTGCTTTAATTTTTGTTTATCGCTTTTCTTTCTATTGAAAACAAGTGCAATACTGGTATTTATTTGTGCCACTACCCCAATAAACACTAATTAGGCATTATTGAACTAAAGAAAATAAAGAATAATAATATGTACGTCCACTTGTTTTGCATATAAGGTGATTTCAAAAAGAAGTGTAATTTTATACAAAAATAATGGTTTTTGTTGAATTTTTATTAGTTATTTAGAAACTTGCAACATTACTAATTTAATAGAGGAGTTTTATAATTAAAAAAAATAATAAAAAAATACTACAGAATTAGTTGTCAGATATGGTTTTGTTTTAGGCTGTTCAAACGATTGACCCTGTGTCTGAGAGATATCTCAGTCACATGCTTTATAGTTCAAAGGAACATCTAAGTCTACGTCACATATCGCCTTAAATAGCAATCCTAAAAATAACTATTCCCCGGCAACAGAGCAACCTATAGGCTCCAAAATTATATCATCTGCAAATCTGGAACCAACCATACTCAGTCACAATGACATTGAAATCGGTTTGGCACTTTCTGACATAAGCGTAAATCAACACAGAGACAAGTGATTCTTATGTATAACCTGGCCTTTACACATGCAAGTGCAAGTTCGAAAAACTCAATACACTCAAACTTTTCTACTAACACACTTTTAGTTCAGCCGCGAGAAAGACAGAGAAACGAATACAAATTGCTTTTTCGTTGATAATACGTACACAGAACTTGCATGCAAGTACTTACATGTCTAAACGCAGGGTTAAGATAACCAAATCGAATGTTGCCAACTGAAATACTGCGCTGCATCTGTTGCGATTCTGCTTTTTATTTGGCCTTATTACGGTTGTTGATTAAAGAAAAATTTTATATTGGAAATACTCACTTCGCTATTATCATGTTTCCCTGCATTCTTTCCTTATTATCTTTGCAAGTAATTCAGGCGGATCGGACGTGTGGACCCAAGTCAGTTTTTTTTCTAAAAAAAAATCACCCTCACAATGCCTTCCACATTGTACTTTACGCCCCGTATAAATCTGCAATGTTGATAGTGCCCTGTAAAATGGTGGCTTTTGTTTATAAACACTGCTACCAGACGAAGTTGGGTAAAAATCGCGTCGAATTAGAAAGTAAAAAAAAAATCAAGTTTTTAAAGATAATTTTCCTACTGTTTTATAGAACAACTATGAGAAAACATTACGTTGTTAATTCTACATTGTCAGTGATATAAAATCTTACTGAATTCGGTGTTATAAAATTATTCTCAAAAAAGTCTTAAATCAAAAAACCGTTAAAACGTCGGGTATATAAATCGGCAGTCTGGCAGTTGTATTTTCATGTATACATATTTTATGAAAATAAACTAAAGAAATTTTTAAACTTTTTTAAAGGAAACAGTTAAATCAATTATTTTATTCATCCTCGCCATCTGTTGAGCAAAAAATGTGAAATTTATTTAAGGCTTCAGTTGAATAACAAACTTATCCGTCAGCTTGTGTTTTGTTCTCGCCAGAAAACAAATGACATTATTTATTGCAGGGTTGGCAAGACATTTCATACATGCACCATTCAACAAGATGGCATTTTTTGTGTAGAAAAGAAAACACCATAAGCTTCGTCCCATACAATATCAAATCACTGGGAAACACCGATGAAGAGCACACAACAATATTTATTTTCCTTGAAAGTTTTTCCAACCACGTTCACGAGTCAATTGGTGGTCTGGAATGCATCCAGTACCATTCAGTATGGCTGTTAGCTTACTCATAAATAGCTTTACAAATAGTTTTGACATGTTAGACAATAGGCTTATAGGATTTCACCTTCGTAAGATCTTTGCGTGGCTTAAGTATCATGGTAATCAGCGAAACCTTCCATTTTGCGGTATAGCATTTGAGGCACGAAATACCAATAATAATAAATAAATATATCGTTTTTGCATTATAGGATAGCTCTAAGAGCATTTTATTGCCTATTTCATCAGCACCTGGAGCTTTTTATGAATTTAAGCCCGCAATACAGTGTTCAATCTCACGAAAATTGAACCTTAAGGTAACATTTGGTATAGCGAGTACTGGTGACAGCTCAACTATGGTATCAGACGTATTTGGAGTAAATACTTTCTGCAAGTGGTCTACAAACAGGGTACCTTTTTCAGCATCAGTTCTTCCAGCTTGCTTAAGGTTTGCCTCAAACATTCTAATAGAGTCATCTATGCCAGCAGGTGTTTTATATTTTCTGCGCAATGACCACTCAAATATTTTTTTGTATTTCAACCTATTGGTACGTGTGGTTGTCATCGTTAAATCAGAAATGGGTGATGAAGTTGTATGTGATTATCTAATGACAATACTAGGTGAGTTCTCTTAAGACAAATCTAAAGATGATTCAACTTGGATCATTTCGCTGGGCACAAACTTTACTAGTTCAAAATCAAGAACACCAGGTATTTTTCGGCAATCTGTTGACCACACAGAAAAAAATAAGTTTTGTTTTTGATAACAAAAATCCTGGTATTCAATAATATTTTTTTTAATTTCCTGTGATAAATAATTCCGTTATATTGATAGCAAAATTATTAAAAAAATATATATATAAATTAAAAAATATTGGCATGGCTGAGATTCGAACACGGGCTTCCCGAACGTAAAGCATGCTCTCTACAGCCGACCCATGACCCATGTCCCCATGAGATAACTTGTTTTAAGTACTTATTTTTGAAAAGAAATAACCGGCATGGGAAAGAAATACATACAACGAAATATTGTATTAAGTTAATGACAAATGTTATTGAAATTCATACTTTTAATCAATAACATTGTTTTATTGAATATAATTCTTGTTTATTTTTTTCCGTGCAGTAAGCTAGAGCTAAATAAGTTGATGATACATAAATTATGTATTATCTTTCCCAAAAATTTATATTTTTCAAAGACCGTACGCGTACGGGTATAAAAACAAACCTGGCGCTTACACATGCAAGTGCAAGTTCGAAAAACTCAATGCAGTCACACTTTTTCGCTAGCACAAACACACTTTTCGTACTTGCAGATCTACTTACAAGAGAATTTGCTTGTAAGTGCTGCTGCAAGTAGAACAGCAAGTAAATGTCGAAACAACAAACAGTGTTGTCAAGATAAATGTTTTATACAAAACTACTGATATGTGATAATACTATAATTATAGTTTTGACTTATTATATGTATATATAAAAATAATTATAGTTTATTTCTTTAAATATACATAAAGGAATCAGTTATTGGCATTTTATACAAACTTATTTACAAAATTTATAATAATAATTAATTGTACTTTTTCCCCCCGAATTGTCCGCACGTTAAGTTATTGGCAACTCAGATTTATTCAACTTGCAAAGGAACTTGCACTTGAGTGTGTAAACATTCAACCAACTTGCAAGACTTTCGGCTATTTCTTCGACATTTTGGTTGATAATACGCACACACTACTTACAAGAAATTACTTACATGTGTAAATGCAGGGTAAAAATCAATGTCGCTGATTGGAAATCCGTTTCTCTACTTGAGTTCTTTTTACCCGACTGCGCGACGCAAAAAGGGTATTGTGTTTATCAGCCTATGTATGTATGTGTGTGCATTTGCGGCACTATATAAACCGAACGCGTAGACCGATTTTGACGATTCTTACGTCAATCGATTTGTCTTAATTTGGGGAGTGTCACTCACTAACAATATGGCAGTAGTCAACATTCAATATGGCGGCCAACAGACGCCATTTTGTTTATACGAAAAAAATAAAAAGTCGGCGAACTATATCAAAATGGGTATCAATTGACAGGTATTTGAAAATCATCTTTAGGTTTCCCTTATGATTTTTAATTTCGAATGACCATTTAGGATCTGTGACGGTTTAAAGTTCTGTTCTTTTATTTTTTACGCAGTCGAGTTTTTTGATTTTTTAAATTTATGTCTTGTTTAAATAACTACTTGAGAGATAACTTCGTCACTTAACATAAAAAAACACTATATTTAACACTAGCCTGTCTACTCAAAAAGAAAATAAATTTATGATTGTTTAAAAGATATTGTAAAGAACCTTTTCTACCCCACAGTCAGTTTCTTTTGAACTAACATTTTTGCCTTCAGCGTTAAGGGTCATAACGTTTACAAAGCCTTTTTAGTAGTAAATTGTCACTGAAAAATAACAAAATACAAATAAAAACAACAAAAACATTTACATTTTTGTTTAAATATCATCAAAGTAAAATAAAGAAGAATATAAAAAGCATAAACTACATAAATACAAACTGGTATTTTGTTAAATAAACTCATTCAACTTAAGTATTATAACACAATTTATTTATAAGTGTATTATTTAAATAAACCCAACAAAAAAATCGCCACATCAAAGGGGAGTTACGACTTGTGAAATGTGTGCAATAAGCCCCCACCAGAGTACAAATATTTCTTTTCTTTTCATATATAAATAACATTTATGAACCAATGCGTTGTGTTCCAGTTAGTGAACTTAAACAATTCATTACTGTTACTAATGTTTATTATTCTGTTTTTGTATTTCATTTTTATATTTTTATTTAATATTTTGTATTGAATCATAAATGATTTTACTCGTATATTTAAAATTTAATTTTTTTTACAAGTACGTTTTGCTATTTATAAATTCATCGTTTTGCAAAGTTTTATGTTTCACATGAGTTTAGTTAAAAATTTCTTTTATTTAATTTCCGCTTTGTGGGGTTAAAGTATGTTAATTTTGTACAAAATTTTAATTATTTGCTAATAAGTAGAAATTGAGTAATATAACTTTGACATTGAAATCAAATAGCAAAATTAAAATTTAATTGCCACAGATTTGTTTAAATTATTTAATAATATGTTGTTGGTTAAAAAAAACATTTCATATATAATATCAAACAGCATTTCTGTGAAAGTATAGTTATTTATATTTTCTAATTCGTAACGTTTTTTATTTGATTTTCAAGCTTTCACATAAAAAAAAAGTCTGGTACCAAAACGTCGCATGCCTTGAGGCGCCATTTTAAACTTTTTTATAACTCAAAACTATCTCTACGTCTATACATGATATATTTTCATCATGATAAATGTCAAATTCCATATAGGAAAAATAGCTAACATAAAACAGGTTATTTTTCAATATAAAGTTTGACATGTATGTTATGATAAAAATTTATCACGTATAGAGATAGGGTAATGAAGAAAATATTTATTTGTCGTACTTAAAAGTATGGCCAGAAACTATTTCAATGTTTCTTTTACATCTTAAATAGTTTCAAAACAGCGGAACTGAAAATGCAATATTTATAATTTTTTTAGATTTCGAAACATGCTAGCCAGAAATTATTTTTTTCACTTCTTACAAACACAAAGAATTAACCCAACCAGTCGATTGTTAAAAAAAGTAATCCCCCTTATCGTGGTTGGCGTTTTTGTGGCGAAAACCAGGCGTTTTGTACTAGATTAAAGAAAAATGTTGCTTATTTTCTTTAATCTACTACAAATTGTCGAATTTGAAGTAGAAAAACGCCAAACACGATAAGGCCCAATATTTTTTGTTTTCCAAAATCTGGTCGCCTTATGTTACGGTTCAAAAGATGCAAAAATGTGTCACACGGAGTAGGGATGGGCAAAAATATCGATGTCCATATTTTTAACTTCGATATATCGATATTTTTCCAAATATATCGACAGTATCAAATTCGATATTTTTAGCTTTAGTTTTGTTTTGAATAGTGGGTAGGGTCACGCCCATACGAAGTACATATACATTCGTTTCCAACTACTTCTACTAAACGGATTCCTATGAAACTTTGCACACACAAAACTACATCATGATTAAAGGAGTGGCTAGTGCCACGCCCAAGCAAAGTAAATATTCTTTTTTTAACAACTTTTACTAAACCAATTCATAAAAAAATTAGCACACATATTTAGTTATCGTGACAATAAAAATTTTGGCTAGAAATGTGGGCAGTGCCACGCCCATGAAAAGTATATATTACTTCGAACTGGTTCTGCAAAACCGATTCGTATGAAACTTCGCATGCACAATTAGTTTTCGTGAAAATACAACATTAATATCAAAAAAGTGGGTAGTGCCACACCTGCAAGAAGTATACCAATTGTTTTACTTCGCTGACAATTCTGCTAACATTGTCGATGAATTAGGGCGCTGTGATGTACATTAGCATAGAAAAATATTGATCACTGTCGGTATTATTGAGTGACCAGCGCTATGCCTCCGTCACTTAAACAGTCCAAAAACAGTTAACACAATGCCACACTAATACTCATCGAAAACATTCATGATGTCGATAAGTTGCCCTGGAATTGAACTCACGTTTGTTTTGTAATCAACTCGTTAACTACTTCAGCCAACAGCACGCTTTTGAATCAATGGCTGTGAATGGAATAAGAAAACGATCTGGCCCAAAGACCGACATTGCAACACCTACTGGATATTTTATGCCATAGATCTCTCAATTAGCTTAAGCTATGTATGACTCTCCTAATGAAAGTCAACACGGAGGATTGAGCCCCGGCTAATATCATTCGAACACAGAAGTACATAGCGAAAAACACGCCTTCTACCGTTGTCTCATCCTCTTCCTAGCATAAACGACACAAGGCTGAACGAACCTGGTTACTTTTCCATAAATGATAGTTCAGTCTGGTGACCAGAAAGAAAACCAGTAACCAGTCGCAGATCATTCTTGTTAAAATCGAGGATACCATTGTACGAAAATAGTTCCATCCATAATTTGACCTACTTTAGATCCGAAGAAGAAATCCACACCTGATTTGCGGTTGAAATGTTATTCCTCCTGATATGTGACTGTAGTTGTTTATATAATTTATTTATTTATTCTAAATTTAAAACAACTGTCTTTATTAAAATTATATTCTTGAATGAAAAGTTTTGAAAGACAATTTTGAAAATACAAAAATATAAAACTTGATTGAATAAAAATAAATAAAACAATAAACATAGGTAACAAGTAAATAAATACATAAGTATGTAGTAAGACGCTACAGTGACGTCGCAATCGACCAATTTACTTTACAAAAAGGCTATGAGCTCATAAGGGGAGCAGCAGAGCCCTCCTGTGTAAATCGTCCGGTATCAAATAAATGGAAACCTTGTTTCCAATTGACAGCTTTTGTAATGAGTCGAAGCTTGGAACATAGTTTTAAACTAGAGCTGTCTGACTATCGGAAAAAACAGCTAAATGCACGCCCTTAAGGCTTTTATTTAAATTAATGTGAACAAACTTGGTGGTTGCCAGTCTAAATGGTTTGGTCAATAATCAGAATTTCCTCATTGTTATTTATTTCAAAAATATATATATTTTTTTTAAATAATCCTCACGTATAAAATTTAAAATCAGATTTATGAGATTTCTGAAGACTTGAAATTTATTCATAGTCAAAAAAAAATTTTAAGTTTCCGCTACTAAATAATTTGGAATTGACCTGTCATAACGGTATTCTTCCGATATTTTTAAGTAAAGCATTTTTGTCATTATGAATAAATTTCGAGTCTTCAAAAATCTCATAAATCTGATTTTAAATATCATACGTGAAGATTCATTTAAACAAAAATTTATTTTTGAAATAAATAAAAACTCGTCCAAAATACTTCGCCCAAAGGCAATAAACTTTCAAAATTTAATTGGATACAAACAAACGTAAAATAAGCAAACAATATTATTAAAAATTACAGGAAATACATATCGTGAGCTGAAGTGTCAAAAGTCCAAACTCCACAATACAAAAATAAAATAAATTGAATGATTTATTGCATACAAACACATGTTCATCATTCTCTTTTAGAAAAAGTTGCCTTTTAGCCATTAAATTTTTTATTCGATTTACTGCCCTTTTTACAATGTACGATTAAAAGTTAACGTGGACTTTAACGGCAAGTTAACTTTTAATCGTACATTGTGTAAAGGACCGTAAATCGAATAGAAAATTTAATGGCTAAAAGGCAACTCTTTATAAATATAACGCTAAGGCGGCCCATCCATTATACAATATTATTGCATATGTTATTGCACATACTATTGTAAATATTGTGCCAATTATAGCATACCTATAGTATGCTATAATTGGCACAATATTTTCAAAGAAAATATTACCCAATTTTCCTAACAGTGAAAAAGTACACATAACACTGAACAATGTTGCAAAAATATTATAACATTTTTTTGATTGTACAATAAGAATCAAGTCTTTTGATTTTGCCCAATATATTGTGCCACCTTCGAATATGACATACACATTAGCGATATTATTGTACAATACGAAAAATTGCAGAATTATATTGCAAGTGGGTGGGCCACTTAACAATTTCTTGTAATTAATTTTAAGCGTATAGTACCCAAAAAGATAGGAAATAGTCAGTTCGTTGAAAAATAAATATTACTAGTATTTATTTTTGTTGTATGTACTTAACACATTTTAGTTATACAGAAATATGCATTTCAAATAGCGATATTCACCTCTATAGTCCCTTTTCTTTCAAATTATTTAAATTCCCCATATTGGTTTTTAAATATTAGAAAATATCGCAGCTATTTTTTTTTATACATCCGAGGGCTTAACTCTAGTATGGTTGGATTAATTTAAATTTTCAATTTTGGAACGTGAACGACGACATACTATTTATAAATACTGCATTCAAATAAATATTTATATTTTTTTTTTTGTTTCATCAAATTGAAATGTTTCGTAGACTTAGAATGCATTTTAAAGATTATTTTCTTATGAGATTTTTGTCTATTTCAATTTCAAGATTTCTTGCCTTTTTGGCGCATATTAAAGTTTTAACAATTTGTGGAAGAGCATCGTAGAAAATAGAAAAGAATAATACATACATACTTGTTTTTTTTATTTTGGCTTAAGGCCAAGAGTGTGAAAAAGTTGTCTTGTTAAAGATTTGTGTGGATAATTTGTGTGTGTTGTGTTTTTTTAGAGGATTATTTTGTTGTTGTTTCAAAGTTATTTATAAAGAAGAATTTCTGATAGATGATGTATGTATGTACCCAGCAAAAATTTTTTGCCGATTTCGGTCAGATAAGTTGATACGAAAACGTACCGAAAATTATATGAGGAAATTCTAAGAAATTTGCCACAATCTTCAAGAGACTTCTGTACAAATTATGAAGAACTTTGGAGGGAAATTCAAAGGGAATTTTCAACATGTCTGCACAATTTCGGAAAACTCTCAAGAGATTAATAAAAATTATTACGAAAACTAAAATCTGACAATGTGCAGAGGAGGCTGCTAAAAGTTTAAGGTCGTAGGTTAGAAAACGTGCAGACTATTTTGTTAAATGTCTTAAAGAAAATAAAATTGCCTTCAGATAATGTGCAGACTAGTCTGATATTAATCGGATAATATTTCAAAAAATGTGCAGAAACGTCGTAACAAAAAACGGCCGCCTATTCTATCAAATGTCTGACGGAAATTTAGACAACAGGGTTGATTGGCTGGTAAAGCCTCAGACGTCAGACATTTCGGCAAAAATTGTTTACTGGATACCCAGCAAACAATTTTTGCCGATTTCGGTCCGAAGTCGGTCAGAAAGTCTGCACAAGATGCCGAATTCGTATCCGATGTCGATCAGAAAACGTACCGGAAATCATATGAGTGGTTGACAAGAAACCGGATCTCTTTGTCTGAGGAAATTCTAAAAACTATACCGAAAGGTCTAACAGAATTCTGTACGAACTCCGACGAATTTCCTAGGGAAATTCTAAAGGAGTTTTCGACATGTCTTATAAGTGTCGGGAAAATGTCTGATGAAACATCAGAAAATTTTCCGATTTATGTGATACGTTTTACGTCTTGGCGTATTAATATCAGAGAAAAGTCGGAGCTAAATTCGAATTTTATCAGAAATGTCGTTTAAAATTCTCCATGCATTGTTTTGCTGCTTATGGCAGCTCATCAGAAACATATACCCATATTTTATAAGTTTAAAAACTCAAATATTTGTGCGTGTAAGCTCAGGAGATAAATGAGAATTGTAGCGAAAACTAAAATCAGACAATGTGCAGAAGTGACTGCTAAAAGTCGTAAGACGTAGATCAGAAAATGTGCTGACTAGTCTGTTAAATGCCTTAAAGGAAATTAAGTTGCCTTCGGATAATGTGCAGACTATTCTGATATTAATCGGATAATATTTCAGACAATGTGCAGAAACGTCGTTTCAGAAAACTGCCTACTGATCCGCCGGATGTCTGAGGGAATTTTAGATAACTCGGCTGATTGTCTGGTAAAGTCTCAGATTTTTTCTGAAGTTAGACATGTCGGCCAAAATTGTTTCCTGGGTATTTAAACATACATACATACTTATGTATATGTATTTAAAGATTTAATGACATCGATGTGATGTACATCTGTTCGATTTATTGAACATTTCATTTTTAAAACTTGTTTTTAGCAATAGAGTGATTTATTATTAAACTTTCTTTCCGAAAATTATATCGATAATTGATGTTCAGTTTTGTGGTACAAATATGAAAAGGAAATTAAACCCAAAAGTATTAAAAGGAGAACAAATTTTACAGTTCTTACTTTAACTATGTGATTTTAGTTGACAGGCGACAACTAATATCTCTGGAGTTTTTTTTTTACTAAACAACGTTCATAAGCAGGACTCGAACTTTCATGCAACTAAAAATTTAATTTAAGCGCTTAACAAATGCACCTAACAATAAAAACTAAGCGCAAAAATATGCATTTACCTACGAACAAAGTACCAAAGCTAAATTAGTATGAAAATATTTTTTTTTATTTTTTATTATTATCTATAAGAGAAAAAACATTAAAAATAATTCGGTCTATTATTTAATGCAACCGAACTTTAGTTGCGTAGCCAGTCGGCTACGCAACTAAAAGTCGGCTGAAAATTAATGGTTGCCAGAAAGGCACGATATAGGAACTGAAATTAATAGCTCTCAGTTGTCCGTTGCCGCCAGTGTATCATTTTCAGCAACTGGCAACCCAACTGAGGTTCGCTCAGTTTCCATCCATATAAGCCTATTAATATTTTTTAAAAAATTGAGAAATATGCATTAAAATTTTTTTGTTGCTACAAAAATATGCATTTATTGCCAAAATATGCACTTACCAACAAAATATGCAACTACAAATCGATGCCAAACTACTTAAAATTTGATGATTCGCATAGATAATTAGTAAATACCTCTTTATCTATCACCACAAAAAACATGCATTTGCATGAAAGTCTGAGCCCTGTTCATAAGTGTAATTTCAAACATTTTCAGGAGAGCAAAAGTACAAATGAAAATTTTGTGCATGAGTCTACTGGAAAGTTAACATTGACCATAATGAAACGATTTTGATTAAAATTTTGTTTAGATTTTTTTTTTCGTTTTTGCCACTTTAAATTACTTTTGAAAATAGAGATAAATAAATCTGATTTTTTTTCCTAGTTATGTACGTATCGTAGAAATAAATATGCCGATTAGACCATAAAGCTATGTACAGACGATTGTCAGATCTTACAATATTGTCAGTAAAATATGCTAAAATTTCTTACAATCGTGTGAACTGGCAATTTTCACCTGCCAATATTGCCAGAAAAAACATTGTCAGTACATAGTAAGCCTGTAAGATAATTGTCAGACTTTTTTAATTGTCAGATGTGCGAATTTCTGAATCTAACAATGGCGCCATTGTCAGAGATTTCTTTCTATTGGCAGCACTGCACACATCTTTTTTTTTGGGGAACGAGAAAAATAAAAGAAATTATGCGGCTAAAATAGTTGCAATTGCTTCTTTATGTTTAATACTAATTTGTATTTTCGCTTTTTTAAGTTAACACAAGCACAGATGATAACTAAAGCCCAGATCCCACTATCGGCGCAATGCACCGATTTTCGTCGGCTCACTGCAATAGGGCCATTTATAACAAAGCCAAATAGCTTTATTTCTTAAATAATTAAGAAACAAGAGTGTAATTGCACTATACTGCAGTGGTAATAAAGCAATACGGCCTTATTTCGCAATTAACTGAGAAATAAGGCCATTTTGCTTTACTACCTATGGTTTCATTGCAGTGAGCCGACGAAAATCGGTGCATTACGAAGATAGTGGGATCCTAGCTCAATTGAAAACTTCTGTTAAATGATTTAAGTCTGGCAGCGCCAAACAACACATCTGACAATTTTTGAATCTGACAAAGGTATGAACTGCCAATTTTTTACTGACAATATTGTCAGACAATTGTTTTTCCCTAAAATAAATTCCAGATGTAAACTGTCAAAATGTCGATACACGTCTATATTTTTTGGTGGTCTCTACCGAAATCAGTCGTTAGAACCTAGTTATTAAGAAAATTAGTTTTTTGGTGCACTATGTAAATATTCGCAATTTTTGAAAAAATTAGGTGCATTCAATTTATTACGAATAAAATAAATATTTATGCATCGATTTTTATGAAATAAACCTTATTTTACTTGCAGTATGTGTGGCCTTATGATTAGTTAATAAAAATGGTAAGTGTTTGTCATTTTCGATTTTTTATAAAAAAAATTTTTAATTTTCAATTTATATTTTTCGCAATTGCATTGTGATAATTCCGAAACTATTGAGCTTAAATATAATTTTATTCCAAGGTTTTTTTTTTTTGTAATTAGATTGGACTATCCCTTCCTAAGGTATGATGAAATCGGTGTAGCAGCCTCTTGAAAAATATAAAATTTTAGAAAATAATAAAAAAAAACGTATCCGCAGAATTTTAAATTTCGACTGGTTTTGTAGTTAGGGGACTATAAGACATCGAAAAAATGTAGTTTTGATCATAGGTCATGACAAAAGTTTCATTTTGTTGCATAGTGTAACCATTTCATCAAATAAGCGAAATATAATTTATGCATACGCACAGAAAAAATACCAATATAAAATCAACATGTCGCAATGTTGATTGGAAGCCGATATACTTCACATAACCAGCGAAAATTTGCTACTGCTTATTTAAAATTGCGATTGTTTCATATTAATTTTAAACGAAAAGTTATTAATCTAGCCTTAGAGCTCTTTGTTTTAATATTTTTCACTGTTAAAACAACATTGTTATTAGCGTTAAATTTCATTACAAACCAACATCACTATCTTACCTGTTCTGTAAATCGAGTCGATTTAAAAACGCTCGATTTAGAAAAATGATATCCACTAATAGCGATTTTTTTCAAACTTTTTTGCAGTTTTCTACTTTTTAGAACTTAAAATATCATATCTGAAATTAATTTACCATGTATGATTACACATCTATGGGGACATTATATATTTTTGGAAAACGAGAAATGTACTCAGATTCGGTTTACAGAACATAATAAATTTCATGTTAAATCATCCATTAAATCATGTAGAATTAAAATAAAATTTACGTTACTTATGATGTCATTTATATTAGTGTACCTATATCTAAATTATATTGAGGCTGTTATGGCTGCAGTGGTTAGCGCGTTGACTAACGAGAGCAAGTGGCTGGGACAGCCAATTTTTCTGATGCCTATGATGACACACATCAAGCAAGTAAAATAATTAATAAAAAATTACTAAAATAATTCAGGGTTTCAACTTGAAATAACTTTAATTCAAAATGATTCTTCATGTTATTTCGGAATATAACTCATGTTATTTGAGCTTGAAATAATTTTGATTCAACATAATTCTTCGAGTTATTTCAGTATAAAATTCACGTGGCTTCAGCTTGAAATAACTTCGATTCAACACGATTCTTCGTACTATTTCATTATGAACTTCGTTTGGATTTAACAGCATTGGAATATTAAATCAACAAGGAATATAGTTATTCCAAAAGGCATAATGTTCTTTAAAGGTTATTGTAAAATTATGACAAATTAACATGAAACACCTATGAAGCAAAATCACTAGTAAAATATTTTAAATTTACCTTGTTTTTAATGGTTTTAATATTAAATTTTTCTGAGTGTAGTTGTCTCAATTTTTCGCAACAAGCTCAGTTATCGCAACTGCAAAAATTTCTATTAGTTGCGTTAAGCGAGGTTCTACTGTATACGAAATTCTTCCTTTGCAGCATACAAAGCAATAACTAAATTATTTATACGTTTTAGAGCTTTTTGAGACTTTTCCAATCGATTGGTAAGTGCATATTTTTGCAAATTTTAAGCTTTAGAGTAACTCCAAGTGAAATCCACCAATACGTGTGTCGCATGATTTTTAATTTGAATGAAAAAAAAAAACAATTGAGATTAATGTTAGAGCTACCAGAAACGAAAAACCGCCATCCTTTAATTTTTTCATTGTATAATTTCGGAATTAGTAGCCACCCGAAGTAAACATTTTTGATAATTTCATACTTTTTTATAATTGCTTTATCTTTTTACCCTACGGCTATACCTGATATATTTTTATCATGACAAAAGTCAAACTTTATATTCAAAAATAATTTTTTTATGTTAGCTGTTTTTCATATATGGAATTTGACATTTGTTAAGTGGCAAATATATTGAAATGATTTATGCTTTCTTTTATAGGGCAGTAAGGAACATTTCATATTGCTAAGCAAATCTGAACTGGAACAATTAAATTGCCAATGTAGTTTTACCTCTATGAACTTAATTAACATTAAATTAACATTTTTTAAAAGCCCGACAGAAAATGGTGATAAAATCAAAACGGCTAAACCGATTTCCTTCACGCATAGGTCAAAAGATTTTAGATCAAGTAACCTTTCAAAAAAAAAAAAATATATATATATATAAACAAAATTAAAATCGATTCAGGAATTAAATACGCCAGAAAATCATTAAAATCGATGGACAAATGTCGATTTTATTCACAATTTTATCAAGAATCGAACGGTGCCTTTTAAATTAAAATCAAGAAATAAACTAGAAAGTTAAAAGCCAACAACTAAAAGAAGTCAAGAATAAAAAACACGCTGTCACGGTGAAAATACTCGTGAAAAACGACTTAGTGAGGCTTGAAGGTCTAGTTGAGTAGATCATTTTGTCATTTTAAAAAATTGTAATACACCTTCAAAATCGGAAGTTATCGATAAAAAGCGATTTTTTTGAAACTCATGGACAAAAACAATTTTCACTGCGTTGTTTCTCCTCCGATTTTCAATTTTTAAACGGTGTCGAATGGAGGAGGTTTTTAAGCTTTCCGTGTATATTTAAAATATTTTTTTACTTTTATTTCATGCAAATATCGTCAAAAACTAATTAAATTTTTTATTTTATTCCAAGTTTTATAAATTTTGCATATTTTTTTGTAACACTTTGCTTGAAAATCTACCAATTTTTTGTATTTTCATATAAAGCGTATTTTATAGCGATTACAATAAGTCTTAGGTTATTAAAATCGGTTGGGAATTGACAAAGTTAAAATATTTTTAAATAAAATTTCAATGTAAAATTATACATGCAACACATTCCCAGTGCATTTCGGAGTTGCTCACAAAATAAATGGTAAAAACGAATAACTGATAAACTACTGTTTAGACTTTCAGGAGAACTAATTGCGTGTGCGAAGTTTCATAAGAATCGGTTAATTAGCAGTAGTTCAAATGAATATTTACTATTCATGGGCATGACACTGACCATTTTTCTAATCATATTGTTGTATTGTAACGATAACTTAATTTGTATGTAGTTTTATAAAAATCGGTTTATTAGAAGTTGTCGAAAAAGAATATTACTTCACATAAGCGTGGCACTGCCCACTCCTTTAATCATGGTATAGTATTCGAATAGAAGCTTAATGCGTATACAAAGCTTCATTAGAATCGGTTGAGTAGAAGAAGTTGAAAACGGGACCAATACGGGAAAAAAAAGAAAAAAAAACAATCCAAAATCATTTTATACACGGCAGAGTTATGAGGAAATATGCATAAAAAAATACATGACGAACAAATAAATGTACAGGTTTTTTTCAAGATCGTAGATCTATCATAAAAAGAGACTGATTTCCCCGGCAATTGCTCTATAAAGCTTTATGGTGAAAGAACTACTTTCAGTACTAGCCAGTTCGATAGCTCTTTTGTAAGCAAAATTGGATTCGCCATTCCGAATCGCATAAGATGTTACTGAACTTAATCGCCTCTATATAGAACAGATATAATTCAACTAGATGGAGCGATATAGCGCGATTTATTGAAAGAAACTTTAGGTGAACGCCTTATTTTCCATTTGAAAAATTTTATTTAAAAAATATAATTCTTTAAAAAAAATCCACTACAAAATTGGCCCAGATTTTTTATCATCATGTTGTGCTAAGAATCGGTTTAGTAGAAGTTGTCGCAAAAGAATACTACTTTGCATGGGCGTGGCAGTACCCACTTCTTTAATCATGATGTAGTTAGTATTAGAACAGAAGCTTACTGTGTATATAAAGTTTCATAAGAATCGGCTGAGTAGAAGAAGTTGAAATCGTTTTATACATGGTGGAGTTTTGAGGGAACATGCATAAACTAATTCTAAAAAAAAACCGGCTACCAAATAGGCGTGTCACTTGCCATAGTTTTTATCATAATGCTGTACATTCAAGAGAACTAATTGTGTGCGAAGTTTCATAAGAATTTGTTAAGTCAAAGTAGTATAAATTAATATTTAATTTTCATGACTGCCTACTTTTTAACCATAGTGTTGTATTGTAACAATAACTAAATTTGTATGCAAAGTTTAACAAGAATCGGTTTAGTATATGCTATTGAAAAAGTATATTTACTTTGCATGGGCGTGGCACTGCCCACTTTTTAAATCATGATAATAGTATACAAAGAGAAGCTTAATGTGTATGCAAAGTTTCATAGAAGTAGATTAAGTAGATTAAAAGGCAGGTGTGTTTACATTGTATGGGCGTAACCCCGCCCACTTTTCAACGGAACCAATCTGAAAGTACATCCTTTTAAATAAAGAAGAAAAAAGGCTGAAATCGGTTTATAAATGGCGGAGTTATGAGGGAACATCCATAAAAAAAAAGAAAAAATACATGACGAATTGATAACCTTCATCTTTTTTTGAAGTCGGTTAGAAATCAAACTGAACAAGCTTTTTCAAAATCGTAGATCTAGCATGAAACAGTGACTGATTTCTCCTGCAATTACTCTATAAAACTTTATGGTGAAAGAACTACTTTCAGTACCAGGCAGTTTAATAGCTCTTACGTATTGTAAGTTAAGTTGGATTCGCCATTCCGTTTCGCATAAGATGCTACTGAACTTAGTCGCCTCTATATAGTACAGATATAATTCAACTAGATGGATCGATATAGCGCGTGTGGTAATCGATTTATTGAAAGAAACTTTAGCTGAACGCCTTACTTTGCATTAGAATTGCTGCAAAAAACGTTGAAAATCGGAGATCACGTGTCGGATATTTAATTTAAATAAAAACGGCTGAGCCAACTTAATTGTAATTAATGCAACTCATCTCTGCATGCTTTATTCGCTTTAAGTATTTAAAGTTGCAAAGTGATTAACAATTTTCCATTGTTATAGATCGTTCCGAATTTTGAAACTAATTGTTGAGTACGTAACTCATAGTAGTGGCTGGCTTATACAATTTAAAGTTATTATGTTAAATAGTTTGTCTTTCATAGAAAAACTAAAGCAATTAAGTTGCACATTTTATAAGATTTAATGAGATATATGTATATATATCATAAGGTTCTATATGAGCCAACTTTAATATAAAATAAATCTAAAAATTAGGCAAACAAAACAGTACTTACAAATTCATTTCATCGCTAGTCACTGGTTGGGTTTTAAATCTATAATTATAGAGATCGCGTTTTATGACACTTGGTTTTAATATTTTAACACCGCCAGCAGCAGTACTTGTGGATATTGAATCGCTTTGTAGTGGTGAGTCCCACGATGTACTCACAGCTGATGTGGCCGAGGTTGGTGTCGTTAAATTTTCACTAGGTGATGATCGTATGCCACTTTGATTGGCCAGGAACTTTTCAACAGATTTTATACGTTCAGCAACGGAAATATTTGAACCAGCAGTGGAGTTAGTCAGAGAAGAAACCAATTCACTTGGCAGGTCTTGTGAGGTAGCAATTGCATTAAGAGCAGCAGCTAAATCAATCACAGGTGCTTGATCGTGACGTTCGAGCGAGCGTGTACGTCTTTTAAGTAGGAACGGTGATAATGTTTCACGTTGTTGGGCCTCCTGGTACGCATTGTTGCTATCAGGCTCACCCAACGAACGTCGTTTGGAAGGAGAATCAGTTTTAAGTATAGGCTTTACCTGGTATTCCTGTTGACCTTCACTATCGGAATAGGAACCAAACTCAAATTCTTCTCTACTTGATTTTCGTGAAGTCTTAAGAATTGGTTTGATTTCAAGTTCATCAGAGTCACCCGATGATTTCTTTTTCAATATAGGTTTAGGCGGTTTAACCGACTCATCACCTGCAGAAGAATCCAATTTTAGTATGGGTTTAATATCATATTCCTCATTGTTGGGTGTGTAGTTGATGTCATCGTTTAGAAATTTTTCTCCAGTTTCAATAGCAGCTGAAAGTTCGGCTGCTGCTAAAATCACAGCTTGAGAGATCGATACATGTTTTGGAGCATGGTCTCCACCATCAGAGGGCGTTGATGTGGAATCTTTTTTCTTCAGTATACTTTGAGGTTGGTGAGGTTCTCTGGTAGCAGAAGGACAACCATCACTTTTAGAGCTGTCATAGCTGCTTTGCTTGAGAATGCCATGATGACCTGATCCTTGAGCAGATGAATTGCCATTAGCTACTTCTTCGAGAGAATTACGACGAGCTGATTTGATCAAAATACTGCGTTCATCTGGAGAATGAGAGCGTGAATAGTAGCGCGATTCATCTAAGGATGAACGTTTTTTGAGTATACCAGCTCGTTTTTGTTTCGAGGGAGTATCCATGACACTGGACGAAAAGGTGACAGGTGAGGCATTGCTAGAAGGTGAACTTGACTCACCAGCCGAAAGATGATCCTTTTTCTTTAGAATTGACACAATATGATTGGGCGTGGCGGATACGTTAACGCCCTGTGTTAATGAACTAGCAGGACAATCTGTGCTTTTGCGCCTTAATATAGGTGATAGTTTGACTGGTTCGTAAGCTGATGTTTCTCTCTCTATACTTTTAGACTTGAGCATGCGGAGAGAACGCAACATGCCTCTTTTTAAATGATCGCCTTCACCATTAGAGGTTTCAATATGTTCCAAAGGATCTGGTTCATAGTAAATACATTCTTCTTGTAAAAAAGTTGCATGCTTAACGGGTGATGGCCTGCGTTGCTCCTCACCATTTGCGTAGGGTATATTAAGAGATTCTGCTTCCTTTTCTCTTTCTTGGCTGGCCCTCAAACGACTCATGGTTTGGGTTAAGTCTGTAATAGCATTACATGGGTTAGGTGAACTATCACTAACATTTTCTACAATTTTCATAATTTCTTCCAAACCCGTGCGAGTACGTTCATTTAGTTTGCGATTGACTTCAGAAGAACGTTCCTTACGCATTTCGCCTATGCCCGCTATATCACAACGTTTATTCGTTCTGGATATGGGTATAGAGGACTTAGGGGACGGACTGTCTTTTTGATTCTTCGGGCTGGCTGTCTGTGCTCTACGACGTTCTGAGCTAGTAGCTAAATCTAGACCTCTTCTCGCCATTTCCATGTGATAAGACAAATCATTACGTATGGCTGGTTTAGGTGGCGATGGCACACGTGTCTTATGTGGGGATATAAGAGCCTTTAACGAGGCGTCATCATTTGGCACCAAAGGACGAGACATGCCCAATTCACGGCGACGTCGTCGGCGCATAGCATTGTCATCTAAAATTAAAAAGTAATGGGTTAATAAAATTATTTCAACTTTAAAGAAAGATTTAAGAAAATACTCATAAATAAGTAACTCATTACATACATGCTTCCAAACTGTCTTTAAAATCACATTGAAAGTAAACATATTTTACACAAATCTTTTGGGTTAGTACTATAAGGTGTTGATCTTTTGTAATTTTTAGTGTAAATGATTGCAAATGTAAATGTTTTAGCTTAGATTTGACATTAATTTCATGAGTATGGAGGCTATACATTTTAAAATGGTTGTAAAGCTTTTCTTTTGGCTTACGTCTGAAGACTAAAGTGGTTGCTATTAAAATATGCAAAATTTCGTGTTGAGCGAAGGAAATAATATGTTTCTGATTTCTTTGTAAGCACATACATACATATTCATACATACATATCTAAAGATACTTCAATTGCAGTTTTATGCTTAAGTAATCATGAGCACTCAACCAAAAAAATTCATTTAAATTTTAATTTGTTTTTAAAGTGGAATCTTTTGAAACACCCACTATATACTGGATGATTGGAGATGTTGTCTATTTATAAGAGTTAAGTGTTGATATTTCATGCTACGATATAAAAAAAATAACAAGATTCAATGCTACAGATGCTGGAAAATGATGATAATGATAAAGTAATTATGGAAGATTGTAACAAGGTCCTATAAGTTTTACTTATGTA
This sequence comes from Panzeria rudis, assembly GCA_956483635.1. Classification (NCBI taxonomy): domain Eukaryota; kingdom Metazoa; phylum Arthropoda; class Insecta; order Diptera; family Tachinidae; genus Panzeria; species Panzeria rudis. The sequence goes on from OY101448.1 coordinate 129,984,353, forward strand.
TTTTAGAAAGGGAAGAGTTTTAATATATCAAATTTGAAGAATTAATACCAGTTTTTGGCCCTGTTCTGTAAACTGAATCCGAGTAAATTTCTCGCTTTCCAAAAATAAATAATGCTCCCATTAATGTATTTTAAATTGTATATAGTAAATTAATTTCAGATATGATATTTTAAGCTCTTAAAAATATGAAACTGCAAAAAAGTCTGAAAAAGTTTTGCTATTAGTGGATTCAATTTTTCTAAATCGAGCGTTTTCAAATCGAGTACATATATTTACATAACACATAGGTATAATTTGATTTATCATAATTAAATTTAACAAAATTTTGGGCCTGTCTCAGGATGTCGTCGGCAGCTGTTTAGACGAAAGAAAACTTTGACAATTTTATTTATCTATTTATTTATTTACAGCCCTTCTAAACTAGCAATGAATATGCAGGAAATGTCAAAACTATGTAGACCGTAACCATGTAGACATTAACAGTAACCGAAAATAACAATTATTATCAAAATTTTAGTTCAAAAAGTTAGGCAGAAAGAATTTGTCTATACAATATTTGAGTATAGTATTTTGATGGTGGTGAACTCAATAATAAAAATCTAAAAACACTTTCATGTCTTTACTTTTTTTAAAAAAGTAAAAATATAACTGTTATTTTTTACTGATATTTTTCAGTCAAAAAGAAAAGTTAAAATTTGACGGATATTTTTTTGGTCAATAATAAAAGTTAAAATTTGACCGATATTTTTTTAGTAAAAAAAACAGCTACTGTTAATACATATTTGAGTATTCTCACCGTATTCCCTATAGTACCCGGCACTGGGCGCTATATTCGACACGATTTACATAATACGTTTTACGAGGAGAAGAATAGCTATCACCAACACCAATTTTTATATTTCTCCAATTTACAGTGCCCCTTGTACTGTTGTATGTTTTTTTTAATAAACAGAGAGACCAGATTCGTTGAGACAACCGAATTTGTTGCCAATCGAATTGGGGCAGTTGCACCAATTATCATAGAATTCTTATTCAAAAAGAAGTTATTTACAATAATAAATAATTGCTAATGCGAATCGTTTAATCGGTTAGGTGTATCAGGCGCGGATCCAGCTTGAGATTTTGGGGGGATGGACTTCTAAGTAAAACATACTATTTTTCCAAATTTCTTTTAGGAACTCTATAGAAATTTACTCGTTTTGTATCCGCGCCTAGGTGTATCAATGATAATAAAATTAACCACTAGATAGTTGCAACAACCAATAAAAAATAAATTTAGAAAGAAAATTTTTTTAGTTGCAACTACCAATAATTGGTACTAAAATCAAATTCATAATATTTTATTCGGTTGTGCTCATCATATTCGTTACTTTATCAGGACAAAAGCATACGATCGGTTGATCTAATCAATTTAAGAATTATCAGAATCATATCTTTATCACAGTTTGCTCTTATAGTAATGAACATGGATTGTTTTTTGGATTCATAGAAAATGTATAGCGTGAGTTGAAATATAGCCTCTTCAACTAATATTTTATGGCGCTAACCATTTTCCAACTTGTATTTTTTCTGGGTGTATGTAGAAATTATTGGCTGGTTGAAACTTTACTCCAGAAAAATTAAACAAATCAAAGGAAATAATTCCCGGAGTTATTAAAATTGGGGCACAGTATGTCCTTGATATACATATATATTTACAGAAAATAAAGTCCTGGTGTTTGGCGGGCGAGCTAGTGGGAGGAGGGCCTCCTCAAGGTGCCATTGTATAATTTTTTGCTCATATATCTAAAACTATAACTTTAAGCAAAAATTTCTGGAATAACAGTTAAAACTGACAAAAAATTTTCTACAAAAATGCTTCTAATTAGGTTTTACTTGGAGTTATAAGGCAAAGAAAAACAATAAAATTTAAAAACATTTAATTGATTTAAATTAGGGATGCAACCGATAACGATATATCGCCGATACTTCAGATTTGCCGATACATCGGTATCGGCGATATTTTACTGTCGATACGACGATACTTTTAAAACTTTTTTCCGAGTTTAACAAATTATTTCTTGTTCGTTCATTTCGTTATTTTTTAAATCTTATTAATATCAATTTTAAAAATTAATAATATTTTGCGCTGTTATTTTGTAAAAAAATATAATTTATTTTTTGTTAATTTTACCATGAATTCAAATTCAGTTCGTTGTTTTTTAAATCTTATTTCCAGCAAAAAAAGACACCAGACACAATATAAAAATGGGAAGGTTTTCAAGCAAATTGTAGCAAAAAATACGGAAAATTTAAAAAATTAGAATAAAACAAAAAATGAAAATTTCTTTTGACGATATTTACATCAAATATAAGTCAAAACAAAATCTTTTAAATATGCACGGAAAGCTTAAGTCCTCCTCTATTCGACACTGTTTAAAAATTTAAAATCGGTGCAGAGACAACGCGGTGAAAATTGTTTTTGTCCGTGAAGTCCAAAAAATTAGTTTTTTTTATCGATAACTTCCGATTTTGAGGGTGTATTGCAATTTTTAAAATGGCTAAGTGATCTACTCAACTAGACCTACAAACTTCACTAAGTCGTTTTGCACGAGTAAAAAACATGCCATTTTGTAACAGCGTATAATTAAACTATTAAGTTATTTAGAAGAATATTGGTTTATAAATGTCTTTTACAAAATCGATTTTTTAAAAAGCATGGCGAGTATTTTTTAAAATTATAAAGGAATTACAAACTTTTATTTGCTCTTCTACTAATCTGCATATTTTTAACATTTGGAAGCAATGAAAATGTAGTTCCTTAAAAATTACTTTTTATACTGGGGTAATATTAATTTTACACTGTAATTTTACACTGTATAATAAAAAATTGACCTTCTTGAGTTTTGTTAATCTAAACTTGAACTCAATTTCAATATTCGTATCGGTATCGGCGATATTTGTTTTTAAATATCAATATCGGTATCGGATCGGTAAACGGCGTATCGTTACATCCCTAATTTAAATCATCCATAACACTACTTTATAAATTTAAATTTTTGGCAAATCTAAATTTTCTAATACATTTTTTGGAGTAATTAGGATGTTATAAACAAAAAAAATCATTTCGGTCGTTGTCCAGATAACAGAACATTTTTTTCGATGTATATTACTTTTTAAAGTGCCATCTAGATTCAATGGCTCGTTCGATCAAAAACCTTTATATCTTGTTTGAAAGGCCACTAAACAACGCGTCGAATAGTGGCTCATTTGCTATGGTCCGATAAAAAATTACTGAGTTATAGTGGATCAAAAGAAAGCACTAGAATTTAAATTGACCAAACAAATTCACTGACAAAAACCAAAATAAAAAAAAAATTAGCCACTATTCGACGCATAGTTTAGGCTGTTACTCTGGATGGACTTTAAAAAGAAGTATACCCTAAAAAAATGCATTAGAAAATTTAAACTTTCCAAAAATTAAAGTTTTTAAAACAGTGTTATAGATGATTTAAAATATTTTTTTTAATGTTCTTGTTTTTATAACTGCAAAAATTGTGGTGTTAAGTAAAAAGTAATTAAGAAACATTTTTGTGGGAAAATTTGTCAGCTTTAAATCTTTTATGCAGAAATGTTTTCTAAAAGTTATAGTTTCAGATCTAAGAAAATTTCACCTTGATGGGGCCCTTGTTAGCTTGCCCGTCAAACACGAGAACTCGTTACGTTTCTTTAAATATACATTAGAGTGACCCTTATTTTGAAAAAAAAAATTTCTTCCAGCCTCACCCACCAGTTTGGTGACAATTGGAAAAAAAACTGATCCTGCCAAATTTTCAGGTCAATCGGTTGGGTGTAAGACAAGGCGCCAGCCCGGTCAAATTTGGAAAAAACCATAAAATTTTGATTTCTTGCCTCATAACTTCCAATATATTAATATCACAAAAAAGTTCAATAGGAGAAAAATGTTGCTTGTGAAGTTTGCAACATTTTATTCCCTAGCAGTTTTTCTGTAGATCTAATAGTTAATAAAATATATATAAAATTTTCAATGTTGCTTGAAACTACTAAAAGCTGTTTTACACTATCTCACAAGCTGTTCGACTTCTGTAGAAAATGTAACCCTGATCTAATGAGTTTATGGAATATTTTAAAAAAGCAATAACAACACATTATTTCCGAGTTGCATTTTGTGCAGAAGTCGAACAGCTTGTATAATAGTCTAAAAAAATTAAACATTTAAAAAACCTCCGATGCAGTTGACGCTGTATCAAAAGTTTAAGAACACTCTCGATCAAGTCACCTTTCAAACAAAATTTGCTACATTAAAATCGATCTAGCCGTTTGGGAGCTACAGTGCCAAAGACATACAGATTTAACAGGATAAATCTAGAAAAGATATAATATCTTCTAAACGGCTGGATCAATTTTATTCAAACATAGCTAAGAACACTCTCGATCAAGTCACCTTTCAAACAGAAAAAAACTAAATCAAAATCGGTTCAGCCGTTTGGTCTGTACGAGGGTTCGTACATCCACACAGATCCATAGATACACAGACACACACTACAAACTTATAGCACCCCAGCATACCATATGCGCTCTAAATGAGCACATAAAGACTCTGTCATCTGAGCGCTGTCGCTCATAATGAGTTCATAAAATAATCAGAAAGTATCTCAAAAGCCTCATAAAAGAGCGTGTTTTCCTACTAAAGTGGTCACTCATAAAAGAGCTCTAACTTTTATGCATAAAAGAGTCTTTTATGAAAAATTAAAAGAATCTTTTTTGCACGCATTTAGAACTCTTATTTCAGTGCATAAAATAATCTTTTTTGCACGCATTTAGAACTCTTATTTCAGTGCATAAAAGAATCTTTTTTGCACGCATTTAGAACTCTTATTATTATCCTAAAAATCACCAAAAATACAGATAATTCAACATACAAGTTTTTATTTAAAAGATTTCAATGTTATTAAAAGTAATTTAAAAAATTAATGTAAAATAATTTTTTTTGCATATTCGCCTAGTTCATCATTGCTTATTTTTAAGGTTTTCTCGATATTTAATGCGGTCGTTTGCAGTCTGAAACCATCTTAAACTACAGTTATTAAACACCTTTTCATCTACATTAAATTTACGGTTAAAGGCTCCTCTTATAATTGCTGTTATTGTCATAGCCTGTAGACATTTTTTTTCTTTTGTTCCTTTCCAAGAGTATTTTGATGCTAGCTCATCAGTGAACATTTTTTTCCAAACATGACGAACGAACTTTGTTGGATCTGATATGCAATATTTATATATCTCGTGCTCCTTAATAGATATATCAAAAATTATAATAGTCAACATTTATTTTATAGAACTTACTAGCTTGGTGCACATATCCGGTGAGCTTTGTAATTTTTGCTCAAATTCTTCCAAATTGAATATATTTCCAAAGGGTTCTTTAGGAAGAACTGACTCCATTTTGACCTGCTGAAGATTTTTTCTCTGCGACGTCACCTCCGTCAAAAGCCGTGTGTGCATGGCAATGTTTTCCGCCTCCAAGTCTGCTACTCGTTGTTTTAGTTCTACCTTCGAAACGTTCACCACGTTGCTGGCACTTTGTGCATGCGAAATAACCAGTGTGACTTTTTACTCCAAGCACAAAAGCGCGTGCTGGGGCATCACATATTACGGAACGAATACTAATATTATATTTTTTGGTTTTATAGTTAAATCCCTCTGAAAGTAACACTTTGAGCTCTGAAACAAACAAATTTAAGTACTCGTTTACATCACTTGGTTTACTTTTACCTACAAAAAGCCCTGACACTAAAACCTTTTGAAAGCCATTGACATTTATCAAAATGGGCCATGCCTCTGGGCTTGAACTTTTGAACAGTGGGAGCCCATCGATATTAATATTAATATGCATGTCATTTTTTTCTATCGAATTATGTTCGCAGAAATCTGTCAAGGCGTCTTTTATGCCATAGTGCACGTATTCACCGCCTGCGATTTTAATGCAATTTATTTCTCTGGGGTTATTTTTTAGAGCTCTGGAATCATCTGGCAGTTCTGGTATTACACTACGCAATATATTCAATAAATTATTAACTGCACTATTACTAATGTTAAAAATTAAGGCCCATTCTGCTAATCTTTGGCGTAAACAACTCCCGTTATCAACATTTTCGTCAAATGCATCAGGTAAATTTTCGTTTATACTTTCTAAAAAAGTTTCACTTGGCACATTTCTCTCAGCAACACTATTATTTTCAATATTTGATGCTAGATTTGCATTTCTTAATTTTTTTGCACGAAGTTCACTTATTATTAATTTACTTTCTTTAGAGCTTGCTCTTTTCATTATATTAATTTATTTTATTTTTAGTTATATTAAATTTACTCACAATTGCGACTGTACGCCTTCAAAAATATGCACAAATGAATATATATATTGGTAATTTTTTTTTGTTCTGCTTAGCATGCATTTACCGTTATGTTTCAGCGCGTGTACGCAGAAAACACTCATAAAGAACTCATAAAAAACCTCATATATGAGCTCAGAAATATTTACGCAGAAAGCACTCATTGAAACTCATAAAAACTCTCATATATGAGCTCATACATAAGAGCGCTCCGACAATGGTATGCTGGGACCCCTTTTTTAGTCGGGGGTTAAAAACAGCTTAAGGAGATAAAAAACAGCATTGGTGCGACTTAAAGATATTATTGTTGTCGAATTTGGTTTTTGTTTTAATTAAATAGGACAACCCGTTCTCCAGTTACATATAAAATTTCTTGTTAAACAAAAACTTTGTATTGTTATAAAAAATTCTACAAATAATTGTTAGCCATTCCTTATGAAGCTATCAATTGTGACAGCGAAATATTGAATAAAGTTCTTTGTTAATTGTTACTTTATAAATTGGACCTTAAGCTCAATAATTATCTATTAACAAATTTTGATAAAAAAAATTTTTTTCGACAAGTTCGACGATATCTCTAAAACTAATCTGCAGATTAAAAAACAATATTCATATGACTTAAAGATAATATTGTTGTTGAATGAGCTTTTTCGTTTCAAATGAATGGGGCAACCCGTTATCCAGTTATGTTAACTTTTGCTTTGCAAATAAAAACTAAAACAAAAAAATAAAACCGAAGGCAGATTCGGACTCACCGGCTGAAATTACATACGAAACCGTTTTCAGTTGTTCCATTCCAAAACCTAGTAAATTTGTGTTTTAGTTACCATGACCTACCTGGTAGGACGAATGAAGCATTAAAATAAGCTAATGTTGCTTGAAAATTTTATATTTATTTTATTAACTATTAGATCTATAGAAAAGTTGTTAGGAAATGTTGCAAGCTTCACAACCAAAATTTTTCTCCCATAAGCTTTTTTTGTGAAATTAATATTTTGGAAGTTATGAGGCAAGAAAACAAAATTTTATGGTTTTTCCCAAATTGAGCGGACTGGCATCTCGCCTTAGCACCAACCGATTGACCTAAAAATTTGGCAGGATCAGTTTTTTTTACCAATGTTTGGGGTGAGACATTGAGAAATCGAATTTTTTCAAAATATGGGTCACTATTATATATGTACCAAGGACCAACTCTGCCATTTCTCAAAACTCCGGGAATTATTGCTTTCGATTGACCTTATGCCTAATTTGCCTACGCTATTTATATTGCCAGGGTTTTGCTCGTAAAGACTTTCTTTTAGGAACTTTTATTTGATCATACCTTTGCATAGGAATATCAATTCGAGTTTTTGTTGGTACTCCATCACAAACGTTTAATCCAATATTAAATTGAACAACATATGCATGACGTTAATCGGAACATATTATGAAGATCCGTAACTCAGTATAGTTAATTGAAGGTAACCATTCAACAAATGGGACGTAAAGTTACCAAATTCCAATAAACGTGTCCCGATGGCTCTTTATATGTACGTACATATTTAATTTTAAATGATACGTAATGTTTAGTAGTCCACAGCTATCATACGACTGTGTATTTTTTTAGCGATTGTGTTATTTGATTTCTTTACACTAGTATGAATTGAACAATTATTATTTCATTATGAAGTTCAAATTTTCGATAACACATTCGAAAATTTTAATAATGGGCGTAATAATGGCCTTCAGTTGCTTCATCGTTAGTGGCTTACAGTTTGAACTATTTATGTAGTTTCAAAGAAAAAAAGTTTAAAGATGACCTATTCAAAAATTGACTTCTCAATAAATTGTTTTCGCAATAAAGCCATGTTGTGAGGCGCGTTTGAGCATATTTTAAATCTTCCTGTTCGCAGGGAAACAATTAATTCAGAAGTTTGACTTCTGAGGTTCTCATGTGTCTGCTATCACATAAGAGCCCCAAATTTGTAATAATAAGAAAATCACTTCAGTCGCATTCTGGCAGCCACAGTGGGCCGGCATCAGAAATTTTATTACGAAATCAGCTATCCGATATACATATATTTTGTGAACTAAAAGTTCTTTTCGTATATTTTACAGAAACACCAATCAACTTACCACCGTCTGGTGTTGCCTCTTCATTCAACGAACGATTTAAATTCGATTTGCGTTTCGAAGACTTATCACGCTCCTCATGGTGCCTAGGTGATCTATTTGACTATATGGAAAATAATATTAGAAAAATAAAACACTCATTAATTTTGAAAATCTCTTCTAAAACCAAAAAGGTGACTTACGGTTCTACATTTATGAACGGGACTCAATTCCAAAATGTTTTCATTATTTGGACCGCCATTACTCATGGAAGTTTTTGATGTATCCGAATCGGTATACATGGTGGAACAACGTGGTCTTATAGCCGAACTACCTTCTGTGTTTTCCGAAGGGCTTATGGGCAAATCATTAATTTCCAAAAAATCAGCATCGATAACATCACCATTATCGATATGTTGAGATGCTTGTTGAGAACAAGCCATCGGTTTTGTCTTCATATTAGATGATGCAGTAATTTTAATCGTATATTCTGTGCTGTTATTTTGCAATTTCTGTTTGGGAGACTTGGGTGAATTGGCATTCGAGCGTAAGGTGTTCGATCTAGAGGCTGAGCATTGAGTTTCACTAAGATTCTGTTTCATGGAGACGGAAACTGAGGGTATCAGTTTCTTGTTGCCACGATGTGTTGGTGAGCTATTGGCTGAGGACATTTTGAGATTATTCTCTGCTTCAGAGCCACTGGCTGTTAGTTTAGGATTATCCGAACAGTTGCTGGAGAGTGAAGCACGTCGGTTGTGTTGGGTGTAATGTTGGGGTTTAGGTGATGTGGGAGAGGTATAACGTAGTTGCTGCAATTTTTCTTCGTCCTTTTTCTTGTCTAATTTTGGGAAAGAAGCAATAAACAAAAGGAAGGGAAATAATTTATACAATCATTGCTTAGGGTATTAAGTATAGTATAGCACAAAAGTTAGATACATATGAGTATATAAGTTCCATAGAGGTAAGGATAGGAGAAAGCTAGAGTAATATGATTGATTAGAGTAGAGGAAGGGTTAGAGATATCTCATTTTATACATAATTGTTTATTTTACATACATATGTATGTAGATACCGATGGCGAAATATAAAAAAGGCGTAGCCCGAATTTTCGTTACTTTACGCGAGCATAAAAAAAAGCTGAATAAAAACTAAAATACTTACATACCAAAAATTATAAAGTGGCCATAAATCGTTTTCTTTCAGCCTTAGCTTTAACTGAAAATGCGATTTAGAAAAAAATCTAAGTATGCTTTTTCCATATTAAGCTATCGTCACATTAATATATACATGTTATCAAATTTATGGCGTCCCAATGAACCAAGCGATATCGAAACGCTTTTAATATAAAACCCCGCTTTTCTGGAGTTTTCAAATTAAAAAAAAAACGGCATCGAATTCTCAAGAGGGATGGACCTACAAACATTCGGCCATGTCACAGAGTTCAATTCCGTTCGGAAACGGAATTCAATCAACCCTAATATGTCAAGCCCTATGTGGAGCATACCGCACCATAATAGCCCCGCCAACAGTCTGGACACACCTGACAAATTTGCGTATTTTAGTTTTCTTTTTTGGACACCAGCTGCTACAAAAATGGGGTAGGTTGAATTCCGTTTCCGAACGGAATTGAACTCTGTGACATGGCCGATTATTACGCCAAAAACCGGATGTCTGGTCAGGTTATTCATATCTGATAATCGTTTTGATGATAGTATTCTTGACTTAATATTAAGCACCTTTTTTAGCCCCCGACCAAAAAAGGGGTATTATAAATTTGTAGTGTGTATCTGTCTGTTCCCTCGTTGAGCCTAAACGGCTAGGCCGATTTTAATTTACTTTTTTTGTGACTTGATCTAGAGTGTTCTTAGCCATGTTTGAAGAAAATCGGTCCAGCCACTTAGAAGTTATCACATATTTTCTAGCGGTATCCTCTTGAATCTATTTTTGTGCCACGGTAGCTAGATCGATTTAAATTTAGTTCCTTTTATTTGAAAGGCGACTTGATCTAGTCTTGTAACCTACCCAGCAAAAAATAAATCAACGCGTTCAAAATGAAATAGTGTTTCATGATTTCTTCGAATGCATTCTGAATACCATCGTAAATCGAAAATAAGGCTATAGTTGAACTCATTAAAAACGCATCCGATTTTATTAGGTAATATATTGCATAAAATATTCACCGAAAAAGGCATGCAAAAATGGAATAAAATCATCACATTGACACATTTTCATAAAAGAAGTTTTAGCTCCAACAAAAAATAAGAAGACAATAGCTCAGTGGTAGAGAGCATGTCTTAACAGCCAGAAGAGCATTGTTCGTATCCCAGCTGCGGCAATATTTTTTTTATTTAAATTTTTTATATATGAGTTTCACGAACCCATGCAAAGCGCAACCGAATCATAGAACTTGCATTGGTTCTAAGCACTCATTTCAATGATGAGCAGTTTTGTTAAATGTGAACCCATGCTCACCAATGACACGCCTGTGTTAAAATCATGCGTTCTACATCTAAATTAAACCAGTTCATTTTCAGTAGAGCATATGCACTAACTATTTCTTTTGCATGTCTTTTTTTTGCTGGGTATATTTGAAAAAAAAATCGGTCCAGCCGTTTCGTAGTTATCATCCATTTTCTTCGGGGGTTTTTAACATTTTTAATTTAATGTTATTTATTAAAATGATTACTTGAGTTGAGTTCATTTGCTTATGAATCCAAATTGACTATTGCGCTACCGTTCGTAACGTTATATTCAGAAAGAATCATGTATTATTAATATTCCAAGGAACAAGGGAAAGATTAACATCAACGTACACAGCGGAACAGAGCAGCGCTACTTTCGGAAACCACTACACTTCCATCATCAGTGCTCATGTGATCGAAAATTCGGACTTATATTGCATTTACATTCTAGTACTTACGTTTTTTATGGGAAATTACAAAATTTCCAATACAAAACGATTTGGACGACATCTGCTAAATTTGGACGAAATCTACTCAAAATCTGGTAGTACTTTGTGATGAAACTATAGGGTTTTCCAAATTGTACTAAAACATAAACCGCTGTATAATATTTTTCTTTAAAAGGTGTATTAATTATTTATTATAATTAGCTATGCTGCAATTGCTTGGTTATTGTTAGGATAAAATATAAGTCAGTCTTGGATACGAAAATTGGATACGAAATCCTAAAAAATGTCACAAAAGCTTGTAAACGCTATAGATTTCAATAAAACCAAATCAAATCTACTAGATTTCGGCGCAATGTAAATGTACTGTTAGTTTCCAAATGAGTGAAAATTATTAAAATTAATTATTAACAAAGTCCCTCAACAACAGTGGTGCCCAAACATACACTACTATATTCTGCGTTCGTGTGTGTGCTTCACGGCTAAATACCCTGAAGGAAGCCTGGTGCCGAGTGTGTCCAAGTCACCACTTTTGTCGAAAAGTTTGGTGACTTTTTCGTGACATTGTCAACGAAACGTCTACACTTTTTATGTTGCTTTAATGGAAAGAGAAGTTTTTGAGGACTACAAAGCGATTTTTATTGTATAATTTTGTTGTGTTGAAAATACATGCGGCTGCACGCAAAAACAAACCACCGACTTTGGTCGAGTGGTCAAGCGGAAAAGAATTCTGAAGAGATTAGCGGGAGCTATTAAAACGTAAGTTCAATCCTCCATGCAGTAAACATTTTCTTTTTCTATATGCTTCACATTTATCTCTAAATAAAAATATAATTTAATTGAACAAATAAATTAAAATTTATATTAAAAATTAAAATGAAATTAAAAGCGAACTCAAGCCAAAATAATTAAATTTCTTTGGACAAAAATAAAACTTTTCATAAAAAGTCCAATTTAATTGCCTATGTAGTAAAAAGTTTCAATGTCTATAGCGCAGAGCATAGCCTGGTGACAGTCAATAGTGAATCCGTACAATTTCAATATCAACATTTCCTGCAAGGTAGATGGACTGTGTGTTTCACACCCACTGTACGTGTGTAAATATTGAAAAACAGCCGACCAACACTGTGTTATGAGAATTGAGAGCATGAGTTTAACTGATCAACAAAAGATAACGAAAATCATTATATCTAAAGACGAAACAATCGTTTGACGCTGTATTGATCTCTTTCCCAGAACATGGAGAAAAGTATTTGATATCGATAGACCATACGATTAATAATAATTTTTTTAGTTTATATTTTTTCATTAAAAATACACGTTGCGAATTAAATTCAGACAGGCGAGGATACAGCGGGTATTTCACTCTTTCTCCTTCGAAATAAATAAAATCATTTCCCACAATAAACTTAAGCTGAGTCCGAGTCTTCTATGAACAATTTCTCTTAATCGACCTGTGCAGTGGCTACTAGATCATGCTATATCGCAATATGAATAATGTAGCCACGATGGAAAAATTAAGACTAATACGGGATACGGTTTCGATTCTCGTCAAAGATCTCTGTCATATTATGAAAAACACAAACACTAGCAGAAAGAAAAAATTGTTCTTCGAAAAATTTCAATGACAGCAGTTTATCAAATATTAAAACTGCTTTCAATTAATTTATTGATTGAAATCGATTTTTACATTTTTATACTTTAAAAACAAAGTCGAGTGTCGCAAATTGGATTTAAATCGGTCAAGTGTATCAAGAGATCGTTTGATTTTGTTTTTTAAGTTACCCCAAAAATCAATAATTTTTGAGCGCTTTAAGAACGAATTAACGGAAAGTTACAGGGAATGCCCTGTACGGTCAATCTTTTTCCATATTTACAGGTTCACGGTGGTTTGGTAATTCTCAATTAAAAATTAATCTATACATTAGGGTGTAATGAAAACAAAAAATAGCCTGTGCGGATTGTTTTGGTACTTGGTCTAAAGCTTGAGGGGTAAAAATATTTTGTCAAAACAGATAACTCCTGGACGTGCCTCACTGAGGTCAAAGTTCAAATTTTGTACAATTTACCAAAATTAAGCTCAATTTACGGCCCCTATTATGATTCACAACTAAATTGATAGCTGAGTCGTAGTTGTCAAATTCTTATTATGAATTACAATTTTCATCAAAGTGAGGCAACTACTTGTTATCATTAGTGTTTTGGTTTTATTTCGACTAATATTTTACTTTTGCTAACCTTTAAAATGGTGATTTTAGGCGCATATCTATCCCACTTGTCAACCAACATTGTTGTCATATTCATAAAAATAGTAGGGCCAAAATTAAAAATTCAAAAACCGAGAGTATAGATAGGACCTTTTTTCAAACATTATTTCGACGACAACTAAAATTAGTTGTGAATCATAATACAAAAAACAATGGTTGAGTTGGATCGTACCATTGACAACTTAACCTATTTGAGTTGTGAATCATAATAGGGACCTACATTAAACGATCTTCCATTAAGCGGTGGTAAAAATTTTGGGCCATTTCGCATAACCATAACGAGTGACCTGTAGTCAACAAAAATCAAACTTTGTGAAATTTACAAAAATGAAGCACACTTTGGTTGATAAGTAGACCGGTTTCGGCTATATGTCATCTTCAGTGTCCTATTTGAATTTTGAACTCAATGGGGAATGCCTAAGAGTTATTCGATTTGGCTAAAATGTTCACCACGTGGGTTTTATACCAAATGCCACAATAATCCACACAGGTTTTGTTTGAATAAAAATATATATATTTCATTGCCACCCTACTATATATTAAGTACATACTAGCCAGTGGGATGACAATCACATGTTTGTCTATTCACTATCATATGCTTTTCATTGATACCCGACGGTTTGTGAAGGGGTAGACGGCAAACACTTCAGCTGAAAGTCCATACCACGCGTTTCGTGCGTTGCGCGCTTTGTGCCTTTCATACTTTCTACGCGTTTGTAAGTTCAGGTTACATGCAACGCGTTTTCTGCGCCAAGTTCTTTGTTTTGATTAGGTGTAGTGCAAATTTTTTTCAAATTAAAATAATATTTTTGACAAAATCAAATGCGAAATTCAGATTGAAAAAGAATTTGTGGAATCCATTGAGTTTATTCATGCATTCATTGAGTTATGCATCCATTGCATTCATTGAGTTTATGCATCAATTGCGCTTGCTTAATAAATGGATAAAATTAATAAACATAACAGAGATGAGACACAGTACATAAAAGTAGTCGATAACTGCAATGCAAATTTTGTTCATGAAAAAATTTGCATGCATTTTGTTCTTGAAAATATTTGAAAACTTTATTATGAACGTTTTTTTTAAATTAAACAACGTTTTTTAAAGAAAAAGATAGAAAAAGCTAATCTACGGACAAACATATTTATCGATAACATTGAAAATAGAATATTATTTGTCATCCCAGGCTATCAAAAACAGCTGGTATTATTCATGGCGCCGGCGACGTATAAAAAAGTAGAAAGTAAACCGAACTTTCGCGTTAGACGCGTCTACGTGTTTTTTCTTGTTTTTATACTTTTTTTAGTGTTTGGAAACGCCATTGGCGAAGAAGGGTCGAAACCTGCTGGGTATGAAGAAAAACTGAGTTATACCATATTTACACTATGCAACTCTCTTTTTTCAGTGAGAAAGACAGAGAAGAAATACAAAATGTTTACATTTCTATTTCAACACTCTCACTTAAAATGAAAATTGCTTGCAACAAATTGCATAGTGTATATATGGTATTAGACGAAAAACTCGCAAAGTCAACCGGTATACGACATTTTTTTTAATGAAACATAATAAATTAGTGTTAGAATATATTTGGTTAAATTGTTAATTTATTGCATATTTGTTGTTAAAATAATTTTAGCAGAATTCCTTTCAGATTTTTTAAAGTATTATTTGATTTACGGCCCTTTTCACAATGTATGATTAAGAGTTAACATGGACTTTAACGACAACTTTTGTATGCCGAACTTGCCGTTAAGGTCCACGTTAACTTTTAATCGTACATTGTGAAAAGGGCCGTCAAACGGTTAGTTTTTTTAAACTAAAAAGTCGAATGGTTAAAATTTCTACGATACCGCAAAAGTTAGTTAACTTTTTAAAAGCAACAACTACACTGTACACAATTTTTGTTTAATTAATAATAAAAATCACAATTTCAGGTTGCCTTGGAAGGAGGGAGAGGTTTATACCAAATAATTATTTTTAACCAAATTGGAATAATATAAACCAAATATATATTTTTTTCATTTAGCTTTAATAAAATTTTTTTATCAGTGTATAAAGAGCACTCACCCAGTGCAGCGGCACGTAAACGTGTGGTTTTCGTGGTACGCACTAAATGCACTGACGAGGAACACGTCGAAGAAGAATTTGGTGATAGTGGTGATAGCGTTAAGCCCCCCAAACCGGGGCTGCTCGGTGATAATTTGACAAAATGTTGAGATTGTTGTTGCAGCTGGGTTATAGTCACCAATTGCTGTGAGGGTGATGACAATGATGCGGTTGAAAATAATGGTGCATTTGTAGTGATTATAAGCGGTGATAAAGGGCATTTACGATATTTTGATGGTGATAGAATTGCAGAAGTAGAAGAACAATTTGCAGCAAAGTTTTGTTTACGTTGCTTAAGAACTGATGAAGCAGTAGGCGTGGCATAATTATTATTGCAATTATTCTGATTAGTGTTAATATTATTCAAATTTAAATGATTATTGTTATTGAAATTATTGGAATTTATGAAATTGAGTTTATTGGAAATTTTTAGTTGTTGCAAAGGTGCATGTTGTTGCACATGTTGATGGGGATGTTCCATTAGTTTGTATTGCAAGCCGGACATTGCTGGACAGGCAGAGGAAGAAGCTAAAGATAATTTTAATTTTATTTTAAC
Organism: Panzeria rudis; assembly: GCA_956483635.1. NCBI lineage: Eukaryota > Metazoa > Arthropoda > Insecta > Diptera > Tachinidae > Panzeria > Panzeria rudis. Next base: position 130,000,671 of record OY101448.1, read on the forward strand.
AACATTTTAAGGTTTTTAATTTTTCTTTTCAAAGCATTAAGTGAAATAAATGAAAGCAGCAAATCATATGGATTTTAAGAATTTATATATTTTGTAAAGCTTATGCATTTTTAAACTGCTTGTAAAATGCCAAGAATTCAAAATTAAAATTTTGAGTTTTTATAAAAGAAATCGAAATTACGGTTTTATTTTTAGCATTATTCTAGCTATAATTAGATTCTACTTCTGTTTATAACTTCAAAAATGTAACGATATTTTGTTAGCCTTGAATATTTAATTTTATTAATGTGATGTTTGATTTTTCTTGATACATATGTGAAAAATATATACATATAAAGATATTTCTCAAAGATTATTTCCCAATATTTAGAACCTCGTAATATTTCAAGCTCAAATATTTATAATAGAGTATGTATATGAAAAATTTTTTAAAAATACATGCTAAGAAAATTCAAAAATAATATCAGTCTTTATCAGCAAACCCAAATCAAGGTAACAATCACTTGAAGATAATTGAATTTAGTATCTGCAATTTGATTTAATTTTCTTTTATAATTTTATTGGTTCAGTATCAATCATAAAAACTTTTTTCACTTCAAATGTATATTACTTATCATATGATTTATTTATTTATTTATTTCATTTCTTTTTATGTTATGTAGAGTTTGTACTAAGGAAACAAATATAGTAAATAAACGGATAGTCTTGAATTGTGTACACTCTACACAAGGCTTTTGCAGAAGATATGAAATATTATTCAAGATGATTTTTAAATTCAAGGGTAAGATATTCAATCTTTCGAGAGTAGTTAGTAAAAAAGTTCAGCAACCGTAAGCAATACAATTATTGCAACCGAACGATAATAGTTAATACAGTATTCCCTCGATTTTCGTCGTCATTGGTTCCGGAAAATAGTGACGTAATTCTAAACAACGTAAATCGAATTTGATATTGCACATAATAAAAATTGGATTTCAATGTATTATTTCTTTTTATAATTGAGGCGACTTAAATCGAAATGACGACGCAAATCAAAATGGGAGTGAACAAAAATTTCGCCGACATAAAAACACCGAAAAAAAACAAAAATTTTAACTAAACTCTGGGATTACCCGGTTTTTGCTAATAACTTGTAACCAACTCAGGCGACGTAAATCGAATGGCGACGCAAATCGAATTTGGAAGGCACCAAAAATTTAACGGCGCAAATCGAATGGAGACGCAAATCAAATTTGATAGTTGCACAAAATTTTACGACGTTAACCGAAACAACGTTAATCGAAGCGACGTAAGCCAAGGCGCTACTTATATGCAATTATCTTTTATTTTTAACATCTTTTTCTATCGTGGAACAACGAAGGATACATTACGAAAATTAAGAGAATGATATTACAAACGTTAAAACAAGAGATGGAATGAGACTACGTTTTCACCCTCGCTCATGAACACCGATGTGAACTCATGATTACCAAATAACCAAGGCAAAAGTAAGTAAAATTAATGAAATCATTTATTAAAATTAAGCCATTAAATTTAAGTTTTTGTTTAACAATTTCTAGATGTTGATGCAGCATAACCATTTATATTTCAGAACTTATCCCGTATTATTTCACAATTGTGGTCAAGCCAAAAAGTCTTTGCAAATTTTAGAAGGAGCGGAACTGAAATAAATCTAGTGACATCCCAAGTTCTAGGAACCGGTCCGAGTTCTAGCACTTTCTATGAAAAGTACCTGTCAGATAGGGCTGCCAGGGAATGTCCCGCTTCTAGCGGCTAAAATCCCGCGCGGGAATCCAAATTCCCACTTTTCTTTGCTTGCATTCTAGTCATATTTCCTCACTGCTACCAAAAATATACATACATACTATTTTTACAGAACTCAAACATGGTGAGCTGATAATACATACATATTTACAAGAATTTAATTTTCTTTTAATACTGCGTCCTAACAATTCATAAATTTGTTCTAACATTTGTCAAACTTTATACATAAAAACTAGATTAAAGTTACACACAGGCGTTTACGCCAACGCCTTACACAATCAGGCTTTATAACTTGCGTGGGTAGCCTTAGCGTTGTTATCATTCCTTCTTTGTATTAATTTTTTATGTGTCAGACCACCGGCACAAAATACAGTACATTTGAACAGACTTACCTAACAACATGTATTTTGGCACGCTGAAAACTGGACTTATGTATTCGAGATTGTTAGCGATGTTTCGCAATTTACTCGAAGTTTTGAGAGTGTTCAATAAAGTGATTCGGCCTCCATACAAAAATTTAAAGTAGAGCCAGTCACCCCCTAGGATTAAAGATTAGTTTAAAACATTCCTAAAAATATTATTTTTAATTTTTTATCACGCTTCTCGGAACCGCCCTTTTAATTTTTTATACACTGCTTCGCCATTAGTACACCGATCATAACATATTGCATATCGTTATTCATGGCTTGACTATGGGCATATTTTTGCTTTAGTAAATTTTTAATCCGACATCAAATTCAGGGCTCCACTTACGATCCAGGGGCGTGGAAAAAATTTAAAGTAAAATTGTTGGGATTGTTTTCACCTAATCTTTAATGCTACAGGGTGACTGGCTCAACTTTTTTTCGAACCAACTTCCTACAAGCCAAACGGACCTCAGATTCAGCACCAGCGCAGCGAAGTACATCTTTAGGTGGGTCTGGTCAAATGCACAGGCCACGCTTTTGTGTGTGCGCCGGTATGATTAATTAATATTAATATTTCACAAATTTTAATATATTTTTCGAAAAAGAAAATGTTCAGTAAACACTTTTTGTTCGATTAAAAAAGAGAAAAAGTTAAAGACAGACAGCCAAACATATACTACAGTTTTGAGTTTTAATCAAAGTGCAGTCATGTTTAAAGTTTCTGTTTGTTTGTAATGGTCTTCGGTTCGAGACGTAAGAAGGAGTCAGTATCTATTGATTTATTTATTTGTTTAATTTTATTTTTTGTTAAATTTGCATAAGTGACACATTACTTTGTTGGTAGGTTGGTTGGTTGGTAGGTAGATTTGTGGCAGCTATTGTTGCCGCTATAACGAGGCATCCATGGCTTGACAGATACATTTATATTGTATATATAGAAAGAGTACCAGACAGACGTCAAGACATCAAAAAGGTTTGATAAAATAATCAAAACACTTGACTGACAACCAGACATTAAGACAGACAGACAGACAGACAGACAGACAGACAGACATATAGAAATACATATAACTTTAGAAACAGACGAAAAAAAGAAAATATTGGTTGGTTTATGATTATTTTGTTACTTAATGTATCAACCAACGTTCCAACGAGCATGAAAGAGGAGGAATAAACGAATGAAAAATTAGCTGGAAACCATAAAAGTCATATTTTGTAAGAAATTTATTTTATTTTTATTTATATTAAATACAACCAAGAAACAAAAATACCAATAACAATAAGAAAAAACTAATACCAACCAAGTGACATAATTTATGATCATAATTTAATATATATAAAAAACACAAATAATTTAATATATGTAAGCAATTTTTTGTTTCCTAATAGTGCGTTTACATCTGAGAGAAAGCAAATCTAGTACTTACGAGATTTCGAGCAAAATCTAGTAGATTTCGAGTAGATTTCTCATACAAAACAAAATCTACTTCGTCATTAGATTTCGAAGAAATCTACTCAAAATCTAGTAGTTTTATTTTTTTCTACTATCCTGTACAACCTTTTGCTATAAAAGGTGTGTGAATTAGCTAATTTTGCCTATGTTGGGTTATAGTCTAACAAAAATTTTAGTCAAAGGATTTTGTTCTGGATACGAAATCTTGATAAATGCCCAAAAAAGCTTGGTGCAAGCGGTATAGATTTTGATAAAAATTTCAAATGTAATCTACTAGATTTTGCTCAGATGTAAACGCACTATAAGATAACGGTGAAATATTAGACGCAATTAATTGTAGCATCAATTTAATAATTTTTAATGTTATTGAAAAGTGATACCCGCTTTGTATCTTTTGTGGTGATTAAATAGTTACGAAAGTTTTTAACTTGGTATGTTTAGTAGCATAGGGAAATTGATTTTTAATTAACAAACCAATTTAAATACATTTGAATATTGTTTTATAATGAACAAAAAAACTATTGGTTGATTTTATTGGAAGTTTTGGAACGAACTTAAGTTTACAGAATATTGCCCGCGAAAACAATGGGTGTCGCTGCACTGACCAAAATTAGCCGTACAGGATATGAAAATTTTTTTGACTTTGTAATTTGCATAAATACTAGGGATGTAACGAATACCGATACCGATACCGATATATCGGCGATACTTCAGATTTTCCGATACATCGGTATCGGCGATATTTTACTGTCGATACGACGATTCTTTAAACAATTTTTTTATTTTTTTTAAACAAATTATTTATTTTTTTGTTAGTTTTACCAAGAACTAAATTCATTTCGTTATTTTTCAAATCTTATTAATATCAATTTTAAAAATTAATAATATTTTACGCTGTTATTTTGCAAAAGCAATAATTTATTTATTGTTAATTTTACCATGAACTCAAATTCAATGCGTTGTTTTTTAAATCTTATTCCCAGCAAAAAAGACATTATAAAGAAATCATGAAAATGTAAAATTCGCGATCGGGAAATATTGCGAATTTGGATAATTTCTAATTAGTTTCACATTTGGTCGTCATTGCAAGAAGTTCTCTTTTTCGATTACCAATCACCGAATTTGAAGTGATGTTAGGACATCTTTCTTTTTCGGTGTTCTATAATGATTCCTCAAATAATTCTGGCAAAAAAGCCGACTTCAGTATAAAGAATAATATACTGGATGGCCTTCCATATAAACAATTTTGAAAATCGGTAGGCAAATGGAGGAATTGTGCTCTAATAAATATTTTGGGTAAAGGCGTGGAAGACTTGCCCCACAGATTTTCGTAGAAAAATTATGCGACCAAACTCTAGGCAAACCCTTCCAAACAAAAAATAAATTTTGCAATTCGGCCCATAAATGGAGAAGCTATGCGATAATCAATATTTCTGAGGGAAGGGAAAATCCCGCACAGATTTTGGAGAAATGTTATGGTACCAACCTGAAGGGGGATTTGCAGCAAATTTCGCAACTGATTTTCGAAAAAAAACTGTAGTCAAACCCTTTAAAATAAAAAAACATTTTGATAATCGGTTCCCAATGACAAAATTATGCATGAGGGAAGCAAGTTTCCCCCTCCCATTTTCGAAAAGAATTATGGGGCCAAACTACTAGCGAACCCTTGCAAACAACAGAAGAATTTTGGAAAGCTGTTCACAAATGACAGTTATGGATTGGTGGGGAAGGAGTGGTGGGGGAGCAAACTTGCCTCTCCGATTTTCGACAAAAAAATTTGGGACCAATTTTTGTCAAACCCTTTCAAACAAAACAATAATTTTGAAAATCGTTTCACAAATGACAGAGTTATGCATGGGGGGAGCGAATTTCCCCCTTCGATTTTCAAAAAAAAAATTATGGGACCAAACTGCAGGCAAATCTTTTCCAGCAAAAAAGAATTTTTTAAATCGCTTCACAAATGACAGAGTTATGCGTGTACAAACATAAAAAAGTAAAAAAAAATAACATACGCGAATTGATAAATTTCTTCTTTTTGGAAGTCGCTTAAAAAAGGTTAAAAATAACCAATTTTCAGAACTTGTTTCTTTTTATGCGAATTTAAACACAAATTTGTGTTTTCATGTAAATTTAAACGAATAAATATAAACTTTTAGAAGACTTTTAATAATTAAGCTATTAAGTTATTTAGAAGAATATTAGTTGATAAATGTCCTTTAATAAATCGATTTTTTAACAAGCATGCCGAGTATTTTTTAAAATTACAAAGGAATTACAAATTTGTATTTGCTTTTCTACTAATTATCTGAATATTTTTAATATAGATTCTTTGGAAGCAATGAAAATGTAGTTCCTTAAAAATTACTTCCAATTTTATATACTGTGTTAATATCTATTTTAAATATTAATAATCTCTTACACTGTAATTTTGCATAATAAAAAAATTGCCCTTCTTGAGTTTTGTTAATCTAAACTTGAACTCAATTTCAATATTCGTATCGGTAACGGTATCGGTATCGGCGATATTTATTTTTAAGTATCGGAATCGGTATCGGATCGGCAAAACGGCGTATCGTTACCTCCCTAATAAATACACTCCGTAGTGATTTTTCTAATAAGTGCCCTTGTTGTCACCATTTGGAGGCAGAGCTCTTAGAATATTAAATGCCATTAGCAGAATGAAATACATAAATACATACATAAATACATACATAAATACATACATACATACATAAATACAGACATACATACATACATACATACATACATACATACATACATACATACATACATACAGACATACATACATACATACATACATACATACATACATACATACATACATACATACATACATACATACATACATACATACATACATACATACATACATACATACATACATACATACATACATTCACACATACATACATACATACATACATACATACATACATACATACATACATACATACACACACATACATTCATACATACATACATACATACATACATACATACAAACATACATACATACATACATACATACATTCACACATACATACATACATACATACATACATACATACATACATACATACATACATACATACATACATACATACATACATACATACATACATACATACATGCATACATACATACATACATACATACATACATACATACATACATACATACATACATACATACATACATACATACATACATACATACATACATACATACATACATACATACATACATACATACATACATACATACATACATACATACATACATACATACATACATACATACATACATACATACATACACACACATACATTCATACATACATACATACATACATACATACATACATACATACATACATACATACATACATACATACATACATACATACATACATACATACATACATACATACATACATACATACATACATACATACATACATACATACATACATACATACATACATACATACATACATACATACATACATACATACATACATATACATACATACATACATACATACATACATACATACATACATACATACATACATACATATACATACATACATACATACATACATACATACATACATACATACATACATACATACATACATACATACATACATACATACATACATACATACATACATATACATACATACATACATACATACATACATACATACATACATACATACATACATACATACATACATACATACATACATACAACTGTATCGGACGAGGCCGCCTTTGTCATTGCCGGCATGATACCCATCGAGCTAGAAGAAGTTTCGGACAGTACGAATGGTGTGACTGATATGTGTCTACGGAAGTGGCAAGAACGATGGACAGCGACTGACAAGGGAAGATGGACTTACTTACTGATACCTGACATTAGGGTATGGTTATCAAGAAGACACGGCGACTTGAACTTCTACATTACACAGTTTTTGACTGGACATGGTTGTTTTAGGTCGTACTTGTACCGTTTCGGACATGACAGTGTTCCGTTTTGTCCGAGTTGTGGTGGCAATGTCGTGGAAGATGCCGAACATGTGTTCTTCATCTGTCCACGATTTGATAGTGGTAGAGCGTATTTAGAAGTAGTCTTAGGGCGTAGTATTAGGCCGGACAACATCGTTCCAATCATGTTGGAATCTTTGTATAACTGGACGTATGTATATAATTTTATAAAATTGGTTCTGTTGGAACTTCGTAGGGTATAAGAGATTCGCAGAAGAATCCATGTAGTTTAGATTTAGGGTCTAGGACCTTTCCCACCCCGTGACGTATAGCCTTGCGGTAGTACCACGGGGAGCATTTGGGTCAGTGTGAAGGGGTGTTTTTAGCGTGTTAAAATCTCGCACTTCTGGCAAACACCACCACTACCAGAGTCTTTCAATGATTTTCATCCCACAACTGAAAAAAAAACATACATACATACAGCCATACATACATAAATAATTACATACATACATATCGGTGGTCATGGTTGGTTGGTTGGTTGGTATACGTGAAAGTGAAAAGTTGTTTCTTCTTTACTTTGATCCCGGCAGCAATGGCAGAACGCATTGTAGGAATGGCCTATCCTGCTGGCGTGTCTGCCGATCGCCCAGTGCCCCGTCACTACTGCGACGAGCCTCGAGATGTCCCTACGGTTTCTGTTACTTAGTTATATTGTGATCTTATCGTTGTAGCAAGGCCACATATGGCACGTGTAAGGTGGCCATACACGTGCTCAACTTGCGCCACCTGTCTTCAGCTTTCTATTGATAATGTTTGAAAATATGGTTTCTAATAGTGCCTATCGGGATGGGTACCGACTTAGCACTGAAGGCGTCCATACCAGAGCCAGCCCATCCGCCTGTTCATTGCCAAAAAAAAGTTGCTATATATGGGAACCATGATGAGGGTAACGTCTGTGTGAACACCTGATCTGGATAGCAAGTCCTTGCACTGGCTAACTAAAGTGGAAGAGGTAGTGTGTGACCTTATAAACAGAAGTGCCGCCTGACTTTCGACGAAGATGCTGACTCTCCCTTGAACACTCAAGTCAATTAACACCCTCCCCGCCTCCATTATAGCAAATATTTCAGCCTGAAATACACTGGATTCGTTGAGAAGTCGGAAGGAGAGTCTTACCGTAAGGTCATTCGAGAAGACTCCAGAGTCTACACCGTAGATAATTTTTGATCCATCAGTATACACGCTGAAGTTGAAGTAGTTTTCTATGTTACCTACCTTCCACGCCCGCCTGGATGGAACAAAGACTTTGAAGGTGCAATCGAAGTCCAGATGAGGTATCATGTAGTCAGAAGATCGATAGTCATACGTTGACAATACGTATCTGATTTTTTTTTATTATTTTTTACAAAACGCATAAAACTTTATTTAAATCGCTAAAAAACTTTCAACTTCAACTGAATAGTTGTAAAAATCAGTTACGTGTTGTCAACGTATGACCATAGATCTGTATGTATTTTCTGTATCGCTACATCGAAGTTGGCCAGATTGGCTTGCACGACATTGTCAACGACGATTCTTGTACGAATTGTCCTCTGTCGATTAGGCTTTCTAATCGACAATTTAAAGGAAATTGTCGTCCACGGCAATCTGAGTGCGAATCTCTTGGATGTGGTTTAAATATGTGTATTAAACACTTTTTACGACAAGGTCAGCAACAATGTCTTATGTTTTGTCCTATACGCAACTTTGTTGCGGACAACATGAGCAAGAATGTCTTGGATTTTGTCTTCAGTAACATTGTGTCTTACATTTTGTGTTCAGTAACATTGTGAAGGACAAGGTGAGCGATAATGTCTTAATTTTTGTCTTCAATCTAACTTTGTTGAGGAAAATATGAGCGACAATGTCTTACGTTTTGTCATCAGTAACATTGTGAAGGACAAGTTGAGCCTTTAAGAAATAGTAAATGTTATAGATTCGAAAGTTGACGAATCTTTTTAAACATTGATTAAAATATTAGTAAACATTTTTTTCAGTAGTTTTGAAACCCTTTGACTTGATCTTGAACTTTATATTTGACGATGAATAAAGTTTAATGACTTTCAATATATGACTTACAACAAAAAGTACTATTTAAAATTTAATGGAAATGCTTAAGAAAACCATGAATAAATATTTACACTGATAAAAAAATACAAGATTTAATTTTTTATTTTAAGTTGAAAATAAAATTGAAATATTAAAAAAAAAATCAACACAAACATTAAAAATCAGAAAAAAACAAGCGATAAGAATGTCAACAAGAACAACAATAACTACGAATTATATATACTTAAAGAAAAATACATGCTACAGTAATTAATAAAAATAACAACAAAAACAATTGAATGTAAATAAATCGAAGAGTATGAAAATAAAATATAGAGTTGTAATCACTTGTGAAAAGTAAATAGAATAAAAATTATTTTAAAAAGAACAACAAAAATAATATCGACGACTTATATTCAAAAGCCTCTATATTAAAAAATCACAACTTTTCAAGACAGCATAAAAACTGCTTACTTCGTTTAGTGATAGGATATTTAAAAATCTTTGTTCTTTTACATATTTTAAAACCCAGGACTCAATCTTATGTTTAATTAATTTTTAAAAATTTGCATTGTTGGCAATTTTATGGAAGAAAGAGGGTTTCGTTATTCGAAAATACCCAATACATTATCAGATAGATGATTTTGTACAGAGAAAAATATGTTATTTAATGAATTCAGTAAATTTTTACAAAAAATATGACATAAAAAACAAACACGTTTACTATACATTGCAATTTCTGCGATGCTAGTAATTTTATCAGAAATTTTTTTTATTCTTTACAATATTAGTGAATTCTTCAATATATTTAGCAATTTCTCGTGAACATGCGTTTTTGGCGCTGTATAATCAATGTTAGGGCTTGTGTCTGATGTTACAACTTCTCGGCGAATTTTTGGAATGTTCGGGATAGATGCGACTTTTTGCAATTTTTTGGTCTCTACAGTTTACACGATTTTTATATCATATTAGACTTTAACCGCTGCTAGCAAGTTTTTGCGACATTTTGCCATTTTCGCGATTTTTTTCAGATTTTTGGCATTGTTACAGTTACTAAAAGTATGTCTGATACTATAATTGAGCTGCCACCAGTCCTCTCAATACCAGATGTTACCTTGAGGTTCAATATTCGTAAGACACTGTATTACTGGCTGAAATTCGAAAAAAGCTCCAGGCGCTAATAAAATAAGCAATAAAATGTTGTTAGAGCTACCCTATACTGCAAAAAGGACAATTCTATTTATTTTCAACGGTATTTTGCGCCTCAAATGCTATCCCGCAGAATTGAAGGTTTCGCTAATTACCATGATACCTAAGCCAGGCAAAGATCATACGAAGGTGGAATCCTATATTCCTGTAAGCCTATTGTCTAACATGTCAAAACTATTTAAAAAGCTACTTATGAGTAAGCTAACACCCATACTGAATGGTACTGAATGCATTCCAGACCACCAATTCGGTTCTAGGAAACAACATAGCACGATTGAACAAACACATAGACTCGTGAATGTTGTTAGAAAAACCTTCAGGGAAAAGAAATATTGTTCCGAGCTCTTCATCGATGTTTCTCAGGCATTTGATAAAGTATGGCACGAAGGTTTAATACATAAACTAAAGCAAAACCTACCCGCAAACACCCTTAAGCTTTTAGAAAGCTACTTAGCTGTGCGAAAATTTGTTGTTAAGGAAGGTAATTTTCTAAGCCCTCTGCAACCGATTGAAGCCAGAGTTCAAGGTAGCATCCTCGGCCTTGTATTGTATCTGATATATGCCTCTCACTTGCCGGTAAGCAGTAACATACACATATCAACATTAGCTGATGATACAGCTTTGCTAAGTGTTCACAAAAGCCATCAAGAAGCTTTCCGCAAACTGCAACATACCCCAGTTGGAACAATGGCTAAAACAATGGCGGATAAAAATTAACGAGCAAAAATGTCTGCACATTATTTTTACATTATGCGGAGAGACCTGCCCATCTACACAAATAAATAACCAAAATATACCTCAACACACTGAAGTAAAACATCTCGGTGTTCATCTTGATCGTCGTCTAACATGGAAGTCCCACATCAATACAAAAGTGACCCAAATGAAATTAAAAGCAGTTCAAATGAATTGGCTCATTGGAAGGAACTCTACTCTAAGCGTAGATTGTAAGCTTCTTCTATACAACTCCATTCTAAAAACAATATGGTCCTACAGTAGCCAGTTGTGGGGCACTGCCTCGGCATCAAATGTAAAAAATATTAAAAGGCGACAAAATAAAATACTCCGTACGATTACAGCAGCCCCATGGTAAAAAACTCGAGTTGCACCCAAATCCCCTAGCCCGAAACATCATTAACTTTAGAGGCCACACTCGGCTGAGAAGGAGGGACACTCTTGCTTTCAGCCGAACACGAGAGACATATACAACCAAAGAACCAACCGATAAAACAAACATTTCTGTCTGGCATTCACATGTTTTGAAACACACCCAAATTATGATAAAATTGCAAAACAAAAATATACTTTAAAATTTGTACCATAATGCGGCTTATTTTACTATGACATCGAAACGTGATTTTCGAATATAGAGGCTTTTGAATATAAGCCGTCGATATAAAAACAATAACGTGCATTAACAACAACAATAATTACAATTTGCCTTGAAAAAAAGCAACTTCACAATTTACCTGTAGAGCTCGCACACAAAGTGTCGGGGACAGCAGCAGCTGTTATTGCTGCTGTTGCAGCAATTGTTGATGTTGATTCGCTTGTTAGAGGAATTTTCATTTTGAATTCTTTAATATTTTTTGTTGTTGTTGTTGCTGTCACAGTCGTAGTCGCCTTTGATTTTTTACCGGAGTTATTGGTCATTTCTTCTTCTGCTTCTTTATCTTCACCGTTCGTTTTAATCGTATGGCCGTTACTTTCAACTTTTGTTGTTGTTGCTGTCGCCGTCGTCGTTTCAGAGTTCGTAGATGGTTTCAAATTTAATTGCAGTTTCCCATTGAGGGCTGGGTTGGTCACAATGGATGGCGATGATCTGGAGTCATTTGTTTGATGTTGTTGTTGCAAACGTTGAGAACGAGTTATATATCTGCAAAGAAAATTGAAAATTAAAGAATCATTTTTGTAAATTTACAGTTCTTCAATGAAAGTTTCATTTACTAAACCTAGTAGGCCTAGTAGCCTAGTTGTTTCGTTATGAATTTAAAATATTATTGACCTACCCAAGGACGATTAATAAATACTATGCAACAGCACAGGTGACAGGTAAAAATCAGTGATGGTAATTTGGTGCTTTTCGTGTATTTTTGGTGCATTTTGCCTCTTCATATATAACAATAAAATATATATAACAATATATATAACAATAAAATATGTATAACAATAAAATATGTATAACCACTCGGCTGTTTTATGATTGTATTGCTTTATAGGTTGTGTCAAATGTACGTAACATACCAACAGGTGAACACAAAAATTATAAACCTTATGTAAACCGCAAATTTTGACATACACATGAAATCATACACATGAAATGTATAAAAAAGTGACATTCCATAAGAAAAGTACACATAGTGAGAACACAGCTTAAGCGAAAAAACTCAGTAGATTTTAAGAATCAAAAACAATCTCATGTACAAAAAAATTTTAAAAATTCGCGAATAATTTCGTAATAAAAAAAAAAATTTTTTTCATTTATTAAAAATCGCTAAAATTGTAAGGAATGGAAAAATTGGCGAAAATGACCAAAATTCGTAAAAACTTGGTAACATCAAAAAGATATCAAAGTCTGATACTAATTAAAAATCGTTAAAACTGTCAGAAAGCAATAAAACCTCTCAAAATAACGTTACGCAATATGTGAATAGGACCTAACAACAATACACGTTGTTAATGTTTTCGAATATATTGAACAAGCCCCCCGTATCACAATATACGATACAGAGAGGGCTTATGAAAATCACAATTATGTAAAAGTTTTTTTATTGAGAGTTATTAGCTCAGATCCAGCGTTGTCAACTCAGTGCTTTTCGCACCGTTTTTAGTGCTTTTCAACTTTTCGACGAGAAACATTTTCAAGTCAATGCTCGGTGCTTTTTTCGTTTAATTTTTGGTGCTTTTTATTTGTGACGGTGGCACTGAACGCATAATTCAAAAATAAGTTTATTCATCTAAAAAAATATGTTTTCAAGAGTAAAGTTCTTTGATAATGCATGCAATCTTTTATTAAACATACTTTTTTGCAGCCTTGTGGAAGAATAAACAATTTTATTTACATTTTTATGTATTTGGTTTTGTTCAAGTAAAATATATATAAATATTCAGTCGATATAAGCCCGTTTAGGTCATTAGCAAATATTGTCATCAAACTTTTGTGACTTCCTTATTCAAACGCATAAGTTGCACGCGTTCTTAGTTTGATGAATCTATTTTAGTCTAAAGTACGTAACAGAATATCCTTACATGCTTCACATTAAAATCTTGCTGAAGTGAGAAAATTCATGTTGAGATACCAACTGATATACCTCGATTTAATTACTCTACGCAACAGTGAAAATGCTTCGAGATCAAAATAGCAGATCCTTACATGTATATTTTCATCTGTTCAATTCAGAAATTACAATGTAAATTTCCAATTAGCTATAGTTTTAAAGATATGGTGACTTTTATATCTTCATAAATTACAGCAATATTGTTTGTTGTATTATTTCTGTTATTACTCCATTATATCGCGCATGCACTTCAAAAGTGACACAACTCAAGGAATGCGTTTTTGGATTAATTGTACAAAATTATTTGTCATGTTGCTTTTCATACTGCATAAAAAAGTCATACAGGATGTACACAAAACGTTTGTTATCAAAATTAAGTAGTATGTTAATTTTACGTAAAAAAAAAAATAAAAAATACCTAGGATTTTTTATGTGCAGTTTTTTCAAAAGAAAATCAGTTTTTTTCTTCTAAATTTACAGTTTTTAAAATAAATATTATTTCAACGCTGCACATAAGACAATCTGCCGGAAGAAAACGTACGGGCTGTTTTGTGCAAGAAGAAAATTATTTTTCTCTCAAACTCACTCTCATTTATCCAATCTTGCAGTACGGGAACAGTTTTCGTGCAATGTGCGTAGCAAAAAAAAATCTGTCCAGTTTTATTTGTAGGATAAACATCACAAATTGCAATCAATTGTGATTGCAATCAAACTGATTTCAACCAAATTAATTTCAAAATGTTTTCCGATTACAAAATTAAATCTTGTAAAAATTGCAATATTTTGTGATTTAGTGAAAGTCCAACAAAATAATATAAAAACGTAGTAAAACGCAGGTTTGTTAACCATTTCATGAATTTTTTTTAATTATCAGAGTAAGCTTTATTTCTAGAAGAAAGAGTTTCATTTGAAAAGAATGATGATATAGAGAAGGATGATATTGATTCAATTCACAGAAAAAAAGACAATAATTATGCTCAATAGAACCATGTTATTAAAAAAAATATAAAAAAAACAAGTTTTATCTCACAAAACAATAAATGGGATATTACTCGGCTGTAGAGAGCATCCCTTACGTCCGGGAAGCACGAGTTCGTATCCCAGCCATATAAACATATTTTTTAATTTCTATTTTTTTAAATAATTTTGTTATTAATATAGCGGAATTCTTTATCACAGGAAATTTAAATAAAAATTATTAAATGCCGAGACTTTCGTTATCAAAAACGAGACTTATTTTTTCTGTGTTAATATATATATATATAAAAAATTTTTCAATAAGTTTTGTCATATTGATTTCATAATTTCAAAATTTAATGCAATAAAAAAAATTAGCAATTATAAATGTGAAATCATGTGATTTCAGAGCTCTGGTACGCAGAAAATGATTCATGGGCGTGGCACTGCCCACTTTACTAACCATAATGTTGTATTGTAACAATAACTAAATGTGTATACAGATTCGTACTAATCGGTTTAGTAGAAGTTGTTGATAAAGAATATTTACTTTGCATGGGCGAGGAACTGCCCACTTTTTTAATCATGATGTAGTATTGAAACAGCAGCTTAATGTGTGTGCAAAGTTCCATAGGAATCAGTTGAGTAGAAGTAGATGAAACGGCATGTGTATTTAATTCGTATGGACGTGACCCCGCCCATTTGTCAACTGGACCATTGTGGAAGTGCATCCTTTTAAATAAAAAAACAAAACAGAAATGGCGGAGTTTTGACAGAATTGAATGAAACCGTTTTTCTTTTTTTAAGTTGGTTAAAAATACAACAGCTAGCCAATTCTTTGTCCAATAGGTCTGAGTTTTCTTCTGATATAAGACTAACTTTAAGAATACGACATTTAAACTCATATTGTATATTAGATGCAAATATCTATTTTTAACTGAGCTCAGATGAAAAATTCAAAATTGTAAATTAGACACGATATTTCACTTTTGCGCATTGAAATCAGACGAAAACTCAGACAGTGTAATGGCAGCATAAATAAATGACTGTTGTGTTTTTCTTCCAGCGGTGCTTTTTTGAATTTGAAACGATTTTCCGGAAGTTTTCAACACAAATTTAGATAATATATGATACTAAAGTTTAAGTAATATTTTAGAGTGTATATATATGTCGTGCAAGAGCCTTCATTTTTGACATCGCAAAAACAAGAGCTGATAAAAATTCTATTTATATATATCTAAAATCCGTATAACATATATGGTAAGTAAATATTGTTAGCTTATAAACAAAATTATAAAGCTTTTTCTTGTTTTAATAAATATAATGAATTAAGAAAATGTACTTCATACATTTTTATTAAAGAAAACTTTTCAAATTAAATATATTTAGTCGAAGTGAAAAAAATTCAACAGGAGGTCACGGTTCGAAGCTGCACACAGCCAATAGTTTTGCAGGCGTATTTATTTTATTTTTTTGTATTAAACATATTTTGTTCAAAAGTCAACAAGGAGAATGGTTATCTTATTTTAGGTCGATAATAATCAGTAAAGTGTTGCCGACTATTATCGACCTAATTTTCAACAAAAGTGTTTTAGAGTGTATGTAATCGGTGACGGAAAACATTTTTCTGGAACGCAATGTACTGTAATTATGTATAATATGAGATTTTCCGCCACAGTTTCCCAATATCTTCTAAATTATTAAGAACGTTAAAAAAATTATGTTAGTTGATCTTGAGGGTAATTTGAAGGTGGATTTAAAATTTTTCAATTGACCAAATCTGTTCAGTTGTGCTAACATAGACCGTGTAACGACTTATCTCGAAGCAATAGTCATTAAAAAGCATAAATTAAAATAATAATCTGCATTATGTATCAAAATTGACACAAAAACTGTTTTATCTTTATGTATTTTATATTAATTAACTTCAAAATCTCGACTTTAGAAATTATAGATACATGTACTCTGTACTGAAAATATCTTCCTTCCTATTTTAAATTTCAAAGCCCACTGTAAAGTTAAGTGTTAATTGTTTAGATTAGTTTTTATGAACCATTTGAAACTAAACAACGTTTTAATTTTTAAATAAGCGTCTTATAAATTCTTCTTTCTTAAAATAAATGCTTAACTTTTATTTATTTTTAACGTTAAAGGTCATCTTCGAGATGAAAGTAAACAAAAGATTCTTTTAAGAGATTGTGTTAATTTTTTCCATTTAAATTTTCTTGTGAATAGTCTACTTGTTTTTATTATACTCGTATCTTATTGTTTATTACTGGCAATTATCATAACTGAAGCATTAATACATATTTCAATAACTGTATCTTTTGTCCAGAGTAGAAGTTTCTATAATAAAAAACTTTCCAATTTGTTTTGTTAACTTTTTTAGTTTTTGTTTCTAATTTATTCTTTTATATATACATCAAAACTTTTGTACTTAATTTAATTAAAAAAATTATTTTATAATATAAAATCAAATTTTTATATTTTTTAGAAATTTATTTGCAGCTGTTAAAGGAATTGACAGTGTGTGGCTTCGTTTGCAAACATTTGCTTAATATGACATTACAAAATGAATGAGCTTGTCATGGAAAAAAGAGTGACCAAAACTTTTTTGGGAAAGTTTATAAATAGATATTTAAAAATCCACTTCTTACCTTATCGTTTTATTTTTGTATAATTTCTGAATCGTTTGTTTATGACAGACCTTTTGCCATTTTTTTTAGCAAACACCTTTTATTACGAAAATCGGTAAATCCTATGATAATACGCCATTTGATTATGAAATGACTTATGTTTGGTTATTTCTTTAACAGAATTTAATAACCAAAAATGGATCCATTCATATTCAAATGACATATCATATGACTTACCGATTTTCGTAACAAAAGGTCTTTGAAAAACAAATGACTAAAAAGCCTTTCATAAACAAACGGTTCACTGAAAAATATGTCAAAACCATAATCAAAAACCATTTCTTTTACTATTTCAAATTAATTATTTAAATCTTATTTAATGAGACGCAGATATATTAATAATTTATATATTAATTATTTAATTTATTTATATATGGCTGATTCTCATTTCAAATGCTTTTTGCGTGTCCGTTGAAAGTATAGTAAAATATTTAATCAAATAAACGCATACATTTTAAAATGATAACTGCTTTAGCATGATTTAATATATTATAAAAAATGTACATAAGTTTTTTGTGTAAGACTGTCCATTATGTCTTAAAAACGAACAACAAAAATACTGTTTTTCTTCTCTTCATACAAAATAGCATGTCCATAATGCATGCTGTTGGTTTCCCACATTAAGAAACTATGAATTTTTCCACAAACGAGATTAAATTTATAATAACGGTTTTAGAATATTTGAATTTTCTAATTATAATTTCACACTTCAAATTTTAAAAAATTTTAATATTGGAATATTAATCAAGCCAAATTCTTTCTGTATTAAACGTTACGAGCCATAGCCTAATAATCAATTTGGACTCACAAGCAATTACGTTCGAAATAATAATATTAATAAACCATCAGCTACTGGCTTGACCTTTTCACATGTTCATATATACTTAAGTATAAAATCAAACCAAAAAAGTTTGTCTTAAGTATAACAAAAAATCAGAAAAATGGGAATGAAGAAAAATAAACCAATGACAACACTGGGAAAGTGTAGTTTAAAATCAACTTGAAGTGATTTAGTTCTTGTATTCAATTTTCACGAAAAAGTTGTATATATAAGAATTGAAATCACATTCAACAGAGCCACATGATAAGTGGTGATAAGCAAAATACACGTGAGGACCGACAATAGAAGTGTAGCGGCTTTCGAAACTGGCGCTGCTCTGTTCTGATGTGTACGTTA
The DNA here is from genome assembly GCA_956483635.1 of Panzeria rudis. Classification (NCBI taxonomy): domain Eukaryota; kingdom Metazoa; phylum Arthropoda; class Insecta; order Diptera; family Tachinidae; genus Panzeria; species Panzeria rudis. The sequence goes on from OY101448.1 coordinate 130,019,716, forward strand.
AAAAATTAAGTTGATGTTAATTTTTCGATTGTTCCTTTGAATATTAATCATGACCAATTCTTTCTGAATATAACGTTACGAGCCTTAACCTAATAATCAATTTTCATTCACAAGCAAATACGTTCGAATTAATCATATTAATAATTATAAATTATAATTTTTTTAATTGTTGTTGTCCACCCTCAGTTTGATTATTAAAATTGCATTAACAACATACAATAATATAACAGCTTAGTTTTGTAGTTCTAAATATTTAAAAGTTTTGTGAACTTTGCTAAATAGTATTATATTGCAAAACGTTTTATCAATCAATCAGAGTTTGTATGCAAAAAAATTTGTGTTATCCATTTTTTTTAATTTAATAGAAATTTGTTAGTGAATTTTTCACGAAAAAATCAGAACGTCGTGTTATGTTGAGTTTTCAACCGTTTTAAAATCGAAAATTTGCGCAAAAGTACAAAAATATTTTTTTATAGAAGTAGCACACTCAGGTAGAGTTGTGCTTTTCAGCTCTTTGGAGTGAGCGCTCTTTTAAGATCAGCTCACTTCACTGAACTAGGACGCTCTTTTAGTTCAGTTAGTTCAAAAGTTTAGTTGCTTTTTAGCTCCTGACAAAAACAAAGCGGTGTTGTTATAAGTTTGTAGTTTGTGTCTGTGTATCCGTGTGTCTGTACGTCATCGTACATCCCAAACGGCTGGACCGATTTGGATTTAGTTTTTGTGTTTAAAAGTTGACTTGATCTAGAGTGCTCTTAGCTATGTTTGAACCAAATCGGTCCAGCCGTTTAGAAGATAGCATATATTTTCTAGATATATCCTCTTGAATCTTTGTGTCTTTGACACCGTAGCTACATCGATATTATTTAGTAAATTTTGTCTGAAAGGTGGCTTCGTCTAAAATCTTCTACCCTGTGTTTGAAGAAAATTATTTCAGCCGTTTTGAGGTTATCATCTATTTTCTTTTGGGGTTTCTAAAATTTTGAATTTAATGTTATTGTTTGTAGTATTATCATGGATGAATATAAAAATTCCTTTATTTGCTTTGTGCTTTTGACATACGATACTTCCTTCGGGAAGAAACGTGTCTCGATGGCAATACTCCTCCGCAATACGAAAGCGATTCTTCTAGATGATAAACTAGCTGTATCGCAAGATAACCACGTATAAGAAAATAGGAAGATATCGCCAAAATAGCATTAGGAAGATAAAAAAAGATTTTGGAGTGTTATAAGTCTGTATTTGGTGTCTGTTCCTCCTCATAGACCCTAAACGGCTGGACCGATTTTGATTTAGTTTTTTGTGTTTCAAAGGTGACTTGCTCGAGTGTTCTAGAGATATCCTCTTGAGTTATTAGCATTTGAAGTTATTATCATCCATTTACTTCGGGAGCTTTTAACATTTTTAACCGACTTCAAAAAAAGGAGAAAGATTATCAATTCGTCCTGTATTTTTTTATATATGTTTTTTATGTATGTTCCCTCAAGACTCCCCCATTTATGAACGGATTTCGGATTATTTTTTTTTCTATTCAAAAGGATGCACTTCCGGATTGGTCGCGTTAAAAAGTAGACGGGGTCACACCCATACAAAGTAAATACACATTCGTTTTCAACTACTTCTACTCAACCGATTCTTAAGAAACTTTACGCACATGCAAAGTAAATATAATTTTTCAACAATTTCGACTAAGCCGATCCTTATAAAACTTTGCATACACCTTTAGTTATAGTTACAATACAAGATTATGTTTAGAAAAGTGGGCAGTGCCACGCTCAAGAAAAGTAAATAAGCATTTTAACTACTTTTCCTTATCCGATTCCTATGAGACTTCGCACACAAAATTACATAGTTCACGTAAAAGTAATGATGATAAAATGTAGGGGGCGGTGCCACGCCTATTTTGTAGTCGCTTTGTTTTGCAAGAATTATTATGTTATATATTTTTTGAAATAAAATTTATTAATTGAAATATTTTTTCTGTCTATATTTTCTGTGTATGAAATTAATTAAGGAATGTTCATTTATTTAGTTATTATCGCAATAATTATTTCCCTGGATTTTTTCCGAAAAGTTAGCGGGATCCCGGGAATTCCCGAAAGAAAAACTCTAGTACTAACCAAAATTTAATTTAACTAGAAATTTATATAAGAAGTTACATTCAATTAATACCTCTCGTATTCAATCTCCACCTAAACAAGTGAACAAAATTGAACAAAGAACGCTGTTGAGATGGTGTAGCGACCTCGAAATCAACACTGATCTGTTCTGCTACTCTGATTAGATATTCTAAATACGTATGCCATTGTGAATTCATAATATGAATTTACATTCCTACTTATCATGCTGGTAATTTTGTGGTGAAAATCAGGCGTTTTGTAATAGATTAAAGAAAAATTTTGCTTGTTCTTTTAATCTACTACAAATTGTCCAAAAATGGCAACCACGATAAGGCCGATTAATTCAAATATAAAACTTAAACCGAAATAATAACTTTCAACTTAAATCTTTTCAGTTCAAAGAAAAATTACGCATAAATATTAATTAAAATATTAATCTTTATGAATGTCGGGGAAGAGCGGAATTTTTGCGTATTCGATTTTTTAAAATTTTTTGGAATTATGGGCAAAAACTATTTACTTTCGCCGCAACTTCTTAACTAATAAGTAGCATACAACGACATCAGTATTTCCATATTGCAATTAATTTTAGCATCTATTGTAAACCAAATTTGTATTTTATTTTTAATTTTTAACGTGCTTTTTCCCAAATAAATATTTTACTTTTTAAGTAAAATATTAAATTTTTATTAAAATACATTGCAATTGATTATGGAGGGGTATTAGCTAGTTCCTATGGCCATTTGGGGCTAATGCAAAGCGTCCTTTACCCAAAAATCTCATAGAAAAACTAAAGATATTATATTAAACTCCTAATCATAAGAATAAGAAGTTTATAATATCAAAGTTGAAACATGAGCTCCATAATCAATCATGTTTTTTTATTTTCTTTACTTGCGTGCTACAACAGGTTGGTTTTTTTCCAACCATGGTGAAATAAGTATACAGGTGACCGCATAAGGGAAACAAATACAACAATACAACAAAAAAAATAGATGATGCTTGTCAAAAATATATACGTGCTGGACGTGGATTATGCACAAAACTAGCAGAGCAAAAAATAAACAGCTGACGTTATGCTGCCACCTGTATACTTATTTCACCATGTTTCCAACTCTAAATTGTAGTTGTAAAGGCAGTTGAAAATAAATAAAAGCAACAACAGCTACAAATTGTTTTCGCAATGAGCTGTGATTAGGGTATTCATTTTAATCGACTTTTCAATTGTTCGATTAATCAATTAATCGAAATTGAGGTATTTATATTACTCGAGCAATCGAGTAAAACTTTTATTTCGTTCGAGTTATTCGAGTAAGCTTTACTGCTTAAAATTATTCGAGTTAATCGGAAAATGTTTGAATTTAATCGGTTTTTTGTACATTTTTGTGGACAAAAATAAAACAAAAAAAGTTTTTTCGCGTTATTATATATTTTAATAATAGAAACAAACAAAAACACAACATTTCTACATAAATTAGATCATAAACTGATCCTTTAAAATAGTTTTTTTTTCACTATTCAAATATCGCGCTTTGAGAAAATATTTAATACCATTCCGACCTATCCTGTATTCAAGGCAGAATAAAAATAATCGGAATTGGCATAACATTATTGTTGTTATATATATAAATACGGTTGCACTTTGGAAATATTTACCCAAAAAAAAACGTAACCACTAAATTTGCTCAAAGTTAGTTTGATTTATTTAACTTGTTTTTTATATCACAAAATAAGTTATGCTGCAAAAAATTATTTTTATATTATTTTTAATATATGCGAACCCATATAAAAAAAATATTGTAATTAAAGGAAATACAATTTTAACTTGTCTGTGGGTTACGTTTTTTTCGGCAAATATTTGCCAAGTGCGACCGTACCTTAAGGCTTTTATAATTCCGAACATTACATTCGATATTTTACGAAACACCTAGTTAATTAGTTGCTCTCGAAATATCTTCTTTATTTCAAATAATTTTTGTTTGATGTTTATATTTCCGAATTTTTTTAAAAGACATTTGAAGTTGGTATCTTTCTCCCTATTATTTACTTAATTTTTTGATCATGCAGACTATTAGTATGAAATAATGTTCGAATTGAATTGTAAATTTCATATAAATTTAAAAAATTTTCCACTTTTTATTAAGAAATCTACAAAAACTCATAAAAAAAAATTTACATAAAATTTTTTAATCGAGTTATTCGATTAATCGACCGAAATTACTCGAATAAATTTTTACTCGAAACTTGAATTTTTTGTTTGATCGAACATTATTTGACTTTAATTATTCGATTAATCGAGCAAACATTATTCGAGGGAATACCCTAGCTGTGATGCCAACATGTATTTTTTTTGTGCGGGCACTCGCAAATTTGTAATAGTTTCTATGTTTATTTTTGTTAACCAGTGTTGCCACCAAACAAACTAAAAATAGTACAAAAGTTAAGCAAAAATAGTACAAAAACAAATGAAATAGTACAACAAAATTTTTCGCCAAAGGAACTAGCTAATAACCTCCATCATCAATTTCAATGTATATAAAAATTCCCAAAAAAAATATTTTTAATTATATAGTTATAAGCGAGAGCTCACGTAAAAACACATGTTGACATCACTACTCTTTATTGTTTGCGAGAACAATATGTAGCTGTTGCTGTTCAAAAGTTTAGCTGTTTGATAACACGATCTATGCAACCCTTTAATGATAACCATCTTGTTGACAGCTGATAAAATTTTATCAACTCTTTGAAATTACATTGTCGTAAACAGTTACAATTAAAGTAAGAACCAAGCATTCTCAACAAATCTTCTAAATAAGCTGGAATATGTTTGGAAGCTACTGGATGTACTAAATGACAGGAGCACTTTGCCAACACAATAAAGAATATTTGGTCTTTTAAATTGGTACAAACAGTATTATAATTATCGAATATGACATTTGGTGTGTACGCTGCGAAACTAACAAGATTTTTAAATGGGATTGCCTTTTCCATAATACATACTCGTATTTTGCTTTAATAGCGTGTATATTTCCATTTGGGGTTGAAGGTTGTCATTCTGTCAAATAGAAAAATGCATGTTTTAATAGCTGTTATCAAAATAAATGACAAGAAATGCGATGTTTTCTTACACTTTTAGTTTTTTACATAAATGATGAAAAAGAACTACGCCGCAACGTGTTTTTCCATACAAATTGACATTTCCGTTGAGTAAAGAAATATAAAAGAAAAAGGCAAAATTTTAATAAAAGTAATGAGAAATTATCGCTTCGGTCGTCGTTGTTATAATGGACTTTATTTCTCTCTGAATGATTTTCGGTCGACGTTACAGTCATGTTCTGTTTCATCACTAAGTTCGTAGGAAACAAGTTCCTAATACATTACTCATAATCGCTGTCGCTTTAGTTCTATGTGTATTCACGTTTTTTAATATTTCTGAGTCTCTGAAGTACTGCCAAATGTATATAATAAAGTAGGTTTTAAAGAGGTATCTTTTCAATCAATAGTTTATGAAACGTTCAGAAAACTTTGCTGTTTTATTTATTATTTTTTTATTTTTCAGCAATTGGTTAAATAGTACAATAATAGTACAAAAATTTAATGGTACAAAAATAGTACAAACATTTTTAAATAGTACAGTTTTTGTACTATAGTACAAAAAGTGGCAACACTGTTGTTAACCGTTTAACTACTTAAAGGTTTAACTACTTAGAGTAAGTTTTTGACTGAGAGATTAGAGATTAAGTTAAATTATATATGTGTATTTACTGTTCGAGTTGACTTTTTTAAACTGTTTTTTGCTAGTTTAGCGGCCAATGTTGGTGGTTTAATCCTAAACCATCAAAAAATTTAAAAAATAAGTCAACTCAAAGAGTAAATACAAATATTAAATTCAGCTTAATCCCTAATCTCGCAGTCAAAAACTCTTAAAGGTTTAAAGGTTTTAGCTCAAGTCTTTTGTAAATGCCTCAATGTTCAAATCTATTAATTTTATAAAATAACAAGTTCAACAAAATGAGAAAATTTATTTATTGCTTGAAACATATTGTAAAATTATTATTTCATCTGAGCGATGCTGTCATTTAGAAGAGTTTATATTCATTATCTGATAATTATATTTTAAATAAAAATTATAATTACGTATGGAATTTTTTTATATTAACACTCACAAAACATTACAAACTGGAGTTAATCGATTTGGCAAATGAAGCATTTATCTATCTTTAAAATTAGAGGTCATCTTCAAGATGGCCTTTACGAACTCATGAGTAAACAGGGTAAACTAATTTTGTAAAAGACTTTTTTGAGCTCATAGCAACTGAATATTTAAAGCAAATTTACAATGGGGTCTACCAAAGAATTAGGAAATCAAATATGTATAGAAATCTAGAATTAAATAGCATTTTATATAAACCGCTGTAACATATTAAGGATAAAAAGTCTCAAATGAATATTATTAAGGAATTCCACGATTCACCAATATCACGACATTTTGGTATTAGACAAACAGTCTCAAAATTGCAGCATTGCCGACGGATAAGATACAAAACTCAGGAAATTTTTATAATATTGAAAACTATGTTAATGAAATAAAATTAAGATTAAGACAATTTTTGGAACACGCTAACGAACTAATAAATATGGCCAAAAGAAAATCAAAATTAACATATGACAAACCATTAATAGTAGTAATTTACAATTAGGAGATTTAGTAATAATAAAATTAAGAGTCTAGGAAGAAAAATCAAAGTCCATATATAAGACCATATCTTTACTTAATATAAATTCAAAAGAAAAAAATATATATCATAATAATGTACTTAAATTGTATAAAAGAAAACAATAAACCTAATATTAAGTATTACATATATAATAAGATTCAATTTACTTATTTCCAAACATAAATTAAATCTTAATGGTGTAGTGTACCTATCACAATAAAATTGACTATACCAGAAATAACACAATTAATAGCACCAAATAATTCATTATTGCAATTTAAATCAAATAAAAAAACAGTATTATTTATTCTTGTAATTTTAAACCTTTAAAAGGGTGACACATTTATTAACTTGAAACTAGATCACATGAAAGAAAATAAGAAAATATTTCAATATGTAAAATTTATTTATAACAAGTGACTAACAAAGAAATAATGTTAGCCATACTAAAAATTTTAACAAATTATTTTGTATAAACACAGACACAAAAATGTAAATAATTCAGAATCAATTTAGTTTAACAAATTAACAACTTGTCTTTCTTCTCGATTCCCAACATTCTGACTGAGCACCTTAAACAGTGCTCGGGTGAATTCAAACTGCTGCTATATCATAAAATAATAGTACCAGTAAAGAATTTAATATTTTACTGAATTTGAATAATTTGGATTTTATCTCTAGAATATTTTTGATGACGATTTCTATTGTTGTTATTTTCGGCGATTGTCATAATAATATTTCAAAAGTGGGAATAAATTTAATTTTCTTTCAACAATTTGTAATAAACAACTTTCCAATTTCCTTCTTTGTAGTCATTCTTTAAATTTTTTTAATTTATTCTTTTATGTATAAACAGTTTGTTGTTTACAATGTTGTTGTTGTTATTCGAAAAGCAGTTTTTAATTTTTTTTATATTTTTGTTTACTTTTAACATACAATTTTCCATTTGCATCCGCAGTAAAAAAGAAGTAATTTTGAAGAAATTACTTTTTCATTGCTTCCAAAGCATCATCAAGAATACATTTTAAGCGTAATAAAAATTTCTATTAACACCATCGAGATATTTATATAAAAAGCTAGGTTGTGGTCGTGTACTACACACAATGTTAGAGTAATGCATAGAACAATTCTCATTTGGTTATTATTAAAATTAATATAACTATTTACTGACTATCGGTTAACTGGAAGTATTCATTCCTTTTAAAACGATATTTTTCCGCTTACAGTAAAAACAAAGGTTATCACAAATAATATAAAAAAAAAATTATGCTTTAACAATGCAACCCGTTGATATTCCTCTCCTTCTTTACTTGTATCGTAATTCAAATTAATAAACTTCATAATTCATTATTATGTTTTTTACAAGCAAACCCTGAGGTTCGAAAAAGGCCAGAAAATATTTTTGGGAAATAAAATAAAATTAAATAAATTAAATAAAAATAAATTACAAATAAAATAATATAAATTGTACTTGCAAAGTTAAATAATAAACAAATAAATAAATAAAAACATGTGAAATTTCATTTGCTCAAATACTAATTTTTTCGCGGGAATTCCGCAAATCCAACAATTTGGGCAATTGAGAACGGAACTTTATTATTTTTGTGCGATAAAAATCTGATAAAATACCTTAACCCATTAATACTTAAGGTTCCCCAGCAACTTTAAGCATGTTCTCTTTGTAACTCTGTTCTTAAAAGCGACCATTAAAATACTTTTTAAAATCTATATATGTGTATACGCACAGAAAACAATACCAATGTAATATCAATATATCGCAATTTTGATTAAATTTATGAGAAATAATTTTTTGTTTAAGTGTGTTGGTGTTTATCTGCAGCATTGTCAACTTTTTACAACCAAAATAAGCTACTCCACTTCCCAAAACGCGCTAAATCACAGCGTTGACATATATTTATAGCCAAAACGCGATATTTCCAAACGCCCTAAATTAAATTTAGATATAAGGCGATGGATAAATTGGCGAAAATTCAATATTTATTGAAACCAAATAAATAACTACCTTCATATTTGTTTTTATATTTCATTCAGGGACAAAAAAATAGATACATACAACTATTAACAAAATGTAAGAAGCTTAAAACGATACAAAAAACTTAGAATATTCTTTTGGTATATCAATATTTACTTTATTGAAAAAGTGCAAATTTAGCGCGTTTTTTATTAATACCGCTGGGACAAAAAAACGCATTTGGCATAGTTAAAACGCACTAAGTCTAGCGCGAAACGAGCTAAATTGGCAACGCTGTTTATCTCCTTTGTTTATAGCTACAGTGCACTGTTTTGCTTACTTGTGTGACTTGTTGTTGTTTATTTTGATGTTCGTTTTGTGTAAATGTAAATAGCCGACAAACTTCGCATTACCAGCGAAAATTTCCTGCTGTTGATTTAAAATTAACCTTGAATATCTTTGATTTAATATTTTTCACTCTTAAAATAACATTGTTATCAACATTATATTTTATTTTAAATGCACATAACTATAAACATCAATTTCAATAAATTTTACTTTAAATCATGAATTTAATCATGTTGAATTAAAATGAAATTTATATTACGTATGATGGTATTTTTTTACTGTATATCTAAAGTAAAGTTTAAAGCTGTTGCAGCTGCAATGATTATGAAGTTGATTACCAAGCAAGTGGTCCGCGTTCAAATCTTGGCTGGGGCAGCCAACTACAATGCAAATTTTTCTGATGCCTATGCGAATACACATCTCACAACTAAAATAATTAATAAAACAGCTACATTAAATTCATGTTGTTTCAACTTGAAATAGCTTTGATTCAACATTATTCTTAGTGTTGTTACAATATCAAATTCACGTTGTTTCAACTTGAAATAACTTTGATTCAAAATGATTCTTCGTGTTATTTCAGTACCAACGCGAGACTCTCTAAATTTTTGTGGGCTAAACTCTCAGTTTAAATTGCGCTTTTCTACAAAAGTCTGGTGGTATAGGAGGAGAGAAGACTTACATACCTCCCCCCTAAACAATGTTATTTGTAATTACCCCTTATCTGGAGAGCCACTTTAGCGAAACTTTATTATTTTGATTTAGATTACACTGAGAACAAATTGCGTTTCTAAACAAAATCGTGGAGGCATAGGAGAGAAGATACGAAGCACACCGGGTGAGGCTAGTATTTATTTAAGAAAATCATTTGAAGTGGATTATAGAAGGACTCCCTTATAAGGGACATTCTGCTGTATAGTCACTTGGCGAAGGAAAATTTTTTAAACATTCTTTTGCGTGAAGACCTTTATTACATTTAATGCATATAATATTAGACTCCTTGCCGTAATGTGGAAATCTCATGTCTGTTTTGGAGCAGTCTACTATACGATTTCCGAAATCATACCGAACATCAGTATTAGATACTCTTTAACATTTTAGAGCTGGAACAAACTCGATTTCTACATACGAGCTAGCTATATGTCGTCTCAACTGTAAGAAATTGGAATAATTTGGATCATTTCTTATGAGTAGGCAACCATTTACAACCGATCCATTCAACAAATATGCAAAAATTAGCCATCACCACTTACGTTGTATAATTAGCGATCAATTAACAGCTAGTAACTGATGCATTTTATCTACGCCACAACATACCTGGCATGATTTTGGCGTAGCTATCTAGGTATCGACTTGCCATTTTCTATACCTCGGCGGCACGGTTCTTCACCCTCGTAACTAACCACACCTTGGCACTGTGCTTCCTAGGGAAAAGGCGAGTTCAGGTTTTTCAGACCTTAAACATTAATCTATTACTCATAAAACTTATGTGTTACTACCCAATCTCTGAAATAATGGAGCAACAGGTGTGCATATACATAAGTATCCAAAGGATGTAGGCTAACCTATGCTAGTCTTGTAGAGGGTGAACAGGCATCTAAGGTCTAGTTAATGACCGAAGTCGAAAGAAAGTTAACCTATAGGGGTTTGCTTTCGAAGCTCTACCATATGCTGGTGGCACGGGAACCCGTAGCCCCACTTATGACCTGCCTTTTTGCGGGTTAAAATGATGATGAGGCTTAAGAGGTTGATGTCTCCTTCGGGAGTCGATGTGGTGGCTGTGGTTGGTACCTAAATCGCTAGAAGGGTTGTTGGTTAAATGACGGATACTCGACCAGTGCTAGTGGCTAGTTTGACTTCGGGAAACTACATATATGTAAGTCTCTTTGTGCTATTGCTAAGCCAACAGAAGATGCATCAGGTAGTGCTTTGCTGGTGTAGTAATAGATTAGATGGCTCAAACACTAGCAAAGTGTTTATACATGGTGGACGGTCTATGCAGCAGAAATTGCAACCAATGTGTTCCTTAAAAGTCACACAGGTGCCTCGGGATTCCCTCAGGGTTGGTGGTACTGATATTAATCTTAAACACATAAGTTCTTTTCTATAACAGTCACATGAGCTAATTACATTGTTATCGAAATGGGTTCCTATGTTGTATACATTGTTATATTTCCACCTTACAAGCAGTTTGTTTCCATTATCGGAAAAATGGTAGTTTGCAGATCCTTTTTCTTCCTTAATCATTCTGCCATGCTTTAAAAAAGCTGTATTTAATTGATCAATGAGTAGACGAATCCTGTCGATAGGACCATTAAAATCAAGAACTAATCTCCAAATGTTTCAAAAAAATTTTCTGGTGATAAAAGCGATTCATTAGAAGGAAGTTAAAGCACTGATGATAGTGCCAATTTCAAATCAACTACAACGGCGGTTACATGGCATAATGTCCAATGCCATTGACATTAGAACGCACCAAAATATGTCACAGTGGCGTTGACATTTTTAAAAGAATATTTTTCGCAAGCAAAAAAAAATATAGATCCATAGATTTTTGAAGTAATTAAAAAAAATTAAAAACGTTCGACAACGATATCTCTCGAACCACTTAACCAATTTCGATCAAATTAGCGGTATTCGACGCAGTTTTTCAGGTCTAAAAAAAATTAATTCTGAAAATAGATTTGCCAAGAGCTCGATCGAATAAATCGTAGTAGTTTAAAACTGATTTGAAAAAATATTTTTTCGAAAACTTTATTTTAGAAGTTTTTAAAAATCTACCGAACCGCTGTAAAAAGCATCTTATACGTGAACCGGGATGCTAAAATTCCTCCATACCATATTCATAAAAATCCATTCACTGGTTTTTGCGTGATGCGAGTTTGCACGGACGGACAAACAGACAAAAATTCCAAAAATTGGTGTTTTGTGTTCTACATCGATTACTGTTTACGCCACCATTTAATTTTTCAACAAATATATATTGTACAGACACTCCCCTTTTAGAGTTGTATGATATATAAGTATTAGGGATATAACCGATACCGATATATCGGCAATACTTCAGATTTTTCGATACATCGGTATCGGCGATATTTTACTGTCGATAAGACGATACTTTTAAAAATTTCTTTTAAGAATAGATTTATTTTTTGTTTAATTTTAACATGAATTAAATTCAATTAGTTGTTTTTTACATCTTATTAATATCAATTTTAAATATTAATACTATTTTACGGAAGTAGTGCAAATTTAGATCATTTTTAATTAGTTTTACATATGCTTGTCATTGCAGGAAGTTCTCTTTTCGGATTACCAATCACCGAATTGGAAGCGATGTTAGGAAAAATTTCTTTTTTGGCGTTCTATAATCATTTTTCCGCACAGAAAAAGGATAAACAATTACCCATTTTCGCAACTTGTTTCCTTTTATGCGAATTTAAACGCAAAACTGTGTTTTCATGTAAATTTAAGTGAATAAATATAAACTTTTAGAAGAATTTTAATTTTAACCACTAAGCTATTAAGTTATTTAGAAAAACATTAGTTGATAAATGTCCTTTAAAAAAATGTTTTTTTTTAAAAGCATGGCGAGTATTTTTAACCGACTTCAAAAAAAGGAGAAAGGTTATCTATTCGTCATGTATTTTATTTAAGGATGTTCTCTCAAAACTCCGTCATTTATAAACCTATTCCGGATTTCTTTTCCTTATTTAAAAGGATACACTTCCAGATTGGTCCCGTTGAAAAGTGGGCGGGGTCACAACCATACGAAGTGAATACACATGCCTCTTCATCGACTTCTACTCAACTGTTACCTATGAAACTGTGCACACAAATTAAGCTTCTGTTGGAATACTACATAACGACTAAAAAAGTGGGCAGTGTTAGGCCATGCAAAGTAAATATTCTTTATCAACAACTTCGAATAAATCGATTCGTATAAAACTTTGCATACACATTTAGTTATTGTGACAATAAAACATTATGAATCGAGAGATGGGCAGTGCCACGCCCATGAAATGTAAATATTTACTTAAACTACTTCTACTTAACCGATTCTTATGAAACTTCGCACACAATTAGTTCTCGTGAAAGAACATCATTATGATAAAAATTATGGCCAGTGCCACGCCTATTTTGTAATCGGTATTTTTTTGCAAGAATTATTTAAAATTATAAAGGAGTTTTTATTAATTATCTGCATACTTTTAATATAGGTTCTTTGGAAGCAATGAAAATGTAGTTCTAAAAATTACATCCAATTTTTTATACTGGGTTCATATCAATTTTATATATTAATAATCTCTTAAACTGTAATTTTGTATAGCAGGGATGCAAAGTTAGATTTAACAAACTGTACTAATTTTCAAGAAAAAGTAAAGGAATTCACAAAGTAGTCCTAAGTGTTCTAACTGTTGTAGGTACTAACGTTATACAATAGTGGTATGTTTATTGTGGATATTCTCAATAAAAAAATATAATATGACACTACAACTTATTTAGATATGTTTTTTGGTGTGCTATGTGTTCAGCTGAATAATTTTCGCATAAAAATATTTTAATTTTAAATTAAAATTTTGTATTTTTATTGCCTGTACATAAATATTTTTTATTTAATATTTTGATGTTTAATTTTTGAAGTTTTTTGTCTTTACTATTTGAATATATGACAGGGTATTCAAATATGTGCTATTTGCAATGTTGTACTATGTTAGTACCTATGACATTAGTACACCTTGTGAATTCCTTCAGTGTACTTTTTTCAGTCGGATTGTACTATTTTTTTTTATTATTTGTTTAATATATTTTATTCAAAATTAACTAAAATATATAAAGGGTCCGCCAGATAACTTTTTTTTTGAAAATTCTATAAAAAACTACTGAATATTTTCTCAAATTTCTTTTTTTATTTGAAAGTACAATCCTTCCGGTTAATAATGAAGAATAATTTTGTTCAAATGGCTGCCTCGGCTGACCATGCAGTAGCCTACACAATCGGTCCAATTTTTAAGCACATTGTCGATTGTGTGCAGCTGTATTTCACCAATGGCTTCACGAATATTGTCCTTTAAAGCGTCAATTGTCTCCCCACAAATAATGGTCGAACGGTGTCAAATCGCAGCTCCGAGGTGGCCAAACGACATCAGCTCTGCGGCTGATAATGCGATCTTTAAAAACAGGGCGCAAAACATCGAGTGTAGCTTCGGCTGTGTGGCATGTAGCGCCGTCCTGTTGAAACCAACTGTTGCCAATATCCTCCTCTTCAATTTTTGTGAACAAAAATTCGTTCAACATGGCCCGATAACGATCGCCATTGACTGTAACGGCCACTTCTTGCTCATCTTCGAAGAAAAATGGCCCAATTATGCCTCTGGACCAAAATCCGCACCAAACAGCGACTCGTTTTGGGTGCGTCGGCTTTTCAATGTATGCGTGCGGGTTTTCTGTGCCCCAAATGCGACAATTTTGCTTGTTTACATACCCGCCAAGATCAAAATGAGCTTCATCTGAAAAGATGATTTTTTTTGGCAAAATCGCCATCTTCTGTAAGTCGATGGCAGGCCCACTTAGCGAAGAGAAAACGCATTGGATGGTCAGTTGGCTTCAACTCCTGAACCATATTCATTCAGCGGAAGGATAAAACTAATTATCTGTCAAATCAGACATGAGCTAAGTGTTACCATTCACGAAATAATCACTAATTGAAAAAAAAAAACGTTAGATGGCGGACCCTTTACATAAAGATTGTACATTTGTACTACAAATTTGTATCTGCGTAAAAAACTTAACAATTAACAAAAAGGCACATTAACGTTCATTTACACTAAGTACTTTATATGTAACAATAGTTATAAAAAGAGACCTTATATTCCGGAGGTCCAAATTGATTTAGCTACATTTCGTAAAACTAGATAAAATTTTTATAATATTGTGGAAGATTTTCTGCAATAATAAGACCACTTAACAAATTCTAAAATATTTCTATCTTTTAGCATTTTTTACTCAGTTTCCAAATCTGTAAATCATTTTACTCTGTATTGTTCCGTTTTTTTCTACGAGTTAAAAACTGAAGTAAAATCTTGTCAATAAAAATTGCATTTCGCAAAAAGGACCCTAAATTCCTCAATGCATTTCATATGAAGGAAGTTGTCATTTTAATTAATTTCGGAGGTGAATACAGGGATAGTTCCACTTGTCAAGTGGTGGAACATGCTTGAGCAGAGTACTAACCATAATCTTAAAATCGAAAAAATTTACGGCAATAGCTATTTTTAGATCTACTGAAGATTCTTGCTGGTAAGATTAGGTCCCTTTTCAACAGGATCACCACATATGTAGATAAACATAACAATTGATATTAATGTATAATTTTAAAAGGTACACAAAAACTATCGGTCATGTTCTGTATTTCATGTGAAATTAAAATGTGTGGAATTATCAAAGCATTGTTGTTAAAAATATTAATTTACAACAACAATGCTTTGATAATTCCGCACATTTTAATTCCACATGAAATACAGAACATGGCCGTATATGTTTTGGGATATACTTCTTGCTAAAAACTCTAATATGTATATTTATTTCAGTCATTCCGATGTGGCCATACAAACAACGTCTTAGTCATTTCTAATTGTAGCAGCAAATCCTTTATTTGGATTAGATTGAAGACAGCCGGTCTCTTGAATATTCAAGACAACACTGAAGGTGACACATAGCCGAAATCGGACTGTTTATCAACCAAATTCGACGTGTGATGACGGAAAATCGTTCCAAATTCAAATAAACCCCGTCGGATAAAACGCAGCACTCAACTTAATAATTTCTCCATAGATTCAATATTTTTGTTATCATTATGATTATCATTATGATTTTTAATATTAATGGTACTATGCTAGAAGTTCTTCCTCAAACAACATTTCATTATTAAAATCTACTAGAATATCTAAAAAACCGCTTCTCTTCAAAACTTTCTAAATGGGCTCGACGCAACACCTCAAACAGACTATTCGCTATGGAGAGCAGGCCAAGTCCTCAAAAGATCAGTGATATATAAGCCTCCATTGCGAGCTTCGAATGGAGACTGGGCAAGAACTGACGCTGAAAACGGTACGTCTGATACTATAGTTGAGCTGCCCCCAGTCCTCGCTATACCAGATGTTACCTTGAGGTTCAACATTCGTGAGATTGAACACTATATTGCGGGCTTAAACTCGAAAAAAGCCCCAGGCGCTGATAAAATAAGCAATAAAATGCTCTTAGAGCTACCCTATACTGCAAAACGGATAATTCTATTTATTTTTAACAGTATTTTGCGCCTCAAATGCTATCCCGCAGAATGGAAGGTTTCGCTGATTACCATGATACCTAAACCAGGCAGACAACATAGTACGATTGAACAAACACATAGACTCGTGAACGTGGTTAGAAAAACCTTCGAAGAAAAGAAATACTGTTCTGCGCTCTTCATCGATGTTTCTCAGGCATTTGATAAAGTATGGCACGCAGGCTTAATACATAAACTAAAGCAAAACCTACCCAAAAACATCCTTAAACTTTTAGAAAGCAACTTAACTGTGCGAAAATTTGTTGTAAAGGAAGGTAATTTTCTAAGCCCTCTGCAACCGATTGAAGCCGGAGTTCCTCAAGGCAGCATCCTCGGTCCTGTATTATATCTGATATATGCCTCTGACTTGCCGGTAAGCAGTAACATACACATATCAACATTCGCTGATGATACAGCTTTTCTAAGTGTTCACAAAAGCCATCAAGAAGCCACCCGCAATTTGCTAGATTATATACCCCAGTTGGAAGAATGGCTAAAACAATGGCAGATAAAAATTAACGAACAAAAATGTCTACACATTACTTTTACATTATGCAAAGAAACCTGCCCACCTATACAAATAAATAACCAAACTATACCTCAACACACTGAAGTAAAATATCTCGGTGTTCATCTTGATCGTCGTCTAACATGGAAGTCACACATAAATGCAAAGGTGACTCAAATGAAATTAAAAGCAGCTCAAATGAATTGGCTCATTGGAAGGAACTCTACTCTAAGCCTAGATTGTAAACTTCTTCTATACAACTCCATTCTAAAACCAATATGGTCCTACGGAATCCAGTTATGGGGCACTGCCTCGGCATCAAATGTAGAACAAATTCAAAGGCAACAAATAAAATACTCCGTACGATTACAGCAGCCCCATGGTATGTCAGAAACAAGCGAATTCATAAAGACCTAGATGTGCCGCCGGTTAAGACAGTGTTTTCTAAACACGTGACAAGCTACATAAAAAGACTTGAGTTGCACCCAAATCCCCTAGCCCGAAACATCATTAACTTTAGAGGCCACACTCGGCTGAGAAGGAGGGACACTCTTGCTCTCAGCCGAACACGAGAGACGTAAACAACCAAACAACCAACCGCTGAAACAAATATTTTTTCTGGCACTGGCTGGACTTAAAAATTAAAGTTTTAGAGTTAAGATTTGATTACTTATTGTTAGTTCAATTTTATTGAAGATACAATAAATAAATACATATAACCGAAAAAAAAAATTATTAAAATCAAAATAGGGAAAATTTGGAAATAGTGTTAAATTAGTCATTGGGGTGCTATTGTACTTTTGACATGTAAATAGTGCTAAAAAAAAGTGCAATTGTACCAACTTTTACATCCCTGTTGTATAGTAAAAAAATTTCCATACTAGAGTTTTGTTAATTTACCCCCCTATTGTCGTTTACAACTCAAACCAATTTGGACGTGTTAGAGTATTTTATTTCCATCTTATTTCAAAGGAATTTGTCTGCTTTCCTCTCTAAGTTGATATTTTAAGTTTGTAACGCCATAATAACTTCAACTAAAACTGTTGTTTCAAAATACTGAAAAAAATGCGATCGACTCTCTGACGACCAAATTGAATTGAGTTGAGAATTGCAATCGGGGCATTAAACTTGAACTCAATTTCAATATGCTTATCGGTATCGCCGATATTCCTTTTTGAGCATCGGTATTAAAGCTGGCAAACTATCGATAGTCACAACATTCGATATTTGTTGAAAAACTATCGATAGTATCGAATATTTTAAATTATTATTTTACTTATTCGCAGAACTGGGAACAATTCAAGAATACCAACAGTGTTTAAAACTAAAAAAAAAACAAAAACATCTGGTAATAGCTCTTTTTAACCAACAAACCAACCAAAGTGCTCTAAAATACCTTTCTACTGGTACATAAAATTTTCAAATTCATGCAGCAATTTCGAGTCAAATGAAATCAAAAAATATTTAACCCGACCTTTTTACGTAAAAACAGCGTTATCTCACAGATTATAATGGGTTGATTATGGATGACAACCGAAATTCAGTTGCATTGCCAGCCGGCAACTGAAAATTTGCGGTTGCCAGAAAAGCACTAAAAATCAACTGAAATTGCCAGCTCTCTGCTGCCAGTTGCGATCCGTAATATGATTTTTAGCAACTGGCAACCCAACTGAAGTTCGGTTGCCATACACAATCGACCCATAAAAGTTATGAGCAATAGAAAATAAAAGTTTTGAACCCCGAAACAAGAGAGAGCGCCAACAAAATTAAACTAAAATGTGTTGGCTAAAAAGTGCTTTTACCCAATTTTTGTAGTTTTATACAGTGTCGGTATTCTTGACTTGTTTCCGGTTCTATGAATAATTAAAATAAAAGTACTTAGATGTGTACTTTAGAGCACTTTAAAATGATGCCCATATCGTTTATATCCGTCCGATATTGTAGGAGTTATGACCATTTAAAAGTAAACGTTTTGAACGCCGTAACTCCGGAGCCAATAGAGCGCTGAAAAAAAATTACGCTAAAATTTTCAGTTTAAAAAGGGCTGTTATCTCGTATTTTTGTTTTTTTAATTTTCGATAGTGTTGGTATTCTTGACTTAAGGCCACAACCGTCTTTTTACCCAACTGCGCGACGCAAAGAAGATATTGTGTTTATCAGCCTATGTATCTATGTATGTATGTGTGTTCCTTTGCGGCACTATATAACCCGAACGCGTAGACCGATTTGGACGATTCTTGCGTAGATATTACAGTAGTCAAAATTCAATATGGCGGCCAACAGACGCCATTTTGTTAAACGAAAAAAAATGAAAAATCGGCGAACTATATCAAAATGGGTATCAATCGACAGGTATTGGAAAATCATCTTTAGGTTTCTCTTATGATTTTTAATTTCGAATGATCATTTATGATCTGTAACGGTTTAAAGTTGTTTTCTTTTATTTTTTTAAAGTTGTTTTCTTTTTTACGCAGTCGGGTTTTTTATTCTTCAAATTTATGTCTTGTTCTAAAAATATTCGCATGTTTAAAATAAAGCCAGTTATTTAGAAATATGTAAAACCTTTTGTGCACTTATGCTTAAATAAAATATTACCGTCATCAGTGTTTTGTCAACAGAAATATAAGTCGAATAGCTAACAGCTGCACCTTATCCGTGTTGCCAAACAGAAAAAAAAATATTTTTAAAAATTAAGTGAGCTGTCGTTATCACTTTTCACCGAGTTTATTGACAATTTTCTATAAAAAATTCAACGATAGTATCGCTATCGGAAAAAAATCATCTATAGTCCATGGGAAACAGAACTTTCGATAGTACTATTGATTGTTTGCCAGCTCTAATCGGTATCGTATCGGCAAAAAGGCGTACACATTATCTATACGTCCCTAATATGTATAGATAATGTGTAATTTTAGAAAACGCAAAAAATGGATTTTTATTTTGAGAAGATAAGGTTCATTTATTCTGGAGCACTACAAATATTTACGCAGTCTGACCATACTTCAAGTAAACTGCTTTCTATATTCAATACAAAAATATATTTTAGCAATGCTTCCTTTTTGTTAATATGTTTCCAAAGTATGTAATAATCAGGAGATTGAGGAAGATATTAAGATCTTAGGAGTCCATTAGCGCAACTATTCCTTCAAAATTTTAAACGAATGTTTAAGACCAATTTCCAGCTGAAATAGTTATCTTATTCTGCAAAAAGTCAATATTGTCCCCAAGAATGTTTGGGCTCTCTATTTTTGATTGTTGACTAGAAAAATATCGACAACAATTTATTTATTTTTAACTTAAACTACAGTCTTCTTAGCTATGATTGAAAAAAGATATGTTTCAGTCGTTTATAAATTATCAGCTGTTTTCTAGTTGATGAATAGAGGATACCATTTACGATCGCGTCGAAATTGGGCATTCTATTACTTCTCAAATATTGTATCAATCAATATAATCAATATAATTTTGGTTGGAATCTAAATAATGTCGCAGCTTTTTTTTATAATTATTTCTTTTAGCAAAATATGTAGCTATAACTTGTTAAAAATATCTATGTATAGTGTTTTGGGGTTTACTTTTTTGTGATGCTCACAGTACATATAGGTTTTTAATAAAATTGTTCTTCAATTTACTTTTTCATATTAGATTTTGCCATTTTTTAAAACTTTTTTTAGTATTGTATTATTTTGAAATTCACATACTTTTTTGTTATTTCAAGAAAAACGTGCTTTTCGTGCTGATTGGTGAATGTTGCAACAAAATTCTATTAGATGTTTGGATATTTTTCCTTTATGCCGCAAAAACAAAAATAACACTTTAAAACATATTTACAACACACGGTCAAAAATTCATTCATTTCCACATTAAATGGATGGAGATTTTTTGTGATTTGGAACTTGTATACAATTTTATAAATACATTTTTTATATTTTCGTTTTGTTTTCTCATATAGAGAATTGAGCGCTTACTAAACTATTTTTAAGTACATACTTTAAAAGTATCTGACACTTAAAACGAATGACGGATTGATTTCTTGACGACGGCACACACGCACTCTTGTAAGGTTCGTTAAAAACTAAACGTAACTATTATTTGAAACTTTCTGTAGAGCGGCAAGCAGACAGATAGCAGGCAAATACCACACGAATAATGAAATAAAACAAAAAACAAAATGTGTACAATGCAGAATGAAGGAAAAAGCAATAAATATAATAACAACAAATAAAACTAGTCAGCTAAACATCCAACCAGCGTGACCGTTTTGCGACTAAAGTGGCAATTTGCCACTTTTTCAACTGCTTTGCCACTTTTAGTGCCCCCTTTTTAAAATTACCTAAATCTGCCACCTTTTATAACATTATGCCCCTTTCTACCCCTTATTTTTGAAGTGATACTTTTTGTTTTAATATGAGTTTTTTACAGTACGAAAGTGTTTCCATAAAAAAATCTTAAGAAATATATGTGTTTTTGAGTCCATTATTTATAAATTTGTGAAAAAAAAACTATTTTGAAATAGTTTAAGAGTTGAGATCTATAAATATTCATTATTGCACTAAAATTATTGGAAAATAAGACACTGATTCACTTACACGAACAAGAACTATCAACACGTTCTTGTATAAAAAGTAGGGATGTAACGAATACCGATACCGATATATCGGCGATATTTCAGATTTTCCGATACATCGGTATCGGCGATATTTTACTGCCGATACGACGATACTTTTAAACATTTTTTCAGAGTTTTTTTTTAACAAATAATTTATGTTTGTTCGATTTTACCATGAATTAAATACACTTCGTTATTTTTTAAATCTTATTAATACCAATTTTAAAAATTAATTATATTTTATGCTGTTATTTTGTAAAAAAATTATTTATTTTTTGTTAATTTTACCATGAATTCAAATTCAAGCCGTTGTTTTTTAAATCTTATTCCCGCAAAAAAGAGATACTCCAAAGAAGTCATGAAAATGTAGAATTCGCGATCTGGAAGTATTGCAAATTTGGATAATTTCTAATTAGTTTTACATATCCTTGCCCTTGCAAGAAGTTCTGTTTTTCGATTACCAATCACCGAATTGGAAGCAATGCTAGGACAAATTTCTTTTTCGGTATTCTATAATGATTTTTCCTTAAGGAAAAAGGATAAAAAAGCACCCACTTTCACAATTTTTTATGCAAATTTAAGTGAATAAATATAAACTTAGAAGTCTTTTAATAATTAAGATATTAAGTTATTTAGATGAATATTAGTTGATAAATGTCCTTTAAAAAAATCGATTTTTTAAAAAGCATGGCGAGTATTTTTTAAATTATAAAGGAATTAAACAATTTTTCTTGCTTTTCTACTAATTATCTGCATATTTTTAATATAGATTTGTTGGAAGCAAAGAAAATGTAGCTCCTTAAAAATTACTTCCAATGTTTTATCAATTTTAAATATTCTCTCTTATAATGTAATTTTGTATAATAAAAAATTGCACTTGAGTTTTGTTAATCTAAACTTGAACTCAATTTCAATATTCGTATCGGTATCGGAATCGGTATCGGCGATATTTATTTTTAAATATCGGTATCGGTATCGGATCGGCAAAACGGCGTATCGTTACATCCCTAATAAAAAGCATTCAGTTTTAAATATTTTTAAAGTGATTTCCATACAAATTTTTGAGTGAACGTTAGATTTATTTTTACTAAATCAACCCCTAAGGCGTACTTCGTTGGTGCTGAAAACTCTTTCTTTTTTAGATGGAAAAACGTCAAAATTTATTCATTTTATTTCAATAGCATTATATGCCCTAGAAGTCCATTAAATACTACAATTTGGTTGAATTATTCCCTATTTAAAAAAGTTGCCCCTTTTTTTCGAAGAATCCCCCTTTTGGTGCCACTTTTTTCCTCAAAATCCCCTTTTTGTGCCACTTTTTAAAAATGTTCAACGGTCACCCTGCATCCAACTACCATTACAACAACAACAACAATTTTAATATAATTGTATCGAAGAGATACTAAATTTGCCCACCAGGGCTGCCATAGAGAGGGGTTAATAAAATAGTGGGATTTTGCGGAAATAGATATCTAGAGAAAAGGGTATACAGTTCCAGATTGGTCTCGTTGTTTCATTTTAGATCCAACGTCTGTCTGCACGCCTGACTATATATATGTCAGTCTCTCGATTTCTCGTTACAAGCAGAATTTAAGAATATTTTTTAAAAGGATAGAAATATTATGAATATTATCCCACGCCAACAAAAATAAATATCTCTTTTCATCTACTTTTATTTTCAAATTACTTCTACTTAACCGAAACCTTACACACAGAATCAATAAAACCACACCAAAAATATTCGTCTACTGGAAGCAGGTTTCTAAGGAAGAGAGAGTGTAACTCTCCCTTAACAACCTACTTCGGGATTATACGATTTTTATCTCCAACTTGGTAGCCATCGAGGTATGAGCATCTTTCTCCACATCCTAAATGCGCTACCATCATGTTTTTTTAGCCCCCGACCAAAAAAGAGGTGTGTTATAAGTGTTTGATGTGTGGCTGTGTGTCTATACAAGTCATCGTACAGCTCAAACGGCTGGGCCGCTTTTGATTTAGTTTTCTGTTCTTCAAAGGTGAATTAATCCGAGTGTTCTTAGCTATGTTTCAAGAAAATCGGTCAACCCGTTTATAAGTTAACTTTTCTTTTCTAACTGTATCTTCTTGAGTCTGTGTGGGTCAAGTACCGTTGCTCCCAAACGGCTAGACCGATTTTAAATTGGGGTTTTTTTTCGCTTGAAAGCTGACTTGATCTTAAATCTTCTAGCCTACGTTTGAAGAAATTCAGTATACCCGTTTAGAAGTTATTATCTATTTTTTTCGGGGGTTCTTACAATTTTTAATTTAATGTTATATATTACATAACATATATGTTATATATCACGCACAACAGACGAAATATGTTCCTACATTAGCAAGATATCTTTATGAATTCGCTAATGTGTTTAGGAGGTATTGACTAATTATCAATGAGAATCATATATTTTTAAGTAGTTGGGCATCGATTTGTAGTTGCATATTTTTGCATATTTTGGTGAACAGTGCATATTTTTGCATATTTTAGAAATAAATGCTTATTTTAAAGTTATAAAAAATATTAATGCATATTTCGCAATTTATGAAAAAAGATATTAATATGACGATTATTGATAGCAACCGAGCCTTAGTTGGGTTGCCAGTTATTGAAAATTATACTAATGATGGCAACTGTAACTGAGAGCTGTCAATTTCAGTTGATATTTAGTGCCTTTCTGGCACCCATTAATTTTCAGTTACCAACTGGCAACGCAACTAAAGTTCGGTTGCATTAAATAATAGACCCAATTATGTTTGTTTTATGCTCTAAAAATAATAAAAAATTCAAAATAATATTTTCATATAACTTTAGTTTTGGTACTTTGTTCGTAGGTAAATGCATATGTTGCGCATATTTTGTATTTTTTGGCGCATTTGTTAAGCGCTTAAAATCAATTTTTAGCTGCATTAAAGTCCGAGGCCTGTTTATAACAATAAAAAATCAAGTTAAGAAGTCAAAATCTCACTCGCATCCATATTTGTATCTACGTAAGCGAGAGAGGATGCAGTATATAAAAATGTGATTTGAATAAAAAGATTCTGGTTTAAAATTAAAGACATAAAAAACATGCGCTATACTCCTGCTGTGTTAAAAAAATGTAAATAGCTGACCAAGTTCATAGTGTGTGTGGGAAAAATTCTTCACTCGCTTACGTTATTGCATCCTGTGTGATTTTGCGGATCTCCAACGCCCTTTTATACAACAGGGTTCCCAGTTTTATTTCATACTTTATCCCAAATTTTCGATTTTTCATCCCCAAAATAGCTATTTTCTCATCCCCAAACATCTCCACAGTACCTTAAAATAATGTATTTTTTCAAAGGAAAATTGATTATATGTATTTATTAATTTAATTAAATCCCTTTATATTGAATATTTTTAAAATTAATTTTATTTTTACATAGTTTGAGCTCTAACGGCCTTATTTATAAAAAATATTTTATGTTTATTAAGAGCTTATTTGAGAACTGTCTACACAATAGTTGTCAAATAAACCTTTAATAAATATAATATATTTTTTATAAATAAGGCAGTACATATGTATGTATATAAAAAAATAACGTAAAAACACAGAAGAATAAAACAATTAATTATGTATGTATCAATGTTTATCGTTTCAAAAATTTCAGAATCAAAATCTTCTGAATAATCAGTCAACGCAATTTTGTTGTACATGTTGTTTGCATTAAAAAGTTTTAGCTCTTGAGAATAAAATTGAAAAATTTTTAAAGCGTTTTTGGTATAAAGCGATTCGAAACAATTTTTTGTATTCGACTGATTCACTATGCCTCTTAAGGTATTTTTTTCTATGACTTTAAGAAGCCTTTTAAGCCACACACTAGAACATGTTTGTTGAAATAGATTACAAATCTCTGAAAATCCCCAGCGAAAAAAGTCCTTTTCCTCAAAAAACCCTTTGGCAATTTTCACAAAATTTCCATCCCTAGTCACGAAAATAAATCCCCCATTTGGGAACAGATCCCCAAAACTGGGAACTCTGCTATAGAAGTTGAGGCAGAAAAGTGACCTTCAGGTAGCTGTTATAGAAGAAGCTGGTTGAAGGCAGTCTCCTTGAAGAAATCGGCCTAGCGGGGGCAGAAAATTAGGACACTCTACAATTCCATGGTGCGGACTGGATGAGGGACGTCAAGCTTATCAACTGTGGTAACAAGAAATCTTTTGATTTTCTACAATCCGTGGTTGGCAGGTGTAGCGACCTCCGGCCGGAGGCGAGACTGGAGCTGATTTTGGCCTGGAGCTGATTTGGCCTGGAGCTGATTTGGCTCTGCCTCTTCGGACAGCGGTAACAGCATGGTTTCCACCACCCATTAGATCGCTACCCGGGATCTGATTGTGGTATTGTGTCAAATTCTTGCAGAAATTTGTTCAGAGATATAGTTTTTTGATGATACCCTGTACCATTTTTCAGCAAGAAATTTGTTTTTTAAAGCAAAATAAAACTAAGAGTTTATAAGAAAATTATTAAAATTTTTATAGTATTGGCGAGAGTAAGGTTTTTCAATTATACATTAAAAATTATATCGGACAGATATCCAATACCACCACGCATTCATCCATTCACCATAACCGCATTTCTAGCAGAATTCTTCAAGAAAAAAAGTGCACCAATCACGCCTTTGGACCACATAACGCACGTTCAGCATGCAAAGCCTTCTCAACAAATGCTCTTGAATTTTCAGAAGCCCAAATGCGACAATTTTGTTTGTTGACGTATCCAGACAAATGCATATAGGCTCCGTCTGAAAAAATGCAAGAAAAAATCAACTGGTTGTTTAGGTATTTCAGCAAATCTACGGCGAAGTGAATGGGTGGTCAGCTTCAAGGATGCAAAGTTAGCTCTCTGTAAGGCTTCAAAGCCAAATTCTTAAGCGAAATTCACAGTTTATTCTCGCTGTGGATAGCTCCAATTGTTGAGAACGTCGAGTAATTGAACGACTCGATCGAACACGCGTTGGTGTTCGCACCTTATCAAACGAGCCAGTCGACTAGAATTTATTGTCCAAATTCTTAAAGCGGTCTCAGAAGGACAATTATGTTTACCGAAAATATTATAATTTTTTATAAAATGTGACTTTTACAGATCCAACCTTTTTCCTAGTGGAATTTTATTATATTGCTACAACTTCTACTCGTACTATTGATATGTCAACAGGCAAAATGTCAAACACGGTCATGTTATTTCAATATATATGGGTGGTTCCCGGGAGCTGAACGTCGGAATGTGTAGGGTTTAGGAGTGTACTCGCCAGCATGCGGGCTCTCCATCTAACCCAACCTACATTACATGTCATTTCTAGAGAAAATTTTCTTTTCCATCTTGATACTGAATCTCTAGAGCTAGTGATGGAAGGATTAATCGAAATATAAATTAATAAATATCGATTATTTTGCAGCACTTAACGGTTAAATCGTAAAGAAATTATCTTTTTCGATTATTCGAGACATTAATCGATTAATAGTTCTTAAAAAATGCTCCCATAATTTGTCAGTTTGATTTGGTATTCCGTTAACGCCCCTTTTCACAATGTATGATTAAGAGTTAACGTGGACTTTAACGGCAAGTTTTGTATGGCGAAGTTTCCGTTAAAGTCTATGTTAACTGTTAATCGTACATTGTGAAACGGGCCGTAAGATAGATATTTAAGTTTAGTGTGGACGGTGTGTAAATTTACTTTAACTCTGGTACAAAGCTTTTTTCGTAACACGAATTACAACAATATGTAATTAACGCATGAATGAAATAAATTCAATAAGCCCTAAGCTTTACACTATTGTTGTTTTTTAATTGGCAGGTCTGTATAATCAGAGCGTCTTTTTTCTAAAGTTGGAGCAATCGCTAAGCAGAAGAGGAACATACTGACATTAAAAAGTTGGGGTCTAATCGTCGCTTTCGATATCGAGCTGATTCGATTGAGTTTTCTTAGTTTGAAATTATGACACTCCCTATCGAAAAATATAAAACCTTGTTCGATAGCGAATGCCATAATCTCAAACTAAGAAAACTCGATCAAATCAACTCGATATGGATTAATATTCCAAGGAACAAGGGAAAAATAACATCAACTTAATTTTTCAACGTACACAGCAGAACAGAGTAGCGCCACTTTCGAAAGGCGCTACACTTCTTTCGTCAGTGCTCACGTGTATTTTGCTTATCACCACTTGTCAGGTGGCTCTGTTGAATGTGATTACAATTTTTATATATACGACTTTTGCGTGAAAATTGAATACGAGAATTAAATCACTTAATTTGACAGTAAACTGCACTTTCCCAATGTTACCGTTGGATTATTTTTCTTCATTCTTATTTTTTTCATTGTTTTTGGATTCATAAGCAAACAGTAGCTACTGGCTTTTCACATGTTTACTTTTTCATATCTGTATACTGAAATATAAAATCAAACCAAAAATATTCGACTTGAGTAGAACAAAAAAGAAATACTAAAAAATCTGAAGAATTGAAATGAAGAAAAATAATCCAACGGCAACAGTGGGAAAGTGCAGTTTAATGTCAACTTAAGTGATGAAGGAAATACATACAAGATGAAATTGAATCGCTTAAAAACAAGGTACATATGTATGAGATGCATATGTTGTTACCAAGACTGGATTTTTAAATAGTTTTTAAACTGATATAAGTTTTTGTTTTATTTCTTGATTTTGGTTTATTTTCAAAAAAACGACACTTTTGTAATAAACAAAACAACAATAACCAAAATAAAAATGATAATCAGTGTTGCCAGATACTTTAAACCAGAAGCAGGCGATTTTTTTTATGGAAAAAGATGCTTGTCGGCTATTTACATCTACACAACACGAACATCAAAATAAACCATACAAATAGCACAGCAGTGATAAACAAATAATTATGTTTCATTTATTTAGATTTATCTCTGTAAAAAATTTACAATCGAACTAATAATGAAATCCAAAAAAATAGCTAAGAAGCTACTAGTCGCAAGCTGAAAATTATAGTATGCATATTAAAATGATAAAATCGCATTAAAGTCGTATACCAGCTAATGTACTATTAGTTTAAAAGCTAGCATTGGGTTTAAAAATTCAATTCCCACAACAGTTCTGGTCTGTTAGACCTTGTCACTTTTCTTAAGTTAGATCTAAATTTGTAATTGTAATAATAATAAATAAATATATATAAAAAATCTTCGTTGTGGCAACGCCGATGATAATCAACCCACTAAACACCGATAGTTGATATCAAAGAAGAGAAATAATTTTAATAAATGCGAAGAGAAATTAAAAAAAATATGATTAGCTCGAAAAAAGCAACGTCAATCGAAAACCAGATTACCCAAAAAAACAGTTATCTGCGAAAATATTGACACATAAATGTTTATGTCAGCCTGTTTGTCTGCCTGTCTACATGTGTGGATACAGTGCGTGAAAAAAAGCGGTCATTGTAGATACACATGCCGACTCACTGAAGATAGTAACACACTTACTTCGTTTTTCTTTTTTTCTAATTACTTCTGACGCATTTAAATGTTCCACTATTTATTGCATTATTTCTACTTTTTGCTCATTTGCTGAAAAGTGACATTAATAATTGGGTCTTTGTTACTAGGAGACTGCAGCTAGCATGTTTTTTTAGTGTCACATTGCAATGTATGTTGACGCTTTGACGTTTTAAATGACAGAGAATGCTTTGTTATGTAGAGCATTCAATTTCTAAGACCAGCGTGAACATGGAGGCTCACATTGCATTAGTTAAATGTATGAATGTTTACACATGTAAATGTTATTACAAAGTCACAGCAAGAGGCTTAAAACTTTGTAAGCAGTACAATTTCAAGATATCAAATTTTAGCACAGGTACTCGCAATTCGAAATAGTCGAAAATTTAATAAAACTGACTTTAAGTTATGATCGTATTAAAAAATTATAATTTATGTAAATAGATTATAAGGGCAAGGTTCGTAACGTTTAATTCAGAAAGAATTGGGCGTGATTAATATTCCAAGGAGCAAGGGAAAAATTAACATCAACTTAATTTTTAAAGGTACACATCAGATGCACTGTTCTCGTATTCAATTTTCACGAAAAAGTTGTATATATAAGAATTGAAATTACATTCACCGTAGGCACCTGACAAGTGGTGACAGCGGCTTCCGAAAGTGGCGCTAAATTTTTCCCTTGCTCCTTGGAATAATAATCGTGCCCAATTCTTTTGAAATAAACGTTTCGAACCTTAGCCTAATAATCAATTTGGATTCACAAGCAAATACTTTCGAAATAATCATATTAATAAAGTACAATTTCATTTCTGAGCTAGAGGTCTATGAACATCAAGAGATAAGAAGATAGAGTTTCGGAGTATTATCTGCGAAGATTTTCATTCCTTAGAGATTAAGTCCTATCCAAATTCACTAGCCAACCACATTCGTTTAATAACACTCACACATTTGTCTCTGCCAAACACGAAGGAGATGAACTCCTATTAATA
The DNA here is from genome assembly GCA_956483635.1 of Panzeria rudis. Lineage (NCBI taxonomy): Eukaryota > Metazoa > Arthropoda > Insecta > Diptera > Tachinidae > Panzeria > Panzeria rudis. The sequence continues at coordinate 130,049,816 of OY101448.1, forward strand.
TCAACTCTGCTGTTGTCAAAAGTTTTTCAAGTGCAAGCAGTTGCGTTAGACTTAATAATTTGCTCTTTAGCCAATAAGTCAGAAAAATGCATATTAAACTAAAATTAAAAAAATTTTCAATTTAACATTAAGAAAAACTTCTGGTGTGACCGAAAACTTTAGTTTCTGACTCAAAACTCAAACTTCATACTTAAACAAATTAAGTAAAGTGCGACTTTGGCTCGCACACGAAGGGTTCCGTACGAATTCCACTACATCCCTTTTCCTTTTTGCCCTTTTTCATTTTGGCAATTTTTCCGTTTAGCTTTTTTGTTTAAATTTACTTTTTTAAACTCTTTTTTCGTTGTTTTTGCGATTGTTTTGGTTTTGGCGCTTTTTTCATTCTGCTGATTTTATCGTTTTTTTTACGATTTTAGGTTTTTTGACGATTTTTTTAAGTTTTGACGATTTTTTGGTTTTGGCGTCTTTTAAACGATTTTTCGCTTTTGAAGATATTTTTATTTTAAGCGATTTATTTAGCGATTTTGACACTTTTTCTGTTTGGCGTTTTTTCGGTTTTAAGCGATCTTTTCTAGTTTTGGCAATTTTTTTTTGTTTTGGCGCTTTTTTCGACTTGGTGATATTTTTTTTTTAATTTTTGGCGATTTTTTCTTTTTTTGATGATATTTTAGTTCTAGCAATTTTTTTAATGTGTAAGTGCTTTTTTTCGTTTTGACGACTTTTTTCGGTTTTTGGCGTTTTTTTTTTAGTTTTTTTGGCGATCTTTTTAGTTTTGGTGATATTTTGGGTTGTAGCGATTTTTTTCATTTTGGCGATTTTTTTGTTTTGACATTTTTTTAATTTTGGAAGATTTTAGTTTTAGCGTTTTTGAAAATTTCAAGAGTTTACCTCTTACGGTTTTCAAGATACACCATATTGTCTAAATTACATAGTAAAATTACGTTAACTGATAAAACACCCTTTAGTTGTTATTGTTTTAAATATCAGTGGTAATTGGTATAGTCTATTCTACTGACTACACCAATTGACACTAACTTTGAAAATTTAAAGTGTCTATATATAAGTTGCCTGTATATTACATTAGTATTTCAAGATGTTTCGTTGCTCGTTTTAGAACACCCTTTAATTTTTAACTGTCATATATTTGTTGTGGTAGCGGCCAAAGTTTTACATATTCTGTGAAAATTTCAGGTCCGTAACTCTTACGGTTCCCGATAAAACAACCTGTGACAGACAGACGGACAGACAGACAGACAGACTAACAAACGTCAAAACAAAACAAAAACGCCAAAACCAAAAAACCGTTATAACTAAAAAATCTGCAAAAAAAACAAAAACAATGCAACAAAAAAAACGAAAATATCACCAAAATTAAAAAAGCGTCAAAGCCAAAAACAATCGCCAAAACAAAAACAAAATAAAAAAGGAACCCTTCGTGTGCGAGCCAAGGTCGCACTTTACTGAATTTTTATTGTTATTGTAAAAAATAAAAAAAATAATTAGAAGTCATATTGATTGAATAAATTTGTTTGCAGATACGTTTATTTATTACTAGAGGTGCCTGCCGCTTCGCATGCTTAGAGCTCACTTTACTTTTCACGATACATAATTTTGATCTAACATTTGTCAAACTTCATACATAAAAACATCAGAAAAATATTAGTGCTATTTTTTCATATCGACTTTGACTTTTGTCAAGATAAAACAATGGCTCGTGAAGACGGTATGTTAAAGTTCCCGTTATGCAAAATAAACAGTACTACCAACGTTAGAAAAACTAAAACATATTTCTAGTTCCAACAACATTTACATGTGGCTGATTCTCCTTTCAAATGCTTTTTTCATGTCCGTTGAAAGTATAGTAAAATATTTCATAAAATAAATGCATGCAATTTAAAATGAAAACTGCTTTAGCATGATTTAGTATAATATAAATTAATGTACATACGTTTTTTTGTGTAAGACTGTCCATTATGTGTTAAAAATGAAACACAAAAATACTGTTTTCCTCATCGCTTTTTCCACATTAAGAAACTATGAATTTTTCGACAACCGAGATTAAATTTATAACGGTTTTAGAATATTTGCATTTGCTTCTCTTATTCCACCCATAAAAGTTTTGAAAAATATTAAAATTTATAATTATTATTTTTTAATTATGGTTGTTTTTAGTACGCTTCATTACTCCGTTTAATTATTAAAGTTGCATTAACAAAACCAAAATAACAGGTTTTCAAAGTTTTGTGAACTTTGTTAAATATTAGTATATTGCAAAACGTATCATCAAACAATCATGGTTTGTATCCAAAAAATGTTATTCATTTTTTTTAATTTAATGGAATTTTTTTAGTGAAAAACTAAGGAGTTTATGTTAAAATACATCGAAAATTATACATCTGAATTTTTTTAAATTTAAAATAAAGTGTGTTTGTTCTGAAATAATATTAAATTCGTATAAAAATGTATTGAGCGTTACGTAAAAAAAATTTATATTTTTCTATGTGTACCCAGGTCAAAATTTAAAAAGTGGTGATATCTTTTAATTTCGTCATGCGATTATTATAATTTTTTGGTTTTAGAGAGTAGATGTATAGTGGTTTTAAGGCCTATACTCATATTTTGTACTGTATTTTTTATTTTCAAAAATCAGTCCCAAAACAACCGCGAAAACAAATGTAACGCTCAATATACAAAAATGGAAAAATATATAAAAATATAATTTTATTTCAGGATCCATTGAATGAGGCAAAACTATAATATGAATCCGACCTTCTCATATTTATATTAGTTACATTGGTAAACAAAACAAAGAACAAAACAAAAAACACAACATGTAAGTTTCGAATGACAATCAGGCATGTATATTAGTAAAATTACGTATTCTCGCCTTTTTCTATTTTACACAGAAAATATATCATCAAACTGCAACTAACAATTTCAATTGTCAATATGTAATTTAAATTCAAACTTATATTTTGTTAATACAACAAATTTAGTTGTTGATACGACAAACACAGAAATTTTTTTCAACAAACTGAACTAACCAAATTTTTTGTTATGTATTGTGAAAAAAATGAACAATCATCATTGTTGATATAACAAATGAATGCACACATATACATGAAACAAAGCAAGTCAAAAAATTTTTTTTCAACAAACTGAACTAACGAAATTTTTTGTTAAGTATTGTGAAAAAATTAATAATCACCATTGTTGATATAACAAATGAACACACACACGTAGATGAACAAAGAAAATCACGTTTTGTGTGTATTCATTATTTGCGTATTTGATAACGAATTGCTGTGTAGCTGAGAGGTAAGAACGTTAGTCTATTCCGCCCAAAGACATTTAGTGTTTTTCGCAGACAAGCAAAAAGTCGCTTCGAGGATTGTGTATAAAAAAATATTGTTAACACAACAACTATGATAGTTAAAATTTGTTCGGAAAATCAACAATGCATATTGTTGATATAACAATAATCTTAATTGAAATAAATTTGAAATCAACAAAAACATTTTTAAAAATTTTTTCCTGAGTTTCCTTTAACTTACAATTTTGTAATTGTATTTACAAAAATCGTTGTAGGTTCAAAATCAATTAATTATTTAATTGATATAACAAAAAAATTAATTGTATTTACTAAATTTTTTTTTCTGTGTAAGTCGGATATGAGATATTTTATTGAGGTAAAAAGTATCCTAAGTTTGAACCAGGACTCTAAAGTACCTCCATACCAATTTTCTTAAAAATCTGTTGTGGATTTTATGTAATGCTGGTTGGGACAGACAGACAAAAATTCTAATAGTTGGTGTTTGGTGTTCTATGTCGATTACTGTTTACGCCACCATAAAAATTAAAAAAACATTTTTCATTACAGCAGGAACGGGTTCCGCTTCAGATTTTGGAAGGGTAACTTTTAAATAAAACGTACCATTTTGTAAAATTTCTTTTAGAGACTCCATAGAAACGAGGTATATTTTATTCGTTTTGGAGGCGGAAATATCCCTTTTTCCCTTCCCCAGGATCACCGCCTGATGTACAGACACGCCCCTTTTACAGTTTTATTATATGTATACATTAGGGATGTAACGATACGCCATTTTGCCGATCCGATACCGATTCCGATACTTAAAAATAAATATCGCCGATACCGATACGAATATTTAAATTGAGTTCAAATTTAGATCAACAAAACTCAAGAAGGGCAATTTTTTTATTATACGAAATTGCAGTGTAAGAAATTATTAATATTTAAAATTGATATTAACCCAGTATATAAAATTGGAAGTAATTTTTAAGAAACTACATTTTTATTGCTTCCAAAGTGTTTATGTCAAAACAACAATTTGCATTTGTTCCCCACGTACTTGCATGTTAACGACTATACATAATTGATCAATGCATACGAATGCAGAATGCTATGTTTTGCAGTATCGGATAACTTGTCATTAAGTACTAAAACAGTAACTTTATTCGATATCTTCGTAAATACTTATTTCCGCTAGATAGAATAATCTTCTCACGGTGTAACCACGCTTTCTATTGGTACGAGTCCATCCTCCCAAATAATTAAATAAATTAATAGAAAAGAATTCTAAAGTCTTTCGTTTTATTTCATTTCATTTCATATTTCCATTTAATTAATTATTCTGAGTAACAAAATCTGGCAGATTTTGTTTCGGCTCAGAGTGTGTAACAGAATTCCAATTCTTCAGATTTTATCATCCCATCCCTACCAGAGCCTTTCCACAGAAACACAAAGAATCTATATTAAAAATATGAAGATAATTAGTAGAAAAGCAAGTACAAATTTGTAATTCCTTTATAATTTTAAAAAATACTCGCCATGCTTTTTTAAAAATCGATTTTTAAAGGACATTTATCAAGTATTATTCTTCTAAATAACTTAATAGCTTAATTATTAAAAGTCTTCTAAAAGTTTATATTTATTCACTTAAATTTACATGAAAACAGTTTTGCGTTTAAATTCGCATAAAAAGAAACTAGTTCTGAAAAAGGGTAATTTTTCATCCTTTTTTTGAGGAATCATTATAGAACACCGAAAAAGATATTTGTCCTAACATCGCTTCAAATTCGGTGATTGGTAATCGAAAAAAAGAACTTCTTGCAATGACAAGCAAATGTGAAACTAATTAGAAATTATCCAAATTTGCAATATTTCCGGATCGCGAATTCTACATTTTCATGACATCTTTGGAGTGTCTTTTTTGCTGGGAATAAGAATAAAAAAACAACGAATTGAATTTGAGTTCATGGTAAAATTAACAATAAATAAATTATTGTTTTTGCAAAATAACAGCGTAAAATATTATTAATTTTTAAAATTGATATTAATAAGACTTAAAAATTAACGAAATGAGTTTAGTTCTGGTAAAATTAACAATAAATAAATAATTTGTCAAAAAAAAACTGAAAAAATTTTTTTAAGTATCGTCGTATCGACAGTAAAATATCGCCGATACCGATGTATCGGAAAATCTGAAGTATCGCCGATATACCGGTATCGGTATCGGTATTCGTTACATCCCTAGTATACATATCGCGACCTTAGTATTGGCTTAGCCCATATGCCAAAAAGTCGGAATGGAGAAAAACAACAAAGAAAATTTACATAAAGTTTTCTCAAAATATATCCGATAGAATTTTTTTGTATTCTCACCACTGCTTCCGTCATATATTTGGAAGAAAATTGTACATTTTTGTGAATTTTCATCAATCCGATTAGAAATTAACATCTTTTTACTGAAAGTAAAATATCTTGTTATGTGCTCCAGTAACCACTTTTTTTATTTTATTTTTAAAAAGTAGCTTTTGTTGCTCCATTTATCAAAAATTATGATATCGAGCACAATAAATGCTTGATATCTCAGAAACCAGGAAAAATTTCGCAAAACTGTTTTTGGATTCTGAAAGAAGGCATTCAAAATATATATACCCCATACTTAACTCAATTTTTTTTAAATGGTCGGTGGGCCAAAACAATACTAAGGTCGCGATATATGTTTGAAATTTCGGTGTTGTAAGATACATCGTCAAATGAAACGCAAGACGCCCATTTCAATAATTTCACAGTAAAAGCAAAAAAAAAAACATCGTAAAATGAAAAATATTAGACTTTTCAGTGTGAATTTTTCTAAAATAAAATGATCAGCAACAATCGAGGAACATTTTTTAAAAGTAATTTTCTTGAAAAATTCTGTAAAAAAGTATATGGATAACATTTGAGAAGGAGTTATTCACCCCTGGAACATATGCCCACCATATGACATACACTAGGGTATTTTATGGATATTGTAGCTTTCTCTAAAATATATTAGATATCTGAAACGATCAGAGAAATGGTTTGAAAATAGTTTTCTTGAAAAATTCTGTAAAAAGTCTGTGGATGACTTTTGAGGGGGAGTTATTCGCACCTGGAACATATGGCCAGCATATGACCTGTGGATTGTCTAGCTTTCTCTGACATACAGGTATCCCTCCTTTAATGCGGTAGATACGCTCCAAAAAAGTTTTGTGTTGTGTGAAACCGCGTTATACGAGTCAAAAATTTAACAAAAAAGAGAATCGGCATTTTAATATTTTCGAGGAAACACCCAATTAAAATACATACAGCAGTTTGGCCTACTATTTTTGTAAATTTTTTATCCTTGATTTTAATAGAAATTATTGAATTATCATAAAGAAACAACTGCAACTTTTGAATCTGTTTTCATCCTATCCTGAAAATTGTACACAATAAAGACATGGCAGTTGGCTACATTCTGTAAAAAATAAAGTAAATTAGAATACCATTTTTCAGGATATTTAACGATAAAGGATACTTTGACATTTTAGAAGCACTTGTAGCAGGAAGCAATGCCATTTTTATTCAGTATGTATTCGTTAAGAGAAGACTGAAAGCTTTAGAATTTATTTATATTCGATCACGCATTCTATAGTTATTCAATCTTCAATATGACGAACTTTTCTGAAAAATTACCGAGATACCCATGTTTAGTCATAAATAAAATAGGAGCCATAAAAGGTATCAAACCACACAATAGTAGAATATACATGTCGAATGTCATTAAAATCGGAAGGGATAAAAATGCAGACCGTGCCGAAAATGTTTGATTTTACTCAAAAATGAAAAATATTTTTTCTTGTGTAAAACTTAAAATCGGTCAAAATGATTAAAACGTACTACTTTTATTGCTGTATCCTAAAGGTTTGTGTAACTGAAATAAAATAATGGGTCGATTATTGATGGCAACCGAACCTCAGTTGGGTTGCCAGTTGCTAAAAACAGCATTACGGATGTTAACTGAGAACTGTTAATTTCAGGTGCTTTTCTGGCAACCACAAATTTCCAGTTGCGATCTGGCAACGCAACTGAAGTTCGGTTGCTACCCGTAATCGACCCATAAGCTCTTTTAGGAAAACCAACGAATAAATGTTGATTTTATTCGCAATAAAATAAAATCACCAGATTACTTTACAATACAAACTGCAGTTGTTTTCCCACACAATTTTTTAAAAAAAATTTTGAAGAATTTTACTCATACGTGTATGTATGTATGCAAAATGTGAATAATTGACGGACGGCATCACTTTTTTCTTTGTAACAAATTTATAAGGCAACTTTAATAGACTTATTGCCTCAGACATTTTAAAGGCTGTCATTTGATTTATTTTATTTTTCCTACATCTAACCAGACCACAAATTGTCATGCTTTAAAAAAAATTTTCGTCTTATATAAAACCACAGCAGCCTACAATAAAGTGCGAAGCTGAAGATTTTTATTCAAAACATATCCGTATTACAATTTTAACATTTGTAAGATAATTTATTGATTTTAATATTTATTTATTTGTTTCCTTATGGCCAACTAAAACTGTCATTAATTTTGTATGCAGCAATTTAAGCTAAAATAAGACTACATACACATTTATTTAAATATCATAAGCGAAAAATGAAAAAAAGTATCATAAGCGAAAAATGAAAAAACTTTCGCTTTCGGAAAACCACATATAACCTTTGAAAAAAGGAAAAAAGTCTGGCAAGTAAACAAACCATTATTTTATTTTCTTCACTAAAACAAATCAATTGATTCCCTACCATATCACTTAGTCAAAAAAAAACAATTTCTTTTATTTAAGCTGAGCTCCAAGCATCATCCTCATCACCAGCCACACCAAGCACAATGTTTGTCATCGTCATACAAAAAACTATAACGACTATAGGTATGAGTACTTAAACGACATGAATACAGACAAGTAGATTCACAAAATAGAAAATGTGAAAAAAAAGTTATAAATAGACACATCCATATGAATTTCAACCAATTAGTTGTAGATGTATGACCAGAGCTCGGACTTTCATGCGCTTGACAAATGCATCTAAAAATTAAAAATATGCGGAAAAATACCAAAACTAAAAATATATATGAAAATATTGTTTTTTTAAATTTGTAATAATTATTATTAGAGAAAAAACATTAAACCAACATAATTTTGTCTATTATTTAGTGCAACCGAACTTTAGTTGCGATGCCAATCGGCATTTGCAAATTAATGTTTGCCAGAAAGGCACTAACTAGTAACTGAAGTTGGCAGCTCTCAGTTGTCAGTTGCCATCAGTAGTATGATTTTCAGCAACTGGCAACCCACCTGAGTCTCAGTTGCCATGCATGATCGGCCTATTCATATTTTTTTTCAAATTGAGAAGTATGCATTAAAAAAATTTTTATTTCTCCAAAAATATGCATTTATTGCCAAAATATGCAAAAATATACACCTACCACCAAAATATGCAATTTAATTATTCGCATAGATAATTAGTCATACCTCTTTATCTATCCCCAGAAAAACCATGCATTTGCATGAAATTCCGAGCCCTGTTTAGGACTATAATAGAAATGAATAAAGTGGATGTGTCTAACTACGTATAACAGAGTTACCAGCAACACTTCTTTATTGCTTGAGGGTGCAGACAGACACAATATACTTCTCTTAACTTTTCCTAACTGATTTATATTCATGCGTGATACGTTAAATTATATATTAGTCACAGTTTTCATACTACCTCGCTTTTTGTTTAGAAAAAGTGACAGCTGTCAGATGCAATCTAGCGGTATATAAAATAATGTATTTGAAAATAAGTGTCACCGAAGAAAGGTATTCTTTAAATACAATATGTTGGTAAGACATGTCTTTAAAATTGAAATTTTGTATTTTAAAATTAAACACTGTATCGTACTGATAATTGACGCTCCTATATTTTGTACAACAGCACAATAGCTCAGTTCACATGTCATTCGGTAAGTGTTGTCTCGTCAAATTGGTGAAATTTCCTCCACACAGAAAAAGTACCGATGCAAAATCAACATGCCGCAATGTTGAGTGGAAATCGTATTAAATTTACGGGAAATAATTTTTTGTTTAACTGAGTTGGTGTGTTTATTTGCTATAGTCATAGCTAATATGCACTGTTGTCCTCAGTTATTACTTGTTGTTGTTTTGTTGTTGTTTATTTTGATGTTCGTGTTGTGTTAATGTAAATAGCCTATACACCTCGCATTACCAGTGAAAAATTCCTGCTTCTGATTTCTATTTACCATTGTTTCACATTAATTTTAAACGAAAAACTATTAATCTAACCTTAAATCTATTTAATTTAATATTTTTCACTGTTAAACAACATTATTATCAACGTTACATTTCATTTTAAGTCAGCATGACTATAAATTAAATTTCAAATAAATTTTATGTTAAATCATCAATTAAATCATGTTGGATTAAAATAAAATTCATGTTACTTTTTTTGGTATTTATATAATGTATATCTGCAGACAGAAAAATTTTAATGTAAAATCGTCGAACACCAGTTTAATTTAACAATTTTCGGTAGTAATAGTGCTTCATAGGTGTTTCATGTTAATTCAATACGATTTACAATGGGGTTGAAAGAACATTTATCCTTTTGAATTAACGATATTTCATGTTGATTTAATATTCTAGTACGGTTAAATCATACGAAAAATCATGTTGAGTCAAAGTTATTTCGAGTTGAAACAACGTCAATTTGATATTGGAACAACACAAAGAATCACGTTGAAACAAAGTTATTTCAAGTTGAAAAAACGTGAATTTGATATTGAAACAGCACGAAGAATCATTTTGAATTAAATTATATCAGGATGAAACAACATGACTTTAATGTAGCTATTTTATTAATTATTTTACTTACGTGATGTGTATTAGCATAGGCATTAGAAAACTTTATTGTGATGAAATCTCGCTTTTCGCAAGACGGTGTGAAATCAGTAGGTTCCGCAAACTATATAAATTTCATGACAACATAAAATATTCACCGAAATTCCCAGAAAACTCAAAATCGCCCAAAAAATCAAACATTCACAAAAAAATTAAATTCGCCCATCTCATTTATAAATTGTAATAAACTCCGAAATTACTGCCTGGCTCACGATGTCGACAAGTCGAGTTCGTTCTCATATTTATATGGAAAACAACAACAAATTTAATTTTTTTATTATTGTTCTCAATATAAATATGAGAACGAACTCGACTTGTCGACATCGTGCGCCAGGCGGTAAGACAAATTCATGTCATATGAAAGAAACATCGTTTATGACGACGTGAGTAGCGGTATAAAACGTAATTTGATAAGGAAATTTCCATTGTACCTTATCACCACAATTAAGTATTTAAATTTAGAGATTTTCTACGCCACCATGATTAGCATTATCTTTAAAATATATGATTCTAATCATATTCGCGACGATTTTATGAGTTTTAGTGTTTTTTTTATGCGCTTGACAAATGCATCTAAAAATTAAAAATATGCGGAAAAGTATGCATTTACCTACGAAAAAAGTACCAAAACTAAAAAAATATGAAAATATTGTTTTTTAAATTTGTAATAATTATTATTAGAGAAAAAAACATTAAACCAACATAATTTGGTCTATTATTTAGTGCAACCGAACTTTAGTTGCGATGCCAATCAGCAACTGCAAATATATATGTAGTTATAAACGTATGTATTTTCTCTGAAACAATAATAGAAAAGTTTCTAGTGTAATTTGTTCGTGTGATTTGTTCGTGCTCGACGTCTTGTTACTCGTTAATGGGGCTGTGCGCGCACAAATCACACGTAATTGAAAATTTTCAATTTCTTGTGATTTGTGCGATGTGTTATAGTACGTTTCCATTATGATGGAATTACGTAGATTTGGGAAATCACTTCGAAGCGTTTCCACTTAAGATTGTGAGTGATTTGGTGTTCGAATATTCGTAGTCAAATGATGCACATACTTTATAAGGTGCACGCAGCAGCTGTAATTGAGTTTTTTCTATACATAGTTTGGCATTTAAAATAAATGAAATATTTATTAATGTCATTTTTTCGAAATCGTCAATCACAATTGATGGATGACCCTGGGATGGAGTTTGTAATTTTAAAAGCAACGCAGGGTTGCATAGAGTATTTTCGACAAACATAATTTGGAGCACATTAAGTCATTTGAGATAATTTCCCAATATGAAAAATATATAGGAAATCATGTCGCAAATTATCTGATTTAAGCAAATGTAACATTTTGGCCGAAATTACGTATATGGAAACGCACTATTAGTGGGCTTGTGCGCGAACATTTGATTGTTTTTTTTTGTATACTACGAAAGCAATTTTTCATAGAATTTAGAAAAGGAAATATAATTTCACAAAGTAAAAGCGATAAATATAAAGATAAAAACGTAAATAAATTATATTTGGTACGCGAACAAATCACACGCACAAATCTCTCCTGTATGGGCTGCTTATCTGAAGAATTCTGGCAACTTTCCTCATGCGGTGAATGAGGCACAAGTTTAAAGCCAGTTGCATTCACAGACACGTTGCCACATTGATGTGATATACCTGTCTGCAGAAGCACCAACAATTGCAAGCAACGCCATCACTGTCAGCAGTATCACTATGAATAGCATTTTAAACAAATATGACTGCATTTGAATTTGAATATAAATTTCAAATTTTAATATGAAGTACTATTTAATTATTTATTTTCTAACCGCATCTTAAACCGGTACCGATTGTTTTCTATTTATTATTTTGTTTGTGGATGTCGATGTGCACGTATTTTGCTTGTAATGAATGGTCTGCGATGAGATTTTGTCTTTTTTTAGTTAATTTCAGCTTTTTGTTTTATTTTACACATATACAAAATTTTACTTTTTAGGCAGTTTATGGTACTTGGGGTAGGTAACACATGCTTATATTTTATTTATTCATGGGTGTGCTTCTAAACTATCTAAATTAGCACAGTGGGGAAGAAGTGGTTAACAAAGTGTCAAAATTATAATTTTTATGAGAACATGTTTAAGATCAGTAAGAGGTGTTTCCAATAATTTATTTTTCATAGAATAATTTTCACTGTTATATTACATTAGTGACGTAAAGAAAGAAACATATTTATAAGCTGTACATATCTGGTTAGCAAAGAATACTTATTAGTAGACTGCTGTCCTAATTCGTTCATTTGAGCTAATTTCTTCATTTGGGAATAATAATTCAAAGACAACGTGCACTCATGTTTTCAATTGTAGTAATAATGATCATGTATTTTACAGATTCGGACTTGATTTTTTTTGCTTTTAATTACATTACATGTATAGATACATATTTTAATTGCATCTATTGTAATCGAAATGATAATAAATACAGTTGCAAGAGATATTCAATTTAATCACAATAATTTCAATTATATTTCCAAGTGAGGAGCATGCTATTCCTCGAATTAGCATATGTATGATCATATTAAGTGCAGAATGTGTATTTGTTTTTCATTTGCGTCATCTAATGTTTAACACATCTTATTTAATTTTTAATTAAAAAGATTAACGTTTATGAAATATAAAGATTACTGAAATCTAATTACGGTAGACATGTTAGTTTCAATCGTTGAATTGAGATGGGATCGTGAATAACTTTATACTCACAATCATGAACGGTCACGAGCATCTGACGAACAGCTACCAAAGATTCCTATTTCTATACAAAAGTTATCGTATAGTTTTTCAGGAAATCTTGTATTTTATTCTTTCTAATATTATTTCCGAATTTTTTCTGACTCCTCTGCTCTATTAATATATTCAATTATGTGCTCATTTTCTGATTATAAAAGATACTTTTGTCGGCAGAAAATTGTACTCTAGCTTACTACTTAATTATAAATATGCGAGTGCCCGCCCGCGCAAAACTACATGTTGGCATCACAGCTCATTATTGTTTGCGAGAACAACATATAGCTGTTGTTGTTTTTACATTCATTTTCAACTGCCTTTAAAACTACACTTAGATTTGGGAAAAGCCAATGAATTGTAGTAGATGGTGAAGAAAATTATACACATGATTAATTATGGAGCTCGTGTTAAAGCTTTGATATTAATTTTGAACTTCTTATTCATTTAAAGTTTAACACAATCCCCCTTCTTCCGTAACAATTTGTCGACGTCACGTCAAGACCATACCAAAATATTGCCACTTATCTACTCGCTGTCCACAAAAATTTACTACTATAAACAGCCTCTTTAAAATTTCTATGCCTTAGAGAATAGTAAGTGGCTGTCAGTAATAGTAAATTGTTGTCGATGACGAGTAGAAATGTGTCAATTTTTTGGTATTGTCTGGACGAGACGTCGACAAATAGTTAGGGAATAAGGGGGCATATCTCTAGCTTTTCTATCAGATTTTGGGTAAAGGTTCCCAGATGATTTGCATTAGCGCCAATGTGCATAGAAACTAGCTAATACCTCTCCATAAAACTTTAATATTTTACTGCATAGAAAAATATTAATTTGGGGAAAAACACGTTAATATATTAACATTAATTTACTTATATAATTCTCTTACAAAACTGTCTACAAGCAATTAATTTCAACTGAGAATCGAACCAACCTTCTTCAGATTTGGAACCTTACGCACAAACCACTCAGTTAATATACTGCCTACAACACCGACAGCACGAATCTAACATTGACTTTTCTAAAAATATTTACAAATTATAAACAAAACAATTTACTAAATTAAACAAAAAGATTTACTGGATTTTCTGAAAAATATCAAACAATATTTTTGTATGAATTTAAAAAAGAATTAGTCTAAAAAAATACTAACAAATATTAAACAAAATATTTACTGGATATTTTTGTAATATATCAACCAAAAATTTTTGTCTGGGTCATCTTCATCCATTAAGCATTTATGAAATTTCAATTTGTTAAATGTGTTCAAGTCTGACTGTTTATCTAAAGACTTAAAAAAAATAAATGAGAATGAACGCAACGACATTAACAAATTGATTCACTCAAACATCTTCAGTATACAAACTTTGTACAATCGCATTCCTTTTGCTATCATTGTGTTGTTGTTATTTGTGTGTATGTGATTTTTTAAAACACAGTTTTTCTTGTTGTTTTTGGTATTTGCGTCCTAAATAAGAGTCAAACAAACAATTCATTGATTATGTAAAGAACATTTACTGAAAATGAAATTTATTTTTAGACAAACTTTTGTTTGAAAAATTTTTAGTGATAATTTTTGATGTGAGTAAGTAACATTTCACTCAAAATAAAATAGTAGGTAAACCTAACCAATTTAAATACTGTCAATGTAAATTGAATCGTTTATTTCAGAAACCGGTCAACTGGCGGGTTGAAAAATCGCACTTGACGTGTTTCTGATATAAACGCTTCAATTGTTGTTGCAATTTTTATGAAATATAAATTTTCATTTGTTAAAGTTTTAAGTCATTTCATGTCAAGGGATCCTTGTGCTATTGTTTATATTAAAAACCGGTCAAGCAAAAAAAAAAATTCTAAATTATTTTGCGATTACTGTTTTGTAAAGGTAAATTCACCACGTTTGAAAATTAAAATTATTTTAGATGAATAAATTTAATTTTTATGAATAAAATTACCAATTTAAAATAATAAGGAAAATAATTATTTTAAAAAAATTATAGTATTTAAGTAGTCACCAAGGCGATACGGAGTATGACTGTTCAGAAAAGAAAGAGATGGACAACTGCGACTCGCAGGGGCTGTCGAAGTTAATCTCTTCGCTAAGTACAGGTAACAATACATCCTGAAGATAAGGATGCAATGATGATGGCTGCTGAAATGACGACGAGTCAAAAGAACAGATCAACGTGCGAGAGTTCGGATCTGGATGGACTGGTAAGGATGTTTATGTGCCAAAGCACTGGGGCCTTCGAACTAGTGCAACTGAGGAAAGGGCAGAACTCACGGATGGTTACCGTACAGCGTGGTGGACAACCTTTAAAGGTGGGAAATCAAGCCGTAACGAAAGCACTGAGCGTTTTCTAGCTTATTATTCATCACAGCGTTGCAGCACCAGCAATTATGATGCAATGCTTTGAGGATGAGAAGCTGGACATAGCTTGCATACAGGAGCCCTGGATTGTCCAGAGCAATATAAGGAGCCAATCTCTATTATACTGGCTGGAAGGAAAGTGAGGGTATGTATCCTGGTACGTCATGGAATACAAACTGTATAAATGACGCATATCTGCTCATCAGACGTTACCGTTGTAATGATTGGCAGTGGTGCGGGAACATTCCTTATTGTACAGCATACCTACCTTATGATGCACCGGATGCGCCTCCTTCAACAGAAGTTGAGGATCTTGTGGTTTTTTTTTGTAGGCAGAAAGGTATGTCCCTAATAATAGGCTCTGATGCTAACGCATACAGCACTGTGTGGGGC
This sequence comes from Panzeria rudis, assembly GCA_956483635.1. Classification (NCBI taxonomy): domain Eukaryota; kingdom Metazoa; phylum Arthropoda; class Insecta; order Diptera; family Tachinidae; genus Panzeria; species Panzeria rudis. The sequence goes on from OY101448.1 coordinate 130,065,627, forward strand.
AACACATATAATAACCACAGAGGACAGCAACTGTAAGAATTTGTGGAAAGGTACGATTTACATGTACTGAACAGTAGTCTCACACCTACCGTCGTGGAAGCACGTAGGGCTGAGGTGATTGACATCAGCCTGTGCTCAGTTCAAATGCTTGGCAGAGTTCAGAACTGGAGAGTAATCATGCCTGATCACAGAGCGATAAGCTTAGAGTAATGTTTGGCAAAGAACGGAGTAAGGCACGCAAACGTATAACAGTACAGAAGAGCACGGACCGTACTCCGTACGAGAAGTATCTTTTGGAATACCCGGTGCCAGTTCCTCTCGAGATGCCTCGGAACACGGGCGAAATCGAGCGCCTAGTAGAACAGTTAGACTACACTATTACGCCATGAAGACAAGAAGAGATTTTAGCCGCTATATGAGAGGGAGAGATTCGAGCTCGAAGAATGGTGATAAAGATAAAAATCGGGGGCTGAAACAACTAATTCGTATTCGGAAACGAAGAAAGTGGAGGGAATTCTGCTCCAGTATGGGGCATATCTGAAGTAGCTAGACTGCAGAAGATGGTGTGTCGTGACCCCGTCTCAAAATCGGGACTGATTCGTAAAGGCGACGGTTCTATGACTGGGTCAGTGGGAGAAACATTGTAGTAGTTGATAGGGACACATTGCCCAGGTAACTTTCAATCGAATGATTCATGAGCTGCAATTATAAAGAGGTGTAATTGTGAGAGGGCGAGAGGAAGCTGAGGGTATTGTGACTCCAGATGGTGTCATATGAGCGATACTTTCGCTTACGCCATTTAAAGCGGCTGGTATGGATGGTACCTTTATGGCCTTGTTTCAGTCGGGTATGATTACCTTCTTGGATAGGATCAGAGAGATATTTGTGGCCTGTCTTTCGACATGCTACATCCCGACGGCATGTAGGGAAACAAATGTTGTTTTTCTGCCGAAGACGGAAAAAAGACTATGCAGAAGCAAAGTTCTTCAGAGCAGGCAGCCTAACATCCGTTCTTTTGAAAACAGTGGAAAAGGTGTTAGTTGACTACCTGGGGGGTTACTCTGTAATTCGCAACGAAAGAAATGCTTTCGCATTGCAATGTAAATAACATACCAATGCGAACAGTTTTCCTTTAACATCGCATTACAGAGTAACCCCCTTCGAGAACCATACGCTTATGCACAGGTCTTTGAGTAGATGCCAGCACGCTTATAGAGCAGGCAGGTCTACAGAAACAGCTACACATGAACTTGTTAGAGTGGCGGAAAGAAAAATTAACAATGGTGGTGCCGTTATATCCGTTTTTATGGATATAGAGGGCGTATTTGATATGATGTCTTTTTGTGAAGTGAGAATAACTCTTGCTGAGCGAGAGACCGATGACATTATTTTAGATTGGATCGACTCTACGCTATTGTTGGGAGCGAGGGAGGGTAGTCAGGGGATGACCGCAGGGAGGGGTTCATTCCCATCTACTGTGGAACATTACCGTACATAGCCTTCGCGAATACTGGACTTAATGAGCATACACACTATAGGGTATGCTGACGATATAGCACTGTTTTTCAGCCACTGTGCCACGCCCACGGTTCTCTATCGCATGAGTATGAGAAAACAAGTGCGTAACACTACAATTAATTTTGCTTAAAGTGATCATGTTTAAATGAAGATATAAATTAATATGTACAAAATAATAAATGTTTATGAGACAATACCAGTACGAGTATATCTAGTCACTACAGCAAACATGCGGCAAATAGTATTTTATTTTGGGCAAAAAGCGTCACTGCCGTTGAATGGATGTATGAATGAATAGTTTGGCATATTGGTTACACCTTAATTTGTCAAAAGCTCGTTAAAATACAGACAACAAGACAAATGTATAAAAATATCAAGTTAAGAAAATAAAAAAATAGCAAAATATAAAAGAAAAAATGAAGAGTTTGGTCAACAATTTATTATTAGCTTATAGAAATCGATGGGTGTTTGTTTAGCTGTTCGATTATTTCTACTTTATTTTGCGTAAAACACATTTGCGGGGAATTAAATGTGTAGCGGATTTTTAAGAAAGTTAATTGAACGAAAGTAATATTTTCATTAACCACAAGACAACATTTCAAAGCGTCTGATAGAGATGATTAAGTTTTAATTAAAAATAAGAAATAGATCCGCATTTAATGCTAAAGCAAAACCTGCAAATGGAAACAAATTCCGTAGTTAAGGTAGTTTCAATAATAATAAAAGTATATGAATATTTTTTATGTCCGATATGTTGCTGTTTATTTAAATATTTCATTTAAATTTGTGGTTAACCGTTTTGGTTAATTTATATTAAGAGATTTTTTGGTAGAAAAAATGAGTTCCAGCCCTCAAAAATGAGAAAATGTTTATAAAGAAGTAACCGATATATGTACATATGTTTAATTCGCCGATGAAAACGTCAACGTGGAACTGAAGTGCATCAACTAATTGAAATAGTTTATGGTGCAATGTTTCAACTGGTAAGTCACTTAAGAAATAATTTATACTTTCATTACAGATGATTTCGACGTTATACGAGTATGCAAGACTCGAGCTAGATAGCAAAGAATAGGGAAGATCTTTTTCGAGCCCAAAAGAAGTTGGCATATCAATGGCGGAGTAGTTTGCACATGATTAAAATCCATGGGAATGATTCATAAACACAGCAATTGAGAGTGAGACTTGCAAGCACCATATTCAAAAACAGCAAAACAGTATCTGATTTACGTCAAATTATGATTGATGATGCGACAGAAAAAATACTACGCTATGTCAGTTAAGGCATTGTCGTCGACCTCAACATCAACACCACAGTAGAATAAAAAAAAGTGCATTACCAGAGAAATATTCGAAATAATTGCACAGAAATTAATATAATGTTTTGTTTAAGTTTAAAAAAAACTTAGTAAAACAATTCTTGAAAACACCAGACTCGAGAACAGAGATAGGAAGGACACAAGTCTAAAATAAAATATGTATACAAAATGTTTACCCCTTCATATCAACTAAAAATTTTCCAATTGGGTCCATAAATGTCAGAGTTCTAACGGAACAAACACAAAAAAGAAGTAAAACTAAAATCATAACATTCTCCTTTGTTGAAGTCGTTTAAAAAGACACCGGATCTGGTGGTTCCCAGCGTTCATGACATGAAATAAATGCGGTTATATTGCAATAAGGGTTTGTTTTATTTCCGGACTTTTTTGTTTCCTGGGAGAGCGGGAAATAAAAAAGAAATTCCCGGGATTCCGGGAATTGAATGACATAATAAAATATTTAGCAAAACTTTTAACTTTCGGATTCCAGTGATTTTTATATGAGCAAAATTAATCATTGAATCATTTCTTTATTTTAAACTGAGCTTTATTTTAAAAGTATTTGACAAACAAAACAGTTTGAGATAAAATAAGCAAAAAGTTTAATACACCGCAAAAACGAAATTACAAAAACAGAACAATATTTTTATCATTTTAAGAAAACTTCGTACTTAAAAACGTGGTTGTCAGAAGACAGAAGTGATCAAAAGAGCGATTAAAATTTTGTCTGGAATAAAATTTGCTGATAAAGAGCTGTCTTCGAATGTTAAATTCAGTCCTTTACTTCTTGGTATGCAATAAAAATTCTCTACCCTTTGACAATTTTTACTTTTATATTCTTTGTTGCAAATGGCTTTTTAAAACAGTCAATAACGGATTTCAGTGTGTGATACAAATGGTCTTCCGAAAGTGCAAATGCAAATTTAATGTATTTTGTTGTTGGATTTCATAAAAATATTTTGCACTTTCGCAAGACAATTTGTATCAAATACTGAACTCCGCTAATGTATTAATTGTTTCATCTCACAATCGGTTTCTTATTCAAGTATGTAGCACAATTTTCAGTTGTTGAAAAAAGCCTTTCGTCCTCTACAGAAGTTGACCGGATAGTTAAGAGGGCGTAAAAATTATCAATATTTGTTTGTCCTTTTTCCGCTGTCTACAAATAATTTCAGCTGTTTTGTTAATAGCAGCGTTTAAAGTTTCCTCTAAAGTCTTCTTTCAAAACATCACCGTTATCTGAAATAAAATATATTTCCCCATTTTCTTCGTCATTAAATGCATAAAAAAACGTGCATAAAGATTTTCTGCTTATCTAATTATCGTGCATTTTGCAGTATATTGAAAAACATTGCAGTTCCTTTTACTAATAAAATTTGGTTCTTTTAGATAATTAATTAAAGACACAAATCTTTTCTTTTCGTTCTTCAATCCAAAATAATTTAATATACATACACTTTGAGCCTTCGTTAGTTTCTTTCCTTTTACATAGATATTATTTCATGATAAACGATAACAATTTAAAAAAATATATAAAATTTTGGATACCAAAATCAGTACTTTTTTTATGTATAGAAAAATATATTTATAATCCAGTGAATTGCCGGATAAAATTCCGGGGAAATTGGGAAACGAAAATAAGTGATTTCCCGGAATTCCAGGGACGGGAAGTCCCGAGAAAAACCCTAATTGCAATTATTTAATCTACTCTTTATTTTCTTTTTTGAGAGGGGCGGGTCTGAGATACCACGAACTTAATATTCGGTTTAATTATAAAATTTTTTTATTAAGATTTTCACGAAAAAAAACATTAGTGGCCCTAGTAAGGGTGGAAGTAAGGTGGAAGCTGTAGATAATTCTAAGGCGTTTCATAGAGAGAAGCATATTATCCCTCTATCAAAAACTATCGGTTGTTAGTAGATGGTTTTTGAAAATTTCGGGTTTCGGGATTTAGAAATACAATCCAAAAATCCCGAACCGCGGCACCGGGATTTTCGGAATTTCTTAATCTCGAAAATATAATTAAGAAATTTACGTTTTTTAAGTGGAAACTGTTATTTTTTATTTAAGCGCTCGGTTTTTGACTTTTTAATTTAACAATTCGTTGTATTTTGATGCTTGTGAATCATTTGCCTGACTAGGGTTCTTCTCAATATATTTTTTAATATAATCATCTGAACTTCTTCACTGTTGCACTTTAAAAATTGTAATATCAATAACTCTTACTAATTCTACGTTTATATCATTTGCTTATTTCCAATTGACAAACGGTGCATATTTTTACTCAGGTCCGAAATTTCGTCCTTGTTTTGTGCTCTTCAAATTAAATTTTTGTTTAATTTATTTTTTAACGCTCTGTTTTTAGCTTTTTCGACTTTCCATTCTTTAACATGACATTTAAAATAATATTTTATTTACAAGCCGACATTAAAAAACGTATTATTTGTGAAAAAACGGGATTCGGAAACCTCGAAAACCTCGGGATTAAAAATTTTTAAATCCCGGTATTCGGGATTTATACAATCACGGAATTCCCCGTTTGGCATCTATACTTCTGAGCATAGTTGCCAGATGAAATGGGACTGAATTCGCAAAATTTCCAGTGAACATTTTTTAAGATCATCCAAATAATTTTCCCGAATCGTCAAAAATAGACAAAATTTTTTTTCAAACTAACTGCCTTATTCATAATACTTAACAAAGGTTGACGAGAGGTTTGTAAAACAAATTCTGTATAGAAATCTGCTTCATAAGCCATTTATAAACATTTGATGATTTACTATGAATAACACAACAAATAAATTAATATTTTTTACATAAAATAAACTAAAGTCTTATCAATAAAGAGCTCAACTCTTGTTTTGACTGAAAAAAAATGTATAATCACATGTTTCGGATATTTTTAACGTCCCGCAATCAAAGATAGGAACAAATTTCACGCCGATTTTCGAAAATCGAGTTTTCATCAGATCTGGACGTTTAGAGGTCATGACTGATGAGAATCTATTCCCTACCAGCAAATCTGTAGTCGACTACAAAAATAATCAACTTATAGTTAACTTTTTTAGACTAACTAAAAGCTAACTACAATGTAATCGAGAACTAACCCAAACTCAATTCTTAAGTTGAGTGCATAATGGGATTTGATGAGAGCTAACAATTTTACTCTCTTAGCTACTTTGAAACTCATTTCGAGTCTATATTAGTGATGTTACGAATATTCGTATTCGTATTCGAATCGCCGAATATTCGCCTCTTTCATGATATTCGTATTCGTATTCGCCAAATTGAAGCGAATATTTCACGAATATTTTATGAATACGTTCCAAAAATAATACATAAAAAATACTAAAAATTAAACAAAAAATATTAATTTTTACAAAAAAATATGTGTCTATAACGTAAAACAGTAATCTTCTTTTAGTTAAGAAAAAAAAAGAAACAAAATATATTTCACAAAAAGTAAAGTCTTGTTAAATTAATTTATTAATCATGTTAAAGTAATACTCAAAGCTCAGTAGAGGAATGTTGAACTTCAAAAATAAGAGTTTTGAAGTATTTTCTCCTTCAAGCCTATTGCGCGGTGTGTAAATAAGATCCGCACCACTAAACATTCGCTCGCTCGGAACACTCGCCGCTGGTGTCACTAAATATTGTCTGGGTATAGGTAAAAGAAGCTTGTATTTTCCCTTATTTACTTTCCACCAAAAATTTAAAAAAGTGGCATTCAGGTGCTAAGTTAATAATTTCAAATTCCGTCATCGGAATATCATAATAATGTTAAATACCCATTGTATTGTGACACTTTTTCTCAATTTATTGTTATTGACGCAAAGGGTAGATTTTTTTTCGGAAATATTAAGTGGTACTAACTATTTAGATTGAATATTCGAATTCGGCGAATATTGTTTTAGATATTCGTATTCGTGAATATTAAAAATTGATATTCGTAACATCACTAGTCTATATTAACTTTTTGCTGTCATTATTTTAAATGGTACCTTAGTTGGATAGTCAGCGCGTTGACTATAAAACGTGTGATACATAGTTCGAACAACAGCATCATCTTTTTGCATACTAACTACCAGTTGACTTAAATAAAGTTAACTTTAAGTTAGTTGGAAAGTAAAATTTTTAAGAAAAAAAAAATAAATAATAACAATATGCAGTGTGTTGAAGAATAAGTTTTATGATGAAATATTTTTTTCATTGTTTTTATATACATACATAAAGTCGTTAAATATATTTTTAGTTTCTCGTTAATTGTTAAGTTTATTGAAACAATTGAATTTTATGTTCTTGTTTGTACTATCATCACAACAGTTGCTGTCATGGTGTGAACGACGCTTCAGCTCATAAAACAACGTCAACTGGTACAAATTTGATTGAAATCGGTTAAATGGTTCGTTGTCGAAAAATTCCGAACAACGCTTTTTTTAACAACTCGAAAAATATATTAATAATATGTGTTGTACTAGCTAAGTTTGTACAAAACCAGCTACAGCAACATTTAAACCCTTTATTTTGAAATTAATCGATCTTTTGTATGTATTGAATAATTAGTACTAAATATTCTAAAAGTTAAATTAATAATTATTTAGCCAATTCACAAAATCTTCTAAAGTGTTAAGTAATAAAGTACTATTTAAGGCCAAATAGCACTACTGTAAACGGCCTGTTGTATTACCGTATGAAAATTGTCATAAACGTTAAAAGTAAAATAAAATAATAGCTCCGTTCGTTTACTGTTACACTAAAATGCACAAAATAAGTAATTACTGAATAAAGTGAAAAATTTACTCTCAAAAAAGCTGTTGGCTATAAAAATACGTGAATGTAGAGTTGAAAAACATTGACACTTTTGACTACTTAACTCTTTTTCTTATGCATATTCAATACAATACTTTTTATAACATGAAAGTTTTAGCTAAATGTAAGTAATTTATTTTGCGTAATCTTTCCCATTTGTTTTTTCCATTTATTCAAAAGTACATAATTATTTGTTTTTTCTATTGTTTATCTTAAAGACAAGTACGGTGCCAAGTAGTCACAACACTAACATGGAAGTCCCACATAAATGCAAAGGTGACCCAAATGAAATTAAAAGCCGCTCAAATTAATTCGCTCACGGGAAGGAACCCTAGTCTTAGCCTAGATTGTAAACTTCTTCTATACAACTCCATTTTAAAACCAATATGGTCCTACGGTATCCAATTATTAAGCACTGCCTCGGAATCAAATGTAGAAAAATTCAAAGGCAACAAAATAAAATACTCCTTACGATTACAGCAGCCCCATTGTATGTCAGAAACAAGCGAATTCATAAAGATTTAGATATGCCGCTGGTTAAGACAGTGTTTTCTAAACACTTGACAAGTTACATAAATAGTTTGGAAAATCCAAAAGTGCACGCCTCATAATCTCATTTAGACCGTGAAATTAAATAGGCTTCTATTCCTAATTATACGGAAGCGTAAAAAAAAGGACTCGATTAGTGAAGTCTTTCCGTCGTTATCATGACCACATACAGACAAACGGACGTCCAAGACAGAACTTTTTTAAAAAGTTTTTTAATTAGTTTAAATAACAAAAATGACATTAAAAATGTCATGAGTGTTAAAAATAGTATTTTTTCTTAATATGTGTGCGTATATATTTTTTACAAGTGCAATATATGATAATAATAGAGCCATTTTCAGTTTGAAAAATCAGTAGTTTTGCGTGAAGTGAGAGTAGAACCCACCTCAACGCTTCGCTTATGAGGCGTGCAAAAAACTTGAGTTGCACCCAAATCCCCTATCCCGAAACATCATTAACTTTAAAAGCCACACTCGGCTGAGGAGGGACACACTTGCTCTCAGCCGAACACGAGAGACGTAGACAACCAAAGAACCAACTGCTGAAACAAATATTTTGGTCTGGCATTTTCTGGACTTAAAAAAATTTTATCTTTAGAGTTAAGATTTGATTAATGATTGTTAGTTCAATTTTGTTGAAGATACAATAAATAAATATAACCTATAAAAAAAGCTAAATAATTAAAGTAATACAATAAAAACAAAAAAAATGGTTTCGAGAAATTGTATTTCTTATTTAAAGGTATATAATTGTGTTAACTAGCGAAAAATTTTATAATAATTATTCATTCACTTTTATTAAAATTTATCGTTTTTCGATAATTTTTTCGAACGGAGCTAATATTGAAAATAAAAACCTGCGTTGAAGTTGTAAAAAACAACTGACTAAATAGGACCTGAAAAACATAGGTAACAAAATAGTATTGTCATATTATTTTTAATATGAAAAATAACAACAACATTTTTATCACAGTCATAAAATTTTACGCAATACTACAAATAGGACGCAGAACATTTTGTGAATTGGCTAATTGTATTTGTGTCGTAATTATTGTAACGAACAAGCCTATTATATCGTATCAGTAAATAATACTGGTTCTGTTTGTACGATCCAATATCGTAAAATTATTTAGCTTGCTTCACAGCAAAACTACACAGAAAAAAATAGACAAGAATTATATTCAATAAGACCATGTTATTAAAAAAAATATGAATTTCAATAACATTTATCTTTAACATAATAAAATATTTCGTTGAAAGTATTTCTTTTCCATGCCGGTTATTTCTTTTCTTTTTATACATAAGTACTTAAAACAAGTTGTATCCCATAAAAAAATAAATGGGATATGGCTCAGCTAGAGAGTGTATGCTTTACGTCCGGAAAGCCCGGGTTCGTATTCCAGCCATGTCAACATTTTTTTAATTTATATATATATTTTTATTTTGAAATAATTTTGTTATCAATATAGGGGAATTCTTTATCACAGGAAATTTGAAAAAAAAATTATTGAATACCGGGATTTTTGTTATCAAAAACGAAACTTATTTTTTTCTGTGTAGCTTTTTCCAGTGTCACTACAGAAAACCTCGGTCTTTTTAGTTATTTTACATACGCTTAATTAGTTGCCATTTAACAGCAGAGCGAACAACTTAAGCGTTAAATAATTTTACTGTGGAAAAACCTACAAATCACCAACTTAATTTGGAATAACTTTACCTAAATCTACATCATTGGGTAAACTTGAATCTCTCGCACATACACGTAAGGAGTCCCTTATTTTTATAAATCAAATAAACGCTACACATTTAATTTGACAAGAATTATAATTATAATTATAAAGAATTATTATAGTTGGTAATCTACAGTTGGTAGCCCACTGTCTTATCAAAAGCCTTCCCCTTTTCCTTACCAGCAGAGGAGATTATTTGACATTGGTGCTGAACACACGCACGCACCAATACCGGTGTGTTTGACTACTTTGCCAGTAATAATTATCCAGTAACGTTTGAATATATAGTAAAAAATTTTCGTATAAGAAAGTAAACGAACGCAACCCAGTAAATCATAAAAATCGATTCACAAATGTTAGTTTTGTTCACAATTAAGTGAAGGAACTCAATTGATAAAAATTACAATTTCCACACAACAGCAAGATTTTGATTTGTGTGTTTTTGGGTATGTGTGTTGTATGAAAATCAAAAATCAGTTGAAGTCCTTCGCCTTAATTGAGGCAACAGACTTATGAAGTCTGTTCAGTAGAGGCTGCTCAATTTATGAAACAATTAAGTACTAATTGCTCAATTTAATAAAAGAGCTCTTGTATGGTAAATTAAGCTCAATTAATGCCTTAATTGTGTAAATTTCCTAATTGCGCAATTAAGGTGTATGCCTGAACAGGGTATAAGACATCTATCTTATCAGTTTTTAATTTTTTATGCGTTCTTCGATAAGCATTTCATTGTAATAGCGCAAACACATGGACTTGACAGTATAGTCAAATTCACACTATGACAGCAATGACGACAGTTGCCGTCACGACAGCAAAGTCTCAATATCAAATTGGGCTTGATTATGCGACAGTAAAGCTATGTACTTATAATAATACAATATTGTAAGTAAAATGTGCTAAAAAGTTCTTACAATCGTGTGAACTGAAAATTTTTGTCTGACAGGAAAAGCATTGTCAGTTGATTTTAATATTACCTGCTGAAAAAATTGTCAGACATCTCACAATCGTGTGAACACATCGCGTTGCCATTGTCAGACATATTTTAATTGTCAGATGTGTGAAGTTTCAGCAACTGACAATGGCGTCATTGTTAGAGACTTCTTTATATTGGCAGCACTGCACACATCTTTTTTTAGGGAAAAAGGAAAATAAGAGAACCTATGCTGCTAAAATAGTTCAAACTGCTTCTTCATGTTTAACACTAATTTATATTTACACTTTTTAATGTCAACACAAGCACATCTGATAAATAATTGATAATTTCTGTTAAATGATCTGAGTCTGACAATAGTGTGAACTGTCAATTTGTTTACTGACAATATTGTCAGATAAATTTATTTTCAGACAATTGTCTTCCAATAAATTGTAAGCTTTTCTAACAACTTTGATACACCCGTGTGAACTAAGAATATACCTTGCTCTGACAATTTTTTGTTGTCAGTACGTCGTCAGCACATTGACAGATCTGACAATTTTGTAAGATCTGACAACCGTCTGTACAGGGCTTAACAATAACTCTCACAATTTCTCATAGAAATTAACTGCCATGGCAGTACTATCACGGCAGTTAATGTCATCGTCTGAACGGGGCTTATATGTTCCATTCTGCTATCACAGGCTAGAAAACCCTGTACTCAGTTTGGCGAATTTGGTGACCAATTATTTTTATAGGCCTTCAACCTTACTGAAAATAAGTCGGACCTCAAAAAAAGGTATCATCAGTTTTTGGCCAACAGCTAATTCAGACTTGGTGATACCGCTTACCTATATATGGCAATAATGTGAGTAAGAGTACACTAACAACAAATTATTTATTCGTGCACTTTTTTTAGTATAGGAAGAAAAATGGCTTTTTAACTGTTTTCAGAATAACTTACTTGAACAGGGCTCCTAACTTTTTGCTAACAATTTTGGCAAAGTTGTAGCTACGGTAAAGTTGAGCAACTATTGTGAACATACATAGCAATACAATATGAACGTATGTATCTAGGCACCCTAAATAGCCCATAAACACTATTGTGCCTTAAAAATGACTATATTTATGTTTAATTTTTTTACTTTCTCTGTTATTGTTCCATTTCTTGTATGTTGCTGATTTTAGTATTTACTATTTTTTATGGTTTGTTGTTTTTTTTTGCCAAATATTGTTATTGAAAAATTTGGAGTCCCTGTAAGTTATACTGTAAAAGCCAATAAAGTATGTAATTGTTTTCTATAGTTTTTCAAAAAAGGGTTAGGAAAACGTTATTATTTTTGAATCCAAATTGATTATTAGGCCAAGGGTCGTAACGTTATATTCAGAAAGAATTGGGGGGCGTGATTAATATTCCAAGGAACAAGGGAAAAATTAACATCAACTTAATTTTTCAACGTACACAGCAGAACAGAGTAGCTCCACTTTCGGAAGCCGCTACACTTCCATCATCAGTGCTCACGTGTATTTGCTTATCACCACTTGTCAGGTGGCTCTGTTCAATGTGATTTTAATTCTAATATATATAAAACTTTTTTCGTGAAAATTTAATACGCTAATTAATTCGCTCTCAAGCTGATATTAAAGTTCACTTTCCCAGCGTTGCCATCGGTTTAGTTTTCTTCATTCCCATTTTTCTGAGTTTTGTTCTACTCAAGACAAACTATTTTGGTTTGATTTTATACTTGAGTATATATGAACATGTAAACATGTGAAAAGCTCAGTTATTATTTTTTTTTTTTTGGCACAAAATGTTAATGAAACACAACAAAGAAGTGTGCACTTGAATTTAGTATTTTCAAGAAATGAAAAATTTTTAGCATAAAAAAATTGTGATTAATAATAGGGATGTAACGAATACCGATACAGATACCGATATATCGGCGATACTTCAGATTTTCCGATACATCGGTATCGGCGATATTTTACTGTCGATACGACGATACTTTTAAAATTTTTTCAGAGTTTTTTTTAACAAATAATTTATTTTTGTTCAATTTTACCATGAATTAAATTCACTTCGTAATTTTTAAATCTTATTAATATCAATTTTAAAAATTAATAATATTTTATGCTGTTATTTTGTAAAAAAGGTTTTTTTTTTGTTAATTTTACCATGAATTCAAATTCAAGTCGTTGTTTTTTAAATCTTATTCCAGCAAAAAAATACACTCCAAAGAAGTCATGAAAATGTAGAATTCGAGATCCGGAAGTATTGCAAATTTGGAGAATTTCTAATTAGTTTTAAATATCCTTGCCACTGCAAGAAGTTCTTTTTTTCGATTACCAATCACCGAATTGGAAGCGATGCTAGGACAAATTTCTTTTTCGGTGTTCTATAATGATGTTTCAAGGAAAAAGGATAAAAAATTACCCATTTGCACAATTTTTTTTATGCGAATTTAAACTCAAAACTTTATTTTCATGTAAATTTAAGTGAATAAATATAAACTTAGAAGACTTTTAATAATTAAGCTATTAAGTTATTTAGAAGAATATTAGTTGATAAATGTTCTTTAAAAAATCGAATTTTTTAAAAAGCATGGCGAGTATTTTTTAAAATTATAAAGGAATTAAAAATTTTTTCTGGCTTTTCTACTAATTATCTGCATATTTTTAATATAGATTTTTTGGAAGCAAAGAAAATGTAGCTCCTTAAAAATTACTTCCAATTTTTTATACTGGGTTAAAATCAATGTTAAATATTCTCTCTTACACAGAAAAAAAAATAAGTTTCGTTTTTGATAACAAAAATCCCGGTATTCAAAAATTTTTTTTTCAAATTTCCTGTGATAAAGAACTCCCCTATATTGATAACAAAATTATTTCAAAATAAAAATATATATATATATAAATTAAAAAAATGTTGACATGGCTGGAATACGAACCCGGGCTTTCCGGACGTAAAGCATACTCTCTATAGCTGAGCCATATCCCATTTATTTTTTTATGGGATACAACTTGTTTTAAGTACTTATGTATAAAAAGAAAAGAAATAACCGGCATGGAAAAGAAATACTTACAACGAAATATTTTATTATGTTAAAGATAAATGTTATTGAAATTCATATTTTTTTTAATAACATGGTTTTATTGAATATAATTCTTGTCTATTTTTTTCTGTATACAATGTAATTTTGCATAATAAAAAATTGCACTTGAGTTTTGTTGATCTAAACTTGATCTCAATTTCAATATTCGTATCGGTATCGGAATCAGTATCGGCGATATTTATTTTTAAATATCGGTATCGGATCGGCAAACGGCGTATCGTTACTCCCTAATTACTATCTTCACAGAAGTTGTTCAGCTCTACCGTAACTACAACTTTGCTAAATATTGTTAGTCCCTCACTGTATGTAAGTTATTCTGATAAAAGTGAAAATTATTTTTCTTTAATTTAAAAAAGTGCATAAAATATTAATAAAATCTGTTTAGCGTACCCTTAGCTAGATTATGGCCAAATATAGTTAAGCGTTGTCATTAAGTTTGAATTAGCTGTTAGCCAAATACTGATGACACCTTTTTTGAGGTCCCACTGATTTTCAGAAAAATTGGTCACCAAATTCGCCAAACTGAGTATAGGCTTTACTACGCTACAATCGATCCTGTACTGTTCAGTCTGTGTGTATTTCCAAAAGTCCTCATTTGTAGTATAATTTGTGAATAACTAAGAACCACTGAATTGTTTACCTAGTTATATTAAGATAGTTTGAATGAAATTTTAGCATGCATCTGTTGGTGTTTCGTTGGTCGAAGTCGGACATACTGTTTTCAAGTTACGGTGAAGTATCCATACTGACGTACCTAGTGGAAATATTTATTTGAAATAGTGGATTTATTGAGCATAATTACGGTGGAATATTTTCGTTCAAGAGGAACCTAAATGGCAAAAACTAAAAACTACATTACATTTTTTCTAGAAAAGAAAGCATCATTAAATCGAACTATTTTACACATTTAATTTTATTCTAATTTCCAACCAATTTGCGTATCATTTGTATCAAGTTCAATAAACTCCACAAATGGTATTTTAGTTCCAGGAATCGCTTATAAATTTAATAGTCATGTTATTGTAGACATTCAAGTTCAAGGATAATTACAAAATTATAATTCTAAGGTCTAGGTAAATGATTATTGTGGAAAAGTAGAAACAGCATAAAACATGAGGAGAAATATGTTTCATAAACTATCTAAACTCTACATAAATTAAACTACGATTTCTACTAGAAAAAAATAAAGCACAGTTTTCTAAAACACTTACCTTTTAGCATTTGCAGCAGCAGCAGAACCAAATAAAGTATGAAAATCGTGACCGGCACTATTTAAATCATGATAGTATGAAGCATGATGCTGATCATCATCATCATCATCATCTTCATCACTATTAACATCACCAACGATACACTGGTGATGATTATTGCCATCATTATTATGAGATATATCATCACAAGCAAGATTATTTATATCGGATGAGAAGAGTTTTATGGCACCATCAGTATGACGCCTGGGCTTATCGTCACGCAAACGTCGATGTTTACGTAAGTATCGATCAGTTTTGGGTTGCTGTTGCTTCAGTTGATCTTGTTGCTGCGCCTGGTTGCTTTTGGTTATTGTCGTGGTGGTGCCCGCACCTGCACGAGGTTGATCATTTAGCAAACTACTATTCAAATGCATGTGAATGGGTTCTACGCTTAAATTTGAGTTGGTTGTGGTGGTATTTGATGATAATGATGGATTTGATGATGTTGATTGTTGTTGTGCTGCTAATAGTAGTGCATGATTACATTTAGAGCTTGGCAAAGATTTACTATCACTACTGGATTTAAAACACTCTAAGGATTCTTTATTATTCTTTACATTTGATATGTTGGATAATGAGTCATGACTGTTATGATAATTATCTGCCGTCTGATGTAGTTTTCCTATATTTAACAGACCCGGCGGCAGTGAGGAGGACTTTGATTGCTGCAATTCATCACAGAGATTGCCTTTGTTATAAGAAGTGCGCATATGGAAGTTTTTACGTGAACAACCACCTTCCAAGCGATCAATGTCATCGTCATCATCATCGCTGAGATCATTTATGAATATGCTGTTCGGTGAATACTTTTCGTTGCGTTTTTTCTCTTGTAAAACCGATTTGTGGTGAGTATGATCACCACCCGGCGAATCGTTGCCCAAGCCACCAGACATATTTAAATTATTACTACTAGCTAGTGGAGTTTTAGTTTGTCGTGACATCGATCGAGAATGGGATCTATGAGATCGGTTGGTGTGGCTGGTGGGACTATGCGAGGGCGAAGAGTCTTCGTCGTTTGTAGTGGTGGTCGCTATATCTAGACCTTTTTCTTTGCATATTATATCATATAAAGCACTTATCGGACGCGACTCACTGCGTACCCGTACGGCCCGTTTACGACCTGCAAAACGCTGAGTGTTACGACTACGACCTGTTGCGTTTTGGCTTGCCACTTGATCCTCGACTGTAGAACAAGATTTAAAATTGGTGCAAGCAAAAACTACACTACCATCAGCTGACTGAACCGGTGCCGCTAATGGTAGATTACTATTACTTAAATCTGAGGGAGAACTACTATTACCTTTGGTAGGTTTCAGCAATCTTTTGTTTGATGCCATATAAGGATCGCTGCAGTTCGATTGTCGTTGCTCGTGGTTGGAGACAACCCCACGAAAAAATGATGGTTGATTTTCACCAGACTCAGCTTCTTGGCTTGTCTTTTGTCTTGGACTAAGGGATATAGGTGCCGGTAGAGTGGCTGTCGTTGTTTTCGGAAATTGATGTCCGTCTTTGATTAGTTTCGATGGTGTACGATATACACTTTTATAATTTTCATTTACCGAATCTTTAGCTTCGGGTGTATGGATCTTAAGATGAAGATCTGTATAATAAGCTGGTGCTGTATGATGATGAAAGTGCGGATGATGGCCTTGATAGCGTTTGGGCAACTTTCTCGGTTGTGGTTTAGAGGATTGTTCTTGATGTGTTGACTGTGGTTGCTGTTGTTGTTGTTGCTGGCAGCTAATTTTGGCAGTGGCTGAATTAGTTGAACTTAAGTCATTCGCGGAAATGTCAGTAGCAGATTCTAAAATTAAGAAAAAAGCAAAATTTTAAAATGTTTCTTCACATTTAAAAAAAAATAAAAAATAAAAAAAGTACTATAAATATTTTAAAACATACACAGAAAAAAGTTTGAATATAAATAGTATGAGAAAACGTCATAATCTATTGTTCATATCAGGCTTGGGGAATAATGAGTACATTTTTACTTCAATTACATACAAGTACATAATTTGTAATTGCCCTGGTGGAATTGAAATTACTAGTAATTGTAATTGGACTACTACCAAATACAATTACTTCTAATTGTAATTGCTGTAGCACCAATTACAACTATAAATAATTGTAATTATAGGAAGCCTATTACAAAATAGTTGTAATTGTTAATGCAATCATACCAATTGAAATTACAAGTAATTTGTATTGGCATGATTGCAATTACAATATACTCAATTATATTTTAAAATTTTTGGAAGACTTTTATATAGCCAAAATGACGAAAAAATTTCTACAGATTGTGAGAATACAAAACAATCCCTTAAATTTTTTTACACTCACGAGCTTGATAAGCAGCAGAAAGTGGCAAAAAATCACTTTTACTGTGAAAGTACGCGAAAAATTGCCGAATTGCAAACAAGCCGTAAAATTTATTAAACATCTCTAAAATTTTTGAATTAAATTAATAAATAGATTTTTTTGTAATAAAATACATATATAGTAATTTTTATTGTTAAAGTAATATTACCTCTTTATGGGCAATTACTATTAGTTTTGCCCAAACACATGTAATTGTAGTTGATAATATTCAATTACAATTAAAATAATTTGTAATTGGCAGTATATCAACTACCCATTACATGTAATTGTAATTGTTCATGACTCAATTACAATTACATATAATTTAATTGCTCTTCAGGTAATTACACATTACAAGTAATTATAGTTGCAGTGTACCAATTACAAATTACATGTAACGTGTGTTTGAGCATTTGAGCCTGGTTCATATATTTTATTAATTTATAAATAAATAATTCGTGCAAAAAAACCAACAAAATAAGCGTGGCACTGCCCATAATCTTTATCATAATGATGTACATACTTTCACTAGAACTAAATGTGGTTAATAAGAATCGGTTAAGTAGAAGTAGTTTAAATGAACATGGACTTCTCACGGGCGTGGCACTGCCCACTTTTCTAGTCATACTGTTGTATTGTAGCAATAACTAAATGTGTATGCAAAGTTTCACACGAATCGGTTTAGTAAAAGTTGTTGATAAAGAATATTTACTTTGCATGGGCGTGGCACTGCCCCCTTTTTTAAACATGATGTAGTATTCAAAGAGAAGCTTAATGTGTGTGCAAAGTTTTATAGGAATCGGTTGAGTAGAAGTAGATGAAAAGGCATGATCAATCTGGAAGTTAATCTTTTTATAAATGGCGGAGTTTTGGGAGAACATCCTTAAAAAATACATGACGAATTGATAACCTTTCCCCTTCTTCTGAAGTCAGTTAAAAACCGGAATTATTTCATACACAGAAAAAAGTTTGAGCATAAATAGTGTGAAAAATTTCATAATCTATTGTTCATATATTTTAGTAATTTTTGATTAATACCACATTTAGACTACGCGACTTTGTTGCATGCAACTCTCTGTTTTCAGTGAGAAAGACAGAGAAGAAATATAAAATGTATACATTTCTATTTCAACACTCTCACTTAAAATTAAAATTGCATACACCAAAGTTGCGTAGTGTAAATATGGTATAAGAAACAGGAATTATTTCATACAGGAACACAGGAAAGAGTTGGGCCTAGTACAACAGGTTACATAAGTTCAACACAGAATTTTTAAGAATGTTTTTTTTAAATAAACATGAATGAATTTATGTAAAAGTTCCTAACTGGAATGAAAACCATTTAGAAAAAAAATTTCATGTTCGATTCATAGCATTTATGAAAAAATTCGTTGAATATATGTAATTTGTTTTCTGTGTACGCAGCATGAATATAGTTTTTAGTAAATAAATTTATTAAATCTAATAGTATGTTTCCACCAACTTTAAATTACGTAGATTTAGGTAAATTACTTCGAAGTGTGTCCACCGAGCTTGTGACTGATTTGGTGTTCGAACTTTCGTAGTCAAATGATGCACATACTTTATAAGGTGTGGGCAGCAGCTCTAATTGAAATTTTTCCATATATAGTTTGACATTTAAAATTAATTAAATATTCTTTAATATCATTTTTTCGAAATTGTCAATCACAATTGATGGAGGACCCAGGGATGGAGTTTGCAATTTTAAAAGCAACGCAGGGTTGTATAGATAAACACAGTTCGAAAAATAGTATTTTCGACATAATTTAAAATAAATCACCTACTTTGAGGTGATTTAGTCGTATGCAAAACTTATAGTAAATCATGTATAAATCAACTTGAGTTGTTCAAATCACCATGATTTGTCGAAATCATGCCGCTGGAAACATACTATAAGTCGCTTTGAAAAAAAATTGTATGTCAACAAATTCTAAAAGGTTTTTCTCAAGGTAGATCAACACCTTGTAGTCGCAAGAGAATTCGCCGTGCAGAATTCACATTTGGGCTGTCAAAAAAGCTGATACATTAACACTGTTGACAGGTTAAATGTGTAAACATTTTCGTAAACTGCTGGGCTCTTTACATAAAGTACATCTTTACATAAAGTACAAATACACCTCATTTCAAATAGTCTGTTTGGCAGAAAGGAAAGAGTTGTGCCTTGTACGACAGGCTATACGAGTTTAATACTAAATTTTTTAAATTAATTTTATTAAGAAATATGAATTAAATTAGGTAAAAATTCATAACTTGAATGAAAATTTTGGAAAAAAATATTATGTTTGATTCATAGCGTTTATGCAAAAATATTCCTGGATATAAGTAATATTTTTTTCTTTGTGCACTGAAAATAGTTCTGCGACATTTTACAAAAAAAAAAAATAAATAAATAAAAAAATCGAAGTTACGATTTTCGTAGAATATAACAAAACTTTTGTACATCCCACACAACGAGTTTAGCAATTTTGATAATGGACAGAAGTTATTCAATGGATTACAAATTTATATCATTATTACATCATTATTACTTTGCTAGTTACAAAAATTGCATGAATAATATAAACAAATAGTATGGTTATATCATTATCTGATTTAACTCTGAATTAGTTCTGAAAATAAAAAGTCGGGAATGGCTGAACAAGTAGAGTACTTGTCTAGAAATCTAAAGGAGCATGGAGCCAACATTAGTCCCTAATATGTATTATCAAAATTACTCTAATATTTTGAATTTTTAGAGACGGGTTTTGGGTAGGGATAGATCAAAGGCTTATCTACGCCACTATGTAATGACGAAAATTAAATAATTATCAAATTATAGAGCTGAGCGCTAACGATGCGGAATATTCGCATGGGGCAATTATTAATTTTCAAAATATTGTTCCAAAACGAAGCATTACCCTTGAATATCAATCGATCCAACGCCTGTTATAGGTGCAGATTTATATTCTAGCTTCACGTTCTTGGTTCTACTAAAGTAAAACAATTTTCTGTACTAAATTTTATATGAAAAGCTAAAATTTTAAATATTTCCCCTTAAATCCACGGTTATTGTGGAGGCGGTATAAAAATATTTTTAATATATTTAATCTAGCTTTACCTGGCCTTTACACATGCAAGTGCCAGTTCGAAAAACTCAATACACTCAAAATTTTCTACTAACACACTTTTGATTCAGCTATGAGAAAGAATTTTGTTTTATGTATGTTTAAGAGAATTTAGATGACTAAAACTGGGAAATTGTAAAGTTTGCATTATACAAACACTTATGCGAAAAAATAAAATTTTTCGAAAAAAAAAATAAAAATCACTATATATAGTGATTTTTGTTTTTTTTGAACTCTATAGTGTTATCTTGTGTTTGTTTAATCGATTTAAATTCGAAAATGTTCGCAAAATTACAATAATATGGCTTTACAATACTTTAACATATAAATTGTAAATCGCGAATACGTGCGCTAAATTCGATAGATTGAAATCAGGGTACTCGAATTTTATTTAACAGTATGAGGCGCAGCTTGTTTAAAGAAAAAAAGTTGCCAATTCATGCTCAGTGTTATTATATTAATATAAAATGCTTCTATCTTTTTATTTATTTTTTATTTTAAAGTATTTAAATGATCACACGAAAAAATACAAAAACACAAGATATATGTATACAAAAAGCAAAGACTGATGAAAACAAAAATATAAAACAATTTTGAAACCACTTACTAAAGATATATTCTTAAATATATTAAGTTATTTCAAAAGTGAACAACATGACTTGACTTCAATAAGCCTACTATTTCTAACAAACTGTATTCTTCAGGAACATGCAGTCTACTTCTTTTTTCGTAGTGGAGGAGTTAGAGTCGTTAACAAGAAAAATATTAACATGAAGATAATACTAAGCTCAAAATTTAGTTAAGTCTGATTTCAATAACTGTTGTTGTGCTTTGTATAAGTTTCTAAACCTACTACGCCTTTGTAATTCTGAAATGATTTTTGAAATTTTGTGATTAAGGTAAGAGGTTTCAAACCTTTCAAAAATATGGTTAAATTCTACTGATGATTTGGTAAAACACCAATAAAATGTTAACGATAATGTTAAACTTTCAGATACAACTTAAGTACAGGAAAACTGAGAGTTATGCTTCGTACACATTGGACATTTCTTTTGTTGTCATTTTATGGCGTCATATTTCACATTCACAGCTCAATGCGCCAAAATGACAACATGCTGTCATTTTGGTTTTGTGACTACAATATTGTCGCATTATTGTGACAAACGTACACATTAGACGCGCAAACAGTTAACCACAAACCGAAAAACATCGGAAGTGGCAAACGTTGCCGATAGTACACACTATCATGTTTGCTTTCGAGGCCATAAAATGGCATCGTGTGTATGTAGCATTAGTAAACTTTTAAATAAAATTTATATGACTGAACTTTGTGTTAATAGGGATTAGTACTTTATCTGGGGTCCAAAATCTCTCAAATGTGTACGTAAAAATATTTTAGAAGAAAAAGTAGTTTTAATTATAGATCAAGGGAAATAAACTTTTGAGGAATTTCCCCAAAAATCCCCAATGTATTTTTTAAATAACCCCAATAAAAACCCCAAATGAAAATTTTCATCCCTTTTTGTGATGACAATTCCCCTAATTTGGGCTCAGAACCCCTAGACTGTCAGCCCTGTTTTCAGTCCGCAATTAACTCTTGAGTTAAACAGACGCGTCTTGATTTTCGGTCGGCAGTGAACAAAAAAATATATGTTTAACAATATACAAATATTTAATATTAAAAAGGAGACAAATATTTGCAAAAAGAAATATTAACAATACCGATCGTTAATATTATACGTTTTTGCTTTTGCTTTGTAAAGCAAATTGGCCCGTCAATTTTCGAAAACAAAACTGCAGGCAAAGCCTTTCGAACAAAAAAAAGAAGAGTTTTTAAAATCGGTCCATAAATGGAGGAGTTATGCGATAATCAATAATTTTTTTTTGGGGGGGGGGGGGGGGAATTTCCGCCTGATTTTCGATTTGTGGGACCAACCTGCAAGCAAGGCCGTTTAAACAATAAAAGAATTCTGAAAATCGGTTCATAAACGGAGGAGTTATGCGGGAATCAATATTTTGGGGGGAAAAATTTGCAACATCTCGCGAATTTTAGAAAAGTTCGCGATAAAAACGACTTTTTGCAAGTTTTCAGCTTCCTTACAGTTTTGCCGCTTTTTAAGCAATATTAGAGTTTGTTATCATGCCGCTATTAGCAAGTTTTTGCGAATTTTCGCTATTTACGCGATTTTTACCAAATTTTTTGCATTCCTCATAGTTTTAGCGATTTTTAATCAAAATTATTGCTAGATTAAAATTTTTAAATTTTTCGCGAATTTTAACTTTTTTCGCGACAGGCGTAATTTTCCCAATTTTTTGGCTTTCTTACATTTTTACGGTGATTTAATTAACATTGCGCTTTGTAATCTTTAAAATTTTAGCAAGTTTTTGCATATTTTCATAATTTTTGCGTTCTCCCAGAGTGTTTGACTTTCCTTACAATTTTGGGGATAGTTTACAATATTGCAATTTTTCGCGAATTTTCGACAGTTTCGCGTCACCCTGCGGTAAATGTTGCACAAATTCTTTTGACATACTTGTGCTTTCACTCGTCAAAATCGGAATGGTACAATATGTTCCGAGTCATGAACGATGAAGAGACTCCATATCACAAATCCAGATCAAAAATGTTAGTAAAATACCCCCACTGTTCAAGCAGATCTTTTCCAAATCAAAAGTATTTGTTTAAAGTACAGTAAATTAACTGGAGAAGTTTTTTATTATTCAGGCTTAAGTTCCTTCAATTTAATTTTATAATTAAATCATTTTTATTGAGAAAGACTTTTTCAAAGCATGTAATAATTGAAAAAGAAGAAATACCAATATCTTGACTTTTGTAAGGGTCGAAAAATTGGTCTTTGTCCTTTTTCAATTATTACATGCTTTGAAAAATCTCTTCTCAATAACAATGATTTAACTGTAAAATTAAATTGAACGAACTTAAGCCTGAATAATAAAAACTTTCTTTGGATAAAATTCATTTAGTCGAACTATACTAAAAATACATCATTTAAAACTAACTAGGATTAAAGAGACCACCACAAGACAAATACCTTAAGTTTGGGTCTAGAACATGTCATTAAGTGTCTTCATTTTGCCAATTGACCTCCTCCAATGACAACGCAATGTAAAAGATACCGGTATTTTTCATGTAAAGTTCTTGAACTCGAACCGGTTGCCAGTCATGCGGCCTGTCTCTTGACATGTTCTTTTCCCTCTAGATATATTTTTTATTGTTTATGTTATATTTGTAATATACTTTATTTAGACTGTTAAAGCTGCTATTACACTGTCTGAATTTTCATTTCATCTCAATATGCAACAGCGAAATATCGTAACTAATATGCAATTTTTAGTTTTTGTCTGAGCTCAGATGAAAATACAACTTATTCTATTTCCATGTAATATAAAATATGAGTTTTAAATGACATATTCTTAAAGTTAGAAATCAGACGAAAGCTCAGACAGCGTAAAGACGGCATAAGTGAACTTCACATTACATAATTATTTTAGTGTCAAGTTCTCTTTTGAAAATCAAGCTGATTTTAACCGAATGTCGAGCTAAAGAACTATTTGAATCTGGCAACCCTACTACTTATAATACAAATCAATTATTAAACTATACCTCAACACACTGAAGTAAAATAACTCGGTGCTCATCTTGATCGTCATCTAACATGGAAATCCCACATAAATAAAAAGGTGACCCAAATGAAATTGCAAGCGGCACAAATTAAAAAAAATGTATAGAGAAAAAACTTCTCCTATCGAAGATCTTTCATAAATTGACCTTGTAGAATTTGACGCCTTGTAGAACTAAGAAGTTCAGGTGGTCTTCAGGTACAATAATAATAATAGACAGTATCTTATTCGTTTCATATAATTGTGCTGAGTAGTGTATAAGTTTATAAGTGAGTGTAGAATTTTGAAATATGGAAATTAAATTTAGTTAAACTCTTTCTGTTAAAATGTTTAGCTCAATTAAGAAAATACAATTTCTATAATTCTTGCAATAGGCAACTAACTAAAGGTGCCATTATTCGAAAAATTAAGACATAAAAATTGTGCAAGCAAATGCAATAGTAATTTTGTCTTGACTGTAGTTGTGACCCTAATGAATTAAATGCTAAAGTATAAGAACCATAATAACAAATTAATAAACAAATAAATTGAGACTAAGCCAATTTATAAGAAATTAAAAAAAAAACGTACAACACCCACATAAATTAATATCTAGAAGAAATACGGTGTTCTTGTTCAAATAAAATAAAATTAATTATATTGAAATCGAATGAAAAACATTTGTTTTCAAATAAAATGCCTTCTTAAATTTTCATGCCAACAAAGAAAAAATTGTTGTTATTGCAGTTGGTCTAAAAGCATAAGAAAAGTTAACATGTAAAAAAGCGGCAGTAGAGAACTGTTTACACTCAACAGCAAAATGTTTGTTTAAATTAGCAACAAAATTATATTTTTAACGATTAAAGCCATTTTTGCCGAAGTAGAATTTTTGGCGGAGTCCGATGTAGTACTAGTAAAGTCTATGTGACGTCAACTTAAATCCAATATTGCGCCCTCTGGGTGCCATAAAGTGATGTATTAATAAAACATTTAAAGGAACGTGGTAATTACCCTAGGAACACATAAAGTAAAGGTTATTACAGGGGAAACCGCGAATATGAAATCGCATGTTTTTTCTTGTGCGATGCCTGCAGGCACAAATTGAATATTTATACATTGCAGAACATTTTAAGAATTTTGGCATCGCTTCGGTAGTGCACATTTTCTTTTACAACATATTTTTGCATATTTCAGTCTTAAGCGCATATTTCTACACTGATAGAAAAACCGTTATCAGCGTTATGACAGTAATGTAGTTTAACATCAATGCTATGTCAAGTGTCTTTGTTTTCGACCCTATGACACTTTTCATCATTATGATGTTAACTTTTACATCAGCTCGTCATCAATGCCAATGATGAAAATTCTTTCATTATTAGGGAATTCATTTAATCGGGATTCTGCTTTAATTGGTTAATCGCTCGATTAATTAATCGAGGTTTTAGCATAATCAGTTAATAATCGGTTAATTTCGGTATTATCCGGTTAACCGATTAATAAAGTTTTTTCATAAATCAAGTAATTGCAACAAATAAAAATGCATAAATCATAACAAACGTAACAATTCTTGAACTACATCAAGCAAAAAAATCATAAATATGTACTCATTAAAAAACTAACACGTTTCTGAGATCATAATATCAGTTATTTCAATAGTTTAAGGAGATCTTCTAAAACAATCTTTCAGTAAATTTATTTACTTTAAATGCTTATGATTTAAGAGATTCTCTTCTTTAGTTTTGAAAAAACTTTACTTGGAAAAATCCTTCAATTTATCGTAGATGTTGAAGAAATCGAAAGCAGTCCTTTTCCTATATTTCTCTAAACTTATAAAATTTGCCATGGCACAATGGAAAATTTTATATATTTTAATTTTTTAATTTATTTCAAGTTCTTACACGTCTAATTGTTTCAGTTAATTCTGTTAAAATATTTCTTGTATTACTATCGATAGTTTCTTCTATTGTAAGGTCATCATCTGACTCATACTGGCAGAGCTCAGTGATGAACATTCTACAAAAAGTTTATTTCCGAATTCATTAGTTTAGGTTTTTGTACTGTATTTTAAAACACTGTTGCTAAAATGAAATTCTCCTGAGTGGAAGTATAAAATAATTGAATTCTTAAGTTAAAAACACTGAACACACTTATTTGTTTGTATGAAAAATAATTTCTAAACACATACATTTACATTTTATATATGAGACGAAACAAATAAATTAAACACACAAAAAATATGTTATAATACTACAAAATATAAAAAAATTTCTTACGTCGGTTAATCAATCGACTGAAATTAACCGATTTAACCGTTAATCGAAAATAGCAAATTTTAAATTAACCGATCAGTTATTCGGATAGTAATTAATCGGTTACCCGAATGAATACCCTAACAAATACACAACAGTTGCGCAACTGTTACGTCTTATGAACGTGCCCAATCTTTACTTACTCTTATGTTTTTTCGCACCTTTTTCAGTCGACTGATGTGAGAGATTTTTCCCAAATTTATTCTCAGCTTTAACGATTTCTAATAACTTTTTTGGATTTTTGAGCAAAATTTTTTTTCGAAATCGTTCGCTACTGTATAGAAATATAGCATCAAAATTATAATCGCGTTTGGTGAATGTCCACGATTTTTTTTGATTTATAAAAAAAAACAAGTTGAAATCATGTTATATATACATAATAAAACTTTGGACTGACTTTGCTAAATCGGTTCCCAAAACCTATAAATATTCCGGAATATTTATACTTCATATGTCGGAAATGAATACAATAGAAATCGTAAACTAAATGATAAAATTGTGTATCACTTTAATAATATTTTTTAATTTCGGCAGCATATTTCTCTGTCTTTTGTGCATATTTAATTTTTATGACATATTTCTGGTTTCCCTAATGATTACAGAGCGACAAGAAACAAGTTGAATGGAAAACAAAAATTACCTACTCTTTTTTTATACCGTAACTACAAAAAGTTCTAATAAAGGGTGATTAGTTTGGAGTTACGGCATTTTCAATTCTCGTCTCTTAGTACTGTTTCAGGCTTGATTTTAATAAACAAAATTTCCTTCAAACGCTGACTGTAAGGGGCTGCTCACATGTTACGTAACGTTATTTTCGCTGCTTTTAAATCCCACCCCTTTCATAAAGGTTTTTAACAAATTTCGAATATATTTTATCCACTCCGTAACATATTTTGAACCATCTCTGCCACCTAAGAGCGTTACCTAATCTGTGAAAAGCCCCAAAACTATACCTAACATGATCCATTCTGAAGTTTCGATTTTCGAAAATTTTAATAAAGCGAATATGGTTGGCACCAATTGCTCAATCGACACTGATTTATTTACATGGACTTTAGATCTTGCGTAATGATAAAGGAAAAGTTCGATGAACCTAGGAACCATTGCTGAGATCTATTGCGTGAAATTCATTAAACACCAAATTATTGTCGAAGTAATGCCATCCTTTTTTGTTGTCGCGAGCTGACTTTTTCTCTAATAAAATCTCATACAACGATTCCAAAACATAGTTAGGAATCTGCTTTTGAGATCCGCAGCTCATTTTAAATCACCCTTTAAAACGATTTTGAATTGAAAATAACTAAAAATAACAATTATTTGAAATAGAATAAAAACGTCAAAAAACGACAGCAGCAACTACCACGAAAATTAGTGACAAAAAAAATGAGCCCAAGAAAACAACAACAGAATAAAAACTCAAATCCACAACATAAAATTGATAGATAAATTGAATTAAATGGAAGGAGGGCATATTAAAAACAGATTAAATATATTGTGTTGTCGCTATTTTTTATTTTAATTTTCTATTTCTTTTTCGTTTTCCTTCTGAAAATAAAGGCATACGAAATACAGCACTAACAATGAACGTATTAAATTGAAACGAAAATAAAAGTTGGCAAAAAAATTCGACAATTCTATTCGGTCAAAGTAGTCCACCTGTATTCATGTCAAGGCTAAGTTAATGAAACAGAAAATAAGCGCAGAAAGATTTAAAAATAAAATTAAATTTTATGTAGATTGCATTTGTTTATTGTAATGATGTTAAATTGTTTGAAAATTAAGTTATGTATTAACAAAATAATTCACTTATAACAAAAAATCGTGGCGCGCTTGATATTAACCCAGGAAAAATGTTGATTCAAAAGCCTCGGATTTTAGCATATCTTATGTTTATGCTCTATTAGGGTTAAGAATTAGTTGTAGTTCAATAATTCTCAAAATAAACTTTTTAACTACAGTTTCATTTTAAGTTGAATGTGCTGTTAAAGAAATATTATATTTTTTATGGTCTTCTTTAGTCGATTTGTTGCAATATTTAATTTTTTCTTTTCAAAGAATTTATGTAAAAATTGTGTTTATTTTTAGATATCATCGACATTGCGCTACTTTTCAGTACAAACTATTTTCAGACTAAAATGCGATACAAGAAAACGAGACGACATTCACAAACGATTTTTAATCTTAAGAAAATCACATCTGAAATAAAATTTTTTTAATCACATTTTATGATGCTAAGTTTTTTAGAACTTATAAAATTAATATAAAAACCTTCATTATCCATAAAAACATTGGCGCCAACATTATTGTATGGAAGATAACTCATCGATAAAGATAACCTCACTATGCGATCATTTTCAGTATGAAGATTGTGACTTCGATCCTAACCAAAGATTCTTATTAGCTTCACTGCAGTGTTTGAAATTGTTTGTTACTAATTTGTAACATAAATAAAACTATACCTATATAAGAGATCAACGTTTAAAATCACTGATATCACAACAAAAATTTTTATGGCTAAGTAATGATTTAAAATGCTAAAAAAAACATACCCTTCACTACTTCTATTTGACATTTTACCAGATTACTTTTACTTGGCGATATACTTACCACCTTGACTAACAATACACAACACATAACAAAAATGCTCTGCTGAGTATTGAACTGCTGCTATTTTAAGTTATTCGGGGGTGTCAAGGAATCCAAGCCGGTTTTGCTAATTGTCGGTTTTGCAAAACAATATTTTTTCATTGATTATTAGGCTACGGTTCGTAACGTTATATTCAGAATGAATTGGGAATGATTAGTATTCCAAGGAACAAGGAAAAATTAACATCAACTTAATTTTTCAACGTAAACAGCAGAACAGAGAACCAAAAAAGTTTGTCTTGAGTAGAACAAAAATCAGAAAAATGGGAATGAAGAAAAATAAACCGATGGCAACGCTGGGAAAGTGCACTTTAATCTCAGCTTGAGAGTGATTTAATTCTCGTATTCAATTTTCACGAAAAATTTGTATATATAAGAATTAAAATCACATTCAACAGAGCCACCTGACAAGTGGTGATAAGCAAATACACGTGAGCACTGACGATGGAAGTGTAGCGGCTTCCGAAAGTGGCGCTACTCTGTTGTGCTATGTATGTTGAAAAATTAAGTTGATGTTAATTTTTCCTTGTTCCTTGGAATATTAATCATGCCCAATTCTTTCTGAATATAACGTTACGAGCCTTAGCCAAATAATCAATTTGGATTCACAAAGCAAATACGTGCGAAATAATCATATTAATAAATATTTTTTTTTCATTTGGTGTCATGAAACCAAGTCAGTTTTTTATTTTCGAATGCAAATAAAACCGATATTCGATTCAGCTGTTGCTTACATCTGTATAATTGTTTACAAATTTTAATTGTGTATTTTGAAAAACATAAAGTGTATTCATTGAAATTATTAAATATTAATGTGTTATTTATTACAAAAATAAAAGAAATACATAAATTACTATAAAAATAAATAAATAAATGAAATGAGTACTGCTGTTGTTTCATATTTGCTTATAGTGGAAGAGGGTTAAGCAAACGTGAAAAGAAGCACTTTCCGAGGCTGCAACAATCCTATTGAGCAGCCGGAGACAGCGTAAGCTGCTTTGCCGATTCATAGGTAATTACCGGTTAAACAAAGACGCTTTCCGCCATTGCCGCAACTTACAGCTTCGTTGCGAGTTAACTGAAGTGCCCTGCTGGAAACGACTTAAGGATGTTTTAGATGATATGCTCAATACTACGGAGCGGAGGCGTACTTTTATACATCCACATACATCCTTTTGCGGTGGACCTGCGCCATTTAGTGATTCAGTGAGCCAGCTTTTGCCAAAGCCAAATGTAGATGGCTTATCACTCCTTATGGATCTTCTAGCAATGTCTGAATATTTTTCAAAGAACTCCATAATTAAGCAGTTTTTGCTGTTATTTGTAGACATTCCATTTTTTGAGAATAAAAAAATGCATATACATATATTTATTTATATTTTGTAAAACTAACATTAATTTACTTATATTTTTACAAAATATCCTACTGCAGAAAAAAATGAAAAAAACGCTTTTAGCTACTTCCTTTATTTCCAATAACAAAAGCGACAGCTCTTAGCTGCTACACTGAAAGGAAAAACATTACCCCCTTACATTAATACAACGAAAAATGTCAATAATGGCATGAAACACTGCATATCAGCAATGAAAAGTTACATAAAAGGTATGCAACTTTTTTTTCATTAATAACATTAATTCGGAAAATTAAGAAGTAAAAAATAGAAATATGACTCAAGTTCAAATACAGATATCGGAAATGAACTTTTTTTATCATATAATTTTCTTTTCTTTTACACTGATTTTGTACTATTGATTTTAAATGGTGACATGGATGAAGCGTAAAGGTTTTGGCTGACAAACATGAGTAATTTTCAAATGCTAAAAATATTAAATTAAGTCTCTGACAGGATTAAATAAATATAAAAAGCCGCCTGGTGGCGCTTGGTTATATACATATGTGAACGGAAAATTTTCATTCTAATTATGAAATTTTTGTAATTAATGAAGCAATTTTCATACCAGGAATGAACCGTTACGTTGGTTGAAAAACAATGATAAAATCATTGCTGCAACGTAAAAAATCATTATGTTTGATAAGCGCAGGCACTACTATTGTGGCAATAAGAGAATAAATGGCTTGTTTACATTCTAGTAAGTAATTGATTTACCTACTGTACAGTAAAGCGGACGCTACGTAGTTTGTATCGAAAAGTATACTATTCGGTAATTGTAACACATTACCAAGTTTTTGCTGGGATATTTTCTTTCTATTTTTTATTCCTTACTGATCATTCCCAGGGACCAGATTTTTCATGTAATTCGTGTTTATTGTTTGTGAATATTTATTATTTATCAGAATCAACATATTTCAAGTTATTTAGCATCGACTTGCGATTGCATATTTTTGTGTTAAATGCAGACCTTTACATATTTTAACAATAAATTCATATTTTCGAAGTTTTAAGGGTATTGTTAAGTCGACATTTTAAAATTTTTCTTAATTTAAATAATTCTCAATTTATTATTTTTATTAGATGCCAAGGTCACAGTTTGTAGTCCACTAACGATTTTTCTATTTATTAGTTAACTATAAACTGTGAATTTGAGCCTTACACCATGATCATGCGTAATTAGGAAATTTAACCCATTAAGGCCTTAATTGAGCTCAATTTACCATACAAGAACTCAATTAATAAATTGAGCAATTATTAATTAATTGTTTCATAAATTGAGTATCATCTACTGAACAGACTTCAAAAGTCTGTTCAGTCTGAAGAGGAAACTCTGTACAATGCAAGGAGTATTTACAAGGTGAACTCACTAGAACAGCTGACTAGCTATTCCTTACTTGCTGACACGGCAAACTTAAATAAAATTTAAGTAAATAAATGTAAAACTTACAAAAATGCCTAAAACCAAATATAAAAACTGGTTGCTTGTATCCCGAAATTCGCATGTTGCGAAAATAAGACAACAATAGTAATAGTCAGCTGTCCCACTAGTTAGATATGTGTTATAGTTAGATGTGTTATAGTGCAGGGCCAATGTACGCGGCATGCGGCAGCGGGCGGCGATCAGCTGTTCCGTTTTCCGCTCGAAATTTTACTGCTAGGCAAATGCACGCGGCAAATGAACGCGAAACAAATGTGAGACACAATTCACTTTTAACACATAAAATTTAATTTATATATTAAATAAAAACTTTTGTTTCAATAAAAACTAAATTGTGTTTGTAAAAAAAAACTATTATTTATTGAAATAAAATTTTATTTATGTATTTTATTTGTCAGATAAGAATAATTCCATATGGCAATGTCGTTTCAAGCGGCAAAGAAAAAACTTGAACAAAATTCAACTTTGCCGGGCGGCCGCTTCTCACAGCACTGCCAAATCAAATTAATTATGATATGCCAAACTTTTTGTTTGAATATTTTTTGAATTACACCAGCCTTTTATAAACTGGCAATACTATGATGAAACAGAATTGGGTCTAGACGAGTTTTTCCATACAAATTGTCATTAATCATACGCCGTAAAAGCGGTCATGGGATCAGCGTTGCCATTTGTCAAGCTTTACCTTTTTTTGCAAGTTTTTTGAGACGCCAAAAAGTTTTAATTTTATATAAAGTTTTTCTAGGTTTTTTTATAAATATGTACATAATTTAAAATTTGCAGTATAGTATATCGGATGAAAATATTAAGTGATTGTTTATGCAATGATACGATCATATATTTTCTTACTACCTTATTACTGCAACAGTGTTTAATTGTGTTTACTCCCTCTGCAACTATGCCGTTTTTATACATTCCTTAAAATGAGTTCCAAATACACTTTTTTGTGTTTTCTTTTAAAATTTTGGCACTTTTGTAGAAAAAAAGGTTTTAGGGCAAAATAAAATTTTATTTTCAGAAATAAGAACCCTGAAGAAAGCCAGGGGCCAAGTGTCTCCATGTCACCAATTTTTTCGACAAGTTTGATGACTTTTCGGTGACGTTGGCAACGAGCTGTCTACACTTTTTATTTTAGCTTTAATGAGAAGAGAAGTTTTTAACAGCTAGAAAACGATTTTTTATGGTCTCATTTTGATGTGTTGAAAATATATGCGGCTGAACGGAAAACTAAAAATGTTCATAAGAAATCTAATTTATTTGTCTTAGCTGGTATGCGTAGGCTAGAATCATTAAAATGCACTAGTGAATCTCTGGTACCAGTGCCTCCATATGGTACCATACGAACCACCTGGTATAAAGTAAGTCAACAGCTCCGATGTCAGTAGTGGAATCTCAATGACAAGCACATGTTAAATGTCTATAGCACAGAACATTGCCTGGGTACAATTAGTCAGTAGTACTGGTGACAATGTCAATAGTGAATCAGTACAATTTTATTATTGACATTTCCTACAGCGAAGTTTAAAAAAATATATATATGGTAACGCTGCATGGGATAGAATCTATTTTATTTTGAGAACGTTTTTTCTCATGCTCTCAGATTTACCCACTCATTCTCTCAACAATGTTGCCGTGTTTTAATAAAATTGCATAAATTTTTCATACGAAATTTAAGAACAAAAGAAAATAAACAGTAATATGAGAGCATTTTGAAGCTACTGCCATCGATTTAGTTTTGGGCCTGTTTATTTGGTAGCGTTTTTGCCTGAAGTTGCAGTCTTAGTTATGTTTCATCATTTATTCTCTATATAAATACGTGACACACCTCAGCTTATACCACATTCTGTAAACACCAGATGTGGAACCTGATTAGATGCCGTCAATTATAACAGCAAATATTTTGTCGAAATTAAAATTGTGTTAAATAAACTAGACGAGGAAAATATTAATACAATAACAAAGCAAAAAATCAAGCTTATATTCTATAGATCTGGGAAATTTTCTTATCGCGACGTAAGTTGTTTTGTCCAAAATTCCGTAGCAATAATTTTCAAGATTTATTAACCGAACTATTTTGTTTGTTTTATGTGGAATTTGTTATATATACAAATAAAACATGACAATATAATTGAATATTATTTAATTTTTGGATTTTTGGATTTGAATTTCTTAAGCGGTTAAAATTACTATTTAATTTTTGGGGCATATTTTAAATTTTAGGAGAATTTCTCTTAAGCATTTAAAATCAATTTTAAGCTGTATGAAAATCCGAGTCCGCATGTCGCTTTCAGCGCTTTTTGCATTAAATTTTCATTGATATTGGTACAAAGGACTGATGTTTACACAAACTGACACCAGCTAAATAGTAAACAAACATCAACACTGATGAGGGGGTGTAGCGGCCTCCAAAATCAGAAAATTAATGTTAAGAATAAATCTGTGATGACTAATGATTTTCCTACAACAAAAACTGAAATGAGATGCTGATGATGGCAGTGGCGCTGTTGCTGTTGGTTCAAAGTGTGTAAAATTTCATGATGTGTTTTAAGTGTATTCTTTTAATTATGGCGTAAAATTATATATCTGCGAGTTATGTTTTATGATGATCATAAGTTTAGAAAAATGTGTATTTTCCTTTTTGGATTTTTTTTCGTCTTTCATTTTGGCATGGTTCCATATAAAAACAATTCTGACTAATTTAAGATTCAAAGAATTTATTTCCAGCCGTTGGAAAAACTATTAGGAAATAAAACCCAAAATTATAAGTAAAAGAAAAATGCTGCTAAATGGTTGTTAAAAGAAATGAGGCGTTATAAAGCATATTCATAATTTTAATAAAACTTCATAATTTCTATCAAAGTTTCTCATCAGCGTTTTCTTGGACATATATAACTTAATATTTATTTTGCTATAAAACGTTTCTGTATACATTTTTTATTGTTTATTTTTATTTGTTTAAAATATTTGCACAATTTTGTTTAATAATTTATGACTTTTGTTTACTTTATACATCACAGTTTTGTTTGCTAATACATGCACTCGTATGGTTTCTGCGGTTTATTGCGAATATTTGCAATCTGTTCATCAAAATAGTCTGGTGGCCAGTTAAAATCATCAACTTCTTCGGAGCACATAAAGTTTAAAGATTGGCAGAATTTTTCCGGAAATGCTGTATACACTAAAAACAACAGAATATATGAAAATGAAAAGACATTAAAAAATGATCGGAGTGGTGAGAAAAGCTCTAACTAAAGCGAAGTTCACCCTATCGCGATATACAGGAGCAATGTACTACAGTATAATTCGTTTATAAGCTTATAGTAGAATTAGCGATATATACCAAAATGTTAGTTTTTCTGTCATCTATAAGTAAAATACCTGCAAAATATTTTTGATTCAGTCCATTAGTCCTATAGTCCATGTTCGCTTATACGCCACCAAGATTTGGTTTGAAATATCTTAAATATATGCAAGTTATGGAAGATATAATCCAAAATGCAAAAGTCAAAAACAATATATTTTGTAATCATAATTTTATGAAAATTGAAGTAGGAATTGTTTTTATTTTAGCGATCTTAATTGTAATATTTGTGAATTGAATAAATAAAGAAGTAATTTCTAAACGTTAGTTTTATTTTTCTTTGTTAAAAGAAATAATTATATGGGGATTCG
This sequence comes from Panzeria rudis, assembly GCA_956483635.1. Lineage (NCBI taxonomy): Eukaryota > Metazoa > Arthropoda > Insecta > Diptera > Tachinidae > Panzeria > Panzeria rudis. Next base: position 130,101,384 of record OY101448.1, read on the forward strand.
CATATAAGCCACAAATTGGCTTATATAAAAATCAAGATATAGTCCAATTCGCCTTATAGTCCACAAAAAGGGTGCAAATGAGGCAGTGGACTATAAGCGAATTTTACTGTATAGGTATTGAAGTAAAATGGACTTATTGCTCAACTATGCAACAACAAAAATGCCAAGGAGCAGCACTATATTTTTTTAATGTGTTATGGTCCCCTAACTACGAAAACAGTAAACATCTTTTCTAAAATTTGCGAGTTTTGAAGAGCCTGCTCGACTGCCCAGCAAAAACTTGGTAATGAGTTATCATTACCGAACAACATATTTTTCAACCACAAACCACATACCGTCTGAATTACTTTACAGAGGTTGAACAACTACTTACTAGTAATGAAACAAGCCATTTATAGTCTTATTGGCAGAGTACTAGTGTATCTGCTTATCATACAGACGATAAACAGTTCAACCCATGGGGAAACAGAATAGATTTTTTTATTGTATTCATGTTTGTAAAAGCAAATTTTAAGCCCGTAACAAAATAATTGTGCAGTAGCCTAGTGAGTAAAACACTTGGCATAAAATAACACAATAACTGAAAATGGCATGAGTTCAATGCTAAGCAAATACATTTAATTTTTATTGTGTTTTGTGTATTCAATGTCTTTTAAATAATGAAATTTATAGCTTGATATTTGTAATCAAATGTGGTAAGTACTTGCCTCCAATGACATAGCCATGTTAAAGTAATTGGTTAAAATGGCAAAGTAGAAGTGGTGAAGGGAATGTTTATTAGCGTTGTAACTCATTACTTTGCCATCAAAATTTTTCCTGGGCGATTTTATTATAACTTGCAATGTGGTTTGGAATTCTGGTTTTGAAATTATTCAGACCGCAATGATGAGAAATATATTTTTTATGCAGAATTGAAAAATTTTTATTTTTGAAAATTTATAAAAAATCGAAAATGGAAAAATTTTATCATTTTTATTCTTTGATCATAAGGCCACATATACTACAAATAATATTATAAGCTTTATTTCAAGAAAATTTATGGATAAATATTGATTTTATTCACAATAAAATGAAATTATTCGATTTTTAGAAAAAATCGAGTTATGAAGAAGCTGCTCCACCGATTTTATCATAACTTGGGAAAGGGGTTGACAAATTTTATTATAAAAACGACTAAAAAACTTTAAACAAAACTGCCTTTAAGCTTATTTTTTTCTTAAAACTCAATAATTTTGGAATATATGTATGTATGATGAAAAATATATTTTTTAAGTAAAATTGAAAAATTTTATTTTTTTAAACCTGCTTTTTGCAAAAAAAAAATTTGAATGTTTGCACTGTACAACAAAACCATTTTTTTAATATCAAGGTTCTAACGGCTGATTCTGGTACAGGCCACCCAAAAATATATAAATGTTTTGGCGTTTTGAAAGTTTACATCTGGGATTAATTTCAGGGAGAGTTAAACTCCCCTCCCCCCCCCCCTTCTCCTTGCACTAGATTGTCATACTAACTCGGCATAGGATAACTTGTAGACCTTGCGTTTAACGTATAATATGTGTTCAGCGCTTTTGTGTAAAACACCATAGTTACAATTTTTGTAGCACATTTTAATAATCTAAATCTTCGTGGTATGGTTCTTCTTGCCTCTAAATAAATAAACGGCAAAAAACGGCATTATAGCGGGCTGAATTGTTAATGTTCCTCGTTGTGTTTTACATAAAAGTGTTAAACACATCTTATACCTCAAACGTAAGGCCTACGAGATATTCAATGTCGAATCTGTATAACTATGTGCAAATGGGGGCGGGGAGATTTAACTCCCACAAAATATGACACAGATGTAAGCTTGTAAAACGCCGAAACACGCAACCAAGTTAAGAAATAAATAAAAAAACGTGTCCATATAGTTTTGAATTTCTACTGTTTTTGCAGTTAGGGAACCATAACACATCAGAAAACTATAGTGGTGATCAAAGGTCACGACAAAAGTTTCATTTTATTGCATAGCGTAATTGCAATTAATTGTGAAATAATTCCATTTTGCTTTACTACCTATAGCTTTATTGTAGTGATCCGATGAAAATCGGCACATATTGGGATCTCAGTTTAAGTCTAATTGCCAAATGAAGAAGGTGTACAATACAAATCGACTAATTCAAGGCGAATTCAGTATCAGGTAACCTTATCAGCAAAAAATCCAGCAAAAAACTTTTGTCATTTTTGTAATCGGTAGTACTTTATTAATGGGCTACAAAGTAATGAGTGGTACTTATTTATCTTAATACTATGCTTCTAATTAGAACTACTACCTAGTTTTTAATAAAAGTAGTACGTATTTTTCACATTATCTGAAAGTACTTACAATTTGTTGATATGTATTAATAAAATAAGTAGACAACCACTTTTTAAGTCAACATGTGTTTGTATATGCAAACTAATTTTTGTCGCTTAAACTTTTAAGTCAACAATAGCTGAATGGTTAAAGTATTTATCTTCAAATCTGAATGAGCACAGGTTCGTATCCCAGCTGGGTAAAAAAGATTTTAAATGTACATAAATACAATATAATGTGCATAAAACTTTTTTTTTATATTTTAATTTGTTTATTGGCTACTTATGTTTAACTGGTTGTGTAAGAGGTAATCATTATATTTTGGACTTCTCAAACAAACATAAGTAGTTACCCAGTAAAAAAGTTGCTTCCAATAAAGCAGGTTTCTACTATTATGGAATAAAAGTAGCGCTGGCGAACCTGCTGATATCGCTGCTGATTTTTGTATGGCGAGTTGCCGGATTGGAGTACTACATTCTTGCTCACAAAAGTGCTTTTGAAGCGCTGAAAATCATCAACATTTTCAGTACTAAAACTGAAAATATATGAAAAAATGGTTCGATGTGGAATGGCGTTGTTAACGCCATTTTTAATTTTTCTTTTTTCGTTACTTTATTTATTTTTATTACTTTAATTTTTTACTCAATGTTTGTTATTTTAACTTCAAATAGTATCGAACTAAGAACCTTCAGGTTTGAAGTCCAACGTACCAGTCACTCGACCAAAAACACTGTTGCAAAATGGCACCAAGAAACCCAAATAAACTTACTCTTCATTCTCGGTTAAAAACCTGCTTTGGATCAGCACTATAAATTCAGCTTTTTTGTATAGCTTGTGTAAAAAGCAAATACTTTTCTCGCTTCAAAACCTGCATTGTTGTGATGCTATGAAATCGGCTTCTGAACAAGCTCATATTTTAAAGCGAATTATGAAGCGCTTTATTTCTTTAGTGCTTCAAAAAACATGAAAAGTTTTTACTGGGTATCGATTGTAAGTAGTTACGACTTAAATCCTCATATACTTTTTTGCCTACCAGTAAGCAAAGTTTTTGCTGGGAAGTTGTTCAATTTTGAATATGACGAACTTTTTCCTAATATGGCCGAGATTCCCAAGTTTAGAAGGCTATAATATATTTACCAACATGTTCAGGAGAATTAAAAAAAAATTATTTTTGAGTTTGGGTTTAGCGCCACCGTCACAAAAAAAAGCACAAAAAATGTTACTACGAAAGCACCGATTTCTAACTTAAAAATTTTTCGCGTCGAAAAGTTTAAAAAGCACTAAACGGTGCGAAAAGCACTTAGTCGATAACGCTGCTTGTTTCATATATCAATCTGCCGAACACGACAAAAATATAAAAGTTATATTTACATGATAGCTAAAAACTTTTGCAAATGTTTAAGGCTTTCACGACGATAATCAAAATTGCTTTTACTACGGGTATGTCTCACTTCCTTCTTACCCTTTTCATATTTACAAGCGAATATTTCCATTTCACAATTAGTTTGGAAGTGTTTGAAACACGTTCTTTTTGTATCAAAATAACACTGATGCTTCGCCGTAATCTTACAATCTTTTGCAATACGATCTCTACATTTACTGGCCAAATTACAGGGGATCCATAAAAACAAACACACTTAAAAGATTTCAAAATAAATATTTTATAGGAAGTTACTTTTTCACCCAAAACCAACTGTAGCAACTCTTACCTAATAACAAATTTATTATGAACAACATATTCGAGTCAGTTTTAATTCCGGACAAATTTTTTATTCTCTATACCCTTTGCCGTCTCTGTTTGGTTTAATCTTACTAATTCGTTATTCTATTTCAATTTCTTAATATTTAAAATAATTTTTCTAGTTATTTCCTTGTATTTACTTTTCAATATATTTTGCAACTTTTTTGTTTAATAATTTGTCATATTTATTAAAGTTTATTTCAAGGTATATTTAAATAAATATACCTTGGTTTATTTGTTAAATAAAAAACAAGCAATTCTATATTTTTTTGAAATTCATATTTTTATTTATGAAATAGGTTTTTTCAGTTTTTTTCTAATTAAATGAGAGGATTGTTTAGCATTAGAGCTTAGATGTTATTTTTTATAAATAAGGTGTGAGATCGGAAAAAGCTTAACACATTTAATAACAAGTGTAAAAATGCTATTGGATTTTGATTTTTAGGCTACCTCATATTTTTTAGTCGTTGAGGTATGAATGCCATAATTTTGCACAGGTCGAATTGAGTCCAAATTCAATGTTCTGATATTTTAATAGTATTAAAAGTGTTCCCCGCGTCATCTTCTGATCATTTCATTTCCTTAAAACGTTTGGTAGCCCCTGAAAGCTAGTTGCTAGTGTACGATCAGACTGCATTACGATCTTTTAGATCACATTCCTTTCTTTGTTTGACTTGGGATTTTTATTTTAATGTTTTTATTGCAGTTTTTATACAAAAACAAAAAGATTTTATTCCTACTGCAGTGAGTTTTATTTATTTTTTAGTTCCAGTAGGAAATGTAAAGTGTATTAAGTAATCTCATTTAAGAAATTTATTATTTGATATAGTTGGGATATTCACAAGGTTTCTTATAATGTCATAATGTCATAAAGTGCTAATATTTTAAGATTTTTTAAAAACATTGTTATTGTGTTTCAAACAAAAAAGTCCTGAAATAATAAGACTTTTTGTGCTGTGTTTATTATTTTGTCATAACTACACAGTAAAAATCTGAGCCGAACGGCCGCAACTCTTTAGTCGAGCCGATGATAATGTTTAAAGTCCGCCCCCAACTAATATAAATTAATGTATGTAATATGCAGTAAAGTATGTCCTAAAATTGTTCACAGTTTTATTACTTCACATTTGATAATATTTTTATTATAGCTGTGTAACAAGTAAAAAATAAAAACTCTATATATTTAAAAATATGCAAGTGGGAAAATTTTGTTTGTATACTTTAGCTGGCTGGCAGCCAACTAACGTTTTTCCACTAGCAGCCGCGTAGAAAACTAGTCGGCTCAGTTAGCGGCAACAGCTGGTTTCGTTTATGTTTATATATTTGAACAATTTCACTTTCTGTGTGCGTTGAAATTTGGTTTTACTTTTATTAAAAATCAAGAGTTTAAAAGATATTCAGCTAGGTTTTATTTACTTTATTAACAAGTTAAATAATTTAAAAACAAACTGGCTATTATTTTAACTTTTTCACTTGTTCTTTGCATTCTGGTTTCAAGTATTTATAATTGCTTTTTCTCAGCTGACACAAACTTTGAAATAGCACACTAACTTATGAGGGTTTGCTCATAGGAGTAATATTTTTTCGTGTTATTATTTTAAAACATATGACTTTATGACTACCTTGTGAATCCCTTAATTGTCATAATTTTATTTTAAATGGAATTTATTTGTTGATGGTTAAGCATTGTATATATGCATTTGATTGGTGCTTTACCAAATCGTCAGTAGACTTCAACCCCACTTTTAAACAGTTGCAAACCCCCCTTATCTTATGTACAGACTTTCAAAAGCAATTTGGGAATTTACAAATGATCTTCAAAAATAAGCATATGTGCTTATGATTTCCTGCTTAAATTTTTTTTTTAAAATTTACTATTTTAAGAAAGGTACTTTTTAAATAAAGGTACTTTTTATAAAAGGTACTTTGTTTAAAGATACTTAGTTTAAAGATACTTTTTATAAAATGTAGTTTTTGTAAAAGCCACTCTTTATAAGACACTTTTTATAAAAAGTATGTTTTTAAAGGTACTTTAAATAATAGATACTTTTAATAAAGGCTGCTTTTTATAACAGGTGCTCTGTACTTGTTGTAAAAGGCACTTTTTGTAAAAAGTATCTTTTACAAAAAGCCTTACTGTTGTCGTTTTCAGTTTATTTATTTTTGCGTAATTAAAACGAATGCGGTTAAATAAACATTTTACGCTGCACAGTGGGGGCTTTTGGAAAAAATGGAAATAGATCTGCAGTTTCTAAGCGAGCCGTCCGATTTTTATAAAATTGCATATGGCATTTCAGCAGGTGCTGCTGAATTGGAATTTATATCTTAAAAGCGGGTGGAGCCACACGACCCCAAAGTGGGTCACCTCGGTCGGGCTTATGAAAAATTCAAACATATACCAAGCTGATGTTTCTGATCTGATAAACAAGAGCTTTAGAAAAACAGTGGACCAATGTGGGTAAAAAAACTAAAATTACAATTTTTCTTGTCGAACATCTCCTAAACTGTAAGCGGAAACCCATAATTGTGCTAGACTTTTTTCACCTTTGGTTAGGAAAATCTACTTGCACAAACTCTTATCAGATCAAAACCAGCAGCTTGGCATATGTTTGAATTTTTCATAAGTCCAGCAACACCTAATGAAATCCCGTATGAAATTTTCAATAATCGGATGGCTTGTTTGGAAACTGCAAATTTATTTCCATTTTTTTTCCCAAAATCTCCCACTGTGCACTGTACCTAGCGCCATGTTTAATCTTTTCTACTTTGTTATATTAATTAAAATCCAACAAATAGTTTAGCCAGGGTATATTTGGGTGTTTTTAAAAACTGGTTATTTTTATTAATATCGGTCAGTCCAAAGCATTATCCAGTCTTATTGATATTTATACGAAAATGTTATATCATCATCTTAATTTAGTAAACCCATTTAAAAAATTCTATAATATCTAATTTATAATCTTTACAGTTCAATTAATAATTATAAAACTAATTTGCATTATAAACAATTACATTTGATAAAGTTTGTTAACGTAATTTTTTTTAAGAAAATCATAGATAGTTTACATGGGTTTTCGTAATTTATAATTTATTTTCATGGGAACATTGCCAAGATATTTTATTATAAATAAAATAAACTTAAGCAGGCGACTAAAAGATATAAAAATATAATATTTTTGAAAAAAAAAACTATACACTTTTACATCAGGCGATCTGTACCGTCAACTGCAAAAACATTATGAGATTACAAAACCGCTTGGGCAGTATATAATTTGTGTAAAAATTGTAATTAAATCTAAAAGAGATATGTGTTTTACAATTTTTATAGCGATTTTCTTTGTTAAAAAATATATTTTTAGCGAAAACAAAAAGTAAGTTCTGTTGTAAATATTTATTACTGCAAAATGAACTTGTGGGTTTTGGTTGAAAGATTTAGAGATCGAAAGAGAGACGATTTAATTTTTAACGAGTCGAAATATATTTACTTAGATTGTTGGAAGAAATTTATACTTATATGTGATGGAAATCGTTCGATTTAAATCGGCGCCGATTTCAAAAACATATTCTACTGAAAGATGACTTATTTATTTACCTCTTAAACATGAATATATACTGTTCCAAAAACTTGTACAAAATAAACATTCAAAAAATCCCAGCATTGAGAATATCGATGATATTCCACGCTGGTAAGACTGAAATGAAAATAAGCTTAGAATAGTTGAACATTCTAAGAAAAAGACAGTTAGTGAAGTGCCGAACATATAGAAAAAGCTAATTAATAGGTGCGACTCGCCACAAGATGGCGACAGTCTGTTAATTGAGCTTACTAGAATTAGTAGGATTTTCGCTACAGTGTTGTTGCCACTGTCAATGGTGGTGTAGGTAAAGGACTCTGACGAGTAGACTTGGTGGCCACGAAACAGCTGGCAGTTCAACCCTCCATCATAAATTTTTCTTTGAATGTTCAATATTCACATGCTTTAGAATTTCTTTCGTAAATAAAGAATAGTTTGGTCGAAAGATTAAATTAAAAATGAACTTTAGCCAAGCTAATTAAATAACTTTGGATAAAATATTTGAAACTTTATTTGTAAAAATATTATAAAATATTTTTTATTTATATAAAGTAAAAACACAATGCACTTACCAAGAAAGGAAAAAGTTGGGGCTAGTACAACAGGCTATACAAGTTCAATACTGAATCTTTAAAATATTTTTTAAATGAAATATAAAAAATATTTATGTAAAAGTTCCTAAATTGAAGGATAAAAATTTGGAAAAATAATTTAATGCTCGATTCATACCATTTATGAAAAAATTCCTTGGATATAAGTAATTGATTTTTCTGTGTAGTCAACGCAACCTCAAACACATAATTATTTTACACTACTCTAATGATGTAATAATTAGTAGTATGTCAGTAATTGCATTTCGATCGCCTTTATTTTAATTATGAGATAAAATTCTACATTTTGAAATTTAATACACAAACATACATATTTTAAATAAATAGAATACTAGAAATTGAAACCATTGCGTCTTATTTGGTCTGTGTGAATTGTATTGTTAAATAATTTTCTATTTAGTTCTAGGTTATTATCATCACTCTTTGTTTGCTGGATATTTTCTATGCTTCAGTTGTAATTCAATACTTTTTGAATGGTTGCGTTTGTTCTTTTTATAAAGAAGAGTGTAATTTTTAAGCTGAATTGAAATAAACATTTATTGTAGTTTTTGTAAAAATATTTAAATAAGTTGTTGTTGTTCTAAATTTTTTGTAATAATTTTTTTAAACAATTATTTTATAATTATTATATACATAAATAGACATTTTTGTTTTTGTAATGCTGCTCTTGGTTGTTCTTTTTTAAACCTCGTTAAAGATTTACGTTGTTTTGTTTGCTTCCAAAAGTAAGTACAAGTACATACAATTTAATTATTTACTAATTGATAGAACCCTTAATTATTATATAACATATTAAACACTAATGAGAAAGTTTGTGAATAATCTTGAGCATATACTTTTGGGATTGGGGCCTTTTGAAATTTAAAAAATGTTTGAGATTGTTCATTATGAAAAATTACGACATACATACTCGTATGTCAATTATGTCAAAAGATCGAAATGCACAAATTTTCCCCTCCCATTTTCGAAAAGAATTATTGGGCCAAGCTGCTAGCAAACCTTTTCAAACAAAAAATAATTTTCAAAATCGGTTCACAAATAAATGAGTTATGGATTGGGGGAGGAGCAAATTTCCCCCTCCGATTTTTGACAGAAAAATGTTGGGAACAATTTTTGTCAAACCCTTTCAAACAAAACAAGAATTTTGAAAATCGGTTCACAAATGACGGAGTTATGCATGGGGGGGAGCAAATTTTCCCCTTCCGATTTTCGATAAAAAAAAATTATGGGACCAAACTGCAGGTAAACAATTTCCAACAAAAAAAAATTATTTTTAAAATCGGTTCACAAATGACAGAGTTATGCGTGTACAAACATAAAAAAATAAAAAAATAGAACATACTAACTAATTGACGACCTTCTCCTTTTTGGAAGTCGGTTAAAAAATAAAGTAAATCAAGTATATTTACGGTGACCAACCGTACACTATTATAGTGAACAGTACACTATTTTAGCCTCTTGTCCACTATTTTTTTCTGTACGCTATTTGTACATTTTTTTTAATACATGCCCCTTATGTATATTATTTTTTCTCACAAATGTTCACTTTTGTTCACTGTGTTCATTACTTCCAACATATTTAGCAAACAATTTGAAATCAGCTTAAATTACTTAAAAACTCTAGCTGGAAACCCAAAGCGTTTGATACTCACCTTATCGTGAATACTTTTTCCCTCGAAATGCAGAGGGTGTTGAGTTTTCTCTTTCCCTTCTTTTGCTATCCCGAATAAAAAATTGAAAAATTCCCCTTATCATGAATGATGTTTTCCCTTTTCCCCTGTTTTTGTTCACTGGATATATACATCATATAATTGCTATTTTAATTATTGAAACTTGCAAATATTTATTTTTAGGACAAAATCAGTAAATAGTGTTCATGTACGAGTATCTTAATACTATCCCATTTATATTAATATTAATTCCTTGCAACACTTTTCTGACACACATGAACAAAGTTTTGCAGTGATGGAATCACAGTCTATATGGTCGGTGGATGGAATACCAAAATATATAAAAACAGAGTTTTATTCACTGTTGAGAAAATTTAATTTAACACCAAAGACAATTTGATTAAATAAGGTAGGCTGCTTGCAGTGTATCGGTTAGTCCAAGGGATTGGATGCATCTAGCAAACCTGGACGAACAATTCGATTTTGTTTAGATTCCTCATGGAATGAAAAGATAATTCGAATTCTTAGCACTGTATTTTTTTAATTTTAAACAAAAATTTCTTTGCTTTTTAATCTATTTTATTGAGCTTCTTTCCTTTTTTACATTCACTGAGAACTGATAGCGGGAAAAATTGTTCACGGGAACTTCACAAAAGCAATTTTCCCTCGAAGGGAAATGGAAATTTCATGAAAACATAAATTTCACTTGTTATTCGCGATAGGGGTTTTTATTACATTCAACAGAGCCACCTGACAAGTGGTGATAAGTAAAATACACGTGAGCACCGACGATGGAATTGTAGCGGCTTCCGATAGTGGCGCTACTCTGTTCTGCTGTGTCCGTTGAACAATTAAGTTGATGTTAATTGTTTCCCTTGTTCTTTGGAATATTAATGATACCCAATTTTTTCTGAATGTAACGTTACTAACCTTAGCCTAATAATCAATTAGTTTTCTTATGTTTTTTAATTCATAAAATGTTAACACTATTTGTCCATGGAATTAATGGTCACCGTAAGTAGTTTTTTTTTCTCTTGAAAATAGAATTAAAATGAAGTTCTGGCGTACATATTTATGTGCATATGTTATTATTTTTTAAATAATTCCAGAATGCGGTCGATTGAGTCGACCGACCATTGGCTGCACTAGTTACAATAATTATTCAATAGTAGTTATATATTTTTTTTATCCAAAGCAATATGATGGACTTATAAAAAGAAAAGTTATCTGCTGATTCCTTCATTCACTCAGATCGTTGCACGGTCGGATGTTTTTTGTGGTGACAGATAAAGAGATATTGACTAATTATCTATGGGAATCATAAAATTTTAAGTAGTTTGGCATCGATTTGTAGTTGAATATTTTTGCATATTTTGGTGGTAAGTGCATATTTTTTAGGAATGTAACGTTACGCCGTTTTGCCGATCCGATACCAAAAAAAAAATATCGGCGATACCGATTCCGATACCGATATGCATATTAAAATTGAGTTCAAGTCTAGATTAAGAAAACTCAAGCGGAGCCATTTTTTTATTATACAAAATGACAGTGTAAGAGATTGTTAATATTTAAAATTGAATTAACCCAGTATAAATAATTGGAAGTAATTTTTTAAGAAGTACATTGTCATTGCTTCAAAAGAATCTATATTAAAAATTCGCAGATAATTAGTAGAAAAGCAAGTAAAAGTTTATTTAATATAAAAATTTGTAATTCCTTCATAATTTTAAAAATACTCGATATGGTTTTTAAAAAATAGATTTTTTAAAGGACATTTATCAACTAATATTCTTCTAAATACCTTAATTGCTTAATTTATTTTTAAATTTATATTTATTCACTTAAATTTACGTGAAAACACAGTTTTGCGTTTAAATTCGCATAAAAAGAAACAAGTTGCGAAAAATTTAAAAGCCAACGAATTGAATTCATGTTAAAATTAACAAAAATAAATTATTTGTTAAAAAGTAAACTCTGAAAAAAATGGAAATAGTATCGTCGTGTCGACACTCTTAAAAAATAATTTGAATGTACATTAATTCAATTATTGTGAACTTAAGCCGAATAATAATAGCTTCCAACTTATACACATTTTCAGTTGAAATAATAATTACGTACAAATATTAAAATTTGCGACGGCACCCGCAAAAAAGTTGAATACATGTGTGGTCCCTGTGGTCTAATTTAAAACTGAAAATCAGAATCCAAATTATGACATAAAGAAACCTGTTTAAAAAATGTACAACAACAATTGCTTGATTTATCGTGGGCGGAGCACGTACAAGCAAAACCATAAATAAAATTAAGAGTTGGAAAAATTGGAATAAAGAATCAGAAGGTGAAATTTTTTCGGCTCACCATATTAATAAAAGGAGGATAACTCATATTCTATTTCCTCATAAAATTTCGTTAAATAGCTGATGTTTCATTAATACTAGTATCCACGATCAAAAGTGGTAAAAGCGAACAAAGGACGCTGATGATGACAGCGTAGCGGCTGTCGAAATTAGTAGTACTAATCCGTTCTGCTAGTCTGATTAGATATGCTAATATTCCACTCTTAAAAAATAATTTGAATTTACATTAATTCAATTATTGTGAACTGAAGCCGAATAATAATAACTTCCGACTTATTTATCATTAACTTAATACAATATTTCGTTGTATGTATTTCTTTCCCATGCCGGTTATTTCTTTTCATTCATTCCGGGAAGCCCGGGTTCGTATCTCAGCCATTTCAAAATCGTTTTCACTTTATACATTTTTTTTTAAATAATTTTGTTATCAATATAGCGGAATTTTTTATCACAGGAAATTTGAAAAAAAATATAGAATACCGGGATTTTTGTTATAAAAAGCTAAACTTATTTTTCCATATAATGTGAGGATATCTTCAAAGTATCTTAACTTGTCCTGGAATAATTCTCCTTGGTATGTCCAGCACAGAAAATAAAGCTATTTATCTAATTTATTAGAATTTAGAAAGCATTATTAAGAAAACTATTACAATTCAAAGTTATACGCTTTTAAACATCACTAGTTTTAAGTAAGTGCTATTTTAAATTTTCTTAAAAACATTCAAGTTTAAAGTACCGTGAAAAATTTTTTTTTGTTGACAAATTACACGAAATTTTTACATTTTCTATTCGGTATGAAGTTCTCTTTCACATTTTGGTTATCATTACGAAACTTTTTATTTTTTTTAAAGAGAAGTAAAACAATCAGGCAATAATTGCCTACCAGTTAATAAATTAATGTGCTATCTTCTTTGGCAAAGGGATGGTGTAGAGGGGACAGGTGCTGAAGTGAGAGAAAGATAGAAAGCTTATTTCATTTACAAATCTGGTGTTGCGCGTTTTCTTAATTTTTATAGAGCAGAGTTGCAGCCCCTCTGCTGTCAAGAAGATACATTAATTGGTTTAAGCTGTGTAGCCATTTATTATTTCTTTTATTTCGCCAACGATTCTCCTACAATACCGACGAAGGAGGGCGCTGTTAAAGTCCATTATGATATATCAGTATTAATTGCTGCCGATACTGCAAAAGTGATCAGTGCGTGCTATGGCTTCATCACTTTAACAGTTCAACAACAATCAACACACAATGACACACCAATGTATATCAGAAAAATGCCTGCCTGAAACTAGTCTTGAACTCAAAACCTCAGGGTTTGTGGTCAACAAGCTAACCATCTCAGCCAACAACACCCTAAAAAAAATTCAACTTTGGCCACCTAGATTGGACAAATACCTGTCTGTGCGTTGGCCATAATTGATGGCAGTAAAATTAATAGCCCAGCCAAGTAATGGTTCAACTCCGGAGTTGTATAATTTGTCTCAAGAGTCTCATATAACTGTGAGTACATTTCCCGCGATATCAATGGTCAGGTCTCGTTTCTTGTCTTAGAAACGATTGCACATACAAAAGCTGTTGAGAACAAAATTTCGTAAAATTTTGCCATATAACAATATTTTTGTACCCTCGCAGTGTAGTTCATAGTGCGCTAGACTATTAACCGAGAGGTTGCAGGTTCGATTCCTGCCAAGACCCTGGATGGTTGCTGCAGAATAGCAGAACAAGGCTTAAGCAGAATGTGTGATTGTTTAAAAAAAAACAATTTATTTATTTATCAACCGTTTTTGAGATGGAGTGAAAAGAGTGAAGAGTTTTCTACTATTCGCGCTCTATCTCGAAAAAGGGTTGATGATACAATATATTGATATATACAAAATTTGTAGGAAATTTTATTTTCTGAAACTTTTATAAGACCAATTTTGCAAACTGTTGACCTTGTGACGCGAATACGAGTTTTTAGAAGACAAGGCAAACGCGTAAACAAAATTTCAGCTTCTTACCTAAAGTTCGTAAATTTAGTGCTTTTTTCACCTTATTTATAAAGGGTCCGCCATATAACGTTTTTTTTTTCAACTAGTGCTTATTTCGTGAATGGTAACACTTAGCTCATGTCTGATTTGACAGATAATTAGTTTTATCCTTTCGCTGAACGAATATGGTTGTGTATACGCTTGCGAATATGGTTGTGTATGGGCCTGCGATCGACTTACAGAAGATGCCGATTTTGCCAAAAAAATCATATTTTCAGATGAAGCTCATTTTGATATTGGCGGGTATGTAAACAAGCAAATTTGTCGCATTTGGGGCACAGAAAACCCGCACGCATACATTGAAAAGCCGACGCACCCAAAATGAGTCACTGTTTGGTGCGGATTTTGGTCCAGAGGCATAATTGGGCCATTTTTCTTCGAAAATGAGGAAGGAGTGGCCGTTACAGTCAATGGCGATCGTTATCGGGCCATGTCCAACGAATTTTTTTTTCACAAAAATTGAAAAGGAGGATATTGGCAACATTTGGTTTCAAGAGGACGGCGCTACGTGCCACACAGCCGAAGATACACTCGATGTTTTGCGCCCTGTTTTTGAAGATCGCATTATCAGCCGCAGAGCTGATGTCGTTTGGTCACCTCGGAGCTGCGATTTGACACCGTTGGACTATTATTTGTGGGGTGCCGTCAAAGATAAGTGTTACGCCGACAAGCCAGAGACAATTGACGCTTTAAAGGACAATATTCGTGAAGCCATTGGTGAAATACAGCTGCACACAATCGATAATGTGCTTAAAATTTGGACCGATCGTGTATGCTACTGCATTGCTAGCCATTTGAATGAAATTATTTTTCATTATTAACCGGAAGGATTGTACTTTCGAATAAAAAAAAGAAATTTGAGAAAATATTCAGTAGTTTTTTTTATAGCATTTTCAAAAAAAAAAAAGTTATCTGGCGGACCTTTTATAATACTCGTATAGCCCAGCCCGTATTATAGCTGCAAATAATTTTGGTAGGCTTCATAGAAAAATTATCTAAATATGATGGTTAAAGATCTACTGATGAATTGACAGAACAAATATATGTTTCTTTTGAGTGTTTTCTTTATTTTTTCGCGCAGCCCAATTTCTATCTACCATAAGAACAAAAAATAGAAAAAGAACTAAGACACTTTAACTATGTACTAATTTGTTGCACCAATTTTTTAATCAATATGCAGTTATTTTTCCATTGATATCATACATAGTATTTCATAATTTGATTTGTTACATACGTGACCATAAAACATTCTAGCACCCAGTAGGTGAAAAGGCTTAAAAACGCAAAAAAAAACGAAACAATAATTGTATTCATGTCTTAAGGTGAGTGAAATGACCCTTGAAAAATCTTATCAAGTGCAATGTCTACTTACGTGAGTATTCTTTTATTTTTTTTATATATATATTTATGTATGTATGTATATGAAAAATTAATACAAATATACAAATTAGACAACAATAGTAACGTAATACAGAATTAAATATTTAACATTGTACTCGTAAAAGTCATAATAATTGTGAAAAAATTAGAAAAAAATAAATAAATAGAAAAACACACCAAGAAATATAAGAAGAAAACCGACAACTGACTTACATTATAAAGAAATATGTATTTATGTAAGCAAGAACATAAATAAATGTGAACGTAGATCATACAAACAATTATATGCAAACAACAACAATTACCGTCTTTCCATATAAATGTTTTGAAAACAATTCGTTATACTGTTCTGTTTTCTGACACTTTACGTTCATCTACTTCTACTTTGTACTGGTATATTTTGGATTCTGAATAAAAATATGCACTTTGTACTCGTAAATAATATTTAAATAACAAGGAGACAAAAAAAATATTAATTTTTCGTATTTCTTGTGCTTTTGTGGTAACAAGTAATATTTTATTGGAAAACTACCGCACAAAAGCATAAATGTGAAAATAAGGCCTTGGCTCCTATCTAAAAAGTGCGTCCGTAAAAAGTACTGAGATCAAAATAATGATCAAGTTCTTGATAGGTACAATACCATCTTATTTCTAGGCAACCTGTAAGCTTGGCAATATTTTTCCTATAATTCTTTTCCATATTAGAAAATTTTGATCTCAGTACTTTTTACGGCGGAAATTTTTGAATAGGAACTTGGCCTTATTTTCACATTTTTGTGCGGATCTCTCTTTTTTTCTAAGCTTTTATTTGGTACAATAAGTGGCACCTTAGCCGTCCATTCCCCAACCCATGAAACTACATGAAAAGTTTCTGTTTTCAGATTACTTTCCCAACAAGACCTACCTGTGTACCAAATTTCAGCTTTCTAGCTATACTGGAAGTGCCCAAAGAAAGGGCAGTAGTAGGGTTGTCATCACTTAATTTATAAAAAGAGGACAGAGGAGGAAAAAAACCCGGACATTTGCTTAAAAAAGTAGGACTTAAGAATAACACGAAAATAATTTTTTCCAATAATTTTACGACCAATAAAATCTTAAATCCATATCGATGGCGTTGCGCAAAAAGGGCCAATCTCGCAACATTTTACATGGCAGATTGGCGCGTTTTGCGCAACACTATCGATGTGTTTCCATTAAGCTGTACATAAGTGTATACATGCACATTTGAGAATACATATTTGCATAAATCGAAGTTTATGCTCTGCATATTGTTAAACAAAACGCAAAAAGCACTAACTAACTAACAAAAAACTCTAATCGGCTTTTAATAAATTCTGATGTATTTGACCAACACACATATTTACTGTAAAAAATCTGACTTTCCCGATCTAAAATAGCAATATAATTAAGAAAATATAAAGGCCAATTACATAAAATAGTATATTTATTGCTTCTCTTGTAAAATTATGAAAATTATAGTTTGGCCCTTTTTGCGGAAGGAACACCATCGATATTTTAAATACATACATACGTCATAGAATAACATCACAACCCTCATGGACACTATTTTAAAACATAAGCTGTACATCTAATATTTCCCTTTTTAGCTTGGTTTTTAATGAAAGCAATTTTCAAGCAATATAAAAGCAAACAAATATATAGGGTTATGTTCTGCATTTCATGTGGAATTAAAATGTGTGCAATTATCAAAGCATTGTTGTTATAAATATTAATTTACAACAACAATCCTATATATGATAATTCCGCACATTTTAATTCTACATGAAATACAGAAAATGGCCGATACATATATGTAAAACAGATACTTTACCTCCCTTTTTAAGTCGGTAAAAAGTAGGACTTTCCCGGACACACATTTTTTCCCCGGACAGAGACCACAAAAGGAGGACAGTGTCCGGGAAAAAGAGGACGGATGACAACCCTAGGCAGTAGTGAAATTCACTAACTTTTAACGCTTAAATAAAAGGTAACTTTGTCTACTGTTTGCATGAACGCTTATTTGATTCGTTAACTTCGTGTTAATTCCTTTTTTAAAATTTTATATCACTTTCCAACACTATTAAAATAAACGAAAATCAGAAAGAAGAATGGAAAAAAACAAATGAATTTATGCTTGCACACGAACTAAGGATGGGCAAAAATATCGATATATCGATATTTTCTTAACAATATATCGATATATATCGTCGATATGTTTATGTTCGATATATCGATATATGGATATTTTTTCCATATATTGGGTGTTTTTTATTGAGGTATAGAACTTTAAGTTGGCATCACTTTTTTAACTGGCGGCCATTTTGTCAGCTGTCAAGTGATTAATATTTAGTTTGGTTTGCCATTTCATCATGAACAGGTTGACAAAAGAACAACGCTTGCAAATCGTGCAAATTTATTTCGAAAATAATGGTTCAGTTCGCGAAGTTTACCGCAAGCTCCGTCCATATGGTCGACATAATCGTCCATCAGAGCAATTAATGCGGTTAACCATGGATCGTTTTCGCACTACGTTTACTCTATGTGATAATACGCATCCGCATAGACGTCGAACAGTGCGCACCGAAGAAACAATTGCCGCTGTAGAGCAAAGTGTTGAAGAGGACCCGAATGAATCGATTCGCCACCGTGCACAGCAATTGGAGCTTTGTCCATCAAATTGAAAATTGGACCTGTAGAATTGGCTTTATTCGAGCCAGCCGCGGCGGCCACATGCCCGAAATCATATTTAAACATTAATGGCATAAAATTATCCTTCCAATAAAACCAAATTGATGGACATTAAAACGATTTTCTTGTGTTTTATTTCAATTCGAAGTTCTATACCTCTAAAAAAAACACCCTGTATATCGACAGTATCAAATCGATGTTTTTTAGCTTTGGTTTTGTTTTTCGTACAATTTCTTAAATTTTCGTTCAATTTCGGCACAGTCTTCATCAAATAGAAGTCTCGGTTCGCACTATGAAATTTTCTTTCATGAAATTTCTGAAATTCTCTTTTAAAATTTCACTCGTGTCTGCACACTGAAAGTTAATTTCATGAAACTTAATAGTTTTGTTTGTTTACTTTCACATTATTTTTCTTCTTTGTCACTTATTTTGCACTCTAAAAAAAATTTTTACTGTCACTACCATTAAAAGAATATAAAAATAAAGTAAAATCAAATATAATGGTACAGCCAACTTCATGTTGACAATTACGAATTACAATACAAAACAGAATTTCAGTGAACATGAAAGTGTGTACCCGACACCATTCTTCTCTCCCCTCTCACCAACAAACTGCCACTTTCATGAAATAAAATTTCATAGTGCGAACCGAGACTAACAAAATCTTTTGTTTTATTTATAATATTTTGTTATTCGAAAAATTATCATTCTTTGAGTGTAATTTTATTGATCTATGTTCCATGAAATATTGGTGGAACAGTAAGGATATTGGAAATTAACTCTTTCAAGCTTCATTATTTATAAGATAGACAGTTTTTTTTTTGTTTAATTTTTAATATCGATATTTCAATATATAGATATTTTTTATTCGATATATATCGATGCCGATCGATATATAAAAATATATCGATATCGATATATATATATCGATATATTTTTTCACTTGCCCATCCCTAACACGAAAATATTTTCATGAATTACTTTAATTTTGAGAAATAAAAGTTAAATTAATTGTTTAAATAATATAAATATTGTTATTTATGTATAAAAGATTTCATATGGGTGTATATTGTTGTCGAATAATTATTTGAGTTTTGCCAAAAGACGACATGCTTTAACTGAACAACTGACTATTGTCTATTCAATAACACCACAAAAATTATTGCCGTTTAATTAACGCAGCTAGTAGTGCTTAAAAGTTTAGCGAATAGTAAAAGCAATCATTTTGGTGTCCACTTCTTTAAACGCCTTGTTTAGCGTTAAAATAAGTTTATGAATTGCACTACATGATTTCATTGTCCCGCTGATCGAAATACATATTAGTCGGTAGACGTTTTTTGAGTATTCCAGAGAACACTGATGACGGAACATAGCCGAAACCGGTCTGATTATCAAGCAAATTTTACGTGGAATGACGGAAAATCGTTCCGGCTCCTCTGTTGGGAAGACAGTCAGCCCATCCCCTTCGTTTCCAGCATGGCCTTTATGGACAGGCACCCAGCATAACGCCAATTTCTTTTAGCGCCAATTTCATTTGAAGATGCAACACAATCCATGACAACACCCGACCTTATCTCATATGATATTAAGGCCTTGAGCGTTGCCTGGCTATCTTACATTAAGTAGATATGAATACAATTCCATTTTCTCCTCAATCATTCTCTAGCACAAAAAAGGATGGCGCAGGCTTCTGCCTGGAAAATTGTAGGGTATTTACCCATGGGCCCTTTGAAAGTTAGGGCCGTATATACTTGCCCCAGTTTCTCCGTTTCCTGTTAGGAGCTGCCACTGATTCACATCTGGCCAGCATCTACTCATCCTAATATATGGGTACTTCACAAAATGTCCTAGTATTCCCATGTGCCCCACCAGATCTTCGTTTTTTATAGTGGATATGTCTAGTAACCGAAGTATGCTCCTGCCGGCCTCTTCCTTCACTATAAAGTGCAGAAGAGGAATGCGCAAAATGGCACCGAAAGCATTTGTAGGAAAGGGTTTCATTGTCCCGATAATCGAAATACGGTGTACCTTATCAAGTAATGCCCTATTATTTGTACATTTTTAGCCAGCCAACTAGAGCAGCGCATATCACTGTTGCCTTTATTATGATGATAAATTATCAATATATAAGTTTAGTTTGATTTCTTACGTTTTGCCAAATAGCCGTTGGGAGACATGAAGCGCATTGGTAACTATGTTGGCAGTATAGGAAACGTGCGCATTCCAAGTGAGCGATTGGTCAAGAATGAGAATCTGATAATGAAACCATTTAAGGTAGTTTACTTGAGTCTATGTTTTCTTACTATGGTGATAATATATCAATATATCATTCATGATTTGAGTGCCCACGTCTTGCCAATTAGCCGTTAGTAGTGCCCTGATAGTTTTATTAATAGTAGTAAGCAGGGCTCGGACTTTCATGGAAATGCATGTTTTTTGTGGTGATAGATAGATAAAGAGGTATTCCTGCCTGTACTGTAAATCGACTCGATTTAAGAACGGTCGATTTAGAAAAATTAAATAGCAAAACTTTGCAGACTTTTTTGTAGTTTTCTATTTTTTAGAGCTTAAAATAACAGATCTGAAATTAATTTACTATATATGATTTAAAATACATCAATCGGAGCATTATTTATTTTTGGAAAACGAGAAATTTACTCATATTCGGTTTACAGAACAGTGCCGATTGACTACTTATCTATGCGAATCATAAAATTTTAAGTAGTTTGGCATCGATTTGCAGTAGCATATTTTTGCATATTTGGCAATAAATGCATATTTTTGTAGTAATACAAATTTTTTTAGTGCATATTTCTCAATTTTCGAAAAAATATGAATAGGCCGATTATGGATGGTAACTGAGCCTCAGTTGAATTGCCAGTTGCTGAAAATTTTACTACTGTTAATTTCAGTTGCTATTTAGTGCCTTTTGGGCAACAATTAATTTTCAGTTGTTGACTGGCAACGCAACTAAAGTTCGGTTGCATTAAATAATAGACGCAATTGTGTTTGTTTTATGTTTTTTTTCTTTAATAATAGTAAAATAAAAAATATATTTTAGTTTTGTAGCTTTGGTCGTAGGTAAATTCATATTTTTGCGCATATTTTGCATTTGTTAAGGGCTTAAAATCAATTTAAAGTTGCATGAAAGTCCGAGCCCTGGTAATAAGGCTGATATCAAAAATGATATAAACAATAATTTCTCACGTGATAGAAATTTATCACTTTCAAATTGAGCGAATCTCAAACATCACAAAAAAAAAAGCGAGACGTTCGCCTATTTTTCACACATATCTGTGGACTTTTTATAAAAGCGCTCAAGTCGAGTTAAGACAATTTTGCAAATATAAGTATTTATAAATGCAGAATTTAAAGGCGCATCTTCTGATCTAATCAGCATATTGCTACGATGTTTAGCTACAAAAATAGGGTTGGAGAAACCCTGGGTTTTTTTAATAAGACCCAGCTTGCGTTTTTTGGGTTTTATTGGGCTTTAATGGGTTTTATTGGTTTCTTTAATCATCTAAGCCAGGCATGTCAAACTCATTTCAATGTGAGGGCCAAATTCTTCGAAAATTATAGTCCGAGTTCTGTTGCGGGCCGCATTTACTTTTTTTCATTCAAATTTTGAGTGGAAATTGAATATAAATAATAGAGAGCTGCAATGTGTACTCAAATGTATTCGTAGAATGTACTCGTATGAATTTCGTGTGTACATAGATGAATGTTCTTATGTATATACTTATGTATACATGCATGTATGTGTGTGCATACATAGCCATAACCATATATACATATGTATATAGATACATATATACACACATACATACAAAAAAACATACATGCATACACACACAAACATACATAGAAGTACTTTCGAGTATATTCGTGCAGCCCTCTAATAAATAATTCAAAAAGAAAAAAAATTAGGTCCTAATTTTCTAAAACACGTCACGAAAGTGAAATTTATATAGCAAACAATAACAAAATTACTCAATTTCTATAAATTTGTTTTTGTTTTTCATACAAATTCTTCACCGAATAAACACATAAAAAATTCAGGCTTTGCTTTGCCTTTCATTATTTTTAAAATTTGTATGAAAACAAAACAAATTTATAAAATTTGAGTAATTTCGTTATTGTTTTCTACATAAATTTTACTTTCGTGACGTGTTTTAGGAAATTAAGCCCTTAATATTTATTAATAAAAAGAATATAAATTATTTTTTGCCGGATATAATCAAAGTCTGGAGTTAAATTTTTGCTTGATGTAATTTTTAATATCGATGCTAAATATTCTTCAGTTAATTTAGTTCGCTGCGCAGTTTTATCCATCGTCATTTGTGAAAAAAGCTGTTAAAAATATATGTGCTACCAAACATGGATAATCGAGTATGTCATGTATTCCATGCGGAATTAAAATGTGCGGAATTACCACAGCATTGTTGTTATAAATAATAATTTGCAACAACAATACTTTGCTAATTCCGCACATTTTATTTCCGCATGGAATAAAGAACACAGCGGAATATGCGCTTAACCAAAATATCGATTTGCTTTAAACCTGCGAGTCTCACTAAAGATATCACAGTAATCAAAATTCAATACGGCGGCCAACAGACGCCATTTTGTGAAAACGAAAAATATAAATATTCGGTGAACTATTTTAAAATCGATATCATTGAACAGGTATTTGAAACTAATCTTTAGGTTTCTCTTATCATATTTCATTTCGAATGACCATTTGGAATCTGTAACAGTTTAAATTTAGTTAACAACCGAAAAATCAAATTGCGTAAAAAGTGAATTTTAAACAAAGAATCTAAAACCAAACTGTGTACGAAAACTAAAACAAAATAAATAAAAAGTTAAATTTAAAAAATAAAAAAAAACCCCAACTGCGTAAAAAGTCCAGTGTGCGATTTTTACAGTAGGGAAGCATTAACAATTTTATATTCTATTCTTCACAATAATAGTTCCCAGTTGTAAAAGTCGCTCTGTTCCGCGCACTGGACTTGTTTTCTTTTCTTTTAGTTTTTACACAGCTGGGTTTTTTGATTTTTTAAATTTAACTTTTTATTCATATTTGTCAAATTTTAATTATCGATATTTAAGCAGGAGTCTTACAACTAGAAAAGTTTTATGAATTTTCTTTACTTAGTTTTTACTTTGATATTTTTTATTTAAATGAAATAAATAAATAAAATAAATTTCATTTAAAATCATATTATGACAACATGTCAAATAATAAATTTCTTAAAGGTTTAATATTTTTTTGTTAAAAAATTTATTTTTTTAATGAAAACAGTATGGAGTTGTGGGAAAGTGTTGAGGGCCGCTAAAAATCATGGCGGGCCGCGATTTTGACGTGGCTGAATCTAAGCAATGTTGTCAAATTAGCCCTTATCGGTATAGATTTAGCAAGAACATCTTCAATAATTGCCATCGGATCGTTAAATAACGTTCAGTTGTTCTATAATGAAGCTTCTCCCCGTTCAACATGCTGTAAATGCTTTAAAAAGTGTCTGCACTGCAATTGCAACGCCCGTTGAAATTTGGTGTAATTTGTTGAACAATGCTATACTACTGTCAAAACAGGATTTTGTTAAAAAGCGTGCGTCCCAAATATAAGGGCGAAGTAGTTAGTAAAGAAAACGAAAAGATAGCAGAAGAATGGATAAGTCAAAAGCACCTATCATTTCTTGCATTCTGTTGGGGTTTAAAGCAGTGGTGGCCATACATACACTATCTTATTCTTTGTTTGTATATGTGCTTCGCGGCTAAATGGATACGCTGTGTGTCTCACACACAGTATACGTGTGTTGATGGTAAAAAAACAGCCTATACTCGCGAGTATACGAAATTGAGAGAATGGCCACCACTGATCTAAAATTAAAGATGCAGAATATTTTCCACAATATTTAAGGAAGAAGTGCTTATCAAATTAAATTAAAAACAACCAAAAATGAAAATTGTTTAACAACAAACTTTGCAATTTTATCATTTCACTAATGAATTGCCCTGCTAGTTCAGCATCAATAGAAATAATTTTTTTCATTTTATGGTTTAATATGGAATCGTCGTAGATTGGAAAAGACTCCTCTCCTAAAACATTTAAAATCTGAGCCACCAGAGTGGTAACTGATTTAAAATAACTTTTTATGTATGTGTTTGAGGTACTATTTTTATGAATTTTTTAATTATATATTTTATTATATTATATTTTTTTTATTATATTTTTTTGATATAATATACTATTTTTATTTAAATTAATAAATACTGAAATTCTGCAAATGGAACTTTAAAACTAATCATTTTTGTTTAATTATATTTTTTAAACAAAATACCCATAAAAACCCGAGTGGGCTTTTTTAGGTTACTCAGTGGGCAGCCAACCCTGTACAAATATATTAATATTTTCAAAATTCAACTTAAATCTCCATGTATTTTAATTTGCGACTGATTAACATCGAATTTCGGAAGTGTCGAAAAACCAAAAAATATTTTAAACAAAATTCTAATTGAGATCGGTTAGTTATGTTTATTTAAAATTTTTCTAGAAAATTTTGTTCTGCTTTGTAGTTGTATTTTTGCTCTCCTGACATTTTTGAAAATTATACTTAATTTGTTTTGCCAAAAGTCCATAGATATCTGAGCCGTTTATAAGACAATTTTACTGCATACTTCTACTAAGCAACTTCCAGGAAGTACATATGATACATAGAAAATGCAGACGCGGATCCACCATGAGCCTTGGGGAGGGACTTCTAACTGGAACATACCATTTTGCAAAAAATTTTTTAGAAACTCAATAGAAATTGGGTATATTTTATCGTTGTTCGAAGGGGGGGGGGAATATCCCGTTTTCCCCTCTCTTGTATCCACGCCTGGAAAATGCATATGTATTTGATCATACCTCAGTCTTTGGAAGTGACGTTTTATATTCAAACCTTAATATCTTTACACCCCGTCTTCACGAGACATAATTTTGTTCTAATATTTGTCAAACTTCATACATAAAAACATCAGAAAAATGTTAGCGCTATTTTTCATATCGACTTTGACTTTTGTCAAGACAAATCAGTGGCTCGTGAAGACGCTATGTTAAGAATATATAACATACTTTA
Organism: Panzeria rudis; assembly: GCA_956483635.1. Lineage (NCBI taxonomy): Eukaryota > Metazoa > Arthropoda > Insecta > Diptera > Tachinidae > Panzeria > Panzeria rudis. Next base: position 130,126,896 of record OY101448.1, read on the forward strand.
AGGGGTCGCAAAAGAACATTACTCAAATTACAAATTAATAAAATATATGAAAGGAAACAAGGATCATTAATCATTAACTAAAATTGGTGGCATGATTAATGAACACAAGTTATGCAGCTTACTTTCTTTGCATCATTTCCTAGACATTTCCACGAATAAAAGGTATTGATTTTTTATATAAAAGACGATTCATACTTAAAATTAAAAGAATTTATTTGTTAACGATTTTCCGTAGTTAAAATTTTTTAACAAAAACGAAATTAACTTTTAGCCCGTTTGATTATAAACACGCGCAGTTTCGTTATATTATCATGTTAATTATTGATTGACACATGCAAATAGTAATTTGGCGAATAGTAAAAAAAAGTAGAAATGATTAGTAGGGCTGTTCACAGTTGCTACAACTGGGTCATAAGTAACATAATTCAGTACTGCTAGTATTAGTTCATAACAAAAAATTATATATCTTAAGGCGTCATTATCACCTTTTTTATCATGCAAATAAACGTGCTAATATTTATTCATCACTTCTAAAAGTATGCCAAAAATTGTTTTAATGTTCCATTTATGTCAATATTTTCAAAATATCGTATCTTATTTTTTATTTATTGTGGTTGGAATTAAAAAAGCTAAACTTTTGAATTTTCCATTTTTCGGTTTTGGTTTTACTTTCGTACGAGATTTGTTTCTGTGATAGTTTAAAAAAATATTTAACAAGCAATCTGTGAAATACCCAATTAACATTAAGTTTGTTGTTTTTTATATTTATTTTAATTCTCGTGATTTTCGGAACTTGTCATCAATGAAATTTGGTTGCTTTTTGTTGCTAACATTTAGTATTTAAATTTTAAAAACATTTTGTTGTTTATTCTGGGCCGATTTTTTTTTAGAGTGTGAGTGTGTGTGTGTTCTTTTTTTGTTGTTAATTGACTGCAGTTTGTGAGATTTTCAAAAATAAATTACTAAACATTTTATAAATATAAATCTTTTTTTGTATCAAAGATTGTAAAGTGGAACACGCAATTAAACTGTTTTTTCTTTGTAGGAATTTGAAAGAAAAACATGCAATTAGAATATTTCGAAATCGGAAAAGATCTAAATATACAAACTTTTTGGTGAATTATTCAGCATGTTGAGATTTGAGCCAAAACTGTAACGATTTCTATACAAAGTGTAGGGTGAATTCACATCATATTGTGTTGCCTGGTTATTAATAGATGACGGATTTGTTGGAAGATTTTCTGGATTAAGATTCAAGACACCTTCACGTATTAAGCACTCTTTGATAGCCAACATGTTAGTGATTTCTAATAAACTTTTTCTTTTTCAAAAATTCTTTTACTATTATAATATATTTTGTTTAACACAATATTGGTTTCTTTAATATTTTTTCAACTTCCTGCCTTTTTAAATACTTAAAGATTTTCTAATGTTTTCTTTTCTTTTAATTTAATTCTTCAACAAATATTTTTTAATTTTCTTTTTTATTTCTTGTTGGATGAAAGTGAATTTGTAGTTAAAAATTTACACAATTATACTTAAATTAATTTATTACTCGCACTTATAATCAAGATCTTTTCTTTGAGTCGACAAAAAACAAACAAAATATTTTTTATTGGTTTTTTTTTTAACAAGACCGTATTTTTTATTTGTAAATTCTTAAAATTGTTTTTTAGATTCCTTAGACGTCTAGTCGCGGTCTTACGACAATATACAATAAATAATACAATGCGTTTTAGTGCGATGCCATGCAATAATTTACAAAAGGGGAAAAATAAAGAAAATACTCGATGACTACGACGACTTGCAGCAGCAGTAAAACTAAACAAATGAAGAATTGTATAGATTTCTGGGCTCATCATTCACTCACTCACTCAGTCAGTCAGTGAGTCAGTTAGTCAGTCAGCCGGTTAAGTCATTTATTCATTCATTTATTCCCATCAGTGGCAAGAGTATTTGTGTTTGAATGTGTATCTGCTTGTATTTTTATGTTTACAATACAAAAAGATTGTGTATTTGCAACGAAAGTATCTAGAACTCTCACCTTCAACAACAGCAAACGGCAGCAGCAACAGAAAATAATAGCTGATGAGAGAACAGCATATACTACACTACACAGTGGTTATGAATGACAACAAAATTATGTAGCTGAATCGAGTTAAAGTTAAAAATATGGCAAATCAATTTTTGAATTAGACGTTACTGAGCTTATGGATGACCAAAAATAGAGGAGTTACAGTAGATATATAAAATCAATCAAGGTTATGAAAATATTACGGTTGAAAGATATCAATTCAAATGTAACGACCAAATTTCACGCAGTTGATGTTGCCTCTAAAAGGCGGAAGATTTTAATCCTCTTGGAGTTGATAAAAGTGAGTAAAAAAGAATACTGATATTTAATATATATAATAATAAATAAAGTTCTCAAAATTTACCTTTAAAAAAAATTTAACAGCAAAATGGGGCATGAAGAATATAAACCAACACTAGAGTTTTTGTGTGAAATTATCACAAGATTTGTATGTATAAATAAGAAATGCGATTACATTCAACCGTACCCTTTGAAGTGTAGATAAACAGATATAGACAGAAGCACTGATGATGGACGTGTGGTGATTTTCGAAAACAAACAATGTTGTTCTGTTCTTCCACGTAAGGTTGAAAATTTATTGATGTTAATTTTTTCTTGGAATAACTAACTTTTTTTATATAACACGCTACGAACTTTAGCCCAATAAAATCAATTGGATTTTATAAAACTTCATCCGACTATAAAAAGAACATTATATTATTTTTACAGATTTTTAGCAAATCATTTAAGGTGTCGGGTCTTTACTGCTTAGAAAACATACAATTTTTCCTTCTTCCTTAGTTTAAATTGCTCTCCAATTCACCAATTCATTGTTACGGTCTTTACCTTTTACTATAAAAACGGATAGACAATTAAACATTTTAATTGAATTTGAATTGAAAAGATTAAGATGTTATGTTTTCGTTAGTTTGCTGCTTTTGTTTCTTTCGTGAAAAGTGACATCTCACTAATACATAAATTTTCAAGTGTGTAGTTATTTGATCATTATACGAAAAATTATTTGCTAAAAATACTGATATTATTGAATGCTTCAAACGAGCATAGAACATAAATGAAATTAATAAAAAAAAACACCCAAATGTATCCCATAACTTGCAGAAACTAAAAAATGCAAAAATATGCACTAACAAATCGATGCCATTTTGTCGCAAATTTGTTGATTCGGAAAGATATCTTACTTAGGGCCTATTAAACTATTACGTAACGCTATTTTCTGAGGTTTTATACCCCCCTCCCGTAGCGCCTTTTACAGTATTTTCAGTATAAAGTATCTCGTCCGTAACAAATCTTTAACCCCCCCTTGAAGCGTTACGTAATATGTGAATAGCCCCTTACATTGAACTACAACCAACTACAAGAGACATGTATTTACACGAACAACCCTATTCCCAGTTATGAATTTTTAGCCGACTGTATGGTTTTTAAGCCAAACACACAGAAAAAAGAAGGAATGTAAAATCAACATGCCGCAATTTTTATTGCAAATCACATTAAATTTACAAGAAATAATTTGTCGTTTGAGTGTGTTAGTGTTTCTTTGCTTTGTTCATTGCTACAATTCACTGTTCTACTTCTTTGTGTGACTTGTTGTTGTTTAATATTACATGTGTCGTCTATGTAGACGACAAAAAACGAATTACTGGCGAAAATTTACTGCTGCTGGTTTAAAAGTAACATTGTTTCATATTAATTTTAAACGGAAAATTATTAATCTAACCTTAAATCACCGTTAAACAATTTTGTTATAAACGTTAAGCATCATTTTCAATCGACATGACTATAACTTTAATTTGAAATAAGTTTTATGTTAAATAATCATTTAAGTCATGTTGAATTAAAATTAAATTCATTTTCCATACGATGGTATTTATTTAGTGTATAGGTAAAATAAAGTTTGAAGCTGTTGTGGCTGCAGTGGTTAGCGCGTGGATTATCATGTAGGTGGCACGAGTTCAAATCTTGGCTGGGTCAGTCTGCTACAACGCAAAGTTTTCTGATGACTATCACGTAAGTAAAATAATTAATAAAATAGCTATATTAAAGTCATGTTGTTTCCGCTTAATATAATTTTAATTCAACATGATTGTTTCAATATCAAATCCATGTTGTTTCAAATTGAAATAACTTTGATTCAACATGATTCATCGTGTTGTTCCAATATCAAATTCACGTTGTTTCAACTCGAAATTACTTTGATTCAATATGATTTTTCGTATTATTTCAGTATCAACTTCATTTTGATTTAACTGTACTGGAATATTAAGTCAACATGAAATATAGTTATTTCAAAAGGATAAACTTTCTTTCAAGATTATTGTAAATCATGTTGATTTAACATGATACACCTATGAAGCAAAATCACTACCGAAAAATTTTAAATTAACCTGGTTTTCGACGATTTTACATGGAAATTTTTCTGTGTGAAGGTATTTAATTATTCTGGCTTAAGTTCGTTCAATTTAATTTTTTATTTAAACTATTTTTATTAGCATACATGGTAGTAATTCATTAAACTGACTAACTAATTGCCGATTTCAATAGCATTGATTAATAAATAATACTAATTAAATTTTTGGTATTGCCATTATGTTAGACAATTATAATGGTTTTTAATGAAAAGTTTTCATTACTAAATATTTAAAAAACAAAATCATTATCATTAACTAATGCTTAGAATTTCTCTAAACATTATCATTATTCAAAATAACTCCTACTATATTTCTTTAAAAAGTAAGGTAAACGTACAAAAAAGTGGCCGTTGAAAAGGATATATGTACATATAAACAATAGTTCCTATTCTAGATGATGTTGTATATTAAACATGGTCCGATTTTCAGCGATTGTGGAAATCTCGATTCGCGAAAAATTCTATGTTTAAAAACAGTCTTAAAATTTATTAAAATCGCTAAATTGCAAAATTGCAAACAAGCCCTAACATTGCTTTAAATAGCTGAAATTGTATGGAATGCTAAAAACTCTGAAAAAATCGTGAATATGACAGAAATTCGCAAAAGCTTGCTAATATCGAATATATAGAAAAATCAAAATTTATTAAAAATTGGTAAAACTCTAATAAAAGCAAAAAAACTGGAAAAAATCAGTTCTATCGCAAAAATAGCGAAAAATTGCGATATTGGGAATATGGAAGTCCTAAAATTAATTAAAAATCGCAATGTTAGCAATTTTTTTTGCGAATTTTGGCAAATTTTTTCGAAATTTTAGCATTTCCTAATATTATTCAATTTTGATCAAATTGTAAATAATTTGCGGATACAGGTAGAGGCCGTTGATCTATTTTTACACAAGTTTACATTGCCATACCAAATTTTATTTGGCAGCGCCTCTTGTGTCAAGTAGGGTCACTATTTTTAAGCTGTATAGAGATTTTATTAATTCTTTTACTTCGATGACGGTTCTGCTACAGTACCTACAAAGGAGGGTGAAATGAAGTACATTATTAAGTGTGTTCCCGTACTCAACGTATTGCACGAAAAGCGTTCTCGTACTCGAAGATTTGGTAAATGAGAGCGCTTTTGAGAGCATAACATTGTTCTTCTTCGTGCAGATTGTGTAAAGTACAAAACAATCAGCTGTTTGAAAAATAACCAATAACAAATGAAAAATTATAATTTTAGGCAACAAAAATACTAAAGAAATAATTGCTAGTTTAGCAAAATTCAAAGCAAAATACATTTGTATGTATTTGTCAAAATAACTAAAGAAAAAAAAGGCATTAAACTCATTATGTTGGTTTTTATTTTTATGTTTATTTTCACAACACTTTCATGTAATTTTCGGGATAGAAATTTTGTTTTTTGCGTTCCCGTACTTTTTTGTACATTTTTGTCTCTCAATAAGAAAAATATTTGTTCGGTCTCATTATACCGAACTTTACCCAAAAAGTAAAGAAACACACTTATTATAATATAATAAGTGTGTTTCATATTACGTCAGTATTAATCAACTGTTGTCGATAAAGAGTAGACAAATTACTAGAGTTAGGCAAAATCTTTCCTTTATTGGAATCGTTCCGACCAATCCGAAAGGTTAAAGGAATTACGTCCTTCCTTCCGTTCATCGTTCCTGTTTTTTAATAACTGTGAATGAATGAGTAATGAGAGAACTGCTCTGTCGCTCCTAAAAGCATCAAAAAGCATTTTGAGTTGTTTGCTTTCTGTCTAGCATATTAATATAGTTCTTTTTGTTTTCGCAAAATATTTTTAGAAAAAAAAACATAATAGCCCACAATAAGCAATAACTTTTTAAAAATAATGAAATCAAAAATCATTCTCTACTATTAAATTGGTGTCGACTTTTTATATCGTTTTTAACGTTTATCAAAGGAAATTAATGACTCCTCAAGACCGTGTGCGAGGAACGATTAAAAAGGAGCCTTGGAAAAAGACCACACCGTTCCATTTAAGGGATCGTTCCATGGAGCTAGGTCATTCCGGAATGACACAACTCTACAAAAGCCAATTTTTTTCTGTCGTGTTAAGGTGACATCGTCGGCAACATTGATAATAGGGGGGAAAACAAACACTGTGCTACCACAAAGGATTCAAGTCTCCTACAACAGGACGGTGATGTTTTCTCAACTCGACTCTAAAGTTACCTAGCTTCGTTATTGGCCTGTTCATATATTACGTAAAGTTATTTTTGCCGTTTTCAAAAACTGTCCACCACGTTCGTATAAACTCAACTTCGTAACAAATTTTCTACCCCATACCTCCATCTTCTATTAAAAACAACGCTAACTCTGTTAAGTTAAAAGCACTACTGATTTTGAACTATAAAGCTAGGCGCTTTTGAAATTGATAATTCATTTTCTCAATCAATCTGGTAAGGTCTCGTCTATTCCTGAAGTTCTGCCTGCATTGCTTTAAATTTTATCAGTTGCAGTTCAGGAAGGCCATAGGCAATTCCGTGCTGTTAAGTTAATTCTGCTCAGAAACAGATGACGCTATTAGTGATGTCAAACTGTCGATAGTTTCAATTATCGATATATATCGATAGTCTATAATTAAACATCGATACTATCGATAGTACTATCGGTTTAAATTAAAAGTTAGAACAGAAACAGTCAACAAAAGACTTTATTTTATTATAAATAAACAAAACAGTACAAAATAAACCGTTAAAAATTCATTAAATAAACAGAAATATTTATGTATAAATACTAGGGTGATCGATTATTCGACATTTTCCATAAACCGGTTTTCGAATAGTTCGACTATTTGAAATTTTAGATAAACCGGTTACGGTTTTGAGAATTCAGAAAAAACCGGTCAACCGGATTTTTGTGAGAAAATTATAATACAAAAGTATTGATTTTAATTTGCTTAAAAAAGAGTTAACAATTCATTCAAATACTATCCACATAAAAACATAATTTTGAAAATAAGTCCAAGTTCCTATCCAAAAATTTCTGCCGTTAGAAGTACTAAGACCGAAATGTGGATCAAGTTCTTGCTAGGTACTATACCATCTAATTTCTAAGCAACCTCCTAGCTTCGCAACATTTTCTCCAAAATTCTTCCCAATATTAGAAAGGTAAAAAAATATGAGATGGTATTGTACCTATCAAGAAATAGGTCTTCATGTTGATCTCAGTACTTTTAAAGAACGAAATTTTTGGATAGCAACTTGGCCTTATTTTTACATTAATGTTTTTGTGCGGATTTGACTTATGTTTAACCGACTTCAAAAAAGAAGGAAGTTATCAATTCGTGTGTATGTTCTTTTTTTAACTTTTTTTATGTTTGTACACGCATAACTCTGTCATTTCTGGGCCGATTTTTAAAATTTTTTTTTGTTGAAAAGGGTTTGCCATAATTTTTTTTCGAAAATCTGAGGGGGAAATTTGTTCCCCTCATGCATAACTCTGTCCTTTGTGAACCCATTTTTAAAATTATTGTTTTATTTGAAAGGGTTTGATAAAAATTGGTCCCAAAATTTTTTGTCGAAAATCGGAGGGGAAATTTGCTCTACCCCATACATAACTCTGTCAATTGTGAACCGATTTTCAAAGCTTTTGTTTTGTTTGCAAGGGTTTGACAAAACTTGGTCCCAAAATTTGTTTGTCGAAAATCGGATGGGGAAATTTGCACCCCCCCCCCCCCAATCCATAACTCTGTCATTTGTGAACCGATCTTCAAAATTATTTTTTCTTTGAAAGGGTTTGCTAGCAGTTTGGCCCAATAAATCTTCTTGAAAATAGTAGGGGAAAATTTGCTCCCCCTCCGTCCCCCCAATCCATAGCTACGTCATTTCTGTACCGATTTTACAAATTCTTGTTTTGTTTGAAAGGGTTTGACAAAAATTGGTCCCAAACGTTTTTTTGTCGAAAATCGGAGGGGAAATTCGCTCCCCCCAATCCATAACTCCGTTATTTTTAACCGATTTTCAAAATTCTTTTTTGTTTGAAAGGATTTGCTAGCAGTTTGGCCAAATAATTCTTTTCGAAAATAGGAAGGAAAAATTTGTTTCCCCCTCCGCCCTCCCCCGAAATCCATAACTATGTCATTTGGAACCAATTTTCAAAATTGTTTTTTGGTTTGAAAGGGTTTGACTACAGTTTTGTTCCATAGTTTTTCAGTTGGGAAATTTGCTGCGAGCCCACCTTGCAGGTTGGTACCATAATTTTTCCCCTTCCCCCGAAATATTGATCATCGCATAGCGTCTCCATTTATGGGCCGACTTCCAAAAAAATTTTTTTTTGGGAATGGTTTGCTTAGAGTTTGGTCGCATAATTTTTCTACGAAAATCAGTGGGGCAAGTCTTCCACGCCTCCACCCAAAATATTTATTAGAGCACAATTCCTCCATTTGCAAACAGATTTTCAAAATTGTTTATATGAAAGGCCATCAAGTATATTGCTCTTTGTACTGAAATCGGTTTTTTTGGTATATTTATTTGCTAAGTTTTTGTTTGCTGCAATACTATAATATCCAGCACTTTAATTTCCCATAATTTCCCCATTATAGTGCCCCTTATAATGCGGCACGCCTTCCCATTACGTAATCAGCACATTTTTTTTACTAAAAGAACTTTCCAGAAGGATTTAAAATCAAAATACGAAAAAATTTAGCCCACACACTTGTTTATTTCTTGACATTCACCCAACAAGCATTTTTTATCTACGATGGATGTCAAATTCCATATAAAATATGAAGGTTGACATACATTCAACATCACAAGGCCAATTGAATTCGCCCCTGCTTAATTACGTGTTTCAGTAAATATTCTTGAACAAAAATACTTCGGAAAATCAACAGTAAAATTTCGTATAAGTTTCAATATAGTAAAAGCTAATAAAATATACGAATTAAAAAGTATTCGACCGAGCCGGTTTTTTTTTATTTCGACATTCGACATTCGAAAAATCAACATTTTGAAAAAAACCGACAACCGTATTGCGGAAAAAACCCGTCGATCACCCTGATACATACATAAAATAAATAAATTAACCGAAAATAAATATATTTAATCAAGAAATTTTGTGTATTTTGTTTTTGGATTTCATAAAAAATTGCGATATTTTGCATATAGTGTAAGTGTTGGCACATAACTTTTTAACCTTTGCTATATACTATCGCTATCGATAGTTTAATTTACTATCGATATTTACAGGACTATCGATAGTTTGCCATCACTAGACGCTAGTAAGCCTAATACCAAGTTCATACGGGAATATGAACTACTTGGTTCGCTCTCTGAATCGCGATTGCGAGCCCTGGTGTTTAAACGATTGTACTTGTTTCATCTAGGATGCGTTTCACTTTTTCTTTTTTATTTCATTTTATATATATATATATATATATATATATATATATATATATATATATATATATATATATATATATATATATATATATATATATATATATATATATATATATATATATATATAACTATATATATATATATATATATATATATATATATATATATATATATATATATATATATATATATATATATATATATATATATATATATATATATATATATATATATATATATATATATATATATACATATATATATATATATATATATATATATATATATATATATATATATATATATTTTTTTTTTTTATAAATTTTCTACACTCTATTCACTTTGCCACTTATTATAGCAAATAAGAAAATATTTCATGCCACGAATTTCAAAAAAAAAACTTACGGCATGAGATCTGATTTCCAAAAAAATCTATTGTAAGAACTCTCACCTTTAAAATTCACTCTGCTTTAAAAATATCCAGTTCTCCGTAAACAAAAATGTTTAAATTTCTCACTGAATCTAAATAAACGATAACTTTTTTCTCAAAGCTAAAACCACTGTGGCACAGTATAAACACAAATTTTTAAAATAATTTTGTAGGGAAAAAATAAGTCAAAATAAAAACAAAGACAAAAACACACGAAATTTTGTATCTATTAGATATGGAAGACACACAAAAACCCAACAACTACAAGAATGTTCGGAATAAATAATGAAAAAATAAACAAGTAAACATCTTGGATGCGTGTTGTCAGATTAGGGGATTTATCCCCAAATCGGAGATTTTCTTTTCGAAATGGGGATAAAAAATTTTGTTTGGAGAATTCATTGGGGATTTTTGTGCTTTGGGGATTTTAGAAGATTTTTAGCGGATGTTTATTTTGCTTTATATATTGTTATTTATTTCTTGGATTATTTTAATTTCAAGAAAAGAAAAAAATATATACAAAATGCAGTACGAATTGCTCGAATCTCTGTTGAGACTTAGGGCTAGACTTTGTAAAGACAAAAGTTTTTTTCCTTTTGAATTTTTGTATGGAAACATTTTGTTTTGAAACGCATTTAAATTTTTCATACAAATTTAAAACGTTTAGAAACGATTTTTTTTACAAAATCTGCCTATTAATATACATTTTAAAAATAATGGAATTTGTTGTGACTCTTCAGAAATGGTTTAGCTTTAAAGCAGATTTGGACTCCGAACTTTTGATTTTATTAATCAGCATAACTAATATCTCACCAAACCAAATGTTTCGGTTTCGTAAAGAATTTTTAGCGACTGGTCGGCAAAATCTTCTGATTTCGGAACGAAATCGTAACGATTTTTGTATGTAATGGTTGATATGTTGGCACGAATTCGAAAGTTACGAAAGAAGTTTTTTCCGACAAACTACCAAAACGTCCGAAATGCCGTAACGAATTCGTTACGACAAGTCTGACTTCAGAAAAAGTCGAAGCCTTTGATGGGATGTTAGAAGAACACACACAAATATATAATTAAATATACACCATATCGATGGTCATACGCTGACAACACGTAATTGATTGTTACAACTTTTCAGTTGAAGAAAATAGGCTGAAAGCGAATAAATAGACTAGAAATGGAATAAGATAACTGAAAATTATTTTATACTAATTTCGGCTTTTTATTTTGCAGATAGAAAAGTTTTTTTTACAATTTGTGTAACGTTTTCTGCGTTTTGTGAAAAATAATGGAAAATCAACGACTTGTCAACGTATGACCACCGATATGTACAAATGAAATGAACTACAGTCCAAATAAAGTATTCATAAGTTAATACTTAAATGATTTGAAATTGAAATAGTATTATTTTCAGTGGGGATTTTTGGGGATAATATTCATTGATTTTTGAAAAACTTCGGGGATTAAAATTTTCAAATTGGGGATGCGATTCGAAAAAAATATGGGAGCCCTGTAAACAAGCAAAGTGTTGTAGTATCTTTAGCTCATATTGTTGTACTTGTGTATCTAAGAGATACTTATTCACTCAATCATTTCTATTTCACTTCTTCTTTTAATTCAGTCTCATTGTTGTTCATGTGTACAAATAAACACGAAAATTTTCCTCATTTTAAATTAAATTAAGAAAGAAGACAACGACAGATACCACATGTGTTTATGTAAAATCGAAAGAATCAAAACAAATGAGAATGAAAAAGAGTTGCTAACAAAAAATTTTGAATTAGGAGAGTATACGACAACAAAGCGGGTGATACCCTACACATCTGTGGGATTTTAAAGCACAATTTAATCACATGGACATAAATTTTTGTAGGAATATTCCTTCTTCGCCTCCCGTGGATCCGCGCTTGTACTACTGTGCACTTGGTCATGATTCGTGTTATCGTTTCTACCTCTGATTATTTGAAAAGCCACTATATCGCAAAAAAGATATTTAATTTAAATTTTAAGGGTGACTACAAACTTTTTACTCGAATAAAAATGTAAGAGGAGCTGAAACTTGTTTTTAGTTACTCAATTAAACATCAAATTACCTTACTTAAGTAGATACTATGTTGATAATACCTGCAAAGAGAAAACAAAAATGAAATACCTATATTAATACGAGTAAATTAAAGCATAAATAATCATTTAACTAAGAAAGCACTAAATATAAAAATTATGACCGAAAGAATCTAAGCAAGCATAGATGTCAGTAAAAGTTAAAATTTTTTAAAAGTTCAATAAGTATGTATACATATAATTAATATAGATTTTGCCATGCATTTTACGCTCACATTATACAGCCAATTTTGACAAGAATCATACCATTTTAAGGATATTTATTGACAGATGTGCACAATCTATATTCAGCTAAGGGTGCTGTTGGCTAAATGGTTAGCGCGTTTGACTACACACCCTGAGGTCTTGAGTTCAAGACTAGTTTCAGGCAAGCCAACAACATCATGCATTTTTCTGATGTGCATTGGTGTGTTATTATGTTGGTTGTTGTTGGACTGTTAAAGTGATGAAGGCATAGCACTGATCACTTTGGCAGTACCGGCGGCGATTAATACTAACATATCCTAATTAGGGATGTAACGAATACCAATACCGATATATCGGCGATACTTCAGATTTTCCGATACATCGGTATCGGCGATATTTTACTGTCGATACGACGATACTTTTAAAAAAAATTTCAGATTTTTTTTCTGACAAATTAGTTATCTTTTGTTAATTTTACCATGAACTAAATTCATTTCGTTATTTTTTAAATCTTATTAATATCAATTTTAAAAATTAATAATATTTTATGCTGTTATTTTGTAAAGAAATATTTATTTTTGTTAATTTTACCATGAATTCAAATTCAATTCGTTGTTTTTTAAATCTTATTCCAGCAAAAAAAGACACTCCAAAGAAGTCATGAAAATGTAGAATTCGCGATCCGGAAATTAATTATTTTTCGTTAATTTTACCATGAATTCAAATTCAATTCTCCTTAATTACTTCCAATTTTTTATACTGGGTTAATATCAATTTTAAATATTAATAATCTCTTACACTGTAATTTTGTATAAGAACTCAATTGCAATATTCGTATCGGTATCGGAATCGGTATCGGCGATATTTATTTTTAAATATCGGTATCGGATCGGCAAAACGGCGTATCGTTACATCCCTAATCCTAATGCACTTCACAGCACCCTCCTTCGTCGGTATTGTTGCAGAACCGTCAGCGAAGTAACAGAACTAATACATGGCTACCAGGCGCGGATACTGGGGGGGGAAGGGGATATTTCCTCCCCCCGCCAAAACGAGTACATTTCTATAGAGTTTCGAAAAGAAGTTTGGAAAAATAGTATGTTTTACTTAGAAGTTCCAGCATAGTTTCTATGTATTGTGTGGCTGTTTTTTAAAAGACTTTTAATACTTCCATTCCTTTCTAAACCTTTAGAAACCCAGTAAAAAATTTTCATGTTTTTTGAAGCACTAAAGAAATAAAGCGCTTTATAATTCGCTTTAAAATATGAGCTTGTTCAGAAGCTGTTTCATAGCGTCATAACAATGCAGGTTTTGAAGCGAGAAAAATATTTGCTTTTTACTTATACAAAAGCTTCGTACACAAGCTATACAAAAAAGCTGATTTTATAGTGCTGATCGAAAGCAGGTTTTTAAGCGATAATGATGAGTAAGTTTATTTGAGTTTCTTGGTGCCGTTTTGCAACAGTGTTTTTGGTCGAGTGATTGGTACGTTGCACTTCAAACCTGAAGGTTCTTAGTTCAATACTAGTTGAAGTTAAAATAACAAACATTGAGTAAAAATATAAAATTAATAAACATAAATAAAGAAACGATTTAAGAAAAATTCAAAATGGCGTCGTCTGTTTTTTTCGTATATTTTCAGTTCTAGTGCTGAAAATGTTGATGATTTTCAGCGCTTCAAAAGCGCTTTTGTGAACAAAAATGTAGTACTCCAATCCAGGAACTCGCCATACAAAAATCAGCAGCGATATCAGCAGGTTTGTCAGCGCTACTTTTATTCCATAATAGTAGAAACCTGCTTTATTGGAAGCAAGTTTTTTACTGAGAAATATCATGAAAACACAAATTTGTGAATATCTGAGTAAACAAAAATTTTTAACGGATTATCAATCTGAATTTAGGCCGGGAAGTAGCTGTATCACTGTTCTAATCGACGTAGTGGAAGAACTTAGGTCTAAACTAGACAATGACATGGTGTATTTTCTTGTACTGTTAGATCACAGTAAAGCTTGTGATACTGTTGAACATCCTATACTACTAGCAAAGCTACAAACATTTTTTAATTTTTCCTCCACATCTAGCAAACTCATTCCATCATATCTCATAAGCCTGAAGCAAACCTTTTTTTGAATGGTGTGATGTCAAACTCTCTTGAAGTTGACAGAGGGATTCCACAAGGCTCTATTTTGGGTCCTGTGCTGTTTTCATTGTATATAAATGATCTTCCAGGCGTATTAAATCATTGCGGAATTCAAATGTATGCTGATAATGTACAAATATAGTTCCTGTATTGATCACATAAACAATGATCTCAATAGAATACATCACTGGGCGTCCATGAATGGTCTGTGTATAAATCCGCCAAAATCTAAATGCATATTCATATCCAGGAATAATAAAAAAACAGTTAATAACAACGCTACATTATTGATCAACAACAATAAAATCGAGTTCGTTCCATCGTCTTCCAATTTAGGAATTACGTTCAACGCTGAACTTTCATGGTCTAACCACATCTGTATTACGACAGGAAAGTTACACGGAATGTTAAGAAACCTATGGGCAATTCAAGCTTTTACTCCATTTAATATACGATTGCTAGTAGCTAAAGCTTATTTAATACCAGTTTTATTATATGGGTGTGAAATATTTGCCAATTGCGACACCTCCGACATGAACAGACTTGAAGAATTATTTTTCCCAAATCTCCACGCGGTAGGAATTTGATTTATCAGAAAAACAAATTTCTTATCTCTTCGAGACAATTCTTTAACTTTACAATTAGTCTTTGAAACAGATTACCATCACATCTTCAAACACAAAGCAACACTTCGGCCTTTAAAAATGAATTATTAGATCATTTTAAAAATCTTTAATATCAGTTACATTTATACTGGTGGAGTTCACGAAACATTCGGTAACTGGTTAGGTTGGTAAGGTTTTCCATATATTTTATTGCTGTAAAATTTATTTTAAATAATTTTTACAAGAAAATGTATGGGAAGTTTTACCGATTTGGCGACTGAACGCTTGCCGAATGTTTTATTCAACTATTTATTAAACTATTTATTAATTAATTTATTATTTTTATTTATCTTATTTATTTTATTAACTAATTTTTAAGTTAATTATAAAGCTCCATATGATAAATTGCCATGTAAACTTACTATCACTGTAAATTATAAGATGTATATCTAGTTGTGATAGTTATTAAATAATAAAAAACTAAACTAATATAGTTAGTGCCGTTTAATTATTTTTCTATAGTGAAATTAAGTTTTTAGTCGAAGTGTAGGTTTTTAATCCAAAGACATTTAATTTCTCCGGCTTACGTTCATTCAATTCATTTTATTAATTTATTTTTATTAGAAAAAAAGCCACTAACATTTTAATATATAAAGAAAATTTTTAACTGTGCGGAACTGACATCATGATGTTTCGAGACCAACCACGATCTCATCATCAGAATTCTTGTCCGCTTAGACCTCGGCTTCACACACAAATATCTAGGTATTCAAAAAGTGAACAAAAATTATAAAGCCATAAAAATAATGTTTCTTAACATAATCAACATTGATTCTATTTCGGTGAATAGGAATTAAATAATACAACTTCTCGCCCATGATAGGCCCATGACAAATTATCGAATATGCACAACTTCCAAAGCCAAAGTTCCGCATTTTATTAACTTCGTTGGAAGTTTTTTTTTTGGAAACATGAGGTTCACAGATCTAGTGCTACACGCCAATATATGTATGTGGTCACCCCATTCGTGCGACGTAACGCAATTTCGAGAAAATATGTACGATAATAAACTAAATACAATTGAGAATAATTACAATTATAATAATACTTATTAGCCATGGCGACAATATTCCAGAAGTCGTATTCAGGTATTATTGCCCTTAAATTTACTTTTTTAATACTTGCGCAGTTTTAGGTGTCGGATCATTCAGATGATTGAGTTTAGTTTTACGCCAAAGTAATTTTTATTAAATCAAACTTTAGTGCGCTTAATTTTTAATACGAAAGCAATTTTTTTAACTTGTGATAATTTTTAAAGAATAAAAGAATAAAGAAAAAATCAGTTAAGCCCTTAAAAAAATTTTAAATTTATGTCCAACAATTAAACAATAGATACAAAACTTAACATGTAATTCATACATAAAAAACAATAAACAAAGAAAAAAAATTCATTTACAATTACAAGGGGCGACAATAAACACATGGGCTGGCGAGGCCACCTGTGTTTATTTCATCGAGTAGTTGAACAACATAAGCTCTAGGCAACAAATACTAGTAAAATTGATTCATGTAAACAGCGTTATAACAGAAAGCTTAACCTCTGTTCGTAACAAAAATAAGCAAAAATTAAATTTTTGTCTGCATTGACCTGTATCAAAAAACCAGGACAATTTGGACACCAGGACACCAGGACTATTTGCCTAAAACCAGAACAATAATCTAGGTGCCGTCAGTTTTTGTGTCTCAGTAAGAATTAGGACTGTAGTACAATTTAGCCGAGCACGCCGGCTAAAAAGGTTAGCTAACAAAATTAGCCGGTTAACCGGTCAGCTTATGTAATTTAGTTGGCTTAGCCGAATTAGATGGTTTAATAGGCTTACCTAACTTAACCGGCTAAGCTGGCTTAGCTATTTTAGTTGGCTTAGCTGGTTTAGCCGGCTTATCGGTTAAACAAGTTAAACGGCTAATTTTGTTTCAGAAACAAGCTTGTAGGAAATGTAGTTATTTAATGGAAGCTAAGCTGTTGAAGCCTGCCAGATCAGCTAAGCCGGCTAAACCAGCTAAGCTGACTAAATCAGCTAATTCGGTTAAGCCAGTTAAGCCGGTTAGCCGGCTAATTTTTTTCCCAACCGTTTTAAACGGCTTGACCGTTTAAATTGTACGGCCCTAATAAGTATTCACTCAAGGTAGATCTATAAGGTATACTTATCGGCGAATTGATACAACAAAGCAACTTTTTTCGGAAATTGTGGTGTCAAAAAAGGTATGAGAAAAACTCAAAGCGAATATTAAAATGTGAGTGTATGGGTAGAAATATACTACAATTTGACAGCACAATTATCGAACATATGGGCTTATGCACAGACCTTATATATCGACCTTGAAAGCACTTTTTCATTTTAAAATAAAAACACGTATTTTTTTAAATAGTTGTGATTTTTTTATTGGATTGTAAAGAAGACATTTTCCGATTAAGTATGCAATAAAATATCCGTCAAATAACCCCCACGGCTCTGATGACAGGCCATTACTCTTTTCATGAAATTTTCCATGACTTTTTCACATGACGTTTACCCATTGAAGGAACTACCGGCGAATGCCATAGTCTGCTGGTTTGAGCTCCTGAGTAAGCTGAATTTGGTACGCATGAAGGTGGACGTCTTTTCCCAAAATTCGCTGCGTAGAGCTTCGTGAAATTTTAGGTTGTTGAGAACGATGCCGAATTGATGTTTTCCGACCGAATTGATGTTTCGGCGACACTCTCTTACAGTAGCCATGTTTTCAAGAGAGCGGCCGGTACGTTGACGCACAGGTCTCTTACTGTCCATAACCGACCCATTTTCTTGAAATTTGTTGACCACTCTTCGAATGGTTGACACATTACGAGCAGTTTCTCGACTGAAAATATCCGAAGTTTGAGAGCACTCACAATTATAACGCGTTGTTCTTTCGTAAAGCGTTCCATTTTTAATAATGGCAATAAACCAAGACGAATTCATAATTAATCATAATTGAGTCATAATTTATTTCATATTGATCTACCTTAGGAGTAAACATATGTGACAGTTGCCAAATTGCAGAGTTACCACTTGCATAAAAAATGAAATAAATTTAAAAAGTGCTTTTTACTGAGAATTCCTTTAAATATCAAGCTTTTATAACAAGACTCCGAAAAAATTAAATACAATAATTATATATATACGAGACCGATATTTAGTTCTGTTTTCCTTTTTTACAGAGCAACGAAATCTGCTTTCTTAATATTTGAGAAAGTTCGTTTCAAAAATTGACTATTCCACTTTTCGTGTTTTTGCACAATTTGAGAAAACAGTTTCTTAGGAATGCCATTTTAAAGTGGAATAATCTACTTTTGACGAAATTATGCCTTTTATGGGTCGATTATGGATGGCAACCGAACTTCAGTTGGGCTGCTAAAAACGGGAGTTGCTAAAAACGGCATTACGGATGGCAAGTGGCAACTGAGAACTGTTAATTTCAGTTACTATTTAGTGCTTTTCTGGCAACCACAAATTTCCAGTTGCCTACCAGCTGGCAACTGAAGTTCGGTTGCTATCCATAATCGACCCATTATTGTTTTTTTCTGGTGTTATTATATGGCCCAATTTTATTTTCGCTGAGTTTTCATTTCAATGTTACCGAACAAAAATAAATAAAAAAAATCAGTTCTGTCGAAAATGGAATATTCAGTTTTGAAAAAATTTCCTCATTTATCTACGTTCAAACCATTTGGCAAACATATTTTATAGCATAAATGTATTACATTTTTGTCATTGTTTCTTTTTATAGGTTGTTGCGCTGTAGTTTCTGTTGATGGTGAAATATTTGTAACTTAACTTTTTATTTACACTTCCTTTATTTATATTTAACACCCGATATTTATGTATCGTTTGTCTCCGCAAAATAGAGCTCTGTTTATCATTGTTATCGTAAAGTGTTTATACAGTACACCGCATAGGTTTTCGAATTTGAACATACTTAAAATAAATTATTTTGTTGTGTACATTCGTTTATATAATTTGAACAATTTATGACCTCGGATGATCCAAGCATAACAGAATCTCTGAGCATAAAGGCCTGCTCCTCGCTTTAGTAATGGCTGGCAACAGGGCTGCCAGGACCTTTTCATCGCGCTCTCCTAATTTTAAAAAATATTTTTCCGAAAAATCCCCTGTTGAAAGAAAAATTCCCCAAGAAAATCCTCATAAAAAAAAACTTATTTTTTTTAAGTTCTAAGTTTACACGATGACTTATTTAATAAAATTTGCTGCATGAAATTTTTTTATGGTCAGGGAAAAAATTTGTTAGAAAAAGTGGTATGAAATGAATGTTTAAATGATTCTTGTCAAGTTCCTTCACCCCATTCGCATTTGCACAGTTGCAAGAAGCATATAAAAATGCTTCATGAAATATTTCAACATTTAAATTTAGTCTATATTATTCACGGATTTATATATTATGTATCAGGAGATAATTGTTATCACATACAAAGTGTTACGAACGTTTACATACGGATGAACATTTTTAAGTTTTTTAATAAATTACTGATGACTTGGTAAAGCACTAATAAAATGTTAACGATAATGTTAAACTTTCAGATAAAACTTAAGTTCAAACAAACTGAGAGTTAGTAAACTTTTAAATAAAATTGATATGACTGAACTTTGTGTTAATGGGGATTAGTACATTATCTGGGGTCCAAATCTCTCAATATATTCGTATGCATGTATGCTAAAAAAATTTACGAAAAAGTAGTTTTAATTATAGGTCAAAGGAAATAAACTTTTAAGGAATTTCCCCGAAAAACCCCAATGTATTTTTTAAATAGCCCCAAATGAAAATTTTCATCCTTTTTTGTGATCACAATTCCCCTAATTTGGGGTCAGCATTTTGTTTTTGTAAAATCATTGCTCGTAGTCAAACTGACAAATCAAATAGTGTATTTTGACATCCGATCATGATGAAAATGCTAAAAAAAAAGTTAACAGCTGTGTTTACAAGTTCACCTGTTAGTGAATTCGCTTTGTTTTCATCAAATGAAAATAAATAATGTTGCCTATTCGGGAACACTAGTCGATGTAGTGAAAATTTACATAAAAACAAAAACAAATTTTCAAAATTTGCTTTTGTTTTTCACCGATTTCTAAAATCAAATAAACGTGTGAATTGTAACGCGCTAAAAAACAAATTTTGGAAATTTATGCAGTTTTATTTATTTTTTGTTTTCCTTGTATTATTCATTTAGTCGACGCGTATTCGAGAATAGCCACCAATATGTACATATATTATATATAATTCTACAATTTGCTTTTCCTCATCGCATATTAAAGTTCGATAACTTTTGAAATGCACTTTACGTGAGTTTTAGTATTTGTAATGTAAACAGTCAGGCATGCCAGATTGGCAAAACATAATTTTTGAAATTTTTACAAATTGCAACGTGATTGTCTTAGACTGTCTGTCTAGCTGACAGTCTTAATAAATGGTTATAAGATTGTTTGTTGCTATTTGTTAAAATTGTTGCATGTTTACGAAGAGTTTGAGTAAAGACGAAAAACCAAACAATTATTGTTGATTTGTTAAGATTTTGTTAAGTTTTTGTAATTTTGTTTTGTGGCTGTTGTTTCCATTTTTCTTTGTGACTTTCGTTTTTATTATTGTTGCAATAGATGCTGTTGTTTGTATTTTTCTGTATGTGGGAGTTTATTAATTAATACTTTTGTGTCTAATTTGATTTTGACTCACAATACAAAATATTTGTTTTGCTTTCTGAACAAAAGAATTGATATTATGTGTAATACAATTTCATGAGGAAAATATGAAAAATAATATATATTTTTATAAAAATTAAATTATTTTTATAAAAATAAAATGTTGTTCCTAATTAACTTTTATTTAACGAAGATCTTCTCATGATGGTTTTTAGTGGTACTTCACAGACATGGTTTTAGCAAAAAAAATTAATCCAATTTACAATTTTTGGTGCTTCTGGACACTTTCAAATTCGACTTATTTTGCTGCAAAAATTTTTAAGTTACATAGCTTATTCCAAACCGAAGTTGTAACCACTAAAAAGCTAAAACCGCCCATATATTTGCTAACATTTTTAATACTTCAAACGCGTCTTGCCAAGTTTAATTTTTTTTGGAGATATGACTGAATTCCAAAGGCTTGGATTCAAAAGCAATATCACTTGTGTATCGATTTATTTGCTAAATCATTTTATGAGCCTTGGAAAAAATATGAACTTTATGGACAAACCCTCGATAAATTCAATTTTTGGTATTTGTTGGAATCTTCTTATAGTCTACGAGCCCATGGCTAGCAGATTTACAGTAATTTCTAAAGCACTATATTTTCTCCATTTACTCTCTTGTACCTGTAGTTCTTGTGGCATCACGAAGTAAAAAATCTACCAAAATTAAAGAATTTTTTAAAAATTGGCACTTGAATTTTTGGAAAGATCTAAATGCAAAGGCAGAAGCCTCGCTTGGTTCTAAGGTCATAGCAGACTCCTTTAAAATCTAAAAAACACGAAAATTAATTCATTTTCTAAAAGCTAAATTTTATATATGGGTAATTCCATGTCAAATCAAGAGTTAGACACGACCCCTTTCAATTTTGATGAAATTTGGTCAGATGTTGTCATTCATCCTATAACGAATTTATATTAAAGGAAAAAAATTAAAAATGTTTATTTCAAAAGTTATGACATATTCAAAATGTCATTATTTTGCCAAATTTATGGAATGTGTTGAGCATAGTTTTTAATTATCTCTAAAACTATTTTATGTACAAGGATGTTTTATATGTCATTTTAAAGAGGATATTTGGGGCAACAAAAAATACATAGAACAAAAATTTTTTTTGGAAAAATGACATCTGCAAAGTTTTGAAAATTTCAAAACTGACTAAATCAAAAACCTATATTTTTTTCGTTTGAATTTTTTTTATATAATACCTCTAAACGTACTTAATAAATCGTGAAAATTTGGAGGAGGTGTTTTTTTTCTTTTTGGAGATATGATTTTTTTCTTCCGCAACCTACAACAATATAGTATCAAAAATAATTTAAATTTGTAATTTTGAGCACTATGCATTAAATGTAATTTAATTTAAAGTTTTTGAAGGGGAAAAAGTAATAACATGGACAAATTTGTGCATTTGTTTTTTGGGTGAAATTTTATGTTGGAAATTTAGTGCAAAAAATTTATATTTTTTGTCATATCTCAAAAAAGAGAAAAAACACCTCCTTAAAAGTTGCAGGATTTTTTAAGGACGTTTAGAGATATGATATAAAAAAATTCAGCCAAAAAATATAGGTTTTTGATTTAATCAGTTTTGAACATTTTAAAACTTTGCAGATAAGTAATTTTTCCAAAAAAAATTATGCGCTATACATTTTTTGTAGCTTCAAATATTCTGCTTAAAATGACATACAAACCAATATTGTATATAAAATAGTTTTCGAGATATTTAAAAACTAAACTCAACACTTTTGGTAAATTTGGCGAAATAATGATATTTTGAATATGTCATAACTTCTGAAATAAACATATTTAATTTTTTTCCTTTAACATAAATTCGTTATAGGATGAATGACAACATCATCAAAATTGAAAGGGGTCGTGTCTAACTATTAGTTGATTTGACATGGAATTACCCATATGCTATAAATGGTTATGTTCTAATGGTGTTTTCTTTTCGACATAAAAAATATCACCTTGTTAAAAGGTGCACGCATAAAATGTCTTGCCAACCCTGCAATAATGCTATCTGTTTTTTGACGAAAAAAAAAACAAGTTACGATAAAGTGGATTACTCTGATATATTTTTAACATGACAAAAATCAAACTATATTGAAAAAAAATTGGTTTTATGTCAGCAGTTTTTCCTATATGGAATTTGATATTTGTCACGATAAAAATATATCAGGTATAGACGTAGGGTAACAACAGGCAGATAAGTTTGTTATTCATACATATAAGTTTAACACTATTTCCTCATCAGATGGCGAGGATGAATATAATAATTGATTTATTGTAATTTCTGCACATTTAATGCATTATCAATACTTTTAACTTTTTCCTTTAAAAAAGTTTAAACATTTCTTTAGTTTATTCTCATGATATATGTAAATATAAAAATACAGCTGCCAGATTGCCTATTTAACGATCCGAAGCTTTAACGATTTTTTTATTTGAAGACATTTTTTGAGAAAAATTTTATAACACCGTATTCAGTAAGATTTTATATGCCTCACAATCTAGAATTAACAATATAATGTTTTCGCATAATTTTTCTATAAAACAGTTGAAAAATTATCTTTAAAAACTTATTTTTTACTTTCTAGTTCGAAGCGATTTTTTCCCAACTTCGTCTGGCAGCATGATTTATAAACAAAAGCCATGATTTATAAACAGCACTGTAGATTTATATGGGTCATAAAGTGCAAATCCTTCCACCATTAGTGAAGGTAATTTTTTTTTTGGAATAAAACATACCACCCTTTTAGAGAGCAAAATATTTTTAAGAAACGAACCCCAAATTGCAGTTTTTACATGGAAATGTAGCATTTTTTTTTGTAGATAAGAAAGCGCCATAAGACTATATTTAAAAAGGAAGATACCTCCAGCGGTTCTAACATCGCGGCAGATACCGAAAACTGTAAAAAAAATTACTCAGATTAGGTAATTTTTTAGAGACTGACATTTGAATTTTTGGAAAGACTCAACGGTTGTTACCCAAAAAAACGCAATTTGAGACACCTATGTCGGTTCTAAGATCATGGCAGACTAACTTTAAAATCTCAACAAAAAAAAAATTACAAAATTTAATTAATTTTCTAAAAGCTGAAATTTATATTTATATAAAAGCTTCCATTATAAGACTATATTTAAAACGGTAGACACCTCCAGCGGTTCTGGCATCGCAGGAGACAACGAAATGTAAAAAAAATACTCAGATTTGAATTTTTGGAAAGACTTAACTGTTGCTACCAAAGAAAAAAAACAGTGGCAGACACCTCCGTCGGTTTTAAGATCATGGCAGACTTCTTTTAAATCTTGCAAAATATATTATACATATATATAAGTTGATTTTTATATATGTATTTAAAAACAAGGTTATATTCTAAAGCGTTTATTTATAAAAAAAATTTCTGACTTATAACATATTAATAAAACAATTTTTCATACAAAAATGTGTTTTATAAGCCTCATATATATCCCAAAAATTTTCACAAACTGCGTTGTAAGTAGGGATGTAGCCGATACCGCTATATCGGCGATATTTCAGATTTTCCGACACGATACGACGATACTTATTGAAATTTTTTCTGAGTTTTTTTTTTACAAATAATTTATTTTTTGTTAATTTTACCACGAATTATATTCCATTCATTGCTTTTTAAATCTTATTAATATCAATTTTAAATATTAATAATATTTTACGCTGTTATTTTGTATAATAGAATAATTTATTTTTTGTTAATTTTACCGTCAATTCAAATTCAATTCGTTGTTTCTTAAATCTCATTCCCGGGAAAAAAAGACACTCCAAAGAGTCATGAAAATAAAGAATTTACGATCCGGAAGTAGTGGAAATTTTAATCATGTCTAATTAGTTCTACATATGTTTGTCATTGCAAGAAGTTCCCTTTTTCGATTACCAATCACCTAATTGGAAGCGATGTTAGGAAAATTTTTCGGCATTCTATAATGATTTTTCCTCAAAGAAAAAGGATGAAAAATTACCCATTTTCGCAACTTGTTTCTTTTTATGCTAATTTAAGCGCAAAACTGTGTTTTCATGTAAATTTAAGTAAATAAATATAAATTTTAGAAGAATTTTAACAATTAAGCCATTAAGCTATTTATAAGAATATTAGTTGATAAATCCGTGGTGTTCTTGAATAAGCGCCGACGTCGATTTTTGTCGATTTTAAATTATTGATGCCAAATTACATTATTTTATATGCTCTTTTACATGGACCAAAAATTTCGCTAATAACGTGGACCCATTCCGATTTTTTTCTAAAAACAACGTTGTTAATACTTGAATGTATATAACAGAGTGTGAGTCGACGGCACTTAAACCGTGACTCGTGTCGAGAATAAAGGTTCCTTGATTGCTGAATATATGTCTCGGAAATTTTATATTGTTCAGTGTCAGTGGGTCCTTTCTATAGGAATTCCATTCTCTTTCGAGTTCCGTAGGAAAGTTGTCATCCCAGTCGAGTTTTGTTTGCCATGTTTTTTGAACTTGGATTTTACCAGTTACTAACACTGGACCAATCAGCCCTAACGGATCATATATATGTGCCAAATCGGAGCTCATGGTACGTTTTGTTGTATGTTTGTGTTCTTGAATATTGACCTTGATGCAAAACACATCCGATTTCGGGAGCCATAGGAGTCCCAACGTTTTAGTTGATTGAATTTCCTTTGACTCAAAGTTGAGATCAACCTCCTGATCTTCAGTTGCAATTCCACGCAACAAGTTTTTGTTGTTCGAACACCATTTTTTGAGCTTCATTCCTGCTCCTGCTAAAATTGTTATTAATTGCTTTTGTATCATTAAGGCTTCATGAATTGAATCAGCTCCTATTAAGCCATCATCCACATAAAATTCTCTTCGCAGAGATGGCGCTCCATAAGGAAATTGTCCCTTACAGTCATCTGCTAGTTTGACAAGACAGCGTGTTGCTAGGTATGGTGCAGCCCTGGTGCCATATGTTACTGTGTTCAGTTGATATACATTAAGTGGCTGGTTGTCATTTTCTCTCCAGAGGATTAGCTGTAAATTTCGATCTTCGTGGTTAACCCATATCTGTCTGTACATTTTTTCAACATCAGTTTTAAGAACGTACTTGTGCATTCTAAATCGTAGTAGAATAGCAAATAGGTCGCTCTGAACAGTAGGACCATTATGCATTATGTCATTTAGAGACAGTCCCAATGATCTGTGGGCCGATGCGTCGAAGACGACTCTTAATTTGGTTGATGAGCTCTCTGGTCGTAGTACGCAATGATGTGGTATAAAATAATGAGGGGATCCAATTTCTTCGGGTTTGATTTTTGTCATATGACCTAATGCTTCATATTCTCTCATAAATGAGACATATTGATCTTTTAGCGTTGGATTGGTTTTGAAGCGCCGCTCGATTGATTCAAATCGTTTGTGTGCTATGCCTCTGGATTCCGTTAGTACCGAAGGATGATCTTTTAAAGGGAGTTTTACTACAAATCTGCCATCTTCCACTCGAAACGTGTATTGAAGAAAGTGCGCCTCACAGTGTAGTTCGTCTTCTGCCAGCTTCGTTTCATTGTCTGATGGTTCCTCAGCCTCCCAAAATCGAGAAACGGCTTCTTCTAATTCCTTTGTGGTACATATTCCGCAGACTGCGCTATCGGTGAAGTTTGATTCGACCTTACCAGATATTACCCATCCTAGGACTGAATTTTGCAGTATCGGAAGATTATCTGCCAATTTAATTTGTCCATCTCTCAATAGTTCGAACATGATTTCTGCTCCCAGCAAACAGTCGATTCGACTTGGTTGATTGAATTCTGGGTCAGCTAAGTGCATATGCTGCGGAATTTCCCAAGTCTCAATGTTAAAGTGATGAACTGGCTGGTCAGAGACAATTTTTGGTACAATATGGGCGTCTACTTCTGCAACATAATTATTTATTGTTGACTGAAACTGAATGCTTGTCTGATGGCGCATCTTGGTCTTGTTCACTCCAATGCCTTCCACGCTTAAGCATACTTGTCTGGATCTGCCGCCCAGTTTTTTCCATACACGGTCTGTTATTAGGTTCACTTGTGAGCCGGAGTCCAGGATGGCTCGACATTCAATATGCTGCCCATTTGCAGATGCCAGTTTTATGCGTGCAGTTCCCAGTAAGATATAATGAGGATTCTTGACTGCATGATTCGTCAGGAGGCTGACCTTATTAGATACTTGGTCATGAGCAACTTCCACACGTGAAGGACCTGATAAATGTGGTGTTGACTTGTCTTGTATAGTGGATTTATTGTAGGGTGCCTTTGCTTTGGGGTTATGTAGCAATGTGTTATGGTTTTTTGTACATTTGTTACAATGTCGTGACTTGCATTCGTTAGCTTGATGTCCTGGTTTTAGGCAGTTAACACATATCTGGAAGTCCTTTACCCATTTCCATCTTTGGTTTAGATCGGCATTGGTGAATTTTCTGCAGGCATAAATATTATGACTCTCATTCTTACAGATTTTGCAAATTTCCCTCGTTTCTGATGCTGTCATCGAAGCGCAAGTTCGCACTGTTGAGCTGTCACCCTTTCTTCGTGTCTCCAAGGATTGAAATCTTCGCTCCAAATACGTTAGTAGTTCATCAATGGTAATGAGGCGCCTGTTGTCGTTTAAACCTTGCTCGAACGCAGTTTGGGTTTCTTCATCCATTTTGTGTAGCAAAAGATGGACCAAAATGGCGTCCCAATGTTGCACTGGTATGCCTTGTGCCTTGAGACCATGAATACACTCCTTGGTAACATCATGAAGTGATTTTAATGATGACGCAGATTCCCTTTTGGTGGATGACTGCGACATTAGCTTGCTCAGCAATGTGGATACTAGAAGCCTTTTGTTGTCGTATCTGTTGCTAATAAGTGACCAAGCCGCAGCATAATTCATTCCTACTGCGGGCAAGTGCTTGATGAGGTTTTTTGGTTCTCCTTGTAATGAAGTTGTTAGGTAGTGCATCTTTTTTGCCTCACTTATGGGTGTGTTGTGAACTAGCTCTGAGAAGATATCCTTGAACTCCATCCAGCCTTGGTAGTTTCCATCAAAAGTAGGTAGTGTGATTCTGGGAAGAGTTATGTCGATGTCTCCTGGTGTTGTTGGTCGCCGATGGGGAATTGGTAGATCTAATTGCATGTGTTGCTGAAGCTCTATCATGGCTGCTTCTGCCCTTGCTTCGAGCTCATAAAATGTTTGTATAGTGTAGTCTTCGATCTTGTCATCATCAGTTGATGCCCACAGAGCTGTATTGTTAGTAGCTAGGTCCACCATGTATTTTTCGATGATGCTCGCCTTAATATTGTAGTATGATGAATAATGTTCATGCTGTCGTTGCGCAAATATTTCGTCAATATTTCGAGTGAGCGCCTTCATTAATGCTCGTTGATTCCGAAGGATTTTTCGGATTTCGGGTGATGCCGATTGTTGGGTTAAACCTTGTTGCTGCTGGTTGCGTGACGTATGTGCTTCGCCACTTAATGTTAACAGCTTCGTTCCTTGTTCAAACAAGTTTTTATGCTTCACTATGATTTGAGTGATTTTGTCGTAGTATTCTCCTACCATATAGTCGTCATCCAGGGGCTCGTCCTCCATTGCCCTGAGTACTTCATGATTTTTGTTGAATTCGTTTGCGAGCGCTGTCAAAGTCGCCAAACGTTTAACAAAGTATTCGGGTGTTTTTCGATCCTTGGGATCCTTTGAAAAATTCCTTGCGAGTGCTTCAATTTGTGCTCCCAAGTCGCGCTGGCTGCGCACTAATTCTTCCATTGCGTTGATGAAGAATCACGTCGGGGTCACCAAATGTTAATACTTGAATGTATATAACAGAGTGTCATCCAGGGGCTCGTCCTCCAAAATCACGTCGGGGTCACCAAATGTTAATACTTGAATGTTAATTGATTACTCGATCAATTTAAAAGTCGATTCAAATAAATACCCTACTAAAAATTTTAAATGGTTTTCAGAGACTGCTCTGAAATTGCTCTGTTTATTTGAAGGATAAACTTGTTCATCCCTAACAGTTTAGCACTGAACCGAATGTTAAAATTAGGGAGGTAACGATAGGCCTTTTTGCCGATACGATACCGATACTCAAAATGAAATATCGGCGATACCGACTCCGATACCGATAGGCCTATTGAAATTGAGTTTAAATTAACAAAACTCAAGTGGGGTAATTTTTTTTATTATAAAAAATTACAGTGTAAGAGATTATTAATATTTAAAACTCACATTAGACCAGTATAAAAATAGGAAGTAATTTTCAAGGAACTACA
The DNA here is from genome assembly GCA_956483635.1 of Panzeria rudis. Lineage (NCBI taxonomy): Eukaryota > Metazoa > Arthropoda > Insecta > Diptera > Tachinidae > Panzeria > Panzeria rudis. The sequence goes on from OY101448.1 coordinate 130,156,330, forward strand.
TTTTCATTGCTTGCAAAGAATCTTTATTAAAGATATGCAGATATTAATAAAAAAGCAAGTAAAATTTTACTCAAGGCATACAAAAATTTATAATTTCTTTATAATTTTAAAAAATATTCGCTATGCTTTTTTAAAAAATCGATTTTTTAAAGGACATTTATTAACTAATATTCTTCTAAATAACTTAATAGCTTAATTGTTAAAATTCTTCTAAAAGTTTATATTTATGCACTTAAATTTACATGAAAACACAGTTTTGCGTTTATGCGAAAATTGCGAAAATGGGTAATTTTTGTCAACAAATTCTAAAATGCTTTTCTATTTATATAAAGTAAAAATACAATCAATTTAAAATAGTCTGTTTGGCAGAAAGGAAAGAGTTGTGGTTAGTACAACAGACTATACAAGTTCAATACTGACTGTATTTTTAAAAACATTTTGTAACAGAAATATGAATTAATTTATGTAAAGGTTCCTAGCTGGAATGAAAATAATTTGGAAACAAATTATCATGTTAGATTCATAGCATTTATGAAAAAATTCCTTGGATATAAGTAATAAGTTTTTCTGTGTGGTAAAAATAACTAAAAATAAATATTTTTTTACAAAATAACAACATAGAGTATTATTAATATTTAAAATTAATATTAATAATATTTAAAAAACAACGAATTAATTGATGTTAAAATTAAGCAAAAAATAATTATTTGTATCGACAGTAAAATATCGCCGGTACCGGTGTGTCGGAAAATCTGAAGTATCCCCGACGTATCCGTATCGGTTACATCCTTAGTTAAAATGAAGAACATCACCATTTCAGCACTTTTCTTCTCAGATACGATCAAGAAACCAAATAGGAACGAAGTGGGCCATATATCTGCCGAGTGACAGCCTGCATAACCTAACCTACACCAAGGAGGGGATTTATTGTCCAAAAGATTTCCTTAAATTTTGCGCAAAGTCCCTGTGGCTGAGTGTTAGCGATGCTAGCCTGTCAGTCCAGAGGTCGTAGGTTCGATTTCCGCCATAGACCCTGGGTGTTTTCCGCAGACAAGTTAATCACTTCGCGGGTTGTGTGTGTTTAAAAAATCTAACAGAATAAAATTAATTGTCATCACCCACTTGAATAATAATTACTTTACAACTATTGGATTTAATAAAATAAACCAGAACAAATTAAATTAACGATAACAATAATTTTTCAACAATTATTTAATTTATTTTTCATGACGCAATTATTCCATTTTTAAGTCAATGAAAAAAAAAAGTTCCAACACCTCCGTTTTTAGCTTTTTGGAAACAAAATATAAAATACAGCAACATCGCATGTCAAATAATAAAAAAATATAAGTATAAATAAATTAAATTAAAACAAAATTAAGCTACAATACGAGCAAATAGGCAGACAGACAGTCATTTATAAACTAAAGTAAATGTTATTTTTTGTACGAAGTAGTTCAGAAAACCCAAGCAACACACATACACACCTACACCAGGCTCAATGAGCAGTTTAATCAAGACTAGTTTTCGATTTCAAAATTGCTTTAAATACAGACAACAACTGTATAAAAAAATAAACTATTAAGTATCAAATACAACAACAACAATCAAAGTAACAGACATGCAAGTGATTGAGTCAAGTAAATAATGAAACTGCTTCGTCAGAAAATATTAAAAAAAAAACAATTAAGTCCACTAATAGATGCAATGTGGCAAGAATATGATGAGGGCAACCTAAAGCACCACGGTCGGGTATGAAATTTATTCCCAATATTTGTTGATCTTTTCAGGCAATAAATATTAAATTGATTTTTTTCATGTCGTTAATAATTTGACCGCGACTTTCGAAAATCGAGTTTTTATCAGATCTCGACATTTTGAGGTCAGAGGAAGCTATTGTGATGTGGAAGCTATTTGAAGCGATCATAGCTTTTGAGCGTCTAAACTGAACTAAATGTGTCGCATTACAACTATAGGAAATTTTACAAAGTGGCCATAATTAATTACAGCCAAACGGCAGGTACGATTTAAATAATTTTTTTTCTTAACGTCCTTAAAATTTGTATCACTTAATCTCACGTAGAAACTTTTTATCACTCACGCTCACGTCTTCTCACGCGTGACAATTTCGAACACTATTTTTTAGACCATTTTAATTTGCTTAACCCTGCATTAAAGCTATTTTTGTTTCTGCATTTAGTACGTCGTACTTACCTAGCAAAAATCTTTTTTTTAAGTTTGCAATTATCCGTACCTGAAATATATTAAATTCGGAATATGTAATGGTGTTATGTCTATCGGAAGTGTAATGGTGTTATGTCTATCATCTACTAAATCAAAATTGTCAAAAAAGTTTAAAAAGATGTATTTGTTATTTTTTAATATTAAAGAAATAAAAAACCTTTTCACTCACGCTCACGCATTCTAACGCATAGCAATTTTTAAACACGTCCTTTTTAGACCTTGTTAATTGGGTTAACCATGCATTGGAAAAACTTTTGTTTTAAACAGGATTTAAAAAAATGATTTTTGAGTAAATATTTCGTTGTAGTTACCTAGAAATGTGCGTTTTTTAAACAAAATTGCAAGTAGTTGCAGCTGAAATATTTCAAATTCGGAAGATAATTGATTGTCCTAGAGAACTGTGGTAGCGCTGTAACTATCATCTGCTATAATTTTTTCGAAGTTCAAATGAAAAAATAAACGTTATAGTTCTATTCGTTTAACTTAACGTCACTTCAATTATTTCGATTTATTCAGCGAAATTCTATTACACATCAAAAAACTAATCACTTTCGACATTATCTTCCATTAATAAATGTATGAATTTAATAATTCTTATTGCTGAAACCTTCGTCTGAAATTTACACTTTATTCAGTGCATACAGTCCCTACTTGTTGACGTGGAGCTTGTCTTCGGCTGATATAACTTAGTCGCGTCCAGGGTTTACTTAAGGATCCACAAACCTTAAGTAATAACTCCTTTGATTTTCCCTTTCTGGGTGTAAAATAATATAATCTTTTTATTTAATATTCTTCTATATCTAGTTGTTTGTTCAATTAAATACGAAGGTAGCTATGATAAGGCGTCGGATGGACGCGGTTTATAGCAGGCTCGATTCAACGGTTCGGTTCAGTAAAATATCAGACTCGTTACTAACAGGTTCGGCTTAATGGGTCTTAGACTCGTAAATAACAGCTTCGGCTCGTGCAGCTTCGTAAGCTAAATAACAGGTTCGTCTCGTAAATAACTAGTTAGGTTAGGAAGGGTAGTGCTATGCCGCACATCCACTCGGAGACCCAGTTGGATCCATTATGATTAAATAACTAGTTATGCTCGTATAGATTCGTACGGTAAAATAACAGGTTCGGCTCGTAAACAGCTAGTTATACTCGTATACCTTCGTACGGTAAAATAACTGGTTCGGCTCATAACTAACTAGTTATGTTCGTATAGCTTCGTACGGTAAAACAATAGGTTCGGCTCGTAAATAGCTAGTTATGCTCGTATAACAGCGTACGGTAATATAAAAGGTTCGGCTCTTAAATATCAGGTTAGGGTCGTGTAGCTTCGTGCGTTAAAATAACAGATTCGGCTTTTATATAGCAGGTTCGGCTCTCAAAACTCCAAAACAGGTTCAGAGCATAGATGGCAGGTTCGCAGAATGACTATTCCGTTACTAGTACTATTCGGGCTCGTAGGCTCTTGAATATCGGAGTTCACAGGATCGCAGATGTACTGGTTCGGATACAACAGGTTCGGAGATAACAGGTTCGACGATTTCAGGTGAGACGAATAACAGGTGCAGGTTAAATACGTACAATATTCTTAATTTTCTGAAAAAACAATTTTTTTGGAGATAAACACTAAAAATTCTCAAATAAAATTTTATTTTTCAACTTCTGAAGTTTCACGAGGAAGCCAAAACAATTTCATAATAAAGTTACGTAAAATAAGCCAAATTTGAAAAAAAAATTTAACAAAAAAAAAATTATAAGCGATTGTCGGCACAAATTGAAATTAGCGATAATTACTGCAGCATTAGTTGCAGTTGTTTTTGAGTAAAAAATAAAAAATTAAAAAAATACGTTTTTTTTCGGAAATACCGAAATATTTCATATATACGGGCTTCTGAAATTTTTTTCGTATTTTTTTCCGAAAACTAAATGTAAAAACAAAAATTTTGGAAAAAAAACGTCCAAATAAGTTACTTTTTGAAATAAAAAAGAGCTATTATTAAAAAATCCATAACTTATTTTGGGTTGGGTAAAAAAATTTTAAAGGAATTCTGAAAAACGTCTTTCGGGAGATAGAAAAAGATAGAAACTTTTCAGCGAAATCAAAGGGGGTCGGGCAAAAAATTTTTTGATTTGACATGGAATGACCCACATATAAAAAGTATAAAATATCATTATTTGCGAGAAAATAAATCATTTGGGGGAAAAAATCATGAAATCATATTTTGATTTAAAAATCATCAAAAATATGATAAAATCGTCGTTCTGGCAACGCTGGCTGTGAGAACAGTCACCCGAAGCAGCTGTGGGAACAGTCAGCTAAAGCCGCTGTGGGAACTGTCAACCAATGTCGCTATGAGAACAGTCAGACCGAGGTCCGCTGTAAGAACAGCCATCCGAAACCGCTGCGTAAAATTTATTTATATCTCCCCTTTAGCCAAGGCAAAAGGGCAGTGCGAAAAATGGTGTCTGCCTTTTCCGCTACGGAAATTCCTGTCGATTCCTATTCAGAATCAAAGAGCAAATTCTTGTCGTGTATGAATCGCAGATGATTGTGTGCAAGCTTAATATACTTATGCTAAACATTATATGAACTAAGTGAGAATTATTTCTTGCGGAAAACAATGGACAACGGAATATAAAAGTAACAATCATGTACCCTTCAGAGTCGGATGATTTACGCTACCCTGCAGGTCTTAGATTAGGAAATCATTATTTATTTATATAATGTAACGTAAAAATAATTATTGTTATTTGCACGTTACAAAACATATTTGCTTAATTCACAGCAATTTGTATCGTCTATTATTGTATCAAATACAGTCTTTGTTTATTTGTTTGTGAACACCCAGTGTATATTGTATCGACTTGTATCTTGTATCGATGGGCAAAAGAAGAACAAGATACATCCAAATACTCTCTGAGAGTATCTGAGTATCGTCTGAAATACGATTTTTGCAAACATATGAAATAAAAGTGTAAAAGTGTATTTAATTTGTATATGAAAATTACCAATAACACATTTGCCACTATTGTATTTAATACGATAATACAATCAATACAAAGATACAAGAGGTTTTGTGAATTAAGCAATTATAACGTAACAGTAAAGAAACGTGGAGGAAAAATGTAAACAGAGACATTTAATTTATTATATTTTAGATATATTAGAGCAAAAATAATTGCAAATTTTCACGATTGTTTTTTAGTTTTGGCCCGAAAAATTTAAAAGTTCCCTCTAGTGTATTGTAATGATTTCGAATTCATTTAGATACGTTTTTTTTTCTTTTTTGTAGTTCTAATCGACAACAAAATTTAATTGAATGTGTTATGAATTCCTTCTGCGGGGAGGTTATTCCGCATACGAACTAAGGCTCCTTGTATTTTATTCAAAAATTAAACAATATTCCAAGTATAAAGTGAAAAATTAACGTTAATTTCAACCTACACAGCAGAACATAGTGCCCATGTGCATATCTTGTTTTTCGCAACTGTTTAGGTGAAGCATGTGCACTTAAATGTTATTTATACAAATCATGAATGAAAATTGAATACGAGTATGATCAGGTATGTGATGGAAATCGATTTTGTAAACGAAGCGATTGAATATCTTTCAAAATACGAGTATGTTCTTAGTACTTTTTTCAATAGTTTTTGATCAAATGCTTTTCAGAGTTCTTTTATATTGATTGTATTTCTGTGCCCACAAGGAATAATAAATAGATAAACTCGTTTTCGGCAAGTTTTCAGGAGAGCATTTTTAAATTTGAAACCGTTTCCTTAAGTCAGGTAATTTAGATTAAGCTAAACTTTGTACGCTCGATGTTAGCAAGTTTATAATATTTTAATTTGTAATTTAATTATTAAAAAATAGTTAACTTAAGAGATATAAACAAAACACAGTTCTTTTTCCTTTTCGTTGTTTTAAAATTTGTAGATCCTATCTCTACTTAAGCTATTATTCCAAATATAATGAATTGACTTTTAATTCAAGAATAACTCAATAATGACTAAGCCCGAGTTTAGCAACCAAACCCAATAAAAAAAATTAATTTCTCAAACGGAATAATGGCTAAACTTGAGTTAGGCTGAATTTTTACGCATTTCACTTAATTCATTATGACAGCAATTAACTAGTTATTATTTGGCTTACTCGAAGCTAAGCAATAAGTAGTCAAATAAACAAATTAAAATTAAATATAACTTTATACACGTTAAATTTTATTTATATTTTTTCAAATTTTTTATTTTGAGATACGAATCTGTGCTCGGTTAGATTTGAAGACAAGTACTCTACTTATTCAGCTATCGTTGATTTAAAGTTTAAGAGACCAAAACTAGTTTTCATATACAAACACAACATGTTGACTTAAAAAGTGGTTGTCTACTTATTTTATTAATACATAGCAATTATAGATATCCGCATATAATGAGAAAAATACGTACTAATTTTATTAAAAACTAAGTAGTACTTCTAATTTAAAGCATAGCAATTAGACAGACAAATAAGTACCCCTCATTACTTTGCAACCCATTAATATAGTACTACCGATTACAAAATTTATAACATTTTTTGCTCAGACGGTAGTAATAACTCAATTTTGTCCTAACTCGACTGTTATTCCTTGTGGGAACAGATTTTACTTTATGTCCTGCTTTCTTTGAGTTAATAATTTAAGATTGACACAAAAAAACTTTCAAAACAATGGTTTTGAAACCAATCGACTTTCATCACATACATACATGTATGTATTATTCTAACGGAAACAACTCACCATGATCGACAAGGTCAAGTTTACCATCATTCTATTGACGTTAAATTAACCTATCGTTCTTCTTCTGTTTTTACTTTTTCTATATTCAATCACTTTTTACTACTTGGAAAACTGTGTCGAATTAAAGTCGGTTAAGTGGTTTGAGAGATATTGTTGAAACTTGTTTTTTAATTACTCCAAAATTCGATGGCTTTAAGTTTGAAATTAACGAAAAATTATGGCTGTAACCTGCAAGGTCAACTATTTCTCATGGTGTTTCTTATATGTATGTATATAGTTCCAGTGTGATACCCTGTACCTAATGAGACAACCAAAACTAATACTATTGTCTCATTGACTCGCCAAACTTTCCAGTCTTCTCAAAAGAAAACAAAAGATTTTTCTTTAGTATGTTAAAGCCTTAGTGCCGAAAATATTCTTCTTATGTTGAATGGAACATAAAACTAGAAACACAGTTTCCTCTTCCTTCTTTCTCTTATTGACAAACCATTATCATATCCACCCTGCGCGAAATGTTGTACCAACTGTCTTGAACGTACTTTTCCTATGATTGGTGAAAATGGTAGTGGTACAAAATGTTCCTGAATCGTGACCGATGGAAAGAGAACATATTACAAACTTGGAATAAAAATTTTATAAGATATAACCTCACTGCACAACCTGATATTTTCTTTAAAGTACAGCAATTTAACTAATATTAAAGAAAGCACTGCAGGACAAGTACCTTAAGTTTGGGTCTAGAGACAATCACTGAATATCTTAATTATGTCCAATGATGCCCCCAATGGCAACGCTATATAAAAGTTACCGTTCCCTTTTATAAAAAATTGCGGAGCTCGAACCAGTCACATGACCTGTCTTGTGACAGGTTCTCTTCCCTCTATGGAATGACCAATTCACTGCAGTGCTCCGTTGAACAAACGTATTCATCTTTTTAGATTAGTATAGTCGAATAGCATAATTTCCTCTATTTCCTATCAGAGGACAGTGAAGAGAATAGCTCACCAAAGTATAGCCTACTAGGAAAAAAGAGGGATCTGCTGCGTTTTTGAAACTGGCACCCAGAATTGTACTACGGATTGCGACACTACTGTGAAATTAATTGGTCAGATTCCATGAATTTTTAAAGGTGGCAAAGGCAACAAGCTGTGGGATAGGGGGTATTGAAACAAAGCTCTGCTGTGTTGCGTTCCTTTTCACAAACCTTCGCACAAAAGTTGTTATTAATTTCCTACGGAGACATAGTGCCGCTGTCTGCACTTCTCTGTATTGCCAGTAGGGGGTGGTTATTTCTAGTCAGTTTATTGACTTTTTGTTTCAATGGTACTGACTTTTGTTGTAGGAAGTTTTTGTCACTGTTTCTTTATTTAATGCAATGAAGGCGTTTGCCGTTTTTAATTTGTTCACGTGCTCTCTTTTATATCTTAAAAGTCATCTATGAGCAACCATACAAAAAAAAAATCTGTTATAGAATTCATTATTTAATCAATTTATATTGTTGTCAAACATTTTGACAATTAATGCAAAAAAGACATTAAATCATATTAATGAACTTGAACTTACAAGTAAAATACAAATGGAGGAAGTATAAAATACAAGTAGGGATTTTCTAATGCACAGGTATATTTGTATTAACTTCCCCCACATAAGCAAAATAATTTTTTTTCCACTTTCCGTGCTTTTAAATATTTTTGGTCAGTTATTAAGTAAATATTTGTTTCTAGACATTCTACGGATTTTAAAATGCAAAAAATTGCCACCTACAGTGACAACAAGTTACTCAAATGCTGGTAATATGACTTTTGAAGAAAATTACCTTGATATTTAAAGTTAGTGCTGGAACAGACGTTGCGCAGTCATCATGTTATTGTTTTCAGTTTCTAAAAATTGTATGTGACTTTCGTTATTCGACTTTTCTTTTTTTATTTTCTTTTCTTGCTGCCATTCATAAAATTGTTATAATTTTTTAATATATCCAGACTTTAACATTTAAGGTTAAATAAAATGACCTTTAGGCTTAATTTCAAGTTATTCTTTATTTTATTGACAGAGATTTTACAAGACGTTTGTGTTTGTACTTATTTCAATTTAAGACTTTCGAGTTAAAAGTCAATCAAAAGATAGCAGAGATGAGACTCAATTTAACTTCACAAATTACAGATTTTTATCAGAGTTTTTATAAAAAGTACAAAAGGAAAAGATATAAGGTGAAAGGAAGTTATTACAGTGACTGTCTTATTAATTTGGGACGCATATTGTTTTACTGATAAAATAAAAAAAATAAGCGAATATCATAAAAGTTGCTATAGTTATAAGGATAAAACGGTGAAAGGTGTTTAGAAGAGCTCTGACATAAAGTTAAGCTAAGATTTAGATAGAGTTTTCATTAAAGATACTTTCGAACCAGTGTTGCCACCAACGAAACTAAAAATTTTACAGAAGTCAAGCAAAAAATAGTACAAAACCATATGAAACAGTACAAAAAAAATTCGACAAAAGGAAGCAGCGCTTATATCCTCCATAATCAATTTCAATGCATATTAATAAAACTTTAATATTTTACTCAATAGTAAAATATTAAATTGGGAAAAAGCACGTTACAAAATTAAAATTAATTGTAATTTAATAATTCAAAAAATACACGTGTTTGATGTGGCTTATGCACAAAGCTACTAGAGTAAAATATAATCAGCTGACGTTATGCTGACATCTGTATACTTATTACACCATGTTTGCGAGAACAATATGTAGCTGTTGTTGTAAATACAAAAGTTCATTATGTTCGATAGCACGATCAATGCAACCCTTTGATGAACGCCATCTAGTTATGACAGCTGGTTACCTTTTATAAACTTAAAACATTTTTGGAGCTCTTGGAGCTTACGTTGTCGTAAACAGTTACAATTAAAGTAAGATCCAATATTTCTCAACAAATCTTCTAAATAAGTTGGAATTGATTTGGAAGCTACTAGATTAGGGCTGTCATACGTCCTGGTTTTCCAGGATTGTCCTGGTTTTAGACAAATTGTCCTGGTGTCCTCGTCCACTCGTAAATTGTCCTGGTTTTTTTAATTTAATTTCTGGTGATTTTTGTTATGAACAGAGGTTAAGTTTTCTGTTATAACAATGTTTACATGAAGCAATTTTAACAGCATTTCGTCACCTTATTATTGGTTTGACTCATAAACATAGGTAAAAGCATTAGAAAGCGGCAAACGAATAATAAGCTGACGATTTGTTGCCTGGGGCCAGGGCTGCCAAATAATTTTGATCAAAAATCTGCACTTATCGTGGAAAAAATCGGCATTTTCGGCACTTCAATTCGAAAAATCGGCATAAATAAAGCTAAGCATTTTTCGTTGTTTTATTAATTTTTAGCATAGCAATCGCCAGTAAGTTCACGTGGTTTATCAACATAAATGCATAACAAAAAAATATGATTTTATAAGCTTAAATATATACCATGGAATATAAATGATTTTCAGAATGAATACATTTCCGAATTTATAATTTTTGCTAAATCGATTTTAATATGAGTACCAAAACTTTTATGAGTTCCAAATAATCTGTAGAACAAAGAATTCCTTCTAAAGTATAATTTTCTAATGAACATCGAAATTTAGTTTAGTTACTGAAGAGTGTGCTAGGCTATTAACTGGTAGGTCGCAGGTTTGATTCCTACCAAAACTCGGGTGTTTCTGCAGAAAAGCTCAAAAAGGATTAATATTTGTCCGATATTTGCAGACAAATGTGGGAGAAATATAATTTGCTTAAAAAATTCTCCTAAAACTCGCCTCGCTCCTACAGCTCTGTGGGTTGTTATATTTGCGAAGAATGTAGGTAGGTCATATTTTGCTACAAATAATTATTTGAAATTCGATTTTATTAATATTAGTCTTATTTAAAAGTAGCCAACTTTTCGCCCATGTATAAATATTTGCAAAGAATTATTTTAAAAGTTAAAATTTTTTATGTAAGCCCAAGTCAAATTTGAAAAAGTGGTCATAATTTCTAATTTCGTCCTGGGTTTATTATATTTTCTTTTTGTTTTTAGAGAGTTTTTAAATACTACTGGAGTGCTTCCAAAACCTGTACTAATTTTTTGTGGTGTATATTTTTCGCAAAAATCATTCCCAGAACAAGTGCGAAAGCAAATGTAACGCTCAATACACAACACAAAAATGTTAAAAAATCGAAAAATATAACTTTCTTTCCATTGAATGAGGGGAAAACTATAATATGAATCCTACGTTCTCATATTTTTATTAGTTACATTGGTAAACGAAAAAATATACGTTTTGAATGAGAACCACCCACATATAAACTTGTTAAGCAAATTGCTTTCGAGAATTGAATCACTACTATAATTGATGGTTATCTGATGTTTAAAAATTGTTATGGAAATATTCCTGAGTTGGAAAATATAAAATTTTTAATTTGAATATGAAAAAAATTTTGAATTTTTGAAAATATGAGTTATTAAACAACTTGAAGCTTTATTGTATGACTAACAAAGAAACAATTGTAACAATCGGTTGTTATTTGAATCAGATATCATGAAAATATTATACCAAGTTTTTGAAAAAATGGAGAGATTTTAATTTTCAAACGAGTATACGAGATAATTTCTTAAGCAAATGTGATTTGCTTAGAATCCTATAAGCGCTATAAGGATACAAACATTTTTTGAAATCAGGCGAGAAATAAAAAAATTGCAAGCGTTCAAAATAAGTTTTTTTACTTTCTTTAGGACTTTACAGCTGCCATCTGAGCAATGTAGAAAGTTGATTTTAATGCTTTTATATTGATCGACTTATCCATATAGAAATTGGTGATTTATATTCGAAATACTTTAATGTCTTTTTTCGAACTAAGTAGATATAATGCTTTTATTGAAAGTTATGAATCAACTAATTAACTTAAAGTATTTTTATTAAAAAATTAATACAGGGAAAACTAATTAAAGCTTATAACACTAAAGCAGAACGTAATATCATAATGTTTTCGAAGACCGCTACACCCTCTCATCAGCGTTCATATGTTTTTTTTAATAAACTTTTAAGGTGGACGATATTAAATATTTAACCTTATGATTTAATGATTAGATATGCAAGTTAAAATATTCTTTATCGTAGGCCACATTTATCATGATTGTGCTGAATCATCCCAATGCCTTCTTTACCACCCCCCTTAGTAAAAATATGGGTTGGGCTGACAATGTACAATGCTACTTATGTCCACCTAGGACATGGGATTACTGTTGAATGACAGCCCGCACTCTTCCTACCGTCCCTTTATTACCGACGAGGTACTTATTCATGTAAGACTTTTTCGCTTTAGCTCCTTTACCACCATTTCCAATATAAATTAGTTCCCAATCCATATATAAACTTATTTTTCTTAGAATTGGACATTTATATAAGAATGGCATCCTCTTCTCTCAGATTACATGAGGAGCATTGTTTACCGTTTTGTCCAAGAAAAGGGTTACAGTTGAGCCTTAACCGTAAACCTTTTGAAAAATCTAAGGAATGGTAAATTCTGTGTTGACTTAAAGTGGCTGCTCTGTTGACATTGTTTCTATTCACTTCAGCTTTCATGTTTCTTAGAAGCTTCTTAACGGTATTGCACCATTCAGTTTCATGTTGAACAACTTCCATTCCGAATTTTGTTAGCTGCTTTTTTAGAGTGCTATACCAATATACACCCTTTCCACAATTTTATTTAAAAATATATGTGGTAAGCTATGTGGTTCGTATATAAACATTGTTCTAAAAATGTATTGCAAGTGGAGACGATAGGTATAAATATTTCCATAGTCTGGTATATTTACTGGCACGTTGAGTATTTTTCTCATGAAATATTTGTATACTTTATTTACTTCCTTAAAGTATGTGTTACCCCAAATTTCCGCACAATATAAGTACATGCTTTGCCATCACAACTGTTATAAACATTTTCCACTTTGATTTTAAACTAATATCCTGTTTAGTTAAAAACTTTTCCGAAGTTATATTTAAGCAAGATTTAACTGCATTGTTTTTGTAGCTAACGTGCTTTTTATAGGACATTTTGGGGTTAGCGTTATCCCCAGATAATTATATTCATTTACTATTTTCAAAAATTCGCCATTAAAAGTCCATTTCTCATTGGATCCCGATTTGCCACCTTTTCTAAAGATCATAATTTGTGATTTAGTGAGATTTACTGTCATTGCCCATGTGTTGCAATAATTCTCTAGCTCGTTTGTCATTTGTTGCAATACATGCACTTCATCCGCTAACAATACAATGGCATTAATATACATGAGGACTCTGATATTAATGTCATCTATAAATAACCCACCTCCCAACCTGTCATGCAAATCATTTAAATATAAAGACAATAATGTGGAAGACAGCATACAACCTTGTTGAGCTCCAGATTTAGTATTTATAAAGATAATCAGATAGCTTTGTTCCGACGTATACAGCAGTTTAACAGTTAAGGTATACATTTTCAATAAAATTTACCATTTTTGTTGGCAGCCCCATTTGGTGTAGTTTGTATATTAATAAATTTCTTGGTATTCTGTCAAAAGCCGCATTAAGGTCTACAAAAAACGCATATAACTTTATATTTGCTACAGCTGTGAGATTACCAACATTAAGATATTCCTGCATAATTAGACAGCTGATTCATGTTTCCTTCTTCAGTTATACGAAAAATAATGCTCGTTCGAAAGCTATTGAAATCAGCTGTCCCATTTAGAATTTGACTATACAGCTTTGCCAATGATCTCAAACAAGTATCGCTTGATTTGTTTAAGAATTCATAAGAATGTCGACCAACTTCCGTCTGTTTATAGAATTTCGCATCGTATAGCTGCTGTTTTATTTCCTTAAGTGAAATAGCTTTCTCTAAATCTTTACATGTAGTAAAGTTAACCGCATATTTATATTCTTCGTGGTTAACTGCACGTCTCCACGCGCAATATTTATTTCCGAACATAAGAAATAACAGCAGAATAACAGCACGAATATGTTCATGTACAGGCTTATGTTCTGAGCTATAGAGCACGTATTATGGTATTGGACATAAATTGAAAAAATTCACTGTGAATGCATCGATGTTTTTTGTCTTTATTTTAGTTTATTTAATTTTGTTTAAAACTATTTTACTTTAATTTGCTTTATTTTATTGAAAAAACATTGTATTTTTACCACAGCTACAAGTTTCTTTTGTTTAATTTACGCAAACAACAAATGCCGATAAAATTTGACAGCTTATGTTCACCATTATTTCTTGAACATTAGTTTGAACAATTATGTCGCAATTTATTTGCAAATAAATGTTTCTGCGGTCCACACGTGAACATATGATGTTGGAAATAGAATTTGACATATGAGAACATAATTATTTCCAAGTTTATTGCTCGTGGAGACCCCCAGTAACAATCGCATTCAACAAGTTATCGAAATGTTGTTTTAGACTTTCTATTTCTACGGAACATTCGATTTATGTCTTCCCGACATAAATCCTTTATGAGTGACCGCCATTGTCTGCTATTTTTCACTGTATCTAATTTTTCTGTCAAATGTTCATAATAAGCAAATGATTTCATTTTGCATACTTGTAGATATTATTTTCTTTTTTCGATGTACAATATTTTATCGTTTTCACTTTGGGAGCTGCGAAATCGCTTCAAAATATTTATTAAATCACATCTTAATTTCCAGTTGGATTTGAATTCATATTGATTACCACCAATGCTTAGTATTATATCTGTAAGATCATTAAATTTTATTTGTTGACCTTCCACTTGTATTTTATTTAACAATGTATTGAAATTTTCTAGTTTAAAATTTGTCTTACTAGATTTAAATAAGCAAGTTGAAAGTTTTAAGCAAATTGGATGATGATCTGACCATATTTGGTGGTCAACCTTAAAACATTTAACGTATTTGAGTATGCCCTTTGCAACAGCACATATGTCAATAACCGAAATACCATTGCTATTAATAAGGGTGAAATGTCCGTTTTCATCACCGTTGGTTCTTTCATTTAAAATAACTAGACCGTGATCGTTACAGAACTTTAGATATTTTCTTCCACGTGAGTTAATGGTTTTATCTACTGACTTTCTTTGTTGTTCTTCTCTTATACGTATGTTAAGATCCCCTAAAATAATCGGGTTCCTTATGTTCTCCGTAAAAAGTAATTTTATAGGGTTAAATTCCTCATTCCAACTTGTACGTCTAACGTAGACTGGTATGATGTTTACCCCAATATTATTTATCTTTAAAAATAACAAAATATTGTCATTTAAAATTTTGAACTCATGTTTTATATTATTCTCCATCAAGTCTTTTAGCACTCCACATAAACATCCTCCTGGGGCGAAGCCAAATTTACTATTTCTCTTTGCTGTTTGCCAAAATGTATTAAAATGGATGAATTTAGTTGAGAAATTGTTAAAGTCTTCAGTCTCAACATGTGTCTCTAGTAGAAAAACACGTGACTTTCCGCTATGTATTCAAAAAAGCCATAATGCAGACGCTTGTTCTCTAGCCCATTTACATTATAGACAATTATATTTACATGTAAATTTAAATTTCCACAAATATTCTCCACGTTATCCATAGCAACTTCTTTGTCATTTGAATTTGCTTCTTTAGTTTTTGTTTTATTTAATTTAGTTGATTTATTTAATTTCATTATAAACACTTTAAACTACAAATATGTACACTCAACTGTGATTAAAGTTACAATGATTGAGAAATCAGTATTCGCGTTTCATACTCGTTACATGTATTTACAAAAAGCTTTCATTGCGATTTCATAACAATTTAAAATTTATTAAATTATTAACTTACGAGAAACAATATTACATATAGAATAAAAATAACAAATACATCTAATAAATACTTACAAGCATACGTACAAAACTATCCCAGCAAACACAGAAATACACCATATGTATTGCCAAACGTATTGCCTGGATGAAAAATATTATTGCGGCAATAATCGATTTCGTATTGCGGAAGATACTTCCTTCGGGAAGAAACGTGTCTCGATGGCAATACACCTGCGCAATACGAAAGCGATACTTCTAGATGATAAACTAGCAATATCGCCAGATAACCACTTATAAGAAAATAGGAAGATATCACCAAAATAGCATTAGGAAGATCAAAAGAAGAGTTTGTATTTTTTAAATTAATGTTCCTGGAGATTACGCCCTTTTTTTGGCACCAAAAAGGAGGGGTGTTATAAGTTTGTAGTGTGTATTTGGTGTCTGTGTATCTGTTAGGGTATTCACTCGAATAATGTTTGCTCGATTAATCGAATAATTAAAGTCAAATAATGTTCGATCAAACAAAAAATTTAAATTTCGAGTAAAAATTTATTCGAGTAATTTAGGTCGATCCCGAATTGTGTGTGTTGGGGCTGGGTTTTGCGGCTATGGTGGGATGTCCCAGAAGGGGGAAAACTATATGTTTTCCTTATTCTGTGACGGTCTGTCGTGGCAGCGGGTTCGACTTCGACATACACAAGGAGTTGGTAGTCTCCCATCGGGCGCGTCCCCAGGTGGCGGATAGGGGGAGGCATGTCAACGGCCCACTTAATACGCTGCACAAGCGGTTACCTGTGCCGCTGGCATGGCTCGGGTCAGTCCTAGGGCTGAGTGGTCTCAATAAACCAGGGGAACACGCAGAGCTAAGCCTGGCCAAGGCCCTATACTCATGAATCAATCTCACAAATGGTATCTCCCCGGAAAGGCGCGCAACTCTACTAGGTTGCCGTCTGGTCCGGATGAAACCATACGAGAGGGGGCATTCCTAAAGCGACTCCCGACCGCGATCGACATTCCACCATGAATGAGCTCTCGGAAGGGAATCGCCCTTTGACGTCAAGGGAGCCATATGATACACCTTTAGGTGGTCATAGGGCTCACCTGACGCCAAGGGAATGTACCCACACTGCACTCGGGAGTGCTCCAAACAGGTACTCTCGTTCGAGACCGACATTCCGCCATAAATGAGCTCTCGATTGGGAGTCTGCCTGTTGGTACCCTGCGAGTCGTGTGATACACCTACAGGTGATCACAGGGCCCACTGGGAGCCAATGGAATGACGCGCTTCCCTGTGTAGTGTTGTTTCTGTATAGGACCCGCGGACCAAAACTACCCCACTTGTAAGGCAAGGTGGTAGGCAGCTGTGCCGAGGTCCTGGATGGCTGGTCAGTGGTTAAAGAAGACTCAGTCGCTAACAGCTCCCCTCCGACGCCAGGGCACGGGTCGGTTGTAATAGTCAGTCGCCCAATCCATGTACGCCGTCCATGCATGGATGGTCCAACCCCTTACGCGCTTACTCGTGGGAATTATACGAACAACACAAAAATAAAAACAAAAACAAAACAAACAAAAACATCTGGGGCAAGCAGCCGAGCGGACAAAACCGTACCGGCTGGCTGTCCCAAACCCCTTGCGATTCCACTCGGAAAAGCAAGGTTACTGCGCAGCGTGTCCTTGGACGTAAGCCCAAGTACATCAGCTGCACACAAAAACCGCGCTGACGACAAATCAGTGGCCTTGAAACCGGGTGCGCCGGCTGGGAAAATCTCAGCTGTGCCACATGCACCCTCCTTAAAATCTACTGCGGGTGCGCCTGCTGAACCAAGTTCAGTTGTGCCACATGCACCTGCCAACAAACAACAACCCGGTGCGCCGGCTGGACCAATTCCAGCTGTGCCACATGCACCCACACAAACTATGACAGCGGATGCGCCGGTTGTATCAACTGTGCCAAGTTCATCTGCCACAACAACAACAGAGACTCAACCACGTGATCGGAGTTTCCTGTCACGTAAGGCCTTCTCCGTATTACGGGCTGCTCGACGCTACATCGAGCAGTTAGGCAACAAACCGGCCGAGACCATGACTGGTGAAGAAAAATATTTCCTGGCGCAAAATTTTCTCAAAGCACGACATTTGAATAGTGAAAAAACCCTATTTTAAAGAATCAGTTTATGATCTAATTTACGTAGAAATGATGTGTTTTCTTTTGTTTTTATTATTAAAATATGTAAAAGCGAAAAAAACTTTTATTTTGTGTTATTTTTGTCTACAAAAATATACAAAAAACCGATTAAATTCAAACATTTTCCGATTAATTCGAATAATTTTTAGCAGTAAAGCTTACTCGAATAACTCGAACGAAATAAAAGTTTTACTTGATTGCTCGAGTAATTTAAAAATCTCAATTTCGATTAATTGATTAATCGAACAATTGAAAAGTCGATTAAAATGAATACCCTAGTATCTGTGTGTCTGGCTGTTCCCTAGTAGAGCCTAAATCCTCTTGAGTCTGCGTTAGTGGTACCGTAGCTCCCAAAAGTCTAGATCGATTTAAATTTTTTTTGTTTAAAAGCTTACTTCATATAAAATCTTCTAATCTATTTTTCGGTCCAGCCATTTTGAAGTTATTATCATCCATTTACTTCGGGACTTTTTAACATTTTTGATTTAATGTTATTATAAATTTTTTTTAAATAAACTTTACTATTTTAAATATTTTTCCTGTCTACATTTTCTTAAAAAGAAAGAAAATAAAAATATTACTTTGATTATTTTCATCTTGATGACAATTTAGGGAATTGCTAAACTATTGCCTTAGGGGATATCTTCCAATTGTTTGCAGGGATGTATATACATTAGGGTGGCCCTTACTAAAAGAAATCGATTTCTCCCACTCTCACCCCCCCAGTTTGGTGACAATTGGAAAAAAATTTTCCTGCCAAATTTTCAGGTCAATCGATTGGGTTTAAGACGTGCCGCCAGCCCGCTCAAATTTGGGAAAAATCATAATATTTGGCTTTCTTGCCTTGTAACTACCAAAATTTTAATATCACAAAAAAGTTTTATAGAAGGAAAATGTTGCTTGTGAATTTCGCAACATTTCATTTCCTAAGAACTTTTCTATTAATCTAATAGTTAACAAAATAAAAATGAATATTTTAAACATCATTAGCTTATTTTATCGCTTCATTCGTCCGCCCAGCTCATGACAACTAAATCACAAATTTACAATGTTTTGAAATGGCTCACCTGAACGTGGTGTCCTATGTTATTTGGGGCGCTGAATCCGAATCTGGAAGTCGGTTTAAATTTTTTGGTTCTAGTTTTCGAGATATACGCTTTTTTAAAAAATGCAGCAGTTGCACATCAAATGTTTACATAACTGGATAACAGGTTACCCTATTCAATTAAAACCGAAAACCAAATTCGACAACAATATTATCTTTATGTCACACCAATATTTTTTTAATTAACTGAGGTAGTTTCAGAGATATCGTGAAAATTGTGACAAAAAAAAATATTGTTTTCAAAATTTTTGCTTTTCACCCATTCAGAAAAAAAATTAAAAAGTAACAAAAAAATGTCTCAGTATTTTTGCATAGACATATAGAAAACTATATTTCAAACAAAATAAGGCATTCTTCATTAAAATTGATCCACAACTTCTGATTTTATTCACGACTAAATATGCAGAAAATTGGAAGCGATCAAAACATGTGTTAATTAATTTACAATGACAAGAAATGTTAATATAACTGGAAAACAATATTATCTTTAAGTCGCACCAATACTGTTTTTTTATCTGCTTAAAAGTTTCAGAGATATCGTGAAACTTATGTAAAAACAACCTTTTGTATAAACATTAATAAAAAGTAAAAGGCCTTGGCACATTTTTACACTCATGAAAATCTGAAAAAATGTACTTACTTTCATTTGTTTACATATCACTCCTTCATTAATCAAAAAGGCTAACCAGGGAATCCGGAAATATGACGTAAAAATGTGTTTTATGCGCATTAAATATGCACATAAAAATATGCTCTAAAAACTTTAAAAATATGCTCTTAAAAGGGTATACAAACGTTATAATTTCGTTAATATTTTTTTATAATATTCATTTCTGACACCACGCAATAAGTATATATATAGTGTTCTGTATATATATATAGAGTCGATTTAACAATGCTAGGCTTGCTTTTATCTGTTCGTATATAAAATTATGGGCACCAAGGCCCCACATAATTTATGGACTTACATTTTTACTTATACATACATCGCACGTTTTGCATCGTATTTGCAAAGCGCGATTATTTTCTTGTTTTTTTTTTATGTAAATATGTAAGAGAGCAATTTCGAAAAAATTGGTATTGCTCAAAGAATCCCCGAAAAGTAGTTAAAATTGGAAAATCTTTGAATAAACTCGGGATAAATCAACCGAATAAATAACATTTTTAAGAAATTGGAAATTGGCAAGTTTAAAATCACCAAAGAATAAATGATTAAAATTAAACAAATTACTGAAAATTTTAAAGTTTTTTTCGATTATAAAACAGATTTTGTTGCTTCTACAAATATGCATATTAATATTAAAAAAGAGCCAAAATATGCAGAAAAAAGCCAAATATGCCACAAAAACTAGAAAGATGTCATAAATCTGCGGCTAAGTCTGCAATATGCAAAAAACATGCTGTAAAGCAATATTCTTAAAAACTTCTGCAACGTAAAAATAACTTCTTTTTAGATTTGTGTGTGCGTTATTATGCAAAATTCGCTAAAAAAAATACGAAAACACACTTCAACTTTCAAAGTTATTTTCACTTTTTGTAGCGTGCGGAACACAACTTTGTGATCAATTATTTCGCAACAAATAGCTGTTAAAAAATTATGTTTTATACATTGCGAGAGTACAATTAAATCCCACTAAACACTATGCATAAGTTGAAGGTATCTCTTTTGAAAGACCAAAAAAATTTTTATATTTTAATCTGAAAACGCATACGAATGTAGCGATCGTTACGGAGGATTTACCCATATACAACTTATATTTGTATCTCACATTCTTCAATTACTATTTTCTTAAGACGATTTTATTATTATTTCTCGTTGCAAATTGTTTAATACTATCGCCATTCCGCGTAGAAGGAAAAGAGTAAATGATAATATTGTTTACAGCCGTTTTACACTATCTCACAAGCCGTTCGACTTCTGCAGAAAATATAGTGAATTTATGGAAAGTTTTAAAAAAGCAATAACAACATATTATATCAGGGTTGCATTTTCTGCAGAAGTCTATAACCGCTTGTGAGATAGTCTAAGGGCCATTATTATAACTTGACAATAGCTAAAGTAAATATGTTATCGGACAGATAACTCGTTTTTCATTATTATAAGTAGACTTTAGGCAAAATCTTTCCAATAAGCTAAAGGAAAGTTCTTCTTGTCTTTAAATTTAATGTGAGGTTTATACTATTGGAGCTGCCATAGTTTTTGAAAGTATTCAAATAAAAGAAACATTGAAACAATTTTCGAGCATAGTTTTAGGAGGAAAAATATACATTTTTTTCCTTTGCTGTGTGTATTCAAAGTATTTTAAAGTAACGCCTAAAGGTGGTAGTCGATGTTTGCTCTGGTATTGCCATGTATTTTACAGGGAAGTTGTAATAACAAAAATAGTTACAGGTCACTGTATTCCTCAATTTAGCTGGTTAACTTTTACAAATGCGTACTTTACAGGCAAGTTGTAATAACGGGCCTAAAACTATGTTTAGCGTTAGTAGCTAGATATTTGTTGTCTTTCACAATCCCAATTAGCGGAGCGTATTTTTCTCGATTTTTGCGTTCTATTCCTTATAATTAAATACTTCCTAACAACTAGTATTCAAGATAAAGCGTGGAACATGGATGTTGATAAGAGGATATATCGACTCTCGAAAACAATGACTGTTACATTCTGATGATGTTATTAGTATTATTTGAGGAGCTGAGAAGCAAAGGGTTTTAAGTGTCAAAACTACAAAAAATCGAGTTAGATGCTAGAATCAACACTTAATACTAATATCTAACACTTTCCAAAAATTCAGACCTGTATGATGACCTTAAAAAAACTGTATGTATTACAAAGCCAAAATATTAAGCGTATGAAATGTATAGGAAAAATAACTTTGAAGCGTAATTACTCAGAACTTTCTTTTTTACATTTGTAACCTTTTGCCCACAATTAGAAAATAACACTATATGTGTATACGTAATGCAGACCTTTTTTGCTGAAAGCGCTGCCCAAAGATAATCTGGGACAAAAACTATGTACATAAGCCAATACACTTCTTCCTTTTCAAATAATACCGCGTTCATGGCTAAATTATTTAATTCAATGACCGTTTCTTTGATTTGTGGAAACCTTCAAACTGCATCAGAAGTTTGAGCTTAATCTTCACTTCTTTCATAGATGCAGTTTCCAAACATAACAAAATCATAAACTGAATGCGAGTTTATTAAATATGTTGTTCATGTGATGCCGTGTAACAGTCAATGTTAATATAATACATGTTGTTGTAACACCCTGTCGTAACAATGTGCATACATTATATTTACTATAAATTAAAGCACGACCAGGAATAATATGACGTGTAAAAAATCAAATGAAAAGCCCGCTTTAATCTAACAAGAAATTATAAAAAAATTAAAAGCAGAAATAAAACCGTATAAATTTATGAAACTTTTTTGCTTGTTGCTTGGCTCACAATGCAGATGTTCAAAAATGCTTGTAGACATTTTTTACTATCGACTTTTTCGTTTTTTTTTTGTGGTTTTCTACTTTTCTTTTTGGCTCTAATTTTGCGAACAACTTTAGTGTGTTTAATACATATCAAGTAACCAGTTGTTCTGAAGAAGTCCAAATTAAATATAAAATTGAGTGTTCTGTTTCTCTTCCGATGGGGTTTTTTTGAATTTGGAACGATTTTCCGTCATCCCACGTCAAATTTGGTTTGTAAACAGGTTTCGGCTATGTGCCATCTTCAGTGTTCTATTGAATACTAAATGATTTAGGATTTAGTATTCAATAGAACACTGAAGATGGCACATAGCCGAAACCGGTCTGTTTACAAACCAAATTTGACGTCGGATAACGGAAAATCGTTCCAAATATAAAATTGGTTGATCTGTTCTAAACTAATTTTATTCGATTCTTATTTCCTAATTGTCTTTTGGTATTTTTAAGGGGTTTCAATAATCTTGCGCCAAGTTAAGTCATAATATAATTTTTAATTATGCAAAACTTTTCTTATAAACTCAATAGAAATTAGGCATAATTTACTTGTTCTGGGGGTGGGGGGATAATATCCTGTTTTTCCCCTTGTAGCAGCGACAAGTAGTAACTCATATTTGCAATAAATGTATAGATAATATCGACCATATGGTAGTTTGGCACCATTGCATGTTATCCCAGTGAAAAATTAGCTTCCAAAGAGTCAATAAGATCCTGAGCTTGTGATCCGGAAGTGGTTACAGCACCGATCATTTCTAATGATTTTTACATGAGCTTGTCATTGTAAAAAGTTGGGTTTTCTGATTTCTATCCAATGGATTTGAAGTCATATTCACACTGTGGAGAAAAAAACAATTACTTGGAACTGCTACAAATGTTATTTGTCCCAAAGTATACTCTTCATTATAATGTATAGTATGTGAAAACTGTATTCATTCACCCCTATTGCGAATAACTATTCGCGTGAAAAAACTCGAAAATTTTCTGATTTTCTACCGTGAATGTGTCCCATAACAAATTTTTTGGGAGTACATTCACAAACTTAAAAAATGTATCATCCCCAATGTTTACCAAAATTCACAACGAGAAGCGAACATGTAAGTGGTAATTTTTATTTCAAGGAATGACTCTATTGAATTGTATATTTGTTTTATTTTACTGCATGCATTTTCACTACGGTAGTTATAGCGAACATATTACCGCTAGGTGGCAAGTTTTCCTCTAAAACCGTCAACAGCTATCGGAATCCATCTTTGTTCAACCTTGGA
Organism: Panzeria rudis; assembly: GCA_956483635.1. Taxonomy (NCBI): domain Eukaryota; kingdom Metazoa; phylum Arthropoda; class Insecta; order Diptera; family Tachinidae; genus Panzeria; species Panzeria rudis. Next base: position 130,180,216 of record OY101448.1, read on the forward strand.
GTCTGTAAAGAACATTTTATTTAGAGACTGACGCACTTACATCTGTATTATTTTTACTTTGTCTCCATCAATGATAGTGGATCCCATTCATCGCATATACTATATATCTTCCCTGCAATCTCTTTTAGCAGATCTTCTCCTCTTCCAGCACAAGAAACCGCAGATACATGCCATTAGTTTTTCCAAAGTGTGTATAATGCATATATTACTTTGACAAGTATGCAAATTATTTGTATAACACTAACAAATAATTCACAATAAAAACGTTCCTTACCAAAAGAAATCACAATAGAAACTTTTACTTCCAAAATATTCGCGTTGCCAATTTGTTTACAATGGGAATATAAATTTCCTCCCAAACAACTTATTCTCATAGCATTTGCGATATTTAATTTTAATTAATTATTATTGTGGATCCGAACCGAAAAGTCAACTTTGTAAAGTACAATATAATTTAATTATATTACATTTCCTGTCATGTTATCTACAAAGAGCTGTAGGGTATTTCGAAAACCGACACGAAACAAGCAGACATAATGTCTTGTGATATTGTTCATTCAAGTAAAATTAAAAAAAAACTTAAAAAAATGCAATAAACACTTAAGACAAGCCATAACTAGGTTGGCATTTGACAGGAAAATTTGGCAACAACGATAAATCGAAAAGTGAAATAGAAAAATGGTCAATATGAACTTCAAATAAACAAATAATTAAAAAAATGTGTGCCGAAAAATTTTAGTTAATAAAACACAAAAGTATAACAGGCGGTGATATTATTAGTTAAAGAAAATACAGCATTATCAAACAAGGTTGAGGAAATCATAGTCTAAAGCAGGGATTCCCACCTCTTCACAGTGGGTTGAAATATAGGTAAACTGGGAATTAATTCAGGGAAGCCCATTATTATCGATATTTGTATTTTTTGGAATAACTTTCTGTTTTTATTCTCTTGCTAAACAAACTCAACTACATACATACGTATATACTTAACACCAAGCTTTCGATCAAGACACAATCATACCATGTAGGCTCGCTAGTACGACATCTACAAATAACACAAGCATTTGGTTTTTGGAATATCATTGTACGATGTCAAAGCAAAGCGAATCACAAACCAAATAAAGAAATTTTGACCTCCAGCCATGAAAAATATAAAAAAAGAAAGTCAACTTCGTCTCTTATGGATGCACCTGGCTTTCGATTGTAAACTATCATTCAATGATATAAATTTCAATATGTTATATATTGGAAGAGTAGGTTTATGTCATTGCTGCCCAAAATTATTTTGCAGCTGTATTGCTGGCAGAATTTTGAAGTACAGTAGAACACAGAAAAAAAATAAATATGCGCTTTGATTAAAAAATCCGAAGAATTGAGTAAAAAAAAATTAAGATTACAACCTATTAAAAAATTCGTATATCCAAGTAAACGAAAGTAGTTGAACTTTTTTTAATTTTCAATTAATATACATAATACTCGTATGTTAACAAAAAATTTACTTGAAATTTTCAAAAAAAAAAAATTTAACAAAATTATGAATTGAAATTATATTTTTTCTGTTGGGAAATTTCTAGCTAATTTGTTTTATGAAATTTATTATTTGACATATTGTCATAATTTTATTTTAAATGAAGTCTATTTGCTGATAGTCAAACATTGTCTATATGCATTTTATTGGTGCTTTACCAAATCGTCAGCAGACTTCAACCAGAACTTTGAAAATTCACAAACCCTTTATCTTTTTTATGCATAGACTTTCAAAAACCATTTGAGAATTTACAAATGATAATATTTTCGAAAATCACATAAGAATAAGATAAGCGTAGTAGGCTTAGAAACTTATAGCGCTTATCTTATTCTTTTGTGATTTTCGAATATATTATCATTTGTAAATTCTCAAATGATTTTTGAAAGTCGGTGCATAAGATAAAGGGTTTGTGACTTTTCAAAATTGTGGTTGAAGTCTACTGAGGATTTGGTAAAGCGCCAATGAAATGCATATAGACAATGCTTAACTATCAGCAAATAGACTTCATTAATTTGTTTTATGTTTGAATTTATTATCGATGATACACTTATGCTTTCGCTCTCGTATTAACGACTAAATAAAGAGTATAAAAAGAAATGAGGTATGGTTTCTAAGCAATTGTTTGGTGAAATGGATATATTTGGTTTATGTGCTCTTCTTGCTGCCGTTTTCCAACAGTGTTATTGGCCAAGTGGTAGGTGCGTTGGATTTGAAATCTGAAGGGGCTTAGTTCGATACTAGTTGAAGTTGACTACTAAAAGTGAGAAAAAATATAAAATAACGCAAATTCAAAAGTGTATAATCGATAATAAATTCAAACATAAAACAAATTAGCTACAAATTTCCTAACAGAAAAAATATAATTTCAATACATAATCTTGTTCGATTTTTGTTTTAGGAAAATTTCACGTTAATTTTTTGTTAATATCCTATTAGTATATTAATTGAAAATTTAAAAAAAAATTTCAACCAATTTCGTTTACTTGGATATACGAATTTTTAATAGGTTGTAATCTAAAAATTTTGTTACTCAATTCTTCGGATTTTTTTAATCAAAGCGCATATTAATTTTTTTTCTGTGTATATTATTTAAATTACTGTTAACTACGTTTTTTAAGTGGAGTTATACCACTTTCAGCATAACAGTCTATAGTTTTCGCAATTTTTAAGCAATTTTAGACTTTGCCGCTATGCCGCTGTTAGCAAGTTTCAGCGAATTTCCTGTATAGTTACAGATTTTTTTTTTATCAAAATTATGGCTTGTTTAAAATTTTTAAATTTTGCTTTTAAGAGAATACCTTCTCTTAACTGCATTTTTAGAGTATTTGTTCTTCTTTTCGTAGTATTTGTATGCATCTTTTTGCTTATTTTGATTTTAAAAGCATATTTTTTCTGGCCGCTAATTTTTAGAGCATTTTTCGCTTTTTATTTATGCTTTTCGCCACCTTCACACCTTGTAGTGCTGCAGATCAGTCTTTCGTGGCAATTGAACACGTAGCTCCTCGACTTTTATTCTATAATGGCTAATTTATATAAAATACATATAAATCCGTTGACCATGGCCGTTATTTTATCTTGTTTGTAATTAATTAGAAATAATTACAATATCTAGCAAATTAATCACTGAAGTTAAAAATAAGCCATTAAATGGAATTTCGGTGTACTCGCAAAAGGTTGAAAGTCTATTAAAAACTTGGATGATGTAATATAGCGAATATAGCAGTCTCACGTGTTTATTTTAGCCTGGCATTATTTGGCTTTTTAAGAAAAGAAACAGGATTTTTTAGAGCATATTTTCCATATTTTAAAAATTTTAGAGCATTTTTTATGCGCATAAAACTAAATTGTAGAGTATACACTCAAAATAAAGACGGATGTAAAGTTAACCAATTAAAATAGCTAACTTGCTGTTAATGTAAATTGTGGTTGCAATTTTTATGAACAAACAATTTTTATTAGTTAAAATAACTTTTTAAAGATGTGACTGAACTGCGAATGTACATAAATCTAACCAATTTAAGTCCCCTACTATGATTCACAACTAAATTCATAGTTGAGTTGTAGTTGTCAAATTCTTATTATGGATCACAACTCAACTCAACTTTCATCAAAGTGAGACAACTGCTTTTTATCAGTTGTGTTTTGGATTTTATTTCGACTATTGTTATGCTTGTCTCTGAGACGCACTTGACTGCTAGAAGTTCTTTTTAAAATCAACGGATATACTCTCTACGACACAAAGGACCCCCAAGGTAGAGCTTGTGGTGGCTCGGGTATACTAATAAAATCGAGATTAAAACACTACTTAATGAGTGATCATTGTGAATACTATCTTCAAGCAACTAACATCTGCATTGAAGCTTTTCATAAAAACCTGGTGATTTCATCAATTTACTCTCCTCCCAGGTACTCTATTACAGCAAATCAATATAGTAGATTTTTAAATTCACTAGGCCCACGCTTTTTGGCCGCCGGTGATTATAACGCTAAGCACACGTTCTGGGAATCTCGCCTCATCACGTCAAAGGGTCGCGTTTTGTTTGACACAATTTCAAAAATGCGGTTAAATGTTATATCAAGTGGGCAGCCAACTTACTGGCCAACAGATCACCGAAAAATACCTGATGTTATTGATTATGGAGTAGTAAAAGTTGTGCCCAGCGAAATGATCCAAGTTGAAGCATCTTCAGATTTGTCTTCAGATCACTCACCAACTATTGTCACTATATATTCACATACAACATATTCACCCACTTGTGATTTAGCGATGACAACCACACGTATAAATTGGTTGAAATACAAAAAATATTTGAGTGCTCATTGCCCAGAAAATATTCCATTAAAAACGCCTGCTGACATAGATGACTCTATTAGAATGTTTGAGGCAAACCTTAAGCAAGCTGCTCTAAATGCTACTACTACAAATCTTCAGGTGAGATATAATAAAATTTTTTCAGCAGATGTAGAACGGCTTTTATCCGAAAAAAGAAGAGTTCGTAGAGAATGGCAACGCTACAGATTCCCTCAGCTAAAATCTAGCCTGAAGGAATGTACTAAACAGCTGAAAACTCTACTAGAATATCAAAAAACAGCTTCTCTTCAAAACTTTCTGAATGGGCTCGACGCAACACCTCAAACAGACTATTCGCTATCGAGAGCAGCCCGAGGCCTCAAAAGACCAGTGATATATAAGCCTCCATTGCGAGCTTCGAATGGAGACTGGGCAAGAACTGACGCTGAAAAAGGTACTCTGTTTGTAAACCACTTGCAGAAAGTATTTACACCAAATAAGTCTGATACTATAGTTGAGCTGCCACCAGTCCCCGCTATACCAGATGTTACTTTGAGATTCAACATTCGTGAGATTGAACAGTATATTGCGGGCTTAAACTCGAAAAAAGCCCCTGGCGCTGATAAAATAAGTAATAAAATGCTCTTAGAGCTACCCTATACTGCAAAACGGATAATTCTATTTATTTTTAAAAGTATTTTGCGCCTCAAATGCTATCCCGCAGAATGGAAGGTTTCGCTGATTACCATGATACCTAAACCAGGCAAAGAACATACGAAGGTGGAGTCCTATAGGCCTATAAGCCTGTTGTCTAACATGTCAAAACTATTTGAAAAGCTACTTATGAGTAAGCCAACACCCATACTGAATCGTACTGGATGCATTCCAGACCACCAATTCGGTTTTAGGAGACAACATAGTACGATTGAACAAACACATAGACTCGTGAACGTGGTTAGAAAAACCTTCGAAGAAAAGAAATATTGTTCTGCGCTCTTCATCGATGTTTCTCAGGCATTTTATAAAGTATGGCACGCAGGTTTAATACAGAAACTAAAGCAAAACCTACCCGAAAACATCCTTAAACTTTTAGAAAGCTACTTAACTCAGCGAAAATTTGTTGTTAAAGAAGGTAATTTTCAAAGCCCTCCGCAATCCATTGAAGTCGGAGTTCCTCAAGGCAGCATCCTCGGTCCTGTATTATATCTGATATATGCCTCTGACTTGCCGGTAAGCAGTAACATACACATATCAGCATTCGCTGATGATACAGCTTTTCTAAGTGTTCACTAAAGCCATCTAGAAGCCACCCTCAATTTGCTAGATTATATACCCCAGTTGGAACAATGGCTAAAACAATGGCGGATAAAAATTAACGAACAAAAATGTCTACACATTACTTTTACATTGTGCAAAGAAACCTGTCCACCTATACAAATAAATAACCAAACTATACCTCAACACACTGAAGTAAAATATCTCGGTGTTCATCTTGATCGTCGTCTAACATGGAAGTCACACATAAATGCAAAGGTGACCCAAATGAAACTAAAAGAAGCTCAAATGAATTGGCTCATTGGAAAGAACTCTACTCTAAGCCTAGATTGTAAACTTCTTCTATACAACTACATTCTAAAACCAATATGGTCCTACGGAATCCAGTTATGGGGCACTGCCTCGGCATCAAATGTAGAAAAAATTCAAAGGCAACAAAATAAAATACTCCGTACGATTACAGCAGCCCCATGGTATGTCAGAAACAAGCGAATTCATAAAGACCTAGATGTGCCGCCGGTTAAGACAGTGTTTTCTAAACACGTGACAAGCTACATAAAAAGACTTGACTTGCACCCAAATCCCCTAGCCCGAAACATCATTAACTTTAGAGGCCACACTCGGCTGAGAAGGAGGGACACTCTTGCTCTCAGCCGAACACGAGAGACGTAAACAACCAACCAAACAACCAAAAATTAAAATTTTAGAGTTAAGATTTGATCACTTATTGTTAGTTCAATTTTATTGCAGATACAATAAATTAATATAACAGAAAAAAAATTCGACTATTATGTTACTTTTGTTTACTTTTAAAATGGTGATTTCAAAGCGTGCCTCCTTATTATAGACGCCAGCCTATCCCATTTTTTCAACCAATTTGTTGCCATATGAATCATAATAGGGGCTTTAATAAAGCTTTTAATGTTTTACTGAATTGTAAATTAATAATTTGAGAAAAATCACGTTACAGAACTAGAAATAGTTGTTTGAAAAACTCCTAAAACAAAACATGCTTCACGTTTATCTCTAAATAAAAATATAATTTAATTGAAAAATTAAATTAAAACCGAACTCAAGCCAAAAATAATTAAAATTCTTGGGATAAAAATTAAACATTTAAAATTTTTATGGCTAAAATTATTCAACTTAATTTTTCACAATTTTTGTGGCTAAAACTACCAAATTTTAAAGTAATTAATAGAGAAAGCTGCAAAAAACGCAAGGGATATTTTTTGGTATTATTTGTAGCTTAACCAAAAATAATGTATTGCAAAATTTTTTTGTTATTTAACAATTCGATTGGTTGTTTTTACTGTTTTTTTTATGGGTTGGTGCAATTGTAACCAATAAAATTGGTTAAATATACCAATACATATTTTATTTTGGGTGTATATTTGATTCTCCTGATCATCACAGCAATATTATTCAAAATTATACAGAACAACTTTTGACATGGTCTCATTTGATCGCTATTCGTTTAAGTTATATTTTACTTTATTATTATTGTTTACTTACTTGTTACAAAAAATCAAGATTAGCAAAATTACCAAATTTACCTGTAAAGAGAATGGATTAAAAAACATTGGTTTATTAGCAGATATAAGAAAATCTTTCAAGAAAAAAATCCAATTGTATAAGTATTTTTCCGGTGTAACACATACATATTAGGATGGCTTAAAAAACTTTTTTTCTTTAACTTGAATTTTCCTGTATTATGAATCGATGCTGTATAGTCTTATACACACTGAAACTTTGTTATGAAGCGTTAAGAAGAGGCAGTGGGGGTTGATTGCGTCGAAAATTGCGTTACGTAATTGGTAACGGCACATTGACGTTTCTTTACATTGCTTGAGTATATCAAGAACCGGGAATAAAAAAAATCGGAACCAAAAAAAATTTTTCATTTTTTAAATTTATAATCGCAAATTTAATATTTTATTTATGGAATAGAATATTTATTGTTTATAAAAACACATTGACATGGATTACTGAGGGGTATTAGCTAGTTCCTATGCGCATTTCAGTGAGGATAAATGCAAATCGTCAGGGAACCATTACCCAAATTTTCGTATCCAACTTTTATTTAAATAAATAAGAAGCTTAAACAATATCAAAGCTTAAACATGAACACAGTAATCAATGATGTTTTTTTTTAGTTTCTTACTTGCCATATATACGAGTATATAGGTATATAAGTTTTTTTGATTTAGTACATTTTTACAAACTTCAGCCCTCGTAGACTACCGCTTTTCTATAGGGTCATCGATTAGCGATACAGGAAATTTGGAACAAATTAAAAACAAATTTTTTTTTCATTTTCACTCCGCCTTAATACATATACGAGTACAAAGTATGTAAAGTATGCGTGTTAACAAAACCACCTTGCAACTGTATTAATGTCAAGGAGTTACAATTATTGCAATGATTAAGCTATGTACAGACGATTGTCAGATCTGACAATATTGTAAGTAAAATGTGTTAAAAAGTTCTTACAATCGTGTGAACTGAAAATTTTTGTCTGACAACGTTGGCAGAAAAAGTATTGTCAGTCGATTTTAATACTACCCGCTGACAAAAAACTGTCAGACATCGCACAATGGTGTGATCGCATCGCGTTGCCATTGTCAGACATATTTTAATTGTCAGATGTGCGAAGTTTCTGCATCTGACTATGGGAATAAGGAAAATAAATGAAACTATACAGCTAAAATAGTTAATTGCTTCTTTATGTTTAATACTAATTTATATTTTTACTTTTTAAAGTTAACACAAGCATAGATGATAAATAATTGATAATTTCTGTTAAATGATCTGAGTCTGGCAGCGCCAAACAACAGATCTGACAATTTTTGCATCTGACAATCGTGTGAACTGCCAATTTATTTACTGACGATATTGTCAGATAAACTTATTGTCAGACAATTGTCTGCCAACAAATTGTAAGATTTTCTAACAACTTTGATACAACAGTATGAACTAACAATATACCTTGTGCTGAAAATTTTTTATTGTCAGTACATTGTCAGCACATTGGCAGATCTGACAATATTGTAAGATCTGACAACCGTCTGTACAGGGCTTTAGTTTACTGTATTGAAATGTGTACAGCATCATAGCATGACCTTTGCTGTACATGTATACAAATATGTACTTGTTTTTTATTCTATCGATATGCATTGCCCTAGACAAAAAATCCTTGAAATTACATAGTAAATTCTAATGGGTTTACAATGCCTTGACACTTTACAAAAGCTTTAGTACAGAACGTATACGAAGACATAAAGAAACAGCCAAGCAAACACAATTTACTTATCATAATCTTTTCCAATGAAAAATCATATTAACATGACATTTGACAAGTATAGTATGCCATATTCCTATCCTACTTACAATGTGTTGAGTACATACCGATATGTATTGTACAATATTTACATTACATTTTACTAAATGCTAATGTAATCATCCAACCAAACCACCACGAGCCCAACTCATTCACTCACTAATTCATGATTCTTTAGCTAGAAGTCTATAAAAGTTTAATTCATTGATTTACATACAATTTCACACATTGTATTTAATTGACAAAGGGAAAAATTTCATGAATATTTGAAAGTTAAACAAATGTGCATGTACGTATCGTATCACATAATTGTGATATATTCTCGAGAACAGAATATTCATACATATTCAACCCAGTACACAATTTTATATGTATGATTTAAAATAACTTTTAATTTTTTACCCATGCATATTGGGTTGTGATTTGATAATGAAAAAATAATATTTACGGCCATTATTACAACGTGGCAATAGTTAAAGGCAGGATTCTGTAGGACGGATAAACAGTTAAACGGGGTCACCTCGGCATTCTGAAATATGTAAAGCCATGCTAATGTTTTTGATCTGATAAAAAAGAGTTTTTGCAAGTAGGTTCTCCAATCCAAGAGGTAAAAAAAGTTTACTACATTTATGGGTTTACGCTTACAGTTTATGAGATATTCGAATAAATTTATCTGACAATTATAAAAAAATTAAAATTTCAGCTCTTTTACTCACCTAAGTTCACGGATTTGCTAATGGGGAAGTCAAATCTTTTCAAATTTGCAAATAACTACTTTTTTCGTTGATTACTAACAAAATTATTAATATTCTAAAAAATTTTTTTTTCTAAAATCAATACGCACTCAAAAATTATACGCAGTTTGAATTAAAATTTCGAAAAAGTCGGTTTTCCCCGTTTTTTGATGAAAAAAGTGCGTTAATTATTTGTTAAATATATAATTTTTTGCAATAATACTTACACCTTATTTATACATATTTGAAAGGTAATATTATAAAGCAGATCACTGCAAAAAAATTTTTTTTAATTTACGTTATTGTCTAATCCAATAAATAGAAAAATAGAAAAAACAGCGCAAATACTGAAATATCAGATTGTGGGAATTTCTGGAATTTTTTGGGAGTTGCGGGGTTCCCAGAGGCATCTCTCATTTTTTTCTTTATTATTACTTAGTACATAAATTCCTATATAACTGCAAATTCGAAAATATCAATAATCACAAATTTTACAGCACGAAAACAGTTATACTTATACATACAACACTAGTTTTCGCCGTTGTTCAACTACTATGTGCTAGGGATGGGCAAAAATATCGATATATCGATATATTCTTAAAAATATATTCATATATATCGTCGATATTTTTAATTTCAATATATCGATACATCGATATTTTTTCAAAACATATCGACAGTATCAAATGCGATATTTTTTAAAATTTGGTTTTGTTTTTCGTGCAGTTTTTAAAAAAAATTCGATATAATTTTTATGAAATAGAATATTACTAACAAAACCTTTTGTTTTGGTTATAAAATTTTGCGTATTCAAATAATCATCTTTCTTTGAGTATAATTTTTGTGATTTACGTGCCATAAAATATTCGTGAAACGGAAAAGATGTTGGAAATTAACTCTTTTCAGCTTAATTATTTATAAGAAAAGTACATTTCGTGTTTTTTATTTAAAAAAATGTTGGGACTATATATGAATAATCATGTTTGAATATATATCGATATATATCGAAAAATCGATATTTGTTATTTGATATATATCGATGCCGATATATTTTTTTCACTTGCCCATCACTACTATGTGTACTCAAACTAAATATTAAGTAGACGTATGATTGATGTTCTGACCAATTAATAGGCTTTTCACATTCAACAACAATGAAATTTATTTGCTGGAGTTTAAGCATTATATATATGCAGCATTTCATTGGCGCTTTACCAAATCGTTAGTAGACTTCAAACACAATTTTGAACCGTTACAGACCCTTTTTTTAATGTACTGACTTTCAAAAACCATTTGAGAATTTACAAATATATAAATAGTTTTCAAAAATAAGCATAGTAGGCTCTGGAACTTTATTTTTCATTTTGTCTTATAAGTATTTTTATTATTATCCGATGAATTTCTAATTGTATAAAGGTGTAGCAAAATAAAATACATTCATATCGAATAAAAAATTATTTGCTGGGTTTTGTATAAGTTCCAGAGCCTACTATGCTTATTTGAAAACCATTTATATATTTGTAAATTCTCAAATGGTTTTTGAAAGTCTCTACATAGGAAACAGGGTTTGTAACTCTTCAAAATTGTGTTTGAAGTCTACTGACGATTTGGTAAACCACCATGAAATGCTGCATATAGACAATGCTTAAACTCCAACAAATAAATTTAATTTATATTAATTGTTAATTTTATTTACATACATACATATGTGACGATCCTGATAAAGAGGCGCCTTATCTTCCCAGCAAGAACTTTCAGTAGAACCAAAACAGCTGTTGGAGTAAGTTTAGGGAGAAAGGAGCATTAACTTCCCTCATATGAAATGCATTGGGGAAATTAGGATCTCCTTTCCGAAATGCTATACGTCGAATTTTTTTAAGTTTTTTGCGGTTTTGATCTTGAAGATAAAGTTTTTTTGATTTTATATGTTCACAGTTCTTTATGACCAGAGCTGCAACTTTGACTCAGAGAGTAAATCAAAATTCTGAACGGTTTGCAAGATATGAGCCTGAGAAAATGATCAGTTTTTTGCAAAAATGACACCAAGGCCCCAAATCTTTGAAGGCCCATAAAAAAAGTGAATGACCTGTCTTTTTTGTTTGGCCTTTTATCACGTAGTGGTGTCCGTATATGGTTATATTTCCATGACTTAAAAAATTACACACAGTGATATTAAGCGAATAATACAAAAAGTGGTGTAAATTATGCAAATGCTAAATGTCATTATATTTATAAAACTACAGCTGCTAGGGAAAAACTAATGATGCCATCGGAATCAAGAGATGAAAATGCATATTTGTATTTTAACAACAAAACTACTGTTCCTGATGATTTGGTAAAGCACAAATAAAATGTGAAACTTTCAGATAAAACTTAAGTTCAAACAAACGGAGAGTTATGCTTCGTACAAATTGGACATTTCTTTTGTCATTTCGTGGCGTCATATTTCAAATTAGCTTAATGCGAAAAAATGACAACATGCGGTCATTTTGTTTTTGTGACTCCAATATTGTCGCATTATTGTGACAACAATGCGCATTAGACGCGCAAACAGTTTGCCACACACCGAAAAACATCGGAAGTGGCAAACGTTGCCGCTAATACACACTATCGTGTTTGCTTGCGATGTCATAAAACAGTATATGTAGTGTGTATGTAGCATTAGTAAACTTTTAAATAAAATTGATATGACTAAACTTTGTGTTAATAGGGATTAGTACTTTATCTGGGGTCCGAATCTCTCAATATATGTACGTATGTTAAAAATATTTTAGAGGAAGCAGTTTTAATTATATATCAAAGAAAAGAAACTTTTTAGGAATTTCACCAAAAAACCCCAATGTATTTTTTAAATAGCCCCAATGAAAACCCCAAGCCCCAAATGAAAATTTTCATTCTTTTTTGTGATGACAATTCCCCTAATTTGAGGTCAGAACCCCTAAACTGGCAGCCCTGGCACAAAACAGAAACTGAAACAGATTTTTTTTTTGTCGGCGCAAATGTATGGCATTTCGTTTTCGTCGCCGATTAAGGTGTATGCGGAAGCGCACCCTAAACCTACAAAAACTTCGTCGATTGCTGCAAATTTCATTAAAATCGATTGATGTGAGACGTTCGAGATTTTTCTAAAAAATATGTAGTCGCCCTGGGCTAGAAAAGTTCGGCGGATAATTGACTACAAAGTTAGATATTTTCCATATTTTTATTATTAATTAAAAATGTTTATTTGATTTGATATTTTTAGGCTACGCTACTATTTGTAGCGATTTATTTGGCCCGGAAATTTCCATATCGCCATCACTAATTACGGCTTTCGCCTAAGGAGCCTCCTCCAAGAAACTCGCGTCGATCTGTACCGATGTACAGAAAGCCGGAATCCGCAAAATCTTCTCCTGTTTTGTTCCAATGAGTTTTGTTTGGTTTTCCACCACGATTTCAAAGTACGCTTTCTTAGAAAGCTAGGGTAGGTTATCAAAATAAGTTTGCATGCGGTTAACAACCAACGACACGAAACAGCAACTCGGCACCTTTGACTGCCGCCAACTTGCTAATCACATGCGGGGGTAAACGCAAAACTCTCGAAGGCCAATAAACGAACAGTGGTTGCATTTACGAAGTAATTGCCAACGACGCGTGATGTTAACTCGCCCAGAGCTGCTTTACGACTCAAAAATGTTTATTGTTTTTTTTATTTATTTGACATTTGTACCTTTAGCCCGCAGAGATGGAGAATAGAATGCAGCATTTTTCCACCTTCATGTCACTTCTACAATATAAGGCTTGTTTCAAACAAAATTTTTTAAATTTTATAGCCTGAATTATTTCGAAATAAAATCTAAGAAATTCTTCAAACTATTGTTTTAAATTTTTTACCATGACCACTTGCTTTATATTTAAGCGTAAAGTATAGAGAATAATTCAAAGTTATTTCAACAAAAATGTGGAAACGTAGTTGATTTCAGTTGATTTATATACATCAGAGTTTATTGCACAAACGAAGAGTCATTATTTATTTTACGGAAATTTATGGCATACATATATGATTATTGTTGATTATAAATGATTATGGGATGCAAAAAAAGAAGAATAAATAAAACAAAAAAAGTCAATAAAGTTTTACCAACATTTTTGCAATAACATATCTTTTTTGCATTTTAAGTGCATATTTGTATAAAACAAGTGTTTAAAATTATTTATATGAACATATGTACATATTTCAATAACGTTATATTAAAACTTACACAAAGAGTAGTGTGTTTTCAGTAAGTGTTTTTTTAAGATAAACTCTAACTCTATCTCTGATTGAGGTTGGTTGGATTAATAAATCAAGCCACCTACTTACGATATATGTATATAACAGTGGGAAAAATGCGAGACGTAGAACAACAATATATAAAATATATAAAATATCTAACAGAAACAATCTTAAGAACAGGGACTGTTGCTCGGAATTTAATAGCTAAAAAATTTATTTTTATTTTTACCTTCACGATTGCTACAACATTTTTAAAATTATCTTTAAATCGTTTTATTCACTCCAACTAACCCACTGTCTTCTAACTTGTTAACACAATGTTATTGCGATACACAACATTATTGCATACAGTAAAATCATCAATGCAATATGAAATAAATAACACGTAATTGTCATACAGTTTATAATCATTATATGAACCGTTTATTTTTAAAGTGGTATAAATGGGGACGTAACGATACGCCTTTTTGCCGATACGATACCGATACTTAAAAAAAAATATCGGCGATACCGATTCCGATACGCATATTAAAATTGAGTTCAAGTTTAAATTAATAAAACACAAGTAAGAAAATTTTTTTTTGTTAAACAAAATTAAAGTGTAAGAGATTACATATTAATATTTAAATTGATATCAACACAGCATAAAAAATTGTAAGTAATTTTTAAGGAACTACATTTTCATTGCTTCCAGAGAATCTACATTAAAAATATGCAGATAATTAGTAGAAAAGCAAGTACAATTTTATTTAAGTTATACAAAAATTCGTAATTCCTTTATAATTTTAAAAAGTACTCCCCATGCTTTTTAAAAAATCGATTTTTTAAAGGACATTTATCAACTAATATTCTTCTAAATAACTTAATAGCTCAATTGTTAATATTCTTCTAAAAGTTTACATTTATGAGCTTAAATTTACAAGAAAACACAGTTTTGCGTTTAAATTCGCATAAACATTTTTCATCCTTTTTTCCTTGAGGAAAAATCATTATAGAAGGCCGAAAAAGAAATTATTCCTAGCATCGCTTCCAGTTCGGTGAGTGGTAATCGAAAAAGAGAACGTCTTGCAATCACAAGCATATGTAAAACTAATTAGAAATGATCCAAATTTGCACTACTTCCGGATCGCAAATTCTACGTTATCATGACTTCTTTGGAGTGTCTTTTGTGCTGGGAATAATATTATAAAAACAACAAATTGAATTTGAATCCATGGTAATCTTAACAAATAATAAATTATTTTTTTACAAAATAACATCGTAAAATATTATTTATATTTAAAATTGATATTAATAAGTTTAAAAAGAAAGCATGGTGTCGTGGGACCATAGTTGCCAGATGAAATAGGGAAGAATTCGTCAAATTTCGAGGGAAAAATCGTCAAAAACGTCAAAATAATTATCCGAAATCGTCAAAAATTCATCAAAAGTAAAAAAAAACACTTGGATGCTAATAAAAATAATTTTGTATAGAAAGCTGCTTTATAAACAGAATAATAATTTAGTATGAATAACATAACAAATAAGTTAACAGTTTTTACACAAATTAAGAGATATTCTTAGCAATTAGGAGATCAACTGTGGTTTTAACCATGATCCAATAATACAGGTCTGTGCAAGAGATCAGCTGATGATCAGCTGTTCCTTTCTTTTCATGCCGAGGCTGTCAAGCTTCATATAAAAAAATATAAACAATATTTTTTATATATAGAGTTATTTTGACAGTCTCAAGAGGAAGGCGTTTTTTGCACTGCTGCACAGACCTGTATTATTGGATCATGGTTTTAGCTGAATAAACTGTATAATCACATGTTTAGTGTATTTTTTTTTAGAAAAGTAATATACATACATACACATTAATTAAAAAACATGAGACGATTATTGCAATAACTCGGTAAGCCATAAAAATAAAATATTGCATAAATCGATCTTTAAACAAGATTTAGAATTTTATGGTTTTTGCAATTTTGTATAAAACGTAGCATAATTATTTTCAAAATACCAGAATTTATCAAAAAAATTTCTTTAGGATGCAAACCTAAGGTACCTAGCAAGACGAGCAAGATGAGCACACAAAACCAATTTCTGAGTTATTGAACCAAGGCCTTCATATATTCACAACATTTTATCCGTTTCAATACTAATTTAAAAATGCAATACAAAAAACTTGCAGCGTTGAAATCCTTCGTGTGCATACACAAGTATCGCTCTTTTAATGTAACATAGTCATATATCAAAAGACGAAAATGTTCAAGTACTAAAGTAATTTTGACTTAGTTGCACAATCAACTTTTCACGATTTTTTGTGCAGATAAGTAAAAAATGCTGTCGGCTTAAATATACTTATCTGCCTAAATGTGCAGGTACACACAATTATTTAATGTGTGCATCTAACCTTGATTTTTTATATGAAAATAATTAAAAACTGCCAAAAAATATGTTAAATGCACAGGTATGCGAAGTGCACTTAAAATAAGACTTTGAAGAATAATCACAGAAAACAATATTTTGTGAATTTAAGGCAAAGTGCAGCTAAGATTGATTTCTTGTATAAAAATAATTATAAAATTTTAAAAATTTAAGGCATTTATCTTAAAAGTGCAGGTACAGAAAATGCACTTAAAAACGAATTTCTATGGGATTTTAAGATAATTCTGTGCAGTTAAGTCAACAGTGTTCTTAAACAAAAGACAGTTAAATCAAAACTAATGTATAGTAAAAGCGTTCATTAATATCCGCTTTATGCGTAAACAACTTTTCAGAAACAAGTCTTAATCTAAACCAAAGCTATAATGTAGCAAAAGCTGCAAAGTTCTTGATCATGACACAACTAACAGGTACACCCAATTCTACAACAATAGAAATTTTATTGCAGAAACTACTTAATTAGTTGTCAAAAACATTGAAAGAAGGATGAAATTATCAATCAGTGCAGGCTAGCTCTATAAGGAAATGTCAAATACTGTAAATAAAGGAATCTCTATACAGAGTTTGACTGTTTGAAGGCGGTGATGATATTATGACTATTACATTACTCAACTACGTTTGTGTTTAGGCGAGTGAGGTCAGCTGCTCTTGTAAATTCGCCTGTTAGATACGCTTTGTTCTTGATCAAGTTCAAAATAGTTTTAAAAGTTCTAAGAAATGGTGTCAACTTATAACTCTTAAAAATCGTCAAATTTAAGGTAAAAATCGTACAGTCGTCAAAATGCCATTTTTGACACCCAAAATCGTCAAAATTACGTGAAATCGTCAAATCTGGCAACCGTGCGTCGGACTCTGTGTTGGAACTTAGTTCCTTACATTATACTTACCTTGGAAATTACCCTTTACCCCCTAGTAGGCTTATTTTTTAAAATATATATAGCGCTTGCGGACTCAGATCTAACAATGTGTTAAATATCATTAAAATTGGCTGGATAGTTTCAGAGAGGGAGAAATTGCCCCTTACTCCTGCCCCAATTCCTGGTCTCATTTTTGAAAAAGATATCTCTGCCCATGTTTTAAATTTTATTAAAATTGTTTAGATAGTTTCAAAAGGGCAGACATCGCCCCTTACTCCCCATAGTAGTCCTATTATTGAAAATATATATCACATATGTGCTCTTCCAAACTCAGATCTAAACATGTTTTAAATTTCATCAAAATCGGTTACATAGTTTCGGAGAGGAAGAAATTTACCCCTTCCCGTCATCGTGCTCCTATTTAAAAAAAAAATTTATATCCTATGTGCTTTTCTAGAATCAGACATATCTATGGTTTGAGTTTCATCGAATTCGGATAGATAGTTTCGAAAAGGAAGAAATTTCCCTCTACCTCCACTCGTGTTTTTATATATAGGCTATGTCTTCTGTTAGACTCAGTTCTATATATGGGTAATTCCATGTCAAATCAACTAAGTGTTAGACACGACTACTTTCAATTTTGATGAAATTTGGTCACATGTTGTGATTCATCCTATAACGAATTTATATTAAAGGAAAAAAATTAAAAATGTTTGTTTCAAACGTTATGACATATATAATGACATTTTGCATTATTTCGCCAAATTTACAGAATGTGTTCAGCTTAGTTTTTAAATATCTCTAAAACTATTTCATATACAAATATGTTTTGTATGCCATTTTAAGGAGGACATTTGCGGTAACAAAAAATACATAGATAAAAATCTATTTTGGAAAAATGACTTATCTGCAAAGTTTTGAAAATTTCTTATTTTTTATATAATACCTCTAAATGTTCTTAATAACTCGTGAAAATTTTGGGGAGGTGTTTTTTTATTTTTTGAGATATGAATTTTTCTTTCGCAACCTTCAACAATATAGTATCAAAAATAATTTAAATCTGTAATTTTGAGGAATATCCATATTAAACTTAATTTCATTTCAAGTTTGTGAAGGGGAAAAAGTAATAACATTGACAAATTTGTGTATTTGTTTTTTCAATGAAATTTTATGTCGAAATTTTGTGTTAAAAAGGTACACTTTTTGTCATATCTCAAAAAAAACACCTCCTTAAAAATTTCAGGATTTTTTAAGGACGTTTAGAGATATTATATAAAAAAAAATTCAGCAAAAAAATATATAGAATTTTTGATTTAATCAGTTTTGAAAGTTTCAAAACTTTGCAGATAAGTGATTTTTCTAAAAAAGTGTTTGCTCTATATATTTTTTGTAGTCCCAAATGACATACAAACCAATCTTGTATATAAAATAGTTTTCGATATATTTAAAAACTAAACTCAACACTTTCGGTAAATTTGGTAAAATAATGTTATTTTGGATGTCATAAATTCTGAAATAAACATATTTAATTTCCCTTTGGCATAAGTTCGTTATAGGCTGAAAGAAAACATCTGAACAAATTTCATCAAAATCGAAAGGGGTCGTGTCTAACTATTAGTTGATTTGAGATGAAATTACCCATATGTTTTGTATTTTATCAAAATCGGTTAAAGTTTCTGAGAGATAGAAATTTCCCCCAACCGTCGTTGTTCTATTTTTTGAAAAATGTATAGCCTATGTTTTCGTTTAGACTTAGATATATCTATGTTCTGAATTTCATAAAAATCGGTTACATAGTTTCGGAAAGGTAGAAATTGCCTCCTACCCCTCTTCAGCTCCTATTTAAAAAATAAATGTACATCCTATGTGCTTTTCTAGACTCAGATCTATCTATGTTTTGAAATTCATAAAAATTGGATAGCTTCAAAGAGGAAAAAATTTCCACCTACCCACCCCCTGATGGTTCTATTTTTGAGAAATATATAGCTTATGTCTTCTTTTAGACTCAGATCTATCTATGTTTTGAATTTTGTCAAAATCGGATAGATGGTTAGTTTTAAAGAGGATGAAACTTTCCCCTACCTCTCTCGCGTTACTATTTTTGAAAAAATGTTTAGCCTATGTCTTCTTTTAGACTCAGATCTATCTACGTTTTGAATTCCATCAATCTCGGTTAGATAGTTTCTGAGAGGCAGAAACTTCCCCCTACCTCCTCTCGCCATCCTAATTTTTAGAAAACATATAACCTATGTGTCCTTCTAGACTTAGATCTATCTATCTTCAAAATATCATCAACATCGGTTCTGTGGTTTATCCGTTAAAGCGCAACAAACAAACAAACAAACCTACTTTCGCATTTGTATAGCTAATCTAGACGGACGATATGTTGAATCAGCCTATTTATGGTAAAAAATGTATTTCCAGTGCCAACATATCGTGTGGACACAAAAATTTTTCAACATTCGTATGCTTAACCACATATGCCGGCCATTTTTTAACGGTTTCAACAAACGTGTGTTCACGACTTTAGCATATCGTGCAGACACCATATTTTTACATTTTAACAAATTTACTACGTATGCTGACAGATATGTTATTTGTTGAAAAACGTATGCAAGTTGTTCAGCATAGAACAAATTTTATAGCATATAGAATTTATAGTTCAGCTCAGCTATCATAATATGAGTGAACAATGTTGCCTGATTCGCCACGTGATATTGCTTTCTGGGATGTTAACAATTTCTTGCGTATTTCGCTATTTTCGCGACTTATGTGATTTTCTTATTCTTTACAGTTTAGTAATTTCTTAAATACATTTAAGCAATTTTTTGCGTATTTTCAGTTTTTCGCGTTCTTTCCGATGTATTGCTTTTTTGTTGTTTCAGCGATTTCTAATAAATTTTAGGTCTTTTTACCAATTTTGCAATTTTTTACCGCGTTCGCGATAGAAATGAATTTTTTCGTCAAGGTTTCAGATTCTTTACAGTTTAAGTGATTTTCAAACGATATTAGACGTTGCTAACATGCGGCTGTTGGAGAGCTTTTGCGAATTTCCGCCGATTTCCTAATTTTAAAGTTTTATGGCTTTTTTAAGAATTGCAATTTTTCGCTATTTTCGCCGTAGGCGTGATTTTACCAGTTTTTGATTTTCCTACATTTTTAGGCACTTTGCAATCTTTAAAATTTTAGCAAGGTTTTGCCAATTTTTATAGTAGATATTTGTCATTTTTGCTCGAGCTTCTTCCAGTTTTAGCGAACTTTAATTAGCTTTAGGGCTTGTTTCAATATTGAATTTTTTGCGAACCTCTGCTACTGTCGCGATAGACGATATTTATTTTCGACCTTTTTAGAGCTTAAGCGATTTTTAATCTATTTCAGTCGGATATAACTATTTTCGCAATTTTTTTGCAAATATTCGAAAATTGTAATTGTACAATTTATGCAAGTGATTTTTGCCGAGTAACTAACTATACGAGTATACCGCCAAAAGTCAATACTGAATCATCATGAAAAACAAATTCAGTCAGAATAATGCTAGCGATACATCCTTTGATGACATTATATCTTATTTTTAAAAATTACTTTCGCACTTAAAAAATTAATTTTGCACGAAAAGCGATGATTGATACAAATGAGTAATAAAGAGTATAGTCAAATTTATTTGAATTTTATAAAAAAATTTTTACACGAATCTGCATATACATATATATCATCATAATGAATTCAACACATCATGTACCAGCAAAAATATCCGTCTACCGGAAGCAGGTTTGTAAGTGAGAGATTTCGGTACTCTCCCTTACCAACCTGCTTCCGTATTACATGAATTTTGTATGGGATGTCCCACTTGGTAGGTCTGGAGGCATGAGCTTCTTTTTGCGCATCTTAGATTAACCTCATGTATTTTTTTTTTTCACCTACAATTGGATACATTTTTTATTTGAATTTATTTTATGTTGTTTTTATATTTATTTATTTATGTATTAAGTGGTAAAAACACAATTGGAAACTACAATTACTATACAATTTACTTTTATTAAATACTTTTTGCTCTTGTATTGAATCAGGAATCGATCCCACGATCTCCGCATGGTAGGCTAGAACACTAACCACTAAGCTACCGAGGCACATTTATTATCATCACAATTCAATGGAAGAATAAAAAATCAAATTGCGAGTTAAAATAACAATCGCATCCATATTTGTATCCACGTAAGCGAGAGAGGATGCACTATAAAAAAGTTTGAGTTGAAAGAAAAACACTTCGGGTTTAAAAAACATGAAAAAAATCATAAATAGCCGACCACCTTTCTCGTGTGTGCATTAAATTTCTTCATTCGCTTACGTTATTGCAGCCTCGTAAGGCAGAGGGGATGCACTATGTGCTTTTGCGCATCTCCGAAGCCCTTCTATTTTATCTTAGTGCATCCTTGCACCAAATTTATTTTTGCTGGGGTAGACGCAAAAATTGTATGCTAACTGATATGTTGACATATCATTTGCTGTTATATGTTGACTTAAAAAAATTTGGTACTATCAGCATACCGTGTAGACGCTGAATATATTAAATATGCTGAGAGACACATTTGTTATTTTAAAGCATATGAGTGTTAGCATATATTGGCTGACTCAACATGCCGCTTAGATTAAGCTTAATATTAGAAAAGAGAGTTAGCAGAGACACCTTCAGCTTTCACTTCCCCGGCACTTTCCCAGAAAATTACGGCAGCACTAATATCTAAAAGTCCACAGTGGCAACACCATTATGCTATGTATTTGTTAGAAGTACTTGCAACCAGTATTCGCGACCAGTATTTTTTTCATTTTCAAACATTTGTTGTTTTACCCCCCAAGCACTGATTTTTGTTATTCAAGGCATTGATGTGCATGGAGCGCCATAAGGAACTTACGTTCAAAAAAAGCAACTAATTGAATTTAATTCATTGTAAGATTAACAAAAAATAAATTATTTGTTAAAAAAATCTGAAAAAATTTTAAATAGTATTATTATATCGATAGTAAAATATCGTCGATACCGATGTATAGGAAAATATGAGCGCCGATATATCGGTATCGTTTCGGTTACATCCGTAGGGATAAGTATATTAATTAAAAATATAATATTCGATAGTTGGACATGATAGGGACGATATATGTACATATGTATTTCACCTCAAAATAAAACAATAAATTATTTTATAATTGAAATGACTGACAGTTGTTTTTGATGAAGTGACTTATGTCACTTTTAAAATAAACGGCTCATATGTACATATGTGCATTAGAGTGGTCATTCAAAATAAAAAGTTGGATTTCTTCAAGTGTCATAACCAATTTCGATGGGCATTTATAAAAAACTTCCCTTTAAAAAATCAGGTCAATGAGTTAAGATTAAGACGTGCCGTGACGCACGCTCACCAAATGCTCTCTTTCCGCCTTTCATGTCTTATAACTTAATAAATATAATATTTAAAAGACAATTTTTTACTAAAATGTTGTTATATGTGAAGTTTCCAGCAGCTTTTGCCTTACCGATCTTTATCTAAATAGCATATATGCTGTATAGACAGCAAAAATTAATTTTTCACTTCAAACACCAAATTCCCTGAATCAACTGTAAATTTGTTCAATTTAGGTCCTATAAAGAAATAAAGAAATTTATAATAGTTTGTTTGAAAATAATTTCAGATTTTTTCAATAAACAAATTGTTTCAATCAACGAATTTTTACAGAAATTTAAAAAAACAAATCAAAGAACTTCCTAATTTTATCAGGTTGCCAACATTGGCGGTAGCAAAATGAAATGAAATAGTCCCCCCTATTGCGAAAGGCAACGTCGACGTGACATCAACACGACATCAAAAAATTATCACTTGTCTACTCGTTGTCCCCCCGGGGAGCACGGGTAATACATCTTGGTGATAACGATAGCCTTGATGTTGTGCTTTCTGGGGATAGGGTAATTGATTTTTGCTGACATTACCTTTGGCCAATTACCCCTAAAACTTATGTGTCACTACCCAATCTCTGGAGACAGAGCAACGGGCGTGCATATATTTATTTAAGGAAGTAGGTTTGCCTACACTAGTCAGTAAGGAGGTGAAAGGGCACCTATGGTTTCACCCAAGACCAAAGTCAATAGAAAGTTAACCTCTAGGGGTTTTCTTTTGAGGCTTTACCAGTAGCACGAACTGGTACCACGGGAACCAGTTGCCCCACAGATGACCTGCCTTCCGAGGGTTAAAGAGATGATGCTCGCCGTTAAGCGACATCATCTGGGATGATGTTCGTGGTGGACTTCCTCAACAGGAAGGATGATTCTGTGGCTGGTTGTTGGTGAGGTCTCCTTCGGGAGCTCACGTGGTGGCTGTGGTTGCTACCAAAATCGCTGGGAAAGGTGTTGGTTAAAAGACTGATGCTTGCCCAGTGCTAGTGGCTGGGTGAAGTTCGGTCCACCAACGAAAAGCCTCTTTGTGCTGTTGTTAAACCAACAGACGCTGCATCGGTAGTGCTTTGTGCGCGGAAGAAGGGGAATATTTTGCATAGCGGCGTCTACACATTGTTGTAGGTACCTGGCTTGCTTCTGGTTCCCTGGATACCTTGTGTACATCGCGTAAGCTGCTGATGTAGCAGAGATTAGATAGCTCAAACACTCTAACAAGGTGTTTATGCATGGTGGGGAGGCCATGCATGAGAAGTTGCTACCTCTGTGCGCTTTGCAAGGCACTTGCGTGTGCTTTCAGGGTGACTCGAGGGTGGTGGTGAACACTCAACTTCACTCTGTGTTATGAGAACACCGTCGAGTTAGGCCGTAATGGCAGGTACCGACGCTAATCATAATACATCTGTCTACTCGTTGTCGACAACAATTGATTAATATTAATATTCTGGACTAATTTCATAAGCTTCAAATAGTAAGAGACTGTCAACAGCAGTCAATTGTTGTCGACAAATAGTAGGCAAGTGACAATTTTTTACTGTCGTGCTGATGTGACGTCGACGTCGCCTTTCCCAATAGGGGGGAATAAGTCAAACAAAACCGAGACAATAATAAAGGTTTAAAATCAGTTTCAGAAACATGTTTGTTTAAAAAAGTTATCATAATTTTGTCTGTGTACTGATCAAAATTAGCAACAATATCGAAAAAAGTTATGTGTGGACCATATATCATTGGATCCGAAAATTGAGAATATATGATTATATATACATATATATTTCATATGTTCATATATAATTCCATATATGTCTGGTGATATATGTATATACGCCTATATGAAAAAGTATGGGTTATATCTGGATTATATACCCACAATTTTTGGATCCAAACATATATAGTTCATATATCTCTTTTTTACCTGGTTACACTAATTTGCAAATTTTTTTAACTTTTTCGTTCCGTAAAACTGAAAGCTGTTTCTTTAGTAATTTTGACTTCTGAACGCGAATATGTACCCAATATTTTTATCATCTCTAGTTTTCGGGTAACATAACGGTATATATAAAATATAAAGGCACTTGTACGACATATATTAGCATAACTGGAGAAGGGTTTTCCCTATTCAGTAAAGGGGAAAACCCAAAATTCGATAATAAAGTTTTCCTTAAGCCGAGCAACCACTGTTTCTAAATCTGCCCATTACTTTAAGAGATATCGTAAAAGTTTAAGCCTAACAATTAAAAATTTTATAAAAAATGTTAAAAAGTTCTCCCACTAAATTGTAAACAAAATCTAAATTTGTGCACCAAATTTCAATAAAAAAGGACTCATTTTCTTTGGGATATATTTAGTTACGTGATACTGGATAAACATGAGATCGTTGATGTATTTTTATTTTTTTTTTTATAAATTTTTAAAAACAAAAATTTGAAAAATTTTTATTTTTAGGTTCAAACTTTTTCGACATCTCTGAAACTGATTTAGCAGATTTAGAATCAATGTTTGCACGGCTTAAATATAATTTTTTTGTCGAATTTTGGTTTTTCTTTTTTATGGTATAGGGCAAACACTTCTCCAGTTAGGCTAACATAGCGAGCCGTATTTGCGATTGTGTCGTAAGCGACAAAAATTAAAGTTTTCAGTAGGAGGTTTTTTATTGTACATATTCAAATATGTTTTATACACAGAAGTTAGCGCTTACAATAAAATTATTCAGCCTGTATTTTAAAAGTTTTCAACAATCTTGGGTAGCCCATAAAATTTTAATTTCAATATAAATTTTTATTTTTTACAACACGTCGCTTTCGATAAAGTGGGAAATATGGCTCGATATGCCCTGCAAGTGCCTCAATTTTGATAGCACAGTATAACTCGAAAACGAGCTGTGATAAAAAATTGAGTTCAGATGCGTGTTCAGCGTCTTAAATTACTAAAGAAAAAAATGCAAGTCCTAGGGAACGAAAAAGTTTACCGAAATTTGTAAACTTATCGTTTTGTTTTTTAATAATTATGGGGTTTTTCCAATATTCCTGTTTATTTAGATAAAAGTTGGTAAGCCAAAAGCTGTAGGAAACTTCACAGACAATAACTTTTTTGGTAGATACTATATTTATTAAATTATGAGACATAAAAGACAGAAAAAGAGAATGAGCTCAAATTTTTGTGGGTGATACGTCTTAATCCTAACTAATTGACCTGATTTTTTAGTGTAGTTTTTTTATAAATACCAATCGATTTCGGGTATAAGACTTGAAGAAATCCAAGTTTTAATTTTTAACGACCACTATAATGTATTAATTATTAATGTTGCAACAACTGTTATCATGCTACTACCACAACAACTCCGTCTACGTAACAACTCCGTCTACGTAGTCTTGAAAATAGTTTACATGATACAAGTACATACATACATACATTAATAAAATAAATTAAAGATGCTGTTTTGATCCGGTTTCAATTTACAAGAGAATTTAATTTAATATGATAAATATTTAATATGTATGTGATTTTATTGCTTCACTGTTTGTTTGATTATTTATAAATTATAATGTTTGCAAATTGTACAAATACTTGGTAATATGTATGTATGTATTAGGGTATTCATTTAATCGGGTTTCTGCTTTAATCGGTTAACCACTCGATTAATTAATAGAGGTTTTGGCTTAATCGGTTAATAATCGGTTAATTGCGGTATTAGCCGGTAAACCGATTAATGAAATTTTTTCATAAATCAAGTAATTTTAGCAAATAAAATTGCATAAATTATCTATTATTTTAAATTTATTAATAAAGAAAACAATAACATAACAAACAACAATTTTTGAACTTAATCAAGCAAAAAAAAAACATAAATATGTATTCATTAAAAAATAAACAAATTTGTGAGATCAGTTATTTCAATAGTTTATGGAGATCTTCTAAAACAATCTTTCAGAAAAATAATTTATTTAGTTTTGATAATACATGGCTTGAAAAAATCCTTTCATTTATCGTAGATGTTGAAGAAATCAAAAGCAATCTATAATACAGAACATTTAGTTTCTCAGTCCTTTTCCCGGATTTCTCTAAACTTATAAAATTTTCCATTATGCCATTAGAGTCCTGTTTTAATGTTTTTCAAATTCTTAACACTTCTAATTGATTCAGTTAATTCTGTTAAAACATTTCTTGTATTACTATCGATAGTTTCTTCAGTTGTAAGGTCATCATCTAATTCATGCTGGCAGAGCTCAGTGAATTCCTTAGTTTCCGTTTTTGTACTGTATTTTAAAACACTGTTGCTAGAAGGAAATATTCCTCAGTGAAGGTATAAAATAATTGAACTAGTCTCACATTAAATTTAATGCTTAGATTTTTAATTATATCGTTGGCAATATTATTTATTATTAGATTTTATAAAACTATTAAACAAAAACTTAATACATAATTCCCTCAAGTTCAATTAGAGTAGCAGAGTCTTTACTAAATTCTTTTATAGCCACGTCCAAAGATTTTAATGTTTTACTTAAGTTAAAATCACTGAACAGACTTATTTGTTTATATGAAAAGTAATTTCTAAACACATACATTTTGTATATGAGACGAAACAAATAATTAAATACACAAAAAATACGTTATAATACTACAAAATACGAAAAAAATTGTTACGTCGTTTAATCGGTTAATCAACTGAAATTAACCGGTTTAACCGTTAATCGAAAGAATCCTATTTTAAATTAACCGGTCAGTTAATCGGGTAGTAACTAACCGGTTAGCCGATTAACGGTTAACCGAATGAATACCCTAGTATGTATACATATTTTATAAAGTTGTTGGTTGTTAAGTATTTTTGTCATACCACAAACATTAATGAGAAATAGCGGTGAAATTATTATTAAAAAAATCGAATCAAATAAAAAATAATAAAAAAACATAACGGTATCAGTTTAACTCATAATAATATACCTAATTAGTGTTTGCAAATAGAGAAATAGCAAAAAGAGTTATGATAACAAAAAATTAGCAGGATGTAATTATGTTATGGTCATAATGAGGCTAATGTGCATGAAAACTTTTGAAAAAAATTCCAATAATATTTGAACAAAACAAAAAAATTATACAAAAAAGAAATGGAAACAGTATCATAGAAAAAAGTAAATACATACATATTTATCAACAGTAATTTTCGAAAATAGCATGAAATTCAATAAAACCTGTAGATGTTTTAGCTCAGTCAAATTAGTTCGAATTATGTTTGTTCGATTAATCGGAAAATTTAAGTCAAATAATGTTGGATCAAACAAAAAATTTCAATTTTGAGTGAAAATTTATTGGAGTAATTTAAGACGAGTATTCGAATAATGCCCATAATTTTATCAAATAGATATCTCTCCGTGCATAGTTACCTATAGCGTAAAAATATTTGACTATTTTAACTAATAGGTAAGGATTATAAAGAAATGCTAATTTACCGCCTAGGTGAAGATATCTAATGGGTAATTTACGCCTTAGATATCTACTTGTTGAAATTACGGCATAGCTCGAGTAAAAAATTAATGTAAGTTTACTTTTTTTGAATGCATTTCTGAAATAAAACTGGCAAATTGTTTAAATTTGACTAAATTTGCCATTCAATTCAATCGTTACGAAATACTTTTGGACCGCTTGATGTATGCAGATATTAAGGAATTAAGTCAAATATCCAGCAAAAATCATAATTGCGAAGGAACCCAGCAAAAATAAATTTGGTACAAGGAAGCAGGTAAATTAATTAGAATTGCTTCGGAGATGCGGAATAGCACACAGTGCATCCCCTCTGCCTTACGAGGATGCAATAACGTAAGCGAGCGAAGAAACTTACCACACACACGACGAATTTGGTAGGCTATTTATGTTTTTTCATGTGTTTTAAACACGAAGTTTTTTATTCAACTCAAACTTTTTTATAGTGCATCATCTCTCGCTTACGTGGGTACAAATATGGATGCGAGTGTGATTTTTGCTTCGTAATTTGATTTTTCATTCTTCCATTCAATTGTGTATGAAAATAAATGTGCCTCGATAGCTTAGTGTTCTAGTCTACCATGCGGAGATGATGGCATCGATTCATTACGCGAACAAAAAGTATTTAATAAGAGTAAATTGTAGAGTATATAATTTCCAATTGTATTTGTACCATTTAACACATAAATAAATATAAAAACAACATAAAATAATGGCAAATAAAATATTAATCTAAGCGTGGTAAAATTGTGAAATAAAGAGCAAAACATTTTTTAATTATATACATATAAAAAAGACATGAGGTTAATGCATCTAAGATGCGCAGAAAGAAGCTCATGCCTCCAGACCTACCAAGTGGGACATCCCATACAAAAATCATGTAATACCGAAGAAGCTCGGTAAGGAAGAGTACCGAAATCTCTCCCTTACAAACAAATATTTTTGCTGGGAAACAATTTTAGTTATCTCATAGTGAAATTCGGAAATATTTCCATCAAGCAAAACGTTTTTGAAGTAAAGAAGATAGTATTTCTTAAATGTCAGAGTTTTCGTTTTTTCATTATAGCATTTACAGTTTCTGTCCAATTTCGGTCCATTATAACTTAAAATTTTGAAATCTGATTATAAAACTATGGATTATGTCATTATTTGTTGTAAAAAACAGATTCTAAAATTACAGCGATTCGTTAAAATCATTCAAAATTTTATTATATTTTAACTCCAATGTACTGTGAACTCAGTGAGGGTGCTGTTTGCTGTGTAGTTCGCGCGTTTGACTACAAACCGCGAGGTCTTGAGTTCAAGAATAGCTTCAGGCAAGCCAGCAACATCATGCATTACCTGCAGCGATTAACACCAACATATCCCAATGCACTTTACAGCACCCTTCTTCGTCGGTATTGTAGAAGGACCGTCGGCGAAGTAAAAGAACTAATAAAATTGCTTAACAGCTTAAAAAACAACTCAATGCCTCTACTTGACATCAGAGGGGCTTGCAACACTGCTCTACAAAAAAATGTGCAACAGCAGAGTTGCAAATTAATTAAACTTTATATATCTCTCCCACTTCACCACCTGTTTTCCCTACTCTATACCTTTCCCAAATAAATAACACATTAACTAATTAGCTGGTGGGCATTAATTACCTTATTGTGTTACTTCTCTTTAAAAAAAAGAAATTATTTTATTCGCTCAAATCAAATAAGCCACTATTTAAAATAAACTTTAAAAATTAAACGAAATGCAATGAAACAACAATTTTATAAATTGATTTAAGCCTACAGGTTAAAGATAATTTTGTGCCGAACATATGAAACATAAAATCGTTTAGAACAAAAAAAAAAAGAAAATTGTGCACGAGTAAGTGAAAAAGTCCGTTGTATCTTTAATAAAAAATTGTTTAAATTCAGTTTATAGTTGAAATAATATTTTCGATCAAAAGCAATTTGGTATGGAAAAAATTATGTCTTGTATTTTTTGTCGGATCTATGTTTTATATGTTCGGAACAAAATTAGTTTTAGCGTTTTTCTTACTTTTTTTCATCTTATTGAAGAAATTTTTGAATTGAAGTTATAAATTTTAGTCGAACTGTATGGTTTATCATCCAAATATTTTGGATTTTTCTGCGTTAAGGTCGTTGAATTTAATTTTTGGAATAATTAAACTTTTTAATGTTCAGTGCGTTTACATTTGACCGCAATCTAGTACTTACGCGATTTCGAGCAAAATCTAGTAAATTTCGAGTAGATTTTAGATGCAAAACAAAATCTACTTCGTCCCTAGATTTCGACGAAATCTAATCAAAATCTAGCAATTAATTTTTTTTTTGTAAAACCATGTACAAAATTTTTTTAAATGGTGGGCGAATTGGCTACGTGGATACTACGCTAAGCCGTGCTCTACTAAAATATTATACAAAAGATGTGTGAATTGGTTAAGTTTGCACAATTTGGGTTACAGTTTAAGATAAATTACAGTCAAAAGTTTTTGTTCTGGATACGAAATCTTGATATATCCCAAAAAGCTTGGAGTGAACGGTATATATTTTGATAAAGATTTCAAATGAAATCTACTAGATTTTGCTGAGATGTAAACGCACTATGCATTACTTGAATTCATCACCCTCACACTGGGAGCAGGTATGACAAAAGCTCTAATGATGAGATAGTGATTGTTCTCGAAATCATCAGTTCCACGTCTATATAGGCAACAGTTTGGTTTTTCAGTTATTATATGCTTTGAAAATTCCTTTATCAAAAAAATTATTTAATTAAAAAATTGAATTAAATGAAAGTCCTAGATAATTAACGGCCGTATGCATAACGGAAACTTGGCATGGAGTTAGAATAAATGAATAAATTGAACTAGAGTTTAACAAGCTTTGATACACAATTTTAATTTAAAAATCACTGTAGTAGATTGTAGGCGTGACTCATTGCTATATTCTATGATTTCTAATTTCAAAATATATGAAAAAACTCAGCAAGATTTAGACATTTTCAAGCAATGAGTTTTGAAGCAATGTCTAAAAATGCACTTATTAATTTTTAATGGGTTTATTTTATTAACTCAATAAGTTGTACTGGCTGAAAAAGGAGAAAGATATTTTTTTATTCAGTTGAAAAAATTTCCAAATTTTTGGCAATAATTAAAAACGAAGAATTATGAATTTTAAAACTCGAAAAAGCGGAAGAAAGCGGGATACAAATTTTAGGCGGGATCGGACTGTCAAAAGCGAGATAATCCCGCCTAAAGGGGGATGTCTGGTCAGGTTAGTTATAGTGCAATGTAGTCGGTTGTAAGTGCAACTCTTGTTGCAGTTTTCTTACGTGTACGTGTTATTATCGCTGTTGCTGCTGCTGTTGTCAGTGTCTTAAATGGAACACTAACTAGTATTAATAATAAACACGTTACTAAATTGAAGGTCAAACCACAATTTTATAAATATCTTTTAGTGCATATACGTAAGTGCATACATACTTATATAATTTATTTATTTTTGTTTGTAGGTTTATTATACATTTTAATGTGGTTGAATTATAAAATAAGTTTATAGAATATGATTTACAATTTACTTTAAATTTGTATGATGTAAATTTTTTAGTTTTATTATAGAATTTGAGGTTTTTGGAATACATTTTAATTGTTGGTTAATTTAAAAATTTTATAATTCTGTGGGTTACTATTCACATGAATTTGGATTTGATATTGAATTTCAAGAGGCAATTGGCACAACAAATATATACACATGTATATTTGTATACTACACTTTTTTGTTTATCAACTAAAATCAAATTGCCTGAAAGTAAATTTTTTCCAATGAAAAGAATTCATTTAGTGTATAAAAACTTATTAAACTATTTTTAAATTTTAATTAAAAAATATCATGTGTATCAGGGTATCACGCGATATATAAAAACAGTAAAAAGTATAAAAAAGAAAAATTAATATCATAATTTTAAAAGTAAAGTAGCAAACTAGTTATGTAAAGTAGACATATAACAAAAATCGAATGAAAGGGAAATGGAAACGAAATGAAACAAAATATTTGTGGAATGATAAAATACATAATCATCAGGGATCGGACTTTCAGGCAAATGCATGTTTTTTGTGGTGATAGATAAAGAGGCATTGGCTAATTATCTATCCGAATTCAGGATGGGCAAGTGAAAAAATATATTGATATATTTTTATACATTGATCGGCATCGATATATATCGAATAAAAAATATCAATATATCGAAATATCGATATTTTTCAACGATGATAATTCATACGTACTCCCTAAACTTTTTTTAATAAAACAAAAAAGTACGTTTCTTATAAATAATTTAGATGGAAAGAGTTAATTTCCAAGATCCCTACTGTTCCACTAATATTTCATGGAACATACATCAACAAAATTACACTCCAATAATGAGAATTTTTCGAATAGACAATATACTATAAATAAAACAACAGATTTTGTTAGTATTATTCTATTTGATGAAGACTGTACCGAAATGTTTTTAAAAATTGCACGACCAACAAGACCAAAGCTAAAAAAATATCGAATTTGATACTGTCGATATGTAAAAAAATATCGATATATCAAAATTAAAAACATCGACGATATACATATATCGATATATCGATATATTTTTGAGAAAATATCGATATTTTTTGCCCATTCCATAAAATTTTAAGTCGTTTGCCATTGATTTGTGGTTGCATATTTTTGCATATATTGGTAGTAAGTGCATATTTTTACATATTTTGGCAATAAATGCAAATTTTTAAGTTGTAAAAATTTCTTTAATGCATATTACTGAACTTTTAAAAAAATTTTAATAGGCCGATTATAGCTAGCAACCGATCATTAGTTGGGTTGCCCGTTGCTGAAAGTGATACTGCTAATGACAACCGGCAACTGAGAGCTGTCAATTTCAGTTGCTATTTAGTTCCTTTCTGGCAACCATTAATTTTCAGTTGCCGACTGGCAGCGCAACTAAAGTTCGGTTGCATTAAATAATAGAACCAATTATGTTTGTTTTATATTTTTTTTCTCTAATAATAATAAAAAACTTAAAAAATACGTTCGTACTATTTTTGTTTTGGTAATTTGTTTGTAGGTAAGTGCATATTTTTCATTGTTAAGTGCATTTGTTAAGCGCTTAAAATCAATTTTTAGTTACATGAAATTCCGAGCCCTGATAATCATTTAATTACCACATGCAATTACAACAACTGCAACTACTCAAACAATTATGTTAATCAAAGTGAAAAAAAAACATTTATTATGCAAAACAGATACATTACAGAAAACCTCAATAGAATACAACATAAATTGTAATAAAAGTGTTACAAAATGAGAAAAAATCATGTGATTAAATAAATTATTTACCTTTATTTTGTTTAAATTTATATAGAATTGTTACAACTCGTACCTGCAAATAAAAAGAAAAATATACTAAAATTATTATTTAAATTTCAACAGAAAACAGACTTAAATTGTTTTGATATTTCAACTATGCCTACAAATAAATCTAGGTAAATAGGTGTTTCATAACATTTATTACGTTGGTTGTCTAAAATGCTAAAAACAAGAAATACGCATACATTTTTCAGTTCTATTTCCGTTTTGCCAAAAAACAAGCAAACTAACGGAAGTCTTTATGCCGCCATGATAGAAAATAACAATACCAAACATACGAGTTCGTTTGAAACATATACATACACTTGAAAAAATGTATTACTTGAGTATACTGTGAGTGAAATGAATAAGGACTATTCATTTATAACATGCACTTATGTGACCAAAACTTTATGTTTAATATCCGTATGTGGGAGGTAGATACCAAGTAATTTTTTTTATATATACGTTTTTCATACTCTTGGAATCAGCAATTTTTCCTCTATCGATGGGTATGTATATTAATTCCAGTAGGTCAATATGCTTCAAGGGACGTAGTACTGCTCAAAAATATTTGCAAGTTAAAGAACCCCAAGTCCTTTTTAATAACTAACGGAAAAATTACGTGATGCAATTTTATTAAGGATATCTTCGATTTAAAAATATAATATTAGTTTCACAAAATATTCGGGTTAAGTCAAATTCTTAATACTACACATAACAAAACTAAATTTGATTTTCAATAAAGAAATTCAATCAATTAGTAAATATTTTGTCAAGACGCGGACCTACAAACAAATTTTTCAAAAATGTCTCAACAATCTCATTAAAAAACCGGGGTTTTTTCAGTAAAGAAATTGTCCAAATCTATAAAACAATTCGTCTAAAAATATTCACAAATTCTAAACAAAATAATTTACTGAACCAATTATAAATATTTACTGGATTTTCTGTAATATATCAAACAATATTTTTATGTGAATTTATAAAGCAATTTGTCTAAAAATACTTAAAAATTTTCAACAAAATAGTTTACGGAAACAAACTAAATATTTATTGGATTTTTTGTAATGTATCCAACAAACTTTTTGTCTGCGTCAGTCAAAATCTTATTTATTGAAAATATTTTTAATATTTAAATAAAAACTCCATCATCCATTACGCATTTATGAAATTTCAACTCTGTATATCTATCTAAAGGCTCTAACAAATTAATGAAAGTTAACGCAACAACATTAACGAATGGAATCACTCAGAAATCTGCAGTAAACAACTTTGTTACAATCGCATTCCTTTTGCTATCATTGTTGTTGTTGTTGCTATTTATGTATATGCCGTCATCGGGGTTGCTTTTTTACGATACAGAAAACAGGTTATTTTTGATGTTGTATTTAGTGTTTGCGACCTAAATAGAAGTCAAACAAAAATTCAATGAGTCAGCAAAAAACATTTGCTGAAAATGAAAATTTATTTTGGCAAAATTTTTTTCTGTGTACAGAGATAGAATAGTCTGAGATTTTAACCAAGTTTTAGCATTCTCCTGTAAAACTTCTAAAATGTGACTTGGTGTAACTTATCTCTTACCTACAGATATGAAAATAGCTTTTTTCAAAAGAATAAAAATCTACAATTAAAAGAAAATTGTGTAGTTCATTCTTTATTATCCTCTAGTGAGGTAGGGTCTGTGATAATAATCAGTTCTTTTGTAAATTTCGTTATAGCTAGTTTGAACTCTAAGCCTGGACTTAACCCTTAACCTATGCTAAACTTTAAACTACGTTAGGCTTTAAACTGTTTTTGTCAGCTGAAAGATCTTACTTACTTATGGGTGAGGTTCATAGTATTATAGTGTTCAAACGGTTATACCATGGGTAGCCCCATACATATTTGAAAGAGTAAGCTTTGGTACTTAGCAGACCCTCTGCGGGTCATATTATTTTATTTAACCTTAAATACTTACTTTTAAATAAAAATAAATAAAACATATGCTCAGGTAAAATCTGCATATACAAGAGCCGCAAATCGGCCATGTGTGGGTTATACTGTCAGAAATGTGGCAACTGGAAACAGACTTCTGGTATGTCTAGGAGGGCTGGCTAAGAAGTTCTGCGATAAATGACTGAACATGGGATTGAAAACGATGTAAGAGTAAGAGTTTCGTGGTTTGGATGCCAAATCTTATTTATTACAACCTTCGACGGAGTTGATGCAGATCATGCATAAATGTGATTAGCTGGATTTTTACGTAATATTTGAGTTTTTGACAAGTATTAATACTAAATCGAATAGCCTGAAGGCCGCTTTATTGAGTAAGAAGTCAGCACAAAGGGTAACTGTGTAAAAAATCATTGATGCACGCAAGATATCGACCTGGGACAGTATTGGTGTTCTTCGATGTTCCCCAGATACATACAATTATGAGCTTTAAGGTAGGTTTAACTTGAAAACATATATAGCTTTGAGTTGGCTTTAGCGTTAAAATGGATATTTACGTTAACCCATGTTGAAACTTTAAACTATGTTTAACTTTAAACTATGTTAAATTTTAAGCTATGCTTAATTTTAAGTCAGACATAAGTTTAAAATGATTGTAACTTTAAACTAAGTTTAACTTTAAACCAAAGTTCACCTTCTAACCAGGTATAATTTTAAACGAGGTTTATTTTTACTCTAGATTTAACTTCAAGCAAGTCTTAACTTTGAATCAGGGTTAACTTAAAAACATTTTTAGGTTTATAGTCAGATTTTGTAAAAAAAATTCGGTTCTAAACTTTTAAAATTTGTATGAAAAATAACTTCAATACGTTGAAAATAATTTTTTTTCATACAAATTGCAAAACGAAATAAACGTTTGTATTTACAAAATCTGTCATTAAAGATTGTTTAACTTTAAAATAGGGACCGCCTTAACGCACGTTGAAAATTTGAGCTATGTTTATTTTAAGCTTGGTTTAACTTTTCAGCACGAATAAGTTTAAACAGAGTTTAACTTTAAACTAAGTTTAGTTTAAACTAGTAAAACCTTGTTTAACTTTTAACCGTGAGTAAATTTTACTTTACACAAGAATTAACTTTAGACAAGCCTTAACTTTAAACCTGGTTTAGGTTCGAGCTAGTTTCGCTTTCAACCAAGTTTTAACTTTACCCATATTTATCGTTTAGAGAAGATTATCTTTAATCAAGGTTAAATTTTGCTTACCTTTAAACCATGCCTAATTTCATTATGGGCTTATCTTTAAGAGATTTTAACTTAAGTTAGAGTCAAACCAAGTTTTAGGTCAACTTAAGTTTTGACTTTATACCATGTGTAGTCTTAAGCTAGATTCAAATTCAAACTATGTTTTAGTAAAAGCTTGTTTTAATTTTAAATCAGGTTTTGCTTGTTTTAATTTTAAATCAGGTTTTGCTTCACACTAGCATTATCTTTAGACTATGTGTATAACTAAATTTCGTCTTAAACAATGTCAGCCCAATGAGGAAAAGAAACAATCGACACAGCCCATAAAGGTTTAATTTTCTATAATTATGAAACCAAGATGCTGCTAATTTGCATGC
This sequence comes from Panzeria rudis, assembly GCA_956483635.1. Taxonomy (NCBI): domain Eukaryota; kingdom Metazoa; phylum Arthropoda; class Insecta; order Diptera; family Tachinidae; genus Panzeria; species Panzeria rudis. Next base: position 130,217,289 of record OY101448.1, read on the forward strand.
TGGAATCTCTTATATTGAGTTTAAGAGAAGAAGAAACAGTTACTCAAACTTGAATAATGCCAACTTATTCACAAAAATTTTTAACATATCCAAGTTTGGAGGGTTAATGTTCAAGATCTAATAACTTTAGAAAATGATATCTGATGTTGATAAAAGGTATGGCGTTTTAAAGCTATAAATTTCTTTTATTAATTTATTTAATAAATAGTATAGCTAAAAAGCTATAATATTTATTAAACAAATTAACAAATTAATTTTTTCGCAAGCCTGGGAAAAAACTAATTTTGGAATTTTGGGAAAAAATTAATTTTGAACTATTTCAGTGAACATAAATAAATAATTATAAAAATCAAATTAAATACTTTTTATACAGCTATGAATTATCAAATCTTATCAAATATTGTACAGTGTTGTACAGAACGTTCCATTAGAGTTTCTCAAAGTAAAAGCCTTTAGTAACTCATATTCAAATAAACTACTTTTCAAATTTCAAACGGCTTATTTATATTTGTTGGGAATATCTGTTCCACATACCTGCACATTCATGTACGTATATGTATGCACATTTGGCTGACTTCTAAATAACCTGCCTAATTTTTTTGGTTCGCTTTGCTCATTCTAGTTTCAGTTTCTGTTTCTTTTTGGGCTTTTTTGCATTTCAGCCTACAATTGAAAAACATAACTGGCTTTCGGCCAGCCCCAAGCACTCTATTTAATAGAAAATAGCAAACTAGCTTTAAAATCATAAAACAAAGATACTTTTAAATTGACTTAAGACAAGTCAAATTTATGTGTTTAAAAGGAAAAAATTGCTGTGTGGAAGAAACATACAACAGAAACATATTTAGCACAAAAATTCATTTATTAGAAAGAGGTCATAAATAAAAAATATGACATAATAATAATATTTAAATTTTCAAAATTGTTACTAGAGAATTGAAAGAAAGTCGAATTAATCATAAATTTATGGATTAATAGTAGAGTCCGACCGAAACCAGTGCTTTGAGGCCGAACCCGAACCGAACCAAATATTCGGCAAAAAGGCCGAATATTCGACCGAATTCGAAACTTGCCGAAACTTTTTCAGCATTAACTGATATTGACATTTTAAAAACTTAGCAGAACTGAAAAGTCATTTATTTTATTAACGGCCCTTTTCACAATGTGATTAAAAGTTAACGTGGTCTTTAACGGCAAATTCGGCATACAAAACTCTCCGTTAAAGTATACGTTAACTTTTAACTGTACACTGTGAAAAAGGGTGTAAGAGTATTTCTACATACATACAGTGCCGTTCAAAATAATAGTGGAAATTGGATATATCTCATTCCATCGAGCAAATATAAAACTTAAACATTAATAAGCAAATGACTAATAAAAACTTGGCATGAAATTAGCTTAATTCATGAATAGAACTGGAATATTGGGTTCGGTAGAGATACATTGAGGAGTTTTTTTTATCACTCTATTGATGACGTTTCAAGAGCAGCAATCAAAAAGTTGAGTCGGATTAACTAAAAAGATATAAATTGGAATATTTACCTGTTTTTGGCACTAAATTTATACGATTTCATTCATTTCTACTAAAGTGAAGTTTTTTTGTTTACGCCCGCCCGCGTTTCATCGATGATATACACAATAAAGAATTTTTCTCGACGGTATTGAGTTTATCGTGAAGATTGAAAATGAGCTTTCTTCATATTTTGAAATTATTAAAAAAAATCTATTTTAAAAAACAAATAATCAATTTCAGTGTAAAATTGCAGAAGTAAATTCGAGTGCGAAAAATTGATTTATTGCAAATAAAATAGATTTTCGATTGGAATCGAAATCGGTTTACCATTCTCTTGTTTATGCTATTTATTTTTGCAAACAAACAGTTGAATACTTTGTTACTATCAGTGTGGCCATATCTAAAAATATTTTGCAGCTAAATCAGGTCAAAAATAATGCTAAGAAATGCTAAAATAAAATTTAAAATGCTAACAAATAATGCTAAAATTTTAAAAAGTTCTTTTTTAACTAGAATTTCTTCATAGCTAGTTTATATTGCATAATTTGTCCCTATTTTCTAGCAAATATTTGATTTTATGCGAGTAAAACAAGAATAATTCAAAATCAATAAAAAGAAAAATGTTCGGAGCTATCAAAGCATTGTTGCTATTTTATATTTACAACAACGATGGTATGACGATTCCGAGCATTTTCATTAAGCGTGCAATACAGAACAGGTCTGCATATAATGGAATGCTATTGGTTAATTTTCAACACAAAAAATCAAGTTGAAATTTTTTGCATTTTTGACTTTAGCGAAATTCGGAGTCTATTCTTAAGAGCACGAATATTTTGAATTTGTAACCGTGTAAATTTCTGTTTTTCGACCATTTTTGTAAAATTCATCATCCGCATTTTCAGAGATTATGTTTCCTCTTCGCAAATATATATCTAATAAAAAACGTATTTTTCTGTTGCAATGAATGAAAAATATCTTTTATTCTTAAGTGCTCTAAAAATGTTATTTTAGTTTTTCTTATTTTTTCACAGCAAAGAGCTCAAAATGATATTTGAATGAATATATTTAAAAGTTATGGACGGTTTTGTATTGATAACTAACGAAATATTTGATATGAAAAACTTATAAACCACAAAAAAACAGCCATAACTACAGAGCCTTTTAAAATACCAATTTTCAATCTTTAAACAACAATGATTTTCAATGATTTTTTTCAATGCTCTTTTAAAGTTGCAATTCAATGCGACAGTTATACAATACAAAACTGACAATGTACAAAAATTAGATGAAATTGAAGTAATGGTATTTTCCTACCACGTTTGGCCCACTACGGAATCTGCAAGTGTACCTGTTCATATGAAATAAAATTTGTCCACATCAATCTATAGATGGAGCATTTATAAGTGAACAAAAGTATAAAAATAACCTCCTCCGTTTTTTAAGTCAAATACACGCAGAGAAACAACAATATATTATGTAAAAGTGTTGTTGTTTCGTTGGTATTTTACTTGCAGGTTTGTAAGTTGTATTTTCGAGAAATAGGTACCAGGGACTCATTTCTCAGAGCTACAAGTTACAAATCTACAAGTAAAATACCTATAAAACAACAACAGTTATACAAACTTTATTGTTGTTTTGTGGATATTTTACTTGTAGATTTGTAACTTGAAGTTTTGAGAAATGGACCCTGGGCCACGTTTCTCACAAAGTACAAGTTACAAATCTACAAGTAAAATACACACAAAACAACAATAAAATTTGTAAAAGCGTTGTTGTTTTGTGTGTATTTTACTTGTAGATTTGTAGCTTGAAGTTTTGAGAAATGGGCCCCAGGACACAATAGTTGAGTTCTGGGGCCTGTTTCACTAAACTATAATTCTACAATGTAATTGTATTTTTATGAAACACAATTATTCACAAGTTAACAATTGTGAACTTGCAGCTTAGCGAAATAGGCCCCTGGCTTATACAATCATATAAACTTTGTTTATGAAATTTAAATTGATTATTTTTTCTATGAGATTTTCATTTAAATTTGATATTTATTGTAAAAAAAATTATAGAAAATGCCAAATAAACAATTAAATATGCTAATAATAATGCTAAGTGCTAAATGGAAAATTTGCAGCTAAATCAAAATAAAAAATGCCAAATCTAGCTGCAAAAATGCTACAATGGCCAGACTGGTTACTATGTATATCTTTTGGTTGCGCTTGATAAAACTAAGTAAAATTTTCATTCAATTTGAAAATATGTAGGACTGGAAAAAACAGATTCATGGCGGTGACATATTTTAAATTTGGAAAATACTATTTCCATTAACTTCCTTATTTATAGAAAACAAAATGTTTCGGTTTCGATATTCGGCCAAAAAGTTGGCCTAAACCGAATATCAGCCGAAACCGAATATTCGGTCGGACTCTAATTAATAGTTTTAGGTGAATAAAAGAAAGACGTTTAATCCGAAATGCCTATTTTGAATACCTGGAGAAGTCTTATGTTTTGAAAGGTAAAAAAATTGGAAAAGCGTTAGAGGCTATTCGCATCCCTGCAGATAACGCGAGTAAAGTATACATACACGCATGTAAAGTATACTCCACAGAGGACTACTCCAAAGGTAACCCAAATGTATTGAGAAAACACGGTTGATTTAACATTACGATGTCCTAGGGCTGGACCACATAACCCAACTTTGCACTACATTGGAGTAGTCTCAAAACTACTCCACGTCACCACTTGATGGAGCACTCAAGTGTTCGTGTTGAAATTGTTAAAACACTTTTTAAGGCACTTTTCGCTTAACTACAAGCTCTTGTTTGCAAATAACATGGTACATGTCTCCATTACATTGGACTAGTCTTAAAACTACTGGATGCAGTGTTGCCACCAAAGAAACTAAAAATTGTACAGAAGTTAAGCAAAAATACTACAAAACCAAATGAAATAGTGCAAAAAATTTCGACAAAAGGAACTAGCTAATACGTTCCATCTTCAAAATCTTTTTTATTGTATAAGCGACTGCTTACTAGGGATGGGCAAAAATATCAATATATCGATATATCGATGTTTTCTTGAAAATTTATCAATATATATCGACAATATTTTTAATTTCGATATATCGATATTTTTTCTAAATATATCGACAGTATCAAATTCGATATTTTTTAGCTTTGGTTTTGTTTTTCGTGCAATTTTTAAAAACATTTCGGCACAGTCTTCACCAAATAGAATATTACTAACAAAATTGTTTGTTTTATTTATAATATTTTGTCTATTCCAAAAATTATTATTCTTTGTGTGTAATTTTGTCGATGTATGTTCCATGATATATTGGTGGAACAGTAAGGATCTTGGAAATTAACTCTTGCCAGCTTAATTATTTATAAGAAAGGTACTCTTTTTGTTTTATTTAAAAAAATTTGGCGACTACGTATGAATTATCATTATTGAAAAAATATCGATATTTCGATATATCGATATTTTTTATTCGATATATATCGATGCCGAAGGATATAAAAAAAATTATCGATATATTTCAGTATATTTTTTTCACTTCCCCATCCCTTGTAGATAACCACTTTTTAAGTCAAAATGTGTTTGTATATGAAAACTAATTTTTGTCGCTTAAACTTCAAGTCAACAATAGCTCAGTGGGTAAAGCACTTGTCTTCATATCTGAACGAGCACAGGTTCGTATCGCAGCTGGATAAAAAAATAATCAATAAAACACTAAAATAAAATTTAAAAAATATAAATAAAACGAAATGTGTATAAATTTTTTTCCAATTCTAATATGTTAATTTGACTACTAATTTTTTTGCTTCAAGTAAGCCAAATAATAACCAGTTAATTGCTGTGACAATGTAAATACATTTGTAAGGGCTACCCGCTATTTTTTCTTCTCAAAAAAAAGTAGTTATCGAGTCAAATTGTAGGTAGTTACGACTTAAATCCGCATAGACTCTTTTGCCTACCAGTAAGCAAAGTTTTTGCTGGGATAGTTAAATGATTCATTATGTTCATGTAATAAGAATGCAATTTATTGCACATTTTTCATTTTGTAGCATATGTTAATAATGCAATAAAACCATAAATGAACGAAAAAACTCTGAAAAGAGATGAAAATATTAAAAGCCAAATTAACAACATGGATTCGTAATTCATAAATAAAAAAGACAAAGGAAAAATTAGTCATTTTTATAACAAATGATTTATGTAATTTCTATTTATTAAAATTTTTTAATAATTTTTTTTTAGTTCCGTATATGGGTGGGAGATTCGTGCAAGAATATTTGTGGAACTTTATTGACGCAATTGCATTAATATAAAAAATCTTTTTGTTTAATTTGCTTTACGATACTCCTGGTTCAAATTTGTTTTATTTGGAATTTTAAAATGCAAGTGGAAGACCAAAAATAATAAAAAACAATTTGTATGAGAATTATTGTGAAAAATGGCTATTTGCCAAAAAAACAAAAGTAATTAGGAAATTATTCTTTACTTTTCCGGACCTTATTTACTTTATATTAGAGATGTAACCAATACCGATACCGATATATCGGCGATACTTGCGATTTTCCGATTCATCGGTTTCAGCGATATTTTACTGTCGATACGACGATACTTTAAAAATTTTTTTTAGAGTTTTATGAACAAACAATTTATTTTTTGTTAATTTTACATGAAATAAATTCAAGTCGTTGTTTTTTAAATCTTATTAATATCAACTTTAAATATTAATAATTGTCCAATTCACTACCTACTGTATTAGTCCAGTCAAATAAGGGTTTCACTGCGGAATGAGAGATAATAAGCTAAAAATTCGTATACATCATCGTTTTGGTGTTCTAAAAGTTGTTTCAAAAGTCTCATAAAATCTCGTGTCTGCGCCGTAAATTATTCAAGGTCAAAGGTCACGACAATCAGTTTTTCGCAATTATCTCAGTTTCTATAGCTCCAATGATGTTACCAGTTATTATAAAAATTGTAGAGCATGAAATTTTGTATCAAATCAATGTAATGCAAGGTCAACCGTGAATCTCAGTGAATAATACTTTGTATAAAGTTATTAAATCAGTGAAATATAATTTACAATAACTGATTTATAATATTTATTAGTCAATACATTATATTTGATAGCATTTTGCATATATCTAATATATTCGTTTAATAATACTTATACAGAAAGAAAAATGCCATATTAAATTCAAGTATTTTCTACTTACTTTGAGTACGAGTTGTATTCAAAAATTTAAGTACGAATAACACAAAATGAAACCGAAAACGGGATAAAATTCTTAAATCATGTAAAAAATTTTGAATCACGTAAAAATTTCTTAAATTAAGACCAAACTTCTTATTTTAAGTACGACTATTTCTATAAACTTTATACAGTCATAGTGTGTTGGTATTTGATTGCTTGCTGATAGCCACAATTCACTGTAGTACTCTTGTTGTTGGTTATTTTGTTTGATCGTTCAGTGCCGATAAATAACCGGCAAATGTCGTATTAAAGTACGCAGTAGGATTGATTCAAGTATGCGGTGGTATTGATTGAAGTATGCAGCGGGCTTGAATCCCGAGAAATGAAAATAAATAACAAGAAGGGCACGTCAGTGTATTGTGGCTACCATCAAAGCAAACAAACACCAACACAGTACGAATACGACTGTGTATAAAGTTTATAAACATTGTCGTATTTAAAATAATTTTTTAATGAACTTAAAGCCGAACCATTCTAAAATTAAGTGTTTTGCATTTGAATATTCCGCAATTGAATCAATCTTTCTGTACTTGAATTCAGGAAATCCAGAATTACCGTACTTTTGACACCGTTTGGGATTAATTTATGTACCGATCGATTGATTTTTCTTTTCCGTGTACCTACTTTGTGTAATTAAAAACTCATTAAATGAAATATTTATTGTATATTCTAATTTTATATTAATATATTTACAGTAGATTTTAAGTAGAAATAAAACGGGCAAGTATATTATTATTTCTCATTCTATAACTTTATACAAGGTATTATTCACTGAGATTTACGGTTGACCTTACATTATATTGAGTATGGCTGAACGATGCGGGCTCTCTACCCTCTATCTCAGAAACGGTTGGGCGTATGAAAAAATGTTTAATACAAAATTTGTCGAAAATTTTATGCTCTACAATTTTTATAATAACTGTTAACATCATTGGAGCTATAGAAACTGAGGTAATTGCGAAAAACTGATTTTCGTGACCTTTAACCTGAATAACTTACGACGCAGACACGAGATGTTATGAGACTTTTGAGACAACTTTTAGGATACCAAAACGAAGGTGTATACGAGTTTTCAGCTTATTATCTCTTATTCCGCAGTTGGCCCCTTTTTTCTGCTTATTTGACTGGGCTATATGTGCCTACAGCACAAACATGTTTATGTTAAATAACCAACAACATTCGTACGATCTACAACACATACAACAGGTTGATAATTGACCAAATATTTTACGCTGTTATTTTGTGAAAAACTAATTTATTTGTTGCTAATTTTACCATAAATTCAAATTCAATTCGTTGTTTTTTAAATCTTATTCGCAGCAAGAGCTACACTCCAAAGAAGTCATTAAAATGTAGAATTGGCGATCCGGAAGTAGCGCAAAATTGATTTTGCTTTTTCGATTACCAATCACCGAATTGGAAGCGATGTTAAGAAAAAATATATATTTAGGCGTTCTTTAAAAATTACGTCCAATTTTTTTAATAGATTAATATCAATTTTAAATATTAATAACCTGTTACTCTGTAATTTTGTATAATAAAAAAATTACCGTTTTCGAGTTTTGTCAATTTAAACTTGAATTCAATTTTAATATACGTATCGGTATCGATATCGCTCATATTTCCTTTTGAGTATCGGTATCGTATCGGCAAAAAGGCGTATCGTTACATCCCTACTTTATAGCAGTTTCAAGATGCTTTCTTTGGAACCTTCCGAAACCTTTTACGAACGAGAATAATTATTTTAAAAATATTACTATTAATTTATTTATGTTTGTTTAAAACTTTATCATAAATCTTGAACAAACCAAACAAAACCAAAATATATAATTTTAAATCGAAAACATGAGCCACTCATAATAATTTAAATAAAATAAAACAATATTTATTTATTACTTACTCATGCATGCGGAAAATTATATGTATGTATATGCATACTAAATACATATTTATATTTTTCATTAAATGTCGTAGTTATAATTTGGATATTAATGTGACAAAAATTACAAATGTGAATACACATTTACATTTTTTACACAATGAGTTTTTTTTTAACAACATACTATGTATTAAGTTTAAAATGCTTATTAAAATAAGTATCTTAAACAGCCATATTAAAAAAATTGTGTGGACCTTGACTGACAGTAAGTGTCAGTCATTGTCAATCATTGCACTTCAACAATCTCGTCCGTCAGTAACCTTAAGATGGGAAGACAATCACACAAAACAAGAAAAATTTACAAATGAATATAAAATGAGCGGGAATTAAAAACAAAATATAATAATGGTCGGTCAAGGGCGATTTTGCCAATAAGCCATAATTTGATTTAAGGTAAAACATGACCATATGTAAAGTTAAACGAAGCTTGAGGTAGTACAAAGAAAAAAAGATTTGTAAATGGAATACATTTTTTAGTAAACACAATTAAAGCTTCCACTGGAACTGAGCCTATAACGATTTTTGTAAATGCAAACACGGTATTTGTAATTTCAGAAAAAAAAATTCAACTCACATATGTTTTCAATTAAATTGACCGTTTTTCTGGCAATTTTATTGCTAATTTCAATAAATATTTTCAACAAACTTGTTGGTTAACATTTGTTGCGCTTTGCAAAAAAAAAATTTCAATTTATTTTTGTTTGATTACAAAGCTATTTCAATTAAAGTTATTGTTATATTAACAATGCGAATTATTGAATTTCCGGAGAAATTTTGATTGTCATAATTGTTATATTTAATTATCTTTTATACGCAATCACAACGCTTGAAACGACTTTTTGCTTGTCTGCGAAAAACACTAAATGTCTTTGGGCAGAATCGAACCGGCGAACTCTGGACTAATAGACTAACGCACGTATCTCTCAGCTACAGAGCAATTCGTTATTAAATATGCAAATAATGAATACAGACAAAACTTATGTTTATTCTAAATATGCGTATTCTGTTATGATATACGCCCATATTCTGGAAAACGCAGCGTTTTTAAATCGCTTACGGTTTGAAAAACGCAAAACGCATTTCGGCATGTTCTGAAAATCGGCGATTTGCTATTTTCCGAAGTTGTGTTCGATCAATGAAAACATATTTTCTATTATAAAAAAACATAAACAAACAAATAAATTTTAAATTAAAATGCCTACAGCATTCCTGCTTGCAATACTGGCTTTAAAAAAAACTACAGTCATCGCCAATTGATAAGTAGACAAGTGAGACAGACAATTGACAAACTCAAAACAAATTTTTAAATTGCATGTTTTTAAGTAAAATCATGTAAAAACGTTACAAGCTTTTCTTCAAATAAAAAGAAAACATATTAAATTTAAATTGTGCATCATTTTATTTTCTCTTTAAGGTGCAGATTAAATAAAATAGACCAGATCGCTTCAGTATACACTAGCGGTTTGGAAACGCCAAATTTCTAGCATTTTTGTTTGTTAGAACACCTGCTTGGCGTTTTCAAATCGAAACTGCAAATTTTAAGCGATATGCGTTTTTCAGAACATGGCCAATAATTTAAAAAATAGTTTTGTTGAGTAATTGAATTGACTAGAAAAATGTAAATTTGTTATATACACAGAAAAAAGTATTCCTCAAAAATTTTTAATTAATACACTTGATCAGAAATTAAAGCTAGTTTCAATTAATTTCGTAATTGTATGTGATCAAAAACAACATTTTCTAGCAAATTTAAAAAATTTTGAGTAATTGAAAATTTCAGTTTCAGTGATTGAACTTCAACAACACAATTAATTGAATCTGCAGTTTTCGTAATTGAAATTGTATTTCAGTTTTTTCTGTGTAAACAAAGATGATTATTATTTTTTTTCACAAGTTTTCACAAAAACTTTAGTTTACATTTTTAATCAAAAAAATATTAAAAACAAAATCAGCCTAAGGTAACCCCTAACAAATACTATAACCAATCATTGGTCAAAACCAAATAGATCACTCAAATATTAAAAACTTTTAGAGTTTGTGCTCCATGCATAACAAAAAATTTGGTTAGTTTAGTTTATTGAAAAAAATTCTGTGTTTGTCGTATAAACAACTTAATTGGTTATATTAACTAAATATATTTTTGAATTTAAATTAAACATTTACAATTCAAATTGTTAGTTGCAGTTTGATGGTATTTTTTAATGTGTGGTTAGTATCTGTAGTAGAGTATCTGCAATCAAAAAGCGAACCGAATATGCAGAAGACTTTTTTATTCTCAAAACTCGTAGTTTAGACTAAGCATATATTTGACGAAATTGTCGTAACCACTATTTTTGTCAGATGTTTATAACATTTATGAAGTCATTATTAAATCTTGTGGCTATATGTTATTTATTGTTTTGGGAGAAACTTATTTAACTTAATTTTTGTCTGAGACAAACCGAGTTATATTTGTATTTAATGGTTACGCTTATTTCGTTAAATTTTTACTTAGTCTGATCTAAACCCAAGTGATTCAATTAAGAATCTTTCAATTGATCGGCTAAGAAATATATAGTTTTGGAAAAAAATAATTTAGAATCACTTTAATTCGAAAAAAAAAATTAAAAAAAACAATGAAGATCAGGTATCCATTTCAATCGAGTCTTCAATTGATCGATTAATTCAATAGTCAAGACTTTTAAGTTATAACTAAGGTTTTCATCACTTAAAATATTCTGTACATAAAATTAACTGAAATTGCAATATAAAATAAATTAAAACTCAATTAAAAACCGGTCTACTTATTTTTCATTTAAGTTTAACAAAAAGCTTATTCAACTTTAAATGTTAAAAAGTTAAGAGACTTAAAACCATAAAAAATTCATGATTCCTTATTTGTTTGGATTAATTTAACTGTCAAAAGTTTTATTAGCAGCTTCCGTAAAAATAAGAGAGCTTTCCTTGTTTCTGCTATTTACACTATTATATAATCAGCCCCAAATTCCGTTAAAAAATAATTGATTTTTGCTTTATTTTTAAATGCTAGAGGCTTATTATATCGTATCTTTAATTATTATTTTATTAAATTTATATTTCTACTAACTGTTTGTTAACTTTTACTGGGAATCGAACAAAGCTCGTTTATGTTTGAAATCCAATGTACCAACTACTGATTCGTAATCGTATTCGCCAAATTCAAGCGAATATTTCAGGAATATTTTGTGAATACGTTCCAAGAAATAATACATAAAAAATACTGAAAATTAAACAAAAAATATTAATTTTTACCAAAAAAAAATTTTCTATAACGCAAAACAATAATCTTCTTTTAGTAAAGAAAAAAGAAACAAAATATATTTCGCATCGACATGGTATTTAAAAAGTAAAGTCCTGTTAAATTAATTTATTAAGCATCTTAAAGTAATACTCAAAGCTAAGTAGAGGAATGTTGAACTTCAAAAATTAAAGTTTTGAAGTTTTTTCTCCATCAAGCCTATTGCGCGGTGTGTAAATAAGCTACGCACCACTAAACATTCGCTCGCTCGGAACACTCGCCGCTGGTGTCACTAAATATTGTCTGGGAATAGGTAAAAGAAGCTCGTATTTTCCCTTATTTAATTTCCACCAAAAATTTAAAAAAGTGGTATTCAGGTGCTACGTTAATAATTCAATAATCAAATTCCGTCATCGAAATATCATAATAATGTTAAATAGTATTGTGACAGTTTTTCTCAATTTATTGTTATTACCGCAAAGGGTAGATTTTTTCAATTAAATTTGAAATATTAACTATTTAACTATTTAGCTTGAGAATTCGTATTCGTATTCGAATTTGGCGAATATTGTTTCAGATCTTCGTATTCGCGAATATTAAAAATTGATATTCGTAACATCACTAGTACCAACCAGGGCTGTCAGATATAGCGATTTTTCGCCAAACGTGGCGATTTTTCAACTTGTTTGGCGTCAAAATTTTTGATTTGACGACATGGCGATTTTTCTGGCGATAAATAAAGTTGTTGGCGATTTTTATGGTTAATTTGTTAACAAAATCGAACTTAAAAAATTTTATAATTCAGAAAATTACTTTGTTGAAAGAGTATTTACAAAAATAAATCCCACTAGAACGTGTCTGCAAGAAATTAAAACAATGTGATTTTGATGATTTTTCTTATATTAATTATAGCAATTAATGTGTTTTGAATTTGGATGAGTAAAATTTCTACTTTTGGCGATTTTCTGCTAAATCGATTATTTTATAAAAATTTTTATTAAAAAAAGTATTATATAAAAACAAATTTATTATCAAATATATATTAAGAAAAAGTACATTAAATTGATTTTGGCGACTTTTGGCGATTTTTCAAATCAATTTGACGAAATAGGTTGGAAAAAATCTGACAACCCTGTTACCAACCACTCAGCCAAAGCATGCATTAGCTGTACGAAGACTGCATACACTTACTCAATTCTATGCATTTAACACTACAAATTAAACAAACACGCATAATCTTGGCTGAAATTGAACATGTGACCTCTGATTTAATAGTCTAACGTACTAACCACTACACCACTGATTTTAAATGCGTATTTATATATTTTCAATTGCAATTTTAGCTAATTTTACGTACAGAATATTTTGAGTATTTGTCTGTGTTATGCACAGAGCATGTATCGTTCATGGATCAATTGGACAATTTTAAAACATATTCAGTTTTTTGTAAGCCACTATTTCATAATCAGCCCAATCACAAACAAAAATTCCGTGCGATTTTTTTCACTTTTTTTTTCCTATTATGAATAAAAATTCGCTCGGGAACAAGTAGTTATTCTCTCTCAATGCATTTGAACTTCATTTTTCCCCCCTAATTTTTCACTTGCAAAACAGAAGGGAGTTTACATAAAAATCGAAGTAATATTCAAATAAATCAAAATTTCTATCAATAAAAAATAACATTTTTTAACTTTAATGGATCCATTGCTTTTATTTTCTATAAATGCAGCAAAGAGAAACTTGCACGATCTTTTTCTTCTACAGCAGCAATTTCCTTTACAAATGCTCGTACAGCTATTTTATTAATTTTTTATTCACTTATTTATTTAATTTTACTTTAAATTTAATTAAAACATAAATTTTATTTACTTTTGCACACAAAAACACTGAATAAATAAATATCAACAAGCAAAACAGCCGCCATTGATATCACAGCAGAATACTGGTTTTGTTGTTTAAATAAAAATATGTGATTCTTATGTATTTTCATCAGCTGATTGCGACGGCGTCATTAGTTTTTCCTTAGCCGCTCTAGTTTTAAAGATATAGTGACATTAAACATTTGCATAATTTACACCACTTTTTGTATTATTCGCTTAATATTTCACGATTCGTCTTTCAAACTGAAAAAAACTTTCTGGATTATTAATCTACAAAAATTCTATTTCATTTGGGTATAGTCAAATTGATGAGTATATCGGGATATATTGCTGTTATTGCAAGGATGTTAAAAATCGAGTGTTTTTGGTTTAGTCCTTAGAACTTTATTTTTTATTTTTTGGCATTAAAACAACTGATGCTTATCTGTTTTCGTTCGCCGATTATGAAAATAGCTTTATTATATTTCTAGCACCTCTAGTTTTCGAGATATTATGCACTATATAAAAAATACTTTTTTATATCGCACTTGTCAATTTACAAGCCATTATCTCAATTGTCACTTGTAATAGATGCTGTATGAACAGTCCATAAAAAGTTTGTGTATGTGTGATGATTATATCGTATATTTGAAATTAGCAGATTTTACGATGTCAAAAAAAAATATTTTCAAGAAAAATTAAAATTTTTAATGTAAATTATTAGAATATAATCACAACGTGTCAAAAAATAGAGGCCAGATTTAAAATCAGCGACCTCATATTATAAAAACAAATTTTTTTTTTGGTGGCCTGAGAAAAGAAAAATGCCAGTATTTTTTTATATAATACACAATATCTCTGAAAGTAGAGGTGATAGGAATCGTAATCAGCGGATGCAAATACATAAGAATCAGTTATTTAAATTTCAAAAAATTTAAATAAAAAAATATAAAGAATTAACGAAAAACACACGATTTTTAACATCCTTGCAGTAATAGTAAGATATCCTGATATACTCATCAATGTGACTCTACCCAAATGAAAGAGAATTTTGTGGAGATTAATAGTCCAGAAAGTATTTTAAAGTTTAGAGGACAAAAAGTTATGCAAATGCTAGAGCTGCTAGGGAAAAACTAATGACGCTATCGTAATCAGGATATAAAAATACAGAAGAATTAGCTATTTTTATTTAAACAACACACAAAAACCTCCATTTTATTGTGCTGTGTATTCAATGATGCCACTACATATTTCATATTTTTGTTCACGCGGAGCAGGGTTTCGAATGACTAATTTTAGCAGTCGAATTGTGCTGTCCCAGTCACTATTTTCAGTCTTATGCTTAACAAAAACTTACTATTAATATTAATATAATTGATTGTTGTGTTTAGCTAATCTATATGTCGGTATTTCGTTGGATGCTAATGCCAACTCGCCAAACATGGTTACATCGGCTTAACATTTGATAGATCATCCATTGTAGGACAACAAATGTTAGGCTGATTTGTTTAAAGATCTACTGACGATTTGGCATTAGGACCCAACGAAATGCCGGCATACAGATTAGCTAACCACAACAATCAATTATATTTTTTTGCACATAAATTCTTGAGAATATATCGACTAAATTAATGCATTACTTAATATATACAGATATATTATATTCTTACATATTATTCGACTTACAAGTATGAGACAACTTCCCTCACTTGGATATATTGACAGCAATACCGGTAAACTCATTCATATTCAGTCAATGATGTTTTCAATTATAAATATTGCAAATAAATGCATTTCATCATATTGTCGTAGACTTGTGTAAGACTGTGGCAATTTATTTATAAGAACCAATAATGGTAAGAAATTATTAAATTTTGATTGTTCAAATGAAACAGCAAAGGTTTTAAAAGTACGCATTATTAATATTAAATATTTTTTAAAAGAACGTTTTTATAAAATGCAACAATCAATGATTTATGGTCAGAAGTTTGGATATTGGTGTCGACTGAAAAATGGCTAGTAAATAAGTATTTATTATACATTAATAAATAAATACGTTTTGACACCCTAACACGCGGTATACAGTGGGACAAATTTAACTGCTGCAGGTGCAGATTCTGGTATCTTAGGAATTTTAAAATTAAGAAAGAAATGACTTTCTTAGTTATTCGCACCACGGTTTAAGCAATTTGGGAGCAGATGATTTTAAGTCTTAAACTGGGATTATAGTTTTTTTCGAAATATGTTGCGCTGCAAGGCCTCAATTTGTGTATTTGAAGATCAATAGAAAATTCTATTACGTAGTGGTCCTGCACCTGGCAACACTGAAGTGTCAGGCAATGATATTTCACTGTTGTGAGCCGCAGCTACCTTCAGCAGAGATATCTGACAGTTGTAGTTTCCGGCATTTTTGTATTATTATAAGATTGCATAAGATAAAGACAACACATAAAACTTGTTACAATAAAACACCGCCTTTTAATTGGACAAGTATAGCCATTGTAACATCAGGTGGAGGGTGCAGGTTCTGGCGACCAAGCCGTCGAGCGATGGCAGATGCTTTAAATGCTGCGGGAATAGAATTTTGCGAATCTGCAACGTTAAGCCAATGGCGGCCATTCTACGAATCGTTGGCAGCTAAGAAAGAGAACACAGAAAAAACTAAATTTCATTTTCTGTAAAGGAGTTCAATGAAATAGTAAATATTTGTCTAGGAACGGACCTACAAACAAATTTGTAAATATAGACAAAAATAACTTAACAATTTCATTGAAAAAAACGTGTTTTTTCGTGAACAAATTGTTTAAATCTATAAAGCTATTTGTCTAAAAATATTTACAAATTTTAAACAAAACAATTTACTAAATCAAACAAAAAGATTTACTGGATTTTCTGAAAAATATCAAACAATATTTTTGTCTGAATTTATAAAACAATTAGTCTAAAAATACTAACAAATATTAAACAAAATAGTTTACTTAATCAATCAAAAATATTTGCTGGACTTTTTGTAATATATCAAACAAAATTTTTGTCTGGGTCACCATCATCATCATCATCAATTAAGCATTTATGAAATTTCACTTTGCTAAATATGTTCAAGTCTAAATGTTTATCTAAAGACTAAAAAATTAATGATAATTAACGCAACGACATTATGCTAGCAACACAACTGGGACGAATGACGAATTTTCGTCCGCGAATATTCGTCCCCAAAAATAAAACATGTTTGTGTATATGAAAATACACACAATAACGGCGTCGAACGAAATTCGTCATACGCTGCGAACTCTGAAAAGATTTGTTTCTATTTGTTACGCCGGCGAACGACGAACAAATCAGTACCAAGTGACCATGTTTGGTTTTAGTTTACAAGTGTTTTAGAAAATGAAGTTACATTTTACTTTAATTATTGTTTTATTTTTATTTGATAGCATTTTAAATAAATATAGATAATAATTAACTATAAAAATTGGTGTTAGTTGTGTTTTTGTTTAATGTTTAATTTTTCAAGTATGTATCATTTTTTTAATATGGTCACACTTTGCACACACAGTAAGCAACGTTCCCCATTATAACAGCTGTTACGTTTTCGTCGCTATTATGTTTCTTACGACGAATTTACATAGCGAATTTTTATCGACGGATTCGTCGTGTTGGACGAAATTCGTCGTTCGTCCCAGCATTAACGAATTGATTCACTCAAAAATCTTGTTTTTTTACGATACATTGTTTCTTGTTGTTTTTGGTGTTCGCGTCCTAAATAAGAGTCAAACAAACAATTCATAGATTATGTACAAAGCATTTACTGAAAATTAAATTTATTTTTAGACAAACGTTTGTTTGAACATTTTGTGGTGATAATTTTTTCTGTGAACAAAAACGTTCCAATGTAAATACTATGGCTACAACGGGCGCCAACGTGCCTGCCGCCAATGAAATAATAATTTACGGGGCTGATGCTAATATACCCGGCGCCAAGAAAACTAAGATGAATGAAACCTGTGCCACTGATACCAGTGAAACCGATGCCATTACTGCCAACGACACCGATGCCATTGCTGCCAGTGGAAACGATATTACTGGTGCTAGTGAAGTGTATAAACAATTGTTTGTCCATGCCATGTCACAAATGTGACATAAAATGTCCTACTGAAAAATAAAATTCTGATGCTGCCATCCCTTGTTCAAATCGTTCCACTGCCGATTGCGACGCTGAAAACGAGCTGAAGAACCTAAGGATACGCTTTGAAGTCTTGAAGCTGCAACCACAAATACGCGCGCTAGAGTCATGTGAACAGCCTCTTGCATATTTATGGCAAATTGATCTGAACGAAATCGATGCTGCTATACCGCCTTTCAGTGAAGACGACCATCTTGACTTTGTCAAATGGTTCGTCCAGTTCGAAGACTACTCAAACATTTACGGCTACTCTCCAAAAGAAAAGTGCTTCGGCATTTATTCGCCGTCGGTTAGCGGGCCTTGTGGTGTACGAGGAGCTGAAGGACAGCTTAATTAAACTATTTAAGCGAACTGTGGCACGGCAGGAAGTGTACTGGTAGTTCCGCTAATGCACATTATTGCTGAACGAAACATATCTGACTAACATAGTAGAGATGCAGTCCATCGCAGCAAAGTCGGATATTGAAGAACAAGAACTGGTCGATATAATCATCGACGGTATACCAGACAGCAGCCATGCCATCACATTTCTCTACGGGGCTAGCTCTATGGATGAACTAGTAAAACGAATGAGCAGTGGCGACGGGCAGGCACAGGAACTTCAAGAGGAATGAACGCAGCAGGCACCAACAAAAACAAGACGACCGCCGCGAGTGCAAAAAACAATTGCCAAAAACAAGATGGCAGCGGGCCTGTCAGTCCAGAAGTCTTGGGTTTGATTTCCGCCCTGCTAAGCCTGTCGACAAACAAAATTGCTTCGCGTGTTACATTTGTGTTGAGAGTGTTGTCTTGTGACACAAATATTACATTGATACAGCGTTGCCACTACCAGAGTCACTGCCAATGGTCGAATCGCCCAGCCAATTCCTGTTTCGTGTGCACTGAGATCGGTCACTTACACTAGAATTGTCCCAAGAAGAGAGGCCGAGCCATTAGATGTATTTCAAATGGTTCGAACCTTAGCCTATAGGCATTCCAAACCAAATAGCTTCTAAATAATCATATTAATAAATAATTAGCTACTGGTTTGAGCTTTTCGCCTGTTTACATGTTCGTATATACTTAAGTATAAAATCAAACCAAAAAAGTTTGACTAACGTAGAAACAAATATCAGGAAAATGGGAATGCAGAAAAATAGACCAATGGTAACACTGGAAATTGCCAATACAACAGTGCATTTAACATCAACTTGAGTGATTTAATTCTCGTATTCAATTTTCACGAAAAAGTTGTATATATAAGAATTGAAATCTTATTCAACAGAGTCATCTGACAAGTAGTGATAAGCAAAGTACACATGAGCGCTGCTATGTACTGCTGCACAGAAAAAAATAGACAAGAATTATATTCAATAAAACCATGTTATTAAAAAAAAATATGAATTTCAATAACATTTATCTTTAACATAATAAAATATTTCGTTGTAAGTATTTCTTTTCCATGCCGGTTATTTCTTTTCTTTTTATACATAAGTACTTAAAACGAGTTGTATCCCATAAAAAAATTAATGGGATATGGCTCAGCTATAGAGATTATGCTTTACGTCCGGAAAGCCCGGGTTCGTATTCCAGCCATGTCAACATTTTTTAAATTTATATATACATTTTTGTTTTGAAATAATTTTGTTATCAATATAGGGGAATTCTTTATCACAGGAAATTTGAAAAAAAAAATTATTGAATACCGGGATTTTTGTTATCAAAAACGAAACTTATTTTTTTCTGTGTGTGTACGTTAAAAAATTATGTTGATTTTAATTTTTCCCTTGTTCTTTGGAATATTAATCATGCCCGATTCTTTCTGAATATAACATTACGAACCTAAGCATAATAATTTAGACTCGAAAGCAAATAAGTTCGAAATAATCATCTTAATATCTGACAATTATTCTTGAGGCTAAGCCGTCTGAATATTGCATGAGAATTAGACTCACGAATGACATGCCAGTGTATTGTGGGCAGCGGAGACTTTCTTATCGAGATCGAACAGAGCTTAAGTTGAAGCTTGAGAAACTTATGGATAATAGAATTACGTGACCGAGTGAGTCACGTAATACGTCCCCGATTGTATTGGTCAAGAGGAAAAATTGCGTTTTAAGAATGTGCATCTATTAGCGATCATTGAATAAAATTACGCTCAGGTACAACTATCCACTTTCTCTTATTGAAGATTGCCTCAATTACTTGGGTGCTAAGAGGTATTTATCAACTCTGGACATGGAAAATAGTTTTCACCAGGTACCTATGCACGAGGATTCGATTCAATATACCACTTTCGTGACATCGCTGGGTCAATTTGAATATTGTTACATTCCATTTGATCTCAAAAATGTTGTCACAGCTTTTCAGAGATTTATAAATACGGTGTTAAGGAACCTTATCAATAAAGGGAAAATAGTAGTACATATATTTAGACTATATAAACATTGCTACAACATCATTTGAGGAGCATCTGAGGTATCAGGCTTGAAGCTGAATTTAAGTAAATGCAAATTTGCTTATCGCGAACTGAATTTCTTAGGGTGCAAGGTGAGCGAGAGGTGAATGCGCTCGAGTGACGACCACATTAACACAATAGAGCAGTACCCGATAGCATAAAATCATGAAGAACTATAACGTTCTTTAGGCTTATTTTCGTACTTACATTGATATTGCACAAGAAGTCGATCAACGATAGAATAGCCAGGTGGGCATTGGAGTTTGAAACTTCGATTATGATATACGACATTGTAGGGGTGAATTGATGTCACACGTTTATGCCTTCAGTCGTACGCCACCGCCAGTAATAGCTTTCGTGGATAACTATGACATGGACATAAATATACAGATTGCTCAGAGTAGGGACAAAGACATTCAACGCGTTAAGGCTAAATTAAAAGTGGGGGATGTGAAAGGATATAAATAGAGCAATGTTCTAGTTTTGCGCTGTAGCGCAAAGGGCCAGAAGCAGTTATATGTGCCAGAGATAATGCAAATTAAGTAAACTCGAAATGAGTTTCAAAGTAGCTTAGAGAGTAAAATTGTTAGCTCTCACCAAATCCCATTATGCACTCAACTTAGGAATTGATTTTGGGTCAGTTCTGGATTACATTGTAGTTAGCTTTTAGTGAGCCTAAAAAAGTTAACTATAAGTTAATTATTTTTGTAGTCGACTACAGATTTGCTGGTAGGGTGCTTAAAGCAACTACAATTAAATGGTTTCCAGTATTGTTGTAGTAATTATATTATTATATATTTTATCTCCTTTTTGGATTGTTGTGATGTAAAGTTGTGCGTTTTTATTTTGTTAAGTTTATTTTCATTTATTATGTTAATATTATTACAATTACTAAAAATGTACTTTAGATTCCATTGTTCATTTTTTGTGACGTTTTGTTTTATTTGTTTTGGTCTGTTTGTTCTTGGACAAAGATATAATAGAAAAAATATATATGTAGATATATAGTTTAATTTGTTAATTGAAAAATTATTTTGTTTTCGATATCAGCAAGATAGCATTTCCCTATTGTAAACCCGTTAAAGGTAAATTCGAGGACGGCATATACTACCTATGTACATATTTATAAAGTTTTTAAAATGAACTCAAGATTCTCTGACAAGTTTGAAGCAGTTTTGCAGACATAGTAAAAATAGCAATTACTTTGTATGGGGCTACCCATCCCCCTGTCATACACCACCAAGATTTTGTTGGAACTTTCGCTTTGTTCTAATTTGTAACTATGTTCTAATTGAATGTAATTCCGGAAAGGACTGAGAAACTAGATATTCTGTATTATGGATAGCTTTCGATTTCTTCAACATTTAGGATAAGTGAATGGATTTTTCCAAGTCAAGTTTTATCAACACTAAAGAAACGAATCGATTAAGTCCTAAACATTTACCAAATTATTTTCCTAAAAAAAAGATTGTTTTAGAAGATCTCTTTAAACTACATATATTGAAATAAGTAATAAAATGATCTCAAAAACACATGAATACATATTTATAATTTTTTTTGCTTGATTTAGTTGAAGAATTGATATGTTTGTAATGTTATTGTTTATTTTTACTAATAACTCAAAGTAAATAGTTTATGCATTTTTATTGTTGAAATTACTTGATTTTAGAAAAAACTTTATTAATCGGTTAACCGATTAATACCAAAATTAACCGATTAATCGAGCGATTAACCTATTAAAGAAAAAGCCTGATTATATGAATACCACAGTAAAGTGCCTCAATATTGTAGTTCTGCATATATGTATAAGACAACTAATAATTAATTTGTACGAGTGGTGCTCGCATTCCCCCTCCTATTCCATCACGATTTTGTTAAACCTTTTAGAGATTGGAGTTGTGCAGATAAAAGAAAATTAATAATTACTTTGTATGGGGGTACCCGTTTCCCGCTCCTATACTGCCAAGATTTTGTTGACTCTTCCACTTTATTCTAAGAGTCCAAGGCCCCTATTATGATTCACAACTCAACTAGGTTAACCCCAGTTGAGAAAGTATTTCGTGGTTCTTATTTCCCTAACCATTTTTTTAAATTTAAATACATATAAGAACAAGCTGTTCGTAATGCATAAAATAAGTAGCTAGTCATATACAGGATGTCCCATAAAATAGCGACATGTCGAAAGTGGGTGATAGGACAGTGTCTGGTTTCTGTAACTAATGTGCGAGTTTCTCGCATGGAAAAATTTATTATCATTCCGTGAAAAACAGGATGAGTGAGAAGAAATTAATTTGTATTGTATTTTCATTATGTTTGCAGGGTGATTCATATAATAATTCAACTAATATTCTACAAAAGATCGGATGACAAGTATTATAAAAATTTTCTCGATGTGGGAACTTCTCACAAGTTACAGAAACGAGGCACAGGTAGTGACTGTTCCTAGAAAAATAGTGGAAAAAGTCAATGTTACGTATTTTAAAAGATGTTTGCATTCTAAACAAAAATCACCCTGTGATGAACTTTCTATTATTCTCATTCCCTACGAAATCGTATTACCTACCAAAGGGACCATGATTTTTTCATACATTTGGGTTATATTTGGAGTACTCCAACCTATGGAGCATACTTTATATGCGTGAATGGTACGTAGTAGGTAAGTTTTTTCAAGCGGGTTATTCAATGCTCACTGTAGAACTGCTTCCTCCTTAGCTAACCTGCCGAATATCTTCGGAGTCTGTTAACTTTAAAGCGCACTTTTAGCAATGAGCCCTTGTAACTGCATTCAACTTAATTCATTCATTTAGTATAAAGCAGCCAAGTAATATTATGACCTACAATTTTCTTTTATTTTATGTGTTACAAAAAAATATCATAACCTTAAATACATACTCATATTACTAAAAAAACAACATACTTTTTACGCCTTTACCATATAAAGTACTTTTAACTTGTTTTATTTGTCTTGAAATGATTTAAAACTTTTTCCAGCTAACTTAAGATGAAAACATTAAAAGAAAAAAATTAACAGAAAATATAATTGTGTAACTTTCTCTAGGAAGGTCAAACCGTTGAAAGATTAGTTCAACAGAGTCTGCTACAGTACTCTGCGCATGCAAGATGATTTTTGTTTAAATAACCTCGATTTGCAAAAAAAAAAAAGTTGCAAAAGTTAAAAACATAAGAATGACATACACATAAATTTCAGTTAGACCAGAGGGGCCATCATTACCGCCACCAGCAACCATATGGTTGATGAGTTGGCCTCCGTTTATGGAAACAAGTCTTTAAATATATGAAGAATTGTCAGAAAAACGAAATTATGCATATTACTGCCAGAATAAGGTCATTTAAAACTAAGGGAAATTAAGATGTATGTATGTATGTAATATACACACATATATTTTTTAAGTCTTAGCTTTTAAGTTGTAAAAATAAAAGGGAAATTTTTTTTCATTTTCAACTTCGTTAGAAAAGGCCTGTCCGTAATAACCGTTTTCAATTAAGGTGGTTAAAAAACTATTAACCGCTATGTAAAATAATATTATTAGCAGTTTGTAAACAGCTTATTGCCGGTAAAGTATGTGAATGAGGTTAAAAAAAAGTTTAAGTACATACATATTACCAAAATAAGCATTAAAATATATATGCATGTATGTATGTATGTATGTTAAATAAAATGTGTTTTTATAAAAAACCCATGACAGTCACTTTACAAAATTAATAAATATGTAGAACAAAATTGGAGTATGAAAAGATATACATATATGCGGATAAAAGATACTCTATCAAAAAGTAAGTTCAATCCATATGCACAAACATTTTTTCGAACAGAGCCAAACATTTCAATCAGATTTATATTTATGTTATGACCAGGGAAACCGCAAATATGCAATTGCATGTTTTTCCTGTGCGATGAACAGTAGTGTAAATTATAAAAAAAAAGTGGTAATAGGTATGGAACCTCTAAACTACTAAATAGACTTTCAGAGGAGGAGTCACGCTTTCAGAATCTTATCTCTTTAAGATTTTAGCTGCACTAGTGGCGGAGCTACAAGGGCTAAAAGTTGGCTATATCGGTTGTGAAAAATATTGTGCTGCTTGTAACTCTCGAAAATATTAACCGATTTGGCGCGTTAGATTTTGTTAGACAAAATAAAGAAAAAAATGTGTTTGCAATTATTTTTGTATCTTTTATAGTTTAAGAGATATTTCACTTCGAATCTAAAATTTTAAATTTTTTGTCTCGACTTTTTTTTGTTTTTTTTTTGCTGTAATTTTTTACTACTAAGCCTCTGATTTCAACTTGTAGTACACTATTAAATTGCTGATAAAATTCTAAGTAAGCTCAGCGAACAAAGCTTTGAAATATCTTGAGCCGTTAAGTCGTAATAAAGGTCTAAGCCAGGCATGTCAAATTCAATTCAGTGTGAGGGCCTAGTTCTTCGAAAAAATATAGGCCAAACCCTTTTGCAGGCCCGCATTTGCTTTTTTTTATTAAAAATTTAAATTTTTAGTGGAAATTTAATATAAATTACACATGTTTACAAATTTCGATAAACCTTTTCGTTCCCTAAAACTAAAAAATGTATGTTTAGTTATTTTGGACGCTGAACGCGAATCTGCACTCCGATTTTTTATCAGCTCTAGTTTTCTCAATATAGAACTTGCACGCCATATATTAGCATATCTTGAGAAGGGTTTGCTTTATTCAATAAAATAAAAAATCCAAAATTCGACAACAAAATAATATTTAAGAAGTGCAAACATCGCTCCTAAATCTGCATAGTAGTTTCAGCGATATCGTAAAAGTTTGAGCCAAAAAATAAAACTTTATTAAATTTTTTAACATTTTTTGTTTTAAAACTTCATAAGAAATAAAAAAAACACAACAGTGAACCAGTTTTTAAGTGCAAAATTGAAACTGCTGCCATTTCTCACATTATTAAGATAAATTGATTCGGTAAACTGGAAAATTTTTGTTGAATTGTGCAGATTATTATTCAGTGTTTGGTATAATTTTGCTAATTAAGACAACTCACAGTTTAAAAAATACCAGAATAAGATTGCCAAATTTCCAATTTTTTTTTCTGCAAGGCCTGTAACTTTTGAACTATCGGAGAGAAATTCAAATCGTTAGTGAGGCAAATGTAAGCCTTTGATAGCAGATTCCAAAATGGGAAAAGGTTTGGAAATCGGACAAGAAATGTAATTTTATCGATTTTTTTTAAGTTTGACATACCCGAGGTTACCAATTTTGAGAACCCCTGGAGCCTGCACCCCAAACTCTTCAAACTTAAGACGGCACCTCAGCTATAACCATGTAAAATTTCATGTCACTGGCTTCAGCAGTTACGAAGATACTGAATTATTTCCATTTTTTTTTGCCACAAACCACTGTGCACTGTAGTGTAGTGCAGTTAAAGCAATTTCGCTTCATTACCTACGGCTTTATTGCAGTAAGCCCACAAAAATCAGCACATTGCGCCGATAGTGCTAACTCCGCTTATGCCTTAAAAATGTCGCGGTTCAACAACTTCTCCACTTTTTTACCATTTATGTAAAGTACACATTATACAAATTGATAGTTTCCATAAAGATCCAAACAAGAATAATATGGGCCCAATGACAAAATATGTAAAGATAAGTTATCTCAATTCAATCAAAGAAATAGTATGTAGGAAGGATTTGGCTGAAGATAGAATGTCTGTTTACGCATTTAAAAAGTCGAAACTTCGTGGTATTAACGTGGTTAATCTAAGGAAAGTTTTTATTCGTTATTCGTTCGAATATTCGAATAAAAGTTTAAAGATAATCGACTATTTGAACAAGAAAAAACTACGAACTTTTTTCGAACGAATAATTGACAACACTAATCACAACCCTCATATACAGTATTATTTACAACATAAGCTGGACATCCAATACCAATTATTTCCCTTTTTAGCTTGCTTTTTAATAAATGCAAATTTTAAAGCAATATAAAAGCGAAAAAATATAAAAATGTAAAACAGGAATTTTACGCGAATATAACCTCCCTTTTTAAGTTAATTTAACAGTCATACCTATATGAGAGCGGCAAGCGTCGCGTTTTCAACAGGGTACGTATTTACGGTACATTCATAGTATGTTTTTTTCGTAGATTGTATTGTATGTATATACGAGTTACATATGCACGTACCCTGTTGCTAGCGCGACGCTTGCCGCTCTCATTTAGGTATGGCTGTAAGTCCTACTTTTTCCCGAACGCTAATTTTCCCCCGGACATTGATCACAAAAAGAGGACAGTGTCCGGGAAAAAGAGGACAGATAATAACCCTACCTTAAATCACATGCAATTTTTAAAATCAATAATGGTCCTGCAGACGTTTTAAATATCATATACGATAATTTTCATTCAGAAATGATAATTGATGCTCTATAATAATAAAATTAAATAAATTCAGTACAGTGCGACTTTGGATCGCACACAAAGGGTTCCGTACAAATATACACACACACACATTTTTTCGTTTTTTCTGGCGTTTTTTCGTTTTTTGCAATTTTTTTGTTTTTTTTTGGCAATTTGTTAGTTTTGGCAAT
This sequence comes from Panzeria rudis, assembly GCA_956483635.1. Taxonomy (NCBI): domain Eukaryota; kingdom Metazoa; phylum Arthropoda; class Insecta; order Diptera; family Tachinidae; genus Panzeria; species Panzeria rudis. The sequence continues at coordinate 130,244,321 of OY101448.1, forward strand.
TTTTAGGTTTTGGCGCTTTTTTGTTTTAACGCTTTTTTTCGCTTTTTGACTGTATTTTTAGTTTTAGATTTATTCTAGTTTTGGCGCTTTTTTCGGTTTTTAATATTTTTTCCCTGGTTTTCTGATTTTCTTTAGTTTTAGCGATTTTTTTCGGGTTTAACACTTTTTTCGTTTTGGCGGTTTTTTTGTTTTGGCGTTTTTTTTGGTGCTTTTTTTCGTTTAGGTGATTTTTTTTTCATTTTCGACGAATTTTCGCTTTTTGAGTTTTCGCGATTTTTTTTTAGGTTTTAGTATTTTTCCCCTTTGGATGCCTTTTTCGGTTTTTTGTTTTTTTTAGTTTTTTTAGTTTTTTTGACGATCTCTTTAGTTTTGGTGATTTTTTGCGCTTTAGCGTTTTTTTTAATTTTGGTGCTTTTTTCCTTTAAACGCTTTTTTGATTTTGGTGTTTTTTTGTTTTGACATTTTTTTAATTTTGGAATTTTTTTAGTTTTATAGATTTTTTTTTAAATTTCAAGAGTTTGCCTCTTACGATTTCCAAGATAGCGCAAATTGTCTAACTTACATAGACAAAATTACATTAACTGATAGAACACCCTTTAATTTTTACGTCATATATTTGTTGTAGCGGCCAAAGTTTTACATGTTCTGTGAAAATTTCAGATCCGTAGCTTTTATGGTTCTCGAGAAAACAGCCTGTGACATACGGACAGACAGACAGACGGATGGACAGCGTAGCGAAAACAATAGGGTTCCTTTACACTTTTGGTTTAGGTACGGTACCCTAAAAAGAGTAAAAAAATATCTGCATGACCATTATTGATTTTGAAATCACATGTTGATTTAAGGCCATGTGATTTTTTTAACGAATAATAGGGGATCCAAAGAATGAAATTAAAATATGTACCCATTTGACAAAACGGTGTACGCCATTTGATTCCTTATCCCCAAATTATATCACACCAAACATCAGAACCTTTACCCGAAAAAAATTCTTAATCCGAACACAGTGTAATTAAACGATTAATAATTTTGTTTTGCCATCACTATATATACCCCCTTAACTTTATAGAGATTTCCCAAACAAAATCTTAGTATGGTAGGCCGGTTTGTTTTGTATTCTTCATTTCTCTCCTCTGTTATTGTTTTTCTCATTTCAACGTAAAAACATGATACAGCCAGGGGTGCCAGATGATTTGGAGGAAAAATCAGCATATTTTCCAAATAAAATCGGCATTATCGGCACTTCAATTTAAAAAAATCGGCAAATTAAAAATACCAATTTTAAATACAATAAACCATATTTTTACTAACAAAAAATAACAAAACAGAGCAACTCAGCATTACCTAATGCAAGGCGAATTCATACTAGGTGGCCGCAAGGGCCCAGCAGTTTACTAAAATGTTTACACATTTAATCTGTCAGCAGTGTTAATGTACATATCAGCTTTTTTGACAGCCCAAATGTAAATTCTCCACGGCGAATTCTCTTGCGCTTACCTTGTGTTGATCTACCTTGAACTAATGTTTATAACATATTAAATAACATAAAAATCAATGAAAATAAAATAGAAAAAGAAATTTCAATTAAATGTTGACAAGAAAGCGGAACTCTTTGTTTGAGGAACTTTTAAAAACTTTGCCGAAATGTCTCAAAGAATGCTGTAGAAACTCCGCAGAATTTTCTGGGGAAATTCAAAAGGAGTTTTCGATATGTCTATACAATATCGGAAAAATGTCTGACAAAACATCAAAAAACATCTGACAAAATTCGGAGATAAAATTTGACATTTATCAGATATGTCGTATAAAATTCTTCTTTTCGCATAAACTTTTCTGCTGCCAATGGCAGCTCATCAGAAAACATTTACCTTTATTTTATAATTTTAAAAATTCAAACATTTGTGCGCAAACTCTAAAGAGATAAATGAGAAATATTACAAAAACTAAAATACGACAATGTGCAGAAGAGGCTGCTATAACTCGTAAGACGTAGATCAGAAAATGTGCAGCCTGTTCTGCTAAATGTCTTAAAGGAAGTTAATCCGATAATATTTCAGAAAATTTGCAGAAACATCGTTTCAGAAAACTGCCGACTAATCTGCCAAATGTCCGAGGGAATTTTATACAACTTGGTTCATTGTCTGGTAGTCTCAGATTTAAACTGGCGTTAGACATGCCAGAAAAAAATTTTATTGGGTAATTGTAAATAAACCTAACCCTTTTTCTTTTTAGTAAAAGCGCTGACTGATTAACAGTTGCCTCCGTTTAATGTAACAGTGTATTTATTATATTCCAGTGTTGCCCAAAATAAATAAATGTTAATAAAACAAAGAAAGTTAACCTGTGTTAGTGTTTATCAAAAAATCGGCATTTTTAGAGCAAAAATCGGCAAATCGGCACTTTGATAATTTTGAGGCGAAAAATCGGTCAAATGCCGATAAATCGGCAAATATGGCAGGCCTGGATACAGCTAAACAATACATAAACAAAATCATCTACCGTTAAGTTTATACCAAATGATTTATAAAAATAATTAAAGGTTAATAAATAAAAATAATTGTTTAATGCGATTTAGAATATTTAAAATAAACATTTGTAAAATAAAAAGAATTTGCCAAAAGAGAGTAAAAAAATGTTTGAAGTTGCATGACTAACCACAATTTATTTTTTGTTGTTGCTTTTCGTTTCAATCTTATCTTCATTTGTTATTGTTTTACTGTAATTGTTATCAGCATAATTAATATTTTTTTATTTTAATTATTTCCTTTTTTGTTAAACAAAAAAATTTTATAATAATAGAACACAACACTGTACCACCACATACACTTTAAATTACATATTTATGTACATACATATGTATGTACATATGTATTAAAAATAACTGTTAGAAAGGAAATTGTTATTTAAATTGTACATACATACTTACATACCTATGTACATATGTATTTATTTTTTCTTTTAGTATGTATTTAAATGTGGGTAGGTATTTATTGGTTAATATGTTTTTTAAAATACTTTTTTCTTGCAATTATTCAGTTTTAATTTCTTCTTTGTTTAGTTTTAAGAACCGTTTCGTATCGCATTTTCAACAAGACTAAACACGTTTTGTTTCTTTTTTGTTTTGTTCAAAGTTGTTGCTACTGTTGTTGGTCAGATGTGTGCACTAGGGTTCCCCTTAATTTCAAAAAGTTCGATTTCTTTTCTGTTTTGTGAATATTATTAAATAATATATATCGTCCTAAACTTTCAGATCAATCGATTGGGATTATGACGTGCCACCAGCCCGCTCAAATTTAGGAAAAACCATAAAATTTAGTTTTCTTGACTCATAAGTTCAAAAATATTAATTTCACAAAACAAAAATTGTAATAGGAAAATGTTTTTCTTGAAGTTTACAACATTTTATATCTTAACAACTTTTCTATAAATATCATTTACAAAAATAAATACATATAAAATTTAAAAACATCATTGTTTATTTTAATGCTCCTTCGTCCTCTCATCACATGACAAAAAAACACAAATTTACAATGGCTTGGACTACATCAGGTGAAAATACATAGTTTTGTATGTATATAATTTGAGGTGTTGAATCCGAATCTGCAGTCGGTTTATTTACTTTTTTAGTTCTAGTTTTTGATATAGTATATGTACATTTATTTCAAAAATTAAAGAGTTGCACGACGTAACTGCAGATCAGTTTGCCGTATTCAATTAAAACATAAACCACAATTCGACTTTAAGCTGTACAAACATTATTTTATAATCTGCTCAATATTTTCAGAGAAATTGTGCCAAAAAAATTGTTTTATAAAAATGTTTGTTTTTAAGACATTCATATATAAAAAAATAAAAATGTGTTTTAAACAAAACAACCCATAAACATATTATTAAAATCGATTCATAACTTTTGATTTTATCGCAACTTGTGTTTGTGTGCGTTGTATGGAAATCGAACATTTTTTCAATTGAGTTCCTTCACTTAACTGTGAATAAAATCAAATGTTCTACGTCGATTTTTGTACAATATGGGTTATTTTGTTGCAAACATCACAAGCAAATTTTTTTTATTGTATATCCCCTTTTGAGTAAAATTTAATGCGTTGTAATACCGTATGTAACATAATTGTGGATATGCAATAAAAAGTGTATGAAAATTTACAACTAAAAAAATCTTTCGTTATCTTCACGTATGTGAACAAAAACTATTTCGTTGTGCCAAAGTTATCTTCATGTATGCCGCGAAATCAAAAAATAAGATAAGATCTCCTCCTAGTGTAAATTTGTTAGGTCTATCGATCGGCATACTGTATCATACGGCCATGTCACAGAGTTCAATTCCGTTCGGAAGCGGAATTCAATCCACCCCACGATGTCAAGCACAAGCAGGAGCATACCCCAGCATACAAGCGCCGCCAATAGTCTGGATACACCTGACAAATTTGCGTATTTTAGTTTTCTCTTTTAGACACCAGCTGCTACAAAAATGGGGTAGATTGAGTTCCGTTTCCGAACGGAATTAATATTTGGGACATATAATGTCTATGGATAAGTGATCCGTTTAAAAAAATGGGAGTGGTTTGCCCACTTTTATTGGTAGCCCCCATGCATGATAAAAGAAAATGTTCTGTGCATTTGACCTATCCTCCTATATGTATTTTGACGCAGTAAATTCGAATCTGAAGTCCGTTTGGCTAACACACCCTCAAAAATTAGAGTAAATTGCCAGGGAAACCGCAAATATGAAATTTAAGAATTTTGATATCGATTTTTTGTGCAAAATTTTAATATTTTTCCATATTTAGAAAAAGTATTTGTTCCCCAATTTCTTAAAAATTATTTGCATGCCATTGATTTATTCCCACTTTAAATCACAGTTTTAGAAATGTTCAATTATGTACTTTTGAGGATTTTTGAGCAAATTCAATTTGGTCGAGATTGTTGGCTTAGTTATATAAGTTTCAAAATAGTCGCGTTTTGCGAATATTTGAGCTATTTAGGCGATTTTGATGATTTGTTCCTAATAGGAAATAGGAAAATATGAAAAATATGTGCGATGTATTAGTAAACATTTAAGTCCATAAATTATTTGGACACCCAACATTTTATACTCAGACAGATGCAAGACCAGGCTGCCATTATTAAATCGACTCCATACCCATAGGTGCCATACAATAACGTCCAAAAAAATAGTGTCAATTGACGCTATTTCTACGTTGAAAAAAAAAATGCAAATAAACTCCATGCAAATGGTACTGTAGAGTAAATATTGATTGCGTAGCCCGTCTTTGGGCGGACTCAATTGTTTTCTTCTCTGGGTATACCGACTAGTGGCTTCGCAGAGTTCAGATTTATGACTAGGCAGAAAACCTTTAGTCTGCGAAGCCACTTTTCGTCATACCCATAGACATTATTTTATATTTGAAGTGGAAATAGTGCCCGTGGACGTTATTTTCTTGGACATTATTGCATACAACCAATAACATATATGTATATAATTCGTGGTGTCAGAAATGAATATTATATTTATTATAAACGAAATGATAAAGTTTTAAGAAAATATTTTTAAAAATTTTTTGGAATATTTTAAGTTTTTAGTGCATATTCAATACGCAAAAAACACATTTTTTAGGTCATATTTCCGGTTTCCCTGTTTATCACCTTATTTTCACGTATATCCCACAAACTAAAAAATATTTCGCAATAAGTGCCGTATACAAAAAAAATTTTTAAATTTTTTGGAGGTGAAAATGGCTATAACTTAAAAATTTTTCTCCATGAGTTGGATATTTTTACATAAATCGATAAAGAACTTCAAGCATAAAATATTGGGTTACTTTTTCTACGTTCATTTTTTTGTATAAAATGTTGAAACTTTAAGTTCAACTTCCCAAAAAAAAATTTTTTTGTGATAACTATACGTGAAGATAACTTCGGCACGACGATATATTTTTATACTTTAGTAGATTGATTTTGAAAAAATGTACACTCATAAAATCTATTAAAAAGAAAAACAAAGATGAGATGACAGAAATAAATTTTTCTTCTACATATAAAAATTCTGAACGAACTGCAATAACTAAAAAATGTAAGAGTATGTAGCTCGATATGAAAACCAATATTAAAAACGAAACGATTTAAAACCGAATATATTTTTGGTGTGCTAATAATTTTCGCTTGAGCTTGGATCAAAGTAAGTTTGTAATACTTTTACCAATACTTTTTTATTTGTTTCTTTGCATAACCATTTATGTGCTGTTTCCACAATGCAAACAAGCACTGCTTGTCTAAAATTTGTATGGAAATCACTCAAAAAACTGAGTGCTTTTCATATAATTTTTAGACAAGCAGTGCTTGTTTGCATTGTGGAAACAACACATTAATATTGTCTTTATTTTATCTCCTGACCTGACCTGCTTGTTAAGTCAATAATTTGAGATTGCTACGATCTGTTCTTGATCTTTTAAAATTGATATATTAATATTTGCTATTTTAACACTTAAGTGGTATCGTGGGGTCAAAATGGACCAACCACATACATATTTAGTTGTAATATTTATATTTTTAAGCTTATGTATACATGCATCTATATAATTATCATCATTATTAATCATTATTAAGTGGCGTGCTTAGGCTAACACCTGACTTTTGGAGCTTAGTATTTGATACAAGAGAAGTTACAACCAAAATTGGGTCCAAATGGACCCCCGATACCAGTAACGTTTTTTTTCGTATGTATATATGAATAAAATATGTTTATAAATAACAAAATTTGTTCACAAACGGCAGATTGAAACACAAACTTTTCTTCTGATCTAAAACAAATAAAAAATCTTTTTAGAACAGACAAAACATTAAAAGGTGTACAAACCACAAACTGAAAATTTAAGCGCCGGTATTGCTGCAACATCTGGGCTTGAAAAGGGGTGTTGCTTTTTATATGACCGGTAAAAACATTAAAAATAGTAACAGAAATGTGTAAAGTATTATAATTATATTCGTAAAATACATTCTATGAAGACTTTAATGTGTTCGAAATATAAAACATACATAAATAATTATAAAAATTTTGTAAAAAAAAACGCAAATTTTTTATAACTAGGTTCAAGCTGTCATTTTTTTCGTTAATCTCACAAAAAGATCTCATACAGTTAAATTTTATACTTAATTTACTTTCATCACATATTACAAAACCAACAAAGCACTTAATAATTCATCCGAAATGATATTTTTAATTCTTTTTAGCAAATCCCATGTAAAAGGTTGTCGTACTGTTAACAAAACCTCAAACATATTTTTCATAAATACTGTTTATATCCGGTCCTTATAAAAATTAAAATAGTTTTTGTGTGTAACTTGATGTTGCCTTTGGGAGCTTCATTAATATTACTTTCTGTATCATATGAAATCTCCAAAAAATTTGTCTTGTAAAATGTCAATATTTAACGTTTTCACTTGCGTCTAATGCATCGATTTTATCATTACAAAGGTGGTTATAAAGCTGTGTTCCATACAAAGCTATAGAAATTGTTCAAACATTTGAGGGAAAACTCTAGATTTTATTAAAAATTTTTTGTTTATTGAATTATTTTTATCAGATTGTGCAATATATTAAGGCAAAAGAAATCCCGGGAATTCCCGCACTAATTTCCCGGAAAATCGGGATTGAAAATTTAGCGGAAACTCTAGTTATGAGGCAAGAAACTAGATTTTATGGTTTTTCCTAAATTTGAGCGGGCTGTCACGTCTTACCCCTAACCGATTGATCTGAAAAGTATTAATATTCCCCAAACTGGCGGGTGAGACTGGGAGAAATTGAACTTTTTAAAATTAAGGGTCACCCTAGTGTACATCTCTGTATGAGCATTTATAGACAGGGATGCCAACTCAGACCTTTTCGAGATAGATTTGGCCCGTTTTGAGACACTCAAAGCGCTAAAACAAATGTTTAGCACCAAACTAAAAAAAAGCACAAATCTGTCTATGTCTCTCTTTAGTCTATGTCCATACGAGTCAACTTTTGCTGCGCAACTTTTGAGCTTGTGGAAGAGAGTGGTGAGAAGATTGGGAGGGTTACACTGATTCATGTATTTACATGCAACTCTCTTTTGTTTTCTTTTTCGTAATATTAAGCAACAACAAATTTTATGAAAAAAAACAAAAGCTGCGAAACAAGAATTTCATTATATGGACAGGAATGCAACTTCAAAAGAAAATTTTAGAAAGTTGCAGAAGCAAAAGTTGACTCGTATGGACATGGACTTATCATTCAGCCCTTTGGCACCTTTTCACTTTTTGCTCAATAAAGCTATATTTTTATTTTTGCTAACTTGTTCTTTCCTTATTCTAGTAATAGCGACATATTAATTAACGTGAGAAGATTGTTTTTACCTACTCACTTTCTTTTGTAAGTTTGCTTTAAATAAGCAATAATCTTATATTTCTTTCAAAGTTGGTTGTGCTTTGGAAGATGGTCCCAAAATTAAATCGTTGTTTACAAGCTAGCCCCTTTTCGCGGTTTGTCAAAAATTTTACTGGATATTGTTTTAAACGTATCGTTTTTTCAATTTAGCCCTTTTTTCGAAGAATTTCACGCGTTTTAAATCTCAAAAGTTGGCATCACTATTTATAGATATGTACCCATAGAACATTCTTCCGACATCTCTGATATCAGATAAGTATACCTAGGGTTGCCATCCTTCCTCTTTTGCCCTGATTCAAATATTTTGGCCAAAAGTACATTTAAGGTAAATGCAAAATTTACTTTTTAAATAAAAGAGGACAAGTTAAGTTTTATTCTTCTAAAATATTTTGTGATTTTGATCTCTGGAATTTGTTTGACAAGCGTTTAAAATAAAAATTGCACATACATTCATCTATAATGCCATTTTTTGCCCTTAAAGCTGGCCTCACTAATTTAAACAGTAATACAAATAACTAAACTGAGAATTATTGTATTAGCTTTTATCTATACAGCCAATGCAAAAAATTAAAAAATACATCACAAAAGCTAGATAAAACTCTTCAGATGTGCTAAAAATGGAGCTTTTTTGAAATCCAGCTACTTGTAACATCAAAGTGCGATCCATATTGAAATGTTTTTTTATGGCAAATAACTCCTTAATATTTATACTACTTATATTATTGAGATCCTTTGCGACCGTTCACAAACGTTTGCGATATCGACAATTAACCAAAAAACTACCCGTAAGCTTTGGGCTTTAACAAGGGATTATATAATTACACCGTCACACAAAGAAAGTGGGCTATATATTTGACCAGACCCACCTTCCTATATGGATTTCTGCCCGATGAATCCGAATTTTAGGTCAGTTTGGCTCGCACACCCTCAAAATTGCGGAAAACTAAAGTTTTTCGGAATTTGTAGTTTTTCGCAATTTACTCGAAGTTTTGAGGCAGGCATTTAAACTTCATTTCTTAACAGTAAACAATATTTTTTTATTTTAAACTTTCTTATCGCCATCTTGAGTTGCGAGCGTTTTTACTATGTTTTTCCCAACGTGCGACGTTTGTAGGGTATTAGTCGGCACTGAACGAACAAACAGAATAACCAACAACAAGACAACATCATAAGAACAATATGCGACTGCAGATATCAACAAGCAAACAAATACCAACACACTACGACTGTGTAAAAAGTTTATACTAATAGTAGTAGATAAAATAAGTATTCTTGTACACAATTTAAGAATACTCAAAGTAAGTATGTAGAAAATACTTGAATTTAGTACGGCGTTTTCTGTGCTTTCTGTGTACTAAACGTAAGTACGATTGAGCTTCATGTATTGGCTGTATTCTCGAGCAGTGCGGCAAGACTAGCGGCATCTGGGAGGTGGAGATCAGAATCTTAGAGCACTTACCACCGACACTGAGGAAGCCCTCTGATTACATGGTACTTCATATGGACTTCGATAGCACTTTCAAAGTACTTATTCCATCCAGACGTGATTGAAAGGGAGGCAACAAAGACTTCAACTTCAGGGTGTATACCGATGGATCAAAAATGATCTACGGTGTACACTCTGGAGTCTTCTCGAATGACCTTGGGGGAAGACTCTCCTTCCGACTTCCCAACGAAGCCAGTGTATTTCAGGCTGAAATTTTGGCTATAATGGAGGCGGGGAGGGTGTTAATTAAGGTCACACACTACTTCTTCTACTTTAGTTAGCCAGTGCAAGGACATACTATCCAGATCAGGTGGTCAGACTGACGTTACTCTTATCTGGGTTCCCGCACATAGCAACTTTCTTGACAATGAACGGACGGATGAGCTGGCGAGGGCTGGCTCTGGTATAGACGCCTGCACTACTAAATCCTATCTAATACCCATCCCGATTAGAAACCATATTTTCAAGCATTACCCTGCGGAAAATTTGGTGACAAATGATCCAAAAGTACTCGTCCTATGACTTGAGAAAATGAGACTGGTACCAAAAATAAGGAGTAGTGAATGGTGAAAAAAGACATATTATGTAAATAGTCACATATTAACAATTCTCAGTTAACTTAGTTGGTACTCCGGCACTGAACAAATTCGATGCACCTGGATCTAAGGCCTATCACATAGTATCTATATACTATTAATTGTCTCCCTTCAATGAGAGCTTAACTGGTATTTATAATATTGAAATATAAGTTCCCCTGTGGTCGAAGATACCGCTTAAAAATAAAATACAATTTCTACTTGGATTTGTAACAATAAAAAAAATAGATTAATCGATAATTACAGCTGAATTTTGGAATAATATTTGTATATAATCTATATTATTCTACACCGATTGGGACTCCATATGATAGTTCAGAGACAAGTTACAAGGTGCATACAAAGTATCAATTAACCCCATCCTAGGCCATCCCCATGTAAAAGTGGCTGGTCCGCTTCATAGGAAGTGTTAGAACTCGGACTGGTCCCTACCAACTGGGGACCGGTCACGTGACTTGTTTTGTGTCAGATCCATTTACCGTAGGGTATCAGCAGAAAGCTGAAGACAGGTGGCACAACTTGAGCACGTGTAAGGTCGCCAGGAAGATGTGGCCTTGCTACAACGATAAGCTAACTATCAGAAACCGTAGGGACACCTAGAGGCTCGTCGCAGTAATTACGGGGCACTGGGCGATCGGCAAACACGGTAGCAGGATAGGCCTTTCCTACAATGCGTTCTGCCGTGGCTGCCGGGATCAAAGTAAAGAAGAAACAGTTTTTCACCTTTTTGCGAGCGCCCGGCCGTGCAGCTCTCGAGACACAAATTCTTGGGCAGCAATATAATAGACGACCTATCAGAGCTATCCGTAGTTGGTATAGGACCGGATTAGGTATTTTAATGCGACGGCTTGGATCTTGTACCTACCACCGGATCCGGGCCCTGGGTTCGAACCTACATGGGTTGACTATGACGAGTGGATTGGTCTGTCAAAACGGAGTCTGTTTGGTTCTACTTGATTGCTTGCGTGCAGTAGGCAGTCACTTATACCAACCGACCAACTAACCAACCAATCATTGAAGAATATGTCACAACCATATTTCTCAGAATTAAAAATTTTTTCCGTAATGATTGAGAGCAGTATTTTATTGCTACTTCATACTCGTTCCATACAAAAACACTTGTGCCCAGTAACTTTATATAATAGGTACTCTTTTAAAATATACTTTTTTTGTAATATGCTGGATACCTAGTATTAGGAGCGTTCCTTTACAAAACTTATAGCATATGTAGCATGATTAGGATGATTCGAATGGCCTTAAGGAGTATTTTAGAGATGGATCAGATGGTTGATCAGGCTGAAGATCACGTTTTTTAATAATTTTGGCGTAATAAATAAGAGAAGGCATTAAAAGCTGCAACTTTTTTTCAAAACAACTTAAAAATCGTTACAACTTTTTCCACTGAAAAACAGTATATATTTCTGCTATAATGGTTTTTTAAAGACTTGGTATTAGATTTCCCAAAACAAGAAACTTTTCACAAGCAACATCTTTATTATATTTAGTACCTCATATACTTTTATTACGAGCATATTTCTCACAGTATTTTTCTTATTCATTTAAGGACAAAACGTTTCCTTCTACATTTGAGTGAGCATGGAGAAAGCATACCACATAAGATGGGAGAAATAATTTCAAAGGATCTTGCATGTTGCAGGGGTTTTTAAAAGCATTTTTTTATATTTCCTAGAAGTGCTTTAAAGCAAAATTATGACAAACACTTGAGACTGACAAGATTTTATGGGAGTACACACGCAAATATACAACAAGCATGGTTATGAAAATTTTTCTATAAAAGAATCGCCACACTCAAGTTTTGTACAAAATTTATATTTATTTACATTAAAACCTTAATATATAATAAAGGAAAAAATATTCTTCCTTGAAAACTTATTATGAAATGAAGATGCCCAACTAACTATGAAAAGCATGGTTTACGAACAAAAAATTTATATATCAAAATTTTCAACAATGGTTTATATAAAAAAAAATATTTGAGTGGTTGAGGTCAAAAAGTAAAATAGATAATACTGCACATATGCGTTTGAGTTCGCAAGTCATGCCTTAAACGTACCACACCCCAAAATTGTGGAAAAGGTGATTGGACAATATCCGAACCAATAGAAGTTGCTACACGCCAGTTACAAAGAACGTCATGTGGTAAATGACTGGAGTAAAAAAAAACGGAATCGGCAGCAATGTACCGCAAGATGTGAAGAGATAAAACCCTCAGTTTACTTTAGGTAATAGACGAGCGAGCTTATGACTCCGGAAGAAAGTTCTAGTTTCCTAGCTCTGTATGACGACTCGGAGTCGTTGCAGATCCGCTGAATTTTTTTCTTTGGCGCTAAGTGAAGGAAAAACTGTATGTGAATAAGCCTGAAGCAGTTGAACATCTTAAAGATAAAATACGGCGCGTTATTGGTGGAATACAGCCGTATTTATGCGAAAATCTTATTTAAAATTTCAATAAAAGAATTTCGTGTGGTCATTTGCCTGATGTTGTATTTCACATTTAATCGGAACTAGTTTTCTTTATGTTGAAATAAAATGGTTGCTCAATTCAAAAAATAAATGTGTTTTTCCTTAAAATTAATCCGGTGCTCTTGTTGGGACGCCCTTCATTTCTCGCTAGGATGCCTTAATTTAACGCACTAGCAATGCGCCTGCATCTACTAAATAAAATGTAATTCATATCTTTTTGGCACACCCCGTGCAGGGGTGTTAAGCATGACGATTTTTTACGATATGACAAAAAACGATATGACATACTGTGTTGTCATATCGTAAGGTATTTACGATATGACAGCACTGAGAAAGCCATACACGGTTCATCGCTTTCTCAGTGTTGTCATATCGTAAAAAGCTTACGATATGAAAACACAGTATGTCATAAGGTTTCTTGTCATATCGTAAAAAATCGTCATACTTAACACCCCTGGGTACATGTTAAAAATAAAGAAAAATTACGCTAAGCACATTCTTAAAGCATGGCGCCCTTTCACCCTGTAAAATTATAAAATTAACATTTCTAAACATTTTTTACAAATTTTGAAACTATGTATCATCAAATCATAAAACTAGATTAAGAAAGTTTAAAATTAATTTCGTCCTCCATATTTTTGTTGATCGCAATCGAACATATTGTTCTCGAGTTAGGGTGAAATATACCGATGTAACTAGTGAAAATGTTAGTCATGCAAATTAAAAAATATAGACGTTATAGAAGAAAACTGAAAACGGGTTTTACTTTATGCTCTTCATATTCCACATATTTTTAGTGAAAGCCGCGATTTTTTTTACAGAACAGTCATTCAATCGGGTAGAATAACAAAGTAGAACATCAACTCACTCCCTGCTTTGTATTGTGCAATAGAATGGGTTTATTACAGTGACAGTTTACATTATCCCAGTTGCATTCCAGTATTCTATCCTTACATTTCCTGAATCTGCTTTTCTATAATTTATTCTTTTAAACTTCACAACTGGCCAATAATATTCATTAACGTTGTCATAAAAAAATCAATTTTTATGATTTTTTTTTTCAAAAAGATTTCTATAAACATATTTTTCCATTGTAAAACCCATAATAAAAAATTATTTATATCTTACCATTCTACCATGACACGATAATGGAAAATAATTTATGTTTCGTACCTGCAATGAAAAAAGAGAAGAATAATAAAAAGATTGTTAGAAATTATTATATTACAATACAAAAAGAGTAAAAAATTTATTTAAACTTTGGAAAAAAGTTTATATATCTATTCCATTGAAAACACAAGTGGTTAATACGAGTATTAAAAACCACAATGAAAGCTAATAAAAATGTCATTGTTAAATGAATAAATTTATTGACTGTTCATACAATTGGAAAATTATAGTTATTATCGTGCAAAGTATAATATTAAATTATTTAAAAAAAGCATAACATTTTTTGTTATAAATTTTTAAATAATAACTACAAAGCTAGTTTTTATCGAGTAATAATTAGAAGTTTTTAAATTATATAAAAATTTCGGTTAATTTTTGACTTGGTTTGTGCTAAATTTAAATAATACCCTAATTTAATTTTGCCCTCTACTCCCTAAAGTACTGGAAAGTATGATGAAGTTTCATTTTGTTAAATACTAGTATTCCAACATTTTACGCAGCGATTGCCAGTATAGCCTTTGTAGGAGATGCTTTATGGGTAGCAATGGCATGATTATTCGAAATATGTATTAATAATAATAATCGATTATTATGTTGCAATTAACATTTAAGTTACATTCGAAAATCCTGCTTTGATTAGTTGAGATAATAATCGATTATTTTTAAAATAATTTTAAAAATCAATAGAGAATAAAACATTGTGATTTGTCGGTTAGTGCAACTCTGTCTGCTACTCTGTTTAAAAGTATAATTTTTTTCTAAGCGCTAAAAGTATGGATGTAACCGCTTCCGATATATCGGCGATACTTCAATACTCTTGTTCTGTAACTAATGTGAGAACTTTTCAATGAAAGTAAATTGTTATCATCCTGTAGATCACAGGGTGAGTAACAAAAAAGTTAAATTTTATTTGTTCATTTCAATGTATTCAATTTAATTTTTTTATAAATCACCCTGCAAAAAACGGCATCACTAATATATGTAATTATTAAATTTTTTCGGTGTGAAAACTTCTCACAACTTATGGAGCATGGGCACAGGTTTGCGATATCGGCGATATTTTACTGTCGATACAGCGATAATTATTAAATTTTTTGTAGAGGCTTTTTGAACAAATAATTTATTTTTTGTTAATTTTAAATCTTTTTAATATCAATTTTAAATATTAATACATACCATCTTAAGCTAAAAAGTTTTTGAGACAAACGACGAACAGTTAAGATCTATTTTTTGTCAAATCTAGCCATTTTTGATCTTCATTTTAATGTCTTGACTTTAAACATTTTTCTTTTTTCTGCTTATTATCGAATATTGTATTTTGGCTATGCTATTACAGGAAATATTTACGAAATAGGCAACAAAGTCGATGCCAAAAGCCAAAATTTTAAAACTCATAGCCGAATGTCTTTGATAATATAGAAGCTACACTAATACAATAAAGTGTATTATCTTTATTTATTCATAAAATTTACCCCCCATATTCATAAAAAATTTTAAAGTTAGTGTTGGTTTACTGTACGAATTTTTATGGGAAAAACGGTTTAATGCACACATTAACTTTACTAAACATTTATGAATATAAATTGTTTAAATTCATTCAAATAGGATAATATTTGTAAGAGTTCTGACGCCAACAAGGTTTTTCATGCCCAAGGTAGTCAACTTTTACACCCTGTAGCTCACCGTGTGTTTCAGCAGGATGGCCCAAATTTCAACATTCTAACAGGTCCTCCTTTAAAATTTTTACATAGATCGTTTTGTAATCGGATCACAAGTTGGAAATATACGCATTTGTTATCCTTTTTGTTCTAATTGAAGCCACTGTATGCTGTTATTAAAAAAAATTATTTGTTTTTGTTAATTTAGCATGAATTCAAATTTATTTCGTGGTTTCTTAAACCTCATTAATATCAGTCTTAAATATTAATAATCTGTTACACTGTATAATAAAAAAATTACTCTACTTGAGTTTTGTAAATTTTAACTTGAATTCAAATTCAATATGCGTACCGGTATCGCCGAAATTTCTTTTTAGCATCGGTATCCTATCGGCAAAAAGGCGTATCGCTACATCCCTAGTTAAAACTATCGAGTACCCAAATTAATTGTATTGAGTATTATTGAGTTATTAAAAGTATTAGAAATTGGCAGCAGGACGAGCTTTCAGCACTAAATATATTATTCAGAAACGTATGTATGGCTTTGCATCTGCTTTTTTTTTTTTGCTTTCTGGAATCTAAAAATGGGAAGTTACTGATTTCATCCCGATTTAATTCGTTCCAGCAAAAAGCACTGCATGTCTAGGGGTCATACCCTGAGCTCTGTTCCGATCTTAACAAAATGGCTTTTATAAAATGAAGTTAAAAAATACTAAAACAAATGTTGTAGCATATCAATGCCAAACATTTTTAAAATTTCCTCAACCCAGAAAACATCTTTGATCGTGGTATTGATGCAAATTCTCATCAAAGCCAAAACAAAAATAATAAAAAGAGCTTTTGTGAGTGTTCGATTAATCAAATAGAGGGGACTTCGTGCTAACCAAAATTAATGTTGAAATTAAATTAATGTAAGAATTTGCAGAAAATTTATTGTATTCTTTTTCGTGACAAATATTGGTAAAATAGCTGATATGTCCTTATAAAAAGCATTCACCTTCATAACAACCCAACCTAAATCAGAGCTTCAAGCGTAGCGTAAGAAACAGGGTACGTATTTACAGTAAATTTTGCCAAAAAATATTTTCCTGGAATGTACTGTAAACACTCATCCTGTTGCTTACGCTACGCTTTACGCTCTGATTTATGTTGGGCCGTAAGTCGCAAAATTGAATAAGAACTCTGACGAGACGGTGTAGCGGCCTGTCGAAATCAATAGTACTGATCCGTTCGGCTAATCTGATGGAAAATTCGAACATTACTCTATTAATAATAATTTTAATTTACATTAACTCAAATAATGAACTAAAACGCCGAAATAATAAATTTCAGACCTACTCCGTTCAAAAATAAAATTACGTAAATATAATTCGATATTTTAATTTCTCAGATAATACACATATTTTGAAGTGCAAAATATGTGGAATTATAACAAAAGCTTCTACCGCTATATATTATGAGGATACATATGTTTGCACATTAATCCTTTGTACGACTATCATGGAAATGAGTAAAAAAACTTTATGGTATTCCACCACAGAGATAAAAAAGGAAATAAGAAAATAATTTATTATAATTGAATAGAAAATATTTAATAAACGAATCGTGCTCCGTACAACATACATACAAACATTTAAGTGGTTTTTCTTCAATCACATACAAATAGCAGAAAAACTGTTACAAAAGTTTAAAGGATTCCAGCAAAGTTAAAATAAATTATTTCTAAAGTTTTGTAAAATATACGAACACAAATAAAATTAATACTCTATGTTTGTTTTGCGAGTGAACGAAGATAATAAGTATGATTTTATAGAACTTTTTTAAACTAAAAGGTTGATGTAGATCATTGGTCGTCGTTTCATACAGTGTTACCGTTAAAATTTTTCAAAAAGGGGCACGAAAACGGGGATTTTCAAAAAAAAGGGACAAAAAGACGAATTTCTGAGAAAAAAAGGGGAAACTTTAATAACGAAGAAAAAATTTTTAAAACTAAAGTTTATGTAAAGACGATTGTCAGTTCTTACAATATTGTAAGTAAAATGTGCTAAAATATTCTTACAATCGTCTGAACTGAAAATTTTTGTCTGACAACGTTGGCAGAAAAATCATTGTCAGTCGATTTTAATACTACCTGCTGACAAAAAATTGTCAGACATCTCACGGTCGTGTGAACACATCGCGTTACCATTGTCAGATTATTGGTAGACAATTGTCAGATATTTTTTAATTGTCAGATGTCCGAAGTTTCTGCATCTGAAAATGGCGTCATTGTCAGAGACTTTTTTATATTGGCAGCACTGCACACATATATTTTAGGGAAAAATTAAAATAAGAAAAATTATGCAGCTAAAATAGTTAAAATTGCTTCTTTATGTTTAATAATAATTTATATTTTTACTTTTTAAAGTTAACAGAAGCACAGATGATAAATAATTGATGATTTCTGTTAAATGATATGCGTCTGGCAGCGCCAAACAACAGGTCTGACAATTTTTGCATCTGACAATCGTGTGAACTGCCAATTTCTTTACTGACAATATTGTCAGATAAATTTATTGTCAGACAACTGTCTGCCAATAAATTGTAAGCTTTTCTAACAACTTTGATACAGCCGTGTGAACTAACAATATACCTTGTGCTGACAAGTTTTTATTGTCAGTACATCGTCAGCACATTGGCAGATCTGACAATATTGTAAGATCTTACAACCGTCTGTACAGGGCTTAAGTACAAGGTCAATATATAAGGTCAGTGCATCAGCCCATATGTTCGGTAATTACGGTGTAAAATTTTAGTATATTTTACCAATAAACTCACATTTTAATATTTGCTTTGATTTTTTTCTCATACATTTTTTGACACCATAATTCTCAAAAAAAGTTGCTTTGTTGTATCAATTCGCCGATAAGTATACCTTATAGATCTACCTTGATTAAGTAGATGCTAAATTTTTCTTTGTTCATTGGAATATTAATTATGCCCAATTCATTCTGAATATAACCTTGCGAACCTTAATCAATTTCGATTTACGGAAAACAACTTATTTAATTTTTAAAAATAAAGGTTAGCAAACGTAAACTGCCGCTCATCTGATTTGGTTTAACATTTTGGCAATACCAATAAAATTCGACTTATTAATAAATAATATGCATTACGTGAAATCTGTGCAAAAGAAATTAACGGGACGGCAACTATCAAATAATTGCTGCAAAACAAATTTTGTCCAAGAGCAGTGCCAAATCAGAATAGGTTTCTGATTAATTTTATAGTTTCCATTATAACTTCCCCGAGAATTGTTAGTTTTTATTACATTTTTGATCTTTCTAAGCTGATAAAACTATTTGAAACTTAAATTGGTCGAGGAAAATCTTTACCTGAAGCTGAAAGAATCAAAATTAAATATTATGCTATAGAAGTTCTAACTCATGATCGAATTTGGAAAAAAAATTAATTAAAATGTAAAAATGGTGTGAGTAATTTCTTAATATTATTATTCTAACTATGCACAGAAAAAAATTTGTAAATACATTTAATTTTTTTGTTATATCAATTAAATAATTAATTGATTTTGAACCTACAATGATTTTTGTAAATAGAATTACGAAATTGTAAGCTAAAGGAAAACCAGAAAAAGTTTTTTAAAAATTTTTTTGTTGATTTCAAATTTATTTCAATTAAAATTATTGTCATATAAACAATGTGAATTGTTGATTTTCCGAAAAAATTTTAACTATCATAATTGTTGTATTAACAATATTTTTTATACAATCGCAATCCTCGAAGTGACTTTTTGCTTGTCAGCGAAAAACACTAAATGTCTTTGGGCGGAATCGAACCGGCGACTTCTGGACTAATAGACTAACGTTCTTACCTCTCAGCTACAGCGCAATTCGTTATTAAATACGCAAATAATGAATACACACAAAACGTGATTTGCTTTGTTTCATCTACGTGTGTGTATTCGTTTGTTATATCAACAATGGTGATTGTTAATTTTTTTCACAATACGTAACAAAAAATTTTGTTAGTTCAGTTTGTTGAAAAAAATTTCTTGATTTGCTTTGTTTCATTTACGTGTGTGCTTTCATTTGTTATATCAACAATGATGACTGTTAATTTTTTTCACAATACATAACAAAAAATTTGGTTAGTTCAATTTGTTGAAAAAAATTTCTGTGTTTGTCGTATAATAACGAGTGATTTTTTTGCTATTATCTTTTTGGCAACACTAGTTTTGACAGCTCACGCACGTTTTGTATCTTGTGTCACTGTCAAACATCTTCAGTTTGGTCTATAATTTAATCATGAATCGTCTTACAAACGAACAACGCTTGCAAATTATTGAATTTTATTACCAAAATGCGTGCTCTGTTAAGAAAGTTTTTTATCGAAGAATTGTGTTCAGCGACGAGGCTCATTTCTGGTTGAATGGATACGTGAACAAGCAAAACTGCCGTATTTGGAGTGAAGAGCAGCCAGAAGCATTGCAAGAGCTACCAATGCATCCACAAAAAACAACCGTTTGGTGCGGATTATGGGCTGGCGGCATCATTGGGCCGTATTTCTTCAAAGATGATGCGAATCATTTTCATGCATTTTTCTGAATTTTATGTGTTTTTTTTTTACTTTCCGATAGTTCTTATAAAATCACCCATTATATGTTTGAATTTAAATTACATATTAACAATTGAAATTCTTAGTTGCAGATTGATGACATTTTTTTATGTGTGGAGACAACTCAGCACCTGAAAGAAAGCAGCGAAAATAAAAAAAGCGCACTAAAGCTAGTTTGGCGACTGTAGGTGTTCTACAGTCGCTATAAATAACACTACTTTACAAATTTGTATTTTTGGAAAGTATAAGTCTTCTAGTTCATTTTTTAGGGTAACTAGGATATGATATGGACGGCCATTCTCCATATAATGGTATATTTTTGCTTTTTCCTGTATACTTCCCGTTAAAACGCTATCTACAATCAAAGGCTGGTTTAATTAGTGCTCTTGTTTGAAAGGCTAGAAAATTTCGCATCGATTAGTGGATAACTGACTTTGATCGGATAAAAAATGACCGCGTTATAGGGCATCAAATGTACATTTTTTTTTAATATTTAACGTTTTTCACCAAGTGTTGTCTTTTCGGAAGCTATTTTGTACCACAAATAATAAAAAATCCTAACTAAAAATTTTTATTGAATAGTCTATTCGATTTAAAAAATGTTAAGTAATAATGGACCAAAATCGGATAAAAACTATAAATCCTAGAGCGCAAAAAGGAAAACGCCAACATTTCATTTTACTAGCAAATCCTTTATTGAATAGTTTTGTTTTATTTTGTTTTTACTGGTGCATTTTTTAGTAAATTTAAATGTTAGGGGTTTGGTTTTTATATTATAGCATTTTTAGTTTTTATCCATTTTCGATCCATTACGGCTTAATTTTTTTAAATCGAATCGACTATTCAATAAAAATTTATAGCTATGGATTTTGCTATTATTTGTGGTACAAAACAGCTTCCAAAGAGACAATACTTCGTTAAAAACGATAAATATTTTATAAAACTTTCGGCCCTGTTCTGTAAACAGAATCCGAGAACATTTCTTGTTTTCCAAAAATTAATAATGTTCCCATTGATGTATTTTAAATCGTATAAAGTATATTTATTTCAGATATGTTATTTTAAGCTCTTACAAATATCAAACTGCAAAAAAGTCCGAAAAAATTTTCCTACTAGTTGATTTAATTTCCCTAAATCGAACGTTTTCAAATCGACTCGGTTTACAGAGCACACAGGTTTATCTTTGATTACCTATAACTCAGTCATTTTTATCCGATTTTATCTACTATTCGGCACGTAATTTTAAAACCGTGCAAATAATATATAGATAGATCACTTTAATAGAGCCAGCTTTTGACTCTGCGAAGTATACATCAAAAAACACAAATGTACTGTTATCCGGAAAAATTAACACCATGCAAATAATATATAGATAGATCACTTTAATCGAACCAGCTTTTGACTCTGGGAAGTATTTATAAAAAAAATCATATGTACTGTTATCTGGAAATGGCCGAAATAAACATTTTTTCTTTACTTTTATCGTGTAAAGCATATCCTAATCACCCTAAAAATGCATTAGAAACTTTATAAATTTTGCTTGTAAAGCATTTCAAAAGATTGATTAAAAAAAAGCACCACTTAGTTCACTGCGTAAGGAAAATTGTCTCAAATATCTCTAAATTTAGTAAAAAGTATCAAAAAAGTGGCAAGAATTACAATAAGTACCACATTTGTAAAAGTATCAAAACAGTATCCAAGCAGTCGAAAAAGTGTCATATTGCTACTTTACGGCAACGCTGATAGCACAATTGTGCTGAGAGCATTCAAACGTATTTGTAAACTCTTTTCATGTAAGGGCCAAATAAACTACGCAAGCGGCTTTGCCAAACATGACATAAATTTGCTTTTGTACAAGCCTGTTGTGTAATATATGGCAGCGTTTTTACGTTTGACAAGCGGCTTGGCAAGCTGCTTGCAGAAAAATCTAAAAATGTATATATTTTGACTGCCATATTGAATTTGTGGTAAACTGATTGTATAGTCTATTGTAAAATTAGCTCACTTGCAACAAAATTTCCATAGAGTGAGGTTGTCGTGGAAAATTACAATTTAAATTAGTGATTATTAATTTGCTACTTTATTCGACCTTATACTGGATAAATATTATTTATTACTTTTATGACCTTGAGGCCAAATAATAAATAACAATTGTTAATGATTAATGTGAAAAGTCGTTGCTTGTACGAGCAGTTTGGTGTAGTCTGTGTGCAAATGAAAAATGTAT
This sequence comes from Panzeria rudis, assembly GCA_956483635.1. Taxonomy (NCBI): domain Eukaryota; kingdom Metazoa; phylum Arthropoda; class Insecta; order Diptera; family Tachinidae; genus Panzeria; species Panzeria rudis. The sequence continues at coordinate 130,266,978 of OY101448.1, forward strand.
GAGACCATTGACTACTAACTAGACCCGTCACTTAACTGCAACGTTACGAAGATTGTATGAAAGAGAAAGCATATCTTATTTTCTAATGTGGTTTCTAATTTGACTATCTCTTTCATATTATTTTAGTGAGAACATTTTGCATGTAAAACTGCATAACATGTGATAACAGCTTTTTTTAGCTGCCAAAAGTGAGTATTCTGTTCCATATTCTGTGCATGAGACACCGCGAATGCACATGGGATGATTATATATTCTTTTTAATTTTTTTTCAAGAATATTTATCCAGCATACAATCGTGTTTCATTTCAAATCAATGATGATATGCGACAAATATTTCATCACATTTAAAACACGTCTTATTGCTACGAAACTCTCATAAGAGTATAAATGTGAACGATTTTATTAATATTGTGCAAAAATCCGCTTCACTGTATGACTTTTCTATATATTTTGTATCTAAAAACTGCAACACTATTTTTCTTTAGTCAAACAAAGAATGTATTTTGCTAATTTAAGCAAATTTAAAATGTTTTGGTTTATTTCGAATGCGTAAAATATTACCTAAGGAAATATAATGCAGCATCATATTCCAAACGTTTGGCTTTGTGTTTGGTGGGAGGCTCCGTCGCCTCACGAACACTAACAAGCAACAATACAAACACATTTTAAAGTCTACGTTAATTTTTAATCGTACATTGTGAAAACGGCCGTAACAGGTATAACAATCTGATGTTGTCCAAGGTGTACAATATAGCAAATTGATTTTCTGCAGAAACAAGTCGAGAACATGATCCAATAATTAGGTCTATGGACCTCTACAACAAAAATGCCATAATCGTGAAGATGTCAAACAAACTCCATATATAAAAAAAAAATTTTGTTTATGTTTGTTTTTACGATGGTAAACAGTAAACAGCTGTCGAGTTGCATTGACCTGATTATGGGATCATGGTCGAGAGGTAGCGTTGCCACTTTCTGTACTATAGTACAAAAATTGCACTATTTAAAAATGTTTGTACTATTTTAGCACAATGAAATTTGTGTTCTATCATTGTACTATTTAAGTAATTGCAGAAAAATACAAAATAATAATAAATGAATCAGCAAATTTTTCTGAACATCTCATAAATTTTTTTTGAAAATATACCTTTTTAAAACCTACTTTATTATTTACATTTGGCAGTACTGCTGCTAATTACCTTCCATTTGTCTGCGTTGATAATATTTTACCCACTGTGAAGGAGTTTTTAGAGATTCGGATATATTAAATAACGTGAATATGCATAGAACTAAAGCGACAGCGATTATTAGTAATGTATTTGGACCGTATTTCCTATGGATATAGTGATGAAACAGAACAAGACTGTAACGTCGACCGAAAATCATTCAGAGAGAAACAAAATTCATAATAACAACGAGGACCGAAGCGAAAAATTTGTCATTACTTTTATTAAAAATTTGTATTTTCCTTTTGTTTTTTTTAGCCAACTGAAATGTCAATTTGTATGGAAAAACACGTTGCGCAGTAGTTCTTTTTCATCATTTATATGAAGAGTTAAAAGTGTCAGAAAACATCGCATTTCTTGTCATTTATTTCAAGGACAGCTATTTTAGATTACAACATGCATTTTTCTATTTGGAAGAATGTCAAGCTTCAACCGCAACGGAAATATACACGCTATTAAAGCAAACTATTATGAAAAAGGCAATCCCATTTAAAAATCTTGTTGATTTCACAGCGGACACCACACCAAATGTCATATTCGATAATTATAACTGTGTTTTTACTAATTTAAAAGACCAAACATCTTTTGTTGTGTTGACAAAGTGTTTTTGTCACTTAGTACATCTAGTAGCTTTGAAATATATTCTAGTTTATTTAGAAGATTTGTTGAGAACGCTTGGATCTTACTTTAATTGTAACTGTTTAGGACAATAGGACCAAGAGTTCCAACCAGTTGATAAAATTTTATCATTTGTCATAACTAAATGGTTGTCATTAAAAGATTGCATTGATCGTGTTTGCAAACAACATAAACTTTTGAACAACAACAGATACATATTGTTCTCGCAAACAACAATGAATAGTGATGTCAACATCTATTTTTGCGTGAGCACTCGCTTATACAATGGAATTTTTATATACATTGGAATTGATTATGGGTGAGTATTAAGCTAGTTCCTTTTGTCGAAATTTTTTTTGTACTATTTAATTTGGTTTTGTACTATTTTTGCTTAGCTTCTGTACTATTTTTAGTTTTATGGTGGCAGCACTGTCGGCAGGTTAAAATTTGTTGCTTTAATATATTTGAAATAGTTCTTGCAAAAAACTAAACTCCAAAACAGAAAGATCGGATGGACAAGTCCAAAATAAAACAATTAAAATTGGAGCAATCTTTCAATCAAAAAATCGACTCCAAAGCAGAAAGACGCACGGATGGACAACAAGTTCAAAATGAACAAAATTTAAATAATGGAAATAATCTGGCTGTAAGCTCGTTCATACAAAGTAAAATTTTTCCAAATCGGTCTATAAATGGAGGAGTTTGAAGGAACCTCTTATTAAAATCGGTTGATTCGTTCGAGAGATATCGCTGTTGAAAATTTTTTAAAATGGTGTTGTTTTGTAGTAACTGCAAAACTATTGTTTTTTAGACCTTGAAAAACTGCGTCGAATGCTGCAAATTTTATCTAAATCGGTTGAGGAGTTCGAAAGATATCGTTGTCAAAAATTTTTAAAAATGATTTCTTGCAAAATAGTGCAAAAAGCGGGAAGTAACAGGGATAGCCTGGAAAGTCAACCGCATAAGCAATTGCGGATAAAAATTATACATAGTTTATTCCAATAAAAACAAATTTAAAATGTTTTATATGTTTCCAAGTAAACACTTTGCTTACTGGTAGGCTAAAAAGTATACGAGGATTTAAGTCGTAGCTACTTATAATTTGACTCGATGACTACTTATTTCTGTTTGAGAAGTCCAAGAAATAAGAATTACCCCTTACAAATGTATTTGCATTGTCACAGCAATTAACTGGTTTTATTTGGCTTATTTGAAGCTAAAAAATAAGAAGTTAAATATAAACAAATTAACGTTAAAAAATTTATACACACAATTTATTTATATTTTTTAAATTTTTTCGTTTTTGCCCCAGCTGGGACACAAACCGGTGCTCGTTCAGATTTGAAGACATGTACTTTACCCACTCAGCTATTGTTGACTTATAAGCTTAAGCGACAAAAATTAGTTTTCATATACAAACACATGTTGACTTAAAAAATGGTTGTCCACTTATATTATTTATACTAAACAACAAATTATAAGTATTTTCAAATAATGAGAAAAATACGAACTAATTTTATTAAAAACTAGGTAGAAAATCTAATTTGAAGCATAGTAATGAGATAAATAAGTACCACACATTACTTTGTAACCCATTAATAAAGTACTGCCGACTACAAAAATGACAAAAGTTTTTGCTGGGTTGTGATGAGCTTTAGTTTCTCGTTCCCTTTCCCTTATAGCATAAACTTTGTATGCTTTAGTACAGGCCACCCTGCAATTGTATTACATATTTATTCCCAATAGAATAAAAACAAAAACCGCCAGTCAGTTAACCAAATATGGCAGATAAACAGACAAAAAGCAAACAAGCACAAGTAGACTGACAGTCATTATTTGCCTACAAATAGTCTGACAGACAGTCAACAAGAGGGAGCTGGATACTGTCAAATCTCTTTCATACTTTAAATTCGATATAAAAAACAACATTGTACGTCCGGCCTACCGGCAAATTTCAAAAAACTTGTTTGTCATCGCTTTTGTTGATGTTATGTTAAACGAGGTAAATATTTGATGAAATAAGATTATAATCCCTTTTTTCTTCAGCAAATATATTTAAACTAGGGATGTAACGAATACCGATACCGATATATCGGCGATACTTCAGATTTTCCGATGCATCGGTATCGGCGATATTTTACTGTCGATACGACGATACTTTAAAAATTTTTTTCAGAGTTTTTTTTAACAAATAATTTATTTTTATTCAATTTTACCATGAATTAAATTCACTTCGTTATTTTTTAAATCTTATTAATATCAATTTTAAAAACTATTATTATTTTATGCTGTTATTTTGTCAAAAAAAAAATATTTATTTTTTGTTAATTTTACCATGAATTCAAATTCAAGTCGTTGTTTTTTAAATCTTATTTCAGCAAAAAAAGACACTCCAAAGAAGTCATGAAAATGTAGAATTCGTGATCCGAAAGTATTGCAAATTCGGATAATTTCTAATTAGTTTTACATATCCTTGCCATTGCAAGAAGTTCTGTTGTTCGATTACCAATCACCGAATTGGAAGCGATTTTAGAACAAATTTCTTTTTCGGTGTTCTATAATGATTTTTCCTCAAGGAAAAAGGATAAAAATTACACATTTTCACAATTTTTTGTATGCGAATTTAAACTCAAAACTTTATTTTCATGTAAATTTATGTGAATAAATATAAACTTAGAAGACTTTTAATAATTAAGCTATTAAGTTATTTAGAAGAATATTAAATGATAAATGTCCTTTAAAAAATCGATTTTTTAAAAAGCATGGCGAGTATTTTTTAAAATTATAAAGGAATTAAAAATTTTTTCTTGCTTTCCTACTAATTATCTGAATATTTTTAATATAGATTTTTTGGAAGCAAAGAAAATGTTTCTCCTTAAAAATTACTTCCAATTTTTTATACTGGGTTAAAATCAATATTCTCTCTTACAATGTAATTTTGTATAATAAAAAAATTGCACTTGAGTTTTGTTGATCTAAACTTGAACTCAATTTCAATATTCGTATCGGTATCGGAATCGGTATCGGCGATATTTATTTTTAAATATCGGTATCGGATCGGCAAAACGGCGTATCGTTACATCCCTAATTTAAACTTTAGACAAAATTCCATTTATTTTTCTTTTATATTATATGTATGCCATTAAATATTCAATTGCTATTTGCACAGGAATACACTTACTTCAGGAAATATTTACCACATCTGACCATATTTTAAGTATTAAAATTAATCATTAAATGCTTTTCATAGCAATTTTTTCATTTGAATTTTTGGCAGACGTGACACTCAATGGAGGGCTAAAATTGTTAGTGGTGCGTAGGTCGCAATTCTCTCTTTGTGATAAAAAACTGTCTGTCATTAAACGCCACTGTCTGGAGCTTGTGAAATGTGTATGGGATTAGATTACAAATAGAAAAGAAACAGCGCTTAATTAATTAATGAATCAGTTAATTAAATCTTATAATTAAAAGGTTATACAAGTACAAACGTGCTGGTTGGTATTCATGATAGAGGAAAATGCTGTTAAGAGTAGAGGAGTGGTAGAAAATATTTATTAAAGAAAGTAAAATCGTTTTTATAAGAATGTGTAATTAAAGTTATGTAATTGAAATTATGTATTTAGTCGAACTATGTATATCGGTTTTAATCCAAAGAAATTTATTTATTCAGGGTTTATTTCGTTCAATTTAATTTTTCAATTAAGTTATTTTTATTTCCAGTTCTATGATATATAGCTCAGTCAAACAAGCAATGAAAAAGGCCAATCTCGGAATGAGAGATGCTGAATACTCGTATACAGCTTCGTTTTGGCGTTCCAAAAGTTATCTCAAAAGTATCATACACGCAAAGAAAAGGTATGGTTGTGGCATGATTGCGTCAACACTGTCATGCTTCCCGATATAGATTATGGTTGTGGCAAATACGTTATTATTGTTCTATATAATTTTGAACCTTAATTAGTTTACGACAAAAAACTTATTTTACATTTAATCATGACATTATTAGCATTCATATTGGTTGTAACATGGTTGAATTTATTGCAAAAAAAAATTCTAGCTACAATCATGTTATATTTGAAAATGCAATAACAGTATGGTTCTATAACAATAAAATATGGTTCTTGTCCATACTATTTTAAAACGGTTTGCTTGCAATCAAGCTATGGTTACAAAACAGACATGCGTCTCTACTTTCAAAAAAGTTTTTGTTCTATTCTTTGGTTGAATTTTTTTATTAGGTTTTTGTTTTACTTAAGAGCTATTGGTTTGTTTTTTTGCGCCACTTGAAAAAATAAAAAAAATTAATTTAATATAAAAGCTACCAAATAATATTTGGGCATGTTCTGAATGAAATCCATTTCTTTTTGAAATTGCAAAATTTCAAAAACGAAAAATAGAGTTATTTTAATCGAACAATTTAGTGCATTCGTAGTTTAGTTTGGATAAATTATCTGAAACATATGACATAAAAATTAACTGACAAGCTGCAATAAGTGAGCTTTTTGATTGAATTCTTTCCTGAAAGTTGCCGTTTTCAAAACGGAATGGTTTCCAGAGCATGTCCGATTGCAAATAAAACACGTGTCAACAAATATGTATGCATTATCTATGTGAAAATAGATAATAATTTTTATTTCAGATTCAAAACCTTTTATTTTACATCTAATTTCAAAAATATATATATATATTTAGCTGCTGTGAATTTTTAATCAAAATATGATTAAGATCACAATATTTATATGGTTCTTTAGAACCATGCTATTTTTATATACAAATATAGTATGATTAGTTTAAATCATAGTATATTTATTAGGTTGTATCAATAATCTTAGTGTTATAAAAGACAACAATATTATATTAAGAACAGATCTATTTTCATAATAGTATGATTTGACTTCAACCATGTAATTCAATTATAGTATGTTGCTCTTAGTTTATGGTTGCCTCAGACCTGTTTTTTCTTTGCGTGTATAATCTCATGTTTCCGTCATAAGTTATTCAAAGTCACAAGGACCTAAAATTTATTTTGCGCAATTATCTGGATTTCTATAGCTCTAATAAAAATAACATCTGTTATAAAAATTTTAGAGCATAAAATTTGCAACAAATTTTATTGCAAAAAATTTTTTAGACGCTCAACCGTTTTTGAGAAAAAAAAGGACAAAACGTCGTTTCGATGCTACTATGGAATTCTTACTGATATATATTTTGCGACACTTAACATGCACATTAACAGATGTCAACGTATTTAAGAAGTCTATAAGACCGTAGTTTTTTTCCATGCTTGTTTTTTAAGTTATCAAGCCACGGACTACCTTCACAGAATTACCTTCTGAAAGTGCCTTCTCACAAATGATACACAAATCAGCCGTCATCTTTTTAATTGTACTAACGGTGTTGCGGGGATATAAACCAACACAGGCTCGCTGTTTTAGCACTTTTCGTGCTAGATGTAGAACTTGTTTTAAGCTAGCACTAAATTCTTCCTAAAAGATGCTAAGTGCTAGTTTAGCACTTTTTTAAATTAGTTAGCATTTATTGATTGCACTTTTTTATTTTACTAAATTCATACATTTTCAAAAGATAATACCTAGAACAAAATAATAATATATCTATACTTTAGTTGCCAAATGTATTTCGTTGTCAGTACGAAATGTCTCCCCTAATAATGTATCAAAATTAATGGTTGATGCACCGTTTTAAATATTATTTTTCCCTCTAATGACGAGAAACAAATAACCGACAACAAACAGTGCGAAGTATTAGCTCGGATTAAGCTTGTTATAAATGAAACTAATTTCTCTCTGGAAAAAGTTAGTGCAGATAAATTATTGAACTAAAGAGTTGTTCAATACTAAAAAGTATAAATGGATTAATGTACACAAACTTGCAAATTCCGTTTATGAAAATCCTTTTCAGGACTTGCCAAATTGTTTGCTGCCGCTAAAATACAGCATTTATTTATTTTATTGGGCTTAGTAAAAAAGCAAAATCAAGTCTAATTGAGTAAAGAGTGTTCTACATATTAAAAAAATTAAGTTTAATATGTAACTGATTTTATAATTTTTTTTCTGAGCTGTAAAATATTTTAGCACGTTTTTCCGGCAATTTAGCACTTTTGCTCTTTCATCATATGGCAACGCTGAAGCAACTAGTGAATTTACATCTATAAAAATAAACAATATAGTAATGCAAAAACAAGACGCCCTTAACTTTTTGTGGAGATTCGGGAGTTTTTTAGAATAATGTTTTTCTTATAAAAACAAGTATAAGTTTATCATCACCTCTATTCAAAATTGGTTGAGCGAATAGAAAAATTGTATGAACAAATTTTGTCGCAAATTGTATGCTCTATGCTCCAGTGGGAGTTAAAGGAACATATATAGTGGTGGAGATATTTTTATAATTCTTTTAACGGAAAGATAACTCCTTGCAGTTTTAGCAGCATTTGTTTCCATTATAATCGGTGCGTCAGTTGTTGAGAAATTCAAGCCCAAAACAAATAATGCAAACGCAGACCTCCTGAGGAGATTATGCAAAAATGTTAATGATTTTTATAATTTTATTGATTTTTATAATTGTTCTGTAAATGTTAATATTATAAAAAGTAACAGCATTTTCTTGTTAAATGTAAGGCATTAATTAATCTGTTAAATATTTAAATTAGGGACGTAACCGATAACGATATATCGGCGATACTTAAGATTTGGCGATACATCGGTATCGACGATATTTGACTGTCGATACGACGATACTTTTAAAAAAAATTTCAGAGTTGTTTTAACAAATAATTTATTTTTTTTATTAATTTTACCATGAATTAAATTCAATGCGTTGTTTTTTAAATGTTCACAGGAAAAATGTTGATGGCAAAGTAACGAGTTAAAATGATAAAGCGGTCTTCAGACTATTACATTTAGTATTAATACAAAAACTCAAATCTTAAGTAAAAATCCAACAGTGTGAAAAAATTGTTATGATATGACAAATAATACGTAAAGAAATGTGACAGAATTATGGTATTCGTCATTTTTAGGAAATTTTCTAAACAATCACATTTTTCATTTTATCAGGGTTGTCTTTTGCACAAACAAACATAAGAATAACACAAACAGTTGTGTATTTGTTTGCCGGCAGGAATAAAGAAATGTTACGTTTTATTTGGAATGTGATAGTGTAGAAAAAAAATGTAATGCGAAAATTTTCTTTAAGATTTTTTGACAGTCAGACTGATTTTGATTTTATTCTCGTCTTACAAAATCTAATGAAAATCTCAAAGCTTGTATTACAATGTGAAATGGCCTTAATAAACAACAAATGACCAGTTATAAATTTCAATATTTAGAAGGCATTGAATACACAAAACACAATAAAAATTAAATGTCTCTGCTAAGCATTGAACTCTTGCCGTTTTCAGTTATTGTGTTATTTTATGACAAGTGTTTTACTCACTAGGATACTGCACAGCTATTTCGATACGAACTTAAAAATTGTTTTCACAAACATGAACACAATTAAAAAAAATCAATTTTGCTTCCCTAGGAGTTGAACTGTTTATCGTCTGTATGATAAGCAGATACACTGCTACTCTAACAATCAGAGAATAAATGTCTTATTTAATTACTAGTAAGTAATTGTTCAACTACTGTAAAGTAATTCAGACGATATGTAGTTTGTGGTTGAAAAGTATGTTGTTCGGTAATGACAACTCATTACCAAGTTTTTGCTGGGTTATTCCCAAAAATATACACTCCGAAGAAATCATGAAAATGTAGAATTTGCGAACCGGAAGTAGTGCAAATTTGGAACATTTCTAATGAGTTTTACATATGGACAAATACTGTGTGACGGACCTTACGTTCATATGTATATATCATGCTACAATAATACAGGTACCACCACGACGACAACAAATACAACACCAAAAAACACACGTATTTTGTTGGTAGAAACATACCAGAAATATGTCAAATCTATTGTCTGTGTGTCGCACACATTCATAAGCTCCCTCAAAGTTACTAACACATACCCGTTGCTGATAGAAAAATACCAGAAATGTGTCAAAATCTATTGTCTGTGTGATGCACACATTCTCAAATTTACTAGAACAGCTGATCTTGTAGTGATACCTGTTTAATGTACCTTGGTATATATGTTTTTTAACGTTAATCTCATTGGCGTTCTCAATAGGATATTTTTATATACCCTTCAGAAAACAGTTTCTTAGGAGTACTTTTAAATGGCTTTTAATTATTTACTGAACTTGTTTGACGAAAAAAATATTCGTGCCGAAAGTGTTGTACCGGACCTTACAAAAAACAGAAGTCGGTTTGGAGGTTAACGAGCGTTTGTATAAGTTTTAGGAATTTTTTCGTAGTATATATAAAAGAAAGAGGGGGATGATAAGTTTTTGGGTTCATCCAAAAACTAAGAAGTGGGGTGTTGCGGACGTTGCGCTACGGACGTAACATTTTTTCTTACTATCTATATCTTTTTCATTGTACAATTTACAACACAAATGTGTTTAGTGGAGTTCTAAATACTATTAATATAAAAAAGAAAGTATCTTGTGTCCAAATTAGTTCATAACAAATTTGAAGACTGTTACTGCTATAGCTTTCAAGTTAGCAGGTAATTACTGATTAATTTGTATGGGGAGTATCCCTTCCCACGCGCGTACCCATTCAGTTTTTCCCCCAACTTTGTACCTTGTCTTCAAATTAATGCATACCAAATTTGAAGTCTCTTTCTTACTTTGTATGGAAAATACTCTTTCCCCACACCTACCCTGTCAGTTTTTACCTTACTTCGTATCATGTCTTCATATTAGTTCATACCAAAAGAAATAACTTCAAAAATTTTATGTAAAAATATTTCTGTGTACAAGTATCAAAACTCTTATATACACATTATACACATTATATTTCCTTCAATTAATATTTTCTGTACAGTCTCTTGTTCTTCATAACCATTTGGAGTATCTTGGGAATAGATCCGACTAATTTTTTATAATAAATATCTGGAATTTTTTCCCCATTCCTCTAATATGAATTTTTTGGCTCAGATTTGCGGGAAACCACGTGCTCCTGGGATTTTTTATTGAGATAATACCATAACATGGGATATATTATGTTGCAGCCATGATCTTAGATTGTGGGCATTGTGTTTAGGATCTAGGTAATGATCCATTATTCAGATTGTTGATGAGCTTGTTGTCTTACTAAAGCCACTTTTAGCCAGTTTTAGAAGCAAGTTTTGGAGCACTTAAGAAGGAGCTACCTTTAAGTTTTCTTACAAGAAAACGTTCTTCTGCCTTAGAAAATATTTCGTTTTTGACCTGTTTTGGCTTGTTTTACACATTTTAGTGTGCCAAGTTCTCTTCTGAAAATCAAGCTGATTTTAAGCAAATGTCAAGATGGTGTACTATTTGAATCTGGGAGCCCTAGCAGTACCAATTCCGCCGGCCCTATGCTGCCAATTTTTTTGACACACTTCGCATTTTTCTCTAAAAACACAAACCATATATGAATACTACGACTGCTACAGCGTTCACGATATGAGATATTTACTTAGTATAGACGTGGCACTGCCTACTTTTATATGTTTTGTAATGCAAACCTAATAACGTGTGCAAAGTTTCAATTTGATCGGACGTTTTGAAGTTGGTGAAAATTTAGCACACAATTTTATACTAGTAGTGAGAAAATTTGCGTTCTTTGAATATAATTTTAGAGTAATTTCATTAAAATTAAAAGTATTTTACGGACAGGTCCTGACGGGTACAAAAGTGTAACTTGTTAAAAATTACACTTTCACCTTTCTCTGGGTGATTTACTTTATTTGATGCCTTTTGATCTTCAAAAGTTATATTCCTCTAAAATTTAAATTTGCCAAAAATATGGTAATTAAAAATATATTTTATAGCAATTGAAATATAAACAGTATAGCACTTCTCAAAGACTACAATCCTATATATGATAGCTTACGAGAAATGATAATTTCTTTCTGATCAAATATAAATAATTGTTCTTTTTGGCCAACGAATTCAATTTCTGAGCCACAGTGCGACGGAGACATGAGATTTTATAAGACTTTCGACTTTTATAACGCCAAAACGAATGTGTATACGAATTTTCGGCATATAAATTTTAGAATGAAAAGCTAACATTCGTATATTTATTATCCCAAATTGCACTTATTTTTCAATAATTTGTTCTGAGCGGGAATTCCCACGATCCCAGGAAATTTCCAAATAATTCCCGATTTCCCGAGAAAAGAAAAACTCTAGTAGAGGGTAATTGTTGTGAATAGAAAAACAGTTAATACGAGTTCAATACTTAAGTTTTAAAAATATATTTTAAGCCAAACGTCATTTCAGTTTATGTTATTTATCACAAAGTTCTTAGCCTGAATGAAAAAGTTTGCGAAAAATTATGTTCAAGAAAATATTAATTGAATATACATAAGTATTTTTTCTCTGTGTAATAGTTACGTTTTTTTTCCGTTTAAGAGCCAGGCCACACGGGCCTTTTTAAAACGCGCGTTTCTGCTTTTTTATATTAACTTTAAAATTTTTAAGCTTTTAATGAAATTCTTTCACAATATTAATGAAATTTTTATTGGATTTGTGAAATTGTCATTAATGATAAAATCTAATAAAATTGTTTTAACTAATGAAATTCTTTCACAATATTTCCATTGGATTTGCGAAATTGTTATTGGATTAATAAAAAAAATCTAATGAAATCGTTTCATTGATTTTATGAAGCAAAATTCTTTTAGTGTACAAGTGCAGGTAATGTATAACATAGTTATTTGTCATTACGCGGGCTCGAACTTTCATGCAAATGCATGTTTTTGAGGTGAAAGATAAAGAGGTATTGGCTAATTATCTATGCGAATCATCAAATTTTAAGTAGTTTGGCATCGATTTATAGTTGCATATATTGGTGGTAAGTGCATATTTTTGCATATTTTGGCAATAAGTGCATGTTTTGGAGTTATGAAAACTTTTTAATGCATATTTCTCAGTTGGGTTGCCAGTTGCTGAAAATGATACTACTGATTGCAACTGACGACTGAGAGATGTCAATTTCTGTTGCTATTTAGTGCCTTTCTGAAACAATTAATGTTCAGTTGCAGACTGGCAACGCAACTGAAGTTTGCAACCAAACTTCAGTTGCTCAATAATGTTTGTTTTATGTTTTTTGTCTAATAATAATAAAAATAAAATTTCTGTTTTCATTTCTAGGTGCAGTCCGAGCCCTGATAATTACAATTGTAAGTAGGTAATTATAAATTAAATTAAGATCTTAACTCAATTAGAATAGTATGAAATTGTAGTTGAATTAAAGACTATAGTAAAACTTGCTTCAAACGAACTGCGTATGTAAATCCATCATAACTTCTGAAAGGTTAAACAGATCGTAGCAAAATTTGTAACATTCTGAAAATTTTGCTACACTTAGATATCGTATAAAAACGGACCGATTAAACTTGGTATCTTTTGATAAAACTTTCCAAAATATATTTTTTGCAATAAGACTTAAGCTAACATTTCGACCGAATTAATCAAATTCTAACCTCTAAAGCTTGAGACAATTTTCGAAACAGGTACAAGGTGGGCCAAAAGAAGTCATCCGATGTTATTTGGCTCTCATTTTTTTTTAATGAAAAACTTCGATAGACCCGATTATTCCGCGTTCTTGGGGAGTGTATCGCTCCATGGTTTGTTCACTTGTATTCTACATCTGTTTAGTTCACAAATGTCAAAACAGATTTGACATTGGCCGCCATTTGCAAAAATGAGCATCTTCCAAATGGGTTATTTCTTTTGGCCCACCTTGTATTTTGTTTTTAAATAGGGGCTATTCATATATTAAGTAACGCTATTTTCGGAGATTTTATATCCCCACCCCTTCGTAACGCTTCGTAATTCGTAACAAATCTTTAACCCCGCCTTTGGAGCGGTACGTAATAAGTGTATAGCCCCTTACTGCAAAAAATTCTTATCAAATTGATTTACTATATTTGAACACTTTATAGTACTCCAGATAAATCGTTGTGGAAATTTTTCGAAAAAGTTTTCTTTATTCAAAAACTCCCAGTGAAAAATAAGCTACTAAAGAAGTCAATGATATCCTGAAGTTTCGATACGGAAATTGCTCCTATCCGGCTTGTTATTGCAAGAAGTCCTCTCTTTTGATTCCTATTCAATGCATTTGCAGTCATGTTCACAATGTTGAGAAAATCGATTTTTGGAACTACTACAATTATTATTTACCCCAGAGTATATTTTTCATACTTATTATATTTAATTTTTATTCACATACTTTATTCAATTTTAATGATATTTTGCCGCCTGGCATGAGTTGGGCTCGAACCAAGGAGTTCTATTTCGTGAATTGGTTAATAGTCAATGCGGTGACCATCTCAGCCAGATCATCATGTATAAAAGCAACGGCACGAAGCTAACATATACATAAAATAACTTTGAAAATAGCTGAGGGAGTCTTCGGCAGAGAAATTTGCTAAACCAATTAACACAGAAAAAATTATCATAGGTTTTTATTTTAATACACATGTGTTCGCATTTGTTTTTAAATTTTATTATTTTTTTTCTTTGGTTTTTGTCCCAATACAAAATTTTGATAGAAAAAAATAAAATTTTTTTCTTATTAAATATTTACGAATTTTAGTGTTTAATTTTACGAATTTTGTGATAGGTCCCATTTCTGTAAAATAAATATTTGAATTTATGAATTTAGTAATAGAATACGAATACTAGTTTTTTCTGTGAACGAGTCAATTACCTCGTTTATACGCAGTCCTTATTTGCAAATAAGAACGTAAAATGCAGCCAAGTACTTTTTTATTGAAACTCATTAAATCACTGAATATTCATCTATTTGTTAATATATTTATCTATTTATTATTTTCTATTAACAAACATATGAAAAGGTGACACTTCAAACTTCTTATTTGCAAATAGCGCGATAATCAGCAATTGTTTTCGTGAGTTAGTAAAGGTAGAAGTATGTATATAACACGCGTTAGTTCGGTGACGAGTATTGTGCGTTTAAAAATTTTAGCGCATGTAAAATGTCAAGTTACACAACGCGCTTTAGAAAAGCTTTTTCTGTCAGCTGTTTTTTATTTGTTCACTTGTTTGTACTCTGTAAAATGACGTTTTTGTTTGTTTTTGTAGGTCTGGCTCCCTTTTTTGTACAATATTGTATGTTTTTTAACCTTTTTAAACGTTTTTCGTCCATGATTCAGAATTTTTTTTACTTTATTCTGTTTTATTATCAGCTGATTTGTTGTCAAAAATACACCACGCGTTAAAAAGTTGAAAGGTAGCCAGCTTTCTGCCGCAAACGCGTCAATATGTTTTTTATGTATCTTATTCTATGAAGAAACACTAGTTTAAGCCCTTATGACACTACATTTTTTCTTCATTTTTCAAATTTTGGAGAACAGTGCAAATAGAATATAATGGGAAATTTTACCAGGTGCAAAGAGTTCAGCTATATTAAGATAAATACCAAATTGCCAAAGCTTTTACTAATGTTATCGATAAAAAATGGGGGCCTGTCAAAAAAAATTTTAAAATGTTCAACTTAAAATTGACATTTTAAGCTTAAAACTTTAAAGTGTTGGAAAGTTAGTGGTTTATTCACGAATTCAGCGATTTAGCTCTTCTTTTTTCAACTTTTTGTTCTTTTAACGTTTTATTATAAATAAAAAGTAGGCAGCACTTAAAAAAGCCATTACGTTTTGTTTACATTTTATATATGTAGTTGTTTCTTTGTATCATTTGCTATTTCTTTCTTTCAATCCTATAGCAAAACAAAGTCAAGATAAATTTAGTGTCATGAAGGCTTACACTTTTTTTGACAGAAGTATACGGCGCGCTAATGCGTGTTCTGTACTTCTTAAGTTACAATAAAAAACATATTTGGCAGCACTACATTTTTATTTGAAAATAAGAAATGCTTATAAAAGTGGTAAATGTGTTGTAGAAATTTCCTTGAAATGAGTTGTTTTAATAAATTTTTTAATTTAAATTTAATGGAGTTTATATTTTGATTGGTAATATTTTGCTAACTAACCTTACAACTGAATTTTTGTTGATACAGTTTTTATTGCTAATTAAAGAGAAAATTAAAATTCAGTATGAAAATTGAAATTCAGTATGAAATAGAAATTTTTTTTGTAATTTTTGTTATCGTTAGGACAGAGTAAAACTTCAAACACTAAAAATAGATTTTTATTTATTTTCATTCCTTCCACATACGCGGCTGTGCAGAACGGAAAGTTTGCCAGAGTTCTTACACTACCTACAAACAGCTGCTAGGAAGAATTCCAGTTGTCTTTGCAGCTTCTTGGCATACCCGCATGCATTTCTTGAAATACCTGTTTTAAGAAAACGGAATTAAATTAAATTAAATAGGTTCGCATAAAATGACTTAACTATTAATCGACTATTAATCGCAAACAAATGTTGTAAAAAGTGTCCGAGCAAGCAAATTAAGTAAGTAATCGCATAGCTCTTGCTTTAAATTATAAACTAACTAAATCGTTGAAATAGTTTTTGCAACTCTAGTTCTGTAACCAGCTTTTTGCAAAAAGAAAAAATAACTCCAACTGAAACAATAAAACAAAGATAAATTCATTTTATTGTTTTCGGAGGTTGATTCTCGACTGTGGGTTTCGTCGACCGCCTGCCAGTCACTAAGACGGTTGGCCTGGCTGTCTCATGTTGCTCCATGTAGGTTTCACTTGCATGATGAGGTTGGGTGCTCATGCTACAACAGCAGCAAGAGCAACAGCAGCAGTGACAGAAAAAAATTCCAGCCCGTTGTAAAGTTTGTCATCGTATGATTTCAAGCGAATACACACTTGTATGTATGTTGCAGCCTTTGGTGTCATTGTTGTCTTTTGGCCTTTGTTTAAACAAATGAAAATGGAAAGAATGATTTGTACGCTTTTTATGTTTAAAACTGGAGATTACAAAGATTTAAGCAAGATAAATGTCTCTTGTTATTTTAGTCGCAAATTTTGTTCTTCTTCTCTGAATTCTATTTGGCAAGAACATTTAGACATGCTGAATATGCAGTCGATGACGAGGAAGGTTTACGATAGAGTTGATAAAGACAATAGATATGAGTTAAAGTTTTATTGTATTCACAAGCTCGATTTAAAAATTTCTTAACGATATAAAAGAAATGTTTTGCAACATTTACAAAAATATCAGTTTGGCATATTTTAGAAAATGTTGTCCCAGGTGTATTTGCGACAACTGGTAACTTAACTACATATTTAGTTTTGTATCGACTACTTTTGAAAAATCATTGTAAAACATCACACCTAAGGCTACAGAAGACTGTATTTTTCACGATAACACAATGCTTTTTCGCAGACTTCGTCACGTTATTTTATTTTTTTGCATATCAGAATAAAAATCGAAAAATTATTGAAATGAAATATATTTTCTTAAGCATTATGCGAATAACGACTATTAGCCCTTTCAGACCGTGATGCATCGATTGTGCGGGTGGGTTTCGGTCTCAATATTTTCGTTTCTATTTGGCCAATGTCAAATAGACCCGCATGCATCGATTGCGATTATTGTATTTATGTTTGTTTCTCACATTATTCGCATTATTCGTACTAAACAATAACAAAAGTTTGAAAAAATATATCATATGGGGCTTTGGTTATCTCAAAATTAATTATTAGAAATTAGACCGAGATGCATCAACTGTGCGTGTCCTGAAAATTCTTGAGGGATATAAAAATCATAAAACCTAAACATTGGTTATATTTTCATACGATATAGAGACCATATATTCCAAAAAATATGAAACAATTTCCAGTAGTTTAGCGTCAGATCTGAAAGGAATGTGGGGCTTTGGTTATTTCAAAATGAAATTAGACCGAAATGCATCAATTGTGCGTGTCATAATATCATAGAAGGGCATAAAAAAGAGTAAAACCTAAACATTAGTTATATTTTCATATGATATAGTGACCCTATATTCCAAAAATTATGAAAAAAAATCCCAGTAGCTTAGCGGCAGGTCTGAAAGGGTTAGGACTAAAAGATTAGAATAAAAATTTTTCGAATACAATTGTACGAATCAAACCTTTGCTGGTACAATTATTTAAAAAACCATATTTGAATAAAATAATTTGAATATAAATAATGTCAATAAAGTTATTCGAAAACAAGTTATTTGAAAAAAAAAAAACTATTCAATAAAAATGTATGCAAAAATAATTTTCAATTAAAATTAATAAGAAAGTGTATTCGAAAAAGAAACATTCGGATCAAAAATTTCAAAAAAATATACTCGGGATATTATTCGAATTAAAATTATTCGATTAAAATGATCTGATGATGTGATGGCTTTTCTTGTTCCTTGATCACGTATAATTCTTTCTGAGTATAACGTTACTAATCTTAGCCTATGTAATCACTTTGCGTCGAACAAAAAATATTCGAATATATATAGTTATGTAAACTAAATTTGGATAATAGTATTAAAAAAAATTTTATTTTATTTATTTTTTTTATTCAGGGGATCTAAAGTAAATATTTTTACAAAATTCTACACAGCCCTCCCTTTTATTTGGTACCGAGTTTGCTAAAAAAAATATTAGATACTAATAGTAAACAAATATTTGCTTAAGCATTCTCGAAAAATGTAAGGTTCTTTAATAAGGACAAAAGATGAGGAAATGAAAAACCAATTACGCAGTTTGACTATGTTTTGTCTCTAGATTGATAGATATGTAATCACGCTTCTTCCAAAAAAAACTCTCCAAAATGAAAAAAGCGCTTAAACGAAAAAAACACAAAAATTAAACAAATCGAATAAACGCAATAAATCACCAAAACTTAAATGATCTAACTAAACTAAAAAAACTAAAATAACCTCCAAAAGCCGAAAAAGTCATCAAAACGAAAAAAGCACTAAAACCTAAAAACATTTCTAAACTAAACATATCATCAAAATCGAAAAAAAACTTCAAAAATGGAAGTTAATCACCAAAAGGAAAAAAGCGCAGAAACAAAAAAACGGAAAAACTTAAAAAGTCGCCAAAAACCGAAAAAATCGCCAAAACGAAAAAATTTGCCAAAACAAAAAATCTCCAACAACCGAAAAAATCCCCAAAACCGAAAAAGCGCCAAAACTGAAAAAACGCCAAATCTTAAATAAATCGCTAAAACTGAATTTATTGTCAAAAAATCGAAAAAACGTTAAAACAAAAAAACGCCAAAACAAACAAATCGCCAAAAACTTAAAAGGTCGGCAGAAAATCTTTGGTAATAAAAAAGTAAAATTTCTTTAAATTTTTAATTAATTTCCAATTACCTAATTTAAACCTATGCATTATTTTTATTTTGGCGATTCTTCATGAAGATCAATTGGGCTAAATGGATAAACGGTTATATGAATAATAACCCAAATGAAAAATCGGCAGAAAAACAAAAATGTAGAATCGCCCAAAAATTGTTGTAAAAAAAATTGGGCGATTGTTCATCGACTTTGGGCGACTCAACATTTTTAAATATTTGGGTATTTGTTCATAATGAATAAATGCCAGCTTTTTGTAAAATGTTAAAAAAACAAAAAAATTTTGGGCGATTATTCATTCCAAATTAGGGCGATTTTACATAAAGAACAAACATCCAAAAGCTTCGGCCGATTCTTCATTTCACACTTTTGGTTTATTCTTCACTTTATTGGGCGTTCGGGCACTGTTTTTTTTTTGGTGTTTCTTCACGAATCACCCAACAATTTTGGGCGTTTCTACATTTAGCTGTTTCGGGCGATTTTTACTTAGGCGATTATTCGTACAGCCACGAAAAAATCAGCAAACTGAAATAAAGCGCCAAAACCAAAAAAATTGCCAAAACAACGAAAAAGGTTAAAAAATAAACAAACTAAAATTAAACAAAACAGCCAAACGGAAAAATTGCCAAAATGAAAAAAGGGCAATAACGAAAAGGGATATATGTCTATTCGTACGGAACCCCTCGTGTGCGAGCCAAAGTCGCAGTTTTCTTAATTTTTCTGAATCATATAAAAGGAACGCTAAAAAATTAACTCTAGAGTACTTCACTAAAGATTGTCATCAATCCATTATTTCTTCGACAAATCAAATTTCTATTACTCCAAATGGAAAGTTGGCTAACACGAGTGTCGAAGAACTCATTAAGTTTTTAGATTTGGAAATATCTATTGGTACGTGAATTCCCTCATTCGAAAAAAACATTTCTAGACAAAGGTTTCATACATTGCGTAATAGTTTGAAATTTGGAACTAGCTGCCAAAAAGCGACAAACTGTATAAAATACGCAGTCTAATAAATTGGGCAATTCAAAACGAACTTGCATATTGTTCTGTCTCGTATTTTGTATTTAAACAGTACTTGATACTTTGAACAGCTTATGTCTCATAACGGTTATATTTTTTTATTTTTCCCGAAAAGTTCATTTTAGAATCGGACGGTATTAAATTGTGATATCTTTAACACTTTCATTTTTCACAAAAACTTTTCTTTATTTATTTTATACATTTTATTTTAATTTATTTTATTTAAAACATCAAAATTTGAACGAAAATTAAATAATATGAAACTTTGCTTACTGGTAGGCAAAAAAATGTATATGAGGATTTAAGTCGTAACTTCTTACAATTTGAATCGATAACTACTTATTTTTGTTTGAGAAGTCCAAAAAATAAGGGGTAGCCCTTACAAATGTATTTACATTTTCACAGCAATTAACTACTTACTATTTGGCTTACTTAAAGCTAAAAAATAAGTAGTCACATAGACAATTTAAAATAAAAAAATAACTTGTGTAGATATTATATTTTATTTATATTTTAAAGTTTTTTTTTTAACCAGCTGGGATACGAACCTGTACTCGTTCAGATTTGAAGACAAGTACTCTACTCACACAGCTATCGTTGACTTAAAAGTTTAAGCGAAAAAAATTAGTTTTCATACATAAACACATGTTGACTTAAAAAGTGCTTGACGACTTAATTTTTAATACATATCAACAAATTGTAATTACTTTTCGATAATGAGAAAAATACATACTGGGTAGTAGTTTTAACTTGAAGAATAGTAATAAGATATATAAGTACCACTCATTACTTTGTAACCCATTAATGAAGTACTACCGATTAAAAAAATTACAAAAGCTTTTGCCATTCATGTGTAAAATTTTATGAATTTTTTGTTTGACAATTTAAAAAAACTTTATGTATGTATAAAATAATATGAAATATGGAAAATAGGACTGATATGGCACTGCTTTGAATTGCCCAAATATGTTTATAAGAAAATCGTATACCCTTTCAAAAGATGAGAATCTAAGTGTTAATGAAATTATGATTCCGTTCAAAGGACGAACTCCACTGAGACAGTATATAGTATACCTAAAAAATCAATAAAATGGAGTATAAAAACATTCTGTTTGTGCAGTGGAAAGGGAATTGTATATGATTTCGAAATTTACCCAGGAAAGGCCACAATTAATTCAAAGTAGATCAAAGATAGGGTTTTGTTCACATATAGTTCTTAATCTCACTAAAACTATTCCTGAGCATAAGAGCTACAAAATTTATTTTGACAATTACTTCAAGACTCCAAAATTAATATCGTGTTTACTCCAAAAAATAATTTGAGACACAACAACAATAAGAGGAAATCGATTTGGCAAAATCAACTTGAAATCTGAAAAAGAACTTAAAAAAAGAAGGCAGTGGGAGTTTTGGCTACCGTATAGAACGTTCAGATAGTATTTATCTTGTAAGATGGCTCGATGAAGGAGTTGTTCAACTGGTTTCTTCAATCCACATAGACAACCCCATTAACTCAGTGGAGCGATTTTGCATTAAAAAAAAGGAAAAGGTGAAGATATCCTAACCAAAAATAGTTGCGGAGTTAACAAAAATATAGGAGGTGTAGACAAAATTAATTTTCTTCGGTCTGTACAGAATTTCTATTATGTCAAAAAAGTGGACCTTAAAATTTTTTACCATTTCCTTGATTTGGCAATTTGTAATTCGTGGTTAGAGTATAGAAAGGACAATGAAGGTAATAACAAAAATGAATATATGGATTTACTTCATTTTCGCAATGACATTGCAAATCGCCTTATAGCCCAGTACAATCAACAGGAATGCTCTCTTAAAAGGCGAGAATCAACACCGAGCTTCAATGAAGATATAGGAGTAAGCCCAACGACATCCTGAAAGAGTAGAAGAAACTCTCCATCACAATCTGTACGATATGGCGCACAGTGGTGTAAAATAAAAAAAAATGTGTAATAAGTATGGAACTTCTAAACTACTTAATGGATTTGTATACAAATTAGACTGGTTGTAGAAGAAGAAAATCAATAATCTTATACAAAAAATTAATATTTGAATTAACGTAGATTAAAAGTATTTATTAACACGTTAACAGTCCAAGGTAAAGACTGAGGAGTGCCGCAGAAGACTGCACACATTTTTTTATGGTCTGTACTGTGAAGTCCAAGTCAAATAAATGATGTTCTCTCAACGTCCGCAATTTTAAAGCTCCTTAAATTTGTATGGATGAACAGCCCATATCGAGGGTTTTCTAACGCAACCTCGTAACTCAAAATATACTACTTTTCAAGAGAGATAAAAAACTTTCTATAACAAATATTTGAAATTTTTCAATATATATTTTTTTATAATCTAAGAATTATGGAAACTTCCGATAAATTTTTAAGGCACCAGTTATGTTAGATATAATTCAACATTGTATACTCGCCCTTTTTTGAGATATGTGTTTTCTGCACGGAAATTTTTTTACAAAATATATCATACGAGATTGCGTTATTTTTAAATAAGATCACATGAATGAGCTTTTTGAATTATTTTATTTCAATAACATATTATTAACTCTATTAATTATTTTTAATCGAATAATATTTGATATTTATTACTAAATTTATTAGAATTTATACGTTATTATTGTACTTTTTTTTTAATTATAACAAAATAGTACATTTTGATAACTTGTTTTGGTAAATAAATTAATATTCTTAATTTTTGTAAACTATTTTTATGACATCGTTTTAATAGTAGCTGCAATTATGTATTTCAAATAATTTTTTTATTATAAAAGGTACAATGTTTATTTCTCACTATTGTATTTTAAACTATCATAGAAAGTGTGGTAGTCTTTTGGTATTAATGGTTTTAGAGACTGCAAATCTTTGTACTTTTCACTAGATAATGGAATTTCCTCTAAATATAAGTCCTTAGCTTCGGTGTCGATAGGATATTTAGTATTTAAACGTTGAGGAAGAACTTGCCATTCGTTATCGAAAGATAGTTTAAACATTATCTTATCTTTGCAATATTTCAATCCTCTTAGTTGCAAGACAGTAGGCGATCCAGCTTTAATTCCAGGTCGAATGGATTTAAAAAATTTCACTTCAGAATAGTTTTTGAAAAACTTATAATCAAGATACTTAACCTTGTATGGTTTCTTCTGTCGTGATTCTTCAATGATTTTAACAAAGTTACAAGGTACGTATAATTCTCGGTTTTTCTTACGTCTTTCGATAGCAGAATGAACAGAATCACATTCCATTTGGGTGTGACCTTTAACCAAATATTTTTGGTAAATCTCAACATTGTTTTGTGCTGCAAATTGAAATAAGGAATTAGCTATTGTCACATTACGGTTCTGAGCACTGCAGCCATCACTGTAAAATACAATCGGCGTGGTAAGCTCAACTTCAGTTTTTAAGAAATCAATTAGGCAGGACGCAAAAATGTTTCCATCCATGCCCCCTTCACCCTCGTGCCAGACATAGCATAACACATCCCCATTAGCTAAGTTGTATACTGTGAACTGATGGCATTTTAATTTTTGCTTAAAATAAAGAGCACTTGCGGGTAAATATGGTATCATCTGCACCGCTTGAACATCTACTGTAAATGCTTTTATTTCTCCAGCAATAGCCTTCATTTTGTCATTATCTTTTTCGTCCCTAGCGCGATTTTTATCTTTTACATGATTATTGTACTCGTCTACAGATATATTTTTGTTTTTAAAAGCGAAACAGACATCACAAAAATCTTTCCGAGGCTGAAAAATTGCTACATTCATCAACTGCATTTTTTTAACTAAAAATCCATAGCTAGCTCTTTCATCAGCTGTAATCTTACGTTCGTCCATATTTTTTAAGTAATCACGGTAAACATCTTGAGCAGATTTATAAAAATTATCTATATATAATTTTGTAGTATCTTTGCGGCAGTAGTGTGACTCTATTTTGGGTAATCTATTTAAAAAGTCTTCTACATGCGATTGTTTTACTTTAATTATGTTTGAGTTTTTTCTTGTATTTTTTGGTTGTGTTTTATTAAGTAAACAAATGTCGCTACTTTCTTTAACCCAGTGCAAAACTTGAGATTCACCTATACCTAAAGTATTCAGGAACATTTTTTTACATACTAATAATCTTTTATTATTAACGATAAGATAATATTGAAAAGTAAAGTTTCGTCGCGATACAATAGTATTATTTTTTCGATGAATAATTTCTTTGCTAACAAGCGAAATAACGTAAGACTGTTTTTGGTCCCAATTTAAATCATTCCAGAATGAATTGAAAATTTTTTTTCTCGCCTTTTCAGAAATTTCATTGCACTTTTTGACTTGACTAGCTGTACATTTTTTTGACGTGCATCTTGGCTTTATTTTTCGTTCATTTCTCAAAACAAGTGAGCAGTTATCACCTTTTTTTCGACTTAAGCTATAATAACACTTGCCTTTTTCACGAGCTTTTTTTATTTTGTTCCGCTCCCAATCATTATTGTCACCATGATTCTTACGCCTTCTTTTTCTCGAAGCTATTCCTGAATGCTCATTTAACGTTATTTTCAATGGACGAGATAGGTCAAAAGCATTTGCTTCATTTTGAATTTCGCTCAGCACTGAAGAATCTGAAGGTACAAGAGATGAAACTGACTTATTTAAGTCTTCAACGAATATTCCCGTAGTTTCATCTAAATGCATATTCACATATAAACTGGAATCAAATTCTTCTTCTAAATCATCAACTGGAGTACATTCAAGAGGAATAAAGATACCAGTTGTTTCATCAAGTACTATATTCGGTTGGTCAAATTTATTGTCACTTAAATTATTACAGTTGATATTTTCATCGTCCATTTTGTTCTATGTTATATTGTTTTGTTTTTGATTATAGGCTCTTCTGAAAATATTCTCTGAAAAATACGCACAGAAAATTATATGTATATAAGTATGTATATGCAAAAAACATTAGAATGATAGGATGGAATTAATTTTCGCTACTTACCGAAATATTATTATTTGCAAATATAATATAAATTATTGTTGAATATATGAGTTTAAAAAATAACTGAACGAACGGACTGGACTGTACAATAAAATTAAGCAATAAGCTGATTGCGTTGTTACGAGCAGAGTTTTTATGCGATATCAGTGATGCCAACGATTTTTGAATAATACTAGTATGAAATCACGATCTTCAGAAATCATAAGTACATCTTCAGGACAGATTTCGGTTTGACATCACTGTGCGCTTTTACTTTAAGATACGAGGTTATGCATGCAATATTTTCACCAGTTGAGATACGAGTTTGCATAATGTTGAATAAAAAATAAATTAGCAAACACTTTCACTTATTACTTTGCAAAATTGTGAGGCTGTATTTACATATTACTTTTCCGGTTAAAACACAAAATCGTAAAAAATCGAGTTACGAGGTTGCGTTAGAAAACCCTCGATATATGTGCTGTGAACAGGGTGATCGTTGAAAATTTTTAAAAAGTGGCACAAAAAGGGGATTTTGAGAGAAAAAGTGGCACCACAAAGGGGATTCTTCGAAAAAAGGGGCAACTTTTTTGAAAAGGGAATAATTGAACCAAATTCTAATATTTAATTAATTCCTAGGGCATAAAATGCTTTGGAAATAACATTAATCAATTTTGATGTTTTTCGTTAAAAAAACTGAGTGCTTTTTATATAAATTTTAGACGAACAATGCAAACAAGCATTGTTTGTATAAAATTTATGTGAAAGGCACTCACTTTTTTTTCACAATTTCCATAAAAATTGTTTACTCAAGTCGCTTGTTTGCATTATGGAAACAGCACATTAGTAAAGTATATCGAAAAGTATACTGAGAGGAGAAAATTGGTGCAGAGATCTTTACTCCGCGAAGCCGCTTTTCAATATATGAGGAGAAAAAATACTTAAGCCCGACCGAAAGCCAGTACCCAAAGAGTATTTTGTAGTAAAATAAAATTTCTTAGCCATTTTAATTAATTTCCAAATATTTTTTTGAATCGGCAATGTCGATTGGACATACTTTAAGCATTGTTGCCGCTATTTGCAAATTTTTCGTGATTTTATTTCACTTTTAAAAATGCAATAACGTCAATTCATCTTTTATTACTTGTCACCGATTGCAGAAGTAAATATGAATAGTCAAAAATATGTATATTTAAATTTGTTTTAATTTTTAAAAGTGTGGACATTATGACACATTTCAAAGTGTCATAATGGTCATATTAATAATGTCATAAAGTCCATGGCACTATTAAGTATCACAATGTCTATGGCTGTTATGACATTTTTTGCAGTGGCGTAACGTCTTTGGACATTATGTCACTGAACATTATGACATGGCACGAAAATTTGCATTAAAATACTTTTAAAAATATTTAAAACTGCGTGCTTTTCATGCAAATGTTTAACAAGACGTTCTTGTTAGTGTATCAGGGTGTTACTTTCTAATAATTTTAGTACAATAATTAATATCTATAGATCTAAACTCTTAAACTATTTCAAAATAGTTTTTTTCACAAGACTTTACATAATAGCCGCAAAAACACATTTTTGTCTTAAGAATTTTTTTAAAAAAACAGTTTCGTGCCGAAAATCTTACATATGTATATTAAAACGAGAGGCATCATTTCATAAAAGGGGCAAAAAGGGGCATAATATTACAAAAGGTGGCAGGTTTAGGTCATTTTAAAAAAGGGGCACTAAAAGTAGCAAGACAGTTGAAAAAGTGGCAAATTGCCACTTTAGTCGCAAAACAATCACGCTGGCTGTGAACAGTTAACGTGTTAAGAGTGGAGTGTTCAAATGAGATTAGCAGAACGGATCAGTACTACTGATTTCGACAGGTCGCTAAACCGTCTCATCAGCGTTCTTGTTCACTTTTACCACTTATGACAGTGGATGCTTTTTATAAGTAAACATCAGCTATTTAACTAATTTCTGTCAGATATTTTCAGAAAATATAGGGTTGTACTTCCTCATTATGACACTCAGTGCCGTTTTGTTATTTCACTCGTTTACGAAATAAGATTTTTTCAAGCGCAATTTTTATAAAAATATTGGTCAGTTAAAACGGGCCTTTGTATGGATACAGATAGAAATCTGAAATTTTTAGAAAATATAGCCTATACTTTGCTCGTTATGTCAACTTAATGACGATCTGTCGTCACTGAGAAAAATGTGAAAATAATATATGAGGCAAATAAAATACATATACGCAAAATATATGTATATTGCCACTAAACCTGAGATTCGATATCAAAGAAGGTTCGCTAAAACGAAGAATTTTCGAAACAAATTTTTTTCGACAAATGCTCGTGAATCTAAAAAAATCGAATGTTCGGTAAATTGAGCTTTTGTCGATAATGTCGCGATAGCAAGCGCAATTGCCAAATTTCATAAATGTGAATGTTCGCAGAATCGAAATATGTCGCGATAATAAGCGCAATTGTCAAATTTCATAAAATATGAATGTTCGCAGCATCGAACTATTTTCGATTATTTCTCGAATGTGCAATTTACATTCATGTGTGTAATAATTGAATAGAAAAAAGTTTGCCACGATAGCCTAGTGGGTGTGTGCTAATCTGTTAGCCAGGAGGTACCCTGTTCGAATCTGATTGACTGCAGCGTTAGTTAAAATTTAAAATAAATAAGTATTCCATTTACATTAAAATAGATAAATTAAAAAATAAAGATAACAATCTTGAAAAATTACTTTTTAATGCATTTTTGTGATATCGATATTTCTTCGATATTGGTTCGCTATTGATTTGTCAGCGAAACATCGAAATTGAAAGATTTGCTGCCACAAATTGAGCGAAGAGTGAGCTCTAGCAGCTCTTTCTCTTTCCGACATCGATAGCCGTTCTCGAGTGTTTTGTCCGAGATATGTGTACGCAACATTCGAATGCGATATTATTTTCGAATGTTTTGGTTTGCTGGGTTTTTAATTTTATTTTCATATTTTTCTAAGAGAAGCACTAAATATGTGTGCTTACACAGGTAAAGCTACCAAAATAATATTTTAAAAAAATCCCGGGAGTTCCCACACAAATTTCCCGGATCCCAGAAACTTTTTCTCGGGAAATGCCGAATGAAAAGCACTATTTGGGCAACATAACACATCAAAAAATATATTGATGATCAGGGCTCGGACTTTCATGCAAATGCATGTTTTTTGTGGTGATAGATAAAGAGGTATTGACTAATATCTATTCGAGTCATTTTAAGTAGTTTGGCATCGATTTGTAGTTGCATATTTTTGCATATTTTGTTGGTAAGAGCACATTTTTGCATATTTTGGCAATAAATGCATATTTTTGTAGTAAAAAAAATGATTTTTTTAATAACTTTATATTACTCAATTAAAAAAAAAATATATTAAGAGGCCGATTTTGGATGGCAACTGAGACTCAGTTGGGTTGCCAGTTGCTGAAAATGATACTACTGATGGCAACTGGCAACTGAGAGCTGTTAATTTCAGTTGCTATTTAGTGCTTTTCTGGCAACCATTAATTTGTAGTTGTCGACAGGCAACGCGACTAAAGTTCGGTTGTATTATATAATAGACCAAATTATGTTTGTTTAATGTTTTTTTTTTCTCTAATAATGATAAAAAAGATATTGATGATCAGGGCTCGGACTTTCATGCAAACGCATGTTTTTTGGGGTGATAGATAAAGAGGTATTGACTAATATCTATTCGAGTCATTTTAAGTAGTTTGGCATCGATTTGTAGTTGCATATTTTTGCATATTTTGTTGGTAAGTGCATATTTTGGCAATAAATGCATATTTTTGTAGTAAAAAAATGATTTTTTTGATTAAAAAAAATATTAAGAGGCCGATTTTTGATGGCAACTGAGACTCAGTTGGGTTGCCAGTTGCTGAAAATGATACTACTGATGGCAACTGGCAACTGAGAGCTGTTAGTTTCAGTTGCTATTTAGTGCTTTTCTGGCAACCATTAATTTGTAGTTGTCGACAGGCAACGCGACTAAAGTTCGGTTGTATTATATAATAGACCAAATTATGTTTGTTTAATGTTTTTTTTTCTCTAATAATGATAAAAAACTAAAAAAATATTTTCATATTATTTTAGTTTTGGTACTTTGAACGTAGGTAGATGCATATTTTTGCGCATGTTTTTCATATTTGGATGCATTTGTTAAGCGCTTAAAATAAATATTTAGTTGCATGAAAGTCCGAGCCCTGGTGATGATCAACGGTCATGACAAATGTTTCATTTTCTGGCTTATGGCTGTTCTACACTATCTCAAAAGCCGTTCGAGTTCTGTAAAAAATGAAGCCCTGATCTATTGAGTTTATGGAAAGTTTTAAGAAAGCAATAACAACACATTATATCAGGGTTGCATGTTATGAAGAAGTCGTATAGTAGTCTAAAAACTGCTTTAGTGATATTATTCCAATATTTTAATGGTATAATTAGTATTCGAATAAACATTTTTCGAATATAATTATTTGAACAATATTTATTATTCATATACAGTTATTACAATAAACAAATTTTTATTTTTCCTTTTAGGGGTTCAATGTCAAATATGTTGTGCTGACAAAATAGTGAGTAGTGGGTACCGAGTATAGAGTGTTTGCTCTTGTTTTAGGGTACTCAATACACAAAAGTAATTGCTCAATATTATTGCTATTGTGTTTTTATAATCATACCGAGTGGAAAATTTATGGCGCAAAATACAACTCTATCTAAATATATAACTTTTTCTAAGTGTTGAAAGTAACGAGTAAAAAGTATTGAGTACACAAATGAAAAATATTGAGTAGTGTAGAGTAATAAAAATCTTCAGAAATTGCCAGCAGAACCGTTTTTTAGTGCACTTCAGTCGCACGGCTGTATCTTTGTTTCCTTTTGTTTTGTAGTACGTGCGTACACAGAAAAAAAATGAATTTTTCACTCCAAACACCAAATTCGCTGACACAAATGTAAATTTGCTCAATTTAGGTCCTATAAAGAAGTCTGTAAATTCAAATGCAAAAATTTTTAACAATTTGTTTGAAAAAAAATTCAGATTTTTTTCAATAAGCAAATTGTTTCGATCAATAATAAATATTTAAAATCTGTTTCAAAAACATGTTTGTTTAAAAAAAAGCCATCATAATTTGTTCTATGTGCTACTTAAATTCAAGCGAACATTGCGTTAAGCAATCGATCATAATCAAGCTGATTCTT
Source organism: Panzeria rudis (assembly GCA_956483635.1). Lineage (NCBI taxonomy): Eukaryota > Metazoa > Arthropoda > Insecta > Diptera > Tachinidae > Panzeria > Panzeria rudis. Next base: position 130,297,434 of record OY101448.1, read on the forward strand.
CATTGAGTTGACAAAAAATTGTGTAAGTACTCGGATAATCGAAAATATATGTATATTCGAAGAAATCAAAAACCCGGCCCAAATATTCTTTAAAGTCATTGCAAGTTCGACAACAATACATATATCATTTTGTAAGCAGGTTAATAACCAAATTAGTGCAAACAATTCTGTAGAAGAGTTTGTAAAATATCAACAACTGCAAGTGGCAAAAAGCCAATCATGCAACATAAAATTAACTATAAAATAAAAATACAAAACACTTACGTACGGGTATAAAATGACTTTTTAACACAATAAAGGCGCACGAAGACTGACTATAAAAGAAATAATAAAAAGCAACCTTAAGACCGAAACCAACAACTTAAACACAAGATTATAAATGCACTTGCTGTAAAGTTCAACTGCAACAAACCAAACCAACAGCAACAAAAGAAAGAAACATAAAGCGTTGCAGAAGGATAAAACAAACTCAGAGACGTGATAAAAGGTTGAATATTTGCTCAAAATGATTTTCGCTTTATTATTTTGTTATTGAAAAATACACACTTTTAAAGCACTTAAAGAAAAGTACTTCAAAACTTCTTGAACTCTTTATTGCTTTAATTAATGTAATTTGCTGAAAAGAGTACAACAAAAAACAATAATCCTTTCACATTTTTTTTTCGATTGTGTGGTTGGTTTTATGGGCGAATTTTAGTCATTCATCATTATTTATTTATTTTTTACTATTTATGTTGAAAAAAGGGATGTTGGGGATTTAAATATGATTCACTCACTCACTAATTCAAAAATTTGCTGTTTTCCGATACTTTTTTAAATATACTTATGTGCATAGTTAAGTGTTATGTTGTTTGTTACACTAGCAATTTTGTTTTTATTTCTTATTTGTGTCTTTAAACAACTTTAACTACAACTTTCTTTTTTGTTTTTGTTTATTTTTTTTAATACTTTTATTCTGTGTCGTCCGTAACACTGTTTGTTAAAAGTTGCTTTTGCGGCAACATAACTTTTACAACTAATTCAGCCAAAATAAAATGATGCCACATAAAGGTTCTAGCTTGCCACAATTCGTTGCGAGACGAGACAGACGGAAAAGCTATAAGGTAGACAGGTTTCGTTTTATCGTATTTTGTTATTGTGTTTGCTGTATAGTCACTGCAAACAAGGCACATAAAGACAACACAAAATAAAACATTTTTTTTTTGTTTTCTTTCTGTTGTCATTATGTGGGAAGTGATGGTACCAACATGATTATTGTTGGCATTATCCTATAAAACGTAAGATATTAATTGCTTTTATATGAAGAGAAGGCGAAAGCAAAAAGGAATAAAATCAGCTGTTGGTTTCGAACAAAAACAATGCCCACCACAACAGGGTGTTGTTAGAGCAATAACATGAGCAAGTCTATAATTTCTATTTACCATAAAAAGAGAAAGAGAACATGAAAAATGCCGGAATTCAAATAAAACTTTGGTGATGACAACTCTTTACTCGTTAGTAGAGTTTTGAACAGGAATTCCGGGATAATTTCGCAAAATTTTCTATGCCACAATCTCGGGACTTTAGTGCAAGAATTTATTAATGTGTTAATGCTACTAGTTCTGTATGAAAATTGCAGTTTTAATTAATTTAGTAATACGCACGGATCCAGGCGGAAAACTAATAAAATATTCCTCTTTTTTTTTGAGTTTCTAAAAGAATTTTTAAAATAAAATTTCATTTGAATTTTCCCTTTCCAAAAGTCTAAGCATGATTAAATGCGTTTTTTTTTGGTCAGGCATTTTATGCTTAAATTATACAGCCCATTTTGACAAAACTTATAGCATTTTAATGATATTTATTGACAGTTGTGTATAATCTACATTTTGTTAAAATCGGTTCACTATTTTTATAGTTTTAACCCAGCGAAACACGGAAATACACCATATGTATTGCCAAACGTATTGCTTGAATGAAAAATATTATTGAGCCAATAATCGATTTCGTTTTCGAACTGCTTGGTTACACCGTGATACACTAAATTTATTCATTAGTTCTCATGCACCAATTATGTTTTGTTGGATTCCATATAGAAGGATGATACCTTTAGTTTTTCTATGTCGCTTCGTAGAGCGATTTTATAACGGTAAATGTAGTGAAAACGGTTTTCTTTGAGTTTCAAATTTAAGCAGCCATAACTTCATTGTTTCAACACGGATTTCTATGAAATTTCTCATATTTGAAAGATACGATTCTATTAAACCACCATAACTTAGGTTTTTTAAAAACCATTGCCTTATTTAAAAGATAAGAATCATATCTTTCAAATATTAGAAATCCGTTTTGAAACAAAACAGTTATGACTGTTTAAAGTTTTAACTCTAAGAAAACCGTTTTTTCACTACATTTGCCGTTTAGAAAAACTAAACGTATTTTCATTCTCTATGGGCTCCAACAAAACATAATTGGTGCTTGAGAACCCTTGAATAGTTTTTTCTCAACTTTTGTAAGATAATGTTATTAATCCTTGACCTTGGTGTTGTTTTTGATAATAAAATGTCTTTCGTGAGTCACTTAAATTATATAATTCCGAGAGTTTTCTAAAAATGAGAAAGCTTTCTTAAGCGGAATATTATGAATTTTGACTTATATACTAAGAAACATTATATTCTCTTCGTTTGTTCGATCTATAATGGAATATGCCTCTTTTATTTGGAGTCCTAATGCGAAGGTACACATATGTCGCCTGGAAAAAGTTCAAATTAAGTTTCTAAAGTTTGTTTTCTTCTTTGAACTTTTCAACTCCTTTAACTTCTTATAAGCATAGATGTACATATATGGATTTCAATGAAATCTTTAGAAGTCCGAACAAAAATCTCTGCTCTGTTAGTTCTTCATGGAATTATCAACAGTAGTTATAAATAACCAATAATTATCAATAACCATACTTTTTAAAGCGGTGTTATTTGCAATCAAGTTTTGGCTATAAAATAAACATGGCTATCTGTTTTTACCCCACTGAACGAATGTATGTATGTATGTGTGTTCCTTGCGGCACTATATAAACCGAACGCGTAGGCCGGGAATGTCGCTAAAGATATCACAGAAGTCAAAATTCAATTTGTCGGTCAACAGACGCCATTTTGTGAATACGAAAAAAATATAAAAAGTCGGCGAACAATATCAATGGGTATCATTCGACAGGTATTTGAAAATCATCGTTAGGTTTCTCTAATGATTTTTAATTCCGAATGACCATTTAGGATCTGTGACGGTTTAAAGTTGTTTTCTTTTATTTTTTACGCAGTCGGGTTTTTTTGATTTTTCAATTTATGTCTTGTTAATAAAGTTTTTGTTCTCGCCTTGGTGAACGCTGAACACATGAAAATGTTGTATTTTACTTGCAAGCTGGTGATTAGTTAGTGCGCTGGGTGTGATAAAGTAAAATCAAAGCAACAAAAGATCAAAATTGAAGGAAATTGAGAAAATTTATTATGCAGATATTGTTACATATACATACATATGTATGTACATATATAGTTATTTAGAAACATATTATGTTGGTCTTAGCATATGGTTTCCTCAACCATGTTTTTTCTTTGTGTATGTAGTTGGTTCCTGGTTAAAAGACACAAATTTCGATATATAATTAATATTTATCGATATTATGAGTTAGTCTTTCTGTTTCATCACTAAATTCGAAATTAATAGCCAACACACCAAACAAAATTCTGCATCCCCAACAGAAGTAGCCCCATGGCTTTTGTTCGATTTGTTTGTACTTGCGCACTAATAACATCATGCAAATGATTTGTTTTACACCCTCATTTCTAAAAAGCCGTTTATTACTCACGAGTTTTGTTGTACAAGAGTTTGACATCAAGATAACACAAATTTGTTTACAACAAGTTAAAAAAAGTATTTGATGAGAGAATCATAATCAAGTTTTTATAATTTACGATACGCATACTCCACCAAACGGATATACAAGTTTGTAATGCTCAACATTCATACGTACACATAAGCAGCGTTGCCATGTCCAAAAAAAAATTTTAACCAAAATTTAACCAAATGCGAAAGAAAGTAACCAAAATTTTTTTTTGCATTTCATATACTGTTTTATTTTTACTTGATTGAGTACAATATATAATTATTATAAAAGATTATAACATATATAAATGAACCATCATTACATTTAAATTTGTACTTCAGTCTTATAACACAACAACACAATTTTGAATGTTTCAGAGAGCAAAATAGATAATTCTTATGCATTTTCATCTGCCGAATTCAGAAGTAACCATTAAAAATTTCCGATTAGCTTTAGTTTTAAAGATATAGTGACTTTAATATATTCATATATTATAGCATTTTTGTATTCTTTGCATCATATTTCCAGACCGGTCCTCAAAATAATAAAATAATTTATGAATTATTAATCTACACAAAATATCTTTCACTGATGTGACTTTCCTTAAAACTTCAAAAAAATATATACTTTTAGTGGTAATGAAGCGTTTTTTTTTCAATGAAAGTTGGAAATCCATTGAGGGTCCTGAAATATTAAGAAAACAACTTAAATATTCAACAAAATTTTTTCATACTGAAGTAGAACAAAAATAGTACTGTAAGGAAACAAGAAACTTGTAAAAAGAATACTATTTTTGTACGACTTAAGCATGCACAAATTTTTTTGAAACTTTAAGTTGTTTTCTAAATATTTCTGGATCCTCTAAATGGATTCCCGAATTTCATTCAAAAAATATTCATTGGAATATATATTTCATGCCACCCGTTAAAGTGGTAATCTTGTTGATGTTTTAAAATTGTTAAGGACTAAAATAAGAACATAATTTCCAACATCCTGACAAGTAAGATATCCTGAAACTCGCATGAACAAAACTACACTGAAAAGAAAGATTTTTTTTGGTAGATTAATAAACCGATGCGAAGAATACAAAATATGGAGTAATTTATGAAAATGCTAGTCACTATATCTTTAAAACTAGAGCTAATCGAACAATTTTATGATCATTTCTGAATTCAGCAGATGAAAATATATAAGAATTATCTATTTTGATCTCCGAAACATTTTCATTGTTTTGGAGTGTTATTAGTAATAACCAGGGACAGGGGTTTCATGCAAATGAATGTTTTTCCCCTTAAGCAGGATTATGGCAAAACCGAAATATCTTTTGGAAATAATAAATTTGCTTAAAAATAGCATCGATTTGTTAGTGCATACGTTTGCATATTTTGCTGAAAATTCATATTTTTACATACATATTTTTGTTATTTTTGTGTTTTATTTTTTGAAAATAAAAATTTCGGCAAAATAATTATTTTTCACCAACATTTTTTTTAATCTAAGGCAGTATTATTTAAATTTAAAGAAAAGTATCCTGATCCAAATCTAAAAACCTTTCCAATACCAAATATATTGAACTTTACATTTGAAAATATGAAGCAAATTTTACTTTTACATGTAAAGTAAGAAGAATATTTTTTTACTTGTTGTAAGAAAAAATTTTACAATCTTCTTTATGTATTGTCTATGGTTCTGGTTATGAAAAATAACAAAATGTGATTACCTATTTCCAGTATCACATCCAGGGGCAGGTGTTTCATGCAAACACATGTTTTTGTCCTTAAGCCGGATTATGGCAAAACCGAAATATCTTTACAAAATAAGGAATTTGCTTATTTGTGCATATTTTGATTAAAATGCATACTGTTATATATTTTTGTTATAAATGCATAATTTTCTGGCATATTTTGTGAAAAATTCAAATTTCAACAAAATTATTGATTTTTACCAAAAAAAATTTGTTCTCAAATCGAAATCAAAATTAGCAGTATTTAAAGAAAAGTGTCCTTATCTAAATCAAAAAAGCTTTCATTGGAAAGTATGAAGCAAATTTTAATTTTACATGTAAAAAATAAGAGTATATTTTAATTTTTATTTATATTTGGGCAATTCAAAGTGGTGCCATATCAGTCATATTTCATATTATTTTATGCATACATAAAATTTTACTGTAAATTTTCAAACAAAAAACTCATTAAATTTTACACATGAATGGCATGTGTTTAAAAAAATTGCATTTCAAATTTTATAATTTTCTTTCAAATTTTGATGTTTAAGATAAAATAAATTAAATTAAAATGTAGAAAATAAATTTTAAAAAACGTGTTTGTGAAAAATAAAACTGTAAGAGACATCGCAATTTAATACGTGCCGATTTTAAAATTAACTTTTCCGGAGAAGTTAAAGAAATTATAACCGTTATGATATATAAGCTGTTCAAAGTATGAGGTATTATTTAAATACAAAATACGGGATAGAAAAATATGCAAGCTCGCTTTGAATTGCCCAGTTGTATTTTTGCATTCTGTAGTCACGTATTACCTTATGAGACTGAATTAAAATGTTATGTTTCTGTTTGAATAAAATATTAAAAATAAGTGCATATTTTCTAGTTTTTTAGTGCATATTTCGCGTTTTTATGCCATATTTTAGGTGCCTAAACCCCTTTTTTTAGTGCATGAAGTTCTTAGTATTAAAAATAATATGTAAATTAATTACATTCGTTAACAAAACATATATATGACTAGATAGATAAATTATTAATATATAAAATTTTTTTTTATATTAAAACATATATTTGGCAGGCCAAACCTAATGGGAATTGTTTCGATTTATGCACAATTCTTTAAATTGCATTATAGAGATGATGATCTTAAAACCAAGCTTATTCCAGCATTTAGTTTTGACTAAACTTAGCTGCGAAAATATCATTTAAGCAACATTAAATCAAAAACAAAATTAATCAAATCACCAAAACACTTTCGTTCAAATCATAAAAGCATTTTTCTTTGGAGACAGGCGTGTATCTTTGTGTAACGGTATGTTGATTATTCAGCAGTGTTATATTTACAACGTAACAAAAATGCTCAAATTATGGTAGTTTATCACGATAGTTAGTTATTTGAAAATTTAAAAAACTTTAAAAAAATTTATTTTTGTGTTGAAAAAAAAGTAGCCAAAATGGAATAAAAGAACACAAGTACACATTGGAAAAAAAGTAACCAATTTTAGTTAAAAGTAACCAAAACGGCAACGCTGCTCATAAGATGTGAATCTTTAAAGAGATACACACGTGTATGATTTTTTTACAACGTATATACATATGCACACCCTCTCGCATATATGTGACTGTATTTTAAAGGACTTTTTTGTATTGTTTTTCTGGTGATATTCGAAATGGAAAATTTTATACTTTTACCTTCCTTCTCATGCCGGAAATATTTTGAAACCAGTGATGTCTGAGTAACAATAAAAATATGCAAGATATGCAAATAAAGCAACAATGTGAACCATTTTTTTGCGCTTTAACTTTCTCCCCCGCCCATCTTTATTAGATGTTTAAGATAAAGGACACTTGAAGCTACAACTACATACACATGTAGTGATAAAATAGGGCTAGTAGGAAATCTGTAGAATGTGGTTTTCTTCTGTTTTTCACATGATATATTATGACTGAATTTTTCTTTAAGGGCCATTATTATAACTTGCCAATAGCTAAAGTTAAGATGTTAGCGGACAGATAACTCGTTTTTCATTATTTTAAGTAGACTTTAGGCAAAATCTTTCCGATAAGCTAAAGCAACGTTCTTCTTGTGTAAATTTAATGTGAGGTTAATGCTATTGTCGCTGCCATAGTTTTTGAAAGTATCCAAATAAAAGACACATTGAAACAATTTTCGAGCATAGTTTTAGGAGGAAAAACAAACATTTTTTTCCTTTGCTGTGTGTATTACAAGTATTTTAAAGTGACGCCTAAAGGTGGTAATCGATGTTTGCTCTGGTATTGCCATGTTTTCAAATAAGATAAATTTTATTTTACAAGGAAGTTGTAATAACGAAAATAGTTACAGGTTTAAAGGCAAGTTGTAATAACGGGCCTAAATGTTTTTGAAAGAAATTTTAAGCTTTCTTAATTAATTCAAAAATTATAAATTGTAAGGATAAATAAAAATTCCATCGTTGGCCCAAGAAAACCAAAACCAAAATTAACATATATATTTTTTTATTGTATAGGGAGTTACAAATGAAACTGTACAACACAAAAAAATAACAAGAATCAAACGACTGATTTTGGTAGAGGGGACAAAAAATATGCGTGTATCGGCGTTTTGAAAGTTTACTTCTGGCCTTTATTTATCATTTACATATGTAAATAACACATTGCAACAGTGAAACAAATATACGGACTTGTTCGATTCTACTACCAAAGGCTAGTAAGTCCCTATACTCAGTTTGGCGATTTTTGAGACCAATTTTTTTATGGGCCTCCTCTAAAGGTGTCATCAGTTTTTGTCCAACAGCTGCTTTAGACTTTATGATACCGCTTAACTATATTTGGCAATAATGTAGCTAAGAGTCTGTTCAACAAATTTATTATCATTTTATCCAAAAAAATATAATACGATTATATTTTACAGGGACTCCTAATTTTTTTTAAATTTTTTATACCCTGAAATATCATAATTTTCACAGGCCCACGAAATTTGCCTTATTTTTATGTATTTTTGGGTAACTGAAACTGTTTGAAAAAATTTAAAGCGGGAAACCCCGTTTAAGTGTCTGGATGTATTCACTTAATGTATAATAAAATCAGCATTTGTCCATAGATTTTTATGATATGTGGCTGTCCTAAAGAAAAATTGTTAAAAGTTAAGGTTTTTGCATTTCTGTCTGTGTATTTCTGGACGTGGAAGGGGCCTTTGACAATACAGAGCACTCTGCCTTTACATCTGCTCTTAGAGGGAAAGGATTTGGTAACACCATATACAGATGGATATGGACCATGCTTGAGAGTAGGACTGCAGAGACCCAAATCCGGGAGGAACATCTTGCAGTAAGGATGACCCGGGGATGCCCCCAAGGCGGTGTATTGTCTTCACTTTTGTGGACCCTCGTAGTTGATGAACTCCTGCACATACTAACGAGCAATGTCATAGAATCACAAGCGTATACCGATGACATCGATATAACTGCAATGAAGAAATTTGAAGAAACGTTGTGCGTCATTACACTGAAAGAATTTCGCTTCATAAATCCAATAAAACAATTTCGTTAGATTTGTTTCATAATTCTAATGAAATATTTCACAATTCTAATGAAATTTCATGAATATTGTGAAAGAATTTCATTGAAATTGCTCCATTAGCTTTCATAGTTTCGTTTCATTGGATTTATGACAAAAAATTTCGTCTTTTTATATTTTTGTTGTTGTTGTACCCCTTCTTATTGTTTTGACAGTGCTGTTGGCTGAAGTAGTTAAAACGTGGCCTATAATGCGAATGATGAGAATCAAGAGTCTGAGTTCGATACTGTGAGCCGTTATCAACATTACAAATTGTTCTAATGTGCATTGGCGTCTATCGTACGTATTTATAGCATAGGCCTGTTAATAAATTAAAATAGCTAATATTCAATAAAAGAGGTAATCAGGCAACTAGGTAATGTTATAATTTCATTAAAACAATGAAATAATTTCATTACAATAATGACAGAATATAATTAAAATAATGACAGAATTTCTTAAAATGATGAAATAGTTTCATTAAAATAATGAAACAATTTCATTAAAACGATAAAATAATTTCACAAAAATAATAAAATATGTTCATTAGCTTAGCGAAATTATTACAATGGATCAATGAAATTGTTTCATATATTTAATGAAATTTTCATTAAAATAATTTTAACGACACTACTTTCATTAATCCAACGAAGCGTGACGTTGGTTGAGTTTTAAGGAAGTTGTTCATTAGATTAATATCGAAATTCACAGAATTTATGAATAAAATTCTTTCAGTGTATACAGAACGGATTAATGATAGTGAAGGAATAGTGTATATCGGTAGGGCTGAATATAAATCATGCAAAAACTACCATTGTTCCTTTCACAAGGAGGACACTTCCACGCAGATAGCGTGCAAATAGAAAGCTCATCGGAGGTCAAGTATCTGGGAGTGATATTAGACTAAAAGCTGATATGGAGACAACATTTAGAGGCGACTGTTGACAAAGCAACAAATGCACTAATGGTTTGTAGATCTCTTGCAGGTAAACCATTGGGTTGCACACCTAAAATCTTGAGATGGATATAATACACCATAATAGTGAGACCTATTATAACTTATGGTGCTGTTGCTTGCGTGGACAGGGTCAGGCTAGCTACGACCAGAGATCGGTTAAAGAAATTACAGAGACTAGCATGCATCTGTGAAACAGGGACTATGAGGTCATGTCGTACGAAGGCTATGGAAGTCCTCATTGAACTCACACCTCTGACGATTGTCATAGACTGCCGCCGGGCAAAATGTAATCAGCATCAGGGGGAAAAGCACATGCAACGGCTGTCTAATTATCCAATGGGAGCAATCATCCTTGGCAAGAAAATTTGCCCTGCTTACGCAACCCTCTGATGTGATGATTAAAGTGTATGAATTTGACAAGAGGTTTGAAACTGTTCTGGACAACACGAGGGAATAGGGGGAGATGGCACCCCGTTACTCCTTTGGAACTAGCAGCATCAGGTGGTATACTGATGGGTCCAGAAGGCCGGCAGGCTCTGGAGTGGGAGTCGTAGGACCGAGGACTAACTACTTCGAGTCATTGGGAAAAGCTCCCACCATTTTTCAATCGGAGTTTTATGCCATAATTGCGAACAATTTAATCTTGACAGGGGCTACCGAGGGAGAGAAATAGCCAGCTGCTCTCAGCTCATATGAGTTTACCTCTAAGTTGGCTTGGAAATGCTGCATTAAGCTAAATCAGCTAAGCAGCATGAACAAGGTCATACTCTGCTGCGTTCCTGGACACGTCAGGGTGGTAGGAAATGAAAATGCAGACAAAATGGCCAGAACGGGGGCTAGTACACCAATGCGCGGACCAGGACCGTTTTGCGGTCTTGTATTGGATAAAATCCGGGAAGATACATAGACGGAGATCAAGAGTACCAGGGAACACCTCTGGTTTGCTCTCCCTGGATTGAGGCATGAAAAGCTAATGAATGGAACGTATAACCAAAATCGTTTCATAGCTCTCATGCCCCTAAGTAAAAACAATCTGAGAATGCTACAGGTTGCCTCACAGGCCATTGCAGACTGAGAAAACACTCATTGAGAATAACAGCCTTTGCAGATACTGTGATTACGAAGATGAAACTCCAGAGAATATCCTGAAGGACTGTCAAGCATTATGCCATAGGAGATATAGCCAATTCGTCAAGCACTTACTGGAGGATTGGGAATTGCCAACACTAGAACCACTGGCAATCTTGAGATTCCTCAGGAAAGTGGGTCTAGTTGAGGTGCTTTAGCAGCTGAAAAGGGATACAATAGATCTTATTCGGATGCAGTGTCTCATGTTTTCCGCATAATTTTAAATTCATTCATTCATTCAAGAGTTTTTAAAAAGAAAACAATTTGTTAAATTTGCATGAAAAAAAACACAATTTTTTTTATTATAGTTTGTAAATAACTCCGAAAGCGTTGATCAAGTCAAAAAATATTTTAGCACAGTTTGAAGGTAATTTTTTCATGTAGCTTTTGTTTTTTTTTATTTTGATCGAAATCAAAGAATTATTATTTGGAAGCTTAACATGTCTAGATAATACTGGGAAAGTACGAAGTGTGGAATACTGCAATCGTACTAATATTTGAATAAGAAAATTGGTATGTTTGTGAGTTTGGATGTTCGATCCACTATCACGCGGAAACCGCTTAATGGATTTGGTTGAAATTTTGTAGATGGATAACATATGGCCCAGTTTAAAATATGGTATACTTTTTATGTGCTAAAAACGGGTTAAGTTTGTACTTTTTGTACTTTTTCTTTTTTTTCCCCTATGACTGTTCAGGTATTTCAGCACATCCCTGACGAAGTCGGGATGTGCTGCTTTTGTTTGAATAGCGTGACACATATGACTTTGAACTTCCTTATGGCGGTGAACACAACATATAGAAATTGTAGATAGCAAGAGTGAACTTATTAAGTTCTTAGTTCAAAATAAATAATCGGGGTTTTTTTAGAGGCGAAAAATAGTTCTGCTCAGGGATGCAAAATGAGATTTTAAAATTGTACTAATTTCCAAGAAAATTTGTACTTTTTTCAGTCCGATTGTACCAAATTCTTGTTCTTTTATTTTAAAATATTTTTTACTCAGAATTAAATGTAGATATGTGCAAAACTTAACAATTGACAAAAAGGCATATTGAAGTAAATTTGCACTAATTATACGTGATGATCCGGATGAAAAGGGACCTTATCATCCAAAGGCCAAAATTGAGTTAGGTAAATATAAAATCTTGTGTATAAAAATAGCATTTCGAACAGGAGATCCTAAGTTCCTCAATGCATTTCATATCAGGGAAGTTAAGGGTCCTTTCTCCCCTAAATGTAGAGTTTAGAAAAAATCTCTTTTTAAGTAATTTTATCGGTCAATTTAGGGGCAATTCTACTTTTGAATTGTGGGAACATGCCTAAGTAGTGATACCAACCATAATCTCAAAAACGACAAAATTTACTCCAACAGCTGTTTTGGCTCTACTGAAAGTTCCTGTTGGGAAGATAATGTTTAATTTCAAAATCCACACAAAAGACTATAAGTTGTTGAGATCTGAATAAAAAAGTATTATTTAGAGATACTTCTTGGTAACAAACTCTTAGTAATTTCTAAATTGTAGCAGCACGAATTAGGTGACTTTAGAAAATCTTTTGTTTGACTTAGATTGGAGGCATTCGAAATAAACAGTTTGACTGTCTTTGGTTTTCATTATATTTTAATATCCTTTCCATATTTGTAGATGAATGTGGAATGGATAATATTTCCCTAGCAATTCTCTAATTATACATAGTTCATCTTTCATTTATACCTTCGGCATAATATGTTGTTCTTTTTTTAATGACTTAATAATTCTGAACGATTTTCCTTCTTCTTGAATATTCAAGAGAACACTGAAAATTGCACATCACGGAAACCAATCTGTTTATCAACCAAATTTGGGATGACGAAAAATCGTTCCAAATTCAAACAAACCCCGTCACTTCCAAAATTTTTTAAATAGTGCTAAATTAGTCATTGGGGTGATATTGTACTTTTGACTTTCAAATAGTGCTTAAAAAAAAGTACAATTGTACCAACTTTTGCATCCCTGGTTCTCCTTATTGAATACTTCCGAGTACTTCTACTTATTCGATTCTTATAAAACTTTGTGCACACTTTGAGTTGTTTTGGCATTATTATTTATTTATTAGAAAACTTGGCACACAAAAGTGACATGGAAAGTAAATATTAATTTCTAAATACTTCTACTTAACCGGTTTTTATGGAATTTTGTCCTTAAACAAGTTAAGAACAAGCATATTCACGCTAGTAAAACTCATTCTAAAAAGTGGGCAGTAGCACGGCCACTATTATATAAATGATTCTTAAGAAGTTTTGGACACACATTGAGTTTCCGTCATAATCCAACATTATGATTAGAAAAGTGGGCAGGCAGTACCACACCCACCCAAAGCTAATATTTTCTTTACTACCGTCGTTGGACTTTTTCAAAACGTTCGTAAAAAATAGCTTTTTTTTTTAATTTGTTTCAAGTTAAAACAGTCTTAAAAATTCTCTCTTAAAAAGGAATTGAGTTGTGTTAATTCAATGATTCGTTTATTTTACTAATTGTAGTATTATGCTTGTTCTGACACTTCCTGTACACATGCGGTACTGGATATTTACCGTTTAAATTTAAATTAAAAACTGTTATTGACTAATTTTTCATACTTTACAACTAATAATTAATTATTGCAACTATTCATTTAGTATTATTACAATGAAAGGAATTCCTGTTTCAATTGCACTAATTTCATATTCATGTTGATGGCATTTACATGATTAAAAATTCAAAAACAAAAACAAATTCTTCATAAAAATTTATAAAAAAGCCGAAGATTTTGAATGAATTGTAAGTAGAAATTCAAAATGATTTTGAACGTAATCTTAAATGCAGCAGTAATAGCTCAGATATTTTCAATAGTTGTGTACGCCTATAGATATATAATTTTTATTAATTATGAAGATATATTTACGCCATGTAAATTTCTAAATGTTACTTATATCGATGATTATTGGGACATGCAAAATATTATTTTCGACTCGTTGGATAATGGATTCATTCATATTGATGGAGGGTGTGAATTTCTGCGAGATATCGGAACGATTGATCCTCTACTGACTGGACGATAGAAGAAACAATTAAAGGTCTGATTTAGTGAGCTAAATAAAGTTGCGGTTGTTTAGGGATAATAATTTGGTTAAATGTGTAAATATTACAATTCAATAAATGGATAAAAAACTTTACTTAAGTATAAAAAAAGGAATTTGTTAATAGAAATTAGTCCTCATCTCAGCGCCAAAATATCATAAGCTATATTTTTGCACAATATTAAAATTTATAGATCTGCCGAAATATGTTCAATTTACGACCTGTTGTAGTTGTTGCGGAAATTACCAACAATATTCATACTACCCTATAAAAATTATTGGACCACGTGGTCCATTTTAGTTGAAATGGTCCTACGTAATGCAGTCATGGACCATGTCATTTGCAAACAAGAGTTTGTAGTTAAGCGACAAGTGTTCGCGTTTTAACGATTGCAAATAAAATAACCAATCGTTAAAACACGAACACTTTAGTGCTCCATCAATTAGTGACATGGGCTAGTTTCAAAACTAGCCTCATGTAGGTGCTCCATGGAGCAGTTTCATAGGCGTAGTTTTTGGGGTAGCCCGATGTAATGCAAAGCTGGACTACATAGTCCAGTCTTAGGACATCGCAATGTTAAATGGAGCATGTTTATTGCATACATTTGGACCACTTTGTAGCTACTACTGGTCCCTTGTGGAGTACTCTAAACATGCGTGCAGGGTATCTAAAGCACATACACCAGTTTGTGAATTGAACAATAGAATGCAAAATTAAAAATTTGCTATAATTTGGTACTAGAAACCATCCAGATTATACAATCAAATATTAGGTTTTTATGCGAAAAATATATTATAAAAGTAAACAACGAAAGATATTTACATTTTGAGGTTAATAATGAAGCAACAGTAAGAGAATTCACAATAGTATACTAGCTTTTATAACGTTGTTGTGTTTAAGTTTGGTAAAAATTATAATATTGCTGTTTATTCTCCTCCAACATAAAAATTACAAATATGAGCTGTTGCTCAGCAATTAGCTAAACGCATTGATTCCTAAGCTATTAGTCAAAATGATGAGCGAGCGCTCACTATTTTCGTTAGCAAAGAAGTAGTGGCATACCTTTTATCATATTACGGTACATCAACTCGGTTTGACACGACTAAGATGGATATGTCCACTAGTTATACATCCTTGGAATTTTCGGTACCTGAATTCATGCTGTCTCACGCCCACAATTTTCAGTTTTGCATTTTTATGCTCTTTGATATGATGCTCATCACAATGTTTTTTAATGATTTTTAGTTTTAGCTCCGTAGAATGATATTTTTATGCTCTTTAATATGATACCCATCACACGTTTTATGATTTTTAATTTTTGAAACCTGATTTTATGCTGTCTAATGACCGCCATTTTGAAATTGTTATATATCGTTAGAACGTTATTTTGATGGTCACAATATGTTTTTATAATTTTTAATTTTTGTTCACTGACTTTATTCTGTACAATGGCCGCCATTTTTTTATTTCGTTACCATAATATTTCTATGCTCTTTAATATGATACCAATCACGATATGCTGTCCCATGGCCGCCATTTTGAATTTTTATGTATTGAATTTTATATACATATATACAATGTTTTGATGATTTTTAACGAAAAAAAAAATGGGTTTGGATCCAAAGAATAGCCACATATCAATAACATTAAATAAAAATTTTTAAAAATCCCCGAAGAAAATAGATGCTAACTTCTAAACGGCTTGACCAATTTTCTTCAAACATAGGTTAGAAGATTTTGGATCAAGTGACCTTTCAAACAAAATCTACTAAATTAAATTCTATCTAGCCGTTTGGGAGCTGCGGTGTCACAGACACAGACATTAAAGAGGATACAGCTAGAAAAGATGTGATATCTTCGAAACCGCTAGACTGATTTTCTTCAAACATGGCTCTCAAGTAAGTTACCTTTCAAACAGAAGAAACTAAATCAAAATCGGTTGAGCCGTTTGGGCTCTACGATGGCACGGACAGACATACAGCACAAACTTTTAACACCCCTTTTTTTGTTCGGTTGTTAAAAAGGAGTATCTCTGCAATGACAAGTCCATATTAAATTCGTTGGCAACGATCCCATTGTGCAATACTTCCGGATTATCAACAAAAGTTAGGCAAGTATATACAAAAAGATATTAGAGCTCCGGACACCCGGGCACATATTTCTACTTTAAAGCATTTCCTATCAGGATAATAAAAAAATGAAAAAAATGCCAGCCAGGAAAGAAATTCATTTACACAAGTGTAGATGACTGTTTTATTTCTATGTTAAATACGACTGCAATAAAAATAAATTAGGTTAAGTATTTATAGACCACAAAACCCCCTTAAGTACTTTTTTTCTTCTATATGGAGCCAATTTATTTGTTTAAGATATCTTAAACGTATGACAGGAAAATCCCCAGGAACAATAGAAATCACAGTGCCTTACACTCTGTCTAAACTGTACAAGTACCAAAACAATTGTAATTAAAATCAAGGAAGAAATTAGAGTGAAATACTGCCTTTACCTGAGCTATTAATACGTCACCTTGTTGACTCTGTGGTAAAGTTGGTGCACAAAGGGTCCGTGGTTAGTGGGATCAGTAAATATTTATTACTTTTAGATTTCTAATTGAATATTGAAATTTGTCCTTTTGTAGTAAAAACTCTTATTATAACAGTATCGTTCGGCTACTTTATGCCTTAACTCAGAATATTTTGGGGTGTTTTTGTTTCCTTGCTCTCGTCGCTGCTTCCGTTATAAAGTGAGGAAATAAATGTACACGTTTTTCTATTTTCGTTTTAGTTGCCTTTCCAAAAATTAAGGTCATTAAACTTTGTAGTAGTTTCCTCACTAACAATATTAATGAGTGTATTTTTTGTGTATTTGTTTTATTAGGAGGTGGAACTTTGCTGCAGCAGTCGGTTAATATTAATAAATGTTGTTGCAGGATAACAACTAAAAATGTTTTTTTTTCCAGAGGGAATCTTATCATTGTTACGTTTATTAACACAACTGGATAATTTTATTTTATTTAAATTGTCAAATTTATAATTTGAATTAGCAAAGTTGCATGAAATTTAAAAAATTTTTGAAAGATGATTAAAAAAGATTTTGGTGTTTATCGTTTAGTCTATGATACCAAATTACCATAGCAAGTTCCATGATTCAGGAAAAGATTATTATTGAATTATATGGTTGCAGTCAAATCATATTTGTATTTATTGTTTAGCTTAAAATTAAAATGTTACCATATAGGTATAGATAATACCATATGATAAATGATTTTGGAAAAACATAAAACATTCAGTTTTTCAAATCTCAACGGCTGTAACTCAATGAATTTTTATCCTATTACCACACTTTATATATTGACTAAAAAAGGAAAGACATATGTATCTATGCAACAGTGCAAAATTTTAATAATTCAGAAGAACAGTTATCTCGATTTTTGGAAAAAGCTTGAAAAACTGCAGAGAAAAGGGAGGACAACTCAGCACTTTTCGGGCTAGATTAGGCCCGTTTTTCGTCACTCAAAACGAAAAAAAAATTGTTTAGCCCCAAACTAAAAAACGCGCAACTCGAGCACTTTTTACAATTATCATTCAGCACCTTTTAGCCCCTTTTCACTTTTTGCTCAGTATGGCTATATTTTTATTTTTGCGAACTTCTTTCCTTATTCTAGTAATAGCGACATATTCAGCCATGTCACAGAATACCATTCCGAAAGGAAGTGGTTTCAATTCCGTAAGTTGCTTCTTCAGAAAACGAAAAGCGAAAATTTTCTTCGTAATCAAACTACTTCTAAATTTCAAAGTGGAATTAAATACACTTTTCTACTGACTTCATTTGCAGTAAATACTAAAAAGCGTGCATACTTTTAGGAGGGTCAAATAAATATTTAGTCATGAGCTTCCCATGTTAATAAAAAGCTTAATGTGAGCTTTGCATCTAAAAACAAAAGTAAACAAATGCTTCAAGGTATAAAAACTTTATCATTATAAAATCGAAATATAAAATAAACGGAATCTGAAGACAACAAAACAAAATCGATGGGAATAGAATTACGGAATTAAAACCATTCCGATCGGAATGTGTGACATGGCGGTCTATTACTGTCATAATTGGTTGTGCTCTGGCAGATGGTCCCAACATTTAATCGTTGTTTATAAGTTATTCCCTTTTCGCGCTTTCTCAAAAAAATTTTCCGATATTTCTTTAAACGTGTTTTTTTTCGATTTATGTCCTTTTTAGCCCTTTTTTCGAAGAATTTCATGCGTTTTGAGTCTCAAAAGTTGGCATCACTGGCAGAGAATATCTAGAAAAATCTTCTTAAAAAAATCAATGTCACTCTCGTGCTCAACCACCGATGTGGCCAGTGTAGCATTTTTCCAGCTAGATTTAGCTTTTTTATTTTGATTTAGCTGCAAATTTTCTATTTAGCAGTTAGCATTATTCTTAGCATTTTTAAATTATTTATTTGCATTTTCTAGCATATTTTTCCTCAATATAAACCAAATTATACGAAAATGTCACAGAAAAATCACTCAATTTAAATGGCAAAAACATAGTTTATATGATTGTATAAGCCAGAACTCAACTATTGAGTCCTGGGGCCCATTTCTCAAAGCTACAAGTTACAAATCTACTAATAAAATACGAACAAAATCACAATAAATCTTGTAAAAGTGTTATTATTTTTTAGGTATTTTACTTGTAGATTTGTAACTTGTAGTTTTGTGAAATTAGCCCCTGGGTCCTATTTCTCGAAAATACAAGTTACAAGCCTAAAAGTAAAATACCCACAAAACAACAACAGTTGTTTTGTGTGTATTTTACTTGATTTTATAAGTTTGTTCACTTATAAATGCTCGATCTGCAGAGCGATGTGAAAAATTTTATTTAATATGAACGGATATACTTTCAGATTCTGTAGAAGAGCACACGGAATAGGAAAATGTCATTACTTTAATTTCATGTAATTGTTTACAAATTTCAATCGTTTTAATTTTTGTATTGTATAACTGTCGCATTGAATTGCAACTTTGAAAGAATTGAAAAAAATCGTTGAGAATTTCATCGTGTAAATTTAGTACTTGTTGTTTGAAAATTAAAAATTGATATATAAAATTTTAAAACGCTCAATAGTTATGGTTGTTTTATTGTGGTTATCAAGAATTCGTTAGTTATCCTTACAAAAGGTCTATAAGTTTTACAGATACTCAAATATAATTTTGAGCTCTTTGCTGTGAAAAAATAAGAAAGACTAAAATAACATATTCAAGGTACTTAAGAATAAGGGATAGAAATTTTTCATTCATTGCAACAGAAAAATACGTTTTTTTTTTATTAAATATATATTTGCGAAGAGGAAACCTAATCTTTGCAAATGAGGATGATGCGCTCTATAAATATAATGAATAATTTTTACAAAAATGGCCGACATATAGAAATTTAGGTTACAAAGTATTATTATATCGATTCGTGATCCATAATATACTAAGAATAGATTGTATACTCCTACTTTCACTTAACTCAAAAATGTAAAAAATAAGTAAACTTGACTTTTCTGCTGAAAATTACCCAATAGCATTCTATTATATGCAGGCCTTTTATGTAGATCATGCGTAATGAATATGCTCGGAAATGTCAAAGCATCGTTGTTGTAAATATTATATAACAACAATGCTTTGATAACTCCGAACATTTTCCTTTCGCATGAAATACAGAACAGACTTAATAAACCATTTATATTTTTTATTGATTTTAAAGTATTCTTCTTTTACTCGAATAAAATCTAATATTTGCCAGAAAAGGCGGCTAAATTATTAAAAATAAACGCGTTATGTAGAAATCCTAGTTAAAAAGGAACTTTTTAAATTTTCACATTTGAAATATTGTTTTAGCATTTTTTTGCATTTTTTTACACGATTTAACTGCAAAATATTTTTAAATATGGCCACAATGTCAGCCAATTGCAGATTATGACAAAAATTTGAATATTAATGAACTAGTGTATAAACTTTTTGTGCCACAAAATAACAACCAAAAAGTTTAATTTAATACAAGTGTCGGAGCTTTAACAATGTATTCCAGCAACCAGCAACGACAAAAACCATCCAATTTGTTTGGAGACTTCTTTATCATAGACAAACACCACATAAATGTGGAACGTATGAACGTATGAACTACTTGCAAGTAGATGGCACTGGCAATTATTTTAGCCAGGTATGGAAAATTTACTTTAACATATTTTAAAATTAAAATTTTATGGCGAATAACTAATTTTATTTATTATATATACATTGACATTTTAGCAAATTATAGAAAATTTATTATTAATAACACCGCGTAACAGTGGCTTTGTTGCTCAAATCAAAATAGCTGATCCTTATGTATTTATATCTGCTGAATTCCATGGCATCATTAGGTTTTCTCTAGCTACTCTAGTTTTAAAGATATAGTGACATTTATCATTTGTATAATTTACACCACTTTTCGTATTATTCGCTTAATATTTGATGAATGGTCCTCCAAACTTTAGAAAACTTACTGGATTCGTAATCTACATAAAAGTATCTGTAATTTGGATGGAGTCACATTGATTAGTATGTCGTGATATCTTAAGGCCAGGGGCCGTATTACCGCATTCGTTATCGAGTAGGATCTCGTGTCGAATAAATTTTCGTCACTTATCGAATCGTATATCAGTGTTATTGCAAGGATGCTAAAAATCGTGCGTAATTGGTTTAGTCCTTAAAACTTTTTTTATTTTCATTTTTTTTAAGAAAATAACTGATACTTATGTATTTTCAACCACTGATTTCGAAAATAGCTTTATTATTTTTCTAGTACCTCTAGTTTCAGAGATATTGTGCATCATATATAAAAAAATACTTTAAAATTA
The DNA here is from genome assembly GCA_956483635.1 of Panzeria rudis. NCBI lineage: Eukaryota > Metazoa > Arthropoda > Insecta > Diptera > Tachinidae > Panzeria > Panzeria rudis. Next base: position 130,318,630 of record OY101448.1, read on the forward strand.
TCTTTTCGCACGCCATACAAAAAATTAGTTTTTGATATCATATTTGTCAATTTGCAAGTCATTAATGCAATGGTTTCGAATAAAAGATGTTGTCCAGAATAGTCCAGAAATATTTGGTGTTATTTGTGGTGACTACAACGTATATTTTAAAGAAAATTTTAAATTTTTAATACAAAATTATTAGAATATAATGGCAATCAAAAAATATAGGCCAGATTTAAAATCAGCGACCTCATATTATAAAAAACAAATATTTTTGGATGGCGTGAGGCAAGAAAATTTTCATGTATTTTTTATATAATGCACAATATCTCGAAAACTAATGCAGCTAGAAAAATAATAAAGTTATTTTCGTGATCAGCGCACGAAACTACATAAGGATCTGTTATTTTAGTTTAAAAAATATTAAAATAAAAAAAAGTTTTAAGGACTAAAGCATATTACTATGTTCATCATTTCGTGCGAAATGCTGTCAAAAGTCCATAAAAAAATTGACACGAATTACTCACGAAAAATTGTTGCAGAAGTAGTAATCTGTTTATTTTATGAAAAACATGTGAAATGTATCTACAAAATTTTGAGTCTTCATGCGAAATAATTCGTGTGGAATTTACAACAAACAAATTTGGGGTTTTTTAAGTACACAATTGAAGCATACTTTCAAGGGCTAGTTATAATTGGTTATTTGTCATATTTTTCGTATGAAAAAACCAATCTTGATCAACATTTTTCGCAAATTTGAACACAGTACTATGCTTATCTCAAAAACGCACGATTTTTAGCATCCCTGCAATAACAGTAAGATATCATGATCAGGGTGACCGTTGAAAATATTTAAAAAGTGGCACAAAAAGGGGATTTTGAGGAAAAGAGGGGCAACTTTTTTAAAAAGGGAATAATTGCACCAAATTCTAGTATTTAATGAATTTCTATGGCATATAATGCTTTTGAAATAACATGAATATATTTTGATGTTTTTTTATCTACAAAAGAAAGTTTTATGCACCAACGAAGTACGCCACTTTCTAACGAGTTATTTAAGCAACACATGCATACAAGCGTGGTTATACCTGACTCCAAAACAAAGAGACAGTCAGCCAGATAACAAGTTTAATGTAAAAATATTAAATAGTGCACCAATATGGCCTATAAATGGCAGAGTTCTGAGGGAGCAAACTTAAAAAAATACTAAGGAATTCAGTCTTCTCCCTTTGTTTTGCTCTTATAAGAAATGTTGCAATTTCACACACTTTTAGTGCTTTTTAAGTTATAGCACTAATATTCGTGTGAATGTAAAAAAGGCCATAGTTTTAAATAAAATCTTTCTTGACTATCCTACAAACAATGTATTTTGTAAAATGCGTGATTATTTACGAAAACCAAAGATATATGTAAGACAAACGGCTTATTTTCATTATAAATATTCGCCGAACCAACTTTTCAAATTGCGTACATATTTCATTTCAAAACGTTAATATTACTTTTGTCTTAGTGGTTGATTTAGTAAAACTAAATCTAACGTTCACTAAAAAATTTGCATGAAAATCACTTTTAAAATATTTAAAACCGCGAGCATTTCATACAAATTTTTAACAAGACGTTCTTGTTCGTGCTAGTGTTAGTTTCTAACAATTTTAGTACAATAATGATTATCTATAGATCCGAACTCTTAAATTCAATTATTTTGATAATTAAATTATGAATATTTTGTCGAACTATGTGGTTTTTATCCAAAGGTATTAAATTAGTTTGGCTTAAGTTCGTTTTCAATTTAATCTTTCGATCAAATAATTTTTTTATTTAAGAAAGAAATTCTAAAGCATGTAAATATTGAACATTCAAAGAAAAATTTGGATGTACGGAAGATTGAACTGACATCAGATGTTTCGAGACCACCACAATCTTCTCATCAGAGCCCTTTACTTACACTACCAGCGACCGCACCAACAACATCCTAGCGAAAATCCTACTTATTTTAGTAAGCTCACATCGTGGCAAGTCGTGCCTATTATTAATGCACTCTTTCTAAATGTTCGGACTTCACTAGCTGTCTTTTCTTTAGCATGTTCAACTAATTTTTAATTTAAAATAATTAAATTTCTTTGGATATAAAGCCATACAGTTCGACTAAAACTCGTAACTTAATTGTCTATTTCAAAATAGTTTTTTTCATAAGACTATAAATAATGGACTCAAAAGCACATTTTTGTCTTGAGATTTTTTTATAAAAAAAGTTTCGTGCCGTAAAAAAACTCATATTAAATCAAAAAGTATCACTTTATAAAAAAGGGGCATAATATTACAAAATGTGGCAGATTTAGGTCATTTTAAAAAAGGAGCACTAAAAGTGGCAATACAGTTAAAAAAGTGGCAAATTGCCACTTTAGTCGCAAAACGATCACGCTGATCATGATGTACTCATCAGTAATGTGACTCTACCCAAATGGAAGAGGCTTTGGATAGATTAATAATGCAGAAAGTATTTTAAAGTTTGGAGGACCATTAGTGAAATATATAATATATATAATAAAACGAAAAGTGATGTAAATTATGCAAATGCTAAATGTCACTATATCTTTAACACTGTAGCTGCCAGGGAAAAACGAATGACACCATCGTAATCAGGAGAAAAAAAAAATACAGACGGTTCAGCTATTTTTATTTAAACAACACAAAAAAACTTCATTTTGTTTTGCGGTGTAATTAATCCGGTGGTGAGAACATTTAATTAAATTGTAGTATAATTGTTGTGGATATTAAACATTTTGTAATTTTTTCATTTTGGCCCTCGTTTTATAAAACGAAGTGTTCTATTCAGAATATTTAAAAATTTTAAATTATAGCTTTCGGAAGTATATTTATTCACATATCTGCCTGTTCTGTTCTATAGAGTCGATTTAAAACGACTCGAAAATTATCCCCACTCACTAATAGAAAAATGTTTTCACTTTTTTGTAGTTTTCTATTTTACAGTTTAAATATTACATCTGAAATTAATTTGTTATATATGATTTAAAATGCATCAATGCGCCATTATTTATTTTTGGAAAACGAGAAATTTACTCGGTTTCGGTTTACAGAACGTGATCGATAATATAATTTAAAATAACAAAACATTAATTGCTTAACATTTAATGCGTTTTCGAAGGTGATTTTTTATGCTTCCCATTAAACGACCCATACATTATACAATATTATTGAGCATGTTATTGAGTTTTTGTGCTATACTATGCAATGTGGCACAATACTTTCAAATAAAACACGGCTCATTTTTTCTCACCGTGGAGAATTAAACATAGCACTTAACAATGTGGCTACAAATTTCGCAGAAGAATCACTTTTCTTGGTTGTGCAATAAAAATCAAAAATCATTTGATTTTTTTTCAATATATTGTGTCACCTTGTAACATTAAATATACATTGCACAATTATATGGGCCGTTTCATATTTAGTGGTGCATTATATCGATGAATCTAATAATATAATGTTTCATTATAATCTCTTATAAAATTAAAATTTTTCTTTTATTTAATAGAAATTATAAAATTTGTTCTTTTATCGATATTTTTGTCATACAATTATATGTCTATACATACTTAAGTAAAATATATAAAGGACATACGATTAATTGCAGGAGCAGCGGGCAAACAATTAGGAGCATACTTATTTAATTTTGTTAATTAAGCCATTTAGCTAGCAATTGTTTATAAATAAAACACAAACTTTTTGATTTTATTAACGCTTTATTCTTTTAATGCACTTGTTTAAAATAAAATTAGCCAGGAATAAATTTTCAAGCAAAAAAGTACAACACAAAAATTTTTAATATAATTTAAAAAACCATTAGTGAATATTTTGGTGCAAACTGAATAGTTGGTGCAAATAAATGGTCTTCCGAAAGAGCGAATACAAAATATCGCAGCTTTTTTACAAAATAAAACAACAAATATAGAGAGTTTGCGTTAGATTTCATAAAAAAGCTCCGCTACTATGCGTATGCATTTTCCCAAAGCCATTTGCACCAAAACTGGGCACCGTTATTAATTTCAAAGGATTAAAAAAATGTTTTTTAATTTCTTAAAATAAAAATTGTAGGGAAAATATTGGTTTAATACAAACATGGATATAAATTCAGTATTTGTACGAACAATGTCATAACTCAATTTTCGAAATTAAGGAAATGTGTATTTATTTTACAAGTGTTTTTTTATATATAAAAATTAATTTAAAAAAGTTGTAATAAATCGGTAAAACTATTTTTCCACTGGCTTGGTTTTTTCCTATGTAAAACTACATGCTTTATTCAAAACCAAGCAAGTGCAAACATAGTATAACTTCTAAACTACGGAACCGATTTATATGAAACTATGTGCTCTTTTCATCTGAAGTGTGGGGTATGTGCAGCAAAAAATATTAAGGCAACTATTTTTATGGAACATATTAACCCTCTAACTCCCCCAGATAACAGTAATTTTTGGCTCTCATCTAAGAAATCGTAAAAAACATCTCTAGATAGTGGGGGGCGGTGATAAAATATTCTACAAAGATGTTGGCCATAAAATGTTACTATAGGTCTTCAAAGACAACCAAACTCCAGACTCAACTTGCACGCCAGAAATCATTGAAAATTTAAGCTGTGTTTAAAGATTAATTTCATACTTATTCACATTTAGTACTCAGCATAGGAAATCTTGTAAATCTTGTAAGTCTTAAGGCACGTTTACACTTGGCAAATATTTGCCAAAAAAAAAAACGTAACCACTATTTTTGCTAAGGGTTAATGTGATTTAACTTGGTTTTTATATCACAAAAGATCGTTAATTATGCTGCAAAAAGCAATTTTTATATTATTTTTAATAAATGCGAACCCATATTTAACAAAAATATTGCAATTAAAGGAAATACAATTTTAGCTTGTCTGTTGGTCACGTTTTTTTTTTCGGCAAATATTTGCCAAGTATGACCATACTTACCTTTCCGTTCAAAGTAGAATATGAGTTTAGGACTTTTATATCAAACACCACTAAAAATATTTTTCTGGAACATTTTAAACTTCTAACTCTTCGTTGTATGGGCCTTTTTGTACATTTCTAAAAAAAGGGCAAAAAATGCCCTTCAGCGTCGAGATCAAAAAATGACCGTTATTTGGGGGAGTTAGAGTTTTAATATTTCATACAAAGTTGCTAAACATACCCTACACCTCAGATGTAAAGACCATATAGTTTCCGATATGCTGAACGAACAGGCCGAAGGGTTTCCCCCCTAAAATATATATATATATATATATATATATATATATATATATATATATATATATATATATATATATATATATATATATATATATATATATATATATATATATATATATATATATATATATATATATATATATATATATATATATATATATATATATATATATATATATATATATATATATATATATATATATATATATATATATATATATATATATATATATATATATATATATATATATATATATATATATATATATATATATATATATATATATATATATATATATATATATATATATATATATATATATATATATATATATATATATATATATATATATATATATATATATATATATATATATATATATATATATATATATATATATATATATATATATATATATATATATATATATATATATATATATATATATATATATATATATATATATATATATATATATATATATATATATATATATATATATATATATATATATATATATATGCCCTTCAGCGTCGAGATCAAAAAATGACCGTTATTTGGGGGAGTTAGAGTTTTAATATTTCATACAAAGTTGCTAAACATACCCTACACCTCAGATGTAAAGACCATATAGTTTCCGATATGCTGAACGAACAGGCCGAAGGGTTTCCCCCCTAAAATATATATATATATATATATATTTATATATATATATATATATATATATATATATATATATATATATATATATATATATATATATATATATATATATATATATATATATATATATATATATATATATATATATATATATATATATATATATATATATATATATATATATATATATATATATATATATATATATATATATATATATATATATATATATATATTTTAGGGGGGAAACCCTTCGGCCTGTTCGTTCAGCATATCGGAAACTATATGGTCTTTACATCTGAGGTGTAGGGTATGTTTAGCAACTTTGTATGAAATATTAAAACTCTAACTCCCCCAAATAACGGTCATTTTTTGATCTCGACGCTGAAGGGCATATATATATATATATATATATATATATATATATATATATATATATATATATATATATATATATATATATATATATATATATATATATATATATATATATATATATATATATATATATATATATATATATATATATTTATATATATATATATATATATATATATATATATATATATATATATATATATATATATATTGCGAAGTTCCAGGGACGCCCTGCCCTGCCCTGCGAGATCAACCGTTGGTCATATTTTTAAATCTGCTTTTACTCATTATTATTTAAATATAAAAACTTTCGCGCCAAATTATCGTAAGTAACATTTTTAGATTTTTTTTATTATTTTGAGATTATAACGGTTATGGACAAAGAGATTTTGGGGCGCATTGTTTTAACCAATGATGACCGCTAACGAGTTGCTAAAAATTTTAACTAGCCTAAATAAACCGCGCTACTACCCGAAAGAAACGGCTCAATGACACAAGAGATGAAGGACAGAAGCATACAGCTTTATCTAGTTCGTTCGCAATTATGTTGACGGGGACACAGCGAGCCTTGGCATCCAGAAGATCTCCAGGCTGGAACGTCTCACTATTTCATTAAAGAGTGTTCGGAATCTTCTAATCATCAGAGATCTTGTAAATATTTGCTATAGCTTTGATGGTAACATTCTGGAACCATAACCTTTCATATATAATGAAATTTTTCCGAATCGGGCATTTAGTTATTATTACAATACAACATTATGCTAGAAAAGTGGGCAGTGGCACTCTACTTAAACGATTCTTATGAAATTTTGCACACATAATTAGTTCTAGTGAAATTACAGCATGATGATCAAAAATGTGGGCGGTGCCACACCAATTTTGTAGTAGATTTTTTGCAAGAAGTATTTGCAATCGTTTAATAGAAGGCGATCGTTTTACTTACAAGACAATGAACTAAATAAAAATAAATGAAGTCCCATTACGAAACAAAGAATAGTAAGTATACATCTAACCCTGAAAAGTTTTACATGTCCAAAATTTCCTAATTTTGAACTTTATTGCATCTCTTTCCAGCGATCTAAAGTGATCTTCCTGAAAGCTTTTAATTGGAAAAAGCCTGTTATATGCTTATGCAAAATTTTATTTAACAAAATTTTCTCAATCAGTCCATCCTTTTAGAAATTGCTAATGGTATTTCCAGAATATTCTATCGAAATGGAACAAATCGCATATATTTTTTTGCAAATATTTGAACAAGCCTTCAAAAAGAAATCATAAAAACCAAATTTATTTTTACAAATATTTTATTAATATTGTTCGCATTTTTTATGGTAATTTTAAATCATAAGTATGTAATCATAACGATAATTTAAGATATAATGTAAAACTTAAATATGTTAAACTTAAAAATAAACAAACACAAAACTTTTAAATTAAAATACTTAAAATTTAATGAATTTCGTTTTATAAGTCAAATGATTTTGGACAAAAAACAAATGCGTCATTTCTTCATTTCTAAAGAAACTAAAAAAAATAAGTAAACCGTGTTCAATTTCTATTTAAAGTTTCGGAATAAAATATATATTTTTTATAAAAAAATTGCAAATGTAAATGCTTCTTAAGCTACAAATTTAGCTGAAAATATATGAAAAAAAAATTTATCATATATAAAATATTTGTCATATAAAAAACTAAAATATTTAAAGATTAAAATAAAATTAAAAGGAAAATTATGTATAATAAAATCATTGGCACAAGTTGCAGTCTAATATTTAAATTATAAAATTATTACAAATTAAGAAATATTTATACACAAAATATTTGTTAAGAAAAAAAAGCAAACATTCAAAAATTTAAGGTTATTTTAAGTTTTAGGGGTTTGAATATTCAAAACAAAACGCATTGCACTTAAATGAAAATTATAACTAGAATTAATATTAAAAACTAAAGTCAAAAATCCTTCCAAAACGAACTTTATAGGATTGTATGTAACAAAAATTCAAAAAATACGATAATAGTTCTTTTCTATTATTTCTAAAGAATAAGTGCACTTGAGGTGGTAAATTTTATGATTTTTGTTTACGGAAAACTATATATAACAACAACATTTAACAATTTTATATTAAAAATTCAACTCTTTTGTTTTCAAAATAAGGCTATGGCTATAACAATAATAATACCAATAACTATGAGACACAGTGTAAGTAAATCATCCGTATTGATAATGCCCAATGTACAAGCGACAGCTAGATGCTCTAATAGTGTTAAACTATTCACCGCTTGACGCTGTTCACCCAAAACATTTACCATTGCTTCGGAGGCGGCCTTGTGGCTGGTGGAGGGCAACTCTTCGTTGTTTACAGGTTGCCAAACACCTATTCTTAAATCTTTTTCAGTTTGTAATTGCTTTTGTTCCTCCGGAGCTTTGAGAGTTTGTTGTTTTATATCTTCTGTGTTTTGTTTTAAAGCTTCATTTAATTTTTGACAGTTAAGACTCAATTGTTGTAAACTAAACTCTTCATTATCTTCATTAGCCGTGAACGAATCCTCTCTACTTACACTAAATTCATAATTAATTCTCTCTTCCAGTATATTCATTTCCAATTGTGGAGTTTCTATTACAAAACTTTGATTGCGCAAGGGTGTATTAACTTCTTTATCTTCAAGATTTAAAAAGTCAATAACATCTAATTTTAAGGAGTTGTAATTTTCCCTTAAAGAATCTTCCTCGTCCTCCTGTTCAGTTTGTTTTTCGTCTATTAAACAATTTTCTTCTTCAATATGTTGGCTTTCTTTTAAAGCTTTTTCTTCTAAAGCTTTCACTTCAGCCATGATTTCATCTCTAGCCCAAATAATTCTCTCTCCCATAAAGTCATGATCTTCTTTGGCCAAAGCTAATTTCTCTCTCAAAATATTTTGCTCTTCCAAAAATTCTTCAGTTTTCTTGAAATTCTCCTCTAAAATTAAACGTTCTTTTAAACTATTTTCCAACTCTTCGTCGGTGGGAAGCCTAGGATATTCTATTTCTCCTTCAATTTCCAAAACCTTACGTTTTCCTTCCTTTTCTTCATCTTCTCGCAGTTTTTGGGTAGCGATAGTAATCTCACTCTTAAAACAATTCCTAACCTCAAAGCGTGTATTGTAATTTGTATTTAATTGTACACTAGCATTTAGATTTTGTTGGCCTAAGGGAAAATCGGCTAAACTTACATTACCCGAATCTGGATTTGAGGAAATCTCTTCTAACGAACCTAAAGAATCATATTGGGTTATAGCTTGGGGAGATCGGCTCTCGCCCAACTTATTCACAGATATATTTAATTTACTGTTATAGATTTTATTGAAATTGGCTGATAGTTTAAACTTTTCGTCATGATTTTCTTGTTTAGAATCTACACCGCATTCGGGTATAGTTTCTAACCTAGAAGAAGATGACGACGACGATGATGCACATGATATGGGAGAAGAGCTAGCATTATTAGTAGTATGAGAACATGAGCTGGGATTTAATAACAACAAATAATCATTAGTTTTAGCACAACATTCATAATTATCGGTATTAGCAGTACATTCTGGGAGGGATGCAGCGTTAGTTTTAAGTTTTTCTTGCTCTAGTAGTAACTCTGGCGTAGTAGCATTAGTTTTCACATCATCTTTACCTGAATTATTTTGCAGTTTTTTCGCTTTAGAGTTTTCCTCTATGCCGAAAATCATGGCCAATTCTTCGGAAGAATTGTACTGTGAGGGTGAAGAAGAGCGTCCACGTTGAGTATTGGACGCTATAGTGGCACTGCAATTGCTGATGGGCGTAAGATTGAGCGGTGGCGGTGAGGGTGAATAGCTAAATGTACTAATGGTGGTTAGATTTGGTGTAGCACTGGTTGTCGATTGTACATCGTAGGATGTAGTGCTAAAAGTTTTAATAGGATCAGTGCTGGGTGCATGAAATTCGCTACTGGGTGATTTAATATAATCACTGGACGAATAGGGATTAAAAGATGTGACGCTCGAGGAGAAACGTCTACTACCCGAGGGACTAGATGATTTGGCCAAACAATCACTGGACGAGGAGAAGGAGGAGGCTGTAGTGCTCGAGCCAGGAGCCTTCGTATTTTGTTGCTGTGTTACCACAACTGGTGCTGCTTTTACTTGCACATTTTGATTTTGTTTAGCATGATCTTCACATTCCTTCATTATTTGATCGATCTCCTCAATTTGCTGTTGCTTTGGTTTGTTAGGTGGTTTTCGTATTTCTGTAAGATTAGAAGTTGTCAAATCATTTGAAGTTTCGTCTTTTGTAACCTGTTGCATATTACACGATGAAGCCACCGCTATATCCTGTTGATTCAAATTATCATAATCATGATTGTCCGCTAAATCGCTTAGTTGACGCATACATCTTCTAGCTATAGCTTCAATATTTGTTGAATTTATTGGATCTAGTTTTTTAATCAAAGTAGGCATAATCAGATTTTCTTCTTTGTCCGTAGGTTTTTGTGTAACTCTTACAGCTTCTTGCACGACTACGGGCGGTTCGGTGGTGACTATATCCTTAAGTATCTTTTCACACACCTTGTTGGCAGCCTCTGATACCTGATCAATGGCCTTAATTAATCTATCTTCTTTGTGCATTTTACGTGGTTTATCAACTCCTTCAGCCGGCCCATTATCGGGCAACGTGTCTAATAGCATTTCACCACATTTTTTAGCTGCCTGAGACACCTTTTCTATTTCTTGCAACTCCTTTACCAGTCTCTCTTCTTCGGGATTAGCATTTTTAGGCTTAGAGGCTGTAATTAAGGCCTCTTTTCTAAGTTCTTTTAGCTCCTCAGATAATTTTTTGCTACTCTCTTGGGCATCATGAGCGATTTTATTCAAAGCTTCCTCCATTTTATGGGTATCGGTGTTTTGTGGTTCTGGCGTTAAAGATTTACGTGGCATCGGTATCGGTTTAGGTTGTTTTTCGTCTTCGTGACTTGCAGCACTAAGTTTTTCTGGTAATTGGCAAATAGCGCCTCCTTGGCTGGGATGACGAAAAGGTATATGAGCCTTTTTTACATGATTTTGGTTTTGTTCACGATCTTGCTCCCTAAGACTCTGCAACAGTTTTAGAGTAGTGGGTATATCACTGGCACAACCATTCTTATGTAAATCCGACATGCTGCCTGAGCGATCAATGCTTTTGGTTAGTTCCAAATAAGAATGCAAGTCACCGCCCGACGGTTTCGCTGCATCTCTTTGTATCAGAGCGTAAATGTTGGCCGACTGGGTGCGTGTGGCACGATTTTTCTTCATTAAACTTCCCGAGGGATAATGATACTTGTCTCTGTTCTCCGCGGGATCTTTGCGTAAAGCTCTGACAGCTAAATCATCTTTAATAACATCTGGAGCTTGTATTTCATACGGCATTATTTCTTTGCGTTTGGGTGTCACATGCAAATAGTCCGTTTGCGGCGCAGGCACTATGGGTCCTACGGGTATGCCGAACGGTGGCTGCCTTTCAGCTGTTCTATATTGCAAATTGGCCAATTTAATATTGCGATAGGCTACATCATCCTTAACAGGATCGGGTTCTCCAGTAGGAGAATCTTCTTCGTCGTACTCATCAGCATGGGCCAAAGCATATTTCTCAAAGTCATTGGGAGTTGGTATGCGATCCGTTTTGATTTCCGGTTCCTCGGTTAGTCCCAAGGAACGATAAATAGCTTCCAATTCATTAATGGCTTCCTCTAAATTGGCCGGTTTCTTACGGGGAAAACTCAATTGCGGTATTTGAGCCACACCATTTGGTTTCCTTTGCGGCGGCAGGGGAGCATCAAACAAAGGGTTATGATGTTGCTCACGGCGTTCATTAACATACTCCTCATATTTATTAGGAGTAGTACGTATTTCGCCAGAACGTCTATAATAATGATTTGGCATTGATTGTGCCTTGTTACCATCGGTGTTACGTACTTCCACAAAATTATTTCCACTATCCTGTGTAGGTTTAATATGCAAACTTCCAAATATTACACCATCAACTTCATCGCCTCTAGCTGTTGCTGGTGAACTTGTAGTTTTCAAAGGTGAAATCTTATTTTTTGGCTTGTAAACCTCTGAGTACATGGGCACTGGGTAGCTTCTTAGCTCGCCTAAACGCGAGCTAGAAACTGAACGTGTTTTTGTGGTACCTTCAATACCAGACGAACGTTGCACATCCCGCCCACGTGGTGCTGGTATTGGTGCATTTGAATTTTTAGCAGAGCCATCCAAACGTTTCCAAAACTCTGTGGCCTTGGCCTTAGCGGGTGAAGTAGGCAGGCCACTTTTTGTGGTGCGCAAAATTCCATTTGATGATGGTTCATTTATATCATTTTCAAATGTTTCAGGCTCAAGCATATGTATAGGTTTGCGAGAGCGTGGTGTGGCATCCGCCACATAATGGAAATCTAGGCCATTAGGCAAAGACTTTTTACCCGGTTGAGCATCTCTTTCAGCTCTGGTTATATATCTACGATTAGATGGAGCCGTTATATGCTGACTGCCCTGATTGGGTACTATATTTAACGAGTGTATGGATTGATAGTGAGGCTGTTGAGCCCAAATCTTGTCGTCCGACACACAACGTCCATTTAGGCCTGTAGTTGGCAAAACAGGCACTCCCATCTGATCGAAGGCATAGGATATAGGTCTTAAATCTCCAGAACTGCCATCTTGTATGTGACCATTAACATTTACCCTTCGCAAAGGATCTCTCGGAGGCGGTGGTGGAGGCATTGGTTTGTTTTGTAGTCTACCGTTGGCATTTTGCAAATGGATATGACTGTCATAGCTGATGCTACGTTTGGTATCACTAACAGAATTTTTTAAGTTCTTTGGTTGCTGCTGTTGTTGGATTTGACCCCATTGCACATATGGAGCCATATGCTGTAAGCTGTTGGTATTGCGCAACGCTGAATATTGACTGTTTTGTGAGCTGGATGTACGCACTTGCGGCTGAGGTTGTTGCGGAGCGGCAGCCTGTTGCTTAGGCGCCTGATATATCGACAAGGGAACGGGTTGCGTTTTCCATCTTTGTGTAGGCTGTTGAGCATACAAAAGGGGAACCTGCCCGTGGCTAACCTCACCATCTCGTGATAAACGCTTGTAATAGCGTTCATTCCTAGCTGCTCTTGATCTACGACTCTGGCCGTTGGCAGGACCTTGACCACCGCTATGTATGCTTTCATCACTGCGGTATTTAGAGAATGTAGTTGAATTTACAGAGATGATTTCTTCTTCCGAAGAAGAACCCACCACAGCCGCAGCTGTTACACTAGTCTGTGCTAATTTTGGAGCTGAGCGCTGTTTAGCCCGAGATGATCTACGATCCAGGGAGAGAGCAGATCTGCTTATTAATTGTTGTTGCGTTTGAGGTACATGTGGCAGGTACTGTTGAGAATGATGCAAACGCTGCTGCGTTTTAGCATTGGACGCCTGTACTTGTGAATTGTTTTGGTAATATGGCTCTACAGCCGGCACAGTTTCAACTGGCAGAAAAAATTCATTATCTACATGCTGTGCTGAGGAAGAACTCAAATTTTGAGAACTATGTAACGTGTCAGCAGGAGTTAAAGCGCCATGATCAATATTACCGCTCATCATCTTACTGCCACGAGTCGTTGATTTCGTTGATTTGGTTTTCTTATGTGGTGTAGAGGTAACGACGGACGCAGAGCTATTACCATTTCGATTATATTTTGATATTGGTACAAAGCCCGCCTTGCGATCCTCTTCTGAGGAAGATTCCGTTTCGATATCCTTTTTGCGTCGAAACAAACGTCCAAAGGACCATTTCTTATTCGAGCTACTGCCATTGTGACTAGCATTCGAAAGGTGTGAGCCGTTGAGTGAAGAGTCTTTTTTATTGTTGCTACTTAAATGAAATCGTTCCATATCGCTATCGATAATTTGTATTTCTTCGATATCGACGACGTCGTCTTCTGTTTGTAAATGTTGCAATTGATTCCGCTGTATGCTCTCATTTGAGATATGAACTTCCTTTGGCAGGGGCAATTGTGGTCGCCACGACGATTGGACAGTCTAAAAGAGAAAAAAAAGAGAAAATGAATAGAAAAATTAAATTAGGAATATTAAAAAGTGTTAATTTTTTTAAGGAATCTGCACTGCTTTTTTGTAAAACAATAATTTATTGTCAAAATAATGTAGGACTTCTGGTAAACGTTTTCTCGATACCGCATAAAGTAATAACTCATCCTAAAGAGGGGGAGGATAAGACAAAGTGAAGGAGAGAGAAAATGTCTTGACAAATTTTTAAGGGATGTTAAAATTTAACCGATAACAACCAGATAAAAGACAAACACTTTGCGAATATTTAATTAATAGATAGCACGCAAGTACTTAAAACTACAACAAAATACAAGCAATATATACATATGGTATCTTTAAGGGAGAACAGAGAGACAGAAAGGGAAAGTGGTTAAATTTTGATGTCAGAAATTTCAAACCTAAAGTTTTATTAATACTATCTAAGTAGCAAAATCTATTATACTTCTTCGAAGTTTAACGAAAATATTATGTTGTTTACATTAATCAACGCTTCCATATCGTAATAGTTTTGTAAAGGAAACATACATATATCATAATCTAGATCTACTAGCCTTCTGTTGAAATCCTATATTATGCATTTGTTGCCATTATTCGCTGGATGCATGACGTTGGTCTTGTGAATGATGCGTGCACGGATTTCTGTGATCGCTATCAACAGTTCTGGTACCGGAGGACTTATATGAGAAAATTTGGTCAATGAGCAGGCGTCTTTCATTTAAAATACATTGAAATTTTATATGTTTAATAATTAACTCTTGTATAAGAGAATAATGTTTACATAAACTGATGGTTGTATCGGGCTCCGGAAACACCATGTTGTTTCATTCTGCTATGTTATCAGATTAATTCGTTTTTGCTTTGTTTCATTTCATTCTTTAAAAATTATCACGGGTTCGAAAAATTCGAAAAAGTGGGTGTTTCAAGAAAATCTTCCAAATTGTAAATTTTTTGTTGTGAGTGCTGAGTGAATTGACGGATGAATGGCAAATTTTGACAGTATATATATATATATATATATCCAGGTTTAAAAAGGTAGACAAATTAAAAACTCTACTAAGTACACTTATCAAAGTCGTCGACATAATGCATAAATCCTTGAACCCTCTTCATCATCAGACATGATTTCATTGAAAATAAGTTTGTTTTTTAGTTTTCCCTCCGCTTTGAATTTGAATAGTAAACATAATTTCAAAATATTTATAATTCATTAAAATATCATAAATTTTCAGAGAACACACTGCACATTTCACACATGGAACTCATAATATAATTTAACAGTTTTAATGAGGTGACGATCATTAGTTTCAAGAAATATATCAGAATTTTTTTAATGCGTTTTGCCCACCTTTGTTTATATATATATTTTTAATTTGGAATTTATTAATAATAATTTTGCTTATCAGCCAAAAACAATAAAAAATATATTTGATTTGAACAACCTAAAAGAAGCATTGCAAAAAAACAAAAACTAGTTCCTGATAGACTTTATCGCTTAGAATTGATATGATGTCAGAGGTGGTACTACCAGATAATTTAAACATTCAACACCAATATGTATATATGTATATATTTTCAAATTTGAAAAAGGTGAATATAAAAGAGATATTTAAAACAAAATAAATCATTAAACAGCTGTAGAGCTACAAAATGCTTAAACAAAAATTTGTTTAAAATAAATATTTACATCAACAACCTTCTTTCAAGTTCATATCTATGTTGTCGGCAGCAGGAAGGGGGTCGAAATAAGTGCTCGATTTTTTATTTGTGTAAATTAGTCCTAAGAGGAAACAATTAAAGATTTTATGTTTCTAAATTTGTTTAACACATATTGTTTGTGTGTAACTAACAAATGTTCATCTAAACATTGTGTTACGAGGATGAACTTAAAAGTGTGTATGGAAATGTATGAAAATTCTGTTTAGATTTTTAATAATTGAATAATAAATATTTTTCAATAAAAAATAAATTATTTTTCAATTAAGAATATTATTCCACTTCCAGGAGAATTTTCGAAACTTGGCAGTTCAACCCATCGCGCAATCAAACCTTTTTCTTTGTCTACATGCTTGACATTTAGCATCTAAAAATTAAAATATAATTTAATTGAAAAATTATATTAAAACCGAACTGAAGCCAAAAATAATTAAATTTCTCTGGATATAAACCCATAGAGTTCGACTAAAACTCATAACTTAATTTCTAAATAACTTTACACTATTAAGAATCTAGAGCGTTTTAGGGATCTCTTAAGATCTCTAGAGAAAGACTATGTATATATCACCTCTTATCAAAACATTTCTGAAATCTCTTAATCATGCATATTAAAATAGTTAACACACTTTACAACTACAAAAATATTAATTATAAAATTAACACAAAAACACATACATTTTTTGCCACAATTTCATTAAAGTCAGGATTAGAAAATTCAGGAATGATGTTACTTTTATAGTTGTCACTTAAGCTGCTGTTCTTCTTGTTATTTTTACGATTTAAATCATTTAAACAGTTAATTTTGTTACTAGAAGTGTTGTTGCTGTTGCTGTTGCTGTTACTGTTACTGTAATTACTATGACCACAACGTATAAAAATGAATCCCTCATTGCTGGGTGACGAAGCCGATTTTTTATTATGATTCTGATTGTGGTGATGACGTTTTAAAGGAAATTTAAACATTATAGCTAAAGTCTGGTACGTTTAGTATTTTTTAATTAATTATTTTTAACAAATATACACACAAATTTATAATTTAGCCAGAAATAAAATAAAACAAAAAACACATATTGAAGCAAAAATACTATAAAAAGAGAAAAAAAATAAATAAATAAATAGATTTAAAATATTTATTTTTATACATAAAATTCAAAAAAGTACAAAGCAAAAATTAACCCATTGAGGATGAACAAGATTTATAATAATGATATTTGAATTTGCTTTTGCCAATTATAGATTTCGAAAAGAACAATTAAATTTACATTATTAATTTTTATTACAAATTGGATTTATACTTAATAAAATAAATAAATTCAATAATAAAATAAATAAATTCAGTAAAGTGCGACTTTGACTCTCACACGAAGGAAAGGAAAAGGAATACATACATACATATATTCCTTTTTGGCAATGTTTTTAGTTTTTACTGCTTTTTTTCGTTTTGGTGATTTTTTTTTCATTTTTGGCGATTTTCTTGTTTTTTGCGATTATTTGTATTTTTTTTTTGCGATTTTCTAGTTTTGACGATTGTTTTAGTTTTGGCTATTTTTTTATTGTTTTAGGGATTTTTTTTTGCTTTTTGACGATTTTTAATGTTTGGCGATTTTTGCTAGTTTTAGCGATTTTTTTTCGTTTTGGCGATTTTTTCGGTTTTTGGCGATATTCTTATATTTTTTAGTTTTGCCCCTTTTTAGTGATTTTTGTTTTGTTTAGGCGTTTTTTTGTTTTTGCGATTTTTTTTTCGTTTTTTGCGATTTTTAGTTTCGGCGATTTTTTTAAAGATATCTTTAGTTTTGTTTGAGAAGATACAGCTAAATTTCAAAATTACACAGACTGTCACCGCTACTGTTTCTTTTAAAATGCTGGACTAGCTGTGAAAATTTCAAGAGTTTGGCTCTTACGGTTTCCAAGATATAGCTAATTTACATTAACTGAAAGAATACCCTTTAATTGTTATTTTGTTTAGAATTCAGTATTAATTGGTGTAGCCTGTAGAATAATACACTAACTTTGAAAATTTCAAGTGTCTATATATAAGTGTCTGTATATTATATTAGGATTTCAATATATTTCGTTGCTCGCTTTAGAGCACCCTTTAAATTTTAGCTGCCATATATTTGCTGTTGTAGCGGCCACAGTTATACATATTCTGTGAAAATTTTAGGTCCGTACCTTTTACGGTTCTCAACAAAAGAGCCTGTTACAGACAGACGGACGGACAGCGTAGCAAAAACAATAGGGTTCCTTTGCACTTTTGGTGTACGGAACCCTAAAAAGCAACAAGCATTCAAGTCGACAGCTTGACTAGGTGAAAATAAAGAAGAAAAAAGAGCATATAAATTTGTAGAAAAACAAAAATAAGAAATAAAATAATTGGTAGTCAAAACGTATTTGTTATTATGCGAGTAAAATAGATACTCCCCTTATATAAATATTTCTGCAGTAAATTGCTTTAACGATTGATCTTAAGACACTTAGAGATACCACTGCGAAACAGTGCTAATCGCTTGAGATCACACTGAGCTCGGATAATGGAGATGTGATAATCTCCGTTTCATCTATACCATTCCTCAAAGGGTTATCATTTTATTGCTTGTACTTCAAAGTTTTCATTAATATACATAGATGTGGTAAATTCTCCGCCGCAAAATTAAATAAATAAAGAGAAACATGAAACACACAAGATACAATTGTATGATATAGGAGAAAGAAAGAACATTAACGCAAATATATGAAATATTGGGCAAAGAGCCAATGAATTTATTCACATTAAAACAGAAAAAAATTTAAAAGGGATCAAAAAACAACACTCATTTTCAAATATAGTGATCGAATCAAATTTAACAGATTATTGCAAAATCAAACCTATAAATGTATATTTTTTTAAATCTTTAATTGATTTTTAGTGTTTTTTGCATTTCTAAAAGTTTTTTTTTTACCAACTTCTTTCGTATACATTTAAACAATTATTTCATTTGTTCTAAATATTTTGTATATTTTTACACCACAATTTCTGTCACTCTAAAAATACAAAAAAAAGTAATTCAAACACTTAAATAAAGATCTGATCGCTTGTCTTAAGAAAAATTTACGTTTCAGAATGTGTGAGTCTGTTGGTATAAATTAAATTAAAATTTTAACCGTTTGTTGTATTATATAAACAAAAGAGATTGTTTTATTTATTTTATTTGTGATTTTCAAATATTTACAAGTACTCGTCACAAAACTTTAAAAATAAAAACTACACAAAAACGTAAGAAAAAAAACTAAACTAAAAATTTTAACGTATTCTAAAGTAGCAGTGTTTTGCTGTTGTAGCGAGATTGGAGACTAATGGCGTTGAACATATTTGTGGCACCTAAAAGCCACCACATTTAGAAAATAACAAAAAAAGAATAAAAAGAATATGAAAAACATCAGCCAACAACAACAGTTTTAACAACACATAAAATGTTTAGCAACAACATTTAATAAAAATAAAATAAAAACAAATAAAAAATGCGTTAAAATTGTTCATAACAAACTAAAAAATACACAACATGATCAGGACGTGAGTAAAAAACAAACTACCAACAACAAGCAAAGCACATCGTTATCACTCTCTCACAGAAAAAACAAATAAGCAAAAAATTAAGCTCTGCCAAAGAGAAACAAAAAATATAAAAAAGAGAAAATGTTAACGAAATGACCTATTGTTGTCTTAAGAGAGAACTTAAAATCGTTTGGTAAAAATAATGTTAATAGAACCTGGAGATGGGCACTGCTCACGCGATTGTCATGAATATTGAGTGATCTTATATGATTTTCAGCAAAACAGTTTGCCATAAATAGGACGAATAAGTAGAATTTTTATAAGCTTTTTCTGACGCGATATAAAAATGAAACTAAACATGATTAACAGCCCTTTTCACAAAGTGCGATTAAAAGTTAACGTGGACTTTAACGGCATGTTTTGTATGCCGAACTCGCCTTTAAAGTTCATGTTAACTTTTAATCGTACATTGTGAAAAGGGCCTTAAATAAGTTAATTGTAGCAGTTCATTTTTTATTGATGGTTTTTCAGCCAATTTATTTTTTAATCAAGCCGATAGTTGCCAATTAAACATATTTCGCCGTATCTTGCGCTATATGTTTCAAATCTTTACTTTTGTTTGTCAAACGTAAGGTTTATTATTCCGTCTCTGATGCCAAACTATTAGAGTAAAATTAAACAAAGAAAGTAATGGGTATCATTTTATTTGGTTTTTGGCGCTCGGATTTCATTTTTCCCATCGAAAAAATATGGGGCCAAAATGGAAGCAAAATCTTTCAAACAAAAAAAAGAAATCTCTCATTCCGCAACTTTAAACAAGGTAGTATTCACTGAGATTCACGGTTGACCTTGCATTACAGTGAATATGGCTTAGCGCTGCGGGCTCTCTGCTCTCTATCTCAGAAATGGTTGAGCGTATGAAAAAATTTTTGATACAAAATTTGTAGAAAATTTTGTGCTCTACAATAACTGTTAACATCATTGGAGCTATAGAAACCGAGATAATTGTGAAAAACAGATTTTTGTGACCTTTGACCTTGAATAACTTACGGCGCTTTTAGAAAACCAAAATGAAGGTGTATACGAATTTTCAGCTTATTATCTCTCATTCCGCAGTGAAACCATAAACCATAAAATGACGTCTGTGGTCACAAGCCTTAACCGCCTAAGTCGTTTTCGAAAATTTTCGGGAGAGCCGTTTAAAGTATCAAAAACTCGCTTCTAATCAATCGTCAGTTTGCTTTTTTTTAACTTATTTATAGATAATTGTCGTCTCAAAAAAGTTACATATTTAAAGAATTGGTAGCGACTTGATTTAGAAACGAATGGGGTCCATCACACCAAAAATTAAATTTCATCCTAAGTCGACTTAGGCGATTAAGGGTTGTGACCACAGATATTATAAAGGTTTGTAATAAGTACAGAAATGCGTTATTTTTTGATAAAATATAATAATAACAGGTTAAATAGTTAACCAATCCCTTGGATCTGACATATTAATTTATGACAAACCACTTTAAAATTTTGATTTTATATAACACAAGCTCGTTGCAATTTTTCATACCCATGCTACGTCCAAACATTACTTAGTTGACCTAGTTTTAATATGGCTTAATAGTTTTTTCAATAATCTCGCGGTAGATGGCACACCAGCTGTTTAAATCAGAATTAACGAATTTTTGTAAAATCCGAGGACAAAAACTATAGAAGGCCCCTGGCGTAGCTAGGCCCTTCGGAGGGGTGCTCAGCTACCCACAGAAACGCTCTACCCCCCTAGAAATTCAAAATATTAGAGTAATTTTGATAATATAAGCGAAATTTAGGGTCAAATATGGGCTTTGGCCCCCCAGAAAAATTTCCAGCTACGTCAATTAGCGCGGCATTTAATATTAAACAGATATATTGGGATACAAATGTTCGCGTCTATTAAATCTTATTATATACAATAGAATATGGAAGAAATTTTTTCTAATCTATTTGTTGGGACGAACAAAGTAACCAATTTACAGACAAACTCTAGGTAAGGACATGCCACGGAGCTGACATTTCAGTGATATATTGCAAGTTTTCTTTTGACTTCAATTTGCAATTTCCAAAAAATTTGATGCAACATGTTCATTAGGTTCGAATTTACATACTCGTAAAACATTCATTCATAGATTGATAATTATGACCAGTAAGACAGAACAGTGCAGGAGATGTAAAATGACAGTTAAAAAAGTATCACTCGAATAGATTGTGCTCATCTATAAATTAATACATACCTGTAAAATGGTAAAGTTTTTGTCAACATCTTCTGTAGTATGTGAGCGAAAAAGGGATTCCAAAAAATCTTCTTTTCATTCATCCGTTGACGTATGTACGTCTAAAATTAATTTTTTTCTTTATAGTTGCATATAATTGAATTTTTCGAAATTATTAGTTTGACAATAAGATCTCGAGAAAAATTGCTTTCACCAAAAGAGACGAAAATTCGTAAACGCAATATTTAAAAAAAATATTAAAAGGTGCTTGAATCGCCATAATATAGAAAATACCTTAGAGTTACCCTCTATCACAATACAGATCAAATGACTGGTCTCGAGCAACTAGCAATCGGTTCGAGTGCCGGAACTTTATATGAAAGGGACCGGTAAATTTTACATGGCGTTGTCATTAGAGGGGGTCAATCAAGATAATTAAGATACTCAGTAGGGTATTCATTCGGTTAACCGTTAATCCGTTAACCGTTTAATTGCTACCCAATTATCTGATCGGTTAATTTAAAATTGGCTACTTTCGATTAGCGGTTAAACCGGTTGAATTCAGTCGATTAAACGACGTAACAAAATTTTCTATTTTTTGTAGTATTATAACATATTTTTTATGTGTTTAATTATTTGTTTCGTCACATTTTCAAAAGGTGGGTGTTTAGAAATTATTCTACATACAAACAAAGAAGTGTGTTCAGTGATCTTATTAACTTAAGTAAAAACTTTAAAACCTTTAGACGTGGCTATAAAAGAGCTTATTAAAGACTCTGCTACTCTAATTGAACTTAAGGGAATTATTAAGTTTTTGTTTAATAATTTAATAAAAAGCCAATAATGATGTTGCCAATGATTTAATTAAAATAATAGGATTAGATTTAATTAGAGACGAATTCAGAAGGAATATTTCCTTCTAGCAACAGTGTACAGAAATCGAAACTAAGGAATTCGGAAATACATTTTTTGCAGAATGTTCAGTGCTGACCTCTGCCAGTATGTGTCAGATGACGACCTGACAACAGAAGAAACTGTCGATAGTAATACAAGCCATCTTTTGGCAGATTAACTGAAACAATTAAGTGTTAAGAATTTGACAAAATTATAACAGAACTGTATTGGCATAATGGAAGATTTTATATGTTTAGAGAAATACAGGAAAAGGACTGAGGAACTAGATATCCTGTATTATGGATTGATTTCGATATCTTCAACATCTACGATAACTGAAAGATTTTTAAATATCAAGTTTTATCAAAACTAAAGAAAGAATAGCTTAAATCCTAACCATTTAAGCGAAATTATTTTTCTAAAAGATTAGAAGAACTTCTTAAACTATTGAAATAACTAATAAAATAATATTTCAAACTTGTTAATTTATATCCCGCAGGGTATAAATGAAGAATGAAAACAGTTATAAAAAATTACCACAAATTTTTGTGCAAGAAACAATATTTTAACTTTTTTTCTCTAAATATGCATATTGCATTTAAAAAGCCATAATGTGCTCGGAAATTTTAAAGCTGCTGTAACTACGCTCTTAATATGCAAGAATATGCTGTAAAGTCTAAAATATGCAAATATATGCTCTAACAAATTGAAGCAAAGACTCTTAAAAAGTATACTTAAAATTACACTGAAACGTCTAAATATTTTATACGTATCACCGTATGTTGCAGAAAAAAACATGCTACTGCATATTTGTGGTTTTCCTGCTCACGAGTTTTCTAGTTTTATAGTATGTATAAATTACTCAGTTACGAGTATAATATAGGGCTGCCATACGTCCTGGTTTTCCAGGATTGTCCTGGTTTTAGACAAATTGTCCTGGTGTCCTGGTCTACTTTAAATTGTCCTGGTTTTTTGATACAGGTCAATGCAGACAAACATATAATTTCTGCTGATTTTTGTTATGAACAGAGGTTAAGCTTTCTGTTATAACGCTGTTTACATGAATCAATTTTGCCAGCATTTGTTGCCTGGGGCTTATGTCGTTCAACTACTAGATGAAATAACACAGCATGTGTTTCTTTTCGCCCCTTGTAATTTTAAATGAATTTTTTAGTTTTGTTGTTTTTTATGTATGAATTACATGTTAAGTTTTGTATCTATTGTTTAATTGTTGGACTTAAATTTGAAATGTATGTTTGATACATCCCAGTAAAAAAATTTCAAGTCTTTTGAAGCACTAAAGAAATAAAGCGCATCACAATTCGCTTTAAAATATGAGCTTGCTCAGAAGCTGATTTCATAGCGCCCCAACAATGCAGGCTTTAAAGCGAGAAAGTTAGCATATGTACACACATCCAATTAGTATGAATAAAAAAATATTAGCTTTTTACTTATATAAAAGCTTCGTACACAAGTTATACAAAAAATGTGATTTTATTATGCTGATCCAATGCAGAAGAGTAAGAGGAAGAAAAATAAGTTTATTTTCGTTTTTTGGTGCCGTTTTGCAACAGTGTTTTTGGCCGGGTTGTTGGTACGTTGGACTACAAACCTGAAGGATCTTAGTTCGATACTAGTTGAAGTTAAAATAACAAACGGTGAGTAAAAATATAAAACAGTTTGGAAAACCCAAAAGTGCACGCCTCATAATCTCATTTAGACCGTGAAATTAAATAGGCTTCTATTCCTAATTATACTGAAGCGTAACCACATACAGGATCCGTACATACAGACAAACGGACGTCCAAGACAGAACTTTTATAAACAGTTTTTTAATTAGTTTAAATAATAAAAATTACATGAAAAATGTCATGAGTGTTAAAAATAGTATTTTTTTCTTAATATATGTGTGTATATATTTTTTACAAGTGCAATATATGATAATAATACAGCCATTTTAAGTTTAAAAAATCAGTAGTTTCGCGTGAAGTGAGAGTAGGACCCACCTCAACGCTTCGCTTATGAGGCGTGCAATTAATAAAAATAAATAGTCACGAAGTAATAAAAATTCAAAATCACATTAACGCTGCCAATACACATCGAACCATTTTTTCATATATTTTCAGTTTTAGTGCTGAAAATGTTGATGATTTTCAACGCTTGAATAGCGCTTTTATGAGCAAAAATGTATTATTCCAAACGATATCAGCAGGTTTGTCAGCGCTACTTTTACTCCATAACAGTAGAAACCTGCTTTATTGGAAGCAATTTTTTTACTGGGATGTATCAAAATAAAAATTTGTTGGGGTTCTTTTTTATATGATTAGTTCTTCTTAAGTCGAGTTAGGACAAAATTAAATTTTTGGTGTGATCGAGGACACAAGGGCGTTTTTAAAACGCGGCGTTTCTGCTTTTTATATTAAATTTGAAGTTTTAAAAAATTGAGAGCTTTCAAATTTAATATAAGAAGCAGAAACGCCGCATTTTAAAAACACCCGTGTGGCCTCAGCCTAAAGCAACTCGCAGCCAATTTTAAAAATTTTTTAATCTTGTAAGTTTTTTAAGACGACAATTATCTATAAATTACTTAAGGACACTTTAAACAGCTCTCCCGAAAATTTTTGAAAACGACTCAAGCGGTTAAGGATTGTGACCACAGCTATACGGTTTTGTTATACATTCGTTTGTGATATGTATTATATATGTCCTGGTCGACGGGTTCAGACTTCTGGTAGCCCTAGTATAATACCATGTTCAGACATGGACCTTAATAGCGTAATTGGGGAATTTACACAAACAAATATAAAAATTTTTTGCTTGTATCGCAAAAATTCGCATGTTGCAAAAATAAGACACAAATAGTAGTAGTCAGCTGTGCTAGTGATCCCACCTGTTATATATGCCTTGAAATGCTAATTGAGTCGGCTAAATTGCATATGTGTGAACACCAAAATCGACAACTCAATTTATATATATTTATGTATTGTATAATACATTTTTAATTATAATTATTTTTTTTTTGTGATGGTTGATTGTGTTGTTCTCTTTATTTTTTTATCATTCGTAATGCGTGCACAAGTTAAATAAATTAACGATGTAACGATTAAAATTAGAGTTTACGCATTGCCTGTTATAAATTATCTGTATTATTTAATTAATGTTATTACATTACTCCTTCAGTTGCCTGAAAGAAACTGAAAGCACAAATGCATCACTTGAAATTCCCATTAAATTAATTAAGAAATGAACAGTCTAAAAAATTAATTGAGTCATATATTGTTTTTATAAAAGCAAATGATTATTTGTATTGGTCAGAAAGGTTACTAATATTAAAATTGCATTATATGAAACAAACATTTAATTAAAATTAACTTGAAGATAAATAAACAAAATATTTTCATTTCAAAAATGTTATTTCCACTGACAGAAAAATAAATATGATAACCGTACTGAAATTAGTTCATGAACTTATTGACTTCTTTGTAACCTCCTTTTTCACTGCGGGTTGTCAAGGAATTGCAACAACAACTTTTACAACTTTTTTAATTATATTTTCTGTTGGATTTTAAAATGTTAATTTTAACAAAAATACTGCCACTTTAAAATTTAGTTGGCATTTTTTACAAGTTGAGTGAACTTTTAAAGACAATAAAACACAAGAGATAAAAACGTCTTTAAACAAAATTTAATTCGAATGATGTAATTAATTTTTCTAAGAGCTCCAAGGTCTCTTTACTTAATAAAGACTTTGAAGCAATCATTTACAAAGAGTTAAGAAAGCTAAACAAAGCTAGAAAAACACGTTTAATTATGTATCTTACCAAGAACATGCCTTTAATTGAGCGTTCTACTAGTCTAATATCTAAACTAAATTATGTGCATACGAAATATTTTTAGAAATTAAAAATTTTCAAATGGTTCCCTCTACAAAAATTTTACATAAAAATCATTGTTTTTACAATTTTCATATGTATAGCAATAATATTTATAAAAAAATCATTCCACACCTAATTAGCAAAAATTAAAAGAAAAAAACAAAGAAAACTAAAAATAACCAAGTTATCCATCCTCCTCTATACAACTTAAAAGAGATAAACACACTTACAATTCTAAAACAATCCACTCAAATATTTAAAACCTAAAATAAATATTTTTAGAAAGATTTGTGTTTTCATTTTCTCAAAAAAAAATATATATAAGAGGAAAAGAACATGTGAAGCTAAACGCTGCACAGTGAGGACTTTCGCAAAATAAATAGTAACATATACATTAAATAAATAAATAAATAAATATATCGTTAAATAAAGCTCAAAAAGCCCTATCTAACAAAAAAGTTCTAATCGAGTTTTTAGTAAATGCCAATATGTTTCACGAATATACATACCTCGTGCCGAAGTTATCTTCACATATATCATTAAAATGTTTTTTTGGGAAATTGAACTTAAAGTTTAAACATTTTATACTAGAGATGAGCGATCCCGTGATTTTTAAAGAACATCGTGAACAGTGAACGTGATTTAAAAATCACTGTGATCATTATCGTTTTTTGCTATTTTTTGTTTTTTGCCGATTTTTTAGTTTTGGCGATTTTTTGGTTTTGGCGTTTTTTAACGCTTTTTGACGATATTTTTAGTTTTAGCGATTTATTTTGGTTTTGGAGCTTTGTGCGTTTTTTGTTTTTGGGATTTTTTCGGTTTTTGGTGATTTTTTTTTAGTTTTAGCGATTTTTTCGGTTTTGACACTTTTTTCGTTTTGCCGATTTTTTCGGTTTTTGGCGATTTTCTTTTCGTTCTGGTGCTTTTCCTTGTTTTGGCGCTTTTTTCCTTTTGGTGTTTTTTTTCATTTTTGACGATTTTTTTCGATTTTTTACGATATTTTTAGTTTTAGCGATTTTTTAGTTTTAGCGATTTTATGGTGTTTTTGCGCTTTTACGTCTTTTTCGGTTTTTTTAGTTTTTTTGTCGATCTTTTTAGTTTTAGTAATTTTTTGCGTTTTATCGTTTTTTTACTTTTGTTGTTTTTTTCGTTTAAGCGCTTTTTTCATTTTGACCATTTTTCGTTTTGAAATTTTTTTTAATTTTGGAATTTTTTGGTTTTAGCGATTTTTTAAAATTTCAAGAATTTTTCTCTTACGGTTTCCAAGATACAGCAAATTGTCTAAATTACATAGTCAAAAATGCATTAGCTGATAGAACACCCTTTAATTTTTATTGTTTTAAATATCAGTGTTAATTGCTGTAGTCTATTCTACAGACAACACAAATTAACACTAGCTTTGAAAATTTTAAGTGTCCATATATAAGTGTCTGTATATTATATTAGTATTTCGTTGCTCGCTTTAGAACACCCTTTAATTTTTAACTGTCATATATTTGTTGTTGTAGCGGCCAAAGTTTTTCAGGTCCGTAGCTCCTATGGTTCTCGAGAAAGCAGCCTGTGACAGACGGACAGGCAGACAGACGGACAGCGTAGCGAAAACAACAGGGTCCTTTACACTTTTGGTGTACGGAACCCTAAAAAAGAACGACTTTGCAAGTAGCAGTTACTTGACAAATTTTGTCACAACTGTGATTCGTGATTTTTCAGTAACAGTGAAAAATCACAGGTACAGACATATCGCTCATCTCTATTTTATACAAAAAAATTTACGCGGAGAAAATGCTCCAATATTTTTATCAGATATTATGCTTGAAGTTCTTTATCGATTTATGTAAAAATATCCAAGTCATGGAGAAAAATTTTTAAGTTATAGTCATTTTCAACTCTGAAAAAATGTTTACATTTTGTTGTATACGCCACTTTTTGCGAAATATTTTTAAGTTTATGGGATATACGTGAAAATAATGTGATAAAATCTGCCTGTACACTTGACCAGACCCACCTGAATCTGAATCTGATGGAAGTTTGGGTCGTACAGCTTCAAAATTTCTAGTAAAATGCGAAAAACTAAAGTTTTTCTCTATTTCTATTTTTAACGGTTTTTTTCGCAATTTACTCTAAACTTTAAGGGTGTGTGCGCCAAACGGACATCAGATTCGGATTCAGCGCGTCAAAATACGTATAGAAAGGTGGGCCTGGTGAAATTAACAGACCACTTTTTTCACCACGCATGGGGGCTACCAATAAAAGTGGACGGACTACGCCCATTTTTTTCCGCAAAGCACCACTTATGCTTAGACATTATATCGTGTTATAAACGCCAAAAAAGCTTAAGCGCCATAAAGTAAATTTTACAGGAGAAGTATTTTTTAGTTATCCTTGGTTTAAATCGAAGTAGTATATAGGATTGTAGTGGACTGTTATATGTAATGTTAATAGTTTTAATAAATTTCCTATAAGACAACGCATGTTTGTCGGGGTTAAGATATTTTAAGATATTATTGATTTTATCAAAAATCAATTAATTTAATCAAATTATTTTAAAACTAGTAATTATTATCCAAGCTGTTCTTTTACCGTTTCATTGATATCCTTGCAGTTTTTGACACTAGTTTTGCCCTAATTGCAAAAGGGAATTTTAGCTTAAGCGACACATTGCAGTTACAAAAAAATGTAAACAAATTAAAAATTCAAAGGGAAAATGCACTTAAGCTAAAATTTCATTTTGCTGTATTTCCGTAACGGTAACTTTGAAACTTTGACAGATAGTCCGATTTATCGTAAATAATCGATTTTCGTCGAAAAACGATTTTCGAAATGCATGTCGCTTGAGCTTTTTTTGCGGTTACCACTCGATATGTACCAAACTTCATTTCGATATCTGCTCAGGAACGAGAGTTCGTAATTTTGTCCACCTAAAATTGTGAAAAGTCACACTGTGATACGGTAACCAGATCGATAGACCTAATTCACATCAGGAAGATATCTTAGCTCATTTTTTTGATTTTGTGACGCGAAGATAACTTTGGAACAACGAAATAATTTTTCTTCACATACGTGAAGATAACGCAAGATTTTTTTAATTGTAAGTTTTCATACAATTTTTATTGTATGTATATCCACAATTGTGTTACATACGATATTATCAGGCATGTTCTGAATCACGGTGATTTCAAACCACGAAAGATTTTGAAATCACCCGAGTGATTTTTTGGTGTTCTGAAAATCACAAGATTTTTATTTCTTAGTCGTGATTTTCATTGTTCTAAATCACGAGATAACAGCTGATTTGCTTTGTTTGACTACTAAAAAGGAAAAGGAAATCACAAAAAATGTAAACAAAACTAAATGAAGTAAACTTTAAGGTTCTTCTGTGTAAAATAATTAATTTTATTACAAAAACAAATAAAGAACAAATCATATTAAGTGTATGTAATCATATGCACACATAATCACACAGTTCAAAGCAAAATGCCTAAAAAACGTCAAGTGATTTGAAATCGTCAGCCTGTTACACTCTAAAACACTTTTGTTAAAATTAGGTCATTAATAGTCGGCAACACTTTACAGATTATTATCGACCTAAAATTACACACGCATTATTTTTCAACAAAATGTTTTTACTAAAAAAGCGATTGGCTTCGTGCAGGTTTTAACCGCGTCCTCACGACTGATAGTCTGACGTATCTACCATTGAGCCATAGCCGTATTATACTTTATGTTAAATTTGTTCCACTTGGACTAAATATGTTTAATTTGAAAGGTTTTTTCTTTAATAAAATAACTACAAAATCGATGTAATTTTAGACAAGGAGAAATTTTCAACACAAATTTAGGTAATATATGATCCTAAATTTGAAATAATGTTAGAGTGTGGATAGGCAATAAAATGGCTTCGTGATATATCAAAAACCACAAGAGATAGAGACCTGGAGATTACGCATACCGATAGATCTGTTAAATTTACCACAGGAATCGGTTTTTTTCCATTTTGCGATATACGTGACACGACGATATGTAGCTGCTATAAAAATCAGACTTCCGCAAACAAAATAGCGATAATATTAAAAAAATCAAAAAGGAACTGGGCAATTAAATAATATATCATATTTATTGCTTCTCCTGTAAAATGACGACAACGTCAGTTAAGACGTTTTGCGTTTCAAGTGACGATAGAAGTTCTAAGTTACCATTTACACATGAAAGTAAATGCCTGAAAGTAGCAATACGCTCACACTTTTTACTAACACGTTAAAATTTGTTTTAGTTTCCACTCAGCTTTCACCGATTTTTTCAAGAAAGTAATTATTTTACACTTTCTGAAAGTTAAATGACAAAGAGGCAAACAGTGTTGCCCACTCAAAAGATTTATACAAATGCGCAGGATTACGAGAAATTAATAATTGTACATTTAACTTATTTTGTATGATATAAAAACAAATTATATTTTTTTTCTTCAAATACACATAAATAAGATAACTTATGTATTTTTATAACAATAATCTCACAAAAAAATTTACAATTATAATTAGTTCCAACTATTTACCCTAAAAATGTATGTTTGTAATAATCTTGGTAACTCTAATTAGGCATTAAACAAACAAAAAACAGTATTGTAATTCATGCAACGCTTCGCTTCGACGATATTTTTAAAATGATTTTTCAACTGTTCTATGTAAAAGAAAAATCAATTTTCATGAAAATCATCAATTCCATTGAAATTTTGATTTCAGATACGTATACAAAAATTTCAAGAAAGTACATTCATGTGTAATGGTAGAGTAAGCTACTTATTGCTTTTGCCTGAAACTCAAAATATTCATAGAGCAATTTTTTTCCAAATATCACATTCAGTTCAAGGTAGGCTTTGCTAAGAATCGCACCTAAGACAAGAAAGGATAATTCAAAAAGGATAATACTTATATACATACCTATAAACCTTTTACAAGAAACTTCGAAAATTTGCTTACTGCGACTTAAGGAATTATTCTTCTTTGACACAGATTTAGAAGTTCTAAATACGGGCATATTCTGAAATGCATCACTGCCTTGTACCAGAAAAGCAAACTTCTCATTATGATTTTTTATTGACTGACTATTGTTTTTATTGAGTATTTGACAAATGTTTGGTACAGATCTACTTCGCTGATTGATATACATAAAAACATTTAAAACCACTGATGCAGCGCAGTGATGCATTTCCGAATATGCCCTACA
The DNA here is from genome assembly GCA_956483635.1 of Panzeria rudis. Lineage (NCBI taxonomy): Eukaryota > Metazoa > Arthropoda > Insecta > Diptera > Tachinidae > Panzeria > Panzeria rudis. Next base: position 130,350,492 of record OY101448.1, read on the forward strand.
TTACAATTTATTTCACGAAAGTCCCCACTGTGCGCTGTAAGATGTAAAACAACCACAGCATTAAAATGTTGAACCAAAAACAAAACAACATGTCTTTAAAATTTCTCAAAAGTGATATATCTGGGGATCTTAAGAAAATGTGTGAAAAGTATTTTTCATTTAAAGAAAAGCAAAGATAATATTTTGTAAAGAACTAAATTTAGTTTGATTTATGTAAAGTGTAATGGAACAATCAGTTTTGAATATTTGGAAATATTTTTTCTGTTCTTTTTGTTAAATTGAGTCAAGTTATTAACCTAATTTGTATTAATTATTTTATGATGAAATTTAAATCCCACCAGAAACTATTAGCTGGCAAACACGTATTTGAAATCATATTGACCACATTGGCTTGAACAGAAGAGGCACTGCTGTCCTTGCCTTAGCCTGAAAACACCCCAAATAAGACAAAACGGTTTTTTCTTTTATGTCAAAAACACTCGTATGATTATAACGCACACAAAAAAAATTGGTGTGTGTTGTCTCATAAGAACTAATGTTCTGTTGTCGTATAAGTCACAAAAAACAGTTTTGTCTTATTCGGTGGGGGTTCAGTCTTAGTGAATGCCAAAGCAACAACCACGGAAATAATATTTTAGGCAGACGCTGGAGGTGCTTAAGTATTATAATACTTAGTGTCCGACCGAACGTTAGGTGCCGGAGTTCGGCAAAAAGCTATGTTTGGCGTTTGGTAAAAATTTCACCGAACTTTGTATAATTTGTTTATATACTTAATTATATATCATCAAAGATACACACAAATGAACTCCTACATAATATTATCGAAAATGCACCGTACTATGAATTTGTTCCATACGTTTCCATACAAGAGTAAAATTTTAATTTGTGTTTTTGTGTATTAGGATGGAGCGCCGGTGTATGAAGGTGAAAAAAGTCATCCGATCGATATACCTCCGGAATATTGCATATAGCTAATTTATATAAAAGAGTGTTTTTTTTAATTTTTTTCGACATATCTTTTAGCCCTCTACCACGCATACTGGGAAAAACTCTAGCGGCGTAAAAGTCATATCTTCCAAACGAATAGTCTGATCCACAAAAAATTTATGGATGACTTATATGTAGGGAAGGATGAGGCCCAGTGCAGTAGTGACGGCATACTGGGCGATCGGCAGACATGCTAGTAGGATAGGCCTTTTCAACAACGCGGTTTATCAAAGTTGTCGTGAACAATAGGGTGGAGCGTGATATTTTTTTTACCGAATTTAACCTCCGAATAGCACTAAAATGTTGCATTTTATTTTTAGATACATGGAAAAAAATAATGAAAAAAATATTGGGGCCTACTTTTAGCCCTCTACAGCAATTTGTGAAACATAATATGATGCAACATTATACCAAGTAAAAAAGTTGCTTCCAATAAAGCAGGTTTCTACTATTATGGAATAAAAGTAGCGCTGACAGGCCTGCTGATATCGCTGCTGATTTTTGTATGGCGAGTTCCCGGATTGGAGTACTACATTTTTGCTCACAAAAGCGCTTTTGAAGCGCTGAAAATCATCAACCATTTTCAGCACTGGAACTGAAAATATGTGAAAAAATGGTTCGATGTGGATTGGCGTCGTTGACGCCATTTTGAATTTTTCTTATTTCGTTTCTTTATTTATTTTTATTAATTTCATATTTTTACTCAATGTTTGTTATTTTAACTTCAACTAGTATCGAACTAAGAACCTTCAGGTTTGAAGTCCAACGTACCAATCACTCGACCAAAAACACTGCTGCAAAACGGCACCAAGAAACTCAAATAAACTTACTCTTCATTCTCGCTTAAGAACCTGCTTTGGATCAGCACTATAAAATCAGCTTTTTTATATAGCAAGTGTACGAAGCTTTTGTATAAGTAAAAAGCAAATACTTTTCTCGCTTCAAAACCTACATTGTCGTGACGCTATGAAATCAGCTTCTGACTAAGCTCATATTTTAAAGCGAATTATGAAGCGCTTTATTTGTGTAGTGATTCAAAAAACATGAAAATTTTTTACTGGGTAGATCCTTTATAGCTGTTATAACACATTCCACTCCACTATTTTTGTACATACAAGGTCAGATTTCAGACAAACTTAAAATGAAATAATAAAGCAAATTTTCGAATTTCTAACTCTTTGTCATATCTTGAAGAAAAAGCATTTTCTAAGCTAATTTGAGGTCGCTGAACACGAAAATGGTATTCATTTATTTTTCTTAATGCACGTTTTTCCCCATATTCGCGAAAATCAAGTTTTTTCGTTTATTGGCTCATCCGAATAAAATAAATTGTACACCGTTGTATAGATATCTCTCTATTCTTTCATTCAATACACTGATTGTACCGATCGTATAAAAAAGTATAGAGTTACAGGCCTTTAAAGTTTAAAAAAGTATATTTTTATACCTTTTCCCAAAAACTATCATTTTAAATTGCTCCATTAAAATGAAAAAATATACTGAGTATATTTTTTGGGGCTGTATTTCAAAGATAATTTTGTGATGATCACACGATGGATGCAATCGCTAAATTCTGATTAAAAAAATAAGAAGGTTATTATTTTTAATTATTTTCCATACAAAATGAATTTAATTAAATCAGTTTGTATTAAAAAAAAATTTGTTATTGGAAATAGTTTTGTATGGGAAATAAAATCAGCTTTTTTCACTTAATTGCTCATAATTTTATTATATTTTGTCAGATCTCCTCGATTTGTAACTTTTTTCATTCGGCACGAAATTGTGGCCGATTTCATAAACGCCACAATGCATTGCAGTGATGCAAACTCGTATGTGCTTTGTTGTTGTAAACAATGTAACGTCGCATCACTGCAGTGCATTGTGGCATTTATGAAATCAGCGTGTTTTTTACGTGTAGCCTTAAAATGTTATTAATTTTTGTTTCTATATTAATGAAGTAAATTAAAATAAAATTCATATAATTTCTCTAGCTTCCAGCCATGGTAGAGGGCTAAAAGATATGTCGAAAAAAATCAAAAAAAAATTTTTTGTATACAATTTAGCTAAATGCAATATTCTGGAGGTATTTGAAATCTATTGGATAACTTTTTTTCCTTCATACACTAACGCTCCACCCTAGTGAACAAGGCAAGGAAGAAAGGGTTTTCCATCTTCTTTGCGAGTGCCCGGCTTTGCATCTCTCGAGACACACATTTTTGGGCATTTATATACTTGACGACCTGTCACAGTTATCAGAGATTGGTCTAGGTAGCCTGCCCTCTTATATTGTAATTCGCTAAAGCTAGAGCTAAACCTCGATCACTAAATGCTGAACAAATACAAAATTTAAAATTTGTTGACGATGACATAAAACACTAAAACATCGGCGGATTAAATTTTTAAGACATTGTCTAATTTAGCAATACACGTTGGAAAATTGCATTCGTATCTAAAAATAGATAAATAGATAGCGAGTTTCAGAATAAGGGGACTGATTAGATATCTCAATACGACGGGTTGAATGTAGTACCAGCTACCGGATCCGAGAACTTGGATCCCAACAAACATATGTTGACACTGACGAGCGGAGTGCTCTGTAAAAACGGAATCATTTTGATTCTACTTGAATGCGTAAGCGTAGTAGACAGCCCCATAAACCAACCAAATATAAATTTAAAAAATGTATTTAGTGTGCGATTGCCAGAATATGTACACAGATTTCCACAATATGAAAGCACTCAGTTTTTCCATGCAAATTTTCTTCTCAAGTCAAGTGTATGGATTTGGAACAAACCCTTGAAAAAAAGCAAATAGTTTGCTTTAACCTTTAATACGAAATTTATTCAAATATAAAACTGGAAAACCAAAGATTCACCAAAGACATACAATCAATTTTTACTTCAGCCGATCTACTAAGAATGAAAAATCATTAACAAGAAATATATTTTTTCTTGACTTAAATTTCTTTCTTAATGATTCATTAAATCGCTTAAATAAATTCACATTTTGCTAAAAATAAATCTCATACTTTTTCCTTTCTTTTTACAATTTACTTGAGCGAAAAAAGGCAATGTGAATCACTTGTTTTTGCTTTTGAGATTTTAATACAATTTAGCTATTTTTAAGTGGGAAAAAATAAATTAACAACAAAATGACAATTATTTTGTTGTTATTTTTCGATGTTGTCTTATCAAGTGGGCCGATCAATGAATTGTTCGGCTTGTTTTTTTTGCGGGCCTGCAATATTTTGTTGTCAAGTTATTTTGCGAAAACCTGTAGAGCTATTGAAGAAATGTCGAAAATGCGGAAGACATTTACTTAAATTTTTGTTAAAGTACCTTTTTTTCAAAACTTCTAATTGAAGTGGGTGCTTTTAGACGAACTGACAAATATAAATCGGAAAAAATCTTTGAATTGTTTGTGGTGGCGTGTATGTATGTACATATTTCTTTTTGGCACAAATTGTGTAATTAATGAAAGGCAGGCGTCTGGCATGAGCAAAACAGAAGAGACTAAATATGGGTTAATAGGTATTTTGGCATGAATTTTACAAGCGAATTTAAAAAAAATGTTCAAAAGACAATAAACAAAGTAAATCGAAATGAAAAAAATTGATTCTTTTTGTTTTTTTGTTAAGCAAAAAATAAAAATAAAAAATAAAATGCTTAAAGTATTTGATGTTTAATAGATTGAACGAACAAATGCACAAACATTTTTAATGAAGATAATAAATTTTAGAAAAAGTGAAACATTCTTTTAGTTTCGAATAGAAATTTTAAGAAATAAAATTATTGGAGAATAAATATGAGGGCTCTAGAAGAATTATCCGAAATGTTTACTAATCTTATAAAACTTAAAACATATGTTTTGAGGTTTGTTTTAAAAGTCTCAGTTCAGCCCTCTAAACAAGTCGAGCTAGTGATCTGATTCATTTTCTGTGGCCATATAATGACACGGTATATGTAATACCCAGAAAAAATAATCGGGCGGACCGGATAACAGGTTTAGCTTCCCTTTACCACCGTAGTGTAGTGGATGGTGTGCTGGACTATTAACCGGGAGGTCGCACGTTCGATTCCTGCCAATACCCTTGATCTTTCATATTTTGCAGAAATCCCAAAAATAGGTTTAAGCAGTATGTCTGTTTGTTAAAAAAAAGCTTACCGAAGTCAACGATTTGCCAATATGAAGAGATGAAGGTAAATCAAAAATCGAAATATTTTGTGAAATGCTGCGACCCACCTCGTATACATTACTTTGCTTTGTTTTAAAAATCGCCCAAAAATAAATTATTTCTTGCATTTTGTGAATCATGAAATATAATTTTGCACCAATTTGAATAAAGCAATTTATATAATTTTGTTGCGGTTTAATGACTTTTCTCTGCACTACACAAAAATCATGTTCTCTCATCTTTTTTCTGCCAGAAAAAGAGTTTGAATGGCAGATATTAAAATAGAAAAATTGCTGATTACGTCAAGATCAGTGTTATGTGATTAATTTAAAAAGAACAGTTCACAAAAAATTATATACATAGCTTTTTCGGTATATAAAACGAAAAACCCATATAACTAAAATTTTTTAATTTTATAGGAGAAATAAGCACCTTTAAACAAACTTTCTAGATGCTTTCAGTATAAGGAAAATTTAAGAAATTTTAAGCAAATTAAGGAAGTGATAGAAAACTTTATATTAAAAATTCTCCTAATAGTTTTTTTGTGGATTTAGATAAAAGTCGGTATGCCAAAAGCTGTTATTCACAGGCAACAACTTTTTGACCTGAATTTTTTTATGAAAGAATTGTTTATACAGTATACCCATCGATTTGGGGTACGGTTGAAGTCTACTGATGATTTGGGAAGGTACTAATTAAATGCATATATACACTGCTTAACACTCAACAAATAAATCTTTATGTTAAATAAAATTGGGACAATATTTTAAATAATAAATTTAATGATTTCATTAATATGGCTTTAGTTTTTCATTTTGCCTTATAAATACTTTTATTATCACCCAATGGGCGACTAATTTTATAAACCTGTAGAAAACTTAAATAGATTCATATCGAATGTAAATTTTTGCTTGGGTTTTGTATAAGTTTCTAAGCCAACTTCGCTTATTCTATTGTGAATTTCAAAAAATTATTTGTAAATTAACAAAAGGGAAAATATATAAATAGTCGATGCGCCAAACCAATATTAAGCTGACGATTTGTTTTTGTTCAGATAAATTAAATTAAATAATAGATTCACCCTTATCAGAAATAAAATTTCACGTTAAATGTTTTCCCTTTTCCGTTGTTATTGTGTTAGTGCATTATTTTGTTAGTGTTTTGCAAAATTTTTTGTTCATGGAAATATTTCTCATGAACAATATGTTCGCCTCTTATTCCCGATAGGGGTGATTGTATCGTTTTGCATTGGGCGGAAAAAAGTTCGAGAAAAGAAAACACCTAATGAGCATGACGATGGGAGTGTGACAGCTTCCGAAAACAACATTGTTCGGTCCTGCTTTGTACATTGAAAATTAAATTGATGTAGATTTTTTGTATGTTCCTTGAAATATTAATCATGTCTATTTGTTTCAAATTCAAGCAAAAAAGTAATTGTTTCAGCGATTTATTAATTAATTTTGATCTAACGTACCAGAGCGTTAAATCAGTGAACTGGTTCATTAATTTTGTTAAAGACTAACAATGAATTTTAAAGAAGATTTTCATTGAAACAACGTATGCGTACATGGAATCAACGTAGCTTTGCGAAAAATTGACGTAGCTAGTCAATGAATATCATTCGTTGAATTTATGTTAAATAATTTTTGCGGTGCCTATTAATAAATATCGATCAGAAAAATGGCCACTGTGTTGTTCATTGAATTATATTTAAAAACATTTTGCATATAATTTTAAAAGCAATGAGGCAACTTATTTTAATTTTATGGCACAAATTTTTATTTATACCAATAAAAGATTTCCCATTAAAACTAAGACCGTATCTGATTTCCGAGATTTAAACCGATGTATTAAGAGTGACTTAAAAAATGCTTGAAGTATGTCATTATGGGTTTCAAACTTTAGCTTTATAATTACGCTTTTAAAATAAAACATAAACATTAATAAAATAATAAAAACGCTTGCTTCCAAAATTTAATTTCAACATATTTTTTTTACTTTTTTTCTTTAAATTAAAGTTATTACGTTTATTTTTTTAAGTGTGTCTGCTGTAAGCACGCGATCTTGTAATGTTTCTCACAAAACAAAAATTTTGGCATTTTCAAAGCAAAGGAATAAAAAAGTGCTAAACATTGCATGTCTATAAACTTGAACTTGTAAATGCGGCTAATAAATGTTTACACAATAATTTTTTTTTAATAATTTAATTAAGCAATTTTTTGCTAAATGTTCACATAAACATTTCAATTAAAACTACATCCTTCTGTATGTTGTTTTTTTAGCTTTAGAAATTTCTTGAACTGATATCAAGAAGTACTAGACATAAAGTATTTAAATCACTTTGCTTTTTTATAAATCGGAAG